>OX608074.1:133887317-135320214 GCA_951509635.1 Eupeodes luniger | reverse complement strand
AAAGATTATTCATTATTTTTCAAGAATTTTTGAATCCCGAAAACCCAGACTCCAAGATCCCCACATTCCGAAATCTAGAAAGTATAAAATCACAAAAATAAATTAGAATATTTCTTTGAAGTAAAAATTCGCAACTTTTTAAAAATAAAATAATAAAGATGTAAGAAAATTTTGCTGTGCAAAACTTTGTTTCCAATTTATTTTACGAATATTGTAGTGACTTTTATTCAAAATTGAAAATTTTCATAAAATATAATTTTTCGTAATTTTGAGCTTTTTAGATTAAAATTTATGGGATTACAGGAGAAATTATAGTTGTCCTCATACAAATTTTTTGGTCAAATATCGAAAATTCGAATTTTCAAAAAAAAAAAAACAAACCGATAGATTATTTTTTTTTTCTAAAATTTCATTTATTTATTTGGCTTCTTTCAATATAGAACCGTTATTTTGGTTTTAAGTATTCTCAAGAAATAATCAAATTATTTCAATAATTTTTCTGCACATGCTCTTATTTTGTATCAATAATATTTGATGGTCAAAAATGTCATCGTTTTTATTTTAGATTTTAAAAAATAGGCTGGAATGCGACCCACACAAATAACTTTCCATTGCTTCTGTCGATTGGTCATGCTTAAAACTTTAACAAAATATTCATAAGAATATTTTGTGTGAGATAAATAATTTGAAGTCAATATCTTTCTTTTTTTCTCCTACACGTTTTCGCGTTTTGTTAAAAAAAATTGTCAGTTAAATTTTTCTAAAAAATTACCAACAATATTTCACATACCAATAATAAAATAGTTTGGTTTCACAATCTATTTTTGTAAACGTAATTTTTAATCGAAAATCAATTTTAACAAGTTTTAGTAATGTTTTTAACTTCCCATAGGAAGTTATTGTAATGGGTCCGATTTGCCGAATTGAGAATTTTGACATTTTCTCGACGTTTCAAGGTCCCTAGAGTCGAAATAAAAGATTTCTGTGCGTGCGTGTGTACGTACGTTCGCAACGTTTTTTTCGTCGTCCATAGCTCAAGAACCAGAAAAGATATCGACTTCAAATAAATTTTGTTATACAGAAAAAAAGGCAGAAAGATGTAGAAAGGGCTCTCAAGAAAATTGTATGGGTGGTTTTTTTACCATAGCAGTTTAAAAAAAAGTTGAAAATTTTGGTTATCCCTAAATATCTCATGAACCAATGACGCTAGAGACTTGAATTAAATTTTGTATTATACTAGCCGACCCGTGCTCGCGTTGCTTCGCAAACTGTAACCACGAACATTTTTTGAATATTAGTATTAGCATATGAAAAAATTTCTCAATGGGACTGAGCATATTTTCTACAATAATATTAATTTTAGTTTATATGTATATATGGTTTCGCTTTTATGTAATAGTATAGATTGGCGGTAAAAAAAAACAATTTTGTGTTTTTAATGTTCTCATACATCTATAGGTTTGCGTGTGTAAATATCCATAGACTCATTTTTTTATTCATCTGCTCATGTTCAGTGCAGTGCAACTGACTTAACCTACCCACATTTTTGTGCTCTTTTTATCGACGACATTGTAAGTACCTTCTCCGAGTTATTTGTAAAGAAAATTTTAACTTAATTTCAGTTTTATTGTTCAAGGAAGTGATAAAAAATTGGTAATTCAAGCTATTATAATAGAACTTGTTTTATTTTTAAATTAGAAGAATTATAATCTATTCACTTCCTCGAACGAGAAAAATAAAAAAATCTAATTTTTCTTTAGATAAATCGGCATTTCATGTGCACGGCACTGTTGTTAATTAAATGTCCATAGTAACTTAAAAAAAAGAGCCCACACTGCTCAGCGATGTGACGATAGAATTAGAGAAACAAAAAAATAATGTGTGTTAGTGTAGGTTAGTTGATGAACTATACAAATACAATACAGAAAAATTGAATATGTAGGTAGGTAAACCTGGATAAACTAAATTCAAAAAGTTTATAATTTTTTTAATTTGTTTTTATTTAACTTAGAAGTGATTTTAGGCTTAAAATTTGCGCAACAATATTGGCTTTATGAAGCAATGCTAATCTTTGTGGATTATGGTATAGGTTTTAAGAAATGAGTGGTTGTATGAGTCAACTAATGACAAAAAATTGGACACAAAATGTAAAATTAATAATATTTAAGTTTGACAAATAATAAATGAAAAAAAATTAAAGCCATAAACACTCTCATAACAATATAGAAAATAATAAAATATATTTCAAATACATCTGTTGACTACTTTCTGAGATCGTGCGTTACAAACTTTAAAATGGTTTCACTTTTATATAATAGTATAGATATTGTAACGTGATACAAAACAAGTATATTTTTTGAAAAAAAAAATCCAACTAACAGTTTTTTTAACAAATCAAAAAAACTGAAAAAAAAATTGTCATCTCGAAAATTTTACGACTAAAATATGATTTCATCTCCAAATAAACATTTGCTAAAATTTTGAGAAAAATCTAATTGACAGTTTTTTTATAACAAAAAAAACCTAAAAAAAAAATAAATAAAGGTTGGTAAAAATTGAATTTTGACACAAATATCTTTTCAAAACTTTGGGATATTGGCTTTAAACTACTTTTATCTTTCAAAAAATATTGTTGTCAACATTCATTGAAATTTTGAAAAAAATCGAATTGACAGTTTTTTTTTCAAAAAACTAAAAACCTAAAAAAAAATTAACAGAAGTTGTTAAAAATTGATTTTCTAATCAAATATCTTTTTAAAAATTTGAGCTAATGGCGTCCAACTAATTTTGACTTATAGGAAATATTGTTTTCAACATTAGGGAACATTTTGAGAAAAATCGAATTGACAGTTTTTTTACAAAAAAATAAAAACCTAAAAAAAAATTAATAACAGTTGGTAAAAATTGATTTTCGACTCAAATATCTTTTCAGAAATTTGATACACTGGCTTGAACTTAATTTTGTCTTATAAAAATTTTATTTTTAATATTCAGTAAAATTTTGGAAGAAATCGAACGGACTATTTTTTTTACAAGAAATAAAAACCTAAAAAAAATTACTAAAACTTAGTAAAAATTTACTTTCGACTAAAATATCTTTCCAAAAATTAAAAATAGTGCCTTCAAACTAATTTTATCTGACAAAAAATATTGTTTTCGACATTCAGAAAATTTTGTATAAAAATCCAACAGTCCGTTTTTTCATGAGAAATTAAAATCTACAAAAAATTGTACCTACGCAAATTAGGTAAAAATTGATGTTCGGTTCTCGATATCTCGTGAATAATAGAAGATATTGACTTCAAATTATTTTCATTCATCCAATTTGTATTTATTTATATTAGAAATGAAAACTTTGAAGAAATGCTACTAAAATTTGTAAAAATTGGTTTTCGACTAAAAATTTCGTTAACAAAAATAGATTTAGAAATCAAACTATTTCATTATATGCAAAATATTGTTGGTAATTTTTAACTAATTCAACTGACAACTTTTTTAACAAAACACACACACCTACAAACCTTTTAAGCAAGACAATGCGAAAGACGGGAAGGGAAGTTATCAGTGTGGGTCGCATCCCAGCTCCCAGCCTCTTTTTTATTCTTAAAATATTTGAGGTGACAAATACTTTTTTCAGTTTTTTGATTTATAAAACAAGGCGTTAATTGATTTTTGTTTTCAAAAATATGTTAGTTTGGTATTGTGTCGTGATACCAAACTAATATAATTTTTTATGTAATATAATATTTAATTGAAGTCGCTAGCTTTCTTCGTTCACATCAGTCAATTCTTTGAGAGTTCTTTTTGCATCTTTTTGCATTATTATCTTTATAACAACATTTAAATGAAGTCGATATCTCTATACTGGTTCTTGAGATATGGACAATGAAAAAAGCATCCCGAAAATTCGTACACACGCACACACAGACATTTCTCTAAATATCTTTTATTTAGTCTGTAGGGACCTTTTTCAGGTACCCGTATGTATTTTAAAATCCAGAAAATATTTTTAAACAGACTTTTCTGATACATGAGCAAGCTCGTATGACCAAGTCGTGCATTTTGTTTCTTGAGATAATTTAGTCCAAAATTAATTCATAGTTTGTTTGTAGGTTTTTATTTAGAAGAAATAAAACTGTTGATTCGGGTTTTCTAAAAATTGTACTAGATGTTTAAAACGAAAGTTAAATCTTACAAAAATTGCCACTTTAAATTCGTTAAATGTCCTAATACGTATGTTCTAAATGCTTTATCTTAAATGTTTACCTTTTACAGCTTTTTAAATCACAATTAATATGGCTTATGAAAATAATGATTTTAAACGCACCAATGGGAAGTTTTCATCGTTGAACGTAACTCAGCCTTCTGTTCTTCTAACTGACTTTTTCAATAAGCGTTCAAATTTTGCAAGCAGTGATTTATACCCACTAAGAAATGTAATGAAAAGCAGATCTTACTAAAATCTTGTATTAAAAATTAATCTATTGATAGAAAGAAGCAGCCAGGAAACAAATATCATAGGATAAATATGTTTCAAAAATAAAATGAGGTAAATATCTCTTTTAGTTTTCTGACATTAAATATTTAAATATTCTTAATTTTAAATTCACCCTAATTATTTTTGTATTACATTTGTTCTGCTCATGTTGACCACACCTTCAACGCATTATCTATAACCCTTCCACAAACCGTCCCGCGAGCTCATCTAAGAACTCTACACCCTTGAATAATCGACTGCATTGTCTTTCTTGAAATTAACATTTTTAATTAGCATTAATAATTAAAACTGTTTACATATTAACCACCAAATTACTTGAATTCAAATGCACGAACTTAATAATTCATACAGCTTAGTGGTATACGTATTTCAAAATAGATGGATAAAGAATTAATGATACATAACTTGGCTAAAGTGATTCTTTATCTAAACGTATTTATTTTTGAGAAAGTGAATTTTGTATTATTTCAATCACCTCATATCCTTTCAGAGTCTCAAATTAACGTCATTAAATATTGACATCTCTTTGAAGACGACCACAAAATGCATACAAAAACATACAACATTTTATTATTCATCCACGATTCCCAGAGAAGACATTTTTTTATTTTGTAGTTTTATGTTTTGAAAAGAAAAACAGCAATCAAAAATACAATCCGCATACAAAAAGATAGTCGTGGCTTTAGGTACATACATACTCTTACCGTAAAGATAGACAGAAAAACATTTTTTGAATTAATATTCAGTGTAGTTTTCCATTTGAATTTGAATCGTCCTTTTCACCTTAATTTAAAAGAAGAAGAAAACCAACAAAACTTTCAACATTCAGTCACAGTTATAGCCACAGTATTATATTTATAGTCTGATGAAAATATTAATATAGCGATGCTGCATATAGAACACACACAAGGGACATCTGCTATAATTTCACAATCTGCAAGGACAAAGTTTTGTTTACTGAGTTTGAAATTATTATCTCAAGAATCATTAGGATAGGTACGGATATAATATTCTACTTCAACTAATTTACAAATCTATCTCTATCCCTCTCTCTCTCTCTATCTCTGGGATGTTTTGTGTTGAGTTTGAGATTCATAGGTTTTGAAATGATAGCTCCTAGGACTTTATATGACTATGAGTATTTGACAATTTGAAAAGTTTGTATATTATTATTATTTGAGAATTGAGAATGTTATTTTCCCAGGTTGTTGAAGGTTTAATGGGGCGTATGAGTGATGTTTTTTTTTTTTTTTACTTTAATTTTCTTGAATTCGTTTTGATCGAAAATATGTAACATAGAATATTTTTAGGGTATGTGGAATTTTAATGTGTTTAGAGATTTATGATGCATGTTATTTTATGGTTTAAGTTTAAAATATATACAAATTGGCAATTTGATGAGTCAATTTATTAAGATATAAAAAAGAAAGAAGTTGAGAGTGAAAATTACTTATTTTTAAAAAGTTGTTAACTTTATTTGTTTCAGTTAGAGTTGAGAGATGAATTCAGACCAAATTGAAATTTGTTAAAGCTTAATGGTGACCTTCTGAATTCTTTTTCTCAAAGGTTTGAGCGTATGAGAAAATGTTTGAAACAAATTGTATACGTGACATTATTGGTAAAGGTGTTAACACTATTGGGCTTATAGGAACATTCACGAAAAGCGATTTTTGCACATATGAGATCTTGTGAGACTGAGACTGATTCCGAGCTCAAACCTTTATTTTAATCGCAGAACAAGTTTATTTTCAAAAACTTACATTGATTTTAACTTCTCAAAAAACCTTTGTTTATTAGCTTTAGTTTTTTAAATCGTCAAAAAAAATATGAATATTTAATTGATAATTAATTGTTATAAATTTGAAAAACAACAATTATATGGCTTCTCGAATACTGTTGTAAGATTCTAAGAACATTTTCAAGGACTTGAAAAGACGTAAACCAAATTCCTACTTCATGTGTTTGAAAAAACAATTTAATCAAAAGAATTATATCTTTTTGAACTTCCCAATGGAAGTTATTGCAATAAGTCGGATTTGTCGAATTGAAAATTTTGACATTTCTTGACGTTTCAAGGTCCCTAGAGTCCGAAATAAAAGATTTTTAGAGAGATTTCTTTAAGTGCGTGTGTAGTGTACGTATACGTTCGCGTTGTTTTTTTCGTCGTCCATAGCACAAGAACCAGTAGAGATATCGACTTCAAAATAATTTTGTTATACAGATGCAGAAAGATGCAGAAACGACTCTCAAGAAAATTGCGTGGGTGGTTTTTTTACCATAGCAGTTTAAAAAAAGGTGAACATTTTGGTTAACCCTAAATATCTCATGAACCAATGACACTAGAGACTTAAATTAAATTTTATATTACATATTGTAACATGATACAAAACAAGTATATTTTTGGAAAAAACCCAATCACGGGTTTTTTTTTATAAATCAAAAAAACTGAAAAAAAATATTTGTCACCTCGAAAATTTTACGACTAAAGTATGATTTCATCTCCAAAACAATTTTGTGCAATGAAAAATAATGTTTTTAACATCTGGTAAAATTTTGAGAAAAATCCGATTCACAGTTTTTTTTACAAAAAAAAAAACCTACACAAAAATTAACAAAAGTTGGTAAAAATTGATTTTCGACTTAAATGTCTTTTCAAAAATTTGAGATATAGGCTTGAAATTAATTTTATTTTATAAAATATATTGTTTTCAACATTCCAGAAAATTTGGGAAAAATCTAATTGACAGTTTTCTTACAAAAAATAAAAACATAAAAAAAACAATACTAAACCTTGGTAAAAATTAACTTTCGACTCAAATATTTTTTCAAAATTTGAAAACATTGCCTTCAAACTATTTTTATCTCACAGAAAATATTGTTTTTGACATTCAGTAAATTTCAGTTTTTTCATAAAAAATAAAATCTACAAAAAATAATACGCAAATTTGGTAAAAATTGAAGTTTGGTTCTCGACATCTCGTGAACAATTAATTTCATTCATCCGATTTGTATTTGTTTGTATTAGAAATACAAATTTTTAAGAAATCCTAATTAAATTGGTAAAATATTGTTTTTCGACTAAAAATCTCAACTCACAACTTTTTCAACAAAACACGAAAACCTAAAATTCTTTTAAGCAAGACAAATCGCCAGACGGGATGGGAAGTTATCAGTGTGGGTCGCATCCCAGCCTCTTTTTTTTTCAAAAAAATTAAACATTTTTCCAAACAGAAGACACAACCTAGGTACCAAATCAACAGACTTTAATTGTTCAATTATTACTTTGAATTGAAGAAATGTCTTAAGCAATTTCTTTAAAAGCCCTCCTAGAAGATGCAGCAACTTGCTCGAGGTGAATTTTTAAACAGATTTCGTGTGAATTGTGTGTGACTTAAATTCAATAATTTATTGGTAGGGCTTATCGCATAGCTCCCGCGATATGGGAAACGTGGAGCATTTCGCTTTTTTGCGGCCTCCGCGATGTAAAAACGAACTTGAAAGACCTAAAACGTATCTTTCTTATTTCAACTTGCCGAAAAATAGTCGCAGCGGTTTTCATCTTTTGTTTTTAAAGATTGATAACAAGTAATTTTATAAGAATGTTTATGTTTAGTCTTTTTGTATAAGGTTTCTTTACAACATATTTAGCTCAAAACGAACTTGCAACGAACTTAATATTAATTCGTGATAATTCAGCTCGTTGACAATCGATGAAATGAAGTTCTTAATAATTATTTTTATGATGCTAATTCTCATTGTTATGGGAAACATACAAAAAAACTTATTTACAATTTTCGGCGGCACCACAAAAAGAAGTTATTCAATTCGGGACGCCTTTGGTAAATCCAAGGTAAGTTTGATAATACACAAAAACTAGTGTGATGAATCAAAACCAGCTTTTAATAAATCTGATTCTTATTTCACAGTCCTGATGACAAGAAGTTTACCAGAGTTGTATTGTAAATTCAGCTAAGTAAATAATTAAAGTAACTTTTTTTAAAAAAGTCAACTAAATCCCTATAGTTCTGCAGAACTTAAAATAAAATCAATAAAAATGTTTATAATTACGATTTCAAGCCTATATACATATATAATTTTAAGCTTATCAGCTTATTAAAAACACAAGTATGTGATTAAAACATAACAAAAAAAAGGTGTGAGCTTTCAAACTTTTATGTTTTTTATTTTAAAAATTGATAAGAAGTATTGTTATGTTTATTTTGAGAAAAAACAAAAGAGAGTTTTTTTTTTTTTACTTTCAGAAGCTTTGTAAAGTTTTCGTTGAGTTTTTCATTTAACATTGCCCAATTTTTAATAACACAAAACCATCCATTTATAGTTTGGCCTAAGGTTTGAGCATTTATAGTTTAAATCGTGTGTCTGCTACAAGTTTCATTCATCGTGATAATTCAACTCGATAGAGACATCGAAATATGAGGTTTTCAATAATTGTTTTAATATTGTTTTTTATTGTTCCTATGATTGTGGGAAAAATACAAATAACTTCTCCGACAAGGAGAAATAATCAAAATGTCGAATGTATGATAAAGGATGAAAATGGTAGATGTTATAGAGTAAGTTTAATTATAGTTATGTGCTAGAAATAGATGCCAGTATTTGATTAACATCATTCTACTTTTACAGGTCTCAAAACAAATCGAAATTACGTGGGGAGGTAATGATAGACGCAACCGAAACAGGAATCGAAAGGGACATCATCAATGAAACAACTATTATTATTAAATAAGATCTTAATAGTTCCTTTAAGTAATTTCATAAAATTTTTAGAACTCTAGTAAATCTACAAACAAAACATAGAGATGGAAATGTTAAAGTTCAAAATAAGAAGACTATTTTTGTTCATTTTTATTTTGTAATCTTGAAATATCAATTTAAAGTTTTCAGCGCAATTAAACAAAACAACAATTTAATGAATTTCTATTCAAAAATTTAAAATATTACTTTTGATCAAAAAGACGTGGTTGTGTGATTTATCAGTGAATATAAAAAAATTGTTTTCAAAAATTTTGATTTTTACTTCATAGTTAATATTTACACAGAATCAATTAGTCATCAGTTTTTACTAATTAGGTTTTACTTTAAGGTTATTTTTGAACTTTTGCTCTATTTAGCAGTTGTTGTATGAGATTTTGTTTAATATTTCTTGAAGCTTAGATAAGGAAAAGACAAAATATGTTCAATTATTCGGAGGTATTGATAATCCCTCATAACTGTATTTACATATATTTTTATTATTGTACTGAGTTCTTTTGCAAAATATTGATTTTTTAAACATCCCGAAAAATAATTTGAAAAACTTCTAATCCCTTGATTTTTGAAAATCTTAAAAACAGAAGAAATCAAATTATTAAATTCTTAAAAAAGAGGCTGGGATGCGACCCACACTGATAACTTCCTATCCCGTCTGTCGATTTGTCTTGCTTAAAAGTTTGTCTATATGTATCAATTTTTACCAAAGTTGCGTACTATTTTTTTATAAAAAACGGACTGTTGGATTTTTATAAAAAAATTACTGAATATCGAAAACAATATTTTCTGTGAAATAACATAAGTTTGAAGCCAGTATTTTTAATTTTTGAAAAGCTGTTTGAGTCGAAAGTAAATTTTTACCAAGTTTTAGTATTGTTTTTTTTTTTTAGGTTTTTATTTTTTGTAAAAAAACTGTCAATTCGATTTTTCTCAAAATTGTATCGAATATTGAAAAAATATTTTTTATAAGATAAAATTAGTTTGAAGCCATTATTTCAAATTTTTGAAAAAGATATTTGAGTCAAAAATCAATTTCTAACAACTTTTGTTAATTTTTTTTTTCGGTTTTTAATTTTTTGTAAAAAAACTGTCAATTCGATTTTTTTCAAAATTTTACTGAATTTTGACAACTATATTTTTTGAAAGATTAAAGTAGTTTAAAGCCAATATCTCAAAGTTTTTAAAAGATATTTGAGTCGAAAATCATTTTTTACCAACTTTTATTAATTTTTTTTTTGGTTTTTATTTTTTGTAAAAAAAACCTTCAATTCGATTTTTCTCAACATTTTTCAAAATATTGACAACAATATGTCTTATAGGATAAAATGAGTTTGAAGCCTTAATCTAAAGTTTTTGAAAAGATATTTGAGTCGAAATTCAATTTTTACCAACTTTGAGTAATGTTTTTTTCAGGTTTTTATTTTTTATAAGAAAAACTGTCAATTAGATTTTTCTCAAAATTGTATCAGATGTCAAAAACATTAATCTTCGTTGCACAAAATTGGTTTGGAGATGAAATCATATTTTAGTCGTAAAATTTTAGAGGTGACAAATTTTTTTTTTCAGTTTTTTTGATTTATAAAGAAAACCGTTAATTGGAATTTTTTCCAAAAATATACTTGTTTTGTATCACGTTAAAATCTGTAATATTAAATTTAATTCAAGTCTATAGCATCATTGGTTCATAAGATATTTAGGTTTAACCAAAATTTTCACCTTTTTTTTAACTGCTATGGTAAAAAAAACCACCAACGCAATTTTCTTGTAAGCCCTTTCTGCATCTTTCTGCCTTATTATCTGTATAACAAAATTTATTTGAAGTCGATATCTCTTCTGGTTCTTGAGCTATGGACGACGAAAAAACGTCGCGAATGTACAGACGTACGGACGTACGTACACACGCACGCACATACATCTTTCTAAAAATCTTTTATTTTGACTCTAGGGACCTTGAAACGTCGAGAAATGTTAAGATTTTCAATTTGACAAATCGGACTCATTACAATAACTTCCTATGGGAAGTTAATAAATTTGAAAAATGATAAAATGGAGTTCAATTATAAAATTTTTCAAAGTGATTTTCGCTTAGCGCGAATCTGCTTATGTTTGGACTCAACTAAAAATATGGTTTAGGCTGTAGGGCTGATGACTGACATACAGATATATGGACGGGATCGGGAGACCCACTTTTTTCGACCTCTTTACCATCGTAATGTTATGTTTGATTAAAATCTTGAGTTCGAATTTTTCGTACGAATAAAATACTTGTCATATAGTTCCTAAATGTTGCAAGTAAAAATCTAACTTCAATTTAAAAAGCTGATACCATAAGATTAAAATATACGAAGTTTTAAATTACCAAAATATTGTTTTAAATATGTTATAAAAATTACTCTTGCGTTTTTGAAAACGAAAAACTTGCGAAATATTGCATTATTCATGACGATGTTAACTGTAGAAATGAATAATTCATTGGTAATCAAATCATTCCACTGCTAAAGGGTTTAAACAGGACGTGACAATGACCATTTTTCTTTAAAAAATAAAATAACTAAAACAATTCTGAAATGGTTAAAGCTTTTAAAACATTATTTCTAAAAAAAATTATAAATAACGACATTTTTGTTTAGGCTTAGACTTGGACCAAGTGTCTGGTTTTGGATTTTTAAAATTTTTTTTGGGGGCATCTTGAGAAAAAATGTTAAGGAATTTTCGTCTATGGATTTGGAATAATGAAGTGCTTAAGAATATTGGTTAGAAATTGAATTGCTACATTTTTATAAATTTTGTGTGTTTTTCATTTTTAATTTACAAATATACCAAGTCACTGAGGCAGAATTGAGAAATTTAGATAACTATGCAAATTTAAATTGCAATTCAATGCAATATTGTTTCTTTTTTATTTAAAAAAAAATTTAATTGAGTAGGATAAAAATTATTGACAGGATTAAATTTAAACTTTGTAGAGTTTTTGAGGGTATATTAAGCATAACAAAATAGATTTTTGCAAAATTTTGTATTTTCCAGTTTCTTGGAAAATCCAAGAAACTGAATTATTTTTTCAATTAAGAGTTTATTCAAGTTTTCAAAATCAAACTTAAAATTTCTGTTAATTTAGTCATTGTCCATTCAAACGCTAATATTTCAGTGAAAAATGCTAGAAACGAAGTTCAAAAAAATACTCGAAGTCCGTAGAATAAAAACGGAAAACCAAAATATTCGAAAAAAAAATATCTTTGTGGTTGTCTCCAGATGAATTTAAAAAAAAAAATAAAAAAAGTTTTAGCTAAATTGAACTAGATGTCTGTTTGCTTCTGTATATTTGCACTCTACGAAATACTCTATAAATACAAATTCCATTTTATTAAGAAAGATGCATCTGAATATCTATTCAATGTCAGTTCGTAAAAAAGCAAACAAATACGGACCAAACAAACCGTTTTATAATTTGAAATGTCAGAGACTTGGAAGTAATATAGATTTAGAAAATTGATAATAGTTGGAGAAGCTATTTTGTTATAATAAATAAAATAAAATATTGAAAATTTAGTAAAATACTAAACCATTTAAAGACATCGAAATAATATTTGTAAGGAAATAATCTAATAACAGTTGTGTGAATTATGCTCAGCCTTACTGCTGAACAACTTTTGCCAATCGTGCAATTTAAAACTACACTATTTTTTGCTTAGGTTATATGAAGTCGTATTCTCTACGCAGATACGAACTAGACGATTGACATAAAATTCAAGAGCTTTTGTGTCGGCCCACATGAAATAATGTTGAAAACTGATAACAAGAACTAAAAAAAAAATGTTAAGTTAGTGTAAGGTTTAGTAAAGTTATAGCTTGTATTAAGCTGAATAAATAAATAAATAAATCTTTTAAGAAAATATTCGGCACGTTGTTGCTGACATACGACCCCGATTGCTGCAAAAAATGGTCGAAAATTGGGCCTCTCCGCTGGAATTTATTCAAGCTAGGGATCTCCAGTGTCATCGAGATCAAAGACGAGACCAGACGAAACTTATACACAAATTTCAGTCTCATATCGGTATCCTACTCGGTCTTGTATAACAGAGAGTCTTGATCTCGGGTTTTCTCCTTTTTCGTCAGTTGTTTCATAATTTCGTCTTGCCTATCTGTTTTTATTATTTGAATAATTTGATTCCGCTGTCGCAAATAAAATAATGAATATTCGCATTACCTTTTTAAAATTGTTAAATGATTTAAAAAAAAAAAATGTCCCATCGAATATTATTATTCTCGAAGACAAATAACCGCAGGCTAAATGGTACTGGCATTCAAAATCCAAATGTAAAATATTCTAATATATTTTCTATTGAACTTAATATTGGACAAAAAAAAACTTTGTGGTCCCTTAAAATGCAGTTCTCAAATCAAAAAATTCATATGAACTTTAGAACTTTATGTTTTATCACATTTTTTGCATTTTTTTCTAGAAGAAATACATAAACCCAAAAAGACCGAGGAGATTGACAAGACTCTCAGCAAATTTCGTTACAAAATATACAGTTTCGCCTTGCTCTCGGTCTCATCTCGTTTTGGTTATACGCGACTCTCGTAGCCATTCCAAACTCGAGACAGCCGCAGCGGAAACTTTCCCAAAATCAAATGCGTTTTATTTCTTCTTGAAAACCACACGTCTAAGAAAAATACCTTTTAAAGTAATATTATTTATATTTAATACATTCAATATTTCTCGATAATTTTTTACATTTTGTGGATATAAGAATTGTAAAACTTGACAAAAATTTTGCCGTCTGCCTAATTGACTTATTTAGAGTTTTTAATAAAAAGAAAAAAAGGTTAAAATTATAAATACGTATAAGAAATAATATAAAATTTACGAAAATATATAAGTATTTAAAATAATAAAAACCAATAACCAAATAATTTGAATGATTTATTTTTAATTCGAAAAAATAAGTATTGAATTTAAAAAACAAACTTAAATATTCCTTCAAATTAAAGGTAAGTCAGTCAGCTATCTTCTAGAAAGCCAACAAAAAATAAGTTTGGTTATTGTTGAAAAAATAGTAAGTTTTAAAATAAAGTTGTTATTCAAATTTGATAAAAATCACTGATTACTTTTTCTTTTGTAGAGGCGAAATATTTTCTAATATTGCTGTTCTAACTCCAAAAGTATTCTCCAATTTATTTATACTATTAATTGTCCTCTGTCATTTGGCACGGAAACATAAATGTTTAAAAACTCTGATTGTTATATCTCATTTATATAAATATAGATAAGAATATCCCTACATATCCTACTCATTAAAATTTTATTTTCAATTATCCAAAGCCTTAGAAACTTTAATAACAAATTATGCATGAAAACGCATTCAACTCTGCTTCTGCATGCCATTTGTAATCAATCGTAAATACATATATATGAATTACAAATTGCAAAATTTTCCTAATTGTAAATCACGCAGAACACAAAGCTCCGTATATGTATAATAATTTGTATTTTTTCGAGATAATTACGTATTCATATTGTATGACCTGACCTTCCCTTGGCTTGTATATTATAATTACAGTAAGCCATGGCCTACCTCTTTTTGTTGTTGTTTTCATTGTTGTTGTTGTTGTTGATTATAAATATACAAATACTCAATTGTAAGTCCTAATAAATCATTTCTTATAATAGCCATACCACCACCAGTCCAGGATCGTTGAGCATTACCTTTTGTATACATAAGGGTGAAATATTGCAGAGAAATAAAAATGAAATAAGCAAACATCCTCACAACAATGATGCTACCTCCCACCTCCCCCAAGCCCCAAAATTCACTTCGTCCTTTCTTGTTCTTCTTGCTTTGCCTTCCACAACAAAACATCAAATTTACCCCATAAAAATAAAGGAACTTGTGTTGTGAGTTCATTCGTCGGAGGTCCTTGCCATTTAAATTCATTTTAAGTGCCCGTTTATTTCGACAAACAACGAAACAAATAATCACTTATTTTCACAGTATTAACGAGCCATTCAAAAGAACCATCACCAAATGAAAACAAAAAAGTTTAAACAAAAATTATAAAAAAACACAAACAATATTAAATGAGAATATAAAGCCTCTTTTTGGTGGATGTACTCGTAGTAGCTTCTGCTAGTTAAACCATCATCAGGACGACGAAGCGACGCACGACGACGACGAGGACGAGTAATGACTTTAAAATTGTCATCGTAGACCCTAATTAAAATCATTTTTACTACGAGTACCATATAAAGGGGTTGGTTGGTTGAGAACGTTAAAGGAAAGAGACGAAGCTGGCGGCAGCGGTGGCGGAGAGGTCTTCAAGTTGATGATGGGGGGAGTTTCGATATTAAATTTTAATTAAATTACCCTCTTGCCGCCAAAAATAATATTTTATTTTTTAAGAGAGAAGACATCAGGTAAGCTCTTATTTTGTTTTCAACCGAATCTACATAGAAGAGTGTTGTTTTGTTAAAGTCTATGATTAAACTTTTAATAAATCAGGTGATTTACGATTTTTACTTAGGTCCTTTCTTTTCAATAATGTCTCGACAAAACAATTAAGGGAACAACAACACTTTAATGGTTTTTGATTTAATATTCAATAACCACTGTTGCTGTTTAAGTCAAGGTAAAACTTATCTTTGAAGTTCCACAATATTAAATTTTGTACACAATGTCACGAAGTTAATTAAATCCTATTTTATTAATAATTTGAACAAATTACATAGGAAATATTGTGATTAAAATTTTGAAGGTCAAAATGGGATTATTAAATAGAACTGTTTAAAAAGTTTAACATTCTTGAAGTGTGGCTAAAAAATAATCTCAATACTTTAACAAACTGATAAGCATTTCTTTTATAAGAGTAAAATTTTGTTTGGAAATTCCTAGTCAGCAAAATTGCTTGATTTAAGCTATTAGATCAAATTTTTAAAAATATTCGTTTTCAACATTATTTTTATTTAAACTAGTAGAGATATAGACTTTAAATGGCTCATGAACCAATAACGCTTGTGACTTCAATTAAATTTTATATTTTTTGAAGTGTAGTGATACTAAATTAGTATATTTCAAAAAACATCAACTAACGGTTTTTTATAAATCAAAAAAAAAAAAAATAACAGAAAAAAAGAGGCTGGGATGCGACCCATACTGATAACTTCCCATCCCATCTGTCGATTTGTCTTGCTTAAAAGTTTGTAGGTTTTCATGTTTTGTTAAAAAAGTTGTCAGTTAAATTATTCTTAAAAAATTAAAATTAGATGCTAACTATATTTTGCATATAATGAAATAGTTTTATTTCGAAATCTATTTTAGTTAACGAGATTTTTAGTCGGAACCAATTTTAGTAGCATTTCTTAAAAGTTTTTATTTCTTATCTTCTTTTTTTTTTTCCAAATTCATTTTTATTAATTCAATGTTAGATCTATCTTAAAGCTAGACAAAAATTCATAAAACTAGCCTAATTAACCATAACTTACAACTAACTTACTGGTCCCCTACGGACACTCTAAGTTAAACAATAATACTTAATGCTAATGCCTTTCGGCCCTAAGATCTATTTTACTTCAATTTAGTTTTATTTATTTTTGCATTTATTAGAAAATTTGAAAAAAACTAATACCAATATCATTTTTTATTTATTTTTACTTAAAACTACTTAAAATAAGGTCCTTAATATAAAATTTAAAGCTCACTTAAACTACCTATTCTGGGAGACGGACATAATCCCGAAAATCAAAATGCCGAAAACCCACAATCCCGAAAACCCAAAATCCCGAAAACCCAAAATCCAGAAAACCCAAAATCCCGAATGGCCAAAATCCAGAAATGTGTAGGTTGTCTTTGCAATTCCCGATCTTATATAAAAAACAGTTTGATTTGATGCCATTATGCTTTTGCAAAGCATTTCGATTTTCGAAATCGAAATCCCGAAAAATTATAAAAAATGAAAAATTTGCGCAAATTTGTAGGTTGTCTTTGCTTTTGCTTTGATTTGATGCTATTATGCTTTTGCAAAGCATAATAATTTCGGGATTTTGGGTTTTCGGGATTGTGGGTTTTCGGGATTGTGGGTTTTCGGGATTTTGGGTTTTCGGGATTTTGGGTTTTCGGGATTTTGGGTTTTTGGGATTTTGGGCTTTCGGGATTTTGATCCCAACCCACCTATTCTACCTATAAACTACTTAAAACTAGAACAACCACAGCAGCAAATCTAACTATATAACATTTTTTGTTTTTCATATTTTGTTGTCTTTTTTTTATTTATTGATTTATTTTTTTTTTGTTTTTATTCCATGTTTTCTTTATTAATTTTTTTTTTGTTTTGTGTTTTTTTTTGTATTTTTGTATTTTTATTTTTTTTTTTTGTATTTTGTATTTTTTTTTGTGCCACTTATATATCTTCTATTATTCACGAGATATCGAGAACCGAACATAATTTTTTACCAAATTTGCGTACTATTTTTTGTAGATTTTATTTTTTTATCAAAAAATAGACCGTTGGATTCTTATAAAAAATTACTGAATGTCGAAAACAATATTTTCTGTGAGATAAAATAAGTTTGAAGCCAATATTTTTAATTTTTAAAAGATATTTGAGTCAAAAATCAATTTTTACCAACTTTGAATACATTTTTTTTTTAGGTTTTTATTTTTTGTAAGAAAATTGTCAGTCCGTTTAATCTCAAAATTTTATTGAATGTTGACAACAATATTTTTTACAAGATAAAATTAGTTAAGAGCCAATATCTCAAAGTTTTCAAAATATATTTAAGTCGAAAATCAATTTTTACCAACTTTGAGTAATGTTTTTTTCAGGTTTTTATTTTTTATAAAAAGAACTGTAAATTCGATTTTTTTCAAAATTTTACCAGATGTCCAAAACGTTATTTTTCGTTGCACAAAATTGTTTTGGAGATAAAATCATTTTGTGTTCATAAAATTTTCGAGGTGTCAAATATTTTTTTTCAGTTTTTTTTATTTATAAAAAAACCGTTAATTGGAATTTTTTACAAAAATGTATTTGTTTGGTATCGCATTACTAGCGTTATTTGTTCGGAACGTACACACGCACGCACAGAAATCGCTCTAAAAATCTTTTATTTCGACTCTAGGGACCTTGAAACGTCGAAAAATTACAATAACTTCCTATGGGAAGTTAATAATTGTCAACTTGAATACTTGAATACTAACTCCAGAATAGTTAAATGCAATGAAGAATATTGTTTTTGACATTTGTATAAATTTCGAAAAAAAATGAAGTAATCATTTTTTTTATACAAAAAAATAAAAACATTAAAATAAAAATCTACTTAAAGTTGGTACAAACTGATTTTGGACTCAAATGTATTGGCAACAATTTTAAAAAACAGCTTTTAAACTAATTTTATTTTATTAAAATTATTGCTTTAACATTTTTTACACATAACCTACTGCACAAAATTTGTAAAAACTGATGTTCGATACGAATATTTCTATAATAAATAAAGGTTTTGACTTCAAAATTATTTCACTCTATACAAAATTTAGTTTTCAACGTAAGATAATGTTCTAATAAAAATACAATTGTTTATTTTTTTACAAAAAATAAAAATTTTCAAAAAATGCTCATAAAGTTGATAAAATTTGGTTTTCGATTTGAAATGTCGGGACCAAAAACAGATATTAAAATCAAAATTATTTTATCGTATGCAAAATATTGTTACTGACTTTTAGTTAATTTAAAAGAAAAATTCAATTTACAACTTTTTTACAAAACACGCTAACCTACAAAAACAACTAAAAATTGAAAAGAAATGGTTTTCGATTCAAGTATTTTGACAACAGGGAAAGATATTGACTTAAAATTATTGTATCTCATATTGTTATTAATATTTTGTTAAAAATTTATAAAAATCGACAGCAGGCCCGGTTATAAAGTTATCAGTGTGGGTAACATCCCAGAATCTTTTTTAATACCCGTTTTAGAAAAAATCGTTCAGCGTTTCTTTAAGATTTATGCTAGACTGGTGAAATCTAAAAACATGTAAAGATTTTTTGAAAGCTGTTTTTTTAAATATTGAAGATAGTGCTTATAGGTTCAGAAATCCATAACCATATGGCTTAAAAATAAATTGAAAAATTATATCTGATTAACGCGACGTGATAGAGTAATTTTAAAGTCGGATTTGATTTAAGTCTATCAAAACTTGAGAGGTTTTATTTTCAGGTGAAAAACGTTTCTGACCAATTATAAATAGTCTTACTCAAAAATTCAGTTCTGAATTTTTTAAATACTAGTTTTTTTCAAAATTTTTCTACGAAATGAATGAATTTGAAAATTTTGTATATAGTATTTTGAAGTCTTAAATTTCAAATAATTTTCAATTCATAAACCTCCGATATTGTGGATGTCTTATCTCATGAAGTATTTGCCAAAAAGTAACTTGGTTTTGTATCAAAAAATAATTTTAGCTCCTAAAACTCTTATTTTACTCACTATTTCCTAATACAATATTTCATAAATATCTCCTTTATAAATATAATTCTATTATATAACAGATGTAAATAAATTAATTTAAATAGTTAAATTTTATCTAAAATATAAAAGCTTAAATCCAAATTTGGACATAACCTAAGAAAACCTCAAAAATCAATTTTCTTACAATTTTTGCAAATTATCTCAAAATTGAAGCAACAAACCTAATTATGTAATTGATTTTGGGCAAATATTTAACTTTCCATAATTTCTTCAAAATTTTCCGAAATAGTTCAAAATTATATTTTTTTTTACAAATAATATAAAATAAATTCTGTCAGTATAGTTTGAACTTAAGCTCTTTCGTTTAATAACTCCATGATAATTTAACCAGCAATTTGTTTTACTGCATATCTCGAAATCGAATAATTTTTTTCCGGTAAAATGTTCAATTGTGGATTTCACTGCTTACCTCGGAAAATTTTCTTTCATTTGATAACTTGGATAAATTGGTTGAAAATAAAAATATAACACTTGTTTGGTTTTTATACGTTTGATTTTTTAAATTAAATTTCGACTTATCAAGTTAATACTTTGGATAACAGGTTTTTCTCTAATATCTCCAAAATAATTGGATCAAGGCGAATTATAAAAATTGGTTTGGCAGGTAATGTACATTATAGTCTTCTGTTTTACCAAAAAACAAATAGCCTTTGATACTAAAATCTCCAATAAACAATATCTCGACTAAGAAATTTGTAAGACTTAAAACAGATAGTCTTGATGACAAAAATATTTAATTCAAAAATATTTAATTCAAAAATTATATCAAATCCATAATTTGTATATGACTTCTTCATCAAATTAATATTAACCTTCTTAGAAATAGTATTTCTGCTTTATTGAAGTTGAATTCAATTGTTTCTTAAAGATCTCCACTTTTGTTTCCAGAAAGATTAATTTTTAAGACTTCCTGCACAAATTAATTGATTAATAACAATTGCGAAGAAATGAAGGTTCAGAGCGATTGCTGAGTCAGGTTTTAATTTAATTTTTGTTTACTGGAGATATTAGATATTTTTCATGTTGTTGAACTATTACAAGAGATATTAGAGGTTTTTCAAATTTTTCAACCTAATTAGTTAAAAATCAAAAATTACTGTGTGTATTTAATAAAAAATCTCTTTACAAAATATTCCCGTCATCCTTTTGTAATTTGATAATGCTCTTATTACCCACACAAAATCTTTTATAGTAAAAGCTCAGAACTTAAATAAAAACACTTAAGGCATACCCTAACTAAACGCGCCATTTTTGCATACCCAAAAGTAAAAAGCAACAAACTCACTGTATAGTGTAGAATTCCGATCACGAAATGGCTATTGGACTCTTGTCTTCCTTTTGATTTTCACTTTTCCATTTCAGACTTTGAGCTATCTAAGAATTAGTTGGTGGGTTGCAGAAAAGCTCATAATACCTCGTCGTTCGGTGAATCCACAATGCAACTAGATGCCGTTGCCTCTGCCGTCTAGTCGTAGCAGTAGCTATCCAAAACTTCCTATTTTAGTCGATGATTTTATAACGTAGACGTACTCTCGTACCACTTTTAATACCTCTCTACTATACTATCAAATTTTTGAGTAATGTGACCCGAAAAGCTTGTTCACGTTCAGTACACTCACTTTTGACTTTTCATTTGGTGCTTGCTGCTTGCTGCTGTGCTGTGTGATGCACTCCACTGCATTCGGGGAATACTGCCACTATTCCCATAAGAGGGTGCAGTGCAACAACAACAACAACAAAACAACAGCAAAGGCGCATCCTTCTTGAAAACACACAAAATCCAACTCACAGGATATCCGGTTGTTGGTTTAACAATATTTTTTTCTTTCACTATGTGCTGTGCAGTGTGCAGTGCAGTGCACTGCTCTCGTATTCAAAAACTATAATATAGAGTTTGTGTGGTGTGTTTTTTAAAAAACACAACAAGAGGTATTCTAGTGTAGGGAATTATATGCCTTTTGCTTGAGGGAAGGATTGGAATAGCGACAGTGTGACATTATCAAACGCGACGCGTTGGTGGCGGCGGCGGCGATGATGGTGGCGGTGGTGTTGATGGTATGGCGTTTTTGAGTGCCATCCGCGAGTTGAAAACAATAATGAGGACACAAACTTCAAATTCTTTGAATGAATCTTTTGTGAGTGAGATGAGTATGGAGTGAATGACACTGGCTTGAAGTATCAGACTTTTAAGTACAACAAATCACGTTACTAAAAAACATACAAAGGTACTGTTGGTTTTCGAAAACGACGAAACTCAAAAAACTCTTCTTTTTCTCGAATGTTTTTTTGGGGAAACTTAAAAACTGAATGGTTTGAAAACAATCACTCCACAACGGAATTGAAACACCATTCGTAGCCTATATCAATTTATAGTGACTTAAAAAGCAAGAGTTTGCACTTTTTTTCTTTTTTAAAAACGATCAGGACTTCGTATATCCTTTGCCCGAACACGACCAACAGTGAAATACTACTGATATTTTACGGAACATTACAAATTGTTTATCTTGAAGTTGAACTCTCGAAAAGAGTGTCCTTTTTTCGAAGGATGTGAATTCCTATAGAAAAACAATCAGGACTCATCTCAAGGAATGCGCAAGTCAATAAAAGAGATGTTCATAGGAAATTCATTTTGGTGAATAAAGGATTTTTGTTTGAATTTTTAGAACTGGCGAATGAATTTTAGTACAAAACTTCAAGTGATGGTGTTTCTGAGAAACATGTTTTTGAAAGAGAATTCTCACTTTCTCTCTTTTATAGCAACACGTGGGTAAACAATAATATAAATGTTTGAAGTATATAAACAGAAACACAACAAGGCAATCGAGACAGCTGACAGACGGTTTTTCATACCACAAACAAAATAATGGAAATGGAAAGAGATTTTCGTTTGCTTTTTTTTTATTGTGTCAAGAGTGAAGAAGCATACGCGTTTTTTTTTGCCTCAAATTTTTCCTTTTTTAAGGATTAAGGACTAAAATTTTAAAGATGGTTGAGAGGATATTGTAGCTTGAGGAAGTTTGTAGCTATTTTAATGTGTAATGTTATGAGAATGGGTCAGGTCGAGTTACCCTTTTAAAGAATAGGAAATTGAAAAATTCAATAATCCTTTAAGATTTTTGCTGCCCCGCAGGAAAACAAAACTTTAGTCACTCTGTGTAGTGAAAATAGGAATTATGGTCATGTATAGTCTTGAAATGGAATAAATTATAACAGTAAACTTAACATCTTCCAACGGAAAATATAACATGAACATTTGGGAAACTTCATTGCTTTTTTTTCTTTTGACAAACAATTGGCTCACTGTTTTTAATTGAAACCAACTTTAATCAATATTTAAAAACGATTTTATTTTATCAAATTAAGAAACTTTTTGGTTATTGTTTAGTCCCACTATATCAAAGAAATCCTATAAACTTAAAAATTTAGTGACTAGAGGTTCGAATCTTAGTGACGGTACAAAAATGTTTCAATTAATATGACAAACTAAAGACTGAGTATCACAGATAAAGGAATCTGATGATCGGTTGATACCCGTGAAACAAATCAAGTTGTTGTCTTAATATTCAAACCCTAATAATGTTCTAGGCATGAGCCCGTCCATAGGTCACATGTTAATTCAAGAATTTACTTCATTGCAAAGTTTTTAATAGCCAGAAGACGTTATTAACTTCCCATAGGAAGTTATTGTAATAGGTCCGATTTGTCGAATTGAAAATATTGACATTTCTCGACGTTTCAAGGTCCCTAGAGTCGAAATAAAAGATTTTTAGAAAGATGTCTGTGCGTGCGTGTACGCACGTTCGTACGTCCGTATGTCCGTACGTCCGTACGTTCGCGACGTTTTTTTCGTCGTCTATAGCTCAAATAAATTTTGTTATACAGATAAAAGCAGAAAGATGCAGAAAGGGCTCTCAGGAACATTGCGTGGGTGGTTTTTTTACTATAGCAGTTTAAAAAAAAGGTGAACATTTTGATTAACTCTAAATATCTCACGAACCAATAACGCTTTTTTTTATAAATCAAAAAAACTGAAAAAAAAATATTATTTACCTCGAAAAATTTACGAACAAAAAACAATTTTAATGCCAAAACAATTTTGTGCAACGAAGAATAATGTTTTTAAAATCTAGTAAAATTTTGAGAAAAATCGAATTGACAGTTTTTTTTATAAAAAATAAAAACCTATAAAAAACATTACTCAAAGTTGGTAAAAATTGTTTTTCGACTTAAATATCTTTTTTTTAAATTTAAGATTATGGCTTCCAACTTATTTTATCTTATAAGAAATATTATTTTCAACATTCTGTAAAATTTTAAGAAAATTCGAATTGACAGTTTTTTTACAAAAAATAAAAACCTAAACAAAACATTAATAAAAGTTGGTAAACATTGATTTGCGACTAAAATATCTTTTTAAGACTTTAAGATATTGGCTTTAAAATAATTTTTTGTTATAAGCAATATTGTTTTCAATATTCGGTAAAATTTTGAGAAAAATCGAATTGAAAAAATAAAAACGTAAAAAAAACAAGACTAAAACATAGTAAAAATTTACTTTCGACTCAAATATCTTTTCAAAAAGTAAAAAATATTGGCTTCAATCTTATCTTATCTCACAGAAAATATTGTTTTCGACGTTCAATACATTTTTTATAAAAATGCAACAGTCAATTTTTTCATAAAAAATTAAAATCTACAAAAAATACTACGCAAAATTGGTAAAAATAGATGTTCGGTTTTCGATATCTCGTGAACAATAGAAGATATTGACTTCAAATTAATTTCATTCATCCAATTTGTATTTGTTTATATAAGAAATAATTTTTTTTTAGAATTGCTACTAAAATTGGTGAAAATTGGTTTTCGACTAAAAATCTCGTTAACAAAACTAGATTTTGAAATCAAACTATTTTATTATATGCAAAATATTATTGGCAGTTTTTAAATTTTTAAGAATAATTCAACTGAAAACTTTTTTAATGAAACACGAAAACATACAAACTTTTAAGCAAGACAAATCGACAGACATGATATGAAGTTATCAGTGTGGGTCACATCCCAGCCTCTTTTTAAAAATTAACTTACATAAGTCAGAATTCTTGACTGATTCGCATCAGAACTAAGAAAGAATAATTAGGTTTACATCCTTTTGTTATTATATGACCTAACTTAGTTATAATTTAACTATTTGTTTCTTAGGGTTCTTGGTCCCCTTACCCACAGCTTAAGCATAAGAAAAATGATACAAATGAAATGATTATGACTAAAAATACATAACTCGGATGATTTACTCTATTGTGACCCCAACAAAACAAGTCAGAACTGTTTTAATAATACACAAAAAGAAACAATTTATTGCCTTACCAAACTACGTAACCTAATTGACTTTGGGGTCATTACTATCCTCACACACAAAAAATGTTAAAATTTGAGTTCTTCATATTATTCAATACTTTGGCTACCACAGCCGAAACACCGATATCATTAAAGGCTTAGAAGACTTTTTGGCATATGGTAAGCGTTGGAGATTTAAGGTCCATTGAATTTTTTGATTAGTTTGGCATGTACGAGTACATCAGTCTGAATGTAACTGATGGCATCAACTATTTTGTTGCTGAGGGAAGCGGTGGTTTGCGTCTAATTTGCACCTGCGACTTAAAAAATCCCCCCAAGTAGAAGTCTGAAGGGGTCAGATCACACGATCTTGGTGGGCAACTCACGTCGCCTTGGCTCGACCTTGCCATGAAACTGCTCGTGCAGAATATCGATTGTCTCTTTAGCTGTGTGGCACGTAGTGGCATATCTTGTTGAAACTATATATCTTCAGTGTTCATGTTATCCAATTCAGGGCACATGAAATTGATGAGTAACGATTTATAACGAGAGTGGTTGACGGTGATGGCGTTGTGAAAATCAAGTAAATTTGTCTTACCTCAAATACTGCCATAGTGCCTTGTAACGTAAACATTCATACAAAAATGGGCCAATTTTTCGACCAAAATTGGGATCAACTTCCAATTGCTGCGTATGAGCATTTTGCTTCAGCTCCTATGCCAGTCGTATTTTTTATGTCATGTTGTGATCTGCAACAGGCCAAGCTCGCTTTAGCGGCTTTATCCCACCAGAGGCATTCCTCTATCTAGACCAGTGCGGCATGATACAGGATAGATTGGCAGTACCGCTTATCTACCACGTCAGGCGAAAAACCATAGACTCGTGATGGAGCGGAGCTGCTTCGGTTCAGTAGGCCTGTGTCCGAAAAGGACCACATTGATAGGGTGAAGCAGGAGAACCATGTTTTGGTGGCTTCAAACTGCAACTGATAATGGGTAATCTAGGGTGGGGTATTTTTGCCTTGGCCGGCTTACATACTTGTTTTAGTCTTAAGTTTTAGGTTTAAGTAGAGCAGGAATGGTGGCACAATAAAAAAAAAAAAAAAAAAAATCTCATTAAAAAAAAAAAAAAGAATGCAAACAGACAATATTATATTATAAAAATCCTCGATGGAATTACAAATAGAAGGACATAGTTGTTTTGCCGCTGTGGTTGTTCTAGTTTTAAGTAGTTTGTAGGTAGATTAGGTAATTTTAAGTTTTATTTTAAGGACTTTAGTATGTAAGTAAAAATCCCAAAAAATGATAAAGATTTTAGTTTTTAAACTTTTCTAAAAAAAAAAAAAAAAAAATTGAAATAAATAAAACAATCTTAGTTCGTAGGCCGAAAGGCATTAATTTTAAGAATCATGAATTTCTTAGAGCGCCCGATTAGGGCCAGTAAGTTATATTTAAGTAGAATTAATTAGGCTAGTTTCTCATTTTGTCTAGCATATGTAAGTAGAGTTAAGTTTAAATGAATAAAAAAAATGAAAAAAAAAAAAACAGGCCAAGCTCTTGTGAGCAACGCGGAAATGACTTCCTTGTATTCTGCTGCACACCTTTACGAACAGCATCGATTTTTTCGGCAGGATGGTATCTGATTGTTCACTGAGCCTGTTGACTCGATTTTTTTCACAAAACGTTGAATAGTCGATTTAAAATTAAGTTCTGGATCCATTTTATTTGATTTCTCCACGCAATATCATGTTTGATTAAAATCTCGAATTCCAAATTTTGTACTAAAGGAATCTGCTTTTAAATCAAAATTCACCGAAATTCTGACAATATTTGCTAATTTAATTTGAAGTAAAAATGTTGGCCCGAACGTTGTTACTTTTACAATAAAGATATGTTTTCGAATTTTTAACTGTATTGCATAATCGTTTATGATTCTCAGCTACTGAACACTTTGATCGCATTTATCTAAATATTGCTTTTTCCAAGTTTTACAGACATACAAAATATCAAATATTTTTTAACTGAACTACTTGAAAATTTGATTATGTCTTAGAAAATGGAATTTAGGTTTTAACTTTTATTCTTAACATTTTATCTGCCGAGTTTTAAGGATTTTTTTTTTAGTTTCCAATTTAGGAGTGCGCCATTTGAAAAAAATTCAAAACTCCTAAGCACTTTCATAGCAGATATTATAAATGAAATAAAAATAAATTCATAAGCTTAATATGATTAGAAATTACGAAACTGTTAGCCCGGCCGAGGAAATAAAAGACGTATTTTAAATAACGCTGCACAGCCACAATTTTGAAATAGCATAACTAAATCCAGACTCTACAAAATTTGTATTCGGTCTTAACTTTTGAAACTATTTTAAAGGTACATGACAAGCTTGACGTACTTCCACAATGGCCTATTACTTTGCGAGGGTGTTTGATACCTTTTAACATTTTAATTTGTATCAAGAACTAATTTGATCTGTATTAAAATTATCCTTAGCTGACCTGACATTTAACTAAAATGAATACTTCATTGAACCAAGTTAAGTTTAGAAGTCAAAAACTCAACCGTTCTTAAAATCCCAAAAGTTCTCACAATTGAACTTTTATTCCAAACAAAATCAAAAAATTCCCATCAACATAAGAGGAAAACAAATTTAAACATGACATCAGCTGAAAACCTCATCCCTCCTTTCTCTGAGCTTTCCATCAAGTCCGTAATTAGCAGGAGCAACAATACTTCCCGATGGCATGGCGGTATGAGAATCCACTTCAAAATTTTTAAATTACTTATCATATAAATATGTTCTGTAAGGTGTACTGTAATGTACACAGCTCTCCAATGAAGACGATGTTAAACAATTTGTTGAATAATTTTATTAGATACTTTAAAATAACATTCAAGATAAGTGATTTTGTTCTTCCTTTAAAAAATTCACTTAATTCAGAAGTGGGATAACAGAGAGGAGTGTTGTGTCCTCGTATACTCGTGTACAGAACATATCGACGACGACGTGTAATAAGAAATTCGATAAAGCCAATTACCTACATACTATATGTCATTCGTTTTAGGTTATTGAATTCACACAAGGTTGTCTTCGAGTCGACGACGACGTTCACGTTCACGTCGTCGGTGTCGTGACTCGTCTTCTTGTAAGGAAGAAGAGAGATATAAGCTTGAACCTATAAACCTACATATGTACCTTAAGTAGGTACTATATGAAGTCGGAAATCGTAGTGTTTTTTTTTTGAAGAGGTAAAAAATGTAAACATACGCGTACGGCGCCAAAAAATGCCGGTGGATTGAAGTGTATATAGTCAACTCACCTCACCGTGTCGCACCATCAGTTTTCTTCGTTGTTGTTGTACAAGGATAAATATTTTCTCAAGGAGTTCGTTTTTTGTCTGCTTTTTGTTTTTGTTTTTTATTTTTCAAGGTTTATTAAGGACTGATATGTTATGTTCTGGAACCCTCTTATCGTCCTTCAGTTCTTCAGAATACGCCTTCATATATTCTTCATACGAGTTTTGTAATTTTGCTGAGAAGGAGAACTTGGATTTTCCAGTCGATTGAGTGGAAATTCGGTGTGTGCTTTTGTGTCTTTTCTCGTGAAAAAAACATTGACAAGAGTGTTTGTACTGGTGTGAAAAAATAGGTAATTTCATGTTATAATATTTGACAAAGGATATTGATTTAATTTACTTTGATTGAAGTTTACTTGTTTTGTTCAATGTAATTTTTGAATTTGATTTTTTTTTGTATTATTATTTTGTCAATAGAACAAAAATTATGAGATAAATAATGATGCAGGAAGTTACAGACAATAAAATTGAGACAAGGGGTCAATTTGAAGCGATAACAAGTTTAATGAAATGAAATGAACAAAGTGGGGGGAACAAAATGCAAAAGTTGAGATCAATAAATTTTGTGAATATGGTTTATACTGTTTTAAAAATAATAAAAGCTTGGCGGGTAAAGTGAGGACATTTTGTACAAAGTATAGAAAAGGTTATTCATTTTTCGCTTTCTAAAGTTAAGCTAAATAAAACACCCACATCGATTGCTATTTTATGAAAATTTCATTTCGTTATAAGCTTTGGAGTTTTTTAAGAGTGAAAACAATAACATTCTAATGTTTGTTTCAGAAAAAATCCCTTGCGATGCTTTTGAAGTAATTTAAAACCACAACTTATGTAAGTAATATTGGTTTCTAGAGTTCGCGTAATAGTTAAGTAAGAACAGTCTTTTGAGTAGTTGTACAGAAAATATCTAAGATTGTCAAATTGCATGATCTTGTTTTGATCTTTGTTGTGTGACTTGTTGTAATGTCATCTTTTTGAAACCATACGTTTTTTAAGTCATGTTCCTCAATAGCCCAGTCAAAAAATAGGTTTCTGACCCGTTCAATTACTATGAATTCCGGAAAATTGATAAATTTAGATCATCAGCAACACTGACACTTTTAGCAGCAAATGTTCACCTGATCATTTAAATGCTTCAAGTAGAGGTGTGATCAAAAAGTGACTTTTTATTTTTATAAAAAAATATTCATTTATTTATCCAACATTATGTTATCTCCTTCAAAATAATCCCCCTCTGATACAATGCACTTGTGAGAGCGCTGTTTCCAGTCGTCAAAATACTTCTGAAATGAACTTTTGGATATTACCTTGAGCCTTTTCAGCGATGCAGCCTTAATTGAAAAAGTCACCTTACTTTTGATCACACCCCGTATCATCAAATTTCTTCAAAATTTTACCAATTTCTTGTAAAGTCAATTTGATTATGAAGGCCATAATCATGGCGTGATGATTAAGAGATCTGTAATCATTAATGGCAAACATTCAAATATTAAAAATAGGACTTAAATTGACAGCATAATTTGACAGGTGTCAAATGACAGCGCTTCCAAGTTCAAACCACAAAATAAATGACCATTTACTTTAGATATATTGACTTGGCCAAATAAGAAGAATGTTTTGAAAAATTAGGAGCGACTGAATAAATTTTTGATTTCAACAAATAAAATTAAAATTTTGTCAACAAACAGGTCAAAAACTCATCAAAATTTAGAAAGGTATAAACAGAGATGACAAAAAAAAAAGTATTGTCTAAATAAATCCAAAAATCTTGGTGTGTTCTTATTTTCTACAAACATTATTGCATTTTTAAAACGAGTAACAATGGATTGCCTGAAAAACCATAAACAAAAACAGAAAAAGTAGAGGGCAAAATATTGATCCCAGAGAGAAACCATTTTATAGCAATAGATTGGATTTTAAAAGTGTTCTTGAAAGAAATTTCGAACAGTTCCTCAGCTTTACTTAAAAAAAAAAAGGTTTTTTAATATTTACCCGAGTAAATAGTGTTAAGGACTTTCAAATCATTTTAATATTTTATAAGCGAATCAAAAGTTTTATTAAATTCTGTAGTTATTTTATTGGTAGTACCCGTAGCATGATGGTTAGTGCGTTGGACTGTCATGCGAGAGGTCTTGGGTTTGATCCCTGCCTGTGCCACCTAAGAGTTTTTTCACGGGTACTGCCTCTTGCGAGGAATTGAAAAATCTTCCAAGAGTAATTCTTGTCATGAAAAGTGCTTTCTCAAACTAGCCGTTCGGATTCGGCTTAAAACTGTAGGTCCCTTCCATATCTGACAACATTACACGCACACAGGAATGGTTGAGAGTTGTAAGTTACTAGGCCATAGTTCTCAACGGACTGTTGTACCTCCTAATTATTTATTTATTAGTATTATTTTATTGGGAAAAAGTAACCCTAAAAGGTATTTTAGTATGGATTCATTTACTCATTTATTTCAGATCTCAACCCACTAATATTAACCGTGTAGATTTAAATACTTCAAACAGTCGCCCATAGCGCACCACACCCCAATGCCACTTTCCAAAAGTGGCACTTACACCTTACATAACATTTTATGTATTGGTTACATATTTGAAGTGGGCAATGTGAAAAAAAATTTAAGAATTGTGCTCAATTTTGAATACACTTTCAAGTATAGAGATTAATTTATCAACCGCACATCAAGAATATAAAATGCCTTACCCAATTCTGTTTTTCTCCTCTAATTTGTATCTTCAAAACTATTAACAAATTATAAAACAGAAAAATTCCCCATGAAGACTTGTAGAATATCTTGCGTTTTTAATGATTTGGTCACTTGGATTTCTTTTTCTAATGTCATGTCATTGATTCTCAATCAGCTCACAAACTAAAAGTGGCATTTAATGCAATAGCTCGGTTTGTTTTTAACCTACGTAGGTTCGGTCATGTCTCTTTTCAAGCTCGTCAGCTTTTCAATTGCGATCTGGTAGCTTTCTTCAAATATCGTTGTTGAATTTTACTCTTCAAATTGATTGTTAAGAAGACTCCTAGTTATCTATGTGACAGACTTTATTTTTGTGTTTCTAGCCGTTCCATTTTATTGCGCTCGTCCACCTTTACGTGTTTGACATCGCGCAGACAATTTTTCGTTCATGCTGTTAGACTGTGGAATAACCTTCCCAGTCACATGAGGTCTGGAATCGAAAGCAGAAAGTTTCAAGCAATTTGTTTTGAATATTTCTCAAACTTGAACTGAACATAAACTTTTAAATTAGTCATTTTCAATTTTATTTTCCTTGCGTCTTGATTCATATAACTTTTAATTAATTTTTTTGTTTGTTCTGAAATCTTTAATTCTTAATTTTAACCGATTTTTAATGTATAATTAATTTTAATTAAATTTTTGTTAATTTTGTTTTGTAAATATTTCTTTTGTTAATTGTATCTTAAATCAATGTTTTATATCCTGTACTATTTATAAGTTTAACTTGATGTACAGCTGACATACAAATAAATAAATATCAAAATATCAAAATGTCGGTCGGCCTTTAAAATGTTTTTGACAGATTTCTAAATTAAAACTTTGTCGAACATCGAAAATATTTTGAGAATTTTTGGCCACTATGACATTTATTTTAAGCTGCTCTTTCGCAGAGATCCTTTAATATCAATCCGTCTATTTACAAATTTGTCATTAATCTACATTCCTTTTGAAATTGCCATACATTCAGAACCTTGAATTACAAAATTAAGCTTAATAAATTAAAATATAGTCAGTTGAAGGCAGATTAATTAAAAATTGATGACCAAATCATCGCTTTTAAACTTGTGCGGCACGTGATGGCTTTCAGCATCAATATAATAATTATTGTTATTCCATCCAAAGGGAAAAATTCACTTTATAGCCAAAACTTCATTGAAATGCCTTTAAACCCTTTAACCATAGTAAATAATATAACATTTATTGCTTAATTAAAACTACTTTACAATTCCAAACCAATACAGTATCCAAAAAATATACCATTTATAACATGTTCCTTGGCGATGTAATTCCCATGTTTCCTCAGCAATTACACTGTGTTGTCATTTGTGTACGATTTGTGTTAAACCAGTGTTTTCACATTCAACTTTAACCTAATTCTTCCTCAAACATCAACCCCTCCCTTCGACCAGAGCAACCAACTTAAATCCACACACAAAGCACACAAAATCTTGTACAAAAAGAACTTCCTCCATGTCAACCCTCTTAACAAGCCGCATCATCCAAGCCACCAGATGAACAAAACAGGACCAAAGGGCGTCAAAAGGAATATAGACTCCCTACGCGATGATTATATACCCCTTCAACAGATATATTCCCCCCAAAAAAACCCACGTAGTCATAGTCATTTTCATCCTCGTCGTCGTCATCGTCGTTTGTTGCTCCTCGTCCTCGTCATCGTCGTCATCGTCATCGTTTATGTTGAAATTAGCTTTGTGGCATTGTATACACACTTTGCTTAGGGGTTGTTCAATGTTCTTGTTTCTATAAATATCCTAGAGCTAATCCACAATCTTTTATACCCGCATCACATAGCATTGCTTCGCATCGCCCCCGATACCTTCCTACCAACTAACTACCCTTTTTTCGACCGAAGTGAAGCAAGTCTATTAATTTGAATTTTGTTTTCCTAATTCGTTTATCTTTGTCGTTTTCTCAGAAGAAAATCTTGCTATCAACACTTTGAAAACATTTTAGTCATTAAAACCACACGATGACGGGACGCACGGTGGCAGCAGCGACGGCGCGGCGGTGGTGGCGACGTACCTAAACAACACGCCTTACAGACATTTTTGTACTTTTATTCATTATCGTCATCATCATCATCAGCAGGAAGTTATCCATAAAAATATGAATATATGAGGCTCTGGAGTGGCGTAAAGGGTATATTTGCTCCCTATTCTAATCTTGTGAACATGGATTGTCTCTGTATGTCATTTAGACGCGGATATAAGCCTTCATTCTTCGGTAACACTTTTTCAGCCAAAAGCTACCAATAAATAATATTCAATTAAAATTACACGAAAAAATGTGTTGCCAAAAGGATTTTTATTGTTTAATTGACAGAACGACACGTTTGACAGTACCGCAGTGACGTACGCTAAATTAATTGATGGTAAGAATTTAAGATTTAAGCTTTTTTTGGCTTACATAAAATCATATACTTACCGTTTCTCACAAAGATCTAAAACCATATGTTGTTTCTTTTATAAAAGGGTGATGGATTTTGGTTTACCCGAAATTTGGATTTTCGGGTTTCGTCTGACTCCCACAAAAATCGTTCAGATTCAACATCATAAAACTTCCCTTCCCCTCCATTTCTGGTATAACGGGAGTAGGAATAGTTAATAGTTCTTGAGTATTGCAGAAGGAAACGTATTTATTTATTAATCATTAAAAATAACAAAAACATCTATTGTGGTACAATTTGGCGTATACGTACTTTTTTTGAAATTTCAATAGAATTTCGATTATTTGCATTTACATTGTATTATATAGTTTTGCATGCAATAATTTTTATAAAGGGCATCAATGTTCTGACATTTTAAGCTTTGAAGTACATAAGTCGAAGTAGGATAAGTAAGATGGAATTGTAAGTGAATTGATGTGTTTATAAATTTCCTTGTCCAAAACTTATAAGCTCCGCCACTGCTTAGAATTTTTAGTGTCATTCTTCTCATTCTTCAAATCCAAAAGAAACAAATGATACAAAGTCTTTTTGCTTTAATTTTTAATTTTCTTATTCTTCCATAATGTTCAAAAAAAAGAAATAATAAAGTAATAATAATTGAGCAATGCTTTTCATATTATTTTTAATGCTCGTACAAGCGCCATGTTTGCTTTGTTTGAGTTTTATTGTTTCTTGTCTTCATCTTTATCACGATTATCGTTAAATTTTTCATATTTAATTTAACATTAAAGTCAGAGCTATAAGAAAATATGTCATGTATGTGTATTCATTGGTGTCCCTGGAAAAGGATATACCGAGGAACAGGATGTTGGGTGAGATAAAAACAAGATAATCTGTGGGAAACTCATGTCGGATTATTTAGGAAACTGATTTAAAAAAAAAAAAACAACCAGTAAACTGAAAAAATAAACAAGATGTGATAGCAAAATATTTGTTACAGTATGTTTATAATATTGATCTCAGCTTAAAGTCTTTTTTGGACTTATTTAGTTCTTTTCTATTTCCTTAAAAAAAATTAGAGCAAATCCTAAATAGGATATTTTTCTTTTGGTTCATTTGTCTAAAAATTGTATTGAGTAAGCAAAATTTTTAAAAAGAGTTCTACTTCATGAAATGGTAATCCTTCAAAAGATACGATATATTTAGGCTTAAAGTTAAGTGAAAGTGAAAATTGATGGAATTAAGGGTATGTATTTAATCGGGGCGAGGTTAAGGGAAACACTATAACCAAAACGCTAAGCAGCTAATATGTAGATAAGCTTTTTATTAGACTATTTATGGAAAATTTATGTTAGATAAGCTTTAAATCTGTACCTTATCTAAACACTTAATCTATACCATGTTATGTTTGGATAAAATTAGTTCATAACTAATAAAGAGCGTCAAAAATAAACACAAGACTCCAGCTGTTACCGATAGAAGGGATAATCTTGATGAATTTTCACCAACTTTTTCAGTAATAATATTTGGGGATCACCCTGACGATAGATGAAGGTTTTGAAAGTTTCATCAGATTTATACACACAGCTTGACAGAAAAAATGGTTTGCAATTTATTTTACAATTTTTAACTTCCCATAGGAAGTTATTGCAATGGGTCCGATTTGTCAAATTGAAAATTTTGACATTTCTCGACGTTTCAAGGTCCCTACAGTCGAAATAAATTATTTTTAGAAAAATGTCTGTGCGTGCGTGTGTACGTACGTTCGTACGTCCGTATGTCCGTATGTCCGTATGTCCGTATGTCCGTATGTCCGTATGTCCGTATGTCCGTATGTACGTATGTCCGTATGTCCGTATGTCCGTATGTCCGTATGTCCGTATGTCCGTATGTCCGTATGTCCGTATGTCCGTATGTCCGTATGTCCGTATGTCCGTACGTCCGTACGTCCGCATGTCCGTATGTCCGTATGTCCGTACGTTCGCGACGTTTTTTTCGTCGTCCATAGCTCAAGAACCAGAAGAGATATCGACTTCAAATAAATTTTGTTATACAAATAAGGCAGAAAGATGCAAAAAGGTCTCTCAAGAAAATTGCGTGGGTGGTTTTTTTACCATAGCAGTTTAAAAAAAAGGTGAAAATTTTGGTTAACCCTAAATATCTCATGAACCAATGACGCTAGAGTCTTGATTTAAATTTATATTATATATTGTAACGTGATACAAAACAAGTATATTTTTGGAAAAAATCCAATTAACAGTTTTTTTTATAAATCAAAAAAACTGAAAAAAAATTTGTAACCTCGAAAATTTTTCGACTGAAATATGATTTCGTCACCAAAACAATTGTTTGCAACGAAAAATAATGCTTTTGTCATCTGGTAAAATTTTGAGAAAAATCGAATTGACAGTTTTTTTACAAAAAATTAAAAACCTAAAAAAATTTAACAAAAGTTGGTAAACATTGATTTTCGACTCAAATATCTTTTCAAAAATTTGAGATAATGGCTTTAAACTAATTTTATCTAATAAGAAATATTGTTTTTAACATTCGATAAAATTAAAAAAAAAATCGAATGGACAGATTTTTTTACAAAAAATAAAAACCAAAAAAAAAAAACAATACTAAAACTTGGTAAATATTTACTTTCGACTCAATATCTTTTCAAAAATTAAATGTGGGTTTCAAGCTTATTTTATTTCACAGAAAATATTGTTTTCGATTTTCAGTAATTTTTTTATAAAATTGCAACAGTCCGTTTTTTCATAAAATAATAATATCTAAAAAAAATTTGGTAAAAATTTATACATATAGACCAAATTTTAAGATAGACAAATCGACAGACGGGATGGGAAGTTATCAGTGTGGGTCGCATCCCAGCCTCTTTTTCTAATTGTTATGCAATCAAATTATTTGATAACATTATAAAAGTTTGCTGTAGATGTGTTTATAGCAGAAATGCTTGGTTCATAGTTTTCAAAGAAAAATGTCTATAGATTTTTAAGCTAAATGATTTAAGATTTCAATTAAATGCTCTGAGTTATATTTTTTGAGGTTTTTAGCTCTCGATTTGATGATTTCATAGAAACTACATAAAATCATTTTTCCACTGAAATTCCAGATATGAAATTGTTGGACTTTTTCTTTAAGGTTTTGACGGTCTTAAATTTTAACCCTTTCGATCCGGAAAGCCACTAATATAAAAACTCTTCAATTTATTTGCTTACCTGCCATGTTATGTAAATATAAAATAATTTGTTTGGACAAATGAAAAAAATAAGTTGTGGAAGTGGCGTGGCTGGGACATATATGTCCCGTCCGTTTTTGTTTATGGGACATAAGGTGTCCCTGTCAGTTTTGTACGTACATTGTTTTGAGAAGTGTAAAAACATTATTTTTGATACAAAAAGAATTTATTTTATACATTTGGTAGAAAATTCATAAAAATAAATAGGGTTGGGTTCGATATCCCGGTTTTTATATTACCTTTTCTTAAAATCCCGATTTTTATAATCCTGCTTTTTTAAATCCCGATTTTTTAAAATCCCGCTTTTTGTAATCCCGTTTCTTACTATCCCGTTTTTTATAATTCTGTTTTCTATTATCCCGATTTTGCAGTCAAAGCTGATTGTTTAATTTTCAAAAAACAACTAGTTTTGATTGCAACATCGAAATTAGAAAAAAATTAAAACAAATTAAAAAATGAGATATTTTTCTAGATTCATTATATTGTAACCTTTAACAAATACAACATATCAAAAAACAAGAATGTAAAGTAAAGCAGTATTATTTAAAAACAAACTCAAATCAATTGAAAAAGTCGACGATAGCGTTAAAAACGTTATCGAGATGTAGATTTGCTGTAGGATATTGTTTGTGCAAAAGTTAATATTGTAAAAATTAATGTTTATGTACAGTAAAAACAAAACAAATCACGATATTATTATATTTTAGTCAAGCAATTCAACATAAAACCTTTGAATTCTTTTGTTATTTAGTTTAATGCACGTGTTTTGTAAAAAAAAACTGGATTTTAAAAAGCGGGATTTTAATTGAATGGGGTTTTGAATAAGCGGGATTTTATAAGACGGGATTTCAAAAAATCGGTATGTTAGAAGCCAGGATTTTAAAACTTTTTTTCGGGATTTTTTGAAAACGGAATTTTAAAAAGCGGGATTCCGATACGCTCCCAAATAAATAGATGGTGATTTTTTAAAAGCTATAAGAAAGTTTAAAAAAAAAAAAAAAAAAACACATAAAATTCAGACAAACGCATGAAGCCTTTATTTGCATCGATAGTACGGTCTATATAATTGAATGTTTAAAGATTGTTTCATGCAAATGTTGACCTTGACTGCGCCTCAAATGGTCCATCCGCTTAGTCCATTTTTGGCATACTCTTTCCAACATTTCGGCCGGTATCTCACGAATAAATGCTTCAATGTTGTCTTCCAATGCGTCAATTGAAGCGGTCTTGTCTGTATAGAAATGAGCTTTAACATAACCCAACAAAAAATAGTCTAAAGGCGTTAAATCGCACGATCTAGGCGGCCAAATGACCGGTCCCGAACGTGAAATAAAATTTCACCGAACTCACCTCTCAATAAGTCTATTGTTGTGAGTGCTCTCTTTTATGTGGCACCGCACTCAAAAAAAAAAACTGGTACTGGTGACCAGATTTCCCGCTAAATTTATCCAGAAAAAGTGGTTTTTAGATTCCTACCAGGCGTCTTGGTAAAATTTACCAGAAAGTCCTGGTAAATTTTACCAGGAGATTTTTTGAAGAAATCCTGGTAAAATACACCAGATTTCTGGTAGAATATACCAGGAGAATTATTTTTCCTGGTAAAAATTATACCGGGAATAGACCCAGTATTCAGGTAGAATATACTAGGAATATTTGTTTTCCCTAGTAAAATTTTCCCCAGTATTCCTGGTAAAAATATACCAGAATTCTGGTAGAATATACCAGGAATATTTTTTTTTCCTGGTAAAAATATACCAGAATTCTGGTAGAATATACCAGGAATATTTTTTTTCCTGGTAAAAATATACCAGAATTCTGGTAGAATATACCAGGAATATTTTTTTTCCTGGTAAAAATGTACTAGAATTCTGGTAGAATATACCAGGAATATTTTTTTTCCTGGTAAAATGTACCAGGAATATTTTTTTCCTGGTAAAAATATACCAGAATTCTGGTAAAATATACCAGGAATATTTTATTTCCTGGTAAAAATGTACCAGAATTCTGGTAGAATATACCAGGAATATTTTTTTTCCTGGTAAAATGTACCAGGAATATTTTTTTCCTGGTAAAAATATACCAGAATTCTGGTAAAATATACCAGGAATATTTTATTTCCTGGTAAAAATGTACCAGAATTCTGGTAGAATATACCAGGTATATTTTTTTCCTGGTAAAATGTACCAGGAAATTTTTTTCCTGGTAAAAATATACCAGAATTCTGGTAAAATATACCAGGAATATTTTTTTTCCTGGTAAAAATGTACCAGAATTCTGGTAGAATATACCAGGAATATTTTATTTCCTGGTAAAATGTACCAGGAATATTTTTTTCCTGGTAAAAATATGCAAGAATTCTGGTAAAATATACCAGGAATATTTTATTTCCTGGTAAAAATGTACCAGAATTCTGGTAGAATATACCAGGTATATTTTTTTTCTGGTAAAATGTACCAGGAATATTTTTTTCCTGGTAAAAATATACCAGAATTCTGGTAAAATATACCAGGAATATTTTTTTCCTGGTAAAAATATACCAGAATTCTGGTAAAATATACCAGGAATATTTTTTTCCTGGTAAGAATGTACCAGAATTCTGGTAGAATATACCAGGAATATTTTTTTTCCTGGTAAAATGTACCAGGAATATTTTTTTCCTGGTAAAAATATACCAGAATTCTGGTAAAATATACCAGGAATATTTTATTTCCTGGTAAAAATGTACCAGAATTCTGGTAGAATATACCAGGAATATTTTTTTCCTGGTAAAATGTACCAGGAATATTTTGTTCCTGGTAAAAATATACCAGAATTCTGGTAAAATATACCAGGAATATTTTTTTTCCTGGTAAAAATGTACCAGAATTCTGGTAGAATATACCAGGAATATTTTTTTCCTGGTAAAATGTACCAGGAATATTTTTTTCCTGGTAAAAATATACCAGAATTCTGGTAAAATATACCAGGAATATTTTATTTCCTGGTAAAAATGTACCAGAATTCTGGTAGAATATACCAGGAATATTTTTTTCCTGGTAAAATGTACCAGGAATATTTTTTTCCTGGTAAAAATATACCAGAATTCTGGTAAAATATACCAGGAATATTTTATTTCCTGGTAAAATGTACCAGGAATATTTTTTTCCTGGTAAAAATATACCAGAATTCTGGTAAAATATACCAGGAATATTTTATTTCCTGGTAAAAATGTACCAGAATTCTGGTAGAATATACCAGGAATATTTTTTTTCCTGGTAAAATGTACCAGGAATATTTTTTTCCTGGTAAAAATATGCAAGAATTCTGGTAAAATATACCAGGAATATTTTATTTCCTGGTAAAAATGTACCAGAATTCTGGTAGAATATACCAGGTATATTTTTTTTCTGGTAAAATGTACCAGGAATATTTTTTTCCTGGTAAAAATATACCAGAATTCTGGTAAAATATACCAGGAATATTTTTTTCCTGGTAAAAATATACCACAATTCTGGTAAAATATACCAGGAATATTTTATTTCCTGGTAAAAATGTACCAGAATTCTGGTAGAATATACCAGGAATATTTTTTTCCTGGTAAAATGTACCAGGAATATTTTTTTCCTGGTAAAAATATACCAGAATTCTGGTAAAATTTACCAGGAATATTTTTTTTCCTGGTAAAAATGTACCAGAATTCTGGTAGAATATACCAGGAATATTTTTTTCCTGGTAAAATGTACCAGGAATATTTTTTTCCTGGTAAAAATATACCAGAATTCTGGTAAAATATACCAGGAATATTTTATTTCCTGGTAAAAATGTACCAGAATTCTGGTAGAATATACCAGGAATATTTTTTTCCTGGTAAAATGTACCAGGAATATTTTTTTCCTGGTAAAAATATACCAGAATTCTGGTAAAATATACCAGGAATATTTTTTTTCCTGGTAAAAATGTACCAGAATTCTGGTAGAATATTTTTTTCCCTGGTAAAATGTACCAGGAATATTTTTTTCCTGGTAAAAATATACCAGAATTCTGGTAAAATATACCAGGAATATTTTTTTCCTGGTAAAAATATACCAGAATTCTGGTAGAATATACCAGGAATATTTTTTGTCCTGGTAAAATCCACCAGAACTTTGGTACTTCCTAGGGAGAGAATGGTTATTTAGAAGTTTTTTGTTTTGCTTACCATTAGATTCATGAAACTCTGAAAAAAACTAAAAAAACCTATTACAAAAATGTGCATAAAGTCGCAATCTAAAAATCTAAAAACCAATCCATAAAATTAAAGAAAACATAAGCCTTTTTATAATTTAAAAAAACAATAACTTATTTTATTCAAATAAATTAAATAACATAAAAAAGATAACTTAAATTAAATATTATGAAATAGTGTACTTAAATTAAATAACATAAAAATATGTTTATTTACATACAGAATAATAAAAGTTATCTCACTCTGACATCTTACGAATTTAGACATTCAGTTGAGTTGAGGAATCTCAAAAGGTTGCGTGCTTTGGCGTTTGTGGCTGATTTTTGGATTTGGTAGAAATAAATATCTATGAATTGCCAAAAGTTTTCACATTGCTACGGATACGCCATGTTAAAGGTGAAGAATGTTTTTAGGCAAATATCAATGGCACGTTCCATAGTTAACATCTTAATGCATGTTGTCAAAATCTACGTGGATTTCTTCGATTTTTGTCAATATACCAATAATTGATATTACCGGTGGCTGGGAATTTGAACTGTTTGCAGCTATAGCATTTTGATGCTCCTTGTAGTCTTGAGGGAGCGCAAACAATCTTATCGATGCTTCTTGACTATCTTTTACGGTGTAGCGCTTATTGTTATCACGAGCGGTTGGTGGCAGTAGATAGTGCAAGTGCATGAATACCATCGCAATCATAGTATCTGTTAACGAATTGAGAATTTTGTTATAAGAAAATAGGTAATTTTGATTTTATGTTTATGTTGTATGAAATGAAAAATTGTTAAATTTATGAAAAGAATAATAATTTTTTAAAGTTGATAATGTTTTAATCAATATTATGATCATTTAAATTGTTTTTAATACATTTTTTTTCCTTTTCTGTTAAATAGGTCCTCCAGTTGTTAACTGAAACATAAACAGATATTGTAAAACAAAGCTTCACAATTCAATAAAGTACCTAAACCAAGCTTTGAATTTGTGTACTTGGTTTATTCAATCATAAAGACACAACTCTGGAATTAGAATGAACAAACTTGTTAACTGCTTACATATATTTTTTTTTATATTTAAAAAAAAGAAAATATTATTTGAAGAAAATAGAAAAATTAATTATTTTTGAGAGTTTTATTTTTTATTTAAGATTAATTTGAATATTAGAACAAAATACAAAACTAAGGAATTGTTAAGCGTTTAAGTTGCTCAAAAATTCTACGTTTTACAATAATTAAAAAAAATAATAACCTGTTATACATATCTGGGCTTTATCGCCATATAATCGTAAGTGGCAAAGTCAAAAAACTTAAACAAAACAAGATTATTTGGCGACAAGGCTCCGTATGTAATATATAGCTAAGGTTAATTATAGTTACTCTGAGAGACTTCGCACACATCTGCTTGACATTGTTGATTGAAATCGTACAGCATGGTTTTTAACTCGTTATTGGTTATTAATTTTGGGAACGCGTGTTGCAGCATTAAATTACAAAAATTTGCTATTTTGGTACCCACCAGAACATCGTCTTTATTTGCAAACATTCTGTTAAAGTCTGATTCGATCTAAAAAGAAAGTTTGTTTTTAAAGTTAAATTAGAAAAAGCTCTTTTTTAACTCAATTTTTTCTAAAGTACCTAAGTTTAAAACTAATAATAATATAAAAGTAAATGGAACATAAATTGCTGGAAGGGTCATGCAAGAAAAGAAACCTTAGATACGTTATTAATGCATTCTAAAATTTGATTTTTGAATTATGGTTTTCATTGAATAGTTTTTCAGAAAACACACGTTAAAACCGAAAATAAAGTATTTGATAATTAGGATTCGAGTAAAAGAAAAAAAAATCAAATTCTGAAGTTGGAATTAATGAAAACCATTTCATTGAAATAATGCTGTTTAACTTAATATTAAATAAAAAAAACATTGTTTAGTTAATGAAAAATTTAAAACTAAAATTGTGTGGTATCAAAAAATAAACTAGGACCAATTATTTTCTTACATATTCATAGCCATTCGGAAAGTTCATGAAGTGCCATTTTTCATAGAATGTTGTTGTTAGATATCTTAAGCTAGATTTCGTAAAAGCTGGTGTAAGTAATCTTATAGCCCGAAAGAATGTGTTATATGTTATAAGTTAAGCTCAAGTAGTACTCAGTTTCATAATCAAAATCAAAAGTTAACTATTCTAAGTCAAAGTGAATTTTTAGAATTTTGCTTTAAAACGATACCAAAACGAAATTCTAACAAGAGAATGTTACTTCGTGCCTTCATCTACTGAAAATTATTAAGTCTGATCTGGCTGATGATTGTAGTAGCTGGTGTTTTTTTTTAAATGATTTAACAATCTTGGAATCTTTTAGGTAGGAGAATTAATGTTAGTTTGATATATGATGAGATATAGGTATCTACCTGTATGTTTCAAAACTAAGATAAGCTATACAAAGTCAAATCTATCACTTTAAATTTTGCTTTAAAATGATACAAGAACGAATTTCAAATAAAAGGATGCTACTTCTTTTTATACAATTAAGTTTAGGCTAGTTCTGTTAGTATAAAGTTAATTTTCGTATCTATTAAAAAGGTGTTACTTACTGTTTTTATCTGTTTAAAATATTGGTTTAGTCTGCCTGATGATTGTAGTAGCTGGTAGGTTTTCAGTTGTCTAGCCGATAATTGTAGTAGCTGGTAGTTTTCAGATGTATATGATGATTGTTGTAGCTGGTAGTTTAGTTTTGTAGATGTATAGCCGATGATTGTTAAAATTTTGTAATTTTCTTGGAATCTGTTGGGTGGGAGAATTAATGTTAGTTTGATTGTCCATCTCAAACTTAATAAAAATAAAAATAAGCTATAAAAATGAGATCTTACGTTTAGAATTTTGCTGTTAAACGATACAACAACGAAATTCTAACAAACTGATGTAACTTCCTGTTGAACATGTCTGGTCTAAATCACCAGCTAGGTTTTTGTTTTAAGATGATTTAATAATCTTGGAATGACTTGGGTTGGAGAAATAAAACAAATATTTAATCATCTAAAACAGTGAAATTTTGTTAACAAGCACGCTCCATAAGAAAACCTCATCTTTTTCTTGCAATTAGGTAGGTAATATGAAAATGTAAATTTAAAATTGGAATTGGAGATAAAAGTCATATGTATGTAACAATGTGGTTAATGCAAATGCCCGAAAAAGTAGAATAAAATAATACTTCATAGAAAACCGAGCCTTTTTTTTGTTTGCAATTGGAGCGTGCTCTCTCACTGTTGTACATAATTAAACAAATATGAATATGCATGTTTCAAAATAGGGATGGATTGAAAAAAAATATTCTGTAGATGTGTACCAACCTGGTTAATGCAGACGCCCGACGAAGGAGAATAATACTTCATACAAAATTCTGTGCCTTTTTGGAATTGGGCAAAATAAAAATGTAAGTTTCAAAATGGGGGTTGAAAAAAAACAATTCGGTAGACATGTATGTACCAACATGTTCTACACAATAAAACGCGTGCAATGTTTGCAATTGGACCATATTACTTTAGAATTAAAAATGCGGATGGAAATAAACACAATTTTAAAGATACATATTACCAACAAATTTAATGCAAAATTACGAATAAGTTACGCTTTGCCAAAAAATCGCGTTCTTTTTTGATGTTGCCAACAGATATTATTTGAGTTTTTTTATGTGATATTCAGCTTAATATTGCGAACTTAAATTGACATTAGTTATACATAATGTATTTCAAACTGAATGAAAATTAAAATCCACACAAAGTCAGATTGAATTGATTTAAAACGATACAAGAACAAAATTCTAATAAAAGGGTGTTACTTACTTGTAATTATGTCTGGTCTGGGTTTTGTAGATATGTATGTAGCAACCTGGTTAATGCTGGGAAACGCTCTGGTAAACGCCCGACAAAGTAGAATATTGCTTCGTTTTCTCACAATTAGATTTATAGCTTGTTCATTGTTGAAGAATATTTAAAATAATATGAAAATATAAATGTTTCAAAATGGGGATTGAAAAAAATATTCTGTAGATATGTACTAACCTGGTTAAAACAGACGCCAAACGAAGAAGAAGAATGCTTAAGAAAGCGCGTGCTTTTTTTGAGTTTCAAAATGGGGGTTGAAGAAAAAACAATTCTACACGAAGAAAATACTTCAATATTACTTTGTTAATAACAAAGTAATATTGAAGTATTTTCTTTAATTTTACAAGCTAATAATTTAATAAACTTTTGCCAACAATTTTATTTTAAAATCACATATAAGTTACAGCAAATAAATACCGCGTGTTGCTGTCTCCGATGTTTGCACAGAAATAATACACAAGTTTCGATTTTCTTTCTTCCAATACCAAGCAAATCGTTCAATGCGCAGGGTTGTTAAATTATAAAAGTAAATCCCTGCACATTGAAAAGAAAACAGAGATGTGTAACAAACTTAGTAGGGATATATTATGAAGATTTTTGTTTGTTTTTTTTAATGGAATATTTTTTATGGAGTTTTCACAAAGAAAATTTATAAAAATATTAAAATTTATATTTGATATTTAGGCTTGTTTGAATTGGGTTAATTATTTAGCCTAGAATGCTCTTGCGACATTTTTAAAGTAAAAAGATACATTTTCAGCTATCAAAAGTTTATCCTGCTCTGGGAGGTGGTTAAATTTGTATGTTCAGAGAATAAATATTTGACAGAACTGAAAATAAAAAAAGAAAATTTAGAAAGTAATACAACATAATGAGTATTTTTTAACTGAAAATTATAAAATTTAATGGTAACGGAGAAGAATTCTACGCGACTTCTCCGCTTCCGCTTTATCTGTGAATAATTTGGGTACGTTTGTTAAGTTTTTCGTGAAACTTCTAAAACATCAAATTTATCATTAGCCCTTAAGACCTACCAAGTTTCAAGAGAAAAGATTTCTTCTTCGACGGGATAAACTGGAAACAAGGTCAATATGGCTTCTCCGTTACTTTGGAATGGCCTTAGTATGTTTTGGCCTTAACATCTATGAAAACTGGGGGGAATCATATAATGTTATAGTTGCTAGTCAAAATATCTTTATTTGTGTTTCATGCAAGATAGTTAAATTTAAAAATGCTTTTTTGCGAGAATTTAAAGTGACACCCTATTAGTTATCGTTTTCATACAAAAATATACAATTTTCATAATAGTTTGATGGTTATTTATTAGCGTTGAAAAAGCGATCAACTATAAATTAGTGCGTTAAAGGTTTGCCCTTTTATACACCGTAACAAAGTCAATTATACTTATGCGTATATGGTAAATAATGTTGTCAATTTTGTATGAGTTTCATTGATAAATAAAAACATGAATAAAAATAGTAGGTTACTCACATAATATCTACTAAATTTGTGCGGCAGACAAATTTAGCAATAAAATATGTTATGCAATACAGAATAATTTACTTTTTGAGATGATTCCGGCAAACTCTTTTATTAATTTTTTAAAACCTAAAAAACATACCAGTAAAAATGTTACATTTAACATCTCTGGGTCAACAATTTCTTTACTCTTGCTTGCATAGACATGCATATGCATGTCCCGTTATTGAATGGATATTTGTAGTATGTATTAATGGCGGGAATGATGAATACAACCAGCAAACCAGCCAGATCTGGTTTTTTATTTGTGTCTACGAATCTCCTTATTTTTTTTACGATGACGGCTGACACTCTGTGTAGTCATTAGGGTGCGCTTTGAGAATTTGTAAAATATGATATCTCTTAATTGTGTGCTTTGGAATAAATTATAATTTAGTTATCGCATGTGCATTTGAGAATATTCGTAAAATTGTTGTAGTTCAAATTACCACAGTGGCTGTGTCTATAAGTATACCATTTGTTTAAGTTAAAAGAACACAATTATTCATTAGGGGTACTAACGATCCGGTTTTTTTTATTTTTCTACTATAACAACTAGAACAGACAAATTTTGCAACACTGTATTTTTCTATTGCAATAGGGTTAGTCTGTATATTTGGTTGTTTTAGTGTAAGAAAATGTTACACTTTTGAAATGAAACGATACAAGACCATTTGCATCTAATAGTAAATACCCCTATTGAGACATCACATTTGTGAAAGTTCGATTTTAATGCACACCCTAATCAACTTATTTTGGTAGTCAGCGAATGTGTACAATGTCTGCTGAGTTTTCGTTGAAAAAAGCAGGGTTGTTAGTTGAGGAGCTGATTTCCAAAACCAGCTATCGATCCATTTTTTTTTTATTGAATCAGATGCTTGTTACCTGGGGTCTCCATTGGACATTTCCGATGACAGGACTATCGGCCTGTCATCAGAAAATCCAATGGAGACCAACATCCAGTCCATGATCACTCTCTCTTCACTGGGATGGTTCAAACGGTTCGGAGTTTTAATTTATGTCTGCTAACTGATTCCGTAAACTCTATTAAATTCAAAAAATTATTTCAAAAAATTTCCATCTAAAAATTGTTCGAACTTTTTTTTTGAGAATCAAAAAATTTTATAAATACTTTTACATGGGAATTTTTTGAAATCATTGTTTAAATTGTAAATGGTTTTAAGAAACACTTAGGTGACATAAATTAGAACTCAGAACCGTCTGAACCATCTCAATGAAGAGAGTAGTTTTGAAATGACAATGGGGAAAAAATGTACAATAATCTCTTTTTATATACATAATTCGTAGCTAGTTGTTCGAAAAGTTTGAATTAATAATTGATAAAATAAATTAAGGTAGGTAAATGTTGAAAAACTAATGCTTACATTAGTTATGGTTAAAATATCCTATTTTAACCCTTCCATACGACAGTTTTTCTTTAACACCGACAGATTACTTAAAAGCCCAAATAAAAGGCATATTTGTATTAATAATTGTTTTTTGGGTCGCTGAAACTGAATCCGAGGTCCATTTCCATCGAGTCAGGTTTTCGAGATAACCTCAAAAAAAGTCACAGCAAATCAAAAAAAATGTCTGATTTGGGGGTGTGATTATGTTAAACATATGTTTTTCGCGTCGCTGGAACTGAATACGAAGTCCATTTGAGCTCACAACTTCAGGTTTTTGAGATAACCTCAAAAAAGTTTTTCGTTTTAGGTTGTCTGAACAGTTTGAGTTATTTTTTGATGATGCTTTGGATATGAGCTTGTATTTTCTTATGCTTTTTATGTTTAAGCCTTAACATTCTATGAAAACTGGCCTGGAATCATGTAATGTTAGTCAAGATAGCTTTTTTTGTGTTTTATGCAAGAAAGTTACATTTAAAAACGCTTTTTTGCAATGATTTAAGTGACACCTAATTAGTTTTCGTTTTCATACAAAAATATGCAATTTTCATGAAAGTTTGCATGGTTAATTCAAGTTGGAAAATCGATCAACTATTTTTTATTATCACGTTATATGACTCCATCCATATGTTTCTTTCAAAGAAAATTCGAAAAAAGGAACCAAAATCGAATAAAAAAACCAAAACAAGTTTTGCCTTTTTTTATATATCTGAATTTTGTATTGGTTTCATTGATAAATAAAAACACGAAGAAAAATAGTAACTCACATAAAATCTACCAAATGTTTGTGCCAAACAAATTAAACAATGAAATGCCTTAAGCTATACAGAAATAATTACTTTTGGAGACGATTAAGCAAATTCTTCTATTTATTTTATTAAAGCTGAACAAACTAGCAATAAAAATGTTACATTAAACATCTCTGTATCAACAATTTCGTTACTCGTGCTTGAATAGAGCACATTTAACATCTCTGGATCCACAATTTTATTACTTGTGCTGGCATAGACATGCATATGCATGTCCCGTTATTGGATGGATATTTTGTAGTAGGCACCTATTTTTGGCGGGAATGATGAATACTACCAGCAAACAAGCCAAACGTGGTGTAACAGAATTCTGGTAGAATATACCAGGTATATTTTTTTTCCTGGTAAAAATATACCAGAACTCTGGTAGAATATACCAGGAATATTTTTTTCCTGGTAAAAATGTACCAGAATTCTGGTAGAATATACCAGGAATATTTTTTTTCCTGGTAAGAATATACCAGAAATCTGGTAGAATATACCAGGAATATTTTATTTTCCTGGTATAAATGTACCAGAATTCTGGTAGAATATACCAGGAATATTTTTTTCCTGGTAAAAATGTACCTACGAGAATTCTGGTAGAATATACCAGGAATATTTTTTTTCCTGGTAAAAATATACCAGAAATCTGGTAGAATATACCAGGAATATTTTTTTTCCTGGTAAAAATGTACCACAATTCTGGTAGAATATACCAGAAATATTTTTTTTCCTGGTAAAAATGTACCTACCAGAATTCTGGTAGAATATACCAGGAATATTTTTTTTCCTGGTAAAAATGTACCTACCAGAACTCTGGTAAAATATACCAGGAATATTTTTTTTCCTGGTAAAAATGTACCAAAATTCTGGTAGAATATACCAGGAATATTTTTTTTCCTGGTAAAAATATACCAGAAATCTGGTAGAATATACCAGGAATATTTTTTTTCCTGGTAAAAATGTACTAGAATTCTGTTAGAATATACCAGAAATATTTGTTTCCTGGTAAAAATGTACCTACCAGAATTCTGGTAGAATATACCAGGAATATTTTTTTTCCTGGTAAAAATATACCAGAACTCTGATAGAATATACCAGGAATATTTTGTTTCCTGGTAAAAATGTACCAGAATTCTGGTAGAATATACCAGGGATATTTTTTTTTTTTGGTAAAAATGTAGGTACCACAATTCTGGTAAAATATAAAAGAAATTTTTTTCTGGTAAAAATGTATACCAGACAAGAAAAAATATACCAGACAATAAAATTCCTGGTTTTATTTACCAGATAAAAGATAATTTTTAGACTTCCGGTATTTCTGGTAATAAGTACCAGAAGACTGGTTTTATCTACCAGTAAAAAAATATACCAGACAACAAAATTCCTGGTTTTATTTACCAGATAAAAGATAATTTTTACACTACCAGTATTTCTGGTAATAAGTACCAGAAGACTGGTTTTATCTACCAGGAAAAAATATACCAGACAGTAAAATTCCTGGTTTTATTTACCAGAAAAAAGATAATTTTTAAACTCCCAGTATTTCTGGTAATAAATACCAGAAGACTGGTTTTATCTACCAGGAAAAAATATACCAGAAAATAAATTTCCTGGTTCTATTTACCAGATTCCAGATAATCTTCATTTTACCAGGAAAAAAAATACTTTCTACCAGGACGCTGGTAATATTTACCAGAAAATTTTCTGTCAAAAATTTTACCAGGAAACCAGATTTCTGGTAAATAAAACCAGATTTCTTTTTACCAGGAAATCTGGAGTTATTTACCACGAAATCTGGAGTATTTTACCACATTTTTTCCTGGTTTTTTTCTACCAGGAAATCTGGTTAAAAAAAAATTCTTCTGGTACTTGGTAGATTCTACCAGATTTCTGGTTTTTTGATTTTTACCATGAAATCTGGAGTTATTTACCACGAAATCTGGACTATTGTACCAGTTTTTTGCCTGGTATTTTCTACCAGATTTTGCCTACCAGGAAAATTTTTTGAGTGCGTCTTGTTGAAACCACATGTCATGCAAGTCAAGCTCTTGCATTTTCGACAAAAAAAAGTTGGATATCATCTCTTCACAGTTAAGATACGATACGCATCATCTTTGAAGAAGTACGGTCCAATAATGTCACCAGCCCATAAACCGCACCAAACTGTGACTTTTTCTGGATGCATTGGTAGCTCTTGCAATGTTTGTGGCTGATATTCACTCCAAAATCGACAATTCTGTTTAATTACGTACCTATTGAAACAAAAATGAGCTTCGTCGCTGAACACAATTTTACGCCAAAAAAAGTGGATCTTCGGCCAATTCTTGCACCAGCTGTATTTTGAAAAGCATCACACCTAAATCCTTCTGCAAAATTTTCCACGTTGTTGAGTAACAGAGGCCCAATTGCTACGAACGGCGACGAATCGATAATTGATGGTCATCATTAACACTGGCCGATACAGCTGCGATATTTTCTTCAGTTCGCACTCTACGTAAGCGTGTTGGTGGTTTAATGTCCAACAATATAAATTTGGTCACAATAGCCCAAATAGCCACTTCAGTGGATCTATGAAACTGACCATAAAATGGAAGAATCGCGCGATGAACTTTCTTAACAGAGCACGCATTTTGATAATAAAATTCAATAATTTGCAAGCGTTGTTCGTTTATAAGACGATTCATGGTTAAATTATAGACCAAATTAAAGATGTTTGACAGTGAAACAAAACACAAAACGTGCGTCAGCTGTTTAAACCAGTGTCACCAAAAAAGATAATAGCTAAAAAATCAACCTTTATTTAGTTTATATCGAATACGATATAAACTGCTCCCAATTTTTTCCAATTGGAGATAACCTAAAACCATCACACAAATCATCATTGCCACCGAATATTGTTGACCACTGCCATCTACCACATTGTTTGCTCAATGAAATTGTTATTTATAGCCATTTCCCAGTTCCGTTGTCATCCGTCTGAATGAGTTTTTTTTTTCGGTCTGATTTATAGGCGAGCTATCGAAAAAATAGTGACTTTTTTCAATTAAAGAGTGCAACTAATAGCTCACTATTTTCCAGTTTGTTAGAGTAACACGATGTTACTTGGAGGGAAAAAAATAGGACACAGACTGTAAAACCTACCAAATTACCCCCTTGGGATAGTTGTAGCTGGTTATTGACTATACTAACCAGATTTCAACGTCAAAATAAAAAAAAAGAACGTGGCTTTTACATTGTAAAACTGTCAGGTTGATTCTTTTTTTACATCTTTCGAACAAAATGCTCAAGACTGACAGCAAGCTTTAAAAAATGCAACTTCTGCTATTGAAAAAAAAAAATAAAATTCTTTAAATATTTAATACTACATCCTTACCTACATAAAAATATAACTGAAAAAAGAGCAGAAACCCTTTTTACAATTATTTTCTACCCAAATATTGAGCATTGAACAACAAAGCCCCGCATCGTATGCTTCTGCTACTGGCTGGCTGTTGAAAGTAGGACTTTATAACGTAACCTCAAAAATGTTTTCATCCAAAGTTCTTCCCAATGCGAAACCAACTGTGTACATTGATACCCTATAGCCTCCACATACATATATATGTATACTATTCCTGGACCATTATTATTATCCTCTCACAGGACTCTGTATGAAGTTGGAAGTTGGAGTGAACACAAACAAGACAAAAAAAAAATAAAATAAAAGAAAATATTTGAGGAAGCTCCGCCATGAACATCCCACCGGAAATGGAAATGAACACCATTTCCACATATAGTACGATTGAGTATAAAGGAACAATGCCATGTTGTTAAGTTCTCTGGTGAGGTCCTGCCGACGGTATATGGCATATATGTATATACGAGTATCAGTAAGTGAATGAATTTCAGACTACGTATAGATTGTATATTATTTCTCACGGTGCATTAATTGAAGTGATTGTGTTGCTTAACAAGTGGATTTGGTCGTGAAGCATTATCCTTCCGGAAATGTCTGTTGTTTTGTATTGTGATGTGTTGTGTTGCATTGTGATGTGATGAGACCCTTGTGGGAAATTTACATACTTACTCCATTCAAGAGTCATACAAAAGAGTTTTTTAATTGAGAGAGTTGCGGAGAGTGATAAAACTATATTTTTATTATTTGAATTAAGTATTTTTACTCAGTGATGATGGTTGCTTTTGCAGGCTGCGTGATGCCAATGCAATATGATGATGACTTGATTAAACTTGAGGTTGTGTACACAATGTACTTTGCACTTATGTAAATTAGTTTTGATGGCCACCATTTGCAGTTGCTTCCTTTAAGCCATCACGCATAAATTAAAAGTTATTCTGATGTATTAACTGATGGAATTTGGAAAAAGTGAAAATAAGGTTTTATTTTGAATGGAATTCCATACTGCATATAAAGGATGTTCAGAAAATGAAGACTTTTAAAATAAAATCGTTGAACTTTTGGAGTTACAAGCAAAAGCAAGACCATACGAATAAGAAATTTATCGGTTTTATTTAATCCAAAGGACAAAATTTTTTGTTTCGAATAAAAGCGTCTTTAACAATGTTTTTAGGGTTGAACACTAAAAATCTCGTCTAATTCTTTTTAAAAAAAGAGGCTGGGATGCGACCCACACTGATAACTTCTCATCCCGTCTGTCGATTTGTCTTGATTATGAGTTTGTAGGTTTTAGTGTTTTGTTAAAAAAATTATCAGTTGAATTATACTTAAACATTGAAAAATTACCAACAATATTTTGCATATAATGAAATAGTTTGATTTCAAAATCTAATTTTGCTAACGAGATTCTTGTAGTGAATGTCGAAAAAAAGCATTATGAACATTTGCTGGTTTATATTTATTTCATGATTTTAAATCATTTTTATTAAAAATAAACAATGTTCAGGAAATAACTATTTGACTGTTAACAGTCAAATATTTCTTTTTCATGAATATGAATATGAAAATGAATATGAATATGAATATGAATATGAATATGAATATGAATATGAATATGAATATGAATATGAATATGAATATGAATATGAATATGAATATGAATATGAATATGAATATGAATATGAATATGAATATGAATATGAATATGAATATGAATATGAATATGAATATGAATATGAATTTGAATATGAATATGAATATGAATATGAATATGAATATGAATATGAATATGAATATGAATATGAATATGAATATGAATATGAATATGAATATGAATATGAATATGAATATGAATATGAATATGAATATGAATATGAATATGAATATGAATATGAATATGAATATGAATATGAATATGAATATGAATATGAATATGAATATGAATATGAATATGAATATGAATATGAATATGAATATGAATATGAATATGAATATGAATATGAATATGAATATGAATATGAATATGAATATGAATATGAATATGAATATGAATATGAATATGAATATGAATATGAATATGAATATGAATATGAATATGAATATGAATATGAATATGAATATGAATATGAATATGAATATGAATATGAATATGAATATGAATGTGAATATGAATATGAATATGAATATGAATATGAATATGAATATGAATATGAATATGAATATGAATATGAATATGAATATGAATATGAATATGAATATGAATATGAATATGAATATGAATATGAATATGAATATGAATATGAATATGAATATGAATATGAATATGAATATGAATATGAATATGAATATGAATATGAATATGAATATGAATATGAATATGAATATGAATATGAATATGAATATGAATATGAATATGAATATGAATATGAATATGAATATGAATATGAATATGAATATGAATATGAATATGAATATGAATATGAATATGAATATGAATATGAATATGAATATGAATATGAATATGAATATGAATATGAATATGAATATGAATATGAATATGAATATGAATATGAATATGAATATGAATATGAATATGAATATGAATATGAATATGAATATGAATATGAATATTTTTTTTCATTTTTTTTTTATTGTAGAAAAATATAAATACCTTATTAAATATGGCAGAATTACACAATTTACATAGATATGGTTATAAACGAAGTATGAAGCAATTTTCAGCTAAATTCACTGTTTACTTTGTCTGTGGTAGTTTCTTAGGTTTGATGTGTTTTTATAAGCTCGGCCTGGAAGCATCCAACGTCACCAAGAGCGAAAAAAGCACGTCAAATTTGATCAAATGTGAAGGTTTGCTTACTGTTTTCTTCGATTATAATGGTATAGTGCATCAAGAGTTCTTACCACAAGGTTGTACGGTTAATAAAGAGTATAACCTTGAAGTTATATGACGTTTGCGTGAAGCAATCCGAAAAAAAACCCTTAGATTTATGAAAAAACAATTCATGGCTTTCGCACCACGATAACGCACCTGGTCACTTTTCGTTGCTTGTTCGTAATTTTTTGGCCAAAAACAATACCGTAGTCATGACCCATCCTCCATATTCAACAGATATGGCTCCGTGTGACTTTTTCCTGTTTCCAAAGTTGAAGAGACCCATGAAAGGACGGCGTTTTTCCTCGATTGAAGAAATAAAGGACGAATCGGTGAGAATGCTCAAGGAAATATCAAGTGAATAGAGTGCTTCGAAGATTGAAAAAAACGCTGGCGTAAGTGTATTATATCTGGAGGGGACTGCTTTGAAGGAGACCACATTGATGTAAACGAATAAATAAATCTTTTTTTGAAAAAACGAAAATTCCAGGTACTTTTTGAACACACCTCGTACACATCTGCCAATAAAGTTTGTTTTACCAATATAAGAAAAGATGCTTAAACAGATTAAAAGTGGGAGCAAATAAATTTGACCTACTCAGATAGAATATTCCTCAATGCGAGAATATTCAAATCCAAGCTTAACCTTCAAGTTGAACTTGATGCACAGGCTTCGCACAATTGCACATTGCACAACCCACACAACACATTAACCATAGATTATTCCCATTTGTCCAACTTGCAACACATTTGTTTCAAATCGAAAATTACATTCTAAGTGTCACTGTTTTTGAAGTAGCAGTAGGACCAGCAGCAATAGTCCTATATACACCTACCCAACATTGAGTACACTTTTAGTACGTAAATATGTACTCGTACGTACGTACCTTATATTTAACGTACCTACATTATTATGTAATGTACTACGTAGGTGTCATGTCGGTTTATACCAAGGACTCAAAAGGACTCTCTACCAAAACACGGATGCCTATTACGGTGTGACAATCGTTCGTCGTAGTCATAGTCGTCGTTGTTGACGGTCGGTCGGTTTGGTCGGTCGGATCGGTCGGATCGGTCACAAACATCCTTTCTGTCCATTCCTTTCCTTTCCCTTCCTTTATCCACCACCGAGTACCGACCGTAGGATAACCGCAGTTCAATTAGGTTAAATCTCAGTATATATATATGTATATAGGATGGGTGTCCTGGGTGTTCTTATGTAGTACAAGTGGGCTCAAGAGGCAGTTTAGCTGTAACCTACAATGACATGACATTAATTTTACCTCAGTGCTCTTCTATTCGGTGATTATGGAAGATACTGATGCTCTCGTATTCCCAAAAACAAATCCTTCCTTCCTCATCGTCCTTACAGTTGATGTTGATGATGATGATGATGGTGATAGTGATGATGTTGATTCCTTGTGATATGGTGATGGCTGATGGGTTAGAGAAGGAAAAGGACATTTTTACCTGATGGCCCTCATCTCCCATCTCAACCTCAGCCTCAGCCTCATAAAGGACATCACACTGATGTGGCTTAGAAAAGAGAGGAGACACACGCTTCCTTTGATTTTTTGTGTGTGCTTTATCTGCAACAAGTAAAAACAGATATTTCGCACTTCCAGATTAACACTACTTCTTCGGTTCGGCAAGGTAGAGCAAAGGTAAGTATACTTCGTCCTTTCATTCCATTTCTATATCCACTTCGACTTCCTCTTCCACACCCTTAGCAGACATACGAGTATATCTTTCTTTTGTCCGATGACTATATTGGTAATTTGATTATAATTTGCCAAGGTGTGTCGAAAAGGAAAATGTATGGAGACCTAAAGAGAAATGGCCTTTGGCTTTGGAGAAGTTAAAAGCGATTTTTGTACCTTTTGCACCTTCCAATGGGCTGGGTCAAAATGTAAATGTAATAACAAATTGTCATTCCGCACATATTTCTAGCTTACAGCAGCGGTGGTGGTGGAACACACCCAAGTTTTGTCACACGATTTGCTTTATCCTTATAGCAACAAATTTTTAAAATCAATAAACTCGTCGTCGTAAGGACTCCCCACATTTCACTGAATAAATCCTTTAGAAAATATATTTGCTGACAGATTGATGACCATTGTGTGACCGATGTGGCACTAACGTAACAATGATGGTGTGGAACAGCATTAGTCTATATGTTAGCTCTATAAGTATTGTTATAGTCATCGTATCGTTGATAGTTCCTTTACATAGAATTTTTCAACGAAACATTTATTCCGCAAACATGTCATCAGGAAACTAAGCGCATCAAAATTATGTCAACCCTTTTTTTGCCATCTGATTTGATCTCAAACTCTTTTTACTCTTTAGCTTGATGTTGGAGCGGTGACTGATGACGGATAAGGGCTGACAGGATACAAGTCCTTTGGTAGAGGATAGATGTATTTTTTGTATCCTCTTTTTTCTTTTTTTTAAAGTTTGAAAGCTGACAAGCTATAACAATAGTAAGCTCTTTGGTTTAGTAGATCTTTGTGGTTGAGGAGATGACAGGTTTTTTTAAAATTCACCCTTAGGAATTCAGCTCTAAGGCGAATGAATGAGATAATTGAAGTCATGTTTGTAACGTAACTTGACTTGATTGACCTAAATAAATAATTTAGAATTCACACTAAAAAAAAAAAGTATTGTTAAAATGTGAAATTTAAAAGTTGAATTGAATTTGAGTTGAATTTCCAACTCACCTAGACTATTTGATAATATTACAAATTATTGTAATTTGTCAAAATGATTTTTTCTGTGCCAATTGCCAATAAAATCTTGATCGACCTTGTGTCTTTGAAATACAATTCCTCTGGAATAATTTTTTCCAATTGAAAAGAACCTTTTAAGAATTCTGTAATAACGTTTACCGTTCCCAATACCTTAGAAAAATTTCTTATATTGGGTGATTTTGTGACACACTAGTTTTGACAACTCACGTACGTTTCGTGTTTTGTGCCACTATTAAATGTCTTCAGCTTTGTTTTAACCATGAATCGTTTCACATACAAACAAACTTGCAAATTATTGAATTTTCCTAGTGTTCTTTAAAGAATGTTCATAGTACGCTTACTACAACAACGCCAAGTTATTGGTAAATGGGTTCTTGAAAAGTTTGTCGAAGATTCACTTTTTATCAACAAAATTTTGTGTTCTAGTGACGAAGCTTATTTATGTTTGAATTGATACGTGCAGTAGCAAAACTGCCGTAATTGTATAAAGACCAACCATTGAAAGAGAGATGGTTAGCGAGGTATTATTATCATATCAAGCATTGGGTTGCAACATGACAATTAAAATCCATTTTTTAGACTCACACCTGGATTTTTCCCTGACAATTTAGAAGCTGTCAGCGACAATCACGGTGAGAGGTTTCATAAGGAAATGTTTAATATAGAAGAGCGGTACCAGGGCAAATGGAGCCCAAATATATTAGAAGATTACTGCTGGACAATAAAAAAGGTGCGTAGTGCACACGACTTCTAAGACTGGACAAATCTGATATGCGTGGGTTCGAATCCTATGGTGTGCATAAAAAGTTTTTCAAATAAAATTGGATTAAAGCTCAGCACCAGAAAAAGGAGACTGATGAGTGCAAAAGTAGCAAAGCACGAAATAGCTATATCTCCAGCCAAAAAACAATAAGTGGTAGCACCTTTAAGTTGTTGTTGTTGTTCAAACATTCAATGACAGAAGAAAAATATTCAAGAAAATTTAAGATTATTAAGTTATTATAAAGGGTGATTTTTTAGCTATTATCTTTTTGGTAACACTGGTATAAACAGCTGACGCACGTTTCGTGTTTTGTTTCACTGTTAAACATCTTTAATTTGGTCTATAATTTAACCATGAATCGTCTTACAAACGAACAAGGCTTGCAAATTATTGAATTTTATAATCAAAATACGTGCTCTGTTAAGAAAGTTCATCGCGCGCTTCTTCCATTTTATGGTCAGTTTAATCGATCCACTGAAGAGGCTATTTGAGCTATTGTGACCAAATTTACATTGTTGTAAATCCACCAACACGCTTACGTAGAGTGCGAAGTGAAGAAAATATCGCAGCTGTTAATGATGACCATCAATTATCGATTCGTCGCCGTTCGCAGCAATTGGGCCTCTGTTACTCAACGACGTGGAAAATTTTGCGGAAGGATTTATGTGTGATGCCTTTCAAAATACAGCTGGTGCAAGAATTGAGGACGAATGACATACTGCAACGTAAAATTTTTATTGAATGGGCTCTTGGAAAGTTGGCCGAAGATAAATTTTTTTACCGACAAATTGTGTTTAGCGACGAAACTCATTTTTGGCTCAATGGGTACTCAAATAAGCAGAATTGTTGATTTTGGAGTGAATACCAGCCAGAACCATTGCAAGAGCTACCAATGCATCCAGAAAAAGTCACAGTTTGATGCAGTTTATGGGCTGGTGGCATCATTGGACCGTACTTCTTCAAAGATGATGCGAATCGTAACGTAACTGTGAATGGTGAGCGCTACCGTGTGATGATATCCAACTTTTTTTTTGCCCAAAATGCAAGAGCTTGACTTGCATGACATGTGGTTTGAACAAGATGGTGCCACATGCCACACAGCACTCACAACAATGGACTTATTGAGAGGCAAGTTAGGTGAACATTTTATTTCACGTTCGGGACCGGTCAATTGGCCGCCTAGATCGTGCGATTTAACGCCTTTAGACTAGTTTTTGTGGGGCTATGTTAAAGCTCATGTCCAAACAGACAAGGCCGCTTCAATTGACGCATTGGAAGACAACATTGAAGCATTTATTCGTGAGATACCGGTCGAAATGTTGGAAAGAGTATGCCAAAATTGGACTAAGCGGATGGACCAATTGAGGCGCTGTCAAGGTCAACATTTGCAAGAAATAATCTTTAAACATTAAATTATATGGACCGTAATATCGATTCAAAAAAAGTTTTCATCATTTTTTCTGAATTGTATGTGTTTTTTTTTTTTGAAAAACTTTCCAATAGCTTTAAAAAAAACACCCTTCGTTTATAAAAGGCGTTTTTACGTTACGAATATTTTAAACTAGTGACAAAAGTTAAGTGACGTTTCAAGGGCTGTTTCCCTACCATTGAAAAAGTTTCAAAATTGTTAAAAAAAATAACTTAATGCTTTACAGACCATTAGACAGTTTATTAAAGTTATTTAAACAGTCGTCAGCTCATTGAGACTTTTCAAAGAAATAATTAAAGCGATATACTATAGTCTAGAAAAATAAGTTATTTGATTCGAAAAATTTGGATAAATTTTATATATATAAAGTTTCATTAAAAAGTCCATTTTTTTGGTATCGGGGGTATTGAAATTAGATTTTGTACTCTTTTTTGAAAATTAATTGAAAAGTTTTCTAAGTTTCCGGTTTTGAAAAAAAAAATTCAAGCCACTTGCATTTTTTTATGACATTTAATATTTTTCTATGATATTAAACACACAAATTGATCCTCTTTCATAAAGGTTATTGATTCTTTTTAACGAAGATGAAAACATTTGACACTATTAGAGAAAATAAACCTTCAGTTGCCAATTAACATTGAAAATATATATGTACTAGCGGCCCGTCCCGGCTTCGCACGGGTAGACATAAATAGGTACAGATATTTAAAATATAAGCATGCTAATTAAAACGACCATAAATCACTAAATTAGAAAACATTTTTTTGTCCTATCATTAATACTCTTCGCAGCGTATGCGATGAAAGCCATTTAATGGTTTTAATAGGAATTTCTAAAGATTTCTATAGTAATCTAGTACTAAATATAGCCTATGTTACTCAGTGATAATGTAGATTTCTAATGAAAAAAGAATTATTAAAATCGGTCCAGTACTTTTTGAGTTTATTCGTTACATACAGAAATACAAAAATACAAATCTTTCCTCTTTATAATATTAGTGTAGAAGTGTAGATGTATGTCACAAATAGCATTCAATTCTTTGTTAAAGTGGATTATTGATTTAATTTTCAGATTTTGTATTTGAACAATCTACAGATTTCTATTAAACTTTCAAAAGTCATCCTCTTGTTAAAATAAATTGCACCACTAGCTTTCATTTTTTAATAACCTGGATAATAACTTTTCACGGAAACTATTGGCTTGAATTAAAAAAAAGAAATGTTTGTTAGAAGTGTGAATAAAGGTTATTTTTTGAATTAACTTTTGAGAAGGTTTTCAACAGGTATTTATGTGTTTCTTCAAATTCTTTTTAGGCAACACTCCTTCCGTTTCGTGTTTTGAGTCACTATCAAACATCTTCAGTTTGGTCTATAATTTAGCCATGAATCGTGGGAGCTCTGTTAAGAAAGTTTATCACACTCTTATACCATTTTATGGTCAGTTTGATCGGCCTACTGAGGAGACTAATGTGACTAAATTTCGCACCAAATTTACATTCTTTGGAATTGAACCATTAACACGCTTACATAGATTACAAACTGAGGAAAATATCGCAGCTGCATCGGCCAGTGTTAGTAATGACCGTGAATTTTCAGTTAAGGGCCGTTTGCAGCAATTGGGTTTTTGTTACTCAATTACATGGAAAACGTTGCTAAAGAATTTAACTGTAAAGCTTTTCGAAATACAACTGGTGCAAGAATTGAAGCCGAATAACATACTAAAACACAGACGTTTTGGCAAATGGGATCTTGCAACGTTTTTATCGACAAATTTTGTTCAGCGACGAAGCTCACTTCTGGTTGAATTGATACGTGAAGAAGAAAAACTGCCTTATTTAGATTAAAGAGGAGTCAGAAGAATTGCAAGAGCTACCGAAACATTGGTCCGTATTTCTTGAAAAATGATGCGAATTAAAACGTTACTGTGAATGTTGAACGCTAAACTGTACGATGATAACACACTTTTTTTAACGCTAAATGGTAGAGCTTGACTTGCATGACATGCGGTTTCAATAAGACGATACCATATGCCACACCAGCACGCGTAAAAATGGACCAATTTAAAGCGAGTGCGATGAATAGGAAATTTCACTTTTGGGGCTTGTCAATTGGGCACGTGGACGGTTTAATGCCTCTAGACTATTTCTTGTAAGGCTATGTTAAGGCTCGTGTCTATAGCGACAAGTTCGTTTCAATTGACCAAAAGAAGACAACATTGAACCATTTATCAGTGAGATACCAACCAAAATGTTAGGACCATTTGATTTGGAGTCGTGTCTTATATTTGCATACAATAATATTCACACATTATTCTATCGATTTAAATAAATATTTCATTCAATTGAAAATTTAGAATGAAACAACAACAACTTGTGTGTGCTACCACCAAGTTTATAGGCTGGAGTTATAGCTATTTCACGGGGGCCAACCCGATCATCAGACTCCTTTAGTGGTGCTTAATCGCTTTTATGTTCAATTTAATTTTTGAAGAACTTTTAAATATTTCATACATTTTTTTAGAAAATCATGTATTTGTTTTTTAAATTTCTGATAGCTCTTAAGAAATCACTCAATTCGAAATTCCTTTAACTAGAATTTGGCTTATTGCCACATATGGATAATCAACAAAAATCAAATGTGGTGATCCCTAAAGACGATTCTTCCCCAATTCTCAAGAAGCAACAAACATAACATCCAAATAATATGTTTTATGGAAGTAAAATTCCTTTCAATCACAATCAATTAATAAACCTTCCAAATTCATTCCCTCTACAAAAAAAAAATGCAAAAAACTTCCCTTCATTTTACCATTCAATCAAATTTCAATCAACTTGATGTCAACTTGACAACATTTGTCATCTCTGTTATAATCACACCCCAATTGAACTCCAAGGCATCCGATGATACCAAGGAAAAAAAAAGGAAAAATACATCATTTTTTGTCTTATTAAAAAGGATATAAAAGTCCATTCAAAAAGTCTTATCCACTCTGTCAAAATAAAACAATAAGTCTGTCTAAAAAATGACAAAACACAGCATCTAAATGCCTCAAGAAGTTAATGAAAGTAAGCTTTTGCCTTTTAGCTACCTACCTATCTATACATATACATTCATATTGTTTGAAATTCTTCTGTCAACAGAGACAAGACAATTCATTCCGATTAAGATCCTTATTTCTGTCTTCTAAACGGGAGAGATAAAAAGAACCAAACAAAAAAAAAACAACAACAAAAAAAGGATTTCAAGGGATTTTGCGGAGTCTTTTTAGAGTTTTTTTTATTCAATGATATTGTTTTTTTATTTCAATTGTTCTGCGATAAGAAAATCTAAAGTATTGAAAAAGAGGATTTCAAAGTTTAAGATAATAGTTTTTTTAGTTTACCCGATTTAAGAATTTCTTGGTTTATATTTTTAAGTAAGTTTAACACTTAATTGAAACAAAATCCATTTTTTTACTTTATACTCTGAGTCTGAAGTTAAGAGGTACATTTTATTAAATGTTTCGATAGTACTTGAAAAAAAACACGTAATAAGAAGTGTTAAGATTGAAATAAAATCATATGACTGAAAATCAAAAAATAACAATCAAAATATCCTTTTTTTTTGCAATTGTTGGAAAATGCACCAGGGCATCCTTTTTAAAATAAGCCTGAGTACATATTTCTGTAGCAATTCTTTTCTCTTTTATTATTTTTTTACGAATAACTATCTAAACGAAAAAAGAAAAAGGATACAAAAATAGAAAAAGAAACAAATAATTTAACAAGTTCTAACAAAGGACTTTAACATTTCGCATAGAGAATTCAAAATAAAACTGTGAATGGTTTGATTCATAAAATGCACTAGCGCCCAGCAGGCAAAATGTGGAGTTGTAACAATGAAAGTTTCCATTCTTCTTCCATTTTTATACTTTTTCTTCTATAAACTAGCAATGTTATATATATCCCTATTTTCGATTTAGTTAGTTACATACATATAAATATAAAAGGATATAGCTTTATATACTATGTGAAAAGTTAACACAGAAAAAATACATACATATATACCTATAAACTTGGAGCTGGGAGCTCGCCGGAGCTTATTAAGGACTAAACGGAATCGTTGGAGGATATATATTACTCACGGGTGTATTTTTAATTAAAGAACCAAAGAGCAATGACTTATGGATTGAGATTAGTTTCCGATTGAAATAAGTAAAGTATTATGAGTTAGTACATACATTGCAGAAGATATAGTAATATAGTTTTTTTTTCAATTAAAAAGCTTTGCTCGCCTTACCATTGTATACGAAAAATACGAGTATATTGTATAGAACTTCTAATCTTTATGAGTTTTTAATAAAAATCCCGACAAAGCTGGTTTTGTATAAATATCCAGACGGAAGTAATTTATATGAGAAAATTATGATTAGATTGAAATGATTGGTTTTCAATTTACTTTGTTTTCTTTTTATTCTATATGCAGAATATATACTAAAGGAGAAATGGAAGAAGGATTTTAAATTGTCTGAGACTTAAAACGAAAGGATTTACAGACCAGACCATAGGAAAGATGAAGAAATTAACTTTTTCTGAAAGCTTATGTATGTTCAATTAACACTTTAAGTTTATATCTTTTGAACTTTGTTCCGTTTGCGTCTTAATGCAGTTCTGTGTTTTTAAAGATTTAATAAAAGCGTTTGTTTGCGCTTGAATTGGTCTGTAGGCATATATTAAACATGTATTGAAAACTTATCACAAAAAAACTGATTTTCGTTGCCTTTCAAATTGTGGTGTTCATAATTCACAGACCAGAAAACTATACCTTAGAAATTTTAACGGTATTTTAAAATGTTAAGGCCATTTATGTAAGATACTAAGTTAATAAGATAATGTTGTGAATTTTAAACGATTTTAATCTAATATATAAAATTCTCCTATCACAGTGTTAGTTGCTATACTTCTCCGAAACGGCTTAACCAATTTTAATGAAATGTTGCATATACATTCGGTAGGTCTGAGAATAGGTTTTTATATTCCTAAGTGCTATGGTATAATTGCATCAACATCATACACAGTCCAACGATCTTACCATAGTATTCAGTGACGCTATATACAATAAAGTATTGATTGCTATTGAGGATCTTTGCGGTATCATTGCCAACTTACCACTCAGTCATTTCGGTATGCATTCACCAAATCGAAATGCATCTGATTTAATAGACACTGAATTGAATCGTGAACTACAATACAATACCGTAGAAATGGCAGCGATTGTCACTCGCTATGTCCCACAAATGAATGAAGAACAAAGAACCATTTATGACCACACCATGCTCGCAGTTTCGGCAGGACAAGGTGGATTCTTTTTTTTTTTTGATGCATCAGGTGGAACTGGCAAAACATTCCTTATTTCCCTAATTCTTGCTAAAATACGATCAAATAATGGTATCGCATTGGCTGTTGCATCTTCTGAGATTGTGGCAACTTTATTGGATGGAGGCAGAACAGCTCATTCAGTATTTAAACTGCCACTAAATATTAAAAATAATCCAGGCCACAGTGCTGAAAAAGTGTAAAATTATCATCTGGGAAGAATGCACAATGGAACACAAACATTCTCAAAACAACTGTTAGATATAATATAGGCGAAGGAAAAGTTACTACAGATGAAACTGGATGCATAAAATTACCTGTCGATTTCTACACGATTATTGATTCACAAGATGCTCTCATTGACTAGATATTTCCCGATGTACACATACAATATACAAATCATGAGTGGCTGACAGAAAGAGCAATTTTAGCAGTAAAAAATGTGGATGTCAACAAATTAAATCTCAAGATACAACATTTATTACCAGGAGACTTGATGTCATACAAATCTATTGATACAATTTGTGAAGCTACCGAAACTGTAAATTATCCAACTGAGTTTTTGATTTACCAGGCATGCCACCGAAAAATTTACAACTGAAGGTTGGATCTCCGGTAATTTTGCTTCGTAATTTGAAGCACGGTTGTGCAACGGCAAGCGATTAGTAATTAAAAAATTAATGAAAAATGTTATCGAAGCCATAATTCTAAATGGCAAATTCCGAGGTGAAAATATATTATTACCGCGAATCCCTATTATACCCACAGATGTGCCAACTCAATTCAAACGCCTTCAATTTCCAATTAGATTGGCATTTGCAATGACTATCAATAAGTCTGAAGGCCAAACGATGACCAAACCATCCAGTTTGTTTGTATTGACGAAAGATGGGATCACAAAAAAATGGCTCCCTGAAATTACGCCATAGGAAATTACGCCAAAAACTGTTTTGGAAAAAAAGCCCAAAAAATTTTGGCGTAAAAAAATAGGAAAAAGCGCCCAAAAACAAAAAGGAAAATACGCCAAAAAGTGTGGAAATTACGCCAAACTTTTGGAAAAAGAGCCAAAATACTAAAATGGAAAAAACGCCAAAAAAATAAGAACTTTTTGGTGTAATTTCCAAATTAGTTTTGGAAATTAAGCCTTAAAAGAATAAACAGAGCTTTTTCTGGCTTAATTTCCAAAATTAATTTGTTGATATTGGCGCCTGCCTGGCGACTTTACATACCCTAAGCGGAGCAACGGAGTTGCGTGAGCGGGTGTGACCCCGAAAAAGGGAGTTAAAATCCTGAGATCCCGCGAAGCGGGCCACCCACAGGTGCTTTTATTCAAAAAAGCTGTTGATATTGGCGACTGCCTGGATTTGGAAAAAAAGACAAAAAGTTTATTTTTTGGCGTTTTTTCCTTTTTTGTTTGGAAAAAAAGTCCAAAGGCAAATTTTTGGCGTTTTTTCCAAACAAAATTTTTTTGGCCTTTTTTCATTATTCTAAAAGGAAAAAACGCCAAGAAATTTTCGGAAAAAATAGCCAAAAAATCTGGAATTAACACCAAACTCTTTGGATTCTTTTTCCTAGGAAAAAAAGCCAAAAAATTGTATGGAGAATTTTTGGCGTTTTTTCCATTTTATTTTTTTGGCGTAATTTCCTATGGCGTAATTTCAGGGAGCCCAAAAAAATATTGAAGACCCTGTTGCATTAAGGGATTGATATTGTTTTTTTTATTGTATTGTAAAAATTAGCGATACGTATATAATTTTATAATTAAAATAAATTTAAAAAAAAATTGTTTGTTGATTTGTTATTTTAATATTTTGTCACCGTTTCCAGTGCTCTATACCTCTCCAACTTATATACCACATCCTTACACACTTGCAATAAGTTATTTATTTCTATCAAAATATTCTTTAGAAATTATTTATATGACAATACAACGTTTGTTGGGTCAGCTAGTATATATATAAAATTTTAATTAAACTATAATCAAACAACGGATGTCGTACAAAATTTCTTTAAAAACATTCATATTACAAAAATTGTTTTCATCTGAAAACAACTGTTCTTAAATTATAAATAGGACCCTTTCAGTTAAAGAAAGTTTAAATTGTGGCTGATCCTCATAATAACGCCAATTTTCTGTGTTTCCTTTCCGTGACGTGAATTTTCGAAAACACTTACATTGTTGATACATTTACGTCACTTTAATGCCGACACAATGTTATTTACTTTTTTCATTTTTGCGGATTTTTATTTTAAGTGGAATTTAACCACTTTTTCTCTAGATTCTTTAATTATTCTCAACTAATTTTGGGAAGAATAATTACCGCAGAGAAAAAGTACACATTATTTTGATTTAATTTTGTGATTAATAATGAAACGAGGGGTTGGGAAAAAAAATCCGGAATCACAAAATCCGGAATCATAAAATCCCGAATCACATAACTCCGAATCACATAATCCCAGCCGTCTCAATCAATAGCACAATATAGGTTTTATTGTATGTAGTAATTGTGACACCAATTCATGAGAATCAACAAGAACGAAGTTTTCTTCTATACTACTTGAATAATCAATGCAAAGAAAATTGCTCAGAATCATTTGATTTTAACGAGCTAATAGAATTCAGAGACTAAATTCTAAGTTCAAATTCGACGTTCAAAAAATTATAAGAGAATGGTTTATTTCGAAAGAGATTCTGTTAAAAATTCACATAACATCCTGAGGTAATCTACACTTCTACACTAATATTATAAAGAGGAAAGATTTGTATTTTTGTATGTAACGAATAAACTCAAAAAGTACTAGACCGATTTTAATAATTCTTTTTTCATTAGAAAGCTACATTATCACTGAGTAAGATAGGCTATATTTAGTACTAATTAGATTACTATAGAAATCTATAGAAATTCCTATTAAAACCAACCGAAGGTGTAAAAAAATTAGCCATAAAATGTCTTTCATCGCATACGCTGCGAAGAGTATTAATGATAGGACAAAAAAATGTTTTCTAATTTAGTGATTCATGGTCGTTTTAATTAGCATGCTTATAACTTAAATATCTGTACCTATTTATGTCTACCCGTGCGAAGCCGAAACGGGCCGCTAGTACTTCATAAAGAAATAAAAACTTTTAATTTCTATGGTGCGTTGTCGGTTGTGTTTGGTTATTTGTGGTTAGATATGGTATTGGATTGGGCCTTTTTTATGAGGTAGAGGGGATGTTGATGTGGTTGTGTCTTTTTGGCTATAGTTTTTTTTTTCAACGATATAATCGTTGACAAACAAATATATTTGAAAAAAAAAACTTTGTAAGAAAATATTGATTTTTTTTTTAAATAATAGCTCCTTAAATACTTCCCATTAATTAAAATATTAAATATAAATTAAATATTGTATCCAATATATTTAAGTAACAGAAGGGTAGTGAAAATCCCGACAAATATTTATAAACAAATATTGTTGCCGTATTTTCATTTTTGTCAGAGTTTCTGTGCAGTGGGATTTCGTTACGCTCCCGAGGCGAGGCCTATTATATCCTTCCTATATTTAATGCAATGATTGTCTTTTACAGATAACTTTTTTTAAGTATTTTGAAACACCAAGTTTTGTCGATTTTCTCTTCTTTGCCCTTACTCTGCTGAACTATACCCCAGTTAAGACATTAATGTCTGACAGTAGTCAAAAAAGTTTTGATATTATATTCGAGAGAAAAAAAACATTACATGGAACAATAATGACACAAAATTGAAGTATCAAAAATGTGTTGATGTACTGAAACTTTTCAAAAAGTGTATAACTCAGTTTTATTGCAATTTAAAAATTTCTTATTTCAAAAATACATATTTACAATCTTACACTAACTTCACAATCTCTAAACATCCTTAAATCTACTACATTTTTATCTTGTCACTTAAAGTGGATTTCACTGTAGATTCCAACTTTATTACAGTCCACAAAAAGGTATTTACCAAAAATAACATCACAAATAGGTACAGAGTCAACAACTTTATGACCAAAAGCCTGTTAAGGCTTCTTTCGGTATAAGTAAAAACAAAGTAGAAGTAAGTACAAACAAATTTTATTGTTCCATATTCCCCAAAAAAGTTAAATGGATTCTCTCTAAAAAAAAAAGAAGAAAACTTAGGCCCTGCTCTGATGATTGACAATCGTCTTATCTTATGAAAGTTTTCATGTTACTGATGGTATGAGTCTATAAACCTAAACTAAGTGAGAAAAAATATAATGCAAATTTTTGTTTCCCCCCTGTTTTGACGAAAAGTTTATAACTTAGAAAATACTTATTTTATTTTTTCAAAAATACTTAAATGGTAGATATTTTTATGGAAATAGGAATGGAAGTGAAAATTCACTTCACACAAAATTCAACTTTTTTTTTTATCAACTAAGCATTCAATTCCTTAGGGGAATTTGAAAATAATAATGTTTAATATTTACTAAAAATATTCCAAAATTAAATAAGAAGCTGGGGAATTCTCTGGAAAAAGATTTCCTAGTTATTCAAAACCTAAAATAGACTTAAAAGTTATTCATAAACAATTAACTGATTAACATAAAGGAAAAATTCCAGTTTAAGCAATTCCTACATAGAAATGCCAAACAAGTTCATTTTTAAAGACTTAAACTTTGTATAAGACTTCTGATTCTTTTCCTCTTAAATTCAATTTCAGGGATGTTTTTTACCATACGTCATCGTCTTTTACTCCCAAACAAAATAAGATATTCGAGACGTCAAAATAAGTCTTGAAAAACGTGTTAAAGTTGTCTATCAAAGCTTTCTTCTCATATGTGTCTACACTTTCACTATCTAATAAAGTGCTCTATTTCGAAACACACTATAACATTAATTAAGATCCAACACATTTTCGGGCTTATTTCGACGAAAAGAATATGTGTCGAAATATATGCGTTAATGTCACTATATTTGCACACACTTCAACTATACTTCAGTTATATTACATTTGCTTAGCCTTGAGTCGGTATATGGCACACATAAGGTCATAAATCAGGAACAGGATACTATTCCACACTTTCTGAAGCCTACACCATACTATACATGTATATATATTACAAGGTTGCCACCTACTAACCTAGCCCAATTTAAAAATGTTTTTAGCCCAAAATCGACCAAGACAAAAAAGTAGTCCAAATAGTAGCCCAATTTCAATTTTAAAAAATCGGCTGCTTTAGTTAGAACGAATTTTGACTCAAAAGTTAAATAATTTGAGCAAACATTTTCTGCAAAGAAAAACATCGCTCAAGATGAGATTTGGGCTACTTTTAGCTCAATTATGATCAAGTCTTCACAAAAAAATGTTTAGTTCATCAATTTCGGGAAAAGAAACCCAACCCCTTGTTGTTGTCTTTTCATTTTATACAATTTATTTATGTGAAAAATAATACTGCCCAAGATTAGATTTGGGCTACTCTGGGCTACTCATACAAATAGGCTAATATAGCCAAATCTGGCAAACCTGTTAGTACCTTATTTTTGTGTTTTCATTTGATATCAGTTATTTGTGCGAAGAAAAACAACGCTCAAGATAAGATTTGGGATATTTGTGATTGGGCTACACTGGGCTACTCGTACCAAATTTTTTGTTTTTGAATTTTAGAGAAAAACGCCCAATTTTCGAGAAATAGCTAAATCTGGCAAGCCTGATGGTACCTTATTTTTGTCTTTTTCACAAAAGTCATACACTCATATCAGAGTCCAAAAGTAGTATTAACGTATACTACATTTGAGCTCCACGTGTATACCAATTAGGTATTCATTAAGTGTAACTGGTGTTTGCTAAGACTTTGGGGAAAGGAAAACTTTTGCAATAAGAAATCTCTTTTTGGCCAGCAAGTATATAGTATTGGGCATCTACCAGGAGCAGAAGCAGCAGCAGCACCAGAAAAGCAAAAGCAGAAGCCACTAGCCGCATCCAGAAAAACGAAATGGCATCAGTAGCAGAAGTACCTACGTACATACGTCGTCATCGTCGTATACCGTATACGTTAAGTATAGAAGCAGTAAAAGTTCCTTGCCGGATATTACTCACTGAACAACTGGCAACTTGATGTGGTTGCTGCGTCCGTCAACATCTCACATTCATATAACTGTATCTAGGGTATGTAGGTATTTTATATGCCACAAAAACCATGAAACTTATCACCACCGCCGCCGCCATTGCCATTGCTGTGCGAAAATCCTCAACTAATTCTACCGCATTAACGCAAACCGTTATGCCGAACACAATAGAAGTTTCACAAGCTCCGAATGAATTGGATAGGAGGGTGGGTAACTGAGGAACTGGGCAACTACCCCCACAAAACTGTGAGGGCTTCTTATTCTGCAAAGTACCTTCTCATGGCAGAAAGGAAGAGCAACGAGCAACGAAGACTATGACGGACGAAGGATGTTTCTGCTACTACTGCTCGGCTCCGGCTCCAGCTCCTCTAGAAGAAGAGGCAACTTGTTGTAGGACAATATAAGTATTCTTTTATTATTTCTTTTTCTCGATTTTTTTTTCTGGACCTGGATTCACTCACATTCATTTGATATAAAAGTCCCTGGAAATAATAATATTGGTGGGTGTTTTTTTTTGTGGTGTTGTTTTGTTTTTATAGCGAAAGGGAGGGGGATGAAAAGTTGTTGTTTTAAGTTGGCTGTGGCATTGACTTAAGATATTGTGACAGAAGTTTTAAGGATATTAGTTCGAGATATCAAAAGTGGGTCAATATTGACTTGTTATGTGAAGTGATTGTTTAATCTTCTTAGTTTTTTGTTATATGGTGTGTGAATTGTTCAAATATAGAACTTGTCTTCTCAATTGGGTGACCAAAAGATATAATTTTATTTTGAAATTGTACGGTAAAATAAAGTTGGTCCAAAATTAGTGCAATTAAAATAGGACTTGCGGATTTTAGAAAGTTGAAAACTGAAGTTAAAGTTATTTCAAATGCCAGTATAACGTACTCTCCAAAATTTAAAGCTTCTTATGCTTATAGACCAGAAGATAATGTTATCATCGAAGCACCTGAAGTAGTAACTGGAATTATCTGCTTTTAATTTGATAGTATATAGTATAATTCCAGTTAATAGTATCCCGAGGAACAACATGAATTCAACACACATAATGGAAAAAAAAATTTGCTTGATAATCCAAAGTTCAGGGACTTACACCTCTCAATCCTTTCATTTGTGTTGGTGGTACAATCTCGTCCGATCGATAGCAAGTAGAAAGGATTAAGCTCTGAGGTGGCTTTTTAAGCATTATGAGAGAGCTTTCACAAGGGATGAGGGTTGACATCAAGGACATGTCAAACTCATCGTTTGTCGGAATTAGAGGCCTTGTGTTATGTACAAGCTTGTTGTCAGTCGGTTAGGTGAAGTTTGGCCAGATGTGAAACTCAAGCTTCTTGCTAATCAGGACACCTGACAGACCAAGAGCCTTAAATCTGATTCCTGGCATTGAGGACAGTCTTGAGATAATCAAGATCAGCAATCCATCACCGCCGAAACACAACTGGAAGGTCACTAAGCTCGAGGAAGTGAAGAGTCTTTGTATCATTGTGGTAAGCAATAAGAAATCCCTTGCTTCTCTAGCGAGAACCCATAGGAGTGATTCAATAACGGTTTAAGATGATCACCTCTAGTGTCTACAAAAAAAGGTGAGGCAGCAGAAGATAGCGAACCTTGTCATCCACTCGATGGCGAACTCGTGGACGAGAGGCATGGAATATTGTCGTCCCTTACACCTACGATTGGCGATGTAACCATTTTCTCCCCGATCACTACCGAGTCTTCTACTAAAGTCGATAAAAGTCAGACCTCCATTGAAAATGAAAACTATTTAAGTATGGGTATTCTATGACCGAGGATGAACTGGTTCATCGTCAGTTTCGGAAGGTATTTGTTCCCATACTAACTTCCCACTCTTTGTCCTCAATACATCCGTTTTCACGTTGACAGTAAATTTGTCTATTTATCAAGGTCAATAAACTGGAAAAAAAAGCACCATCCAACAGTAAATGATTGGAGACATATTTTAAGTGTACAAAAACAGGACATTACACAGACAAATACTTACCAGGAAAACACAACAAAAGCTATTTATATACCCTCCAATTTATAAGTGACGAAATAGAGTAATTGTGTCTAATGCCCCTCCCGCCGTGTCGTTCGTCGTTGTGTGTAGTTGGTTTGAAGCCAACCATCAAAATGGCTATGATGACAAAAACATTATAACGGCACAACAATAATAATCATTGACATTGATTGCCTTATACCTTTTGGGATTCAAAGGTGTCATATTGGCAACAGGAAAGAGTATGTAGGTTATAGGGTAGGTGCCGGCCGTGCTGCCTCCTGCAAAAGGACGACAAACAAGGACTCCTAGGTGATATTTATTATTTGATGATTGCTTGTATACGGTACATATGCTCTATATATAGTGTTGACATGACGAACTGTGTTATATGTTGCCTTGGTGGAGTTAGAGCCAGCAACAGCGACAGGACATAAGTGGGATAATCAAGATTGAGGCGTTTTGTTTAGTTGTAAATGTAGGTAATGTGAACCCACATAAACGGAAGCTATAAATTGATGTTGGCTGGGTGTCAGTTGTTTGTCGGAGTCACTATATAGTCAAAGAAAAAAAAATCTAATTCCTTCATCAAACGTCCAATAAACGAAGGTACGAGTAGACTATGTTTTTGTGATGTAGATTCTATTAAAATAAAATCAAATCAAGATTGAAAAAATATAGAGAAGTTTTTGAAGAGTTTTTTCTCCTATATTTTGATCTACAGAGGCAATAAATTAAATGAGCTTAAAAGTTCCCTCAGCATCAACGAAATTAATTTTCCGTTGGAGTAGCAATTTAAAGGTTTTTGTATATAGGATAAGGCAAAATATAAGAAGATGAAAACGAAGTTGCTATCCTTCCTTCTGGTATATGCAAATAGCCACTAATCATTCTTTTAAAAAGGATATACCTTCTTCTATGCCACTACTACTACTTTATAGGTAAGGTAGATATTCTTTAAAAAAAAAGGTTTTTATAAGGATTCGCCGCCGACAAAGGATGAAGTTTTATTTTTAAAAAAATATCTGAAAAGTGGTAGATTCATTTGAGCTTGGCATAAACTTTGGAATTCAAAGCCAATTGGATGGAAATATGCGCAATTAAAACCGAATAAAGATTTTAATAATCCATAAAAAATAATAATTTAAATTGGAAATCCTTGAAAGTTGGTCAATCAACTAATTTTATTTATATAAATTTATTATTAAGCCTAGTATTTACTTATGTTAAGTGAATATGAACGTTTCTATCAAAACAAAAATCAGCACAATAACTGTTTTCTTAAATTTTTAACACGGAAGCAAATTCCCAAACCCTTAGGCTCGTTTCACACTACACGGTTTTAAACCGTACGGCAAAAAACCGGAACAAGCCGGCCCAGTTTAATAACTTGAGGAAAACGTTCTTGTAACTGGGAACCTTGGCATTTCTCAACCAAGATTGAGAGGCAGGATCCGATAGTTCGAAGTTTAAAGACTCTTAACCTCTAGACTCCCGTGCAGACAATTTTAGGGGAAGGGAAAACACATCGCAAGGTGACTTTTCTTAGTATTCCGACACTTTAGATTGGGCATTAAGCCATACTAATTTTAGGGTGAAGTGCAAATTAGAAAAAGGGTGCACACTATTCGTTGAAAATGGGTTAAATTAACTCTTCATGTTTTTCTATGCGGGCCATCTGTCACACACTCAAAAAGTCCGTCTTTGTGACTCATTCGTCACACATTTTTAAAGTAAATTAAAATGTGGACCTTCTGTCACAATAAAAATACAATCAGAGCAGGACACTGAGTGATGGAAAGAAGGATTCGACTGAACTCTTAAAATATTTTTGAGCCACAACGACGAAGGGAAGGTAAAAAAGGAAAAAGGATATGAGATAGGCTAGTGAAACTTGCTGTGGTAAATTGTACCCCAACAATCATTCTAAATTTTTGGCAAAAATTGAATATTCGAATTTTCCTAAAAACGACTAAACGGATTCTTACGAAATTTAATATAATTTTGTATTGCTGTAGAAAGGTACCGTCATTTTGTTTAAGAACTAATGAATTTAAATAGTTTTCTGATCAAGCTCTTATATTGTCTTGATACTATTTGAATGTGGATGTCGTCCAAAGAGTTAAAACACGCCGACTAAAACTGCTCGGTCCCATCGATCGAATTGAAATTAACGCTCCAGCAAAAAAAATGTATGAAAACTTCGAGACGATGAGAAAAACCAAACTTCTGATATAGGAACCTGGCGGTTACTGAACTAAAAAAGCTTAGTCTCAATGACTGGAAGGACCTTGCAAAGGACCGCAAACGATAGAATAATGCAATATCTCAGGCTGAGATGAGTAAGTTAGTAATATTTGACTATACAAAATGACAAAATATTATTTATTGTTTCAAAATTCAATATCTCAAAAACGGATTACATTTTTAACTTCCCATAGGAAGTTATTGTAATGGTTCCGATTTGTCAAATTGGAAATTTTGACATTTATCGACGTTTCAAGGTATCTAAAGTCGAAATAAAAGATTTTTAGAAAGATGTCTGTCCGTACGTCCGTACGTTAGCTCAAGAACCAGAAGAGATATCGACTTCAAATGCATTTTGTTATACAGATAATAAGGCAAAAAGATGCAGAAAGGGCTCTCAAGAAAATTGCGTGGGTGGTTTTTTTTACCATAGCAGTTTAAAAAAAAGGTGAAAATTTTGGTTAACCCTAAATATCTCACGAACCAATGATGCTAGAGATTCAAATTAAATTTTATATTATATATTGTAACGTAATACAAAACAAGTATATTTTTAGAAAAATACCAATTAACGGTTTTTTTTTATAAATCAAAAAAAACTGAAAAAAAAATATTTGTCACCTCGAAAATTTTACGACTAAAATATGATTTCATCTCCAAAACAATTTTGTGCAACGAAAAATAATGTTTTTGACATCTGATAAAATTTGGAGTAAAATCTAATTGACAGTTTTTTGACAAAAAATAAAAACCTAAAAAAAAAAATTAATCAAAGTTGGTAAAAATAGATTTTCGACTCAAATATCTTTTCAAAACTTTGAGATATTGGCTTTAAACTACTTTTATCTTTCAAAAAATATTGTTGTCAACAGTTTTTTACAAAAAATTAAAAACCGAAAAAAATTTAACAAAAGTTGGTAAAAATTGATTTTCGACTCTAATATCTTTTCAAAAATTTGAGATAATGGCTTTTAACTAATTTTAAATTATAAGAAATATTGTTTTCAACATTCGATAAAATTTTGAGAAAAATCGAATTGACAGTTTTTTTTACAAAAAATAAAAACCTACAAAAACAACAATACTAAAACTTGGTAAAAATTTACTTTCGACTCAAATAGCTTCTCAAAAATTAACAATATTGGCTTCAAACTTATTTTATTTCACAAAAAATATTGTTTTTGATATTCAGTATTTTTTTTATAAAAATCCAACAGTCCGTTTTTTCATAAAAAAATAAAATCTACAAAAAATAGTACGCAAATTTGGTTAAAATTGATGTTCGGTTCTCGATATCTCTCAAATTAATTTAATTCATCCAATTTGTATTTGATTATATCAGAAATGAAAAATTTTAAGAAATGCTCCGACTAAAAATCTATTTAACAAAACTAGTTTTGAAACTAAACTATTTCATTATATAAAAAATATTGATGGTAATTTTTAAATTTTTAAGAATAAATAAACTGACAACTTTTTTAACACAACACGAAAACCTACAAACTAGTAAGCAAGACAAATCGACAGACGGGATGGGAAGTTATCAGTGTGGGCTGTGATTCGTATCCCAGCCTCTTTTTTTAATATTTATGTTAAATCGTTTGGAAAAATTTATTAGGCTATGTTTAATTTATTAACCCACTTCAACAAACTGATGCGTGAAGGAAAAGAAATCAAAAAGTAGCCGTTTCCAACAAAAACGTTTATTCAGTTAATTGTTTGACTTAATTTCCATTAAATGCCACTTTGTAAATTTCTTTAAATTCTTCTTTCACTCTACTTAAATTTTATCAATTTTTTTTCTTTTAAAATTTTACAAATTTTGAAAATTATTTCATATTTCAAGGACAGATAATTCCAAGAAATAAATCACTTTCCTAAAGAATAAACTTGTTCAAAACTTTATATGAATATCTTCATAGATAGTTATGTATGTATCTATTACATAATATGTATGTACATTTGTACTTAAAATGAAAATTTAACAATAATAAATGGTAATAGTTTTAAAGCATATGTACAATATTTTGAAATGTCAGCAACAAATGGTAGCTTAAGTGCATCCGAATTTGAATCTGTATACACATTCAATTTGACTCTGACAATGTGCACTTAACATTTATTCACTTCTTGTAATAAAGGATATAAATAGAAACAGGACATTTTAGACTGAGATAATATACAGAATATATAGGAAGGTAAGTAAAACATGTACATTATTTCAGCTTCTGCCATTGAACATTATTTCAATTCTTCATCTTCATCTGTATACCAAGGAACGTACATGGGTGTTTTTTTTTGAAGAATGGGTCAAGATGCTGGTTCTTATGCTTGAACAGAAGACATTGCTCAAGACAAGATAAGGGAGAAAGTTTTAAAACTACTTGAAGTAAAGTGTCCTGACGTAGTTATAGATACTTATATTATGTATGATATTTGTTATGGTATCTATATCTTATACCTTGGGGGTATAAGAACTAAGAACATATTTCAATTGTTGCCAGACGATGACGACGAGGGATGCTTTTAGGAATTAGTTTTATGAGAATAAGATCGCTATGTAGATACATCTCTACAGACATAGAGACCCCAGACAGACAGACAGACAGACAGACAGACATACATTTATTATATCTTGAACAAAGACATAACGATGTTAATATGAAGAAGACAAATTCTTTTGCGATGGTTCTTTTTTTGGAAAAAGTTATAAATTATTGAAATTTTCGGTTTTGAAATATTACTTATTGGCCAAAAAAATACAAAAGAAGAAAGAAATTGTACTTAGGAGATGCAAAAGTAAAAGAATCGGGCAGAGATAAACTGCCGAATACAAATCATATTCAAAACCTAGAAGCAGACTTTTTGGACTGGGCTATATGCTTTATATACCTGCCTATCAGACATCAGATGAATTTCTTCTAAGGCACTTCTATACATAAAATGAATTCAATAAAATTAATTTTAGACATACTAAATTTGGAACTCATTTATTTTCTGAGTATACATCAATTTATAAAATTGTATGTTTTTTTGAGAGACATTTGTCTATCATTTTGATGGATACAGGCAGCTCTCTCTATAAAGAAAGCTTTGGAAAAAAATCAAGCAAGAAGGAACAATATGAGGAGATTTATCCTCTTATGGCTCATACGAAAATTTTTATTTGAATAAAATTAGTTTTTATTAAGACTTAAATTAAAACTTAAGAAAGAATCAATCTGAAAAGATTTGACTTATGACAATATGACTTCAATCCAGATAGAATTTTGACTTAGAGCAAATCGACTGTATCCATTTTAGAGTAATTAAAAGATGAAAATAGTTTTTTTTTTCAAGTACAAGTTTGATAACATTCACGACGAAATTGGTCTTGTGGAAGATTCCGAAATTTATGTTGCGGATTTTAAGGGATTGCAAACATTTTGATCTCAGAAATTTTTAATATTTAAATGCAAAGTTGACACAAACTAAGGGACCGCTTTTCGCAGCATATGAAAACAGTCAACAGCAGAGTGCTGTGAAAAATGTTTTCATATCAGGTGCAGAAAGAATATTCGGTCGTGTGCAAGGAAGAATCAACACCTGGTTTTTGGAGTTCAAAAAAGGAATTATTGTCAAGCTCCCAAAACAAGGAGATCATATGAAGTGCAACAACCAGATAGGTATTTGCGTTTCGTCTACAGTCGCTAAAATAGTAGAGAACGTCAACAGGGAGTTTATCTGGCTTGCTTTGCGAATTAGGGGTATCCCGAACAAGGTCATATCTCTATTATTAAAGTCACGTTTAAAAGGTCTAAATGTCATGCCTTACACGGAATTAGGTTGTCAGAAGATTTTGAAAGTCAGACAGGGTTGTATACTGTCATTAATTCTTTTCTTATTGGTGATCAGTGATGTGCTGCTGGCGATGGCGGCCTTGACCGGAAACAGTAGAAATAAATAGAGAGTTTTCAGTAACTTGGTGGTATTGTCTCTATTGAAGGCGAACAAGATATTGCTAGCCTTTTTGGGGAATCTAAGGTTGTGTTCAGGATGTTGTCCAATATTAAGATGAGCAACTCTTTCAGATTGACAACAGAGCTACAACTGTTCAGCTAAGACACGCTCCGAAAAGGTAATGACTGTGTTGTAAGACAGGAAATGCAGTGGAATCCATTCTCCAAGAATAAGGCGGTAAACCAAGAAGTATGTGGAGAAGAGCTAAAAAGAAATCGTAGAGATTGGGAAAGAGCTGCAGTTAGCTCAAATACACGGAAAGAAGTGTATGGTATTTATGACAATGCTAGTATGGCCTGGAGTCCCATACTAAAAAAGTATCGGTGATATTCCTACATTGTATTGCAACAACTTCTATAAGTATGGGATTATGAACTATACTGTATGGTACCACAATCTTTGCTTGTAACACAAGGGCGCATAGTACGTTTGACGAGACAGCATTGCCTTCAGCCCCATACTGCATCGGAGATGTCGCAATGCTACTAGTTTTTTTCCACGATAATTTATAGCGTGATAATCGATACTCTTATTGTATTGCTGTCAATAGTGTAAGTATAAGGGACATAACAATAATGTATTGCCTTTTCTGCTAGGAGCATTGTACAATATATGTACATGCCGCCAGTCAGTATGGGCCTGACTCCCATACTGGCATTGGCGTATCGGCTATAACTATTGTCGACGTTACTATTCTCAGTATGGCCAAATTAACTATGCTTACAACTTTTTATCCAATGGAAATCTTCTAAGCCATACAGTATTGCGTTCACACCCATACTGACATTGTAATATTCGCAATGTATTTCTTTCCATGTACATCGCTGAAAACCGCACACCATGGCGCGTAGGCGTAGTTGACTTTACAAGTAAGTAATAAAGAAGTTATTGGGGTCGAATCTTATGTACAGTACAAGTCGCTTAAGCTCAACTTCAGACCCACTATTACATTATAACTCAATATTGGGTAGTATATAACTATATATATAACCATTCCTATTCGCTCTTAAAAGAAGGATAAAATAGTTCTCATATAATCACTAGGGCGTATACGTAACTTTTTTCTACCTACCTTCCGAAATTGTGTAAAAAATATCACAATTTAAGAAGATCATACAAATTTCTTAAAATTTCAATACCACTATTTCTCAATGAAAAACTGCTAAAAATTCTGTTTTTTAAGTTTGTATTTTACATTCAAACAGCAGATGAATAATAATCTTGATTATTGGGATAACTTAATTATTTTCGAGATTTTATTTCTCAGAAATTACCAATTAAATAGCAAGATTCTATATTTACGAGTATTACTGTTCAGAGCTTAAAAAGCAAAAATAATTCCTCTAAGGATTGATGTCTAAACTGTTAAAGTTAATAAAACACAAAATAAACGAAATCCTCCAAAAAATTTTAATGAAACCAAAAAAAACAGAAAATACATTTAATTTAATTCAATATTCCCTTAACGTCACTTATTTATAACACATTTTAAATTGAATTTAAAGCAACAAGAATGAGCAATCAAAACCAGCACAAGGAAAAATGAATAAAAATATAAATAAAAATAAATATAAAAATAAAAATAAAAATATAGATAACCTGAAAATCCCTATTGACAAAGATCAATACCTATTTTTTTTTATATTTTTTTGAATTCCATTGTAATTTTTTTTTGTGTTGTATCAAAAAATTCTCAAGAAAGAATTTTGAGGCGGTATAAGGATATTATAGGAAAACAACGAGACTCAACCCTGCGGGGATCATTATCGCTCATGTATTCAAACTTAAACGATTGGAATATATCCCCGATGGCAATTGGAACGGGGATGCTGTGGTTGAGGCGGCGGCGGCGTGTCGGCGTCTGCATGGGTGGCGGGTGGCAGTCTTAGGTCCTTGCTTAAGCTTCATATTCCAGAAACCTTCTTCTTGCTCGGTGTGTGTGTATAGAATCTGCTTATTATATAGGTACGTATTTTCTTTTCACAAAAGAAAGAAGCGTGGCATATAGGATATTATTTGTTTTCCTTTTTTGTTTTGTTTTGTATTTTATTTCTTTATTTTTCATATCGATAAATTCTCATCACGTTGTGCAAAATGTTTTTCTATAAACGTTCATGACACCCCCGAGTCCTGATGGCCAACCGTTGCGTTGCTGTTGTTGGCGCTCGTCGTAGTCGTCGTTGTAAGGTTGTTCTGAGCCTTGATCATAGTCGTCGTCCTCGACGTTGTCGTCGTAGTCTCCGATGCCGATGTTGATGTCTTCGTCCTTGCCAGCGTGTGCCGGCTCTCAACGGTATACCTAACTCTTAGTCGGTATTTTGTATGTGCTTTGGAGTTCCACTCTTGCAGCGATGATGATGGCGCTACAAACATTATTTAATGTTTTTGTTTTGTTACTTTAACTGTAAGTATTAGTTCTACCTTCTGGCCCATGTTAGTTTTTCTCTTATTTTATTTCTTTTTATAAACACTTAAGAGGATTTCTTGAAATCCGATAATAAGTTCATTGAACGTGAAAGTTAAATATTTATGTAAGTCGCAATTTTGTAATAATTGAATTATTTTGAAATTGGTGCCGGTAATTTTTTCTTATGTACTCTTTTTAAAAAGCTTTTATGAAAGTAAATGATATGAGCGATATTTTGGTTTCCAACTCAATTTTTATTAATCCTTTTCAGTTTATGGAACATGACAGTGTCGTTTAAGAAATATATTTTTCTAAGACTAAGACTACAACTTATAAAATCGATTTACAATTTAATATTTATCATTCTATGTTTTCTATGTTTTTTTTTTACTGATCTGAGAACTTATTTTTGAAATAGTAAATGATAAGTCCTTATATCAGCAATCGTTCAATTAAGATAGTTTTTTTTTAATTTCCTCCTGCTTATTCTATGTTTTTTTAGTTTTTTTGTAATAAGATCTGGATCAAAATCAGACAAAATAAAACCATCAGTTACAGTTTGCTTGCAAGTTGGCTAATAAAAATAATGGTACGAATTTCATTTGGGCCGTAAAATGTTTTCATTTTGGTTGTTCTTCGTAGGTTCAAAAGAACTCTCCAATACTAGGTTTTGTTTCTTAGATAACTTGCTATTAAATGATTTTAAATAAAAAATGAAAAAAAAATTAATTTACAATTCAATTCTTTCTATGTTTTTTGGCAATGATTACATTTATCAATCAAAGCACTCTCCAAAAAAGGAGTAAGTACAACTTGTGTATATAATTTTTTTCAAAAATAAATTCATATTACCAAATAATTATGCAACTTGTTAAGCGTAAAATCAAGACAATATGCATTAATATTAATTTTTTTGACTGATAATGAATTTTGCACATTCTATGTTTTCTATGTTTTTTGTCCGCTTTGCTAACGTAAAAATCAATCGAAAAAGGTATACAGGAATATCAATACTTTGTATTACTAATTAATTTTGAACATTCTATGTTTTCTATGTTTTTTCGCGTTTCTATGTTTTTATCATGCAAACGTAGTTTCTCTACAGTAAAGAACAAAATACATGATTTGCATTTAAATAAACAAAATACGCGGTATTGGTCAGGCAGCAATTCACACGTACTCCATGAGTCATCATTGCATCCCGAAAAAATTACGGTTTGGTGTGGTTTATGGGCCGTCGGCGTTATTAGGCCGTACTTCTTCCATGATGATCAAAACCGGCACGTTACTGTAAATTCCGATCGCTACAGTTCAATGATAACCGAATATTTTTGGCCCCAATTGGATGATATGGACTTGGAGGACATGTGGTTCCAACAGGACGGCGGCGGTGGTGGCGGCGTCACAAGCCACACAGCGAATGCCAAAATTAATTTATTCGAAACCAAGTTTGGAGCACATGTTATCTTACGAAATGGTCCAGTCACTTGGCCGCCTCTGTCGTGCAATTTGACGACGTTAGACTATTTCCTGTGGGGCCACGTAAAGTCTATGCCAACAAGCCAGCGACGATTGATGAACTTCGTGCGAATATCGAACGTGAAAGTGCAGCAGTATCGGCCGATTTATGCTTGAAAACCGTCGAAAACTTAGTTCAGCGTTTTTGTTTTATTTAAAAACCCGATATAAGGTAAATTGTCTAAGTTAAAGCTGAAAAGCATGTTTGTTTGTTTGTTTGAGCGCACTTATCTCAAGAACTAATGGTCCGATTTGAAAAATTCTTTCAGTATTAGATTACCTATTTATTAAAAATAGGCCATATACTTTAAAATATCAAGCTTAGACTAGTACCAGTGAAGCACCATTAATAATAAAATAACCAGTGTTTTGAGAGCTTTCACTGTGTGCTCTGCGAAAACGCTTAAAGTTTTGCTAAGATAATAATGTATTACAGAATTTATCCCCTTTAATAGTTCTAAAAAAAAGTTCGCTACATCACATGCCTATCTCTTAAAGTTGGTTTACTATAAGCTTTCTTATGCTAACCAAGTTTGTTCTTAAATAAAGCATGCGAACAACGTCGCGGGAAGCAGCTTATCAACAAACAATTATTACTTAACTTTGCTTGTTTAATGATTTCTATCTTATTTATTAAGGTCAGTCTTAAAGGCCACTTTTATTGAATATGCCTAAATGTCCTATTAACCATTGTGTAATTAACCATAAAATAATTCTGACAACTTAAATTCCATCAAAAAGTCCAAAATGACAATTTAAAATTTATGTCTAAATTTTGTTTGTGTGTTTTTTTTATCTTTTTGCACTAAAACAATAGAATAATTTCTAAAACCAATTAAGCAAAAGAAAATGCAGACAGAAAAAATAAAAGCAAACCAAATTCGATTTTAATCCTTTCTTGTTTTCTTAGGATAAAACAAAAAAACACTAAAAAACAAAAGACCCATCAAAAGATGACTGAAACTGATGTTGAAACGACCAACAACAGACAAACGAACTCTGATTTTTTAAGTTTCATCGTCTGTGTGTTTTGCTTTTCTCTGTGACAGCTTAATTGTTTGATGGCTTTTTGTTGCCCATCCAAAGCCCCATCACAGAGACTCCAAATCCATAGCTGGGATTAATTTAAATTGATCCGCATGTCCAGTCTAAATCGGATGTGGAATTCAATGAAATCTGCACCACCAACAAAAACCATCATTTCCATCACATCACCCCAGAGTAGAAAAATTTTCGGATTTCCCTCTTTGCACACCGGTTTTGTTGATGTGTCGTCCTTGCCGTAGGGTCCGTCCGGTCAGCCGAGTCGAGTCAGTTGGATCATGCTATATTTATACGTCTATAGAAACTTCTGTACAGGAACCAATTTCTAGGTTTCTCGAGTGTAATTAATCACAGATTTGTCCATTAGTTCGAAAAAGAGGATACTGTGGAAATATAAATGGAAATGGAAATGGAAACCCCAATCACTAATCTCTTCCTTATTGTGTAATAAGACGTTAATCCTGCCCAATTACAATTGTCTTTTTGGGGATGACATTTTGTTTCCACCATCAGCTTTAAGAAAAAGGAATATCGCAGCTGCTTTTACTCTAATTCTGCAGGAAAGCAGCAGGAAATGGACTAATTTTGCACTGAAGAGGGTCTTTTGTCACTTTCTGTTGACAGTTCCAGTTCAACGAATAAAATCCTTTTTAATCTCCTTTTTTTCAAGGGCTTTATTGCAGGGTAACATAAGTAGAAGGCTTTGGTGTCATTTTTTCTCACATAGTCTTTTTAAAGGACTTTCCAAGGATTGTATACGTATACAATATATCCGTGTTTTGTTTGATATCCACACAGAATGGAAAACAGCGTTACATATAATGTCCTTGAGCTTTTGATGGACATTACTGTGGAGGTTGTAAGAATAATTGTGCTTGATTTATTGGAAAACGATGTAATTAAGTTTAAAATGGCTTACTTATGACTTATGAGTAAAATGGATTTTTCGGAGTCAAAACGTCTTTATCCTTGTGTGTCATTAGATCATATTTTGAGTTAACTTCAATTCATCTTATAAACATTAAGCTGTTAAAGGAATTAATAATTCATTTTCTCTGATCTTCTAAATTATTCAAAAACATAATGACAAATTTTAAGTTGCAATCCACTTAGAAAATAATCCTTATATTTGCTTATGAAGTAAAATCCTCACTCTACTTACTCGTGTCCTTCTAATTTATTGTTCAAATAAAGACCATATCGATTAGCTGATTCTATTCAATTCCTATTATTTAGTGAAGAATTTAATAATTAATTTGCTTTTTAACAATACATATCAATACCTATAATGTACATAATCATTAACACAATATGAAAAGTAAGTAATATGCATCAAATCAATTATTTATTATTTACAAATAGTTTCATGCTGTTGCGTAATATTATTTTATTGAAAAATAATTTCAATTCAAATCGATTTGAGTTTTCAGCTATTTGAATAGATAAATGTGTGTAAATGGTTAATGAGGTGAATAGAATATATGGTACCTAGATTTAAATATTTAAATATTCTAATTTGTGTTAACAAATATTTATGAAATATTCTAAATTATTTTAAATATTCATTAATATTTAAATAGTTATTGATTTATTATTATTTAATTTTGGTCCTTTTCTAGTTTAGAAGTTCCTCTGTGTCCTCTTCCTTGTTTCATTGAGATAAATACCATTCAGAATTAGTTTAATGTGTTCAAGGTTAAAACACACTGCAGAACAATTTGGTCAACAAAATGAGTTTCATCGGACATTGTTAACATTCCAGTGGACGTTATTGTCTTCGGTCAAATTTTGTTAAGTATAAATTTTGAAATTTTTCTAAATTCATATTTTTAAATAGATCTGTTCGTTCCTAAAGTTTTTGAAATCCATATCACAGGAAAGATCCAAAAAACATTAAACAAATTCAATTGAATACTTTTAAAAAAATTGAACATTTTGGATTGTCTGAAAACATTCATTACCCGAAAACACTATGGTACACCGAAAATGTACTTTTGTAATGACCGAGGAGGTGTTGGAACTATGACTATGCAAATCATTTTAAGGTGCTCGAAAAATTAGAAGCACAAATAAGTTCGGGAGAATAGATATACATATCTGAAATTTGCAAACTTGGGCACACTTTGTCCTATATTCATGACACACTGCTAATATTAAAGGTTGTTATGAGAACTACAAAAATGTAAAAAGGATTATCTATAAAAATAAATTTTACTTGAGAGAACAGAGAAAAGATCCAATTTTTTCAACCCCCTTTATAAGAAAAATAGGCCTGGACTGCTATAACATCATCGTCAGGTTGTTTTCATATTACACCCTGTAAAAGTTACAAAAAAATACTTGAAAATTACCTAACAATATTTTGCATAAATGATGAAATAGTTTGTTTTCAAAATGTATTTTTGCTAGCAGGATTTTTAGTCGAAACACAATTTTTACCAATTTTAGACGAATTTCTTGAAAACTTGTATTTCTTGAAAATTTGTATTTCTTCTTTGTTTGCTTTTCTAAAAAAAATTTACACAGACTAAAATCATTTTGAAGTCAATACCTTAATATATTCAAAAAACAGGAATTTCGCGTACTGTCGAAAACAATATTTTGTATATGATGAAATTAGTTTGAAGCCAAAAATATGTTTAAGTCGAAAATCAATTTTTACCAACTTTTAGTAATGTGTTTTTAGGTTTTTTGTTAAAAAACTGCCAATTTAAATTTTTTAGTTTTTTTGATTTTTAAAAAAACCTTAATTAAATTATGTTCAGAATAATATTGGTTTGGTATGACGTCACAATAATAAAAGATTTAATTCAAGTCGCTAGTGTTATTGGTTCGTGAGCTATTTTGGGGTTACTAAAATGTTTTTAAATTGCTATGATAAAAAACAACCAACTTATATTTTTTGAGAGTCCTTACTGCATCTTTCTACATCAATATTTCCACCGGTCTTGAGATATGGATGACGAAAAACCTTCACGAATGTACGGACGTACGAACGTACTTACACACGCACGCTCAGGCATCTCTCTAAAAATCTTTTATTTTTTACTCTAGGGACTTGAAACTTCAAGCAATGTCCAAACTTTCAATTCGACAAATCCGACTCATTATAATAACTTCCTATGGGAGGTTAACAGAATATTTTTCAATTTAACAAAAAAAAAAACAAAAAAACACCACGGTCTTATCGCCAAAATTTTCCACCTGTAATTCTCTTTCTGCGGCCAATTTTTGACCACGCCCTTAGCGCCCAAATTCATACCCATATTTATTTCTCTTGAATAAAAAGTGTGACTGCGGGATACCCTTTACCTCAAGTAAAGGACATAATTATAAAACTTTATTTTGCATAATTATACAATTTTATAATAGGTAATACGTACTGAATTCCCTTTTCGAAAAATAGTTGCTTCTACAAAATCTGGAGGCCATTTTGTTTTGGTGACATCTGTCAAATCTTTTGTTTATTATTCAGTTGTTTATGCCAAAACATCATGGCAAGTTACACTATTTAACAGCAAGTTCAAATGATAAAACCTTATTATCAAAATGAGTGTTCGCTAACGCAAACGTTGCGCGCAATGCGCCCATTTTACGGTAGACGTGTGGCCCTTTACAGTCGACTATTCAACGCTTGGTGACAAATTTGAGACGACCGCTTCAGTAAACAATCAACCAACACCAATACGTTCAAGGAACGCAAGATCGGCCGAGAACATCGCCGCGGTCCTTGAAAGGGTACAGCAGAACCTACACCCGTACAAGATCCAACTGACCCAGGTGCTAAAAATTTATGACCATAGGCAACACCGTTTTTTCGCTGACTGGGCTTCGAATCGTTTGAAAGAGGACCCCAATTTTGGCCGAAAAATCATCTTTAGTGACGAGGCGCATTTTTAGATGAATGGCTGTGTTAACAAACAAAATTGCAGTATATGGGACTACACCAACCCACGCGAGGCTTACCAGGTGATAATGCATCCTCAAAAAGTTACCGTTCAGTGTGGATTTTGGGCCGGCGGCGTAATTGGTCCGTAATTTTTTGAAAACGACGTTAGTGAAGCAGTCGTCGTCAACAGCGAGCGCTACATAGCGATGATAACTAATTTCTTATGGCACAAATTCAACCATATGGACCAAGACGACATATGGTTCCAGCAGGACGGATACAAAACAATTATATTTTTGGAATAAATCCTCTTAACGTTTTTTTTTATAAATCAAAAAAACTGAAAAAAAAAATTTTGTCGCTTCGAAAATTTTACGACTAAAATATGATTTCATCTCCAAAACAATTTTGTTCAACGAAGAATAATGTTTTTGACATCTGATAAAAATTTTGAGAAAAATCTAATCGACAGTTATTTTTCTAAAAAATAAAAACCTAAAAAAAACATTACTCAAAGTTGATAAAAATTGAATTTCGACTCAAATAACTTTTCAAAAACTTGAGACTAAGGCTTCAAACTTATTTTATCTTATAAAAAATATTGTTTTCAACATTCGATAAAATTTTGAGAAAAATCTAATTGACAGTTTTTTTTACAAAAAATAAAAACCTAAAAAAAAAACAATGCTAAAACTTGGTAAAAATTTAATTTCGACTCATGTAGCTTTTCAAAAATTACAAATATTCGCTTCAAACTTATTTTATTTCACAAAAAAATATTGTTTTCGTTATTCAGTTATTTTTTTATAAAAATCCAACAGTCCGTTTTTTCATAAAAAAATTAAATCTACAAAAAATAAAAATCTACAAAAAAATAAATTGGTAAAAATTGATACATATAGACAAACTCTTAAGCAAGACAAACCGACAGATGGAATGGGAAGTTATCAGTGTGGGTCGCATCCCAGCCTCTTTTTTTATTTTTAGCACAGTCTTATTCTATCCACTAAAATCAATTTTAATTTAATTCTTCATTTTGAAACATTACAAGACTAACATGAATTTACAAAATATTAACCAACACTTTTCGAAAAAAATTTAGTTCGAAAAAGTATTTGAGGAAAAAGAAGTTTATACATAATTATAACTAAAATTTTATACTACGGAGATGTTTTTGAGATTATTCTTTTTATTTCAAAAAATATGAACAAATCTTTAAAAATCAAACTAAATTTTACGTCTCGAATGCTTCGACAGAAAACAGCTTTACCTTCAATAATGATGATTTTGTTATAATTTTCTACACTATTTTCTTCATACGAAAATGTTACTTATTCCTAAACAACAGTAGCAAGTTATCAAGAGCAACAATAGAAATGTATCAGTGTTGGTCGCAACCACGCCCTTTTTTTTTACAGGAAAAGTGTTAACGTAAACCTCTTTCTCTAGATTGTTAAGAATCTTCGTCTTCATTTTCTTAAGATTGGTCCACAAAATGTCATTTTCATTTTTACTTTACAATAAAATTATTAAAAACACTTCTAACCAATACAAAATATTTCATAAAATAAATTAATCACGTTTTTAATATTAAACGTGTTATGAATTCCTCTTTGGAGAAAATGTTCATTTTATTTAGTTGCATTTTTTCCAACTTTTCCGGACAAAAAATAAACGTATATACATATATAAATAAATCAAACGTTAACCATTTTAAATCGAAATTCACGTTTTCCAGTTAGTTTCCGGTTTATATGACTTCGTGGTCAGTTTTAAAATCAATCAAAACCATAAGCCAAAAACTCCCCCAAAAGTAAGTTTTCCATAATACGTTTATGTACAGCATACAAAAGGTTCGTTCATTCACATTTGAACCAAAAAAAAACATTTGTAAAAATACAAAAACTTCCACACATCTCAATTTAATTAAAACACAAAAACCTCCTCTTGCATGAGTGTTTTGTGTTTTACCTTGTTTTTATTTTTGAGATTGCGAATCAAAAGTACAATACAGTCATTGGAAGGGTTCTATAGGATAGTTATAGCGTAAAATACCAAATGTGGCTAAATAGAAATGAAAAATCAACTCTAGGACACAACAACAGAAAATTGAACAATTGGTATTCAACAGGACCAATCACTATTTTTGTTTTTCAAGAATTAAAAAAATGTCTTTTCGTGTTTTAGAATTTTGAGAAAAAAAAAGCAAAACTTAGAAGCATTGGAAAATTCAAAAGATATACTTTTGTTTAACAAGGCTGTAAGAACTTAAGTCGATTGGAGTAAAATTGATTAAAAAGACTTGAAACAATTTTCTTTTTCATACGAAATTGAAATCGAACTATGTTCTAGTGAACTAGTCAATTGTATTCCTCTCCTTGAGCTATTTACGCGAAATTCTCACCTATCATTTTGTTCTTGAGCTCAGCTTTGGTGATATTTTTAAGTACAGTGATTCATTCTTTCGCCGTACTACATGAATGTGGACTGACTTAATACGCTCTTTCTTCACTTGTTCGTGCCACTTTAATGAAGCCTGATATGATTTAGTCAACCGAATGAAATACAAAATGTTTCAAAGAAACTAAAATCTCAATTTATTTAGTCAACCGAATAAAAATACAAAAAAACGTTTCAAAGAAAACTAAAATCTTAATCCGTCGGTCTTGTCGACATCGGTGTGTATGCTACGAGATGCTAAACTGTAATGTCGCTTTTTTTATTCCATCTTTCCGTTGCTTCAGTGCTGTCCGCTGATTGGCTGATCCAGGCTGCCTCTATCAAGATGAGTTGAGTGCGCAGCGTTGCCACAGTGATGATGTTCTGCAGCGTTGCCAGAACCGTCCGCCACATGATGCTTCCTGAAATATCTTCGAGTTTTTCCAGATTATTAAAGAACTGTCTGCCTAAGAATGTGTTTCAAGTGTGGCATAGTGTCGTACAGTGGTTTGAGAAATGGGCTGTGTCTTCTTGTTCTTCCTCAAAAAAAATGGCTGGGTTCAAAAACTACTCTGACCTCGATCCACAATTTAGAAACATGTTTATGTCCATCTTAGGCAGTTGTGGAATAGAGTATCAATGTGTGGAATTAAGAGTTCCGAACTTTATCATCATAGAGAAAATGTCGTCAGGGTCTGGAAAAGGAGCTTGTAGACCATTTTATCCTATCTAACGTTATCATAAAAGTTGGAACTATGTTTTCGGAGTATGTATGTAAGTCGTGGATTCTGTTTTCCTACTAACGTGGGTGCAACCCGGGAATTGGGTATTTAGCAAGAATTCTAAATTTCCCTGACATGATTCTGCCCATTGACCATTGGGTCTTTCTAAGTTACACCATTCACGGAGGTTTTTGGCTAGAATTTTTCTAAGTCTCGCTGAATCATAGAATCTCTCAATTTTCGTTGACTTGACTTGACTTGACTTGACTTGGCTTGACTCGACTTGACTTGACTTGACTTGATTTTTCCATAACTTAAGTATGAACTCATCAGATTTGGTGACTATCAAGTTCAAATTTCAACTTCAAACTGCGTCTGAAAAATATTAAAAATAAACAATAGTAAACCCTTTCGAGTTTCTAACTAAAGAAGAATGAATATATTTTTACTAAAAATTGTTACATTTAATTGAACAAAACTTTAAAAAGTTAAAGAGCTTAGCTTCGCTAAAATAACATCAATCCATATTGTCAATAATTTAACAGTCAAATTATGTGAAAAGTTTTTCATTAACTAAATTTTTTTTTCGAAAAATACAAAAAAAAAAAAACAAATCAACTTTCAATATGATATTTTCTCGTATTTTAGAATATTCGATATCAAATATAAATCCCAAACAAAAAAAAAAACACAAACCAAATCAAATCAAATAAGTACATATTTAGTTCGCTATGTTAAATCATCATATAAAAACTCTGTAGCCACAGCATCAAATCTAACAATTTAATTAAACGTCTGTCCATTTAATTTCATTCCATAGTGAGGTATGTGAGGTAGCGAGGTATCGAGACAGAGAGTTTTCGGGTAAAAACCACACAAAAGCATATACGGCTAACCACTGGCCCATAATAATAATATTATTATCATTCGGGCTTATACCAAAAAGCCAAAACAATCTGGAATCTGGATCATACTTCCAATTGTTGGATATCTAATTAATGCAACTTTGTGGCCAAAATAGTTATGATATGATGCTAATTCGATTTCATCACAATATCACAGTAGGACCTAAATATGTATATACTAATATCACACAAATCAAATTATAGAGGTGCAGTTATTAATATAATATACCTCTCCGCCGCCGCCGGGAGACACCACCTCACGTACCGTTTTCGACCCTTAAATAATAAATCGATATATTCGTATGTAGGAGGTATAGAAAATGTCAATGTCCAAAAACCAGGTATAGTTAAAGTACTATAAATCATAATTTGTGTCAACCAATACTAAATGAAATATCCATCAAAATATATGAAACAGTGGTTATTTTATTTCGTCCTTTTTTTGTTGTGTTTTGTTCTTTATTTTTGGCTTCCTTCATTTGGCTTTGGTTTGAGCTTGGAGAGAGGAAACTAAACAAGGAAGGTAGAATTCAGCTGGCTGTAAAACTTTTTGACAAATCAACTGGAATTAAATTGATACTCTGCCCTCGACATGACCATCTATAGGAGCAAGGACATCTATCAATCAAACACCCCTCTCTATCCTCTCTCTCTCTCTCTGCTGACTGTCTTTGGCGATATTTCGATGAACGAGGAGAATATTGAAATTACTTTTTCTGTTCTATTTCGTTACGACCGACATCGACTTTTCAACACACAATATAAGGATATTTTTTCCATTCTTGCAGAGGTACCTAATACGATGGCTCCTTCCCACGAAAACGAAGGACACATCCGGAAAGGCAAAGGTTGCCTTCGCCTTCACCATCAACCACTTCACCACACCACGTTCGCTCGCCAATATAACCACCCCTAAGGCTTTGACACACAAGTAATTTGTTGTGCCACACCTAGCGGGTGATTTATCAGCAAGGTGTCATATTCTCATAGATTAGATCGATATATTATTATTATTATATATATGTAGGTATGTACATTTAAATATATGTACATTCGTAGCTTTTTTTTTTATTATAAAGGCAGTCAATGTATGAGGCTATAAGAAGCCTATCCCTTAAACATGGCCATGTGGTCTTTTTTTAAGGACGATAAAATGTATCGTGCAGAGTTTAGTTTGTGTGTGCCGCCTACCACATTATGGCTTATAAATCTTTAACCAATTTTAGATGCTATTAAGTCTTTGGGTAATTATTTTTTAAAGGCAATGGTATTACGAGTATTTCAAATTTTAAATCTACTTTTGAGAATTATATTCTGTTTAAGTTTTTATGTCAGAGAGGAGCTTTTGACTTTTCCTACTCTTGAAAATAACTCATGCTTGCTAAAAAGTTGAATGAGGTCACTTTCCACTTGTGGGCGCCATGCCACCTGATCTGTGGTTTTCCCCTACTGCGCTGTCTGTGCCGGAGCGTTGACCAAGCATTCTCAGTCGTTGGACTTTTAACCTTCACGAGAACTCAAACTCATCTTCGATTCATTAAAGAAAAAAAGTCAGCGGGTGTCGATGGTATATCCAACATTGTACTACGACATTTACCTCAGGGAGCTGTGGCCATTTATACCACTCTGTTCAGCAACGTTCTGAATAATGCATATTATCCAGTCCGTTGAAAGACAGCTGTGGTACATCCTCTGCCGAAAAAGGAAAGCACAACTCCAATCCGGCGAATCTCCTTTTGATAAGTCTTCTGCCGAGTTTCAGTAAGGTATAATCGAGAAGGTCATAAATAGAGCTTTGTCCAAGTCGGCTGAGAACAACAAAATAATTCCGGATAATCAGTTCGGCTTTAAGGCGGGACATGACACTATTCATGCTGGGTTTAAGCTTGTTTCTGATATCCAGTGGAACAAATCTAAAAGGCAATATACGGGTGCTTGTCTGGTTGACTTGGAGAAGGCTTTCGACACCGTATGGTTGGAAGGTCTGTATCTAAAGTTAAACAGACTTGGCATAAGTAAACCACTGTTGTATCTGCTTTATGACATGCTTATTGGTAGACAGTTTATTGTCAAAATTGGCAATGTTACATCTACCAAAATCTTTGATATTAAAAATTGTCTTCAACAGGAAGCGGTTAACTCGCCGATCTTATTCAGCATTTACACCGGTGATCTGATAGCAAGTCTGACTCAAGCAAAAGCGTACGCCGACGACCTAATTGCGTACAGAACGGCCTCATAAATTGAGGTTATCAAGACACTTTTGCAAGGTGAATTCGACAAGATTCAGCAATATTGCGATGACTGGAAGTTGAAAATCAACTTTCCGAAATGCGAAACTATGTATTCTGTTCAGGACTCCGCTGTATGGAGCCTCAAGGGATACGAAAAAGAACTGGAAAAATCTAGTGATCGTTGGACCAAATCGACAGCCACTGGCGAATAAAAGTGTAGTAAAGTACCTTGGCATCTGGTTGGATCAGTACTTGTATTTCGACAGATATATGAGTGCTGCTCTGGCAAGAGCTAGGGAGCCTTTGCCCTGACAAAACGATTGTTTTTTAGCAGCTGTCTTGACAGCAGGGTGAAAGTGATTTGCTACATGGCCCTTATCCGGCCGATATGATTGCCTATTGGGGCCCGATATGGTTCAACCTTGACCCATCTCAAATGGAAAAGGTTCGGGTGTTTGAGAGACAATGTCTGCGACGTTGCCTTGGACTACACAGAACACCAGAGTCGGAGTACAAACATTACTATTCCAACCAGGTTCTATACAACAGAGCCAACATAAACAGAATAGATAATTTCTTGCTAAAGCTTGGTAGGGGTCACATTGCGAGAGCGATGTCGTCGACTAACAGCTTAATTTTTGGGGCTTACTACCTCAACAATGAGTACTACGAAAGTGGACGTTTAAGTGGCAACATTCCGCCCGAATCTTTCCTCTATTTAGACAATCGAGGGCTGATATAGAATATTGAGGCGGTTCCGCTTATCTACCACGTCAGCCGTAAAACTGTAGATAGGCGACTCCTTTCCAGTCGAGACGTCCTCGCACTGGACGAAACCGAGCGCCTTCGTTCGCCAGTTTTGGTGGCTTCAAATTGAGAATGTCATTTAAAGTTGTCTAGGGCGTTTGGTCTTGGCCGGCTTACATAGGTTCAGGGTGGCACCAAAAAAAAAAAATTAAAAAGAAAAAAAAAAAGCACAAAATAAAACTAAAAAGCTTACCGTGGCTGTTCTAGTTTTTAAGTAGTTTTTAAGTAGGTTTAAGTAATTTTAAGAAGTATTATTGGTTTTGGTTAGTTTTAAGTTGCTTAAGTATTATAATGGGTTTCGGTTTTTTTTTTAAATTTAGTTTTAAGTTTTATACAAAATAAAAAATAATGATAAAGATACCAAGTTTTTCTTAATTTTCTTTGTTTTACATTGAGTTATTGTTATTTCGTATTAAAATTGTTCGTAGGTCGAAAGGCATTAGTTATAAGATAATGGATTAACTTAGAGCACCCGCATAGGGCCAGTAAGATATTTTGTAAAGTTTTTGAAATTTACGCTAGTTTTTTTAAGAATTTTTGTCTAGCTTTAAGACAGTTTCAAGACTTTTTTAAAATATTAAAAAAAAAAAACTTTAAACCTTCTAGCTAATTGTACGTAGCGTAGATCCCGTACAGCTCGTAGTTTCATCTTCTCTACCAGTCAACTTATTCATACGGGACCGTAGAAATATAGCTGGACGAATAGTTGAATGTATAGCTGAAGGGCGATGATGAGGGTCCTAGATAGAAATACTTTGGTTGCTTTTAAGAAGTCTTCACAACACAATTGTTGTCTCAGCCCAGAGAAACAGTGGTAAGGCAGAGTACTAGTTGTTAGACCTCAGAGCTGGTGTTGTTTTCCTAAGTCTGGTTCCAATGACAAAGCCGCATCCAAATATTAAGTTCGTTGGCCTTAAATCATTTGCGTGGGTTGTCAACAGTAAATCCGTCCGTATCCGAGGCTTTTAGGTGCTTCTCAACAGTTTTTTTCTTTTTATGGTCAAGGACCAGATCCTCCAAGGGAGAAAGTCGGCATAGCTGTTCTTTACTGGCCTGAGCTCCGAATATGTCGTAGTTACCGTAAAAGGTGTTCACTACGTAATTCAACCTAAGTGAAACTGTAGACCATTAATTCCATCTTTTTTTTTTTAATTTTTTTTTTATAATAAGCGAACGCTAAAAGGGTCTTGTATACCTTTAATTTGCCAAAGATACAGTGTGAGCATTAGGAAAAGAGGGAAGGGTTAAATAGGAGGTGCCGGTGTACATTGATTTTGAATGCCTGAGTATTGCAATGGCTGGAAAAGACAGAGTGTGGTAAGGCATCCCACATTCGCGTAGTACGGCTAAAAAATGAATCTCTGTACTTCATACTACGGCCGAGGTTGGGGTCAAGGGTAAACTGATGAGCATTCCCATAAGCGTGGGTATTACGGTTAAATTGTTTAAGGAGAGGAATGCAACTGGCTATTTCACGAGAGAGAGGGTGAGACAAGAAACCTTGCGTCGATGTTCGAGCGACGTAATCGAGTTGATAATGTTAATGTAACCAATCATATTAAACACTCTTCTTTGAATACTGTCCAAGAGGCTTCAATATGTTACTGAAGCACCAGCCCAGAGATGAGAGTTATATTCAAGTTTTGGACGTATATATGTAGGTTTTGTAGATTGAAGACAGATCAGACGGAGAAAAAAATGTCTTGCATCTTCATAAAAAACCAAGAAATCTTGCGGCATTTTTGGTGACAGCGCGTATGTGATCGCTCCACAAAAGGTGGTTGCTGATGCACATTCTAAGGATGTCATGATTTTCAGTTTCATTGATGCAAATGCCACTCATAAATAGTGGCAAAGAGTGTATATCTCGCCTTAACTATACAAGACAGAATTGAGTTTTCGAAGCATTAAATTCCACACGGTTTCTTATTCCCCATTGTACTGTACAATGCTGTGTAGATCGGAATTTAATGAGCTTATCATATTTTGTTGTTGCAGTTCCACATCCGAAGAGGAGGGTTGTGAGTCTGGAAACGAATATGAAAAGTTAAGAGTGCTATCGCCAGCGAAACAATGTATTGGGTTAGAAGTAGCAGACAGGAGATCATTTATAAAAATGAGGAAAAGGGTCGGAGACAAAACGTAGCCCTGGGGCACACCAGCATTTACTTTATGGGTTTCAGACTTGAATCCGTCCCAAACAACTTGTATTGAACGGTTCGAAAGAAAATTTCTAATCCAATGAAGAAGAGATTTGTCGATACCTAAAGCATGAATTTTCGATAAGAGAGCAAGATGAGAGCAGACTTTATCAAATGCCTTTGAAATATCAAGTGCAATAAACTTACTTTCTCCAAAACGATGTAAAGATTTGTTCCACTGTTCGGTGAGATGAACCATGAGATCACCAGTGGACCTATTGCTACGAAAGCTGTATTGCCGGTCATTAAGAAGCTTCCATTCCTCAAGATATTTCTTAAGCTGATAGTTAATCACCGTTTCCATGACCTTAGAAAGAAGGGACGTTAGTGCTATCGGTCAATAATTTGTGGGAGAAGAAGATTCGCCTTTTTTTGGGATTGGCTGAGCAAATACAGTTTTCCAACTACTCGAAACGAGCCCAGAAGAATAGGATATATGGAAAAGCTTACGCAGTAGTTTTGCTAGCGTGGAAGAACACCTCTTCAGAATAATAGCGGGAATACCATCTGGGCCAGCGGATTTATGAATGTTGAGATATTTAAGAACTCTCGCCACACTACGAGTACGAAAATAGATTGGTCCCATAGAATCATTTACGTGTTCAAGAACTGGGGGAGTCATGACACTATCTGTTAAGGTGGAATTTTCGGCGAACTGCCTCGCAAACAAGTTAACTTTATCAATAGAGCTAAGTAAGAGACTGTTATTTACAATCAAGCGTAGGAACGGAGGAAGAATTCCTCATGTTTTTTACAAATGACTAAAAATTCTTACTGCCTTTGGGACATTGCAGTATTTTTTGCCATAATTTTTGGTCATCGAGTATGGGCGTTGCAGGCCTTCCTGGCTTGTTTAAAACTTTTCCGGTTTTCCTCAGTTGGATTGGCTCTAAAACACCGGAAGCTCACCTCTTTCTCCTTGATAGCCTCTTTGCAGCTCGAATCGGACCACGATTTAGTCTTAGGTTTAATACTTCTAACCCTATTCGGGATAAAGGTTTCCATTCCCAGATGAATCATTATACTAGTAATCTTATCTGAACTGGAGTCTACGTCGCTATCGAGGAAGCATGGCGACCAGTTAAAGATCCAGAAGAAATTATTGAGCCCATCCCAGTTGGCTTTCTCGCACTGCAGCTCTTTCTTTAACTGAAATTAGCAGATATGACACTGTGGTCCGATGTGTCTAGAGGCGTCAATACACTGATTGTGTATTTATCAGGATCAGAATCAGAAGTGAGAAACAAGTCAAGTGTATTTTCTGCTCGGCCATTAACGTCTGATATTTGAGTAGGCTCATTGACAAGCTGAGTAAGATGATTAAATTCAGCAAAAATCTCAGCACACATTCCTTCGGATGTTGTCTGGCCCGAATGTAGAAGCCACGAAGAATTGTGAACATTGAAATCTCCCGTAATAACGATTTCAGTGTGATGATACAGGGAGACAATTGTTTGGATGGAGTCAGACAGAGCATCAGATTCCTAAAAAGTCGAAAATCTGTCCAGGTTTGAACTCCGATAAAGAAAACAATAGTGAATGATGTGTTTATTCACGGAAAGTTTTAACCAAATGAAATTAAAGAGGGAGTTGGTACAAACAGACGAATTTCTAAGTATATCACTGCATAAGATTATTTAAAGGTCTTTACAATTGAACCACACTAGTAGTGTTATGCCTTTAGTAGTGCCGTTAAATTGGTCCGGACCCTAACAATCAAAACAGTGATCTAATTGAATGAACCAACACATACACACCATTGAGCGAGCTTACAAACCTCCTCACTCAAACTTTCACTGACATCTTGGGAATTCCTCCGCTGCCGTCTGGATGAAAAGAAGAGAAACCTTAGTGGAAACATTTCTCCCCTCCTTGTACAAAATTTTAAGACTTGGACTTTCAATCATTTCTTAATTTTATCAGTTATGAAAATTTGTTAAAAGTCAGTCTATTTCATTTAATGCTCCTTTCTGAAAATTAAAACTATTCTATAATTTTGAAATGCCACATCTTCTTCCTTTTTATGTAACTCAAAACATTCATAATATTATTATCTTTCATGCTAAATTACCCAAAAATTGATATATCTATAATATTTATATTTACTTTTCTATCACTTCTTAAAAGGTTTACCTTTTTTAAACCACAAAAGAGAAATTTCGTAACTCTTAACAAAACACAGAACATTATTAAGAAGCGTCTTTATCCTGATGGTTTACCATTTACAAGGATGTGTATTTACTAAAACAAGACATATAAATCGTCCTTATGGGAAATTAAAATAATTCCACATTTGTTTGCATGATGATGAGAATTTATGTGTCATAAGACTTTATGGTTAAACGATTTATGATGTCCTTGTTATGCTGTAACTTACTTCGACCTAAAGGTATGAGGTACTACTCGTACAGATATGAGTTTATAAAAGGATGAGACTAAGGTAACTATACTTTATTGATGCTCATAACTTGAACTGAAACTATTACTTTTTGTTGATTTATTGTGAATAAAATGTCCTTTTTTCCTTGTGTACTTTTAAAGGAATTGCAAATTTTGATAAAATGATCTATCTCAAAAAACAAAGAAATGTTTGTTGTTTTCAAGTCTGGAAAACTATGTTTTGGTCATATGTCCTTGTTTTTGGTAAATGCATTTAAGTTAATAGAATTCCATTTTCACATTAAAGTTTTATTGATCTCCTTGAATCCTTGAAGAAAAATAAAACAACCAATTTATTAAATATTATATTTCACTATCATGCAGCCAACAATTTGTCATTCTTTGATTATTTTCGTTTTTTTCATTTTTCATTTTCGAAATATTGCTCAAATACTCTTCGTAGATATAAAACGAACGTTGAAGAAAATGAACTTTCAGTTCTTTGGCTTTCTCCACCATACAACACGGTTGCAGCCGCGTATAATAATGTTTTCGTTCATTTTTCTAAGATTTATTGCGAGCACATTCGGAAAGTTAAGTTTTCTTTGCGAGCCTTATAGCCTCGCCTGCCGGGAAAAACTTTATTCTCGGTCGAAATAGGAAAACTTTTTATATGATACAAAAAAAAAAGAAAAACAAAATTATAGTATGCCGGATGGACATGATGGGGTTTTATTTTCCTTAAGATACTATTGCTGATGTTTAAGCATTCTTATATGTGCTCAGAATAGATGGCTAGTTGCGTTGTGGATAAATTTTAGCAATAATTTTAGTGAAATTTAATATTAGGTGGGTTTGATAATATTTTCCAAATAAAAATACAACTTATTTTATTGCTTGAAAGACTTGCTGATTAGATAAATGAAAACAACTTGCCCTTCGAGGCTATTTCCAAAGATATAATTCTTGAATCTAAAATATGGCTGACGGATTTGATATGGCAACTTGAAATAGAGTTTTCATGAGGGAATGCTATTGAAAAAGTATCCTAGACAGACGAGAGATCATATTGCACCTTCAGTTGTCTAATTGTCAGATTTAATGAATACTGGTACTGCTATTCTCCTATTTATTGAAAGCTCCTACTTGAGGATCGCCACCATCCCGCCCCTTACTATTTAATTTATCATGTTTGACTTTAAAAAAATGTAATTTCACTCAGCTATTTAACTTATTACTCGAAAATAACTGGAATACATTATTTTCGTATTTGTGTTAAGATCAAATGATTTTATGATTTTATTAAATATTATTTGATTGTTTCTAAACACCAATTCGCGACTTAAAAACTATAACCAATAGTCTGCCATTGTTTTATTCACATTTAAAAACTTAAAAAAAAAAGAAGTTCGGACACCGATAACTTCCCATCCCGTCTGTCGATTTGTCTTGCTTAAAAGTTTTGTAGGTTTTCGTGTTTTGTTAAAAAAGGTGTCAGTGTAATTATTTAAAAAAAACCTTAAATTACCAACAATATTTTGCATATGACGAAATAGTTTGATTTCAAAATGTATTTTTGCTAACGAGATTTTTAGTCGAAAACCAATTTTTACCAATTTTAGTAGCATTTATTAAAAGTTTTCATTTCTTATAAAAACAAATACAAATTGGATGAATGAAATTTGAAGTCAATATCTTCTATTGTTCACGAGATATCAAAAACCGAACATCAATTTTTACCAATTTCGCGTACTATTTTTTGTAGATTTTATTTTTATGAAAAAACGGACTGTTGGATTTTTATAAAAAAATTACTGAATATCAAAAACAATATTTTCTGTGAGATAAAAATAGTTTCAATCCAATATTTCTAAATTTTGAAAAGATATTTGAATCCAAAATAATTTTTTACCAAGTTTTAGTAATGTTTTTTTAGGTTTTTATTTTTTTGTAAAAAACTGTCAATTTGATTTTTTTTTAAATTTTACTGAATGTTGTCAAAAAAATTTTTTAAAAGATAAAATTAGTTCAAAGACAATATCTCAAATTTTTGAAAAGATGTTTGAGTCGAAAATCAATTTTTACCAACTTTGAGTAATATTTTTTTAGGTTTTTATTTTTTATAAAAAAAACTGAAACTGTCACTTCGATTTTTATCAACATTTTGCCAGATGTTAAAAACGTTATTCTTCTTTGCACAAGAAATGCAGTACGTTCGTACGTTCGCGACTTTTTTTTCGTCGTCCATAGCTCAAGAACCAGAAGAGATATCGACTTCAAATAAATTTTGTTATACAGATAATAAGGCAGAAAGATGCAGAAAGGGCTCTCAAGAAAATTGCGTGGGTGGTTTTTTTACCGTAGCAGTTTAAAAAAAGGTTAACATTTTGGTTAACCCTAAATATCTCACAAACCAATAACGTTAGAGAGTTGAATTAAATTTTGTATTACATATTGTAATGCGATACCAAACAAGTATATTTTTAGAAAAAAATCCATTTTACGTTTTTTTTTATAAATACAAAAAAACTGCGAAAAAAATATTTGTCACCTCAAAAATTGTATGAACAAAAAATGATTTTATCTCCAAAACAGTTTTGTGCAACGAAGAATATCGTTTGACATTTTTTTCTTACAAAAAATAAAAACCTAGAAAATAAAATTAATAAAAGTTGGTAAAAATTGATTTTCGACTCAAATAACTTTTCAAAACTTTGAGACATTGGCTTTAAACTAATTTGATCTTATGAGAAATATTGTTTCCAACATTCAATAAAATTTTGAGAAAAATCGAATTGACAGTTAAAAAAAAAAATAAAAACCTTAACAAAACATTACTAAAGTTGTACCAACTACAACTACAATAACTAGTACGCAAATTTGGTAAACGTTGATGTTTGGTTCTCGATATCTCGTGAATAATAGAAAATATTAACTTCAAATTAATTCCATTCATTCAATTTGTATTTGTTTATATAAGAAATAAAAACTTTTAAGAAGTGCTACTAAAATTGGTCAAAATTGGTAAAAATTGTTTAACGACTAAAAATCTCGTTAACAAAAATAGATTTTAAAATCAAACTATTTCATCAAATGCAAAATATTGTTGGTGATTTTTTAATTTTTTTAGAATAATTTAACTGATAACTTTTTTAAAAAAACCCGAAAACCTACAAACTTTTAAGCAATACAAATCGACAGACAGGATGGAAAGTTATCAGTGTGGATAGCATTCCAGTCTCTTTTTTTTTATTTATTAATGATTTTCCTTCTGCTTCAAATAATTCTTCATTGCTTATTTAAGCAGTTGATGTTGAATTAGTCACTCCCAATTTTTTTGAACTTGGTGTTGTACTAGATTTTAAAATAAACGTTTACTGATCACAATATTATATTATACATATTTATATTATAATTTACAGTTTTTCTTTAAAGCTGGTATATTGAATAGAATAATTTTTAGCCGATTGAGTTTAAAGCTCAGTCAGGACAGCTTATGAAGAATTTTACCTCTTGAACCTATTTTTAGCCGATCAAACTACGGCGTTAAAAGTCCTCTTAATCAATTTATCAGTAAATTCAAAAAATTCTCCTTACTCACAGACTCTTAAAATGAAATCTCAAATTTGAAAGCTTTAAATTAAACTTGTATGCTATAAGAAGTTGAAATTTTGTTAGTTTTAAGTTTAAAAATTTAAATTAATATTAAAACCTAAATGTTAGTATTTCACTTATCTAATAAATAAATAATGCAGTTTTATCCGAGTTTTTTGTCCATTAAAATTAAATATACACTTCGAGATAATTCCAAAATGGTGAATTTTGGTTGATATACGAGTACGTACATATACGTCTTTAGCATATCAAACTCATCAAAGTTTGTTTAAAACTAGCAACAATATTTTAAGGTTAAAAAATATACCAGCAAATTAAGTTTATCTACCTTCAAAAATATATATGTCATTAAGTTTACAAAATAAAAACCCTAATTTATAAATTGTTTCTTGGAAAATAGTAAGAGCGATATTTTCTTAAAACAATTTTGTGCATACCTACAATTTTTTTTAATTTTTGAATAGAAATTTTGTTTGGTAGATTCGTTAAAAATGTGGACTCATTTTTGAGATATCGAATTTTGAAAAATAAAAAGAGGCTGGGATGTGACCCACACTGATAACTTCCCATCCCATCTGTCGATTTGTCTTGCTTAAAAGTTTGTGTATATGTATCAATTTTTACCAAATTTGCGTACTATTTTTTGTAGATTTTATTTTATTGAATATCGAAAATAATATTTTCTGTGAAATAAAATAAGTTTGAAGCCAGGTATTTATTTTTTATAAAAAAAAACTGTCAATTAGATTTTTCTCAAAATTTTATCAGATGTCAAAAACATTATTTTTCGTTGCACAAAATTGTTTTTGAGATGAAATCATATTTTGGTCGTAAAATTTTCGAGGTGACAAATTTTTTTTTTCAGTTTTTTTGATTTTTTTAAAAAAAACCGTTAGTTGGATTTTTTTTTCCAAAAATATAATTGTTTTGCATCACGTTACAATATATAATTTAAAATTTAATTCAAGTCTCTAGCATCATGGGTTCATGCGATATTTAGGGTTAACCAAAAAGTTCACCTTTTTTTTTAAATGATATGGTAAAAAACCCACCCACGCAATTTTCTTGAGAGCCCTGTCTGCTTTATTATCTGTATAACGAAATTTATTTGAAGTCGATATCTCTTCTGGTTCTTGAACTATGGACGACGAAAAAAACGTCGTGAACGTACGAACGTACGTACACACGCACGCACATACATCTTTCTAAAAATCTTTTATTTCGACTTTAGGGACCTTGAAACGTCGAGAAATGTCAAAATTTTCAATTTGACAAATCGGACCCATTAGAATAACTTCCTAAGGGAAGTTAAAAATAGATATTTTTGACCATTAAATATTATTCAGACAAGGGATATCCTTCTGGACAATTGACCAATACAAAAATATTTTGTGTCATATTGGTAGAAGTCTGACTATTTTTGAGAAAAATAAATTTTTGATCTCAAGAAAAATGAAAATGACGCTTAAGTGAATCTGGTCTAAACCTTAACTTTCAAGTTTTAAGTCAAGTGACCCAATGGCTTAAGCAGCAGGGGCGAGGGCAGACAGACAGTCAGACAGAATAGCCGGATCCACATTTTTTACCTTTCTAATATCGTATTGACATGTTTGATTAAAATCTCGAAATGGGTAAAAAGCTTTAGTTCCCCTCCATTCCTGATCACACAGGACACATGATTGTTTCCATTTTAGTGTGATCTATGTTCTTGTAAGTAAAATTTTGTGGTACCCGTGGCATGATGGTTAGTTCGTTGCACTATTATTCCAGAGGTTTTGGGTTCGATCCCTGCCTGTGCCACCCAAAGTTTTTTTTTCACTGGTACTGCCTTTTACGAAGAATTGGCAAATTCCCCAAGAGTGGTTCTTGTCATGAAAAGTGCTTTCTCAAATTAGCCGTGCGGATTCGGCTTAGAACTGTAGGCCCCCTCCATTGGTTCATTTTATTTAAGTAAAATTTTATCTAAAGCTCGACCTTAATTTTATTTTTCTAATAGTATACGCCACAGTGTACCACTCTTATACGTATTTTGAAACTATGCAGTGTGCACTTTTCCAGAAATGTAAATTTATTACTTCAATATTATATTATATCACGTCAATATTAAGCCCGATTTATATCTTTTTAAACGTGTTGTTTAATTTTAATATAAAAATATGTCTGGGTTGGGTATCCTGATTATTTATTCATTGAAGACAAAATAACACAACAAAAAATAATCTGATTATGTTCAACACCTGTAAAAGATGAATACTGATTGACTGACATTTTCCATAGGCTTAAAATATTCATTTTGATGAGTTTGACCATAATTTAAGGAATATCCATTTTTGTTTTCTCGATTTTAATTTTATTTTTGTCACTTCTTATTCACACAATACCTTTTTTTTCTTTCCATTTTTATACCCACATAATCTTTATGAAAACAGAAGTTTGGTGTTTTGCTTAAAATTAAAAACTTTGTGACAGATAAAATTGAAAATTTACATAAAAATGGTTTTGGGTCTAAATAATGTTTTGTAAACGGAAAAAAGCAAAACAACAAACAAAATAAAATTAGAAAAAAGAAACTTTACAACAAGGACAAAGTTGACAACAGCAAAAGAGATTGGATTTCCTTGCAAAGTGATTATTGATGTGTTAAATTTTGGCGGCGGTGCTTGGTTGGCGGTGATGTTACGGTTGGACCTTTTCAAACCAAGGCAATTTTATCTTTTCTGATCTATTTTTGGTTATTCTTGTATTTAAAGTTTTTTTTCCAGGAATAATTTTAAGTTGTTTCTCTTAACGAAAGCACTTTGCTATAGGATTCAACATAAGGACATAATCTTATAGAGAGAAAATCAAATAAAATGTGATATGATTTATTTTAAAATATTTTGTTTAAAATAGCAGCAGGACTTTGTCTCAGTTTAAAAATTATATACGCACACACTGTGCATCAATTTCAATTAACTGTGGCTAAAAAAAGCACCACATCATTGACTTAAGACCCAGGAGTATTTTCAAGCCCACAGACCCTCAGATAGTCAGCCCTTAACAAAATCTCCAGGATACCGTCGGTCGGTCGTTCTTGTGCGGTTGGTCAAAAAAAAAGAATAATAACAAAGTACGAAGTGATTTGTATCGTCGTTGCTGTGGATCTCTTAGGAGCTCCTACAAGACGACGACGACGACGATGATGATTCAACCCGGCGAGGATATCCTGTGATTTAGTTATTTCCTATTCCGATTCCATGCTTCCTATCCTAACTTATCCCTTCTTTGGCTTGGCTTTGGCTTTGGCTTCTCATCACCGAGTACGGGTTTGAGAAGAGATTTTATCACAAAACGTAAAATAAAATACAACAAAAATAACAACAGACGAAGAAAACATGAAAATCCATTTTGTCATCGTCACACAAGGTGATGGTTGTTGGCTTTATACTATACCCATATACATAGATATAAGGTACAGCAACAAGGACCTTCCCTAAGGATGTATCAATTCTATTCGCCTTCGCAGTAACACACACCGCATCATAGTGTGCCGAGGAGGATGCCGAGGACAACCAACATTACGATGACGACAAGAAGTTTCATCGACAGGAAATGAGATTTGTGCCAACACAATGGTGGGAAAACGATGCGCCCTAAAGGACTTTTTCTCTACTACACTACACAATTATACACATATATAAAAATATTGGACAATATACGTATAGAAGCACTCACTGATGAAGGTAGTGTATAGTATATATTGAAGGACATTTTATAGATTAAGATCCTGCTGCTGAATGTGCGGTATCTCAACAAAAAGGGATTAACCTAATGGTTGTTCATTGTTTGGCTGGGTGTAATCATCAGGAAGCAGTAGTATCACCATCACCATCATCATCAGGTGGATATGGTGTGTGTGTGTGACAAGGTGCAAAATTGAATTAAAAAAACAATTAAAAAGGAAGGAATATTTAAGTTATTGTGTTGTTATTCAAACAAAAAATCTTATTTCAGCAGTTTTTGTTGTTGATACATATATGAAATTTTGGAAAAATATTTTTAAAACTTTTTTGAGAAAGTAAGATTATTGCCCTTGATATTTCAAAAGTATTTCATAAAGTTTGACATCAGGCTCTATTGTCAAAAAATGAGTGTCTTCGGTTTTGATGAGCCCATCCTTCGTTGTATAAGAAAATAATTTTCAAATAGTTCAATACAATTGGTTGGATGGTTTTAAGTCTCAAAACTCGACCATTTTATCTTATTTTTATTCATTATCTCTTCTCTGAAACTTCTCATCTATTTACCTACTTTGCTGATAACAGTACTCCCAGATTTTCATACTGGTTTCTAGATGCTGATCTTAAATGAAAAGGTTTGATCAATTTATTAAATTCTGGCCTTGTAGAAAGGGGAGCAAAAAATCGAGTAGAAAATAATGCGTCGAAAATTCAATGCTGAATGAGCAATGCGTTAAAGTTATTAAGGCTTATTATGACACTGAGAATGAAAATGCGTATCGAGCATTTTGTGATTTTGTCGGGCAATTCAACCGTTCAAATGTGCGTACAATCGGAAAAATCGTGTACAAATTCGACAAACTGGGTCTGTAAGAGATTTGAAAACATAAGTGCATTCTCGTACAGCTCGGACTGAATAACTTAAGCCTCTTAACCACTTCAAGCGTCGTTAATGGTGAGAATGGTGGCAAAAATGGCAACGGTAGATGATGAATATTCGAAGAAAACCATCTTTTGTAATGAGGCACATTTTTACCTCAGTAAGAAACAGATTGTAGAAAAACTCACAAAAAATGACTGTTTTGTGCGGTTTATAGGCTGACGGCATCATCGGGCCGTATTTTTTCCAAAATAAGGCCAGTCAGGCAGTTACTGTGAATAGTGTTAACTATAGTGAGATGATAACGAACTTTTTATGTCCCGAATTGGAAGATATGGATTTGGATGATATGTGGATTCAACAAAACTGTGCCACTTGCCAAACAGCTAACAAAACAATTGCTCTTTTGCGCGACAAATTCAATGGCCCTGTTATCTGACGTGGTGGCGATGCCAATTAGCCACTAAGATCATGTGATTTGACATCGTTTGAATTCTTTCTTTGAGATTATTTGTAGATAAATGTGTACGTTGATTAGCCAGGAACAATTCAAGAGCTACCAGGATGAGATAATTTGGCACATCAACGGCATAGAACATCAATTATGCCTAAGTCATTGAAAATTTGAACCATCGAACGGAGGTTTTCCATTTATAATTGAACCATGACAATATTATCATAATATGAAGAAATAGCAATAATTTTTTAAATAATTTTTATTTTATTCACAATCAACAATGGCCCTTAAAATTTAACCACCCTTTACTGTACCACTTTATTTGGTATGCACATTTATTGATTTTTATTCCCCATTTCTGGTCTGGTGCTTTTGCAACTTATTTAAGCTTCAAGAGCATTATTGAACGAATAGTATTTTCATTTATAGAACCAGGGCCTTGTGATTTACAACTCTCAACCATTCCTGTGTGTCAGTAATGTAAGGAATCGGGTGGACCTACAGTTAATATGCCGAATCTAAACTGCGAATTTAAGAAAGCACTATTCATGAAAAAAATTCATTTGGAGAATTTGTCAATTCCTCGCAAAAAGCAGTACCCGTCAAAAACAACTTTGGGTGGCACAGGCAGAGATTGAAACCAAGACTTCTGGTTTGACAATCCTACGCTTTAACCATCACGCCATTCAAATTTATGAATGATAATATCATTATTGAATCATTTACGTTTCTTAAAGACTGTCGTAAAGTTCCTTGTTTCTCGGTTTTTACAGTTACTTTAAATGGTTTCCACCTAAGTAAATAATCTTTTACCTTTAAAACCAACTTTGGTCATACTGAGATTTGTTCTTTAGCCGTACTAGTCGAATGTTGAATGTTGTACCATACCCCTGTCATTGCAATTTGCAGAAATTCAAAAACAAAGTGTACTGACACAGCCTCCACCTCTTTCTAAGTGCTTGTATTGCTACTTTATACACATAAAAAGGGTACTAAGAACCCCTTAAGTGAGCAACTAATACAAAAAAATACGTTTCCAAATTCTTCAGATTTTTAAATAATTTTAACCCTAACTTGGATTATTATCTAGCGATCCATTATAGTAAAAATGGCAAACATTTAACCAATACTGTTGCACTTAAAATGACAGCCGAGTGTGACAGTTGTCAAAAACCAGTGTTACCAACTTGATACTACGAAATAAATGATTTTAAAGATTTAAAAAAAAAACGTACTGAACTCTTTAACTATCCTTAAAAACATAACTTTCGAACACAGAAATAGAGACTAAACTATTTTTGTTTGTTTTTGAATTTTACTCAGATATGAGGCTTTTGTTTTTATTTCGTCATGATCTAAAAATGAATTTCAAAAACAAAAAAACTTTAAAAACCTTCCTTCCATACAAATAATTTATATGTTTTTTAAATCCGTTTGAAAAACTCCATAGGTAATCGTATTAAATATTTGCATTGGAATTTTTTCCATCTAAACAAAGTATTAAAGTCGTCGTCTATATATGTACGTGGATGAAAATTCATTGCCTAACACAAAAATAATGTCCATTCTCAGGGCACCAAAAAAGAAAAACTTGAATAAAAATCTGCCACCACAATATTAAATTCACATTTTTGAATTTTTTCATGTTCTCGTTTTTTAAAAGTTTTATTTTTTCTAGCACATTTTTTGTGTTTTTGCCCCACAAATATGTGGTTTACAATAAAAACACTCTTATACAACCAAAGCATACTCCTATACTCAGTACTCACCCCCAGGATCCAGGATCTAGCCCACACATATGAATGTACATTATGTAGTCATCGTCGGTCGGTATATACTCATATATGTTTGTTTGTAAGTATGTGGAGTGCATATGTACACCTTAAACGGTTTATAATATCCTTGGTGTCGGTCCTTCGGTCGGTCGGTCGGTTGGTTGTTTGGTTGGTTGTGGTTCGGTATTCGGTGTGTTTCAATTTTATTAACCCATATAAAGGAGAAACAAAAGAGGAACATATTGCTCCTGCTGCATCAGCATATGTATGAATATAAAGCAAGGAATAGAGTTTGGGGGTGCTTTGATGGAAAAAGTCGAGGAATTTGTACCGTCTGGTTGAATAAAACCGGAAAAAATTGAAAATAAAGAACAACTCTGGAATTTTAGCGTCATTATCTGACTCTAATGGTCTTCGGAAAATGTAAAAGGAATAATAATAATAATATTTGCGACAACAACAAAAATAGTTGAAGTAATCTAGGGGAGAGACATTCTAACCTATATAACAGAACACACACATTGGAGTCAAATCCTTTTAGGTGAAGTTGAATTTTATCTCAAATAGCTTTATATTGTACCTTCATGGGACTAGTTTTGAGTATAAATGAGACACTTGCATTTGCAATGTAAATTTTTGTAACAAGTCTTAAAAAAAGATAGACACATAACCTTCTCACTTGAGGAACAGGGCTCACAGGTAGAACTACATATTGTGGATTTTGGGGAAATCATTTTGCTCAAATGCAATAATATTGGACATAAAAGAAACTTCATCAAGTAATTGTTGGATAATGTCTATTAATTTCAGCATCCAAGTTAAAGTAAGTCCTAGTTTCAAGTATTGTGAGGATATATAGGATTTGAGATGTGTACCGTGTTCTTTCACTATTTCTTTTTTAACAATTTTCAACTTCCCATCGAAATTTATCGTAATAAGCCAAATTTTTTGAATTCAGAGTCATTAAGAACTAAATTCATAGTTTTTAGAGAGATACCTTTGTCCACCACCAAACCATATGTCAAGAAAACATAAAATATATGAACTTCAAATAAATTTTGTTATACAGACAATAATATACAATTGTGCAAAAGGAGTTTTCAAAAAAGTCCGTTGTGTAGATCTTTACTTTCTACATATAATAACTACTGTGAAATCTCCCATAAATCAAATGACAACAAGTGTGGAGAGAGAAACAGAAGTTGTGGGGCTGAAAATTAATTCCGGCAAAACAAAAATGATCAGCCTCGGAACCCGACCATCCTCTCAAATAAATATTTTCTCGCAACCGGTGGAAGAAGTGGAGAGCTTTCAATACCTTGGAAGCATCGTTTCCATCGAAGGCGGAACCGAACAAGACGTCCGTCATCTGCCGAATCGGCAAAGCAAAAGCGGCGTTCGGAATGCTGTCAAAAATTTGGAGGAATAACTTTTTCAGCTTAAGAACCAAGCTACGACTGTTTCGCACAATAATGTCGAATCTGTGCTTCTTTATGGGTGCAGCACTTGGAAGGTTACTTAAGCCATAACAAGAAAGCTGCAAACCTTCTTGAATAGATGTCTTCGTAACATCCTAAGGATTTTCTGGCCAAACCGTAGGTATATCAAATGAGGTCCTTCACAGAAGGACAAGTCAGGAACCTATAGAATCTATAATACGAAGACGTAAGTTGCAATGGATTGGACATACGCTTCGAAAAAGTAACGACTGTATTGCAGGCCAAGCAATGCAGCGGAATCCGCTCACACAAGAAGGAAGAAGAGCTGGACTACCGAGAAGCACATGGCGCACGACAGTCGAGGTGGAATCAGCGTCACTAGGCAAGAGTTGGAGGGAGCTGAAACACATCTCTGGAAACCATACACGATGACACGTATAGGCGTAGTAGAGGCCCTATGCCCCTTAAGGGGTTCCCAACGGACTTAACAGGTCTGAGGGCATAAGAAGAAAAATCTCCCATAAGCGGACACTCATGGTCCCCGATTTTTGTCCAGTTGTGGAAGCTGAGAAAGTAGTTTTTTGTTTAATAATTAGAAATGTACTTTTCATAAAAATTCAAAATTATTGACTAAAGTAGTTTGCTGCCTTTTGCCCAATAAATTTATAAACTTATTTTAAAAATGGCTTCCAAGGAGGTTTACATGTTTAAAAGCTACAAAGTCATCTTTTGTGAACTGTTTTAAGTTTTCAAGAACTTATAATGAATAAATGTATACAATTGGATTGGATTGTTAAAATCAGCTGCAAGGGATTGGATATCAATTTTGGGATATCAATTTTGTTATTTTCAGTCTGAATTTTCTGGTCTATTACCACAAACGCTTCCATATTTTGTTCATTTTCTATACCAAACTCTGGGATCCCTTTAAATGCATTCGATAACGTTGCCAGCGGAAGGTCATCTTCTGGCTCAAATTCTGATGCAGTGCTTTCATTTTTCTTGAATCCGCCTTTGCCAAAACAATTTCGCATGGTTGCTGAAGAAACAGGAACTTTTACTGTTCTAAAACATTAACGACTACCATTTTTTTTTGTTGTTTTTGTTGGAGAAAGCACTTTTTAGAAGACATCTTGCGTGCGTTTTTTTTCATTATCCTTTCAGCACTAAATTGAAAAGCTGAAGATAATAACATATTTTCAATTTTCGAATTAGCTAAAGAACTGGGGAATACCCTTTTAATCTTATAAAACAATGTTTTGTCCGTATATAAGAGCTTCGCGTCCTATATTATATTAATAGACATCCCTGACAAAAGTACTCGCACACAGGAATGGTTGAGAGTTGTAAGTCAAAAGGCCCTAGTCCTCAACGGACTGTTAAGCCAACTAATTTATTTTACATATTTTAGAAGCAAAAATTAAAATGATTTTTTTGTTTTTAATGTGTCCGTTTAAAAGAGGCTATAGATGAAAAATGTGAGAAACAAAAGTCAGTGTCCGTTTGGGAGAGTGTCATTTTTAAATTAAGTAATTATATAAAAGTTTAGTTCCCGAAAAAGTGCCTGTTTAAGGAAGTTGTCCGCTTATAGGAGCTGTATCGCTTGCGGAGCTTTCAATGTATATCAAGTATTGAGTTCGTTAGAAATTTCAATGCGGAGATTTTAATCAAACATGACAAAAGTGGGCCTGGAAACTCCGTCAGTCGTTCTGCCTGTCCTCACCCTTACAGCTTAAGCGATTGAGTTCAAACTACGAAATCAAGGTTTCAAGCAGGTTAGCGTTTGGCGTTTTATTCATTTTTTTAAAACAGCTATCCCAATTCATTTGCTTTGCTCAAAAATTTTAATTTTCTCAAATGTTATCTAATTTGTTTGCTCCATAAGAGTATCTCTCCCAAAGAACTGTTATTTTGTTTTAAAATTATTTTTTTTTCAAGGTAACTTTTCATTTAAACTTTTAAAAATACATTTATTTTTCAGGCATATTTTTGGTTTACAGTGGAATATCGGTTGCATGAACAAATATACGAAACGAGGCCTGTTTCAGTTACTATGTTGTTCCCGAATTAAAAATTAAAATTCTTACTTTTTATATGTATTTAATGTTTAATTATTAATCTTTATAAATGACACAAAACAAAACAACTTTTGAAAAAATCCTTATTTTATATTGTTTAGTTTTCTACATAACATTTTTCAGCGTACTTTCTTTGAGGTTTTGGGAATTGTGACTTCTGAAGATGTCTTATTTATTTAAGTGGCCCAATCGATCACTTCGACCAATTGATTAATTAAAATGTTTTGTATCACTCGGTTCAGATTCAATTTCTGAATCGATGTCTTGATGTTTAACACAATCAAGATCATTTTCATTACTTCTTCTTTCGTGTAATTCTATTTGATAAAAAATTAAATTGAACCTGATTATCATCTAATTATTCAAGCAAATGTATGAAAGATGATTCTCACCCAGCAATTTGCCTCCAGCGTTTTTCAAGAAATTGACAAGTTATATACTTTATCCCACGGTGTTGATATCAATTCAATGTTCTATGTAAGTTCCTTAGGTGCAGGAATGACGTCTTCTTTGGTCTTCATAATGTTTCTTGATTTGAATTACAAAACTTTTAATAAACCATTCCTTGAAATTGTGTTTTGTCATCCATGCATTCAAAGAGATTTTGTATTTTGTGAGCATTTCCACGGATTTTTTGACCTCCTGATCATTAGGGAAACGATTTTATGTCTACTTGTGGAATTAGAACTCAATAGTAAAATCACTCTTTGCTAAGGATTTTTTCTCCAAAATCTTTGTTTTTCATTAAATGATGATTTTTTGGGTAAAAACTTCCAAACCGGTGCAGTTTTATGAACGGTGTAAATTGTTTGCGGTTTAAGTTAAAAAGCGGCGATTTTATATTGAAGTTTTTTTTTTAATGGCTCAATAGGTCCTAATTTACTTAATTCACTTCACTGATCAAATCAAATACCAAATTTTCTTTTCTATTTCTGAACCATCCAAAACTAACATTGAAGGAGCTACCATTTCCATTTTAACTCTTATATTTTATAAATACCTGTTTGGCTTTCTCCCTTTAAATGATTCCGCTTATCGGAACATTTCCTTTAATTTGATTCAAAAATATTTGTAAATAGGGCCTTTTTCATTCGAGGTTTTTAAGCTTTATCATAATTGTGCACATTTTTATAGCACCAGAAAAATGATTCACGATTCTTGCTGCGATTTGTTTCTCATTGCACTTTATATTGAAAATCATTTCTTTTGAAATACTGAATTCTTCAATAAACCCCTTAAGTTTTGTATTCTCCTTATTTGTTCAATGATTGCTGCCTTTTGTTTAAGTGTCAGCATTCCAGTTTTGTGTACGTTTTTGAAATAAAAACTTCTGTTCATACAAAATTTATGTGTTCAAGTTTAAGATATCCACATGTTCCAACTATTCAACTAATAGAGTCAGTTATGAAAAATTTCAAGGTAAAGAGTCTTAAAAATGACCTCTTCAAGCTACAGACTACATTAAATTAAAAACATCATGTTCAAGTTATTAGATTGTTTAAGTTATAAAGGGTGAATTTTTACAAGCTATAAGAAAGTTTTTCAAAAAAAAAAACACATAAAATTTGTATTTGAATCGATAGTACTGTCCATATAATTTTATGTTTGAAGATTATTTCATGCAAATGTTGACCTTGACTGCGCCTCAAAAGGACCATTTGCTTAGTCCAATTTTGGCTTAGTCCAACATTTCGGCCGGTATCTCACGAATAAATGCTTCAATGTTGTCTTCTAATGCTTCAATTGAAGCGGGCTTGTCTGTATAGACATGAGCTTTAACATAGCCCCACAAAAACTAGTCTAAAGACGTTAAATTGCACGATCTAGGCGGCCAATTGACCGCTCCCGAACGTGAAATAAAATGTTCACCGAACTCGCCTCTCAATAAGTCCATTGTTGCGCGTGCTGTGTGGCATGTTGCACCGTCTTGTTCAAACCATATGTCATGCAAGTCAAGCTCTTGCATTTTGGGCAAAAACAAGTTGGATATCATCTCACGGTAGCGCTCACCATTCACAGTTACGTTACGATTCGCATCATCTTTGAAGAAGTACGGTCCAATGATGCCACCAGCCCATAAACCGCACCAAACTGTGACTGTTTCTGGATGCATTGGTAGCTCTTGCAATGCTTCTGGCTGATATTCACTCCAAAATCGACAATTCATTGAGCCAAAAATGAGCTTCGTCGCTGAACACAAGAAGCGCGCGATAAACTTTCCTAACAGAGTACGCATTTTGTAAGACGATTCATGGTTAAATTATAGACCAAACTGAAGTTGTTTGACAGTAAACCAAAACACGAAACGTAGGTCAGCTGTTTAAACCAGTGTTGCCAAAAAGATAATAGCAAAAAAATCACTCTTTAGTATTTTCAAGTTACCAAGAGTCGACTGTATTTTTGTATACCCTTTGGATTCAGGAGCAAATTTGTTCGACCCAGTCGTTATTATAACAGCAATTTAAAAAAATGGGGAATTGACGTGAATTTTGGAAAAATTCAACTAACAGTTTTCTTTCAAAAAATAAAAATCAACTAAAAATTGGTTAACTATTTTTGATTTAAGAAATAAAAATATAAAAACACTTAAAATTAATTGCACCTTATACAAAATATAATTTTTAATAATTAGTGAAAATTTAAAAAATATCGAATTGACATTTTTTGTTATGAACAAATATAACAAAAAGTACCATACTTAATTATTGATTTAACGTTTCGGATATCCATCTTGACAAAAATCAGCTTACGCTTCAATTTTTGGTTGCAGTTCTTTAAAGGACATAAACTTGGCTTTTAAAAAATTCCATTTTTAAAAATTTTAAGAAGACCAATGGGAAGTTTTCAGTCTCAATTCTTACTTTTAATCCTAATTAAAAATACCTTTAGTTGTGGATGATATTACAAATTAAATTTTTCAAAAATTTAAAGGTAACTTAATTTAAGTCTATTTATTTATTATTTTATTTTCATATTCGTATACCTGTGTATGTATATCTTCAAAACAATAATTTTCCTAAGCCATTAAGACGTTCGCACAAATTAAGGACTCTAAAAAGATACTTCTTGTCTGATGCTTTTCTTCCCACCATCATGCATCTCATGCTACTCGCTTTCACATCTATCAGGATAACTTCTGCTCTCTGGTTCTTATTATACGAGTAGCTACTTATTAAGGAGTAGGAGTACAGACCATATTGCTATAGTCTCTTAACTTAATGTCCTAATTCCATGCCTGCCTGAAGTTTATCCTTATTATGAAATAAATTAAATACATTTCGCATCAGGCTTGTTTTGTGGGCTTTTATAAAATACTCGTACTTATGCCCGTGTCGCCGTTATAGTCGTCGCAGTTTTCAATATACCCACACTACCTATAATACGAATGTATATATAATATTACCGGTATAAATAAGAAAATAACAAAAATAAAATATAAATAAATAAATCTGTCTGGAGGCAGAATAAGTGTGGGAAAATTGTCGGATGGATCCTGTTATTAGTTTGTTTCTGTTGTTGGTATATTCTTTAAGCTGGAATTAAGGGATGGTTGTTGTCGTTTATACAAATTAATATGTGTTGGAGAATTATTTCTTTAAGGAGATCTTGAAATTAAATGAGACTGTCGCGGCGCAATAATACATTTATATACGAAATCGTTGGTTGGTAAGTACTCGTTCTTTTATATCTCCTTTGTTATTGTTTTAAATGCGAAAGAGACAGAATAAAAATAATTTAAAAAATGTGACCCCGATAGCTATTGAGGGCATAAAAATAAGAAGAGACTCCTTTGTAAATGGGGTCAGATATATCAGTGATGGTAGAAGGAAGACTTCCGAGGTCATACCAAACATATAAGAAGAAGAAAGATGTTATCACTATGTATGTATGTACCTACACCATATTTACGCACCACGGCAATGTCAAAGTATATGTATGTACTTAAATTGTTTTTATTTCCATGGGCATCTATACCTTTACTTATTATAACCCGCACATAAAACAAAACATATACATATATGTAAGTAAGATACAGTTAAATGCATAGAGCATAACCTCAGGATGTGGGCTATAAATAAACATGGTGGTGGTGACCTTTGTTACGGGAATGGCATCATACAGCATGGCATGGCCGTTTAGTCCTTACACATATACAATACATACAAACATATGTTTTCTTCTTTGTAAAAAAGTGTGTATTTCTTTTGTCGTCGTCGTTTGTCATGTCAAGGACGAGGTTGGTTGTTACAATATATTTTTGTTTTTATTTATCTCACGTTATATAAAACGAAGATATTTTAAGATGTTGGCTTTTGTATGTTTGTATTTTTATGTATGAAATTGAAAGCTATGAATAAAGATTTCATTATTTTTATTTTAATAATTTTCATAAAAAAAAAACTAAATTTCTGTAGGATTTCTTGTTGCTTACCATCATCTCAAGTAATGTACCTATTTGTGATTTCTTACTTCAAAAATTAAGTCGATGTCACTCAGCCAAGGGAAAATTTTGCCTGTGCATTAGACTGGGGCGCCAAGACTATTATTTTAAGTCATTGTAAATATGGAATACAAGGATGGAAAAACAACATGAAAGAATTTTGATGGACCACAAGGAAACTAATCATCTGATGGATTTTTATAATTTGACGAATTTTGTGTACCTAAATGCATTCGTTTTATCTTAAAAAATTGGAAGTTTTGACGCTAATGATTGATTCAAGGGACCGGTTAAAGCTATCATTGGTTTTCATCATTGAAACTAATTATTGAACTTTTCTTGAAAGGTCATTTATAGCTATCATTGAAAAAAAAATCTTCATTAAAATCCATAGGAAATTGTTTACGGACAAAAATCTGTCATTGGAATTGTGCGAAAATGAAATACAAATCAGTATAAAGATTAATTTTCCTTTAAGACATAAAAAAATCATCTGTTCAGGAAAATGAATGTTCGTCCGAAAAATAGGTTTTTGACTTAAGCGAAAAATAATTCTTTAAATCGAACAGTTCATAATTCTCATTTCTAATCAAAAAGAAACGCAGTCAAATATCCCTTAAACATTTTTCTGGATTGATTCCAATGATATAGCTATAACGGGACCCTTATAAAACATCGATTAATTTTTTAAAATTTGTATTGTATGTATTTTGTTATGTTTTTTTGACATATTAAATAATATCATGGCAATAGCTTAATAGGTACGTCTACTTTTTTGAATATTTTACAACTTATGAACATGAAATAGTATTTCCCAATAATGATTTGGGGTTGAAATACTGTATGAAAACAAATATTATTGTACGAGTATAAAATAAAGAAACTATACGAATAAATATGTATTGAAAAATTCGAATTGGTCAATTTTGTCCTATTTTTTAGCATATTTAGCGCATTTTTAAATACAACATTTTTAAAACAGAATATTTTTGGGAATAAGGTATAATAAACATTTTTCAGTAGCAATACTTTATCGACCAAATACATACTTAATTAAAGCCAATTTAAAACTTAATTTCACAATTCTTATTGAAGCTTTTTTACTTGCGACATATAGGAACTATATGGCAAGTTTTGCATTCGTAAACAATTTCGAACACGAGATTTTAATCAAACATGATATTACGATGGTAGAGAAGTCGAAAAAAGTGGGTCCCGCGATTCCGTCCGGTCTGTTTTGTCTGTCTGTCCACGCTCCTACAGCCTTAAGCTAAACCATTGGGTCGATTGAGTTCAGACTTGGAAGTTAAGGTTTTGAGCAGATTCGCGTTAGGCTTTCTTTTCATTTTTTTTAAATCAAAGCTAACAGTGGCCTCTACATTTTTTTTGGTCAAAAAACGAAAATTCGAATTTTCTCAAAAACAAACCGATAGATTTTTTTAAATTTTCTCTAAAATTTTATTTTATAACTTGCCTTCTTTTAAAAAGAAAAACGTATTTTTGTATTGCTCAGGAAAGGTACCACTCATAGAACCGTTATTTTGTTTTTTTAATTTTCTCTGCATAAACCGATTTCAATAATTTTTTTTTGAACGAGCTCTTATATTGCTTTAACAATATTTGGTTATCAAAAGTGCAATTTTTTATTGTTTGGATTTTTAAAAAAATATTGAATTTTTTTTTTCAAAATTCTATTTCTCAAAAACGGGTCAACATTTTTGTACAAAATTCAAATGTAGAGCGTATATTTACAATCACTAAACAACTGCATACCAAAAATATTTTTAGAACAAAATTGAAAAATTTTGTATATAAAAATTAATTTAAAAAAAAAACGCTCTAACGATTTTCAAAAAAGAATTTTGAAAAATCAAGGGTTTTTTTATTTATAAAATGGCATTTAAATTTTTGAAGACAAACTTATTGTTCAGGTAAAATTTTGAATCTTAAACAGAATCTTTGCATACAGGAGCATGTTCGTGCGACCCAGTCGTGCATTTTATTATTTATTTCAATCAAAACATTTTTCTGCACAAACAAAATAAATTAAATCAAGTTTAAGGAAAGAAAACTATGATAAACAGTGTTTTGTCCATGTCAAAGTGTTTTGGTAACGTTTTTTCCAAGACATATTTATTCCCAATTCTCAAATCCCCAATTCTCCTAAAATATCTGGATTAAAATATCTAAATTAAATTGAATTTTCAAACAAAATATGGTTTCAAAACAAAATTATTCGAAACGTAAATGAGACATTGAAAATATTTGATTTCAATATTGATGAATATAGAATTTGAAAATCCTCACAAATGTTATTAAAAAAAAAACTACAAAAGCCTCATAATTTTCTTAAAATTTTGAAACCAGTTTTGAAGACGAATTTAAACTTTAGAATAGTTTAATTTTATTGCCACTTATAAAATCGTGTTCACCAGGGTAATCTGTGATACCATGGTCCATCGTCCATGATATCACAGTTAACGAAAGTCATGAAAATCTTAGAAGAAAAATAGTATAGTTAAAAGTACAGGGAAATCGGCAGTTTGAAGATTTCTTGGGAGTTTTGGCAATAAAAATTGATTCCTGGTATGAATTTTGTCCAATGGTGATTTCAGTTTTTGGAGATTTAGAACGCCTCCCTCTTGAAATGTATATACAGTAACATAAATTTACAGAAAAGTATTTTGAAATGCAAAATTTTAAACAAACAGCACAGAATTTTGATCACAAATTATTCTGAAAAATGGCATTTCAAACTTAATTCTTATAGTTTGGAAATAATAGTTTGAATAGAACCGAAATCTTTGAAGCAAATTCATCGGATCAAAAATGTGTTACCAATTTTCCTGAAAAAAAAAAAACTAGTTAAAAGTCAATACGTGTAGGTTTCCTTTAGATTCTTGATTCCCTTGAACTTTCATAAACATACAATTTTTAAAAATGAATTTCTGGTAGGAGTTTAACAGCTTTAGCTAAAAAAGCATAAAGAATTTAATATATAAAAAAAAACAAGTTCATACTTCTTACAATTATAGCTGTATGACAACGAAAAATGAAACTGTAAGTGTCCCCAAAAAGCTCAAGCACAGTGGACTTCAATACGTTTTCCACGACTCAAAGATAACCTTTTGCATTGACTTCGGATTCTAGAAAGCTCATTCCACCTTTTTCATCTCCAGAGAAGCAACCCCACACCATCACACCTTCGGTTTTGGGGGGCATCCGAAAAATGCAATCAGAGCTTAGTCTTTCATTCGGTTCTCTTCGCGCAAGGATCCTCCCATCTCCAAGATAGAGCTTGAATTTTGATTCGTCCAAAAAGATGACATTGTTCCATATGTCTTGAGTCTAATTTAGGTGCTCCTGAGCCCAGAGCAATAGTTTTTCTTTGACTCTTTTTTGGAAAATCCGGCTTGAGTGCTCTAAGTCCAGCTTTTACGAGCCTTTTTCTCACTGAGCTTGACGAAATTACTTTGTCTGTAGCTCGACACAGATCGTTTTTAAAATCCACCGAAGTCCTGAACCAATGCTGACGACTGTACATTGTACAACACCAAAAAACGATCATCCACTGGGGTCGTCTTTTTTGGCCTCCCTGTCTCCCTGAGCCTTTTTTTCTGCTAGTAGTCCCTTTCTCACGATATTTTCAAATTTTTCAAATTCCGTGCCACAGTTTGTTGAGCAATATTCAGTCTCTTAGAAATTTCACGTGTTGTCAAATTCCGAAGTTACAGACACAAAATATTGACTTTATTTTCCGAACTTACTTTTCCCATTTTTCCACAAAATTACTTCGGTTGGTATTAGACTACTATCACGAGCCAAATGCAGCTCATATTAATAATAACATCAACTTTTATACAGTGTTTGAATGACATGATGCTACCTAGTCCAAGAACTGATCTCGAAAAGGGTAGTAAAATGTTATACCAACATTTTTCGAACAGCACTGTATGTATAATATATAAGTTCCATTAATTTAACATTATTTTACCAAACCTTTTTATTATCTTAACGTTTGTGTTAAAAAAAACTGAAACTTTTTATTTCATTAAACGCAGGATTGAAAATTTAACTGACAAAAAATAAGAAATTGAAAAATGTTGATGTAGATAAATGTATGTGACTGTGAAAACCAATTCATGGTACTAACCTACTTGGAAAACATTTTTCTATTTTGAGTTTTTAATGATTTTAACTTTTTTTTAACTTTTGAACTGATTCTAAAATTTCTCACGGGTTTGAAAAGAAGAGCGTATTTACATTTTAAAAGAAAAAAATTTTAACAACTTTCAAAACCTAAAGTAATTTAACGACTTTTCAATGTATTTAGAGTTTTAAAGTCATTTTAAGTGACTTTGAAGTCAGGTTAAAAGTCCAGTTCCTTTTACTCTATAGAGTCTTTTGGAAGTCACTTAAGTCAATTTTTAATGTAAGTCTATTTTTTAATTCAGTATAAGTCATTTGAATGGAGTCTTTTCAATTCTTAATTTCAGTAAACAATTTAAATGGTTGCTTTTGACTTAAGTCAATTTCTTTGCCGTAAGGAATTTAATGTTGGTGAACATTGTAGACGTTTGTGGATTTTGTGGACAAATTTATTAAAAAGCTCAATTCAAAAATAAGTATCACTTTATGAGATTGAGTAAGCTATGAATAGGAATTTGAAAAGAACAAACACTCAGCCTTATTTCTACCTTAAAATAAATAATTGACTTTAAAAATTCAAAAGACTACATTCAAATGACTTACTGACTTTCAAAATTCGCTTTGAAATGACTTTTAAGACGTTTTAATGTCAAACAGAATGCATAGTCTAATTGACTTTGAGTCAATTGACTTCAAGTCATGACTTTTAAAAATTACTTAACTTTTATGTCAAGAATTAAAGTTGTTTTGGGGTCATTAAAAGGCTTTAGTTTTTAAAGCTCTTTCCTTTATTAAGATTTTTTGATTTAAGTAGAGCACCTACAAAAATCTAGAGAGTTTAAAATCACACATTTTAAACAGTGAACCAATTTTTATACTCGATTTGTTACTTGTTCTCCATTGACTTTAACGTCAAGGTTTTTTAGTGGTCCCTTTGTCATCAACGAAAAACCCTAAAGAAAAGTTTTCAACAAAACTGTTAAACTAATTGACCATCATTTTCCGAATAAATTAAGGGGGTATTCTAGTGTAGAAACATGAATTTCGCCCGGTTTTGAAGCGTTTTATAAAGGAAACAACAAATATTTTTAATATAAATTTTTTTATCATTTGTTTATTGATTTGTTACATAAAAAAATTAAAATTAACAAAGTTACAAGCAGTCAAAGTGGGGGGTCTAAATAAAAGAGGGTGTCCTGGCGTGCATCCTACCAACCCTCCTGGTGATCTGAAAAACAAAAACCAGACGGATTCTTAATTATTATAGATGTCGCTATCGTTTGACCCTTGGATAAGTTAAAAAAAAAAAACTTTTTAACAAAATGGCAGCAGTTTGAAAAAAAAATGTTCTTGTTGCATATTTTTCAACAATTCCGAATTTTTTAAAAATACTAAATGAGAAGTTATATTTTTGGGCAAGAACCACACGATAAAGAGATGTATAAAGAACATCCTCTCCAAATTTGATGTAAATCGGTCTATTAGAACTCGATATATCCTTACCGCCAGCTCGAAAAAAGTAGTTTCGAGAAAAACGTGCCAGAGTTTTGAGACAAGTTTTCGTCAATTTTACTTATAGAATGATACAGAATACGTACATATTTTAAATCCATATAAAAATCCTTCCTCTACTTCAAAATACTGATTCGATGTTCTCTGATGAAGACGAGCAGTTCTACCCTCCTTTGACGCCTCTGAAGTCCGGAATTCCGAGCGCTCGACCTTCCGAGTTTCTATGACCTTCAAAACCAGTTTCTATGACCTTCAATTAACTTGTGAAATAATAGGAATATTAAAAAATCCTTTTAAACGCATATTCTTGAATGTCTAAACTTTGGAAATATGAAAAAAAAATGTTTGATTTTTTCAAAATTCTACACTAGAATACCCCCTTTATCTTTAAAAGCACGTTAACTTTATCATAAAGCCCCTGAGTGATGCGAGAAAGAGGAAAAAAAAAACATTTTTAATTTTTAACTTTTCTTAACAAATGTATTGCTTTAATGGAATTTTTTCACAATATTAAATTAATATGTTCAAATAATGCTGTGGAATTGCTTTTAAATGGACGTTGTCGTAAATGAGCAGTTATTAAGGCCCTGCTTTGCAATTTCCATAAAAGACTTGATAATTTCAAAAAAACTAACTTTTTAGAAATTCAACAACAAAATTATCGACGTCGTTTTATTAAAATAGCAAAAATAAATTATTTCACCAAAATTGTTTAAAAAAAAAAGTCCAGTAAAACTTTTTGTCTATTCACAAATATTTTATCAAACAAAAAACTATCAACTATCAATCATTGGTTAACATATGCAACCATTTTAAACAAAGGTACATATGTGCAGTGCATAGATATCCTCTCTTCCGCATACCTAAATCCGTTAACGAAATTTTCAATTTTATTTTTTCATAGATTTTCCAATTCAACAGTTTTGGCCTGGCTGAATCCATGCAGTCCCATATTGCATAGATCTATAAAGCATAATGCAAAATAATGTCCTCCAATATATCCAGCGAATTTAATCTCATAAATATTTTTTGAGTTTTTCCTTTTTTTGAAATGAAAAAATCTAAGCTGAAAAGAGGAAATAATAGCAGAAAATGAAAAAAAAAGAAAAAAGAAAATTACGAATAAACGGATTTGCCTAATGAAAGAACCACAATTGATTATGAAGTCTGTGCACTAAAAAAATTGATAGAAACAAAAAGAAATAGTTCAAAAAAAGTAGATACCTATTTCATGGTATAATTACACTCGAAAACAGATTCTATCTAGAGGATAAGCTTTCAACATTCACAGCATGCACTGGGAACAGGGAAATGGATTTTCTCTTCATGCATCCCTTACTCGCACCACCACCATCACCACCACATATCATCAGCTGCATTCATACATTTAACCATCCCCTCCTCAGCTCCTTCACTATCACTGCGTCTGGGATGGTGTGATGGGGGTTTTGGTATTTTGTGTTCCATGTCCGAAGTGGGGTTGCAATTGCCATCATATCCATATCAATCCCTCCCACTTCGTCTTAACCAAAAAACATTATCAACTCGTTCATTGCACTACACTACACACCCGACACCCCACCGAGAGGGTGGCATGAGAAGCGAAACTAGCTAAAGATAAACCCATTTACGTATAGACTTAGTAGGTCTCTAGGTATATGTACAATGGTCTGTGTCCTCCTATGTTTAAGAGAGAACCATATCGTCATCGTCAGTAGAAACTATCAAGCTCTGTCTGCTATTTCTCTCTGTCTCTTCACCATATAACAACTTGTCAACATCAAATAATGGGTTAAGTGCAGGATCTCAACAGTGTCATGGTGTGTAGTACGTAAACGTACAAGGATGTCATAATACACCCTTAGTTCATATAGTGTCTAAAAGTTCTTTGCTGTTCTGATGTGAGAGCGTAAAGGGGATGGAAATTTGTAAAGTGGGCTCTTACGAGATAACATTCGAAGATTTTTATCCGACTTAAGTTTGATTGGATATATATATGCTTCTGAGCTCGATAGATATTTTTTTGTTCTTAATAACTCAATAATGTGAAAGGGTTGAATTTTTTGTTTAAAACAATGAAACGACACCCTCAAGACCAGGAAGTATACCAAAATATGTATGCATGTATGTATTTTGTGGATCTTCTATTTTTGTGGGGAAAATAGTTATATGAACTTAATTTGGGGTTATCCCTAAGGACTCTTTAGGTTTCATCTAAATTGGTCTGACTATTTATTTTTGAGATAAATGTGCTAACCTACTTATGTGCACTTTGTAAAGGCCTTAAACAACTTATTTAACCAAATCGTACATTTTCTGAAAATGATTTTGTCTAAAAGCAAACATAGTCGAAAATAAGTGAAGAGCCTTTGAAAGGTGTTTTTATTCTCTAGTACCTATTAAAATTCTTATTTTATTGACTTTCATATTTCCTATTTGTTGCAAAACATAACACAAAGTTTAAAAAATGTCCAACACTTTTACCAGGGTTATTTATTTTAACAGAGGATTATTATAGAGCTAAGAACAATGAAGATTTAATTTCGGAAACAAGCCACAAAATAATTTTGGAGTCACAATTTTACACCAAAATTAAATTTGTGGATGTGGTTTTAAAGAAATGTCAAAAGAGCTCAAAATTAATTTGATAAAATTATGTGGTACCTTTTTTTTATAATTAGCAAACACTAAAAAGGTTTTGTATACCTTCATAATGCCAAAGACACAGTGTGAGCATTAGGAAAAGAGGGAAGGGTTGGATAGGAGGTCTCGGTGTACATTGATTTTAAATTCATGATAGGGAACGATAGAGCGTGGCAAGGCGTTTAACATTCACGTAGTACGGCTAAAAAATGAATCTCTGTATTTCATAGTACGGCCGAAGTTGGGCTTAAGGGTAAACTGATGGGCATTCCTAGAAGCGCGGGTATTACAGTTAAATTGTTTAAGGGGAAAAATGCAACTGGCTATTTCACTAGAGCATAGTCCGTTAAAATTACGGTAAAAAAGGGTGAGACAAGAAACTTGGCGTCGATGTTTGAGTGACGTAATCGAGTTGATGATGTTAATGTCACCAATCATTTTAAAAGCTCTTCCTTGAATACTGTCCCAAAAGGCTTAAATAAAATACTGAAGCACCAGCCCAGAGATGAGAGTTATATTTAAGTTTCGGACGTTTATAGGTTTGTAGATTGTAGCCAGATCAGAAAGAGAGACAAATTTCTTGCAACGTGCGTCTCAAAAAACCTAGACATCTTGCGGCATTTTTGGCGACATCGCCTATGTGACCGCTCCACAAAAGGTGGTTACTGATGCACATGCCGAGGATGTCGAGATTTTCCGTTTCGTTGATGCAAGTGCCACTCATAGATAGTGGCAAAGAGGGTTTATCTCCCTTTAACGATACAAGACAGCATTGGGTTTACGACGCATTAAATTCCACACGATTTTTTATTCCCCATTGTACAATGCTGTGTAGATCAGAATTTGATGAGCTTATCATATTTTGCCGTTGGAGTTCTACAACAGAAGAGGAGGGTTGTGAGTCTGGAAATGAATATGAAAAGCTAAGAGTGCTATCGTCAGCGAAACAATGTATTGGATTAGAAGTAGCAGACAGGAGATCATTTATAAAAATGGGGAACAGGTTCGGAGACAAAACGGAGCCCTGGGGCACAAGAGCATTTATTTTATGGGTTTCAGACTTGAATCCGTCCAAAACAACTTATATTGAACGGTTCGAAAGAAAATTTCTAATTAAACGAAGAAGAGATTTGTCGATACCGAAAGCACGCATTTTCGATAAGAGAGCAAGATGGCAGAATTTATGAAATGCCTTTTAAATATCAAGTGCAATAATCTTACTTTCTCCAAAACAAAAAGATTTGTTCGACTGTTCGGTGAGATGAACCATGAGAATCATGAGATGAGCAGTGGAACTATTGCTACGAAAGCCGTATTGCCGGTCATTAAGAAGCTTTCATTCCTCAAGATATTTTTTAAGCTGATAATTAATCAGCGTTTCCATGACCTTGGAAAGAAGGGATTTTAGCGCTATCGGTCGATAATTTGCGGAAGAAGAAGATTCGCTTTTTTTTGGGATTGGGTAAACAAATGCAGTTTTCCAACTACTCGGAACGAGCCCAGAAGAATAGGATAGATGGAAAAGCTTACGCAGTGGTTTTGCAAGCGTGGAAGAACACCTCTGCAGAATAATAGTGGGGATACCATCTGGGCCAGCGGATTTATGAATGTTGAGATCTTTAAGAACTCTCGCCACAGTACGAGTACGAAAAAAGATTGGTCTAATAGAATCATTTACGCGTTCAAGAACTGGGGAAGCCATGACACTATCTGGTAAGGTGGAATTTTCGGCGAACTGCCTTGCAAACAAGTTAGCTTTATCAATAGAGATAACTAAAGGAGTGTCATTGGCAACAAGCATAGGAACCGAGGAAGAGAAAGAATTGGGAATTGGGACATTGCAGTATTTTTTCCCGTAATTTTTGGTCATGCAAAAATTTAGTCCTTCGAATATGGGCTTTGCAGGCCATCCTGGCTTGCTTAAACCTTTTCTGGTTTAACTCAGTTAGGTTGGCTCTAAACACCGAAAGCTCGCCTCTTTCTCCTTGATAACCTCTTTGCAGCTCGAATCGAACCATGCTTTAGTCTTAGGATTAATACTTTTAATCCTATTCGGGATAAAGGTTTCCATTCCCAAACGAATTATACTAGTAATCACATCTGCACTGGAGTCAACGTCACTACCGAGGAAGCATAGTGACCAGTTAAAGATCCTGAAGGAATTATTGAGACCGTCCCAGTTGGCTTTCTCGTAATGCAATTTGTTTATTTACAACTTGACAATTGTCTTAGTCTGTTTCATAAGCAATTTGACAATTTTGTTGAATTGTAGGAAAATACCCAACAATTGTCATCTTTTCGTTGCATAAAGAAATTGTCATGACAATAAATTTTCAAGAATTTTACACCATTGTCAGGAATTTTTCGACAAATTTGTACTCTTACCCTTTTATTAAATGAAAACAAAAATGTACCTATATTCTTGTCAGTATTTAATTGGAAATTGCGACAGTAAACTCATTTACGTTAAAGTTTTGACAGTGAAAAAGTTTAAAATGATAAACTATATATTTTTAAGTGAAGGTAAAAGTATTGACGATTCTTGGTTGAGTAATACGTCGGTGGTGCCCTTGGAATTTTAAACAAAGAATACATAATTATTTCGAATCGTTAAATTGCTGCCTCCCGATCCTGTTCTTTTTCAATTGTGTATATTTTTTCCTAGAATTAAATATAAAACAAAGTGTATAATGTATATGCAATAAAAAGTTGATAAATGGTATCTCAAAAGTGCTTCCAGTCCTTGCTTGAATCCATAAAATCCTAAGCTTGATTTTTGTATCGAGTTCAAAATTTGAGCGAAAACCTTTCTTCCTGGCGCATTCTTGTTTTGCCCTCTTCCTCCAAACATATCTCAATCATTTTAAGAAGAGTTTCTAATCCAACGAAGCAACGAACGAGTAGAGTGTTGTGGGGTGCGCACGCGTCGAGAAATTGTCTAGCCAAACTTATTCAACTAATTCCTAAAGTCGAATAAAAGGAATCTATGCAATTTAAATATACAATTTTATTTTAGCTTCTAACTTTTAAAATGAGTAGTAATTGTGTTTGCGGAAAAAAAGTAAAAAAAGGTGTTTGCAATGACTATACAAAAATTCAGTGTTGTGATTGCAATGTCAGTTTTCATGGGAAATGTGTACGTATGGTGCCAGAAGACATTGAATCTATTATAAAAAACAGTGATTATAATTTTTGGAGATGCTCTCATTGCTCTTCAGTTCGTAGAAAATCGATGTCTTCAATAAGTAGTGTATCCATCCCTGTCACTCCAATAGAATTAACAGAAGAAGATATTGACCCCAGTGAAATCACATTACAACTAATCTATAAAGAGCTCAAAGACCTAAAACAAATAAATAAAGACTTTATCTCTCGCTTATCTGAACTTCAAAATGAAAATTCTAAACTTAAATCCAACATAATTGCACTACAAGAAAAAGTTCAGTGGTTAGAACAATCAAATCTCTCAAATACACTGGAAATTGTAAATGTTCCCAATGTTGACAATGCTAGTGCAGTACAAACAGCTCTGCAAATTGTTCGAGATGGTGTAGGTGTTCAAATGAATGAAACAGATATAGACACTTGTTACATTAAAAAAATTAAAAATAAAGTCAGTGGTAAAAATTTAAACCAAGTCTCAAACGTGTTGGTTCTAAAGCTTGTTCGCCGAAATATTAAAGACAATATAATGCAAACTAAACAAAAAAATAGAATTGAACTCAACACAAAAATACTTGGAAATCATCACGATGGTAGCAAGATTTACATCAACGAAAGCATGACTGCCCAAACGAGAGAGCTTTTTAATGCAACGAAGAAAACCAAGGTGGAGAAAAAATACAAATTCATGTGGATGAAAAACAACAATGTATTTTTGCGTAAACAAGAAGGAGACGATGCAATTCGAGTGAGGCGTATAGAAGATCTTAATGATCTTTAAAGCTTTTTTTGTTTTCTCTTTATAATAAACTTTTGTAAACATACTCTAAAATGCATTCTTCTCTAACTTATAAGCAAAATTGTCAAAACAAAAAAAATACGCTGTGCATTATTCACCAAAACATTCGTAGCATGAGAGCAAACTTTGATTCTTTTATAGCTAATATAAGCGCTTTTAATTTTGAAATTGATTTTATTTTCTTATCTGAAATCTGGTTGTATGACTATGAGCTATCTAGTTATAATATTCCCGGTTATACACTCTTTGGCAACTGCAATAATTCTTATAGGTCAGGTGGTGTGGCAGTTTTTATAAAAAGTTCGGTTGCAGACCAATGTCAAGTAAATAATATTAGTATGAGTAGTGCTGATACTATGAAAATTAGTTTTGCGGTAGGTAATGAACATTTTGAAATTTTTTTTATTTATCGGCTACATGAGAATAATCTACGCAAGAGTGTTTTCTTAGAACAGTTAAATAATCTGCTTATTGGAACAAAAGCAAAAAATTTATTAATTTTAGGGGATATAAACATTGACATTCTAGATAATAATCAAGACACTGATAGTTATATGTTTTTAATGTCGTCTCACGGGCTGGAGTCATTAGTAAATGAACCAACTCGTGTAACTTCTGAATCCCAAACGTGCTTAGATCATATGTTTTTAAGATTGAATACCCAGATTGAGCGATTAGTATCTTGTGAGGTGATGGATTGTAAAATAACAGACCATTGTTTGGTTAGTTTAGAACTAAAAGGTCTAATACCATTACAAAATTCTAATAAAAGGAACATACCCTTTCCAGCCAAAGAAATAATTAATTTTGAACAATTAAATACAGACTTACAGTTTGAGTATTGGGACGAGGTCTATAGAGAACCCAATCCATCATTAGCTTATGACATTTTCGTTAAAGTCTTGCAAATGCATTTAAAAAATTCAACGACAGTAAAGTCTAGGTCAAATAAAATCCGTAAGCTCAAACGACTTAAGCCATGGTTAACGGAAAGTTTACTTATTAAAATAAACAAAAAAAATACAATGAGAAAAAAATGTAAACGATATCCTTATAACCAAAGACTTAAACAAAAATACATTATACTTAATCAGAAAGTTATTAAGGAGGTAAAATTGTCTCGCGAAAATTTTTACACTAATAAATTTGAAAGTTGCAGAGGCAATATCAAAGAAGAGTGGAAAGTTGTTAACAATATCTTAAATAGGGAAATTAACAAAGAAGATATACTGGAAATTGAAGTGGAAAATCAAACGCTTTCAAACCCTGTTGAAATTGCAAATGCATTCAATAAATTTTTTGTATCTATTGCAACTGAATCAAAACCATGCTCTCCGCAAAACAATTGTAGTTGTGATATGTTTTCAGATTTGGCTTGTGAGGGTTTTCAATGTAATAGTTTTGTTTTTGAACCTTTTTCGTCACATGAAGTTTTCAAATGTATAATGTCGCTTGATAACAAACACTCAAGTACCTCCGATGGTATAACCAATAATCTTTTAAAAAAGATTGCTTTTTATGTTGCTGACATTTTAGCCTACTTGTTTAACAAGAGTATTACTTGTGGTATTTTTCCAAAATCCTTAAAAGTTGCGGAAGTTATACCATTGTTTAAGAAAGGCAGCAGAAAATGTTTAAGCCAATATAGACCCATTTCCATACTTCCTACTTTCTCCAAGGTATTTGAAAAGCTTTTGAAGTTGCGAATGGGAACATTTTTAAATAAAACAGGTTTTTTAAGTGATTGTCAATTTGGATTTCGTGAAGGTCGCTCAACAGAAGATGCAATATTAAAATTATGCAGCGAAATATGCGAGGGTTTTAACAAAAAAAGTAATACCATAGCTTTATTTATTGACATGACCAAAGCGTTTTATATGGTCAATCATGATATTCTTTTGAACAAACTTTATAAAGCTGGTTTTAGAGGTGAAATCCATAACTGGTTTGCTTCCTATTTAAGCCACAGGACTCAAAAAGTAAAACTTGGAAATGTCTTTAGCGAGGTCATGAATATTAGTATTGGTGTGCCGCAAGGTTCTGTATTGGGCCCTATTTTGTTTTTAATATATGTGAATTCCATATTCCAGCAACATTTTAGTAGTAGTGTAACGGCTTTTGCTGATGATCTGGCTTTTACTTACGAAAGCAGTAACTTATTTGAATCATTAGTTAAACTACAAAAAGACTTGCAAGTTTTAAGACAATGGTTTTCTAAACATGAGCTATTAGTAAGCGAAAAAACAAAGCTTATGATTTGCAGCTTACAAAATGTAAAAGCAATTGATTGCGACATTTATTTTCACTCTGCAGAGTGTAAAAAAATTTGCATGTCGACCCACACTTGTAATAGTAAAAACTACACCGAAAATGTTGTCTGTTCATCTACTTGTTTAAAAATAGAGTCGGTTGAGAGTTTCAAATATCTAGGTATTTTAATTGATAAAAATCTGAACTGGAAAGCCCACACATCACAATTAAAACAGTACATGTTATCTGTTACTCGAAACATTTTTATATTAAGACCATTTTGTTCAAAATCCTTGTTGGTAACAATATACTACGGACTCGTTCACTCGAAGCTGCAATATGGTATATCTTGTTGGGGAGGCACTTATTGCAATACACTTGAACCTCTTGTTTTGTCTCAAAAGCATATAATAAGAATTATCTGCAAGAAGAACAGATTTATCAGCACATGGCCTTTATTTAAAAATCTTCATATCTTACCGCTAAAAAATCTTTATTTTTATAAAGTACTTAAAATTTTTTATATGCGTAGTGGTTTTACTTCCGCAATTCGAAACTCAAACTTGTACAACTTGAGGATAAATAGCAAATTTTTAGTTAAAGTTCCAGCCTCTAACAAAACCCACTACTCGAATTTTTTCAATGTCATAGCACCTAAACTTTTTAATAAACTGCCTCACAATATTCGAATTTTAAACGAACGGAACCTCTTTTTGAAAAAAGTCAAAATATGGCTCTTTACCATGGATAGCTCAGAAATCAAAAACTTATTGATAAATGTAGTTTAATATTCTTTGTATTTTTTTTTTCAATATTCTTTATGTTTTTAAATTTTTTTATAATTATATTCTTCTCTTATAATATTAACATTATTTATTACATTTGGCATCTTAGTTTTTCTAGCTTTTGTTAATTTCATTTATATACAAATTATTCTTTAAATAAAACGTGCCCCCACACGTAATTCATATTTAAGTTTCCTTTTTAAAGGGTCATTCGTCACTAGCCTTAAATGGTTACAGAATGACTTTTTTATCTTTTCCTTTTTTTTACAATACGCTTTAGAGTATGTAATTTAAAATTATTATTTTGTAAATTATTGTAAAAATGAAAAAGATAAATAAAAAAAAAATTTTACTTTCGATATATTTTTTCGGAACATATTTAAAGCGCTTCGTCAATAAAAACTAATAAAAAAGTTTTAAAACATTGGTCAACTGTTTTTTCTTTTTCTCTTAATAACTGTTCCTAAGATAAAATAGTTTATTGAAAATATTTTTAAATTCAAAATTTTCATAGAAAATCAAAAAGCTTGTTTGTGAGTATATTTTTGAGTCACAAGAAAAATATGAAAGGTCTACTAATGGTTCTTTAAAAAAATTCATAGAATAGTTCGGAAATTTTTTAAAAATAAAATGAAAACAAATTTCAAAGCGTGATATACTCGATACATAATGTACAATGTACATTCATACAACCTTTCATTACATAAACTTCACTATTTCAAGGTCAACAAATTACTTTCTCCTAAGCTTCTGAACTTAAACAAAAACAAGAAACAACTAAACTTATTCTCAAAACTGTCAGTTAAATCTAGTATTACCTTCACATGTGCAAAACCTCATTTTAAGTTATAAATTTTAATTCTTGGAATCTATAAAACGATTAAGGATCATGCAAATTCAAAAAAATTTCTTCGAGAACCAAAAACACTTCAATTCCAAACTTTCATCGAAGTAAAACCAAAACACTAACCCAAAAACGAATACAAGTAAAAGTTTATATATACCTTTGTGTGTATAGTTATATACCAAAACAATTTAAAATTTGTTTTAAAAGAATTTAAAAAATCCAAACTCGAACATTTTCAAAGAATATAATATTCGTAACTATGTACAGTACATATATACAGCTATGGCCAAAATAATAAAAGCACTTGAAGGAATATCTTAAACAAATGTCTTGTTTAATTGAAAAAAGTCAGATTTTTGTTAGGGTTTTAATATTGGATTGATTTCGAAACATGTGTTTATGTTTTCTTAAATATGCCACATAGCAATGTGTGCAGGGAAAGAGTACGCTAGAAGAAACACCTTCAAGTGAATTTAGCACTTCTGGATAAAAAAAGACGTTTCCCCATGAGTGAAATATCGAGGATGTACACAAATTCTGCAAGAATGTTACTTCACGTCATGCAAATGGAAAAATTAAAAAAAAAATCACAAGATATCCGTTTGAAAGGACTTTTAAAAACCATTTTAGCATAAATGATGAAGCATTTTCTTAAGATTTATGTATGCGAAGTAAAATCTATAAACTAATGAAGATTTTTTAAAAACCTAATGAAAAAAGAGGCTGGGATGCAACTCACACTGATAACTTCCCATCCCATCTGTCTATTTGTCTTGCTTAAAAGGTTTGTAGGTTTTCGTGATTTGTTAAAAAAGTTGGCAGTTGAATTATTTTAAAAATATTAAAAATTACCAATAAAACGAGATTTTTAGTCAAAAAAAAATTTTTAACAATTTTAGTAGCATTTCTTAAAAGTGCTTACTAAATTTTTACCACATTTTTGTAGATTTTATTTTTTGTATGAATAAATGGACTGTTGGGTTTTTATAAAAAATGTACTAAATGTCTAAAACAATATTTTCTGTGAGATAAAATTAGTTTGAAGCCAATATTTTAAAATTTTGAAAAGACATTTGAGTCAAAAATAAAACAAAATTTTACCAAGTTTTAGTATTGTATTTTTTTTAGGTTTTTATTTTTTGTAAAAAAAACTGTAAATTCAATTTTTCTTAAAATCTTACAGAATTTTGAAAACAATATTTCTGATAAAATAAAATTAGTTTGAAGCCATAATCTCACATCTTTAAAAAGATATTTGAGTCGAAAATTACTGAAGCCTCAATTTTTACCAACTTTAAGTAATAAGGGTATTCATGTAACGATATAATTTTCTACTTTGTAGAAAATACAAATTTCCGCAAAGGGTTTGCATGAACACCCCATTAGAAATATTTGCGGAAACGTTAGAAACAAACACAAAATTTATCTGTTTTTTTTTCTACGATTTCTGCTTCAAATTTGAGAGATAAAAGTCTATATTTTGCAGAATATTTTTCCCATAGAAATTTTGACAGTTGATTTCTACCGATAGAAAATTCTACAGTTTTTAAGGTTTCTATGGGTTTTCTGTGTTTGCATGAATACCCTTAATGTTTTGCTTAAGTTCTTATATTTTTTTTTTCAAACCGTCAATTTAATTTTTCTCAAAATTTAATTGAATGTCGAAAATAAAATTTTTTATAAGATAAAATTAATTTGAAGCCAATGCTTTAAGTTTTTGGAAAGATTTTTGAGTCGAAAATCAATTTTTACCAACTTTCATTAATTTTTTTTTAAGTTTTTATTTTTTGTAAAAAAAACTGTCAATTCAATTTGTCTCAAAATTTAACTGAATATTTTTTAAAAGATAAAATTAGTTCAAAGCCAATATCTCCAAGTTTTGAAAAGATATTTGAGTCGAAAATCAATTTTCGCCAACTTTTATTAATTTTTTTAAGGTTTTTATTTTTTTATAAAAAAAAACTGCCAATTCTATTTTTCTCAAAATTTTACCAGATGTTAAAAACGTCATTTTTGTATACATAAAATTATTTTGGAGATAAAATCATGTTTTGTTCATAAAATTTTCGAGGTGACAAATATTTTTTTTTCAGTTTTTCTGATTTATAAAAAGAACACCGTTGATTGGAATTTGTTCTAAAAATATATTTGTTTAGTATCGCGTTACAATATATAATATATAATTTAATTCAAGTCTATAGCGTTATTGGTTCGTGGAATATTTAGGGTTAACCAAAATGTTCACCTTTTTTTTAATTGCTATGGTAAAAAAAAACACCCACTCAATTTTTTTGAGAGTCCTTTCTGCATTATTATCTGTATAACAAAATTTATTTGAAGTCGATATTTAAACTAGTTCTTGAGGTACACACTCACGCAGAGACATCTCTCTAAAAATCTTTAATTTCGACTTTAGGATTCTTGAGAGAAATGTCAAAATTTTCAATGCGACAAATCCGACATTTTAACGGAAAGTTGAAGATAGGAATTGATGGTTCCGAAAACCACGATTTCTTTTTTAAATTACGAAAACCTCAAAAAGCCTTATACACATTTATGTGTTTATTTTTCATCTAATTGTTAAATTTAATATTCCAAGAACCTGACACAATATATTGATTTCTGAGTCAGATTTGAAAAAATTCCATCAAAACCACGTAGAAAAGTGTAATTTCATTACCAATAACAAAAACTTTTGTACCAGTGGAATCAATCAACGAATATTATTAACAATAGTTTACGTATTGGGGCCAAGTATTCACGGCCAAGTCCAAGACCTTCATCAAAACTGCCAGTGTAACTAATTAAAAATGTCAATGGACATCCCGTTGTAGATACTCTCATTGAGCCACCAGAACTTCAGTCCACATTTTGCAAGCTCGCTTGGCATATATTGTCGAAACTTACACCAACCAAGGAAGCCTTTCAATTGCTCATCAATGGTAAGATTTTCAGACGAAATGTTATTTATTGACAAAGTCTGCTTCAATTAGTTCGAAAGTATTTTAACAATCTGTAGAATGTTTATTTGGCTGATGATTGGGCTCGGCGACCAATTCAATCTCGTCGGAACGAAGGGAAATATTGAGCTCCTTAAAATATATTGTACAATTCATCACGGCTCGAAGAATTGTATGCTCCTTGATGGGATGTAGTGAACGTGTGTATACGCAGAATCTGGAGTTCGTTGTCAAAAGCTTCCAGATTCATTGCGATTGTCGATTCGCATTCAATTCGGTATATACAATATACATGGCCTTGTTGCAATTTTTTTTCCGATAACTATTTTAATAATTAAGCAAAATCCAAAACGAAATTAAAAATGAAATTAAAAATGAAATTGAAGTAAACAAGAAACAATTCGACCGCGCGAAATATTAAATGCAAATGTGCCGATCTGTCAAATGACAGCGGCGAAGAGGCGAGAGGCAAATTGCAACAGGCAGCAAATTAAGTGCTGCCACTAAGACCAGCTCAGCAAGGGGTGGGTTCAGCAATTATAAATTTAATCAACGATTCGATTAAATTAAGTTGCGTGAGGATTGATTTGATATCACTTGATATCAGAAATATTATTTTAATTCGGAATTGCCACAGGGGCGTTCTTACATTAGGTAAGTAAAAGGGCGCCAGCAATTTTTTTTCCTGAAATGAACAAAAAGGAAATTGCAAACCTTTTTTTTTTTGAAAAACAACAAAAGAAACACCAACACAGCAAATCCACTATAAAAATAAAAAAAAAGACAAAATGGATACCTTTTAGATAAATTTATTTATTTAAAAATGCCTGAGAAACCTTACGAGAGTAGGACTAAAACTCAGGATCTTTTCAGAATTCAATAAAAATTGTATGGACACTGGACCGTTAAGGTCTGAATTCCCACGAATAAAATTTTGGGATCGAAACAAAAGAATAACAAAAGAAACGAATTAACACCAAAACAAAATTTCTACTTATCTTTTCAAATTTTCCTCTATGATCCCCAACTTGCTCCTTTTCCTTTTTTTTTTTTTTTTTTTTTTTTTTTTTTTTTTTCCTTTCCTTTTTCTAGTTTAGTTTTCCTTCCTTATTTTTTTTCTCGACACTATGAAATTTTTCTACTTTTTCTCAAATTTTTCTAACACTTGATCTTGTTCGAAATCACCACTTTTTTTTTTTTGATCTTCTCACTTTCAAAGCTTGCCAAGAATTGACGGCCAGATCACAAGATCTGTCCTGTCTCTTCTTTCCAATCTCCCGCCATTTTAGCTTTCAGCCAATATGGAGTGGCGGATTTCGATCACATCATCAACAGCCAATCGGAGATCGGCTTGTTGATCTCAACTTGTGATGAAATACTCGCGATCCTGCTTACTCGCCTTTTCCTCTCACAGCTAAATGCAAGTCATCCTGGAATTCGCCGCCCGCTGGATTCACTTCCAGGTCACGACGATTCCAGGAGCTGCATTCAGCCACCCCCACTTTCTACTTCGATATCGAACAGAGATCAAGAACTTAAAATTGAGAAAAATCTTTAATTCAATTTCAGCTTAACTTTAACTTTAATTCGCGCGAAAGGAAAGAAAAAGAAAATAGTTACAATTTGGGATCTGTTAACTTAACCCCTAACTAAGTTGCCCGAAACTTAACCGCCCATATGTCCATACAATTTTTTTCAAGTTTTACAATCGCTTCATAGTTTAATGTCATGAACGTTAAAGAGAAAACCAAAACAACAATTTAAGCCAAAGAATTATGAAATAAAATAAATTTACAATTTTCATTAAACTTTATGTTGGGCCGTAGGCCATTCTCCATATGGAGTAACTTCTCGCGCAACTTTTCTGTATGCATCCACCAGACCGTCCATCTGGTTTGGTTTCACTTCCATGGAAACCATCCTTCTATCGAAATCTGAAACTAAACTTGGTATTATTTTTCCTCACGAAAATGACAGAGAGAACCATAGTCAGAAGGACTATGGCCGTCCCGCTCTCTCTCATCCTCGTGTAGAAGGAATGTGACATTTGTCAAATAGAACATTATAAACAAAACCCAAGTGAGCAATTGGATGCAAAATGCATCATTTTTATTAAAGTTAAAATTAAAAGTGAATAGAATTTGTTGCGTTTATTTATAACGCAACAAATCCCACCCTTTCCTCCTTGAAAAGGTGTTTGTTCATAACACAAACAAGATTACTTAAAAAGGGACTTCCAATATTTATTCGTTTTCCGATAACGACGTAAATGGCTTCAGATCTTTTATGTGCCAAGTGCCACGATCTTTGCCGTTTTCATCTACAAGAACATAAGTCCAAGGAGATAACCTTTTGGAGATTTTAAAAGGGCCCACAAACTTTGGTGCCAATTTAGCCGCGTAGTAATTTGCAGCATCGGACAAAACAAAATTTCTTCGCCATACAAGGTCATTCGGGAGATATTGAGTATCTCTCCTCCTGAGATTGTATGTCTCGGCGGACTTCTTAACCGCTACTTTTAATTTTGCTGCTATTTCTATTCTCAACTTCCTGAACCGTTCTTCAATGGTTCCTCCTTCGACTCTCCTATTCCCTTCAATACTATCACTCCTAATACCTTCGTAGTTCCCACTCGTTGACATCTCTTTTCCAAAGTTTGCATAATATGGACTAACACCTAGAACTTCATGTTGGGATGTGCGTATAGCACAAGCTACCTTAGCTAACTGAGAATCCCAGACTCGATGATTCTCTGAAACATACGCTCTCAAAGTTGTCTTAATAATTTGATTAATCCTTTCGGCAGGATTAGCCTGTGGATGATAATGCGGAGTAAACCTAATTTTCGATGAATAACCCTCACAAAGTGTCCTTAACTCCCTACTCTTGAACTGTGGACCATTGTCACAAATGACAATCTTGGGAACTCCAAACAACAGAAAAACATTATCTTCTAATTCTTTACATACCGCCTTTGCGGTGGCTGCCCTAAGTGGAAACAATAAAGGAAATTTGGTTAGATAATCTACTACTGTCAAAATATACATAAATCCTCTGTTGGACTTAGGTATGGGCCCTACTAAATCTACGCTAATCATCTCCCAGGGAGATGATGCTCCTACTCTCTCAGTCATAAGACCGGCTGGCTTGTCATTAATCGGTTTCACTTGTTGGCATATACTGCATTTCCTAACATATTTAGTGACGTCTACTCTCATCTTAGGCCAATAATATTTAGCTCCTACTCTCGCGAACGTTTTTCTAACCCCCATGTGTCCCGCTAGTGGACTATCGTGACACTCTTTTAAAACTCCTATCCTATCTTTCTTTCCTACTACTAACTTCCACTCTTCGTTATTGTCATGAACGATCACATGATTTGACTTGACAAATTTGTATAACCTGCCATTGTCTACTCTAAAATTCGGAAAAGCTAACGGATTAGACTCAACTGAAGAAACCATCTTAGCCACCCAAGGGTCCTTATCCTCATCTGAAATCCCAGCTAACTCTGGAACTCCCCGAGATAACATGTCTGGTACTACATGTTCTTTCCCTTTCCTATGAATGATTTCAAAATCAAACTGTTGGAGCCGAACTGCCCAACGTGCAAGTCTACCTTGTGGATCTTTGAGATTGCTTAACCAAATCAAAGAATAGTGATCCGTTACGACCGTAAATCGAACTCCTTCGATATAAGGCCGTAACTTCTCGACCGCCCATAAAACTGCCAAACATTCCTTTTCCGTAGTGGAATAATTTCTTTCACTTCTATTAAGTGACCTACTTAAGTAACAAATTACTTTTTCCCCCTCTTCAAATGTTTGGGTGAGTACGGCCCCGATGCCGTAGTCGGATGCATCTGTCTGAACGACAAATGGAAGCTTGAAGTCTGGACATGTCAAAATTGGAGCCGTGATTAAGCATTCCTTTGCTTTCCTGAAACTATCTTCACATTCCTGTGACCAAACGAATTTCCTACTCTTTTTCAACAAATCTGTCAAAGGCCTAACTAGTGTTGCGAAATTCGGTACGAAGCGTCTGTACCAAGAAACTGTCCCTATGAAACTCCTAACTTGTTTTACATTTTTAGGTGCAGGTATTTTGATCATACCATCAACCTTTTCTGGGTCTACGTGTAACCCGTTTTTGTCGACTACATAACCTAAGAATTTAAGAGAAGGTCTACAAAAATTACATTTGTCGCGGCCTACTTTCAACCCTGCCTCTCGTAATCTCCTAAGAACCTCACCTAAAATCTCTAAGTGTTTGTTGAAGGTATCTGTGACGATAATGATATCGTCCAGATACACGAAGACAAATGGTTCCAACTCAGGCCCTAACACACTATCTATGAAACGCTGCCATGTTGCAGGCGCGTTGTGTAATCCAAAAGGCATTCTTTTGAATTGAAATAGACCCCTACCAGGTACCGTAAAGGCAGTGTACTTCCGCGATTCCAATGCCATTGGAATCTGCCAGTAAGCGGACTTAATGTCCAACGATGTTAAAAATTTGGCATTCCTAAGTTTGTCTAAAATAGCCGAAATTATCGGCAACGGATACGCATCCCTTTCTGTCACCTGGTTAACCTTCCTAAAGTCGACACAAAACCTAAAACTATCATCTTTTTTCCTAATGAGAACAATTGGGGAAGCCCATGGACTGTTTGATTTCTCAATCACGTCCTCTTCCAACATCTCCTGAAGTGATCTATCTATATGCTCCTGCATTGCCGGTGAAACCGGGTAATACCTCTGCTTAATCGGCTCAGACGAAGTTTTGATGACATGTTCTACCATTGTTGTTACCCCTAATCCCTCTGGCATATTCCTAAAAGCATTCTCGACTAAATGTTTAAGTTTCCCTTTCTGATCCTCGTCTAATTCAGACTCCTCTGTGATAGACGTAGTATCTATCGAAGCCACTATCTCCTGGCTCGAAAAACTCCACATGTTTGAACGTAAATCCGGGACTATACCCGATAATGCCCAAAAATCGGCACCTAAAATCAAAGCATGCGGTATGTTGGGAATGACTAAGCATTCAATCAAAATTGACCTACTCTCTACAACAATGGGTACTTTAACTATTCCTAACACTCCTATACTCGCACCATCTGCTAAATGAACTTCCCTAACATTTGAACTATCTAATTGTAATCCTACATCTTTTAAAACATTCCATGCGTCCCTACCAATAATAGTTCGCGATGCTCCAGAATCTAGTAATCCTAAAAACCTAAAACCATAAATATTAACTCCTAAAAACGGACGTCTATCTGTACCGCTTGAATCTAATGTGAAACCTAACCTAACTTTACAAGCCAACTGGTCGCCAGCAGGCAACCTCCCTAACTCTGACGCCGGCGCTCTTGTCCTGCTGGCCCAAGAGTCCGTTGCCCGTTTCCCGACGAGCAGCGTCTACAATTTTGCCTTGTGGTCCCAACAGCACCACAACCAAAACAACGCCTAGGAGCGGAACAGGAATTAGCGAAATGGCCTTCCCTGTTACATTTAAAACAACGATTGTTTCTATTGGGAGGAGGATCAGGGTTAACCGCAACTCGAGTATCCGATACCGAGGCGATATAAGCAACATCCGGCTCCAAAGCCGACCTGTTGCGATTAGAGGGTGGAGGAACGAAAGACTCGACATTTGCCCTAATGGTTTCCAGCCTTCTGCCCAAGGCCACCAAATCATTGACTGACTTAATGTCAGCTAAACCTAGCTGTGTCTGGTAGAATGGAGCTATATTCTTCATGAGAATAGCCAACTTCCTATTCTCACTCAGAGGCTCCGAAAAACGTTTGAAAAGAGTCTGCATGAGCGCAACGTACATACCTATTGACTCTTCCTTACCCTGGGTTCGACGCCTGACCTCATCCAACAAGAGGTCATCATAGTTGGAGGGCAAAAACTCCAACTTTAATTCCCTAACCAACTCTTTCCATGTTGAAGCCGTGTCCCTAATCGCCCTAAACCAAAGAAGCGCCTTCCCAGTAAATAAGTCCACCGCTGACCTGTAAATTGCTTCCTCAGAAACACCGCGAGCCTCCCTCAATTCTTCAATTCTTTCGATGAAAGAGTTCACTGATGAACCACACCGTTCACCAGAGAACTGCACGTTCCACTTATATGGTCGCTCGGGATTCCGGTCACGGGGTGTATCACCCTGTATTTGGAACCCACTAGAGCTCGTTCGTTGGCCGACTGACGCAGCTGGCGCATCCAAATCTGCTGTCGACATTGTTGGTTGGTTATTATAATTTTTATTATTATCATTTGTAGGAGGTTCCATCACCTCCTCTACCTCGGACAATTTCGCCATCAACAGCAAAATTTCCCCCTTCAAATCCGCTACCTCGTTAACCTCATCAGACGATTCTGCCTTAGCCCTAGCAATCCTACCCAACGACCACTCGATTTTCGTCAAAACTTTCTGATAATCCGACGACTTCGGATTTTTCGATACACTTGGAAGCAAATCCCTAATTTCTAAAATTTTCGCCCTAACCGCCTTCGAATCCTCTTCAAATGAATATGGATAGTGAGGACTATCCGAAGAAATTGAACCAGTCCGTTCCAACATGCGACTGGCCCTGAGAGTCATCCTCATCTCATCCACTTTGGACCCTTCTTTCAATCCCCGCGCTCGTAACTCATAAACGAGTTCTTCTTTCGAAAGCCTATTAATATCCATTCTAACAAAAAAAGTATTTCCAAAACAAAATTTTAGTTAAAACCGTTGATACGAGTAACAAAAACAAGAATTAGAACAACGACAACTTATATGCCCAATCAAAGAAAAAAAAAATTCCAAAACGATCGATTTTTAAAAAAAAAGAAAATCTTAAAGAAAATCTTAAAGAAAACCTCAACCAATCTAACAAACAAATTAACGATAGAAAAAAACAATATGGTAACACCAATATCCAATAAATTTTAAGGAGGCCTAAAAGAAAATCGATATGGTAACAATAGCAACAATTATTTCAAAATTTCAAGAAAACGAAACAAAAGTTAAAATGGTAACGCCAGTAAAGAAAAAGAATCGAATATATTAAAACAAAACTAAAAGAGAATCAATATAAAAGAATCAGCTAAAAATATTTTAAAATTAATTTTAAGAAGACCAGTAAAAGTTAATATGGTAACCCCAATCAAAAATATATTAAAATTAATGGAAATCACAAATAAGTCGATATGGTAATACCACAAAAACAATTGAATAGATTTTAAGAAAACCTAAAACAAATATGAATATAGTAACACCAGAAAAAAAAATAATATTCAAATCACTTTTAAGAAGTCAACAAAAAGAATTACTAAGGTCACACCGCTAAAAAAAATTCACCTAAGAAAACCTAAACGCAAATCAATTTGTTAACACCAGTGGAGAAAAAGAATATTAATATTCAAATAAAACAAATTCTAAAATAATAAAAAAACAATAAGGTAACACCCAAAGGAAAATATTTAAATTAATGTAAAGCAATCAAAAACAAGGTTTATATGGTTACACCAATAAGGTTTAAATTTTCAAATTTAAATTCTAAGATGATCAAAAAAAGGTAATATGGTAACCCCAGTAAAAATATATTAAATAACTTTAAAAAACTAAAAGAAAATCAATATAATAAAACTAGTTAAAATTATTTTAAAATTAATTTTCCGAAAATGAAATAAAAGTAGGATGGTAACCACTAAAAATTATATTAAAACTTATTACCAACGAAATCATACGGATTGAATATATGTATTATGTATATATATACAGATATATCGACGTGATCAAAAGGTCACCTTCAAGATCAACCCCCAAATCTCAAATCACTATTATATATATATATATACACAAATAAATATATGTATGTATGTATTTTTTGATCAAATTAATAAATTCAAAATTTTATCAAAGAAAAATAATAAAGGAAAAACACTCACTCAATTCGATACCGACAACCTCTCCAATTAACTGGACAACTTCCACCACTTTTCCAAGATTTTTCTTTATCCACACTGAGTCTTTGTACAATGTTAAAAAGTTCCAAACTGCCAACCAAATTTCCACCGCTGTTTGACAATTTTTCCACGTAATTTATCTTCACAATATTATCCTGTGTAAAAAGCAAAAAAAAATTAGCAGTACCAATAATTGCAAACAAAAGGACACAGAAATCACACTTATCTAAAAAGACACCTCGACACAGCACAAACTTTCCAAGACAACGAACAAATTTTTCCACAGATTTAAAAGGAATCAAGATTTTTTTCTTTTACAAGCCCCACGTTGGGCGCCAATTGTTGCAATTTTTTTTCCGATAACTATTTTAATAATTAAGCAAAATCCAAAACGAAATTAAAAATGAAATTAAAAATGAAATTGAAGTAAACAAGAAACAATTCGACCGCGCGAAATATTAAATGCAAATGTGCCGATCTGTCAAATGACAGCGGCGAAGAGGCGAGAGGCAAATTGCAACAGGCAGCAAATTAAGTGCTGCCACTAAGACCAGCTCAGCAAGGGGTGGGTTCAGCAATTATAAATTTAATCAACGATTCGATTAAATTAAGTTGCGTGAGGATTGATTTGATATCACTTGATATCAGAAATATTATTTTAATTCGGAATTGCCACAGGGGCGTTCTTACATTAGGTAAGTAAAAGGGTGCCAGCAATTTTTTTTCCTGAAATGAACAAAAAGGAAATTGCAAACCTTTTTTTTTTTGAAAAACAACAAAAGAAACACCAACACAGCAAATCCACTATAAAAATAAAAAAAAAGACAAAATGGATACCTTTTAGATAAATTTATTTATTTAAAAATGCCTGAGAAACCTTACGAGAGTAGGACTAAAACTCAGGATCTTTTCAGAATTCAATAAAAATTGTATGGACACTGGACCGTTAAGGTCTGAATTCCCACGAATAAAATTTTGGGATCGAAACAAAAGAATAACAAAAGAAACGAATTAACACCAAAACAAAATTTCTACTTATCTTTTCAAATTTTCCTCTATGATCCCCAACTTGCTCCTTTTCCTTTTTTTTTTTTTTTTTTTTTTTTTTTTTTTTTTCCTTTCCTTTTTCTAGTTTAGTTTTCCTTCCTTATTTTTTTTCTCGACACTATGAAATTTTTCTACTTTTTCTCAAATTTTTCTAACACTTGATCTTGTTCGAAATCACCACTTTTTTTTTTTTGATCTTCTCACTTTCAAAGCTTGCCAAGAATTGACGGCCAGATCACAAGATCTGTCCTGTCTCTTCTTTCCAATCTCCCGCCATTTTAGCTTTCAGCCAATATGGAGTGGCGGATTTCGATCACATCATCAACAGCCAATCGGAGATCGGCTTGTTGATCTCAACTTGTGATGAAATACTCGCGATCCTGCTTACTCGCCTTTTCCTCTCACAGCTAAATGCAAGTCATCCTGGAATTCGCCGCCCGCTGGATTCACTTCCAGGTCACGACGATTCCAGGAGCTGCATTCAGCCACCCCCACTTTCTACTTCGATATCGAACAGAGATCAAGAACTTAAAATTGAGAAAAATCTTTAATTCAATTTCAGCTTAACTTTAACTTTAATTCGCGCGAAAGGAAAGAAAAAGAAAATAGTTACAATTTGGGATCTGTTAACTTAACCCCTAACTAAGTTGCCCGAAACTTAACCGCCCATATGTCCATACAATTTTTTTCAAGTTTTACAATCGCTTCATAGTTTAATGTCATGAACGTTAAAGAGAAAACCAAAACAACAATTTAAGCCAAAGAATTATGAAATAAAATAAATTTACAATTTTCATTAAACTTTATGTTGGGCCGTAGGCCATTCTCCATATGGAGTAACTTCTCGCGCAACTTTTCTGTATGCATCCACCAGACCGTCCATCTGGTTTGGTTTCACTTCCATGGAAACCATCCTTCTATCGAAATCTGAAACTAAACTTGGTATTATTTTTCCTCACGAAAATGACAGAGAGAACCATAGTCAGAAGGACTATGGCCGTCCCGCTCTCTCTCATCCTCGTGTAGAAGGAATGTGACATTTGTCAAATAGAACATTATAAACAAAACCCAAGTGAGCAATTGGATGCAAAATGCATCATTTTTATTAAAGTTAAAATTAAAAGTGAATAGAATTTGTTGCGTTTATTTATAACGCAACAAATCCCACCCTTTCCTCCTTGAAAAGGTGTTTGTTCATAACACAAACAAGATTACTTAAAAAGGGACTTCCAATATTTATTCGTTTTCCGATAACGACGTAAATGGCTTCAGATCTTTTATGTGCCAAGTGCCACGATCTTTGCCGTTTTCATCTACAAGAACATAAGTCCAAGGAGATAACCTTTTGGAGATTTTAAAAGGGCCCACAAACTTTGGTGCCAATTTAGCCGCGTAGTAATTTGCAGCATCGGACAAAACAAAATTTCTTCGCCATACAAGGTCATTCGGGAGATATTGAGTATCTCTCCTCCTGAGATTGTATGTCTCGGCGGACTTCTTAACCGCTACTTTTAATTTTGCTGCTATTTCTATTCTCAACTTCCTGAACCGTTCTTCAATGGTTCCTCCTTCGACTCTCCTATTCCCTTCAATACTATCACTCCTAATACCTTCGTAGTTCCCACTCGTTGACATCTCTTTTCCAAAGTTTGCATAATATGGACTAACACCTAGAACTTCATGTTGGGATGTGCGTATAGCACAAGCTACCTTAGCTAACTGAGAATCCCAGACTCGATGATTCTCTGAAACATACGCTCTCAAAGTTGTCTTAATAATTTGATTAATCCTTTCGGCAGGATTAGCCTGTGGATGATAATGCGGAGTAAACCTAATTTTCGATGAATAACCCTCACAAAGTGTCCTTAACTCCCTACTCTTGAACTGTGGACCATTGTCACAAATGACAATCTTGGGAACTCCAAACAACAGAAAAACATTATCTTCTAATTCTTTACATACCGCCTTTGCGGTGGCTGCCCTAAGTGGAAACAATAAAGGAAATTTGGTTAGATAATCTACTACTGTCAAAATATACATAAATCCTCTGTTGGACTTAGGTATGGGCCCTACTAAATCTACGCTAATCATCTCCCAGGGAGATGATGCTCCTACTCTCTCAGTCATAAGACCGGCTGGCTTGTCATTAATCGGTTTCACTTGTTGGCATATACTGCATTTCCTAACATATTTAGTGACGTCTACTCTCATCTTAGGCCAATAATATTTAGCTCCTACTCTCGCGAACGTTTTTCTAACCCCCATGTGTCCCGCTAGTGGACTATCGTGACACTCTTTTAAAACTCCTATCCTATCTTTCTTTCCTACTACTAACTTCCACTCTTCGTTATTGTCATGAACGATCACATGATTTGACTTGACAAATTTGTATAACCTGCCATTGTCTACTCTAAAATTCGGAAAAGCTAACGGATTAGACTCAACTGAAGAAACCATCTTAGCCACCCAAGGGTCCTTATCCTCATCTGAAATCCCAGCTAACTCTGGAACTCCCCGAGATAACATGTCTGGTACTACATGTTCTTTCCCTTTCCTATGAATGATTTCAAAATCAAACTGTTGGAGCCGAACTGCCCAACGTGCAAGTCTACCTTGTGGATCTTTGAGATTGCTTAACCAAATCAAAGAATAGTGATCCGTTACGACCGTAAATCGAACTCCTTCGATATAAGGCCGTAACTTCTCGACCGCCCATAAAACTGCCAAACATTCCTTTTCCGTAGTGGAATAATTTCTTTCACTTCTATTAAGTGACCTACTTAAGTAACAAATTACTTTTTCCCCCTCTTCAAATGTTTGGGTGAGTACGGCCCCGATGCCGTAGTCGGATGCATCTGTCTGAACGACAAATGGAAGCTTGAAGTCTGGACATGTCAAAATTGGAGCCGTGATTAAGCATTCCTTTGCTTTCCTGAAACTATCTTCACATTCCTGTGACCAAACGAATTTCCTACTCTTTTTCAACAAATCTGTCAAAGGCCTAACTAGTGTTGCGAAATTCGGTACGAAGCGTCTGTACCAAGAAACTGTCCCTATGAAACTCCTAACTTGTTTTACATTTTTAGGTGCAGGTATTTTGATCATACCATCAACCTTTTCTGGGTCTACGTGTAACCCGTTTTTGTCGACTACATAACCTAAGAATTTAAGAGAAGGTCTACAAAAATTACATTTGTCGCGGCCTACTTTCAACCCTGCCTCTCGTAATCTCCTAAGAACCTCACCTAAAATCTCTAAGTGTTTGTTGAAGGTATCTGTGACGATAATGATATCGTCCAGATACACGAAGACAAATGGTTCCAACTCAGGCCCTAACACACTATCTATGAAACGCTGCCATGTTGCAGGCGCGTTGTGTAATCCAAAAGGCATTCTTTTGAATTGAAATAGACCCCTACCAGGTACCGTAAAGGCAGTGTACTTCCGCGATTCCAATGCCATTGGAATCTGCCAGTAAGCGGACTTAATGTCCAACGATGTTAAAAATTTGGCATTCCTAAGTTTGTCTAAAATAGCCGAAATTATCGGCAACGGATACGCATCCCTTTCTGTCACCTGGTTAACCTTCCTAAAGTCGACACAAAACCTAAAACTATCATCTTTTTTCCTAATGAGAACAATTGGGGAAGCCCATGGACTGTTTGATTTCTCAATCACGTCCTCTTCCAACATCTCCTGAAGTGATCTATCTATATGCTCCTGCATTGCCGGTGAAACCGGGTAATACCTCTGCTTAATCGGCTCAGACGAAGTTTTGATGACATGTTCTACCATTGTTGTTACCCCTAATCCCCCTGGCATATTCCTAAAAGCATTCTCGACTAAATGTTTAAGTTTCCCTTTCTGATCCTCGTCTAATTCAGACTCCTCTGTGATAGACGTAGTATCTATCGAAGCCACTATCTCCTGGCTCGAAAAACTCCACATGTTTGAACGTAAATCCGGGACTATACCCGATAATGCCCAAAAATCGGCACCTAAAATCAAAGCATGCGGTATGTTGGGAATGACTAAGCATTCAATCAAAATTGACCTACTCTCTACAACAATGGGTACTTTAACTATTCCTAACACTCCTATACTCGCACCATCTGCTAAATGAACTTCCCTAACATTTGAACTATCTAATTGTAATCCTACATCTTTTAAAACATTCCATGCGTCCCTACCAATAATAGTTCGCGATGCTCCAGAATCTAGTAATCCTAAAAACCTAAAACCATAAATATTAACTCCTAAAAACGGACGTCTATCTGTACCGCTTGAATCTAATGTGAAACCTAACCTAACTTTACAAGCCAACTGGTCACCAGCAGGCAACCTCCCTAACTCTGACGCCGGCGCTCTTGTCCTGCTGGCCCAAGAGTCCGTTGCCCGTTTCCCGACGAGCAGCGTCTACAATTTTGCCTTGTGGTCCCAACAGCACCACAACCAAAACAACGCCTAGGAGCGGAACAGGAATTAGCGAAATGGCCTTCCCTGTTACATTTAAAACAACGATTGTTTCTATTGGGAGGAGGATCAGGGTTAACCGCAACTCGAGTATCCGATACCGAGGCGATATAAGCAACATCCGGCTCCAAAGCCGACCTGTTGCGATTAGAGGGTGGAGGAACGAAAGACTCGACATTTGCCCTAATGGTTTCCAGCCTTCTGCCCAAGGCCACCAAATCATTGACTGACTTAATGTCAGCTAAACCTAGCTGTGTCTGGTAGAATGGAGCTATATTCTTCATGAGAATAGCCAACTTCCTATTCTCACTCAGAGGCTCCGAAAAACGTTTGAAAAGAGTCTGCATGAGCGCAACGTACATACCTATTGACTCTTCCTTACCCTGGGTTCGACGCCTGACCTCATCCAACAAGAGGTCATCATAGTTGGAGGGCAAAAACTCCAACTTTAATTCCCTAACCAACTCTTTCCATGTTGAAGCCGTGTCCCTAATCGCCCTAAACCAAAGAAGCGCCTTCCCAGTAAATAAGTCCACCGCTGACCTGTAAATTGCTTCCTCAGAAACACCGCGAGCCTCCCTCAATTCTTCAATTCTTTCGATGAAAGAGTTCACTGATGAACCACACCGTTCACCAGAGAACTGCACGTTCCACTTATATGGTCGCTCGGGATTCCGGTCACGGGGTGTATCACCCTGTATTTGGAACCCACTAGAGCTCGTTCGTTGGCCGACTGACGCAGCTGGCGCATCCAAATCTGCTGTCGACATTGTTGGTTGGTTATTATAATTTTTATTATTATCATTTGTAGGAGGTTCCATCACCTCCTCTACCTCGGACAATTTCGCCATCAACAGCAAAATTTCCCCCTTCAAATCCGCTACCTCGTTAACCTCATCAGACGATTCTGCCTTAGCCCTAGCAATCCTACCCAACGACCACTCGATTTTCGTCAAAACTTTCTGATAATCCGACGACTTCGGATTTTTCGATACACTTGGAAGCAAATCCCTAATTTCTAAAATTTTCGCCCTAACCGCCTTCGAATCCTCTTCAAATGAATATGGATAGTGAGGACTATCCGAAGAAATTGAACCAGTCCGTTCCAACATGCGACTGGCCCTGAGAGTCATCCTCATCTCATCCACTTTGGACCCTTCTTTCAATCCCCGCGCTCGTAACTCATAAACGAGTTCTTCTTTCGAAAGCCTATTAATATCCATTCTAACAAAAAAAGTATTTCCAAAACAAAATTTTAGTTAAAACCGTTGATACGAGTAACAAAAACAAGAATTAGAACAACGACAACTTATATGCCCAATCAAAGAAAAAAAAAATTCCAAAACGATCGATTTTTAAAAAAAAAGAAAATCTTAAAGAAAATCTTAAAGAAAACCTCAACCAATCTAACAAACAAATTAACGATAGAAAAAAACAATATGGTAACACCAATATCCAATAAATTTTAAGGAGGCCTAAAAGAAAATCGATATGGTAACAATAGCAACAATTATTTCAAAATTTCAAGAAAACGAAACAAAAGTTAAAATGGTAACGCCAGTAAAGAAAAAGAATCGAATATATTAAAACAAAACTAAAAGAGAATCAATATAAAAGAATCAGCTAAAAATATTTTAAAATTAATTTTAAGAAGACCAGTAAAAGTTAATATGGTAACCCCAATCAAAAATATATTAAAATTAATGGAAATCACAAATAAGTCGATATGGTAATACCACAAAAACAATTGAATAGATTTTAAGAAAACCTAAAACAAATATGAATATAGTAACACCAGAAAAAAAAATAATATTCAAATCACTTTTAAGAAGTCAACAAAAAGAATTACTAAGGTCACACCGCTAAAAAAAATTCACCTAAGAAAACCTAAACGCAAATCAATTTGTTAACACCAGTGGAGAAAAAGAATATTAATATTCAAATAAAACAAATTCTAAAATAATAAAAAAACAATAAGGTAACACCCAAAGGAAAATATTTAAATTAATGTAAAGCAATCAAAAACAAGGTTTATATGGTTACACCAATAAGGTTTAAATTTTCAAATTTAAATTCTAAGATGATCAAAAAAAGGTAATATGGTAACCCCAGTAAAAATATATTAAATAACTTTAAAAAACTAAAAGAAAATCAATATAATAAAACTAGTTAAAATTATTTTAAAATTAATTTTCCGAAAATGAAATAAAAGTAGGATGGTAACCACTAAAAATTATATTAAAACTTATTACCAACGAAATCATACGGATTGAATATATGTATTATGTATATATATACAGATATATCGACGTGATCAAAAGGTCACCTTCAAGATCAACCCCCAAATCTCAAATCACTATTATATATATATATATACACAAATAAATATATGTATGTATGTATTTTTTGATCAAATTAATAAATTCAAAATTTTATCAAAGAAAAATAATAAAGGAAAAACACTCACTCAATTCGATACCGACAACCTCTCCAATTAACTGGACAACTTCCACCACTTTTCCAAGATTTTTCTTTATCCACACTGAGTCTTTGTACAATGTTAAAAAGTTCCAAACTGCCAACCAAATTTCCACCGCTGTTTGACAATTTTTCCACGTAATTTATCTTCACAATATTATCCTGTGTAAAAAGCAAAAAAAAATTAGCAGTACCAATAATTGCAAACAAAAGGACACAGAAATCACACTTATCTAAAAAGACACCTCGACACAGCACAAACTTTCCAAGACAACGAACAAATTTTTCCACAGATTTAAAAGGAATCAAGATTTTTTTCTTTTACAAGCCCCACGTTGGGCGCCAATTGTTGCAATTTTTTTTCCGATAACTATTTTAATAATTAAGCAAAATCCAAAACGAAATTAAAAATGAAATTAAAAATGAAATTGAAGTAAACAAGAAACAATTCGACCGCGCGAAATATTAAATGCAAATGTGCCGATCTGTCAAATGACAGCGGCGAAGAGGCGAGAGGCAAATTGCAACAGGCAGCAAATTAAGTGCTGCCACTAAGACCAGCTCAGCAAGGGGTGGGTTCAGCAATTATAAATTTAATCAACGATTCGATTAAATTAAGTTGCGTGAGGATTGATTTGATATCACTTGATATCAGAAATATTATTTTAATTCGGAATTGCCACAGGGGCGTTCTTACATTAGGTAAGTAAAAGGGTGCCAGCAATTTTTTTTCCTGAAATGAACAAAAAGGAAATTGCAAACCTTTTTTTTTTTGAAAAACAACAAAAGAAACACCAACACAGCAAATCCACTATAAAAATAAAAAAAAAGACAAAATGGATACCTTTTAGATAAATTTATTTATTTAAAAATGCCTGAGAAACCTTACGAGAGTAGGACTAAAACTCAGGATCTTTTCAGAATTCAATAAAAATTGTATGGACACTGGACCGTTAAGGTCTGAATTCCCACGAATAAAATTTTGGGATCGAAACAAAAGAATAACAAAAGAAACGAATTAACACCAAAACAAAATTTCTACTTATCTTTTCAAATTTTCCTCTATGATCCCCAACTTGCTCCTTTTCCTTTTTTTTTTTTTTTTTTTTTTTTTTTTTTTTTTCCTTTCCTTTTTCTAGTTTAGTTTTCCTTCCTTATTTTTTTTCTCGACACTATGAAATTTTTCTACTTTTTCTCAAATTTTTCTAACACTTGATCTTGTTCGAAATCACCACTTTTTTTTTTTTGATCTTCTCACTTTCAAAGCTTGCCAAGAATTGACGGCCAGATCACAAGATCTGTCCTGTCTCTTCTTTCCAATCTCCCGCCATTTTAGCTTTCAGCCAATATGGAGTGGCGGATTTCGATCACATCATCAACAGCCAATCGGAGATCGGCTTGTTGATCTCAACTTGTGATGAAATACTCGCGATCCTGCTTACTCGCCTTTTCCTCTCACAGCTAAATGCAAGTCATCCTGGAATTCGCCGCCCGCTGGATTCACTTCCAGGTCACGACGATTCCAGGAGCTGCATTCAGCCACCCCCACTTTCTACTTCGATATCGAACAGAGATCAAGAACTTAAAATTGAGAAAAATCTTTAATTCAATTTCAGCTTAACTTTAACTTTAATTCGCGCGAAAGGAAAGAAAAAGAAAATAGTTACAATTTGGGATCTGTTAACTTAACCCCTAACTAAGTTGCCCGAAACTTAACCGCCCATATGTCCATACAATTTTTTTCAAGTTTTACAATCGCTTCATAGTTTAATGTCATGAACGTTAAAGAGAAAACCAAAACAACAATTTAAGCCAAAGAATTATGAAATAAAATAAATTTACAATTTTCATTAAACTTTATGTTGGGCCGTAGGCCATTCTCCATATGGAGTAACTTCTCGCGCAACTTTTCTGTATGCATCCACCAGACCGTCCATCTGGTTTGGTTTCACTTCCATGGAAACCATCCTTCTATCGAAATCTGAAACTAAACTTGGTATTATTTTTCCTCACGAAAATGACAGAGAGAACCATAGTCAGAAGGACTATGGCCGTCCCGCTCTCTCTCATCCTCGTGTAGAAGGAATGTGACATTTGTCAAATAGAACATTATAAACAAAACCCAAGTGAGCAATTGGATGCAAAATGCATCATTTTTATTAAAGTTAAAATTAAAAGTGAATAGAATTTGTTGCGTTTATTTATAACGCAACAGCCTTTTCTTATATTTAACTTTTTTGTTTTCAAATAATCCACAGAACCAATATTTCCACCACATTACTACCTTGGATACAACACAAAATGATTCCTCGGGCTCTTTCGTCCATTTTTGACCACTGGTGGCAAGAAAAAACTCTTCATTCGACGCATAAACCGACGTTGACGATTCTTGGTCATGCTTATGAAATTTAGCACTTCCAATTTCGTTAAGTCCAGGCAAATTTTCTATCGATCCTAAAAATAAAATAATTGAATTGAAACATAATGTTTCCTTACGAAAGTGCTAAATACATAATTACCAAAAAATTAAGTTTTGTTCCTATTACTTTGGCCATAGCTGTAGACCTACATAAAACCAAAAGCACCAATTTGTTTGAAAACCACACTACTGCATCATATTTAACTGCATATATATAAACGATTATATGTATGTATGTGTATTTATTTAAATGTACATAGTACAAGTAAAGGCATCCTCCTCCTTGATGCAAGTAATGTCCTTCCTGTGCTGTGCATGTGTCTTGCAGATGCGATGTTAAAAAGTTTGCCACTGAAAACTTTGCTTAACTCCTACGAACATTGTATATCTACCTATGAATGTATACAATTATATGGAATGCTTATGCACTCGGCCAAGGATAAACGAGACGAGAGTATAAGAGTATAGGTCTAGGTAAATAGTACCTATAAACCTATAACAGTAAGTATTGTAGAATATGAATGTTTGGGTATAGTGTGTTATTTGCAGTGACATTCTTGCGGAATATTGGATGTGTGTGTCAGCTTGATTTGCAGACAGGTGCCTACAAAATGCTAGACAGGTATGCGAAAGGGCTTTACCTTGCAGTAACCATAAGCTAAATGCGTACAATGTCACATGGTTAAGGGATTTTTGTTGTTGTTGTTTAAATTTAATAAAGGACGAGTTAAATAAAGAGCCATAAAAATAGTGAAAACATTTAAAAATATTATTGCGGCTTAAAAATGGTGTATAGATACATTCCTCTGAAGACCTTTTATTTAAAGTGATACAAAATTTGTCTTAAAAGAATAAGATAGTTGCTTTTGAGAGCAATTTTTAAAAAATCATAATTTGAGTTCAATTAAGAGACTGCAATAGAAAACTGTCTTACACAGAGATAAGAGTCAAAAAGACAATGTGACAAATGTGAACATCCCATAAAACGTACTCTTTTAAAATATTTGTTTGTCATGAAAAACTCTGACAATGAAAAGAAAATGTTCGTATTATTTGAAACACATGTTTTAGAAGACGAAATTGATAAATTTAAAAAAACATTTATGAATTATGAATTGAAATGGGTTCCTGCAGTTAAGACGAAAACATTTGGAAGAGGAGGTGGCAGAGAATTATTCGGCTATCGCAAACATCTTGAAGCGGTTAATCTAAATTCTAAGCCAGTTGAAGACATGGATATCTTGGAGTTAAAAACCAATGACGTTGCTGTGTATATCATTCCCATTTACCTGAACTGTTCACACTGGACGAGGGATTACGACCGGCTTTGTGAAACGTTTCTGACACTAGGTTCAATGGATGTGCTTTTGGTTGAGGATTTTAACGCAAGGATCGGACTGTCGCAAAACAACTTTGTTAGTGGAATTTCAGCACCAATCATAAATACAACTCGCAGATCTAAAGATGAGGTATGTGATGGGAAGGGGGCTAAGATACTTGAAATTGCTGATAGTTTGGATGCAAAGTTGGTAAACGGTAGTTGTAATGGGGACTCGAATGGCGAGTTCACGTTTTTTCGTGGAGCGTCATGCTCTGTCATAGACTACTGCTTTGTGTCTGGAAAGTGGAATGCAATTCTGAGAGATTTCAGGATATCAGCGCAAATTTTCTCAGACCATATGCCCCTGGAAATGTCTTGTATAGTTTCAGGATGTGAAGAAATGCCCAACACAAAACAATTGGGCCTACTACCTAAGTTGAAATGGAGTGATAGAAACCAAAATATTTACCAAAATAAATTAAATATAGAACTTATTAAACGAAAGTTAGACAACAACCTGCTGTATATGAATGATCTCACCGAAATAATAGTTGAGGCTGCGCCAGCAAGTGCGAAAGGAAGACCTAAAGATGCTTCTAAGCAAGCCTGGTTTGATAAAGAATTTCAAAAAGCTAGACAAAAATCGTTTTCATTCCTAAGACTGCTAAGGAAATTCAACACGTCTTTTTTCAAAATCATGTATGCAGCGGCAAATAAGGATTTTAAGAAACTCTGTCTTGAGAAAAGAAAGTGCCTGGAGCAACAAACCATATGCATCCTTAATTCTTCAAAATCTTCTGCAGAATTTTGGAAAGCGGCGAAATCTATTAACGGGAGAAACAATTTAATTGCAACATCTCTGCGAGCGTTTGAGCTTCGTGACTACTTTAAGACTCTGCTTAATGCACCTCAATCTTCCCCGCTTCCACAGTACGCAGCTCCGTTTTTCGTCGATGATTTTTTAGATGCTCCATTTGCAATTTATGAAGTAAAAAAGGTTATTGAAAAATCTAAAGCGGGAAAAGCGCCGGGAGACGACCGAGTCCCAGTAGAGTTTTATAAAAACTGTATAACCGAATTCCTGTCCGCATTGACGGAGGAATATAATAGAATATTTGAGAGTGCACATGTTCCGGATAACTTCAAAAAAGCAATTATATACCCTTTGCACAAAAAAGGACCATATGATATACCAGAAAATTATAGAGGCATTTCCTTTTTGAATGCTTCTGTAAAGATCTTTAGTACTCTGATTTTCAATAGGCTAAGACAGTGGATCGAGGATAACAAAATACTCAACGAAAATCAAGCTGGATTCAGGAGAAACTATTCGACTTTGGACCAAATATTCAGCCTGTTTAATATTGCGGGAGAGCTTCAAAAAAAGAAAACAAAAACTTTATGCCTTTTTTGTCGATTTCCGTGCCGCTTTCGATTCAATTGATCGGGAAGCACTTTTTTATAAGCTCTATAAATTGGGGATATCAGGTAAAATTGTTACCTTACTGAAAGCGATGTATGAAAAGAATGTAGCCTACGTGTGGGATGGGGAATCTGTTTCTGAAGAGTTTCCAGCTGAAATGGGAGTAAAGCAAGGATGTATCCTGAGTACGTTACTGTTCAATCTCTTTATAAACGATATCGTGGAAGAAGTTGGCGGAGGAATCCAGTTTGCAAATACACAGATACCAGGGCTCATTTTTGCGGATGATATTGTATTTTTATCTGAAAGTGTTGAAGGAATGCAGCGAACGATGAATCGTCTGGAGAAGTACTGCAAAACTTGGAATTTAACCGTTAATTTAGAGAAGTCCAAAATGATGATATTCAGGGATGGTGGTGGTAGATATGCGAGTAATGAAAAGTGGACTTATATGGGAGACAGTGTTGTAATCGTTCGAGAATATAAATACTTAGGCGTATTAATCACGGCAAATCTAAACATGAAAAAACATTTCCAGTTGAAACTAGCGGAAGCAAAGAGAGCTGTATCTTCAGTGTGGGCCCGTTGTATTGAAAATAAATTCATCGAACACAGGGCAAAGATTAAAATTTTTCATACCACCGCAGCTTCTATAATGCTCTACGGTGCTCAGGTTTGGGGGTACAACCAATTCGAAGAGGTGGAAAGATTCCTCAGGTATTTCTTGAAACGCATTTTTCGGTTACCTAACTGCACACCTAATTATATGTTGCATTTGGAAACTACTGAACCGCCAATGTTTTTAAGCACACTAAAGCTGCATTTTGAATATATTTTGAAGGTGATGGAGATGGATGATACTAGATTGCCAAAAAAAGTTCTTAAGAAGCTGCTATCTTCTAGGGGAGGTCTAGTCAAAGAGTGGGAGGAGTTGGCGAATAGTCTAGGAGAAAACTTCCGCTGTTTACCTGATATTAGTGTAACGGACTTGCGAAAAGTATTTACAGCGATATTAGAAAAAGTCAGCAACACCACATATGCAAAATATCTACAAGAAGCACAAACCTCACAATATAGAATGATCTACAGTCAACTCAGTACACACCTACGAGAAAACACATACTTCCTTAACCATTACCCCCTGCATATGATAAACATTATATTCAAAGTACGAGGAGAATTATTAAATTTAAATTTCATTCCTCATCGACCTGATCTGCCGATTTTATGTGGCCTATGTAATCTGAAGGAAAGGGAAGATACATTTCACTTTATTGCCAGGTGTCCCATCTTAAAAGAGTTTCGAGTGAGATATTTTGGGGTGGCCTCGATGGATTGGAACAACACCATAGAATTTTTGAATGGAAAAGTAAGCTGGGAGATTTTATATAAATACACGTCAAGCGCACTGTGCTATAGAAAGCGTATTATGGAAGGAGACTTCTAAAATAAAAAAAAAAAAACAAAAACTACAATGTTCAATATTTATACATATAAAACTTAAACAAAAATGTCAATCTGGTAGACGGCCATTGGCCAAGCCATATTAAACTTAAGGTTAAAATTGTAAATTGTAAATCAAAGCTTTTTTTGTTTAAATAAAGTTTTTAAAACTAAAACTAACTAAACTAAAAGAAAATGTTTTGTCTTTGACTTATTTCCGAAACTTATCTATTTTATTTTGTCAATTCCAAACTGCAATTTTTAGCGAAGCACATTTTTCCTCTATATTTTCTATTTAAAACTTGGCAACACCGCAATTTGACACCTGGCAAACTCATAATTTTAGTTGAATATTTGTAATTTGCAAAGATAGATAGCTTAGCTAGTGGAAGAGTTCCTGATGTCTCAAGGCCTGTGCATCATTGATATTGCTGCTTCATAGCGTAAGAAGTTTCATGGTCACATAATTTTACGTTTACACCGTCACACACGACACACATAAACTCCAATTCCAAACTGTAGACGCATTAAAATTTAACATTACTCATTCATTACTTATTTAGGACCGACATTTTTGAAAAGCTCGAAATTTTTGAAAAACTGGTTCGAAATTACCTCAAAAGAATCGAATCTAGAGTGGTGAATCCAATAAAATGTTCATTTAAAATACCTGGGATATGTTTTATTTCGCTATACTTTGGAGATACACAAATGAATTACCCTCACTCAATAGTCTTACCTCTAAGATCTAAGGGTCTTTCCACAGAACAAAAAAATTCATACTATTTTAGTAGTCAAATAGTCATTTTTCAGCAACAAACGAAGCGACCGCTACAGTCAAGAGGACAATTTTCGGTTGTAAATTTTGGGATCCAAAATTGTTTAACAAGTTGGTGGTCAATTTGACAACTGTGGTAGCCAATATGACAACTCTCGAAAGAAATTGAAACTACTGTTGTCATTTTGACTGATAGGTCCTTATCAGTGTGGTTTTCGACCAGGAAAGTCCACAGTCGATCAAATATTTATATTACGGCAGATCGTGGAAAAAACCCAAGAACATCAAATCGACACCCACCATCTTTTCATCGATTCCTAGGCCGCATATGACAACATCTACAGGGACACACTGTATAGAGCCATGTCTACTTTTGGCATCCCTGCCAAACTCGTCCGATTGTGCAGGATGGAGAATTCACGCTGCTCCATAAAGGTTGGAAACAACTTAACAGAACCTTTCGATGTCAGAAAAGGTTTAAGACAAGGTGATGCGCTGTCATGCGATTTTTTTAACATCGTACTTAAAAGAATAGTGCAGAGCTCACACGTCAACACTAGAGCCAAAGTCTGTCCATTTACTAATCGGAAGAACTCAGCGTGATGTCAATGGGGCTTTTGTGAGTATTGAGGCAGAGGCAGCAAAAATGGGTTTAACGGTTAATGAGCGCAAAACAAAGTACATGCTGTCGTCAAAAAAGAACTTACTAGGGACCGAGCTAGATGGAGAAGTTCGTTGGCCGAGGCCCTAGTTAACACAGGACTGTAGCGCCACTTTAAGTAAGTAAGTAAGTTGTCATTTTGACTACCGTGGGGGTCAATATGACAACCAAGGTAGTCATTAAGAAAACTCTGGTAGTCAATATCACAACTGCGGTAGTCAAAATGACAATCGCTCTAGTGAGTGTGACAAATAAGGCATGACAACCACGGTGGACAATGGGACAACTGCTGTAGTCAATATGACAATTTTTTTTAAAACGAACATCTAATTTGACTACATCTAAGAACGCAAGCGACTTGAAATAAATTTTACATTATATATTGCAACGTGATACCAAACTAGTATACTTTTGGAAAAAATTCCAATAATTCCAAAATATTTGTCACCTCGAATATTCAACGAAGAAAAAAAAATTTGTCTCCAAAATAATTTCATGCAACGAGAAATAACGTTTTTAACATTTGGTAAAATGTTGAGAAAAATCAAATTGACAGTTTTTTTACGAAAAATAAAAAAAAATTAATTAATTAATTAAAGTTAGTAAAAAATTGACTTTCGACTCAAATATCTTTTCAAAAATTTGAGAAATTGGCTTGAAACTAATCTAATCAGTAAAATTTTGAGAAAAATTGAATTGACAGTTTTTTTTTTACAAAAAAAAAAACCTAAAAACAAAATTACTAAAACTTAGTAAACATTTATTTTCGACTCAATTTCTTTTTAAAAATTAAAAATATTGGCTTCAAACAGTCCATTTTTTCATAAAAAAATAAAATCTACAAAAAAAAGTACGCAAATTTGGTAAAAATTGATGTTCGGTTCTCGATATCTCACAGATTAATTTCATTCATCCAATTTGTATATGTTTATATAAGAAATAAACATTTTACGAAATGCTACTAAAATTGGTAAAAATTTGTTTTCGACTAAAAATCCATTTAACATAACTAGATTTTGAAATAAAACTATTTCATTATATGAAAAATATTGTTGGTAATTTTTAAATTTTTAAGAAAAATTCAACTGACAACTTTTTTAACACAACACGAAAACCTTCAAACTTTTAAACAAGACAAATCGACAGACGGGATGGGAAGTTATTAGTGTGGGTCGCATTCCAGCCTATTTTTTTTCTGTGTAGTTACATTCAATTCTTAATATTTAAAAACGATGATGCAACAAGTTTCCCAACATTGAATTCCAATAAATTTGAATACAAAATCTCATTTTTAAAATTTCCATGATAATTATTAAATTATTTAAATTTATTTAAAATGCATTTTTCTTAAATTAAAAAGTTTTAATTTGTAGGTAAATGATAAAATAACTAGGTGTGCTATGTAATTCATTTCTTTAACGAAGTTATTCTTCTTTATACCCTTGTGGTCGAGAAAGGATATAAATGCTTGATTGTGTCTAGGATAAATGTCCACGTTTAAAAACTTTTATTTCCTCGAATTAAAACAAAAAAAAAACTTTAAAAATAGATAGAAAAAGTGAAAAAGGAAAAGAGTTCGGAATAAGTCACATAACTTCCTTGTTATAACAGTAAACGATGGTTTTGTTTCTCAATAAAAAAACAGTTCTCTTTAGAAGTTAAAAGTGCACGAACGTGAGATTTAAAAAGTTTTCTTAAAAACTCACTTAGAATAGTTTTTAAATCAGAATTAAATATTCTTGGGAGATTAATGTGAGATGGATGAGTTATCTGGGAAGCAGTGTTGTTCCTCTACGTGTCGACTTTAATTGTCTACATTTTAACGTAGACAATCGGTCGACAATGTCGATAATGTAGACAATGTGTCGACAATGTAGACAATCACTTAAATGTGTTTTTAAATAGGAATTTAATCAATGGACACGGCATAGTGTTTAGACAAATTCTGGCGCCACAAACTTTTTACAGGAAACCACCCACTCAGGAAAATTTGGACCCAGGAGTTAGAAAATAAGGGAATCCTAAATTACTGATTCACCCACTAACTAGCAGATATCCTGATTTCATAAATGTAAAAATCTTAATATATAAAAATCCAGTGTCATATGTATGTTCCCAGTGAACTCTTCACCAAGTCAACCGATTTCGGTGAAAGTTGGCATTTTATGTGTAATTTGGTCTAACTTGAGATATAGGATAGTTTATATTTCGATGAATGGTCTAAATTGTATATAATGTTGCATTAATATATAAAAATGCAGTGACATATGTATGTTCCCAGTGAACTCTTCACCAAGTCAACCGATTTCGATGAAACTTGGCATTTTATGTGTAATTTGGTCTAACTTAAGATATAGGATAGTTTATATTTCGATTAATGGTCTAATGGTCTATATGTTGCAAATGAAAAATCTATAATATAAAAATAAGTCGGGTTTTCCTTTCTGACGTTATAACTCCAGAACACACGAACCGATTTCCACGGTTTTGCATTCGTTGGAATGGTCTCGGGCTCCGTGAGGTTTATAGCAGACAAAATTCAGGAAAATTTTCAACAGAAAAGAGGTGAACTCCGTTTAGCTTCCCATAGAAAGCTATTGTAAAAATTCCGATTTGTGGAATTGAAATTTTTAAAATTTTTTGACGTTTCAAGAGCCCTAGGGCTTACTTTTGGGAACCTTTTTTAGTCTACCATATCTCTAGAAACGTCAGAGATATCGACTTCAAATAACGTTTGTTAAGATAATAAGAATATTTGCCTAGAGTACCAAGTGCGAACATCGGCCTCCGCACAAGACATGCAAGGCAGCAACAAGTGTATTCACAGAACTTAAGCGAAGAAAGACAAAATATATTAAGAGAAAATTCCAAATTGGCCACAGGTGTTTTCCACTGATGCGCTAGGTCGCATGTACATTGTACATGTACACTGTTCATCCTAGAAATGATGAATGTTTTTATTTGCGACTGCTGTTGGTAAATGTACGAGGACCAAAATCATTTGCGCATTTGAAAACTGTGAATGGCCACCAATGCCAAACATATCGAGAAGCTACTGATTGAAGTAGGAATGATTGCGCCAAATCGATCGATGCACGATGCATTGAACCAAAAACTTCGAAATAATGTGCCGTTGCTGAATGAACAAAAAAAAACAAGTATACGAAACATTAATGCAAGCGGTGGACAAAAATATTGGCGGTCTATTCTTCCTGGACGCACCTGGAGGAATAGGGAAAACATTTGTCATTTCATTGATTTTGGCCACTATTCGATCAAAATGTGACATAGCTTTGGCGTTAGCATCATCTGGAATTGCAGCAACTCTTCTAGAAGGCGGTCGTACTGCACATTCTGAGCTTAAGTTGCCACTCAATTTAAACACAATTGATACTCCAACATGCAATATTTCCCGATCCAGTGCAATGGGAAAATTGGCAAGCTCATTGTTAGGAATGGGTGCATAATAGCACATAAGAAATCACTTGAAGCACTTAACTTCACACTAAAGGATATTTGACGAAGTAACAACATCCAACGAAGTTTTTGAACTCTCTGGAGTTACCATGGAAATCATAATAATTTCCAACTCAAAGTTATTTCAGTTATTATGATATTGCGTAATTTGAATCCACCGGGACTTTGCAACTGTACTCGACTTGCGGTGAAAAGACTTATGCCGAATTTGATTGAGGCAACCATTATTAACGGAAAGTACGCAGGTGAAAATGTATTTATTCCTCGAATACTGATTCCGACTGATCTTCCACTTGACTTCAAACGATTGCAATTTCCGGTTCGCCTTGCGTATGCAGTGACAATTAACGCTTCGATTCAGTACTTACTTTGGATTCACTTTCAATTTTTATTTAGAGAAGTGCAACTAAATTACACTTAATTTTTGTAATCGAAATGAATTCATTATTGTTGTTAAATGAAATAAAATTTTTCCTTTTCAAACATAAAACAAAAAAAAATAATTTTTCTTCATCTTTTAATCCCCAAACGAAATGTTACAAAAAACGAAGCCATCCGGTGGCGAAACGGAGTTCGACGGGTTTGCTAGTAGTGTATAAATACGGTATAAATTTAAAAAAAATGGTTTTATTTATGTTTATTTTTGTAAAAAATTGATCCCATAGTTAAAATTTAATAGCAACAAAAAATTAAAAAAAAGAACAATTATTTAACGGACAATTAATTATTAATTGTCTTCAGAAATGAAAAGTAAACTTTGGGTGTTGCCAAACTTTTACATTTATGAATTCGGCCATTATCAAATTTATGGACCACTTTCTGATATTTTCAAAACATTTAATTTCTTACAACGGTACGTCTTGTGGTGAAAACTTTCATAGAATTATGATTTATGAATTAGAATTATATGAGGCTATTCCGATTGCTGCAAAATATTCAAATTTGGTAGAGCTGTAAATCTTAAAGTGAATAGAAAGGTACAAACTGAAATGTTGTTGCGTGGCATCCGCCCACTTTCTTAAAATCGTTATCAATTAAATCACCAGTAAGTTGGAAGAAATGAATTTAACCATCTGATCTTACTTTTAGGAAAACGCAAAAAACTGAATAACTTCTATATTTGACTCCTCTCAGATTTTTGACATGAATAAAATAAAGCTGTCGATGTTTTGAGTTGCATGAGATAATTTTGTTATTTCTATAGGTTCGTAGTAGCTTGATGTACCGTGTTTCATTTGGATTTTTCTCCTTCAAAATAAAAAATTAAATTACAAACAGCCCTATTCTGCTACACGTTCACATGAATGTTTGTATCCTGCTGGATAAAAGAAATTGCTTGAAAATGCTCAAAATTGATAGCGAAATAAAATTTAAACAATTAGATTGCCTTTAGAAATCCAATAATAAATCTTGTTAAAGTTTTGCATTCAAAGGATGCAAGATTTCAAGAAATATTTTGAAGTAAATGTAACGAATCATTCACGTGAATCGAAAGATTCGAACGAATTGTATAGCAGAATAGGCCCGAAAATAAAGTTGACTGCAAAAAGTTTTTATTTTTCTAATATAAAGCTTAAGCTATAAAAAATAGATAAAATTAATAAAGAAATATATCAAATTTTATACTTACATACGTAACTGCATCTGTTAAATCTACGAAAGAAAGAGAAACCACTTTGAAAACAGAAATGTAGGTGATTTTAAAAAGCATAAGTTGGAAGAAGAAATTAAAACCGGGAATTATTTCCCTATTCCAACTAATGCTTTTTAAAACCACTTCAAGCTATTTCTGTTAGCTAAATGGATTTCTTGGACTTAACAGATTCGTCTTCCTACAGAGATGACATTTTCCATTAAAATTTAATATAAGGAAACTTTGGAACTTATTCGCTTTTTCATTTAAAAAGAGTTCTTGGGACTTCTGTAGGATTATGAAATAAGAACGGTAGAATGGTAGGTATAAGTGCATTCATCTACAAAATAAAAATCGAATATTTAAGGTCTTCCGGGCGGGCGTGGTATCCGCCAAATTTATTGGAATCGTTATGAAATGTGAAGCACTTCCGTTTCCTGTAGAAAAATGAAATTTGGTAGAGTGATATGATATGAAGTTCATATACATATGTAGTATAAAGGTACGAAATGAAAACTGGAAATTTTCCATTCAGGGCGAGTGGTACCTACTAAGGTACTTTGACGTTGGATGACGACCTTTTTAAAACCTGACCAGTAAACCAGTGAACTAAGAAGGTTTGGTTTTTGGTTATCATTACAAATATCTAACATAATTCAAAAGTTTTTCGATATCTTTATAACCAAAGAACTAGGTAGGTACGCGTTTAGATTTAGAACAAATGATTTTTTACGATTATCTTGTTGTTAGACACATCTTTTTCTTTTAGTATTTTTTTTTTAACTTTTTTGTTTTTGGTTCGATAGGTAGGTACATTTTAGTAGGATAAATTATGAATTATGATGGTTTTGCGAATTGTCTACATTGTTGACAAATTTATGTCGACAATTGTGAATTGTCTACATGTAGACAATCATGTAGTCTACATTTATAGTCTACATGGCACAACACTGCTGGGAAGGACATTTTAAATGCTTCATTGGTGATTCCTCTAACTTGATGTTGGACTAAGAGTACGACATGATAAAGTAATATGTGAAGTAAATAATAAAGTAGGTATAAATGTTAGGTTAATTCGTCTAGTAACTTTTGTGAATACACATGATTTAAAAAATTAAAATTAAAAATGTAAGAGCATAGTAAAAGATGACAAAATAGTTCTCTTTACATAAAATCATAATTCTCGAAAACATATGGTAAGAAAAGGTGCAAAAATGGTGCATTAAGAGAATTTAAAAAATATTCAGAATTCAAAGTGTTTTTAAAAGGCATTTAAATGACTTTCTACATTAAAGATTTTTAGAGAGAGTTGTATGTATTTTCATGGTTACGTAGGTAGGCAGAGATGGCAGCCGCAAGTAGCATTTCCTACGCAAATCAACTAATGCTGGAAAACGTCGTTTTAGTACCATAAACTCGTTGAGAAGGACTCAAAGACGATTCCCCATCCAAATTCATACTCCATCTTTGACCTTTCAGTAAAGATAGTTGTATCGAAGTCTTTCGTAAAGATGCCATCCTACCAATCCTTTTTGGGATTTCAGGGATGCAGTAGTCGGTGTCCGTCGCAAAAATATCCACTGGAATCAGTTCGTTAGTGTTGCCATGTCAATAGGGTCTGAAAAAACAACAGTTTGATTCTTTTAGCCTTAGCACTCTGAATGATACTAAATATTTAATGTCAAGGTGTACTGGTAAGAGGGGCAGAATTACATTTAAGGCATCTGTTGAGCAGGATCGAAAGGCCTCTGTAGTGCCGACATTAGCTATTCTGTGAACCTTCCTTAGTTTTTTTCTATATTGTATTTCTGAAGCGCTCAACACAATCGTTCCATAAGACAAAATAGAACGTACAACGTATGTGAGCGTCCACAAAATCATCTTCGATTGAAGGCCATACTTTTTACCAAAAGTTTTTCTACAGGCGCAAAAGGCAATGTAGGCCTTCTTAACCTGTTCTTCAATGTTTAATTTCCAGTTTATTTTGGGACTAAAAATGACTCCTGGATATTTCGCGCTGAAGATAAGACAGGATTTGACCGTTCAGTTGGGTTAGGGTAAAGGCAGGTAATTTAGTTTTGGTCGTAAATAGCATCAGTTCAGATTTGCTCTGAATTAACACCTTTTTACTAAAGTGAAACTTTTGCTTGATCCCCAAAATCTCACGAAGCAATATCGCTGGCGACTTCAATTAAATTGTATATTATTAAATGTCACCTGATACCAAGTTACAAAAATTCAGTTTAAAAAATTCTTTTTAAATAAAATAAAAAACTGACAAAAAAATATTTGTCACCTCAACAATATATTTTACGAACAAGAAATAATATTATCTCCAGAATAATTTTATGCTACGAAGAAAAACGTTTTAACGTTTTTGACATCTGGTAAAATTTTAAATAATACGAAGTTACAATTTTTTTTAAACGATATAAATTAAAACCTATAAAATTAACGCTACTAAAAGTTCGAAAAAATGACTTGAACAAAATTAAAAATATGGCCTTCACACTAACTTCGATATGCCCTTCAGACTAACTTTATCTTTAAAAAAAAATTTGTTTTTCTTAACTTTATTAAAAAATGTATATTAAAAATAAGAATCTACAAAGATTATTATACAAAATTGTTAAAATGTGATGTTTGATTCGATAATATACGAGGGTATTGACTTCAAAATTATTTTATTGTGTTTCAAATTTTGTTGTTAACGTAAGATAATACTTTTTTTAAGAAATACAATTTCTTAAAAAATTCCGCTAAAATTGGTAAAAACAACTTTCCGATATTGAAATCAAACTTATTTTATGATATGAAAAATCTGTTGCAAACTTTATCTTATCCTTCAAACAAATTTTACCGAACACTTTTTGTACAAAACACGAAAACTTAGAAAAACACCAACAAACTGATAAGAAATGGTTTTCGACTCGAAGTATTATGAGAACAAAGAAAAATATTAACATATAATTTTTTGATCTTATACAATATATTGTTAGTTTAAGGAAAATCCACAGACGGGAGTGTTGTTGGAAACAGCTGAATTAAGGTTTTTCAATAACATTCATTTTCGAATTTGAATACAACGTTTTTCAACAGAGACGCTACAAAAGTAGAGCGACAGGGACAACAAACGACGCCATATTTCTCGCTGTTCTTCTGACTTTTCTCTTCAGTAAGGTTTGCCATTCTATGATAGAAAGATATACGGGCCAACAACGAGTCGAAATTATTAAAATTTACTACCGAAATTCGGAGTCAGTGGCCTCATCGTTAAGGGCGCTACTTCCAATTAATGCTTATCATAATCGTCCTAGCAGATCAACAATTGAGCGTCTCGTGGAAAAATTTGAATCCACAGCCACAGTACAAAATGTTCCCGTGCCAGTGAGACAAAGAAGTGCCCGTAGTGTCGAGAATATTTCTACCGCTGAAGCTTCAGTTGCAGAAAGCCCAAATGTGTCTCTCACACGTCGTTCTCGTTGTGGCGAATTTTGCGAAAAGATCTTGGCCTACATCCTTACAAGATTAAATTGACGCAAGAACTGAAGCCGCTTGACCACCAGAAGCGTCGTATGTTCTTAAATTAGGCTGAGAAACAACTTAAAAATGATTCGGATTTTCATCGAAAAATCATCTCCAGCGATGAGGCTCATTTCTATCTGAATGGCTTCGTCAATATTCAAAATACGCGGTATTGGTCACGGTCAGGCAGCAATCCACACGTACTCCATGAGTCATCATTGCATCCCGAAAAAATTACGGTTTGGTGTGATTTATGGGCCGACGGCGTCATTGGGCCGTACTTCTTCCGTTGTGATCAAGACCGGCACGTTACTCTGAATGGGGATCACTACCGTTCAATGATAACCGAATATTTTTGGCCCCAATTGGATGATATGGACTTGGAGGACATGTGGTTCCAACAGAACGCCGCCACAAGCCACACAGCTAATGTCACAATCAATTTATTGGAAACCAAGTTTGGAGAACGTGTTATCTCAAGAAATGGTCCAGTGGCTTGGCCGCCCCGGTCGATCGTCGTGCGATTTGACGCCGTTAGACTATTTCCTGTGAGGCTACGTCAAGTATATGGTCTATGCCAACAAGCCAGCGACCGAAGATTGATGAACTTCTTACGAATATCGAACGTGAAATTGTAGCAATATCGGCCGATTTATGCTTGTAAACCGTTGAAAATTGGGTTCAGCGTCTGGACATGCCCGTGGTGGCCATGCAAAAGAAATAGAGTTTTATACATAACGGCATGAATCGTACTTTCACAGGAATAAAGAATTTCATTGATATCCAAAACCGTTTTTGTTTTATTAAAAAAAAACTTTTACAACGCTCTTATTGAAAAACCCGATACAATAAAACAAAACAAAATTTCGTTTTAAATTGTTTATTTTTGTTGTAAACTACGAACTTATCATTATGTTCCTGTATTTTTGTTACTGTAAGCTTTTTTCTTCCTTCATATTTTGTACCACACACAAAGAACGTATTATTGGTCATCTTTTTATGTAAAAAAGGAAAATACAATTTTTTCTATACCAAAAATAGTTTTACTATAATTGTAACAATAAATTGATAAACCGACGAAGCGACATGAACATTTCTTATACTTTGACCCTCATATGTAAATATTTATATACGATTTGGTTCTTATCAATTTGATTTGTTTAACTTCTTAGTCTAATCAAAATGTTCTCGCGATCGGTTGTTTTTCTTCTTGTCGTCGTATTTATTACAATATTTTCTAATATTTACAATACTGAAGCTGAAATTACACCGAAACTCCATAAATCTTCAAAAACTGCCCCAAAAACTGTTAATGATATCGGTGGAGTTGGTAGAATGCTGTTGGTTTCTGGAACTCGTTGCAGTCGTGTTGACCATCGTGGGCGTTGTAGACACTAGAAATAATATAAGAATATACGAAATATTACGTTTTCGATGGTAAGATTATATTTAAATTAAATCAAATGTAAACAAATTCCGAGTATTGAAATAAAAACGTACATATATTTCAATTATAATTATTAAAGTTCATCGATAACCTCTAAGTGATATGTATGTACATATGTGCGTCACATTTAAGAATGATAAGAGTTGGGAAATTCAAATGATTTTCTATTTTTGAGAGACAATTTGATTATCAACACCACATTAGAAAGTGACTCAATATGATTTAATACAATTTTGATTTGTTTACTAAATAAATAATTATTGCAAAAGTGAAAACAAGCATTTGAATGTTGACGAAAATTTAACATATATTTTTGTACCATGTAATGCTCAATTACAACTAACAATTAAGAGCCAATGCGTGACGGTTTTTACATAACGCTCTTTTGAGGTGACTTTGTTTAAAATGTTGTCATTAAAAAAAAAGGTAGAATGTGACCCATATCGATATCCTCAACTTCGTGCCTGTGTGACGATATTTCTAAAAGTTTTACAAAATATTAGCGACATCATTTTTTGTAATATAAAAAAGTTTGAAATCAAACTTTCTTCGTTCTTAAGATACCTTAGTCGAAAACCATTTATGCTCACTTTTTGTATAAGTTTTCGTGTTTTGCATTTGATAAAATAAGTTTGATTCCAATATCTCTTTTTGTTCTCGACATTTTAAGTAAACAACTAAAATCAAACGTCAAAAACGATATTTTTTGGTGCATAAAACTATTTTCGAGGTATTTCGAGGTTTTTCGAATTAAAAAATAAAAATTTGGGTTAATTTTGCTTCGAATGAATGCCATTTTAGTATCAAATCAAAATATATGATAAGGAATTTAATTGAAGTTTACAGGTTTGTGAGGTGTCAACCAAAAACTTTAAAATTGGTATAGTAAACCCCCCCCCCTTTCATTTTTTTAACAGTCTTTTTGGGGACCTTGAAACTTCCAAATATTTCAAAATTTGCAATTAGACAAATCGGGCCGATTCAAAATTTGTTTATGTACATATGTGAAGTTAAAAAGAGGCTGAAATGTGACAAATGTTTATTATAAGATGAAACAAGATTTAGGTCCATATCTTGTTTAATTTCTCAAGATATTCGATTCAAAAACCAAGTTTTTCTAAATATTTTTGTAAGTTTTTATTATTTTTTAGAAAACTGTCAATGGGGTATTTATGAAAATATCAAAAACGTAATTTTATATAGTATACGATTGTTATGAAGATTATTATCAGAAAACATATAAACATAAACTGTGAAAAAGTATTTTGAATTTAAAAGCATTTACAGGAAGGAAAGAATTACAATAACAGATCCTTTCTTCATCATCAACCTCGAATTTTTCTAAATGACACGAAAAATGTATCAATTAGGATGTTAACATTAAATAAAAGAATGTTTAAACAAATATAAAAAATATGACTGACTACAATACTCACAATTTTTTAAATTTTGTAAATACTTTTCTTTAAATTTTGTTACCTTTTGTACCATAATATGAAAACTGCAGAAAAACGTCTGTCGGGTCAGCTAGTTATATTAACATAAAAGAAAAAAAAAAATAATAATTATCGGAGTATTTACATAAATCCGTTAATTTTTAATCAGTGCCAACAACTGATAAGCCGACGTAAAAATGTTTTATAACTTTTTTTTTATGTACATGCATACTATTATGTAAATATTGATATAAAATGCAAATTATTTCTTATCAATTTAATTTGTGTTTCTTAAGTCGCAATTGTAAACAAAATGCTGTCGCAATCGGTTGTTTTTCTTCTCGTTATATTGCTTACGATTTCAAATACTTACGAGCATAATATTGAGGATAAAACTAAAATAATTCAAAATATACAAAGGCCTCACCTAAATCTTATGCTGTTAAATACTAAAGTTCGATGCAGTCATGTTGATCATCGTGGACGTTGTAGGCAGGTAGGAATTTAAAGATAAAATAATAATGTTTTATTTATTTTAAGATAACTTTAAGCCATATTCTAAACTACATATTTTCAAAGATGGAAATTAAAACTAACTAAACTAATTAAAAGTTTGTCAAAATGTATCAATTCTTCTTTGGAGATTTTATTTTTTTATGAAAAATTGGACTGTTGTATTTTTATAAAAAAATGAATAAATATTAAAAACAATATTTTCTGTGCAATAAAATAAATTTGAAGCCAATATTTTTAATTTTTGAAAAGCTATTTGAGTCGAAAGTAAATTTTTACCAAGTTTTAGTATTGTTTTTTTTTGGTTTTTATTTTTTGTAAAAAAAAACTGTCAATCCAACATTTCTCAAAATTTTACCGAATGTTGAAAGCAATATTATTTATAAGATAAAATTAGTTTGAAGCCAATATCTCAAAGTTCTGAAAAGATATATGAGCCGAAAATCAATTTTTAACAACTTTTATTAATTTTTTTGTTTAGGTTTTTATTTTTTGTAAAAAAACTGTCAATTCGATTATTTTAAAGATTTTTCTTAATGTTGAAAACAATATTTCTTATAAGTTAAAATTAGTTGGAAGCCATAATCTCAAATTTTTGAAAAGATATTTGAGTCGAAAACCAATTTTTACCAACTTTTGTTAAATTTTGTTTTCAGTTTTTAATTTTTTGTAAAAAAACTATCAATTCGATTTTTCTCAAAATTTTACTGAATGTTGAAAACAATATTTTATGAAAGATAAAAGTAGTTTAAAGCCAATATCTCAAAGTCTTGAAAAGATATTTGAGTCGAAAATCAATTTTTACCAACTTTTATTAATTTTTTTTTAGATTTTTATTTTTTTGTAAAAAAACTATCAATTCGATTTTTCTCAACATTTTTCCTAATGTTTAAAACAATATTTCTTATAAGTTAAAATTAGTAAGAAGCTATAATCTCAAATTTTTGAAAAGATATTTGAGTCGAAAATCAATTTTTACCAACTTTTGTTAAATTTTTTTTTCGGTTTTTAATTTTTTTGTAAAAAAACTGTCGATTCAATTTTTTTAAAAATTTTACTGAATGTTGAAAACAATATTTTTTGAAAGATAAAAGTAGTTTAAAGCCAATATCTCAAAGTTTTGCAAAGATATTTGAGTCAAAAATCAATTTTTACCAACTTTTATTAAGTTTTTTCTTAGGTTTTTATTTTTTGTAAAGAAACTGTCAATTCGATTTTTCTCAAAATTTTATCAGATGTCAAAAACATTATTCTTCGTTGCACAAAATTGTTTTGGAGATGAAATCATATTTTAGTCGTAAAATTTTCGAAGTGACAAATTTTTTTTTCAGTTTTTTTGATTTATAAAAAAAACCGTTAATTGGATTTTTTTCTAAAAATATAATTGTTTTGTATCACGTTACAATATATAATATAAAATTTAATTCAAGTATCTAGCTTCATTGGTTCATGAGATATTTAGGGTTAACCAAAATTTTCACCTTTTTTTTAAACTGCTATGGTAAAAAAACCACCCACGCAATTTTCTTGAGAGCCCTTTCTGCATCTTTCTGCCTTATTATCTGTATAACAAAATTTATTTGAAGTCGATATCTCTTCTGGTTCTTGAGCTATGGACGACGAAAAAAACGTCGCGAACGTACGGACGTACGGACATACGTACGTACGGACGTACGGACGTACGTACACACGCACGCACAGACATCTTTCTAAAAATCTTTTATTTCGACTCTAGGGACCTTGAAACTTCGAGAAATGTCAACATTTTCAATTTGACAAATCGGACCCATTACAATAACTTCCTATGGGAAGTTAATAAATATTTTGTCCCAAAAATGGTACCGTGAATTTTTTACAAAATGTAATAGCTGATGCTGTTAAAAATTGTTTTTGCACTAAAATATCTCGAGAACAAAAATAAAAGGAATTAACTTCAAACTTTTTTTATTTTACACAAAATGTTGTTATTGTACAAGTTAAAAAAAATATGAATGAAATATTTACATGTGTGGGTTGCATCTTAGCGACTTCTTTTTTTACTATCATCAAAATGTAACCTTTGTTGTTTTCTTTTCTTAAAAATGTATCAAATGTGTATTCGTATACCGCACTGAAAATTTTCTTCTTGATTATTGTCTTGATAAATCTACTTCCATTAACATTTAAAAGAGTGGTCTTTAAACAGATTATTTAATTTTCAAAGTAAATTTCCACAACTTGGAAGCATTGCTGTTACGTTAAACGATTCATGATGAATTTTCCAACCTTTCTGAACAGAATTGTCAATATAATTTGACATTTTCAACTGTCAAGCCATAGAAAACAACAATTCAAACTTCTATGCAGCTAAGAAATAACGGCTTTAGGTCTTTTCGCCTAAAACCAACCCCCAAAATCCTAAAATGTCATAAAGCTTAAAATTGGTCACAAAGCCCAAAAACTTGAAAAAAGTCGCCCAAATTGTTAGTTGTCATTTTTCCCCTAAGAATTTTTGATTTTGAATTTGTCTTATAGGCCAACGACAAATAATCCAAATCATTAAATTACAAAAAGCCTAAAAAGAAATGTCGTCAAAAATATCACTAAGAAAACATCACAAATCCAAAGTAAAATGTCATATAACCCAAACCGACTTTTAATGTCGTAACGGCCAAATTTAAAAAAGTTATTACGGCCAAAAGATTGTAGGTGGTTGGTCTTTGAGATGTATAAACAGAGAGGCAATTGTAGGGGGCTATGGTGCTCCCCTGCAACACCCCTGCTATAAGGAAGTAAATCATTTCATTATATTTCACTTTGAAAACGGCTTGATAGTAAAATAAAGCCAAATCTATTTGTTACGCTTTCATGACGTTCCAAATTTTTGGGTGATCTGACATTTTTTCGTTTGATGTTTAAGTTTGGGCGATAAAATTTTAAATTCAAATTGACGTAGTGTCCAAAATAAACAGAAAATTTGTCAGAATGCCCCAAAGCTTGAAACAATTAAAATTTTTTGGGCGATATGTCAATAAGCAATTTGGGCGTTATGATATTTTAAAATTGATTTTGGTAATATGACATTGATTTTGAAGCATTTTTTGGACGATACGACATTTTTAATTTTTTGGCGTTACTTTATTGGGCAAAAACACCGAACGCTTCTTTTTATTTGGAATGTTATCAAACTCAAAAAAGTTTTAAAGCCCAAAAGTTTAGTTATATTGCCCGAATCGTACAGCAACAACATTTTAATAAAATTGGTTTTAGGCGTAAAAGACCTAATGCCAAGAAAAATACCCTTTAAATACATATGAATACTTAAAATACTCCGAAGTACAAAAAACTATAAGGCAACTGCCTATGACTAAGTCGATGTATGCAACAAAATTGAGAATATTTGTTCAGTTACGTTTTATTACAAAAATATCCTACCGTTATTATTTTCGTTAAATTTTCAAACAAAATACACCCTACACCACCAAAAACTCACACCCTTATATTATTAACCTCATGCGCCCAAAAAAAAACTATTTTGTGAATTTACTTTTGACCATGTCGGTAATTGCCAATGGTAATTCACAGTACATTCGGTCTTCACACAGCCATTACATAATTGTACATATACATATTATACTACGTATAGTATAGGTAACTCCACTTAAACATTTAGTTGCGGCAATAAAACTTTATGGCTTAATAAAATATTTTGAGCCGTTATACTCCCAAAAAAAAAAAAAAAAAACCAATCTCCAGTGGGCTTTTATCCATAACAAAATTAGATTTCCGGCCAATCCACCCGATGATTCGACTCGACTCGACTGACGAAATTCGTTTGCCCTTCTGCCTTGGGCTTCATCAGAATCCCAATCCAAACCATCCAGACCGAAAGTTCCCATAACTCACCCCGCTCCTCTCCGCAGCCAGAGCAACAAAATGCCAGTACTACAGTAGAATGTAGCAATAGCAGCGTGTTGCCTGTGATGCTTATGGAGCGGGTGCCGTTATCGAAACCAACGAGAACGACTTTACCCAGGGCGAGACGATGAGTGCCACCTCAGTAAAGTTTTTTTTTTCTTTTTATTTAATTTCGGATACGTTTTCCAACGGCGCGAGGCGGCGGCGGTGGCGGTGTGGCGGCCGTGGTGGTTAAGGTAATTCTATTTTATTGCACATTTTCGCATATGAATGAAATACAAAATAATAAAAAGAAAAAACGGTATCCTCAACTTATTTATATGTTATATTGTGTAGATTCGGTTAATACACTACACATGTGTCAAGCATTGTGACTACACAGGGACCAGGACCAGCACCAGCACCGAGACCAACCGAGCTCAGCTCAGTATCAACATCAGATTTGGTTTTCGAAAGCGTTGCCATTTGTATTTATTAATGTTTCAAAAATTGAAAGAAAGTGATAGTTTTTGTTGATAAAATTACGTCAGCAAATTTCGCCATGTTCTGAACATGGAAAAAAGTTGTAGAGAAGAAAAATTACTTTACATAAGTAAGTTCGGTGTGAAATAATTTTCCAAAAATCCAAGCTCAAATTTCTGGTGCCTTTAACCTTTTCCCACAATTCTATTACTCTACTTTCTGATTTTTTTTGACAAGCGCTTGTGTCATAAGTTGACTTCTAGAGTGTCAAAGGCAATTCCTAGATATCTCAAATTTCACAGAAAACAGTTTAAATTATTTCCTACTCGGAGTAGAAGTATTTTTCGTGTGAATTTATTTCCTATGAAGTTACTTGCTTTTGCACCATCAGTTGTCAAAGCTTTTTTTTTTTTAATTTTGTCCAATATCGAAAAAATCTACTTTTCTGCTACAAAATGTCCAAAAACCCGTTTAATTGAAACTGGTTTTTATCACTTATTTCTATCCCCTTGAATTTTTCAAAAACTCTTACCAAAAACTAAAACCCAAATACTTTAGAAATAATTTACATACTTAATTTTTTGTCAATTATCCGAGAATCAGCTCAATGAAAAACCAGCTTTATTGAAATTGACATTTATTTGTGTGTGCAATTAAGCTGTTTTTAAGGCAAAGGTTTAATCATGTACAAATATGTAAGTACAGGGTTTTCCCTCCAAAAGAAAGCAAAGGTTTTTTGAAAAACCTTTTACAGTGGAAAACAACTTTAGCCAAAAAACCAAGTCTTAAGGTGTTAAATGAAAAAATATCGGTGCCCAATTTTGATATTTTCTTCAAGAAATAACACTGTTAGGAAACTTTCGGTGCCAAATTACGATTGTTTCGTTGAAAACAAACGACCGAACGTCGGTCTTAACTTTGCTAATGTGACCGTCAAAATATTCTATATTTTTATAGATCGCCTTCAGTGAAAAGCCCGTACAAAAATCGAACTTTTTAACAATCTTTTTTTAATTTTTTCATACTCAATGCTTCACTGTTTGATTTGGCATTGTGATTGGACCTTGCTTGTTTGAAAATATGACTGGTGCAAGTGTTGCATTAGCTTATTTGATTGCGTGGCGATAGACTGGCTCGAGTACCTAATGAAAATGTTGCCTTAAGCAATAAGTCTTTATTTAAAATATGATGTAACATTTGTGGAATTACAATTTTTAAAGAATGACATGTGTTTTCATCAATTATACTACGTGCTAAAACAGCAATAATCGAAGTTGTCGATTATTTTGCACATCAATATCTTGTCCTAACACGACCAACCGTTTTGTTGTATTGTAAGAGCATGAATAACAATTTAGTTCTTATTTGTCAAATGTCAAAAGATGACAGCTGCCATAATATAGAGGTATCGGAAATGGAAACTTTTATTTGAAAACCCTTAATATGGTTTCATAAGCGCAGTTAATCAGCTCAAAACGTAGTTCAAAAACCGGTCCTATGAGCTTAAACAGCTCTAAAAATGCATACTTCTGAAAACTGTTATGCCAGAACTGTAGATATTCCCAGCTTTGTATACGAGTACCTATATGTAGAAAATTAGAAATGTTCGAATTCCTCTCCAACTTTCTAAACAATCTTTTTCTTATATTTTTTTTTCACGATTTATTGAAAAGATTGGTTTAATTTTTAGGGCCGATGTTGATTAATTATTTAGGAAATTATTGTCATTTCTTTTTATTATGATAGTATTGGTATGGTTAATTATCTATGTATTGGAAAAAATATCGGCCAAATGGTCATCGGAACCTTGGTGGACAATCTCCATCCAATGGTCTAAATTGTCAAGACGCTGATGCATAATTGAGATTCTATGCCTTTATTGTGCTAATGGACTTACACCCTTTCTTTCAAATAACCCCAAAGAAAGAAGTGCAACTGTGTCAAATCAAATGATCTTGGAGGCCAATCGACATCGCTACCTCGTTTTTAAACCACATGTCATCCACATCTATATAAAACAATAACTGCCTGATCAGTCTTATTTTGAAAAAAATACGGCCCGATGATTCCGCCAGCCCATAAACCGCACCATACACTCACTCCTTGTGGGTGCATTGGTTTTTCGACAATCACTCTTGGAATATCATTCTGCCAAAATGTGACAGTTCTGCTTATTTACGAATCTTCTGAGTTTAAAATGTATTGCCAGTGTTGCCATTTCTTGCCACCATTCTGACCATTGATGATACTTTAGTTCTTGAGTCAATTAGACCTTGCAAGCGTGTAAATGCAAGTCTTTATGCATAATGTTCATCAAAGACGAACGTGAGAGGTGCAATTGTTGGACACGACGACGAGTTGAGGTAAATTCTGCGACAATATCACGAACATTAAAATATTTTTTGCAGTATGAGCTGTACAAGCAAGCACTGATGTTCTACATCTCATACAGACCTGGTTTGCTTAAATTTTTGCACGATTTTTCCGATTGTACAAACATTGGGACGATTAAATTGACCAAACAAAGTACACGATATCCATTTTGATTTAAACTCAAATTTTAATAATAACCATGAATAACTTTAACACGTTGCTGAATATTCTATCTTTGCATGGTTCAAATTAAATTAGTCTAAAATTGAGAAATGTCAAATGAAATGCAGAAAAATCTTGACGTTTAGGTGTGGTTCACATTTAACATCGGTTGTTAAAATTTAACCTCTCTTTATATAGGTCAGTTGTGCCTCAGGGTAGCACCTTGGGTCCACTTCTTTTCAATATAAGTGATATTACACCTGTAAAAAGACATTTGCAGTGCCTTCTTTATGCTGGTGATCTTATTCTATTTTTAGAAGTAACGGATGTAGAGAGACCGGATATCAGACTAAAATTATTCAAACTCCTTTAAAGTGAGTATAAAAATATGCAGTTATATACTTTCAAAGTCAAATAATCCCATTACTTTTGGGTATAACATTTTCTTCTGTAAAGCTGTTGTGTTAGAAGCTTCCAAACCGTGTTTGACCTCAGCTCAAAAATCAGAATTTAATAAATTTACCCAACAAATATGAAAACCTCTCAAATTTTGTACTAATCTGGCATCACTGTTAAGCTGCATAAATAGGCTGTTAGCATGATGGTAAATTTTTCGCAACAGGAGACTTTTGGGAATTGGAGCGGGTTTATATTGAGTGTGCGGGAGACGGAAGTTCGAAGTTAGGGTATACTATATGTAGGTTGTTTTTTAATACATATATATGCAGCTTTCCCTTTATATACATAGCTTTCCCCCCCAGGAGTCTGGAACCAATGCAAGGCACACGGAATTAATTAAATATCTACCTTTACACTACGCGCGTGCACGGATCCAAGTTCAACCAGGCATAAAGCCTGCCGCGTTCCAATCAATCTTCAATTGGATTTGCCTTTTTCCTGTATTTTTGTTATTTTTATTTTTTTTAATATATATTATTGTTGTTGGTGGTTTTTTCTGGTTTAAGGGTGTTTTTGAACGATGGGAATGATTGTGCAAATCGATTATTCTGTTGTATATCAATATCGATACATTTTGTATACATAGGTGGATAGAGTGCATTTGATATGTTTTAATGTACTCAATGTTCATTCTTATGCACTTTGAATATATGTAGAGTACAAAGGAGGATACTGTAACCACGAATCCATAGACCCAAACAACAAAATTTTATACAGGAGTAAAGGATATCTACATATAGCGCAACTAAAATGGGAGTACTTTTGCTCCACAATGAAGTCAACAAGGTGTACCTATGAGTACATAGTACTGTAAATATATTGGGTATTTCACAGATAATTTTGGATTTTATTGATGCAAGTTCCCATCCTTTATACGAATATGTACTCTTTTTGTTTGCCTTGATGCTTGGGGTATGAACGTTATATGGAATTGGGTTATGGTAATTTGTATTTTATACCTATATAACTTTTTGTATAAATGCTTTGATGATACTCTTTTGCTGTAGCTTAGATTAAAAGCTTGTTTGTTTTGATAAATAATATTAATTGGCGTTCAGCTGCAATAACAAAATGATCATAAAGGGAGCATTCAAAACCATGCAAAAGGCTTTGTTATATAGAAAATTGATCATATAGGCTAAATTGACTTTATTTTAAATTTATATTAAGGACATTTTCATATAGCTTTGTTTTCTTTTTTTTAATCAATAAATAAACCAAATCAAGAAAATTCATAGAAAAAAAGAAAAAAATTCTCCATTAATACCCTTTAAAATAATTACTTCTTACAATAAGTCAAATTGTCGTTTAAGGACCTTTGAAAAGTATGCAATTAATAATTATTGAAATTTAAGTTGGTTTTTGTGAAATATTTGGAAAGTTAGCCAATTGGCAGTTTGGATAGGATCTAATTATTTTTGTAAATTGATATCTTATTTATCTTATGGAAATTCAAAAACATACTACTTCGTATAAGATGATATAAGTTTGAAGTTATCTTACTTAGAATTTCAGCCACTGAAGAATTTTACTAAAACGGTTCTTAACAGAAAAACGCAAAACGGTGTAAAAACAATGTTGGTCTTATAACGTATTTGTAGTCTTAAGGATATAAATAGCATCAAGTTTTAGGATGTTTAAGTTATGTTTAAAACGGGTATTACAAGGATTGACCAAATATAGCTTAAATGAATTATTCAAACACATAAAGGAATTACATTTAAGGTTTTTCAAAATTTCGTGTTTAGTCAAATGAAGTTAAGTTATCTCTGAGAAATTACGAAAACTAAGTGAGATACTAAACAGATTTTATCTAGAAGATAAAGATTTGTGTTTTAGCTTAGCCTTAAAAACCATGTTTTTTTAATTCGGAGCAAACAATCCAAATTGAAGAAACAAGTCAACTTGATGAAATTTACCAGACTTTAGTAAGGCTTTTAACACTGTGAAACAATCAATGTTTTGTCGAAAGCTATCAATGTTTGAATTCCATTCCACATTTGGCAGCATTCTATTTTTCATTCTTTTTCACGATTAATTGTATATAGCTATGGTGCGCCTCAGGGAAGCATTTTGGGTCCACTTCTTTTTAACATATGTAAGTGATATTAAACATTAGCTATGGTTATAACATCTTCTTCTGTTAAGCTGTTGTTTCAAAAGCTTTCAAATGGTGGTAAGTCTAAACTTAGCGCTCAGCTCAAAAATTAAAAAGTGGCTGGGATGCTTCCCACACTGATAACTTCCCATCCCGTCTGTCGATTTGTCTTGCTTAAAAGTTTGTCTATATGTATTAATTTTTAGCGAATTTGTGTACTATTTTCTGTAGACTTTATTTTATTGAATATCGAAAATAATATTTTCTGCGAAATAAAAGTTTGAAGCCAATATTTTTAACTTTTGAAAAGCTATTTGAGTCGAAAGTAAATTTTTATCAAGTTTTAGTATTTTTTGAAAAAAATCGAATTGTTTTACAAAAAATTAAAAACCTAACAATTCGATTTTTTTCAAAATTTTACTGAATTTTGAAAACAATATATTTTTAAAGATAAAAGTAGTTTAAAGCCATTATCTCAAAGTTTTAAAAAGATATTTGAGTCAAAAATCAATTGTTACCAACTTTTATACATTTTTTTTTTAAGTTTTTATTTTTTGTAAAAAACTGTCAATTCGATTTTTCTCAAAATTTGTCCTAATGTTGAAAAAAATATTTCTTATAAGTTAAAATTAGTTGCAAGCCAGATTCTCAAATTTTTGAAAAAATATTTGAGTCAAAAATCAATTTTTACCAACTTTTGTTAAATTTGTTTAGGTTTTTAATTTTTTGTAAAAAAACTGTAGATTCGATTTTTTTCAAAATTTTACTGAATGTTGACAACAATATTTTTTGAAGTATAAAAGTAAATTAAAGCCAATATCTCAATGCTTTGAAAAGATATTTGAGTCAAAAATCAATTTTTACCAACTTTTATTAATTTTTTTTTAGGTTTTAATTTTTTGTAAAAAAAACTGTCAATTCGATTTTTCTCAAAATTGTATCAGATGTCAAAAACATTATTCTTCGTTGCACAAAATTGTTTTGGAGATGAAATCATATTTTAGTCGTAAAATTTTCGAAGTGACAAATTTTTTTTCAGTTTTTTCGATTTATAAAAAAAACCGTTAATTGGATTTTTTTCCAAAAATATACTTGTTTTGTATCACGTTACAATATATAACATAAAATTTAATTCATGTCTCTAGCGTCATTGGTTCATGAGATATTTAGGGTTAACCAAAATGTTCACCTTTTTTTTAAACTGCTATGGTAAAAAAACCACCCACGCAATTTTCTCGAGAGCCCTTTCTGCATCTTTCTGCCTTATTGTCTGTATAACAAAATTTATTTGAAGTCGATATCTCTTCTGGTTCTTGAGCTATGGACAACGAAAAAAACGTCGCGAACGTACGGACGTACGAACGTACGTATACACGCACGCACAGACATCTTTCTAAAAATCTTTTATTTCGACTCTAGGGACCTTGAAACTTCAAGAAATGTCAAAATTTTCAATTTGACAAATCGGACCCATTACAATAACTTCCAATGGGAAGTTAAAAATTTAATATATTACAAAAAAATATTAAGTCAAATATTTACTACTAATCTGTTTTAGCTTAGGATTAAAAACCCTGTTTTTGGTCGTTATTATCATTTTTAAAGGGGCATATTTTTAAAACCTGATGTGATAAAAACAAAAAGTAAATGGTAGTTTTACATGGCTTTTTGCAGAACTTGTTGGAACTACATATCAAACAAATCATGGTCTTCAATCCCAACCCACAAGTTGAGAAACGTTTATCATGCCTAATAATTTTCGAATTATTATACTGTCTGTAGTTAAAATACCTAAGAAGCGTATTAACTTTATAAGAATTTAGATGAAAAATACGCATAGTGAATTGTATGATACATTTAATTCCTATGCAATCCTTGGATTCGATACATTTTTATCATCAGCAATATATGGGTACTTACAGCAGCAATATTTTCGACTTAGGTTGTATTTTGCCGTACCACGTCAGTAATGACTCCATTCTTTTAAAATTTCTTCCCTATTTTAACGATTGGCTATGTGATGCATTATTTTAAATGACACTTATTTTATTATGACACTTGAAGTGACAGCTGAGTTTGACAGATGTCAAATGACTGTATTTTTTTAATATGATGATAATTTCAGCTGGATTTGAATACTACATACATCTTATGAAGTCTTTAAAGTTAATCAGAATGTTTAGCGAGCCTTGAAAATCTTCACATACCATATCATTATTACTTTAAATAGAGCCTAGTGCATAAACTAAGAACTTGTAACATTATTCGTTTAAATGAATCATTCAAGATTAAACGTAGAGCCGAAAAGGATCCCCCAATAGTTTTCCTAGACTGAACTCTTAAACGCTTCTGTCAACCTTAATAGTTTAATATTTTATCTCCCTCTGGTAAAGAGTAAAATATTTTGTAAAATTTTAAATCAAAAACTGTCACTGTTTTAGGTACGTTAGGTACGTATTTCCATTAATTTGTAATTCAAAACTGGACATTGGTTTTGTTTGTCTGTGGTTAAGTGTGTATATTGTGTATAAAATGTATAAATGTCTGTTGCAGGATGAAAACCACACTTTGCAAGCATTTTACAACAGCAGTCGTTCATGCTGCTTTTTGTTCATTTCCCTATATCCTTTATTACTGTATATATAAATGTAAACTCTATAATATACTCTGTAAATATCCTGCTTATGAAAAAAAGGGATGTTGTCCTTGTCATGCACTTGATATATAAACTAGAACAGGAACTTTCTGTTCAACATTTTGTTGCAGCAACCAGTGAAACCTAAACATAAGCAAACATTTTTAATTCTTTTTCTCTGTTGCTGATGATGATGATGATTTTATTTTCATTTTCAGTCTTAAATATGTGAAATGCGATGAAACGATTCCATTATGTTGTGGTTTACCTCATAGGAATGGAATTTTTGAGTAAAGAGTTTTGATTGATTAACGTTTACAAAATTGTTGCGTTAGAAAAAATCCTATGAATACCTATTGTAAAAACAAATGGAAACAACTAAAAAAATGTATTTCAGAATTGTTTTGGAGTTCTAATTTATTTTATAAACGCATGACTTCAGTTACTTAAGTGGAACAATGACTATGTACTTTTTGAACACATATTCCCGAAATCATATTTAAATAAAATGCACGACTGGGTCGCACGAACTTGCTCCTGTATGCAAAGAGTCTGTTTAAAAAAGTATCTATATAATATTTAAAAATATACCTGTAACAAAAGGTTGTCTTCAAAGATGTATATGCCATTTGATTTGTCGAAAAAACCTCCATTTTTCAATTTTTTGGGAGGGGGTTACATTTAATACAGTTAAAATAATTAAAAAAAAACTAATTTAAGATTCAAAATTTTACCTGAAAAATAAGTTTGTCTTCAAAAATTTAAATGCCATTTTATAAATCAAAAAACCCTTGATTTTTCAATTTTTTTTTTTGAAAATCGTTAGAGCGTTTTTTTTTTAAATTAATTTTTTATATATAAAATTTTTCAATTTTTTTCTAAAAATATTTTTGGTATGCAGTTGTTTAGTGATTGTAAATATACGCTCTATATTTCAATTTCGTAAAAAAATGTTCACCCGTTTTTGAGATATAGAATTTTGAAAAAAAAAATTTCAATATTTTTTTAAAAACCCAAACAATAAGAAATTGCACTTTTGATAATCAAATATTGTTAAGGCAATATAAGAGCTCGTTCAGAAAAAAAATTATTGAAATCGGTTCAAAAGTTGCTGAGAAAATTGAAAAACAAAATAACGGTTCTATGAGCGGTACCTTTCCTGAGCAATACAAAAATATGTTTTTCTTATTAAAAGAAGCCAAGTTAAAAAATAAAATTTTAGAGAAAATTTAAAAAAAATCTATCGGTTTGTTTTTGAGAAAATTCGAATTTTCGTTTTTTGACCAAAAAAATTGTATGGGGGCCACTGTTAGTTTTGATCTTAAAAAAAAAATGAAAAAAACGCCTAACGCAAATCTGCTCAAAACCTTAACTTCCAAGTTTGAACTCAATCGACCCAATGGTTTAGGCTGTAGGAGCGTGGACAGACAGACAAAATTGACCGGACGGAATCGCGGGACCCACTTTTTTCGACTTCTCTACCATCTTAATATCATGTTTGATTAAAATCTCGAGTTCGAAATTTTGCACGAATGCAAAACTTGCCATATAGTTCCTATATGTCGCAAGTAAAAATGTATTCCAACAATATTTCTGTCTTGTTTTTTTTATTTAAAGTACTCAAGTACTCAAATTTCCGATCTAGTGCATTTTTGTAGAACAATTGCTGGACGACAAAATTACGTTGGTGCACAAAAAAAAACAATAATAATACATTTGAATCTAACTTTTAAAATTTTTTTTACTAAATCAAGTTTTTAAAATATGACATTTTTGAAATTCTAAGGACACCCAAAAACAGTTTTCTTTAACAATAAATTGTATGATGATTTTGCCAAGTACAATCTTTATCTTCTAGATACTTTTAAATCCTTTTAGTGTCTCACTTAGTTCTTGTTATTTCTTATAATTTACAAGATGACGAATGGGGCTTCATTTGACTCTTTCTCAAATTTTGAAAAAAAAAAATTGAATTTGTTTTCTTTCTGTTTTAAAATAATTCGTTTTGGAGTTAATTTACATAATGCTAATTCCGAATCCAAATTCCGATTTTATCTAAATTTGCTCAATGTGAGAAATCCGAGTTTTCTAATTTGTTTTTTATATTTTTTCAATATGTTCCAAGAACATGATGTTATATCTTTAAGACTACGAATTCGTAATAAAATCAAAAATTGCGTTTTTACGGGTTTCCGTTTTACTGTTAAGACCCGTTTTAGCATAAATTCTTCAGGGTTCTTTTGAGGTTAATGTATAGCAGGTGAAAATTTACAAGTAATGAGGATATTTTGGAAAATAACCAAGCCACTGAAAATTTCTAAACTTAATATTTAAAAAAAAAAAACTACTTCATGAAGCCTCAAAAAGCCATATGTAAAGGTTTTGTCGAATTGAAAAAGATTGTATCTGAAATACTCGGCTCGATGGATTGATTTTAAAGTCAGATTCAAACTAAAGCCATCTTAAACCTTTAACAAAGTATAATTTGATTGCCACCTAGTTTCCCTTGTTGACCAGTTTAATCTTAAAAAAAATTCTTAACTAAAAACAATTACGTATACGCCCAAGTGCACCTACTAAAGTGTTTTATCATGTGTTTATGATGATAAGACAATCTGAGGCATGTTGTGGCAGCTACATTTAGATCGGTTTTTGAAATTTGCAAGTAAGTGCTTATGAGCTTAAATTGTTAAAGTACATTATGAATCTAGGCCTTATATGAAAAGAAATTAAGGAAATTGCGTATTCGCAAATTTTTGTTAGTTTAGACACCCGATCACATCTCTCGAACTAATTGTTCAGCCCCTTAAAAAACTGTTTGGACATACCTCTCAGTTGAAGGCTTTATAGAAGCTGAAAAGTGCCTCGATTTTAATAAGAACATATTTTTTAGAAAGCATTAAATAGACGTACTCGTAAATATACAAGCCTTGTATAAAACTTATCAATTTTTAAGAATAGACACCAATTGTCGAGCTTATTATGTAATCTACTTAGAAATATCAAGCTCATGGTGCCTTACATAAATCTATTCTAGGCTAAATATTTTTCGTGGTGGTGATGTTATTCCACCTGATGTTGGTTTTATTTATAGTGTCTTGTTTTAGCAAAAGTTTATACGTAGCGATTGGTACGCCAGCATTAACCAAACGATGGTAGATTGGGTATGACTGACTCTTGACTCTTCTTGTATAGTATTTTTCTAATTCAATTTTTTGTCTAAAATGAAACCCAGATATTTAGCTGCATCTGAAAATTATAATATTGGGAATATTATATTTCCTGGAGAATAGAACTAAGAACTAGAAATTGGTTTTGTGTGTGGATGACAACTAATTCGCACGGATTAGCCTATTGATAAGATTGCTTCTTCTTCTAGGTTATTAAGATGCTAATCTATAAATGGTATATATTTGTTTTGAAACGTTCCACATCTAGTCTATCAATATTCTTACTAAAGTAAGTTTGCTAATAAAAGCATTTTATTTAAGTTGCTTGCATCTATAAATAAAAATATACTTTTACTAGCGGACCCGGCCACGCGTTGCTGTAGAACGTTTTTTGTTGTATTGTTGTAAACTATTTAAGGGAAACGATAATGGGCACCACCATTTTTTTACACACGGATTTTTAAATACCGTTACCCCTTATTACAATAAAATTATTTTTTACAAACGAAGATGGAAACTTTTAAGCTGATATAAAAATGTACTGGTTTGGGATTTGAAGGGGAAGGACTTTGAACACAATTGATCAAAATTTTTGTACAGTTGATGTAAAGCAAAAATCAATACAAAAGAATTGTATTGTACAATAAATGTTTTATTATTTGTATTCGAGTTTGTAACAAATTACTCATTTGATTAGCTGTTTTTAGTTCATCTGACAGTTTAACTTATAAATTAGGTAGGTAGGGCGGATAGTTTAAAATCTTCCAACAAAATTTATAACTTTGAACAATTATAAATATTTTAAATTTCAATTTAATGTGGCACTAATCGGTGCACAATATTTTTGGTTAACCTGTCTTTCGGTAACACAAATAGGTTCGATAGTTTTCCTACACGTGAAGATGCAACTGCAACATATACATAGCTGCTCATGAGAAAAACATGGATTTTCCAAATTTAAACCACAAGTGGACATTGTTGAGCCTTGAGACTCAATCAATTCAATTTTTTCCTGAAGAACAGTGCAGTAGTAGTCTGGCGATTTATTACATCGCGTATTTGGTTGTATTATATTCACTATAATAAACTTCAGTCTAAGTAACACGTGGCCGACTATCCTAACACCAAAAATTGAAAAAGGAAAATTCACTGTATTTTTTTTACTATAAAATAAATGTAAACTATACTTTAGCCTCAGCAAAATGTGGTGGTTATGCTATTAAATTGTAGTTTATATGAAACGTTTAGAAGTTTGTCAAAGCGCCATTTATTGAATACTTACTCAATCAACGCTGTCGACCGGTATAAAAAGTATCCTATGTCTGTTTCCTGGCTCTAAGCTAACTACCCACCAATTTGCAGCCAAATTGGTAGAGCCGTTCTCGAGTTATAAATAGTGTAACTAACACGACTTCCTTTATATATGTAGACTAGCGGCCCGTCCCGGCTTTGCACGGGAAGACATAAATAGATACAGATATTTAAGTTATAATAAGCATGCTAATTAAAACGACCATGAATCACTTAATTAGAAAACATATATGTTTTTCCTATCATTAATACTCTTCGCAGCAAATGCGATGAAAGACATTTTATGGCTAATTTGTTTACACCTTCCGTTGGTTTTAATAGGAATTTATATAGTTTATATAGTAATCAAGTACTAAATATAGCTTATGTTTCTCAGTGATAATGAAGCTTTCTAATAAAAAAAAGATGGTCAGACAGTTTTCTGTAAAAAATCTGATTTAAGGCGCCATCTGTTCGAGACTTATGAAACTTACAATTAATAACAAACATCAACATTGACAATCAGTTTATTGTTAATTATAAATTATTAAGACCATTAATCGAAATATAAACTATCCTATATCTCAAGTTAGACCAATTTACACATAAAATGCCAACTTTCATCGAAATCGGTTGACTTGGTGAAGAGTTCACTGGGAACATACATATGACACTGGATTTTTATATATTAAGATATCGGGGTTTTCAATAAGAGCGCTACAAAAGCTTTTTTAAATGAAACAAAAACCGTTTTGTTCGTTTGAAATTCTTTATTCCTGTGAAAGTACGTTCAATGCCATTATGTATGGAACTCGATTTCTTTTGCATGGCCACCACAGTTCCGCTTGCAGAAGTCCAAACGCTGAAACCAATTTTCGACGGTTTTCAAGTATAAATCGGCCGATACTGCTGCAATTTCACATTCGAAACCCTGTATTTCAATAAAACAAACTTTAAAAGTTAAAAGTTCTTCTATTAATTCCGCACAAAATATTTTATGAAACATGTAAATGAAGAAGGAGGCCATAAGCTTACAAAAGGCAAGTAGACAGGTGATACTTTAGAAATGTTAAAAATAATTTTTAAAGGAGTTTTAGTTTTAGTTCTTAAGATAATTTATTTTTTACTTTTTAGATGATTTTAAATAATTTTATATTTTTATTTCTTTTCAACAGGGATGAAGGACGTGAAAGCTGAAATTGGGAACCTAATAACAAATATTGATAAGAATATAAAAATATATATTATATAATGTATGGTGGTTTAAAAAATGTGTATCTTAAAGTTATTTAATAATTAAATTAGTTTAAATTTTGAATTGTTTTGTATTTGATAAAAAGAGACTTTAATCTAATATTCAAAGGTTTGTAAAATGTATCAAAAATTCAAAATTTCCCTTAAAAACTGTTAAAAATATCCATAAAAGTATAAACATAGACAGCTAACCTAAATTATTTCTATCCTGCAACCAGTATAAGCAAAACATGTAGTCTTATAGTCATATAGTCGTATAGTCACTTCAACTTGCTATTTGTGATAAATGCTTTTGAAAAATGAACGCGCACTTCAGCATATACAATAACTACTTTTAAATACAAGAGTACTTTTTTCTGACAACCGGAATTAACCATCCATTTTGCTTTTGCCTGCATCCAGTTCTATACGAGCATATGAATGGAGTGTTATAGAAGGACGACTCGACTATAGTTTTGTATGGTATTATTATAACGGTATATGTGTTATATGTATGTTCTTGCCTGCCAGTTAATATTGTTGAAGTGTTGAATAGTAGTGCAGAGTCCGAATTGTGACTGTCATAGCATTGGAAAAGTAATTTATGGCAACTCCCATGTCGGTCATGGTGCCTGATTTATTGCAGTTATTGAAAAATTGGAACTCCATTCAGTTGTTGGTTTGCTTCCCGTTTGTATTTATGGTATTCTTTTGTTTGTTGTTGTTTTTTTTATCTGCAACAATTTTTTCCTTTTTTTTTTTTTGTTAACAAACTATTGGCCTGTTCAGTGTTCCTATATGTACATTACGAATATATGTAAGAGTACTATATTCACTTTGGAACCTTCGATGGTTGGTAAACTGCAAATGGTGTAGTATATGGCATACATTTTGTGAAAATAACTTGAAAAGTTTGTGGCAAAATAACAAAAAAAAATGAAATTTTGTATGAGTCCTTTAGGAAACGGGTCACAACTATCATCAAAAAACAGTGCTGTCGTCAATGCAGAAAAATATAAGATCCAACTTGTAGCCAAAATTAGATGAAATCCATTTAAGAACTTTTTTTCTTGAAAAATGAAGTCAAGAAAACTGAGTTTTAACCGAACTGAGGATCTTGAGAAATGCTTATTTTTAGCGTAATTTTCAGCGATGTCAACCTACTTTAAGTTGTCACAGTGTTTCACGAATATTCTGTAGCAGGATCAATAGAAAAAACAATGTTCAGCAGTTCACAGAAAATGGTGACGGTTTTGGAATTTATGGTAAGAGATCAACAGGGTTGGAATTGTGATACTTTAAATGATACTGTAACAATGTGACAGTAATGAACGTGTAAATCGCAGAACAGTTTCAAGAGTTCTTTTCAGATTATAGATTAGATTAGATTTATTCATTGTAAATTATATCTAAACAAATTCCTTGGAATAGCTATTTGCATAATATATGATGTCTTAGCCTGGTTTTAAATAACGCTTTAACATTGGTCAGTAGTTTTGTTAAGATGCAATTACATAAGCAAATTAAGAATACATTTCAAAAGATAAAAACAAATTTGATATTACAAATTTAAACAAAAAAATATGTGAAGCTCCTAATTTTAGCTAAAACAAAAACAATTGTGCGGAACGCTCAACAATTTTGCTAAGCTTTAGTTTATATAAAACACATTTTTAGAAGTTTTCATTAATTATTCTTAATTCGATATGATGTTGCCTCTCTACTGTACGCCACTTGTTACATCAAATTTTCAATCACTTGCAACAAATTTTTAACAAAAACTGCTCTTCTTATCACCCTTAGTACTGAGCAAACACCAAAAAAGCGTAAAACATCTTCTTTCTTGTTCAAGATGCAAAGACTAAAAATCATTGCTTAACTACTGCGATGAGGAACAAAGTTGAGTAGCAGCATCTGCTCTCTTACTTTGCATTCCGTTCACTCAGGTTTAAGCAACTTTTGGGTAAAACGACTTTTTCTTTGATGCACGTGCTCTTCCTTTAAAAGAATATCTTTTGCTTTTAGCCGTTAGTTTAATAAAGTGCTTTCTTCAGTGCTAAATTATTTGATGCTGCGTGGTTGATGGTAATACTGCAGTCCGCTGCCAGCTTTGTTCAAACTTGGTACTCACTTTTCTGGAATTGAGCCGCATTTTGCCACACAAGCTTTGGAAGTATTGTATCTTTTATATATAAGTTATAATATTTAGCTAATAAGCATTTAGTTTAAGGGTTGAAATGACGGGCCGCTTTCTAGGAAGAATATATATTTTGTTTTAGTAATTGAAAGCGATAAGATGTTGCTAAAAAAACATAATATATTTTCCCTTGCATCGAACTTGTACGCGTAGGTCCCCCAGAATCGTGCTCCATTGAATTGTACACCCTAACTTAAACAAATATTTTTCATATCATAACCTTAGACGTGTGAATGTTAACTACTAAACTCCATGCTTTACAATAATCTATTTATCATCAACTGAAGTGAGGGAACAGATTCTGCTTATATGTATAACAATATTTTCTGTGAACATAATAACTTTGATTCTGACCGCACCAATTTTAACATCACAGTTTAACCTATGTCTCTGTCTCAGGTCATTCAGATATAGTGCAAAAAAGCAACGGACTAAGACTGCAACCCTGCTTAGGACCACAATTTGTTTCTAGTTTTTGTGATTTTTCCTTCCCGTCAATGAGTACAGTTTTTTCCATTCCTTAATTATTATACAATTTAAAGAATAGCTCCTATTGGTCACTTCTGTCAAAGTCTGGCTCACAATCGAAACCCATCTTTTCACTCGCTTGAGATTTGATGGTTTTCTAGTTGGAAAGCTTTTAACATAAAAGAGAGGTGCATATTTAAGGTGATATAATAAAAAAAAGATATTCCTGTGTAGTTTTAATGATCGGATAGATCTCCCTTTTTTAAAATAGGAATTTCGTGAATGTGATTTGGCATTTCTTTGAACACGGAGCGAGTCATAGCGTGTAGTTAAATTTTAAGGGCCGATGTTGATTTCGAATAAAACACAAATTATTTAAGAAATTATATTCATTTATTTTCATTTTGATAACATTGGTATAGTTCAATTATGCATGAAACAAAATATCGGCCAATGGCAGTAGCGACCTCGGCGACAAACATCTATCCGATGGTCCAAATTTTCGATGACGCTAATGCATAATTGAAGTAAAACAATGTCAAATAACATGATATTGGGGGCCAATTAAAATCACCACGACGAAAGATAACATGACCATTAAATTCGACACTCAAAAAAGCCATAGTTTCGTTAGCTGTGTGTCAAGTGGCAACGCCCTGTTGAAAGCACATATCGTCCACATCCAATTTCTTCCAAACCGGACCAAAAAAAGTTCATTGACATCTTACGATAGCAAACACCATTCACAGTAACTGCCTGACCGATGATGCCTCCAGCCAATAAACCGTACCAAACAGTAACTCCTTGTCTTTGTCAATGCAATGTATTTGCATTGATTTTTCAACATCACTTTTGGATTATCATTCTCCCAAATGCGGCAATTCTGCTTATTGAAGATTTCACTGAGGTGAAAGTGTGCCTGAAGATAATTTTCTTCCAATATTGATCATCCACTGTTGCCATTTTTTGCCATCAATCTGACCATTGCCGAACCTTGAAATGGTCAAGAGGCTTTAGTTCTTGAGTCTATTGCATCTTGTAAGGGTCTAAATGCAAGTCTCTTTTGTTCATCAACGACAAGCGTGAGAGGTGCAATTGTTGAACTCGGCGACGAGTTGAGGTGGACGGGTCTTCAGCCACACTATAGCCAGCAGCAGCAATATTTTGAACACTACTATCAAGCACTGGTGCTGTCACGTCTCCTACAGAGTCGGTTTGCTCAAATTTTAGAACGATTCTATCGATTGTAGGCACATTTGGATGATTAAATTGAACGAAAAAAATCATTATTTTCATAATAAGCCCGAATAATTTAAATGGCATTACTCGATTGTGTATATTTCCATAGTCCAAATTGTGTAAGTCTGAAATTTATAAATGTCAAATGAAATTAAGAAAAATATTGACGTTTAGGTATGGTTCATATTCAGCATCGGTACTTAAAATTAAACCACCCTTTATTCGCAGAATTCTAAAGGAATGTTACTTAAACCAGCCGCTTTCATTGATTTCAAATTTATTTCCAGTTCCTCTTTATTTATCTCAGTTTCTAAATAGTTATTTCGCTGATAGAGACGTGCATATTGAAAATACAACTTTCATCCCTCAATGGTGTATTTAAAGGTTTGTTAAAATATTCTCTGAAAGCATCAAATCTTATTAACGAATTAACGAATCCTGTATTGTAATGTTATTTTAATTAATTTTTTTAGTGAGAATCCGAAACTTAAAATCACTCCACTCACCAGCGATTTAGCTAAGTTTTCATCAATATTTAATTTTTTGACTTTACAAAGACGATTATACTCCTTATTAGCCTCCACGTAAGTAAGATTGTTTTACGATGCAAATTTGCTACAATGTAATAATGTCCTTTACAGTACCAAAAACAAAACACCTTTTGTCATTCTAAAGCCTCTTTCCATTGAGTTTCGAATAGTGAGCTGCATCAGTACTTCGACACTCACCACTGCTAGACTACCTCAATTAAGTACCATAAAAATCTACTAAAAGAACGACACCTCTGGCAAAAAGTTCAATTTTGTATGCCATCACCAAAGAATACAAACAAAAATAAGCAAAATGGAATCCTTTGAGGTTGGGTTCCAGTGCCTTGTTCTAGCCATCGAATGACTTAAAAGAACGTTTTCGAAAACATTTTTCTTTTGTTTTTTTTTCAGCTTTTTCCCTATAATAACGACTCCATTTATGGACGAGTTAACCAAACACTATAGTAGTAAGGAAGTTGGCTTGTTTTCGGTGAACATCATCTATGGTGTTGGCTATTGGGGTGTCTCTGCCCCGTTCTATCCATATCCTTTTAAGATCGGCCCTTTCGGTATCGTTTGCCATCAGAACTATTCGTATAAATAGTAATGTTTGGGGTATTTTGAGATGCATTATTCGTTCATTGCGCTCAGAAATAAAAAATCAAAAAAAAAAAAATTCTTATGGGGAAAATGAATACTTTGAGTGCAAGTTTTATTGTAAAAATACATAAGGTAGCACGAAGAAGGAAGATAGTAGTACGTTTTCAAAATATCATCGTCATGATGTCGGGTACGGGAATAGTAATAGTTTAGGTGTATTCGGAACAATGCTTCCTTTCCGTTTGGTGTTGCTCAATAGCAATATGATGTTTCTTTTGTTTACTTTCTCGCTTTGATGATTTCTTTTTATGCGGTTTTTGTTTGTTTTCATTTTTTGATTTTGAATTCCAAGTAGCTATGTAGAGTATTTTTAAAACTTGTGAATAATATTTAACGAGCTGTTAACCGAAGTGGAAATTCTTCTAGTTATGTTACTTTTTAAAGCTTACAAGTGGTTCATTGACATTTTTGTGTTTGAATTTGTTTTTTTTTTTTTTTTCAAAAACAACAAAGAAGATTTTTTTAAATGGAGACAATAATGAAATGAAAGTAGTTTCTTTAACGAAATGACGGATAAACGATATTGGCATACTTATTAGACATTTGAAGGACTTAGCTTTAATTCAAAGCAATGATAATTGTTCTATATTTAAAATTGTACGTCAAATTATTTGAATTTAATAATTATTAAAAAGCATTGGAAATGGTTTCTTTAAATAAAAGTTAAGAATTTCGAGATTTTGAGTTTTTAAGATTCTGGGTTTTCGGGATTCTGGGATTTTCTGGAAACCAATCGAATGACAATGCGTATTAAAACTAGTTCTTGGCTAAATCGTTGATACAAAAGAAGTGGTCTTGAAACAGAGCCTTGTAGTATTCCTGAGGGCTCACAAAGAGTGGAAGACAGAAAACAGAATTCAAGTGCCTTGTAGCTTAAAAGTCTCAAAACGACAGTTGGCTATCATTTTTTTCTTGTAATAAGCACACACTCAAGGGGATTTTTGTTACCCTTAATATTTCCAGACAAAGTGTGGGAATAAGAAAAGGTAGATAGGGTTTGAAAGGAGGTGTCGGTGTACGTAAGTTGTCTGGGCCCAAATATTCGCATAACTGAGAAAGACATAGAACATTTTACATTCGCGCAGTACGGCTAAGGAAAAAAATCTCTGTACTTGACAGTACTACCGAAGTTTTGCTCAAGGGTATACTGATGAGCATTCCTGGAAGCGCAAGTATTGAGGTTGAATTTGTTAAGAAGAGGGATGGAATTTGCTATTTCTCTTAAGCATTATCCGTTAAAAGAACGGTAACGGTGTAATCCAAAAAATGTTACGATGATGTTCATTGTTCATGTGACGTAAAGAATTCCATGATAATATCATAGCCAATCAATTTGAATGCTCTATCATGAATACTGTCAAAGGGATTAAGGAAAGTGCAGGAGCAACAGCCCAGGGATGGTATAGTTATACTCAATTTGGGCATATACATATAAGTCTTATAAATACCAACACCAACAGATCAGAGGAGGAGGAGGGCGTATGTGATAATTCCAAAAAAGGTGGATGGAGATGTTCATACAGGGAATCTTGAAGTTTTTACGCAAGTGCCACTAATGGATAGTTGCAAAGGTGGTAAACTCTCTTTTAACGACATTAGCAGCATTAACTTTTTGACGTATTAAATTTCACTCGATTTTTCATTCCACATTTAACAATGCATTTAACAATATATTAAAGATTCACATCCCCAGAGCAGGGTTTTGAATTTAAAAAGGGATATGATAAGCTAAATGTACTATAGTCAACGAAGCAGGAGAATTTATTAGAAGTTTCAGACAGAAGATCATTAATGAAAATGAAGTTTCGGAGACAGGACAGTACCTTGGGGCACACCAGCATTTATTTTGTGTTTATCAGACTTGAAAAATAAAACCAATACGAGAGCCTGTTCCAAAACTATGCTTTTGAAATATCAAGTTCAATAGTATTACTTTTTTCATAACGATATGTTAGGATTTGTTCTACTTTTCGTTGAGATTGATTATTGATACGAAAGCCGTCGTTAGGAAGCCTTAGGTTTTCGAGATATTTCTTGAGCCAATAGTTACTCAGAGTTTCTGTGACCCTGGAAAGAATTGACGTATCGGTCATTAAATTCAGGTGGAGGATGATTTGCGTTTTTTGGGTATTGGCTGCACTAATTCCGTTTTCCGTCTACTTCTAACGAGACGTAAAGAGAAGGATTGATGAAAAAGCTTACACAGTTTTTTTCCAGCGTTGAAGAATATTCTTCAGAACGAAAGGAGGAATACCGAGCCAGAGGATTCGTGTTGTTAAGATCTTTTAAAACACTGCCAACTGTACGAGTGCGAAAGAAGATTAATTCCATTAAATCGTTTGCGCTCTGTACAGACGGAGTCATGACTCTCGCTGTTAGCGTTGAATTGTTGGTAAACTATTAAGTTTTTCTATAGAGCTAATAAATCTAGTGTAATTGACAACGAGCATAGAAACCAATGATAAGGACAAAATTTCTCATGTCTTTGAGTACTACTTAATTCTTTTTGTTTTAAACAAAAACTGACTACTTTGTACAAAAAACGAAAACTAAGAAAAAGCCATGAAAAAATGATATACACTGACTTTCTATTCAAATGTCTTGATAAAAAAAGAAAATGTTGGCTTAAGACTATTTTATTGTATACAAAATGTGTTTTTTTATATTTTGGAAGATTTTTAGAAAATTCCAATTGACAGTTTTAACAGAGAAATTAATCCCAAAACCGAAAAATACTAAAAATCACTAAAAATTAAAAATTTTTGATTTGAATATTTTGAGAAGATATGGACTACAAAGTTGCAGTTAATTTTTTGTTACATTCAAAGTTAATGTTTTTTTATATACAACAAAGTCCTACGAAAAAGCCACTTTTTTTCGCTTTTAATATTATCTATTATTATTTATTAATATCATATTCTCCTAACAATTTTTAGATATCTTATTTCTAATTAAATAATATATGTATTTTGTACAATTAATTAGAGAGAATAGGTTGTAGCATTTGAATTTTAAGTTAAAATTGAATTAATGCCACATTTACAAATTTTTATATTGTGGGGTGGACATATTATAAATAACGTAACGTAATATAAGGGAACAGTAACAGAAGTTTCTTATGAATTGTATCAACTATGATTGATTTGAACTGCATAAACAATATTTTAATTATTATATACGCAAATAAATAAAGAGAACAAATATTATCAAATGACGTAGTTTAACAAAGATTCAATGTTATAAGTATCGAATTTTAAGAACTGTGGACGGTTTCTAATGCTACGTAATTCAGCTGGAAGGCTGTTGTATAATTTGCGAGAGACGATAGTGTAAGAATTCCTAAAAAGTGTAGTTCGAAAAATGTTTAATCGTACCGAGTTAGAATTTCTCATGTTATATGTATTACTTATAGGGCTTTCCAAATAACCACTCCTCATAAAAAATATCTTCAAAACCTTAAAATAAAACAAGTGTCTTACTGGTAGAATACCTGTTTGTCTATATAAATCTGCAGAGTGAGCGAGGCGGGCAGCGTTGCATATTTTTCTTAGGACACATTTTTGAAGAACTGTTAATTGTTGGATTTTGTTTAAGTATGCACCTCCCCAACAACTGATACCATATTGTAACTTCGAGTGGAAAATACCGTAGTAAATTTTTTTTAAGTTGGAGAATGAACAATTGCTGAGGATGACTGTGATGTAAATGAACTAAACAAACAGTTCGTAAGTTCTGTTTCTGACACAAATAATGGTGTTGCGTTTGACACAAACTTTGAAAGAAGTAATGAGCTTCTCTCAAGTTTCAGTTTTAAAAGAGTTTTTGAAGTTGAGGTATTTAAGGCCGTAAAAGACATAAAATCGGACGCTATTGGACTAGACAATATGCATCCTAAGTTTGTAAAAATTATTCTTACTTTTATATCTCCTTTCTTGACACATATCTTTAATTCAATATTAACAAAGTCCTGTTACCCGGCACTATGGAAAGCTTCAAAAATATTGCCAATTCTTAAAAAGTCAAATTCGCAACAAAAAGAATACCGACCAATCTCTATCCTACCATTCATCTCAAAAGCGTTCGAAAAGATCGTTAGTCAGCAGATAACAGCATTCTTGGAAACACGGAATTTAATTACACCGACGCAATCTGGCTTTAGACCAAAACACAGCTGTACGACTGCGCTTCTTAAAATAAGCGACGACATACGACAACAAATCGATAATAATAAAGTCACAACTGTGGTTCTCCTTGATTTCTCTAAGGCGTTCGACACTGTTTCACATACAATTCTTCTGAAAAAACTGAATTCTTTCTTCTTCTTTGAAAACTCAGCCTTAACCCTCATAGCACAGTATCTAAGCCATCGAACTCAGGCTGTTTTTGCTAACTCTAGGCTGTCGGATTTCCTCCCTACCTCTAATGGTGTGCCCCAGGGATCGATTTTGGGACCACTCTTATTCACACTTTTCAATAATGACCTTCCATCTGTACTCAGGCATTGCAAAATTCATATGTATGCTGACGACGTTCAAATTCATTTGAGCTACAAAATCGGCATGGTTGAAGACGCAACTGCCAGAATAAACGAAGATTTGATGTGTATGAACCAGTGGTCCAGGGAGAATCATCTTAAACTTAACCCTAAGAAATGTCAGGCAATCGTCATCAGTAACACTGCAATAGATACTTCTTATTTCCCTAGTATTGAACTTGAGGGGAAAACGTTAAGCTACGTTAGAACAGTTAAGAATCTTGGGATTGTTTTTAACCAGAAACTTACATGGGACGATCACTTGACTTGTGCCGTTGGTCGAATATATGCTGCTTTTCGGGTTTTATATATATCTGCCAGTTGTCTTCCAGTTTCAACAAAAATGACTATAGCAAAATCTCTTGTCCTACCAATACTTTTCTATGGCAGTCCCATTTTCTGTGCCCTTGACAGCGCTAATAAACGAAAACTTCAAGTCGCGTTTAATAATGTTGTTCGCTTTATTTATGACTTGCGACGGTTTGATCATGTTTCGATGCAAGCAAGTAGTGTTTTCAACATGACCTTCAACAACTACATAAACTATCAAACTTTGACATTTCTCTTTAGACTTATTCATACTAGATCTCCTGAATATCTATACGAAAAGCTTAGGTTCCCAGTATCACAAAGAAGTAATGTTCTAATAGGCCCTTCCTTCAAATTCAGAAATTCAAAACAACAGTTCTTTGTACACGCTGTTGCCCTATGGAACTCCTTGCCTGCTAACCTGAGAGGGATACACAGCAGCACTCGTTTTGAGAACTCTTTAAAGAACTTATACAAATGCTGAAAATGTTTCCAAAATAAAAATCACTTTGTCTTAGAATTTAAAAATTGATGTTATTTAATTTTTTTTTTTCTCTTGTGTACATTGTATATATAAAGGATCATGTCATCATGACCATTTATCTAAAAACAACTTTTCTCTTAACTTCAAGCAAATTGTAAATCTAGCATACTAATTTGATTCCTCTTTTAATTTGATTAAATTTAAATCTGAACATAATAAGTATTAAAAATAAGACTCTATGTTTTAAAATGCTTAATGATAATAAATAAATACAAATACAAATACAAACAATATTTTTTTAACCGATAAAAGCATCTTACGGTTGAAAGAAGATATTGTTTTAAATCTGTAATGTGCTCAAACCATTTTAAATGTTGGTCAATTTTGACACCTAAATACTTAAAATCTTTCACTATTTCTATATTGAAGCATGTACTGCAGCAGTTTACTTCACAATTGAAGCTATTTATTAAATGAGATACTAGACATTTGCTATTGAAGAGTTTAAAACTAGAACAAGACGGAGCATGGAACAAGAATTTAATGTCATTTAGTCCATGAAGTTCACTAAAAGTTTATGGTCCGCAAACCATAGCCTTAATAAGTGTACATCATGGTTTATTTCCGAAACCAAATTTAATGGACTAAGTGAATTGTATCCAATTGCTATATCATCAGCAAATGCGTTAACTTTCCCTAAGAATGATAGATTAAAGATGGAATTTATATAAACCAAGAAAAGAATGGGCCCAAGAACTGACCCTTGTGGGACACCCAAGTTAATATCCATGGAATCACTTAGAATTATTACTTACTTTGACTATCTGAGACCTTTAACTCAGGTAGGATTCAAACCAATTGTAGATGAATTCTCGGAAACCAACATCATGCAATTTTTTCAAAAGGATAGAGTGACTGACCATATCAAAGGTTTTTGTAATGTCAACAAAAATCGCAGCAAATTTCATTTTTTTGTCCACTCCTTGTTGTATTGAACAGCAGAAATTTAATAAAGCATCTTCTGTTGATATTCCCGATCTTAGTCCAAACTGTGAGGGGCTAAAGTAATTCTTGCTTGTGAGATAACGTAAAATTCTACTTTTTATAATTTTTTCAAACATTTTTGAAATTGATGGTAATAATGAAATTGGTCTGTAGTTCTTTACATCCTTTTTGTTCCCTTTTTTGAAAATGGGTATAACAAAAGCAGATTTTAAGTCATTTGGGAAGACACATATTTCACAATAAATTTAAAAAGATATATTTATGTACACTCTCAAAAATATCTCTCTTGTAGAGTAATAGATATGAATTATATGTATCAAGGGAAACAAAATCCCCATCATACTTCTTCTTGCAGCCGCCACTGGTCAAACAGATAATCCATACATTAATAATTAGATAATAGTCCTTTCCTTTTTTTTAGTTTTACACCTGATTTAATTAATTTTTTGGAATTTTACTATGTTTTTAGTTTATTATATAATAGTTAATCACAGTTCACTAATTCCGGTTTTTATTTTCTAATAATGCCTAATTATTCAAATATTAATTTCAAAATCATAATAAAATCCAGCCAAATCCAAGAGGAAAGGGAAATCAAATAAATTTGTGTGCCAAATTGTTTTAGTAACCAATATCATCAGGAAACCTTTTATCAATGTAAATTTTACTTATATCCTTATAGGTTAGTCACTATATCCATGTAAATATTACATACGTATATATTTTTGTGTGTCTATTTTAGTTATAATTATTATTAAACCTGGCAGTAAATAATTATAATCCTAAAAGCCCTAAATAACACTTATGCTCTTAGCCAAAAATTATTTTCCCCATATAATATCTATACTAGATAAAAGGTACCTAACTACGAGTATATCTAACCTAAGCTAAAATCTAGATACAAACATAGATAGATGTAAATGTATACGCGTCGTCAGGTATACTAAACATGTTTGTAAATGAAATTATCCTGGCAAAGGGTGTTGATGGATAAATAAACCTAACCACAAATATTTACCCAACGAAAAACCCAAACACCATTATTTAATAGACACGCAAAAATGTTGGTTTTATGTTGAACTCAGACTCAGTCTGATGATGATGATGACGATGACGATGATGCTAGTCCTGGTTCCGGTGTTTTACTTATACGAGTGGGATGGGGATATGGCAGTGCGGTGATGGTGGCGGTAAACACCAAGAGTGTTTGTAAAAACATATCTAATTTATTCCGATTTAAATTTTCCGGAAAGTAGATAAAGGAACAGTTTTTCTCTTTATTTTAAATATTTTTTGTTGTTGTTGTTGGTGTTGCCCTTGTCATGCACCAAAAGTGGGCCATCTATTGCTGTATAGCTCTTCCATATCTATACGTATGATGAACATTTTTGTTTTTATTATTTTAACATTTTTGTGTGCTCTAGATCTGGTTTTTTAGTGCGGGTGAACCCAAAAAGGACCTCAAGGATAATCGGCGTTAGGCTAAACACAACAACGTGAAGGTTCACATACTCGATTAAAATGTTTTACTATATACACTCTACACAGATTATAGACACACGGTAATGGTAACGTGGTATAACGAGAGTAAGAGCCAAAAAAGTAACGGCAAATAAACCTTATTTCATAGAGTTTACCTTGCCATGTCGAAAAAATTGGGGCGGTGATAGGTAAGGTCGGTACAGGTATAGGTACTTGATATCAGTATATATAGTCGGGGATGGATGAGTGAGGTAGAATAAATTGGATGGCTGGATGGATGGATGCATCCGAACTGACTGGGCTGCTGCTCTTGGTCGTTTTAATGATGATAGTGTCGTCTTTTTATTTTGTTGGTTTACTTTTTTGCTTAACCTCGATACCAGTCTATCGTCGTATTTCTTGTCATGCTGTGAAGGAATCTATAACATTTTTTAAATGGATTCAAAATATGTAAATTTAAAGAGAGGCTTTCTAAATAAATAGCAACATTTTAACCTTGAAGTTTGAGTGCTTTGAAACTCAGACGAAAACCGATTAAGTAAGCCTTTCTGTTGTTGTTTTGTAAACAGGCTCTGTATTCACTTTAAGCTGAATCAGCATTAAGTAGATAATAAATTATTAACGAATCCATTTATCCAACACTCCTATTGAAATTAAATTTGAGATCTTTTTGTAAGAGACAAATATAAAGAATACAAATGCGGCATTCGACAGAGGGAAGCAAGTATACTTAAAAGATTGTTGAAAATCTGTAAAAGTTACCAGCGCAGTACAATTTTATCAAATATCTATAACTATAAACGGTTATTGCTTAAGAGTTCAAATAGCTTATGTACAAAGTTATGATTTTGTGCATTTATATGAAATATACTTTAGAATAACTTAAACCAACAAAAGAAATACGTATACGCCCAAGCGCACTTTTTACAGTTTGTTATTTTTAAGCGATATAAGGAATTGGGGTATTGCAAAGGAATTAGAAACTTAACTTTCGTGAGCTTGAAACGTTACAGTGCAATTATCAATAAAGATATTCCTTACTTTATAAGAAAAAAAATGCGTATACGCCCAAGTGTACTTTCCATAGTTTCTTGCAGTTTAAGATGAAAAAAGAGGATGAGATATGGCCCACAATGATAATTTCCCATGGGTGTGTCCTTTAAAATAATTATTTCGTGCAACAAAGGCAAAATGTCCTATTTAGAGCTTTAAACCAATTTAGTCTGGTTATTTTTGGTGGTATTTAATTTTTTCGTTAACGAACTATCAAAAGATCTAACCTGCATATATGAAGTTATTGTAATCGTTCCGATTGTCGATTTGAAAATTTAGATATTTCTCGATGTTTAAAGTTCCCTATAGATAGATTTTTAGAGAGATGTCTGTGTGTGCTTGTGTTCGTACGTTGAAACGTAGAGAAATGTCAAACTTTTCAATTCGAGGAATCGGGCTGATCACAATAATTTTCTATCTGAAGTGAAGTGCATCGTTCTTCTTTCAAATCTAAAAATGTATATGGGCATTTCCACAGTATTTTTAACTTTCATGTTACCACAGTATATTAAGCCTTAGAAATGAAATTGGCATTTTCTAAGTGGATAGATTTTCGTATCATGACTTATTTCAATTCTGTAACCTACTTGTGACTTGATTGGATTAAAATTTTTAATTAAAATTAATAAAAAATAGGCTTAAATATTGCAAATTTCAAGCGTACCAGATGCAAATTTATTAAGTTTTATAAACAAAAAATATTTCAACGACCTTTGAAACAACTTAACATCATTAATTTATAATTATTTATAATATACACTGTTAGAAAAACCTCGAAAGAAAGGTGTGCTACCATTTAAAAAATAGTACAAAGCAATTAAATTAGAGTACCTCCGTTTTTACAAATATTAAAATCTGATCTTTTTCTCTATATAACTTTCTCAACGGTCGATTCTGGTAGTATTTTATAGGCTTACATTATTTTCTATCAATCAATAAATCAATTAAAATTTAATTGGATCATGTGCCTCCATTTAAAAATAAATAATGCCATTTTAAAGTTTAACATTGAAAACGTGATTGCTATAAAATGTGATGTAATATGTGATTTTTTTAACGGCACACCTATCGATAAGATCTTACAGCAAAATAAATGATTGTGATTGATAATTTTACGAATAATCGATAGTAAAAAAAAGCTGTTGATCTAAATTTTGAAACTTCAAAGTTTGTACGACAGCACAAAATCAAAATTTATTATGAAATGAGGGTTTTTAATTGAATGCTTTTCATTGATCTAACGTACCGGATATTACGTGACGGATATTAACGATGTTTCAAAATGAATCACGCAAGTATTTTCTTGTTATTTAGATGATAAACAATCAAGAAAATGTTTGTTTATAGATGTGCCTCAAAATAAAAAAAAAAATTTTCAATTGTTAAAAATGAAAGATTCTGTGGATATGCCTATATACAGAAAATTAAATGGTAGGCTTATTGATAATGATTTGCGCCCTGAAGTAGAACACAGCACGAGATACTGGAAACAATTTGAATAAAACGTGCCCAGACATTTTTTTTTTTTTCAAAACAAAATAAGTCTTTAAATTTTAAGATATAAGTCATAATCTGAACGAGAGAAACGTAGCCATTGGAGAAAAATTTGTAACGAAAAAGAATGTTCCCATAAGTCAGCGAGGCCAAAAGAACATGCACCAATAGTGTCACTAAGAATCCCAGAGGTCAATGGAGAGCACCCTCATGTTTGATACCCATATTTCCTGGGTTGCAATCATCATGAAAATAATGAACTAGAATTTATATCCTATTCGAAAAATGTAGTAACGACCGGTATGATAAAATGGGCTATAAGCTCTTTTCTACCATTCAAATCTTCAGGTCCCGACGGTATTTTCGCCATGATGCTACAAAAAAGTACTGATGTCGTAACCCTTTAGCTTTACAATCTATTCAATAATAGAGTTAGATGGGGATATGTTACTAAGTTGTGGCGAAGGTCAGAGTAGAATTTGTACCAAAAGCCGGTAAGCCCAGGTTACAGACCAATTAGTCTCACATCGACTACCCTTAAAACCTTGACATTCATCTCCTTAACGACCTCAACCCTGAAGCCAATATTCTAACATATTCACAACAAGCCTATATTCTAAAGGCAAAAATGTGTAGAAACGGCCTTATACTGCATGGTGAGAACTATTAGAATAAAATGCACGACTGTGTCGCACGAACTTGCTCCTGTATGCAAAGAGTCTGTTTAAAAATGATCCTATAAAAGATTTAAAAATATACGTGTAAAATAAGTTCGTCTTCAAAGATATAAATGCCATTTGATTTGTCAAAAAACTTGTGATTCATCCCAAGACACAACTCATCCTAGGGCAACTCATCCCGAAAATGAAAATACTTGTAAGCATACTTAACGAAAACAATTGTTTGTGTATTCAACTAGTTAAAAATATTTAAAATTATTAAAAAAATAAATAATTAAAATAATTAAAAATAAAATAAAATAATTAAAATAATTTAAAAAAAAATTTTAAGATTCAAAATTTTACCTGAAAAATAAGTTTGTCTTTCAAAATTTTAATGCCATTTTATAAATTAAAAAATCCTTGATTTTTCAAATTTTTTTTTTGAAAATCGTTAGAGCGGTTTTTTTTTAAACTAATTTTTTATATATAAAATTTTTCAATTTTGTTCTAAAAATATTTTTGGTATGCAGTTGTTTAGTGATTGTAAAAATACGCTCTAAATTTGAATTTCGTAAAAAAATATTGACCCGTTTTTGAGATATAGAATTTTGAAAAAAAGAATTCAATATTTTTTTAAAAATCTAAACAATAAAAAATTGCACTTTTGATAATCGAATATTGTTAAGGCAATTTAAGAGCTTATTCAGAAAAAAAATTATTGAAATCAGTTCATAAGTTGCTGAGAAAATTAAAAAACAAAATAACGGTTCTATGAGCGGTACCTTTTCTGAGCAATACAAAAATATGTTTTTCTTATTAAAAGAAGCTAAGTTAAAAAATAAAATTTTAGAGAAAATTAAAAAATCTATCGGTTTGTTTTTGAGAAAATTCGAATTTTCGTTTTTTGACCAAAAAAATTGTATGGAGGCCACTGTTAGTTTTGATCTTAAAAAAAAATGAAAAAAACGCCTAACGCAAATCTGCTCAAAACCTTAACTTCCAAGTTTGAACTCAATCGACCCAATGGTTTAAGCTGTAGGAGCGTGGACAGACAGACAAAATTTTGCACGAATGCAAAACTTGCCATTAAGTTCCTATATGTCGCAAGTAAAAAACACTCTATGATAAGGAGTATAGACTGGAAGTGTTTTTAGACATTGAAGGTGCTTTCAACAATGAACAAAACAGTGCAGTCAAAAAGGCCCACAAAGGTCTCGAAATAAAACAGTCCATTATAACTTTACAATGCGTATGTTAAAATATAGCCAGATCAATAGCGAACTAGGTGGTACAGAGATTAAAATATCAACATAAAGAAGAACGCTTCAAGGAGGTGTACTCTCACCGCTTTTTTGGGTTTTGGTGATGAACGAAATCCATCAACCTAAATTTCAAAGATCAAGTTTGTTTGTTACCAGAAAACCTAAGTATTTATACTCGTTGAACATTTCTGATGGTTCACGCTCTCAGAACCATCTCTATGGGGAAGTTTTATTTGCTTAGAGCTTTCAAAAATCATTATTGTTTATATTTGTGACATTAATTGAGGGCTCCCATAAGTCGCAAAATCGCTTGAGCTTATTTATTCGAAGCTATAAAAGCATCTTAACTCAAATCTTACCACACTTTATTCCATCCGGGAAATCTATGGAAACATCATCAATAAAGAAAGCAAACATAATCGGACTTAACCCACAACCTTGAGAGGCAGCAGCTCTTGTATTCAATAATTTGGGCATTGATATTCCATTCCAAATAGCAGTGGAAGTATCGGTAATTAGCATCTTATATTATAGGTATTTTGGAACTTGGCAAAAAACCTAAAGTTGAAAGCTTATAGATCAGAGCGGCTCTGTTAACAGTGTCAAAAGCCACTCTAAAATTGGCAAGAAAAAACCTGTACTTTTTTTCTTCTCTTAAAATATTTTGACTAATGATCCACCGTGGATAGTCCCGCTCGGAAACCAGCTTAAAATAATATATTAAGGAGTATGTTCTCTTCAACCCATTTTGTCAACATTCGGTATAAAAGATGGGTGAAAACTTTTCAAAGAATGCTGCGATTCCCCTTTTTTTTAATAGCACTAATCTATGCTTTTAAAACGATTTTGGGATTGTTTCCTCTTCAATAAGACTGTTCAAAAATGTATATCACCTCCAAGAAATTCAGTGTTGAATTCTTATAGAATATTTATATTTGATTCTAAATAGAATATTTTGAAAAAAGTTTAGTTGGTCTTTCTGAAAAGAATGAGTTATGAGAAGGGTTACGAAGAAGAAGGATTGTTACGAAGTTTTCTACATTCCTTGTCAAACAACTCAGCAACAAACATATTCCTAGATTGAGGTTTCTTCACAATTAACGATTCTCTAAGACTCTGTGATATAATTTCTCCCGTTTGTTTACAATACTGATGTTCTTGAGCAGGATGGCACGTTAATTGAGCATCAAGTCTTAATTGGGTTCCTGGGCAACATCGACAGATCTTTCAACTTAAGCTATATTACTGTTGGTAAATGACCAGAGTGATTTGCAAGTTGAACTTCAAAATCTTAAATAACTCCAATTTAGAAAGTAAGTTCCCCTCTTCTATCGCCATTTAGAACCAAAAATATTCAATTAAATTTACAAGTTGCTTCCCACACCTATTAACCGTCTTATCCACCATAGAGTTTTCTACACTTTCAAGCACATCCGAAAAGTTTTCTGCCAGTAAAGCTGGGTTTTGAAAATCACCAATTCTTCCATTTAGATCACTTATTCTGTGCTTTACAGACTGATTTGACAGAATTTGAGGAAGAAAGATTTTCAGAACTTTTAATTTTTCCAATTCAAATATTTAATTAATCCTTTTAAAGCTTTGAACTCACGAAATATATATCAAGAGTATGGAAGATCGGAGTCAATTTCAAAATGAACTACCAATAGTTTCAACCTCAAAGACACAGTCTTTCTTCGAAAACCCTACCAATATGGAATTATACAAAAAGATTTGTCCTTTGTCGGTGGATGGATTGGATATTGTAAAAGTAACCATTCAACAAACATGGCGAAATGGTTGGATGGTGGTAAATCAGTTTCGAGTTTAATCTTCATGATTTCCGGTTAAAATCACATTCAATATGAACAAAGGAAATACTGTCCATGCTCCCACTATATATTCTAGGAGGATATTGCTTTTCAAAAGGTATACATATCGACAATATGCCAAAGGCATAGGTATTGGTAGGTAGGTACGTGAGGTATTGTTATGTTACCGTTAACAAACAGGAAAAAGGAAGACCAGAGCTAATAGAAACCGCAGTGTTTTTCCGTTTTTTTTTTTTTTTTATTTGTTGTTGTTAAAGAAAAACAAATGAATGGCTTTGTTTCCAATTTGTTGTGTAACGGTAAGGGGTTTATAATATACCTTTATATCTAGATCCTTTATATTTATATAGACTTATGTATTGCCTTAAAAGACAAAATCGGGGACAATTGTTCATGGCCACGGTTTTTTCTTTTTTTTCTTTTTTTAATCAGAAGTCCATGTTGATGAATTGTGGTCGCTTCGATGAATTTGAGTTTGATCCAACACAAATCAATGGTCGTAGAAAAATATTTTTGTCCTTTTATTTTGTGTTTTTTGTAGGTTGGTAGGGATGTTATGTCCTTTTAGCAGTTAAGGTTTATTGAAAACAAAAATCAACGAGAATGAAAAATATATATTTCTCGTTGGTTTTGGTTATTGGTATTGGCTATAGACTCGTGTATCAATGGTTTTGTTTAAAGTTAGAAAATGTTTAACCTTCAATTTACTAAAAAGTTGAGAATTTCTTATTTTATTTGTTTTTAATTCAATAGAAGTAAAATGATGGTTAAAAAAAGCATTCGATGAGGGAGAGAAATTTTTGAGTTTATGTATATTTAAGTGAATGAGTCTTGAACCTTGACCTATAAATGCTTCATTTTTGTGTCAAAATTCACCACTTAAATTTAATTTTGTTCTTATTTTCAAATATAGGAGGAAATAAGAAGAATAGACCCCGGCATTATACTCAGAGTTTCATATAGTTAAAACTTTAGTTTTCGTCCTTAAACTGAAGTTTTTCCTTTATTCAAATGAGATTACCCCCATAAGAAACCGATAATTTCATAATTGGATTGTCTAATCAGTTATAAAACACAACATGCTTTTCAGTTGTTTTCAAAGACAATTATAATTTCTATCTCTAAAATATATTCACATACATCGGGGAATAATAATATGTACATAGTTTGTACATTCAGCAACTATAACTGCTTATACTCGTATCGTTGCATATGAGTTCCAGAAAATTTAGTTTCATAATTTGAAAAGTTTCTCTGCATTAATTCCAAAACAATACATTTTATAGTGTACGAGTTTTGTTTTGTTTATTTTTTCGATCTCTTTTAAAAAACAAGAAAAAATATATAAAAAGGACATAGAATAGTTTGTTGTAAATAGAAGTTGGGCTCAGATTGAGACTGTGAAACATATAAATTATTTAAAAAAACGGTTGAAAAACCAGCAGTGATCAAAGGTTTCTTTTGATAGTTATATGGTTCAAAATGTCAAATTGGTTTATTTTCAACATTTAAATTAAATAAACGAATTAGTCGCACGAACTTGCTTCTGTATCCAAAGAGTCTACTTAGATCATAAGTTTTTGAGACAATTCAAAAAACATATGTTTTATACTGAAAAAGGCCATAAGTAAAGGTAAACAATTGAAAACAAAAAAAAGATATCAAAGATCTTTTAAAACATTCGAATTTTTCTTATTTTTCTTTTTGAAAAATAATTATAAAATCACGTTTGTTTGAACTCAATAGACCCAATGGTTTAATCTATATATTGGCTAGGATAAACAAACGTACAGAATCATCTGGCTCAAGTTTTTCGAGTTATCGATAGTCCTAAATAAATTGTGGTCAAAAATTAAAGGTTGATACAAAAAAGCCTTGATTTGACCTTGCGTATTACACGCAGCTCGAAATACAACTTTTAAACATCTTAAGTCATTTAGAAAAATTTAATATTCATGTATTTCGGAATAAATACACTGCTGCAAAAAAGTTTTATAATAAGCTATGCAAGATGAAAAAATTTGAATACTATTTGAACATTATCAATCAACTGCATTCTATAAAGACTTCAAAAGAATGATGAGGATTAGGAAAAGAGATACGTGGAGACAAATCCAAATTCTTATAAGCAGTTGTATTAACTTCTGCGCCAAATGGAGTTTAGCAGTCAATCCTGAAAATCAGAAATAGTGATCATTTGAAATGGATTCCGGAAAGCAGCAAATGGTTTTTCGGTGGTGTGAAGATAGCTGAGAAAAGCCAATACAAATATCTTGCAGTTATTTTAAAGTATAACATGTCTCGCACGGAACACCTAAATAATAGAATAAGTATTTCGAAAAATGCTGTAAATTCTACATGGTCTCAGTTTCAAAGAAATATATATATCCGGCTCTCAGCTAATTTAAAAATCCATGATGTGGCTTCGAGAACAATATTATGCTGTACTATGCAAAAGTGTGGGGCTAAAAGGTTTATGGCCAAGTAGAGAAGCTGCAACGTTTCTATATGAAAAGTTGTTTTCTTCTTTTTAATAACACACCAAATTAGGTATAACACTTAGAAAAAGGACTTCCAAATTCGTTTCTGACAACCTTTCAACTGCATTTTTTATTAATATCCAGATTCAAGGAGCTGCCGAATTATAGATTTCAAAAAATCCTTTCGAAAATTATTATTAGGCTACTTTTTCAGAAGCGTTAATTGAACACCTCTTCATACAACTCACAAAAGGTTTTGATTAGATTGCTTAGAGAAAAACAATGGAGTATTCTCATAATCAAAGTGAAGCATTTGCAGTTCCACGATGATTTCCTGCAACTTATCGTACGTTGATGTCGCCAAATACTTTTTGGATTCGAATCCACAAGAGATGATTCTCAAAACACGCAATGGGATGCTCAATTTGAATGCAAGGCCCTTCCAAAATTGCAAAATTAGATTATGTACGATGTGTAACCTCAACGCAACCGAGAATACAAACCACTATGTTGGAGTTTGTCCCATATTCTGGGGATACATCAACCAAGCCATTAGAGGATACAGGAAGCAATTTATCGGAAGCCATTTCTAGATTGCTTAAATAATCAAAACTACTGAAATGTATATCAATTTTAAAAATGTGCTCTTAAATACCGACCTCAAATGATTTATGATTTTTTTTTTAATATTTAAGGTAAGCTCACAATGTCTTAACTAATCAAGCCTCTTTCAACCTGACAGGCAACTGATATTAGTTATTGTCAAATTAATTTTAAACTAGTAAAACTGTTTTTATAAAATAAAAAAAATTATGGAAATAAAAATTATTTACTACTAAAGTTCTGTATGAACTAGAACCTCAAGCAACAAACTTCTCCATCTAACTCGATCCCTAGCTATATATCTAAAGTTGCACGCTTCAGGTTTGGTGGAGCCACTTTTCATTTGTACGCGCCACCTGATCCGAAGATTTTACGGCCCGGAGCTTTGGTTTCCATGCGCTCGACATGATCCAGCCATTTTACTTTTATCATTCTGGCTAAGTCTACGTCGCAGTACAGCTCGTCATTCCATCTTCTCCTCCACTCACCTTCTAAGTATAGGTAAGGGAGCGTATATCACGCGAAGAACTTTTCCTTAAAACAACCCAAGGTGCTTTCATCTGCCTTTGTCATAGCCCATGCTTCTGCACCGTATAGCAGAACGGGGATGGTAAGGCAACTTGGATAGGGCTTTACTACTCAATTTCTTTTTTATTCCAAAGAAATAGCGGTTAGCACGAGTAATTCTTCGTTTGATCTCAGCGCTGGTGTTGTTTTCTGTATTCATAGCGGAGCCTAGGTCGAAAAAGTCCTTAAATAAATTGGGTGGCACAACAGTCCGTTGAGAACTATAGGGCAACCATTCCTGTGCGTGAGTACTGTTGTCAGGGATGGAGGGGACCTACAATGGCTAATTTGAGAAAGCACTTGGAGAATTTGTCATTTCCTCGCAAGAGGCAGTACCCGTGAAAAAATGGCACAGGCAGGGATCGAACCCAAGACCTCTGGCATTAAAGTCCAACGCACTAATCATCATGCCACGGGTAGTACAAAGTCCTTAACTACTTCAAAAATACGTCTGCTGAGATGCCATTTTGACAAAAACGTTCAATGTTGTAGAACCTTCCTTCTTGTCAGGATATGTACTTTGTTTTGCCCTCATTAACCGATAAACCTATTTTTGAAACCTTAGTCTCAATAATCACAAAAACCCCTTTTATATTTCGCTGAGTTCTTCCGATTATGTCAATGTCATTAGCATATGCCAGTAATTGGACAGAATTTTGCATCTAGTGTTGACGTGGGAGGTCTGCATTATAATTTCAAGGACGATGTTAAAGAAATCGCATGACAATGAAAGGTTTGGTTAAATTGTTTTCAACTACACAGAACGAAAAAAGTCATCCTATTGACTATTTTCAGCCGATAACCGCGATAGTCAATAGAACAATTTTCGGTTGTCAATTTTGGGATCTGAAATTTTTTTACAATTTGGTAGTCAATATCACAACTGCAGTAGTCAATATGACAACTGCGGTAGTCAATATGACAACTGCAGTAGTCAATATGACAACTGCAGTAGTCAATATGACAACTGCAGTAGTCAATATAACAATTCTCAATTGTCAATTTTGGTAGTCAATATGACAACCACGGTAGTCAATATGACAACTGCGGTAGTCAATAGGACAACTGCGGTAGTCAATAGGACAACTGCGGTAGTCAATATAACAATTCTCAATTGTCAATTTTGGTAGTCAATATGACAACCACGGTAGTCAATATGACAACTGCGGTAGTCAATAGGACAACTGCGGTAGTCAATAGGACAACTGCGGTAGTCAATATAACAATTCTCAATTGTCAATTTTGGTAGTCAATACGACAACCACGGTAGTCAATATGACAACTGCGGTAGTCAATAGGACAACTGCGGTAGTCAATAGGACAACTGCGGTAGTCAATATAACAATTCTCAATTGTCAATTTTGGTAGTCAATATGACAACCACGGTAGTCAATATGACAACTGCGGTAGTCAATAGGACAACTGCGGTAGTCAATAGGACTACTGCGGTAGTCAATATGACAATATTTGTTGAAAACCGAAATATAATTTGACTACCGGGTAGTCAATGTAACAATTCTCGATAGTCAATTTTGGTAGTCAATATGACAACCAAATTGTCATATTGACTACCGAAGTTGTTCTATTGACTACTTCTGTTGTCATATTGACTACCGAAAATTGACAATCGAAAATTGTTCTGTTGACTATCCAGTAGTCAATTTTAAAAAATTAGGTTGTCATATTGACTATTTTGGTAGTCAATGCGACAGTTTGGCCAAATTTCAGGTTGACTATCGACGATTGTTAATATGACAATTTTTTTTTTCTGTGTAAGTGTACGAGTTTGGCAGGGATGCCAAAACTGGACATAGAACAGCTATATAATCAATGGACTATACAGCTAGTCCCTGTAGATTCTCTCATATGCTATCACTTGCGGCCTTGAAATCAATGAAAAGATAATAGGTGTGGATTTTATATTTTTGGGTTTTTTCCAAGATCTGTCGTAATATGAATATCTGATCGACTCTGGACTTTCTTGATCTAAGACCACACCGATTGAACCATTTAGTTTGGTGACGATGGACTTCACATGTTCACATATTACGATAAAGAAGATCTTATATGCGATGTTAAGGCGAGTGATTATTTTATAGTTGGTGCAATTCCGAGTGTTCCCTGTTTTCAGCATTAGACAAATGATATTGAGGCTCCATTCATCTTCCCACCATTTTAAAGATAAGATGATGAACGCTCGTAACAGAACAATCTGCATGTGCTTTTGAAAAGCTCAACATTTAAGCCATCTACTTCAGCGGATTTGTTATACTTCAGCTTAGACATGGCAATCTTTGGGAAGACGAGATTGTTGGCATTCGTTGTCGTGTATATTGATTGGATTATTCTGCCTGTTCGGCTCGTCGTCGCTGTTATACAGTCTGCAGTCTGCAGAGGTCCTTCCATATCCTCAGCATTGACTGCTACTCTACTATGATGTTTCCACTTTCGTCTTTGCAGCCTTTTAGTAACGAACTTCTATATATTTCTATACCAACAATTTGCTGTTTCTATACTGAACAAATTCCTAAAGTTCTTAATCTTCATGATCTAAACACCCAAAAGCCACAAGAAGTCAAGAACATGATCCCTTTATCCCCATACAATTTGCAATCATTATTACACAAACTAAAATTGCTTCAAAACATACCATACTCAACATCTTCATTTTAATAATAAGCAACTCAAAATAAAACAGCTTAATATTATAAAATACCTTATGTGAAATATACTTCCACTTAATATCAACACATAAAACTGGAGAACAGAACAAAAGGATAACAAAAATAAAAACTTAAAGTTCAAAAAAGTCATAACAACTTTTTGTGTAAAATTCATCTAATATGAAATTTCATTACTTTGCCATCGCATCGTATCGTATCGTATCGTTGTTCTCGTAGCAAGCAGCCTTACGTTGCGTTGCGTTTGTTTCTGCTTTCTAAATCACTAAAACGTTTAACTTTGATGGCATTTTACAAAAAGAACACAAGTTTTAATCATTTTATCCCCAGAAACAACCCTCAACCCTCAAGTGAGTCACTTTCCAGAGAAGCTAAAGGAGCAAGTGAAGTACGAGTATCATCTTTATACCTTTTCCTACGACACGACACGACGAAGACGCTAAGCTAAGCCTAAGAGTATTGCTTCCTCTTGAACAAAAATCCACACCCAAAAGTTTTGTGCCCAATTTGCTGTCATTAAAATAAGCAACAGCAATAGCTCGCCTTTTAATTTCCACTTCTTCTTAAAGTATATAGCCATCATGAGATTACAATTTAAAACGCACATCCTTTCTTTTTATTCTTTGGTGGAGGGAGGGAGGAAATGGGTGGAGCAGAACAGAGCAGAGCAGGGTACAGGGAATTCGGAACAGAAGGATCAAGCATCAAGGCATCATTATTTGTGTCAGAGAGCCAGAACAAGAGGAGTTCTATTTCGTCCTTTTTTGCCTTAAATGTGTTTCCTTGGAAATTTTAATAGTTTCCCTCGAAAGAAGCCGATGCCAATGTCGATGCCGAAACTGAAGCCAGGCTAAGCTGGTTTGCTGCTTTGGTTTGGTTTGGTTTGGTTTGGTGGTTTTGGTATGCGGAGACTCGAGAGGAATTTAGAAAATCTGAGAGATTTTCACCTTTTTTTTCTTTGTTTCGTCACACCATCATTTAAGCTTGAAGAAAAAGGTAACGATAACTGAGTGTTGAAGGATTCACATGGATGAAATTCCTTACGAGGATTTATTCCAGATGATGTAGAGACGACACGATGATGATGGGATGATGATGATGATAATGTTGACGAAACCCGCAAAACATGGGAAGAATGCCAAGATTGAGGATGCTGCATCTGGCTGGGATTGAGATCTTATAGGTCGGTTGGATTATGTGTCAAAAGAAGCGGCGTTATTATAGAATAAGTAGGTATAAATTGAGGAAATCCTATTAAATTCACTAATATCCCAAAAGTAGCTTGATGCTTATATAGAAACTTAAGACCTAGTTTTAGTTTTTCTATTTCTTATTTTTCAATTTCAATTTTTAATTACAAACATAAAAAGAATTACATTAAACTCGAAAATGTCCAACTCATTTGTTAAATGCACGTGCTCTAATTCCGAGAGTGTGACTCTAGCAACATATTATACCCAAAGGATTTCCAAAGCAAAAGGATTCGAAAAAGTTTTCTTAAGAAAATGAGGACGTGCTGTTGTAGAGGTAGGTAGGTCTAGGTATATATGAAGATTTTAATTTCGCTAAGTTCGACAACAAATGGAATTTAATTTTAAAATTTTATTTAATGAAAAACAAATGGTATCCAATTCGCAATTCAGGTAGGTATAGGAACGAGTTCTTTTGCAATATAATATGCAATAGTGCCTTAAAATTAAATTTTTAACATCCTTGAATTTTAGAGAAACACTAGGTTAACTGGGTTGTTGCAAGCGGGGTATCTTAGAATAGAGGATATTTGGGTCAGTCTTTATGAATTGAATACGGTACCAACGGAACGAATTTCGCTGATGATGAGAATATAGGCAACCTTCTTAAGAACTAGGTTAAGAGGTTTGGACTTCTGAGAATTGCAATGGTTTAGTTCAAAGAAAATTTAGAAAAGTCCAAAATCTTTTGCATTAACACGAATGGCACGAATGCATTACAATCTTACCATAAGGTCACAAAAGCTTGGAATAAGATTTGTTTTTTTAGAAATTTTATTCAAAATGCTTTAGTGCGTACAGTTTCAAAATGGTGTAAGATTTCTGTAAGAAAAATTAGTCTTTTTCGAGATACAAATTGTAGGCTGCATGGTTTTTAAATGTCGAAGAGCTGAAATATTGTTTTTGTTATACTATTTAAAGACACTCGATGTTGTCTATAAGAACATTGTTGTAACATATCGATTTTAAGATTCTATAAAATTCAAGGTCAGACGGTGGATTTTTAACCTGACCGTCTTAAATTTTAAAACTCAATAGAACATACAATTATCATGGGATGGAGGTCCAAGTTCCCCATGTTAGGATGGAAAAAAAACCATAATACCTAAGGCCAGCACCCCAATCTTGAGTAATCTTTTTATAAAGAGTTGTTGTTTTAAGTCACTGAAATATCAAAACTTTCCATTGGTGCAATTTAAAATACCCACATCATATTTTTAATAATTAATTGTTAAAAACATTTTCGGGACGTTAAATCAATTTATTTTTAATCATTTGATTATTTGTTTGTAACAAACAAACTGTCAGTTGTTAACTTCAAATAAGAAGTAAATATAAGGGACCAAAAATCATCAGATGAATTTTTCTCTCGAAGCATCCTAAGACGCTCTCATCTTTCTTTGACAGGGTCCAGACCTCAGTGCCATAAATCAAGACCGGGATGATGAATGTCTTATAGATGGTGATTTTAGATGCTCGAGAGAGGACTATACTACTCAATTGCCCTCTAAGTCCAAAGAAGCAGCGATTTGCTAGAGTTTCTTCGTTTGATTTTAGCGCTGGTGTCGTTGTCTGAGTTTATAGCGGTGCCTAGGTAGACAAAGTCCTCAACTATTTCAAAGTTATAGCTGTCCATGGTGACAATTTGTCCAAGACCTTGTCGTTCAATGTCCTTTTTTGATGACAACATATACTTGGTCTTGCCCTCATTTACCACTAAACCCATTTTCTCCGCTTCCGTCGCAATACTCAAAAAAGCTCCACTGACTTCACGCTTTGATCTTCCAATTATGTCAATATCATCTGCGTATCGGAGTAATTAGATGGACCTTTGGAAGATTGTGCCTCTAGTGTTGACGGTTGAGTTTTTGCACAAATCTTTCCAGAACGATGTTGAAGAAGTCGCATGACAGTGCATCGCCTTGTCTAAAACCTTCCATCGTCATTCTGCATAAACGGATAAGTTTGACAGGGATGCCAAAGCTAGACATTGCTCTGTAGAGCTCTTTCCTATAGATGCTGTCATACAAAAAAAAAATTAGGTGGCGCAACAGTCCGTTGAGAACTAGGGCCAAGTGAATTACAACTCTCAACTATTCCTGTGTGCGAGTACTGTTGTCAGGGATGGGGGGGACCTACAGTTTTAAGCTGAATCCAAACGGCCCATTTTGTGAAAGCACTTTTTATGACAAGAATTACTCTTGGAGGATTTGTCAATTCCTCGCAAAAGTAAGCACCCATGAAAAAACTTTTTAGATGTCACAGGCAGGGATCAAACCCAAGACCTCTGTCTTGACAGTCTAACGCACTAACCATCATGCCACGGGTACCACATACGCGGCTTTAAAATCGATAAAGAGATGGTGGGTATCGATTTGAAGTTTCTGGGTTTTTTCCAAGATCTGCCGTAGTGTGAATATTTGGTCAATGGTGGACTTTCCTGGTCTGAAGCCACACTGATAACGACCTGTCAGGTAGTTGACGAACGGCTTCAGACAATGCTGAGAATCCACTCACTGGGCATGCTTTCTTCCCACCATATTTTGCAGATGAGTTGGTGCATGCCCCTACCATGTCCCTACCAAGTCATTGCCTGCTACTTTCAATAGTTCGGCAGCGATGCTGTCAGCTCCAGCACCTTTGTTTGACTTCAGTTTAGATATAGCTATCCTCACTTCGTCGAGGTCGGGAAGGCGCAATTGTTGATCTGCGTCACCTAGGCTGAGTGGTACTATCTACCTAACAGCGGAATTCGGTTCGTCATCGCCGTTATATAATTTGGAGAAGTGGTCTTTCCATATTCTCAACATAGACTGCGGTTCTACTAGGATGTCCTCCTGATCGTCCTATCCATCTAAGAAGCCGGTGTTCATCTCTCCTCTTCTGCTCATAGAGCTAGCGAGCAGCTCTGGTCCTTCTGTGCAGTACGTTTTGTATGCCTGTTGCTTAGCTGCGTGTGCTTGTCGGCATTGGTCGTCAAACCAGGGGTTTCACTGAGGTGGCATCTCTGATGGCTGCAAGGCAATGTTGCCACTCTTTTTCAATGCTTAATGCTGGCAGCAAAGGACTTCTTAAGAGCTTATTAGAGACTCAATCGGAAAAAGACATGGCAGTCTCTTGCAATTGTAGCCGTCTAACGTCAAATCTTCTCACAGTACTTCCTTGTTTTGGCTTGGATCGGGATATCCGTAGCCGTACCTTGGCTACAACGAGGTAGTGGTCCGAGTCAATGTTGGCCCCTCGGAAAGTTCGGATATCCTGTATACTGTCGTGCGTCGATCGCAATGTGGTCAATCTGGTTGACAGTTGATTGATCAGGAGATTTCCATTTCCCCTTGTGGATATCATGATGTTTGAACTGCGTACTAGCTACTAGAACGTCTCGCCCCGCAGCGAAATCGATCAGCCTGAATCCGTTGTCTGAGGTTGTGTCGTTCAGGCTGTATCTCCCGGTTGTGCCACCAAAGATGTCTTCTCTTCCTAGCTTGGGGTTAAAATCTATTAAGTCAATTTTAATGTCATAGCCAGGGCACTGCTCATATGTCTTGTCTAAGAGCTCGAAGCATGCGAGCATATTAGGCTTATGTTGGCGAATTTAGCCTTAATGCGGTGCGGATTGTCGTGATCCGCTCGCTCACACTGTTGAATGTTTTTGACATGTGGTAAAATTTTGAGAAAAATCAAAGTTACGTTTAAAAAAACAATAAAAACCGGTGATAATTTTTTGTACTAGGCTGAGGTAAAATAGTTGGTCTACAAGGTTCTTCCCAAATAAAGCAAACAAATTTGGGTTTAGATTTCTAAACAACTTTATGAAAATCGTAATTGTTAGGTTCTTATTACTACGATAACAAGGTATTTCGTATAATTTTTTTTAACTTCACAATTTTATACATGTAATGATAAAATAACACGTTCATAAGAAGACACGGTATAATACTTAAGGTTAGAAATTGGTCTGCGGTGTACTAGCCAAGACGTTAGGCTTGTCTGAGGTTCTCTTAGACAGTGACCCTGGAATAAATAAGCTAGGATTGTGTTCCAGCAAACTAGAGGATAATCCATCGACCTAATCCTTGTCCGTCTTACACTTAGATGAAGTGGACGGCGGAATAAACAGGGCTAAATTACCTTCGTGCATTTCGAAGAAAATCAGAAGACACTCAGTGCTTTTGCTTTGTCTCGCGGTAACAAGCCATGTCCGGGACTTCCTTAGAAAAATTGTAACATGGAAAAAAGGTTTGAGGCTACGTTCACTGTCCCTACTCCCGATCATTAAAAATTAAAAGACGGTCCTTTACTAGAGAAACTAACTGCTCTTTTAAATTCTTTCCATTAATGTTAAAAAAATGTATGTTGAAATTTCACCTCTCTATATGAAGTATTATCTGTGAAAAGTCACTGTGAATTGAAAGCAGGTGAATGGCAAAAGCTATACCATACATATATATCCTCGGCATCTTTATATGTGTATGCAATGTTTAGGTCATGCCTATTGCATCAGCTGGTGTTACGTTTTATTGTTTCAGGTTCGGGGTGATAGACGAGCAATGTAACGCTTCCTTACAAACCTAAAAAAAAAAAAACAATACTACAAAATAGTAAAAATTAATTTTTGGTTCTAATATCTTGGCAAAGTTTAAAAGTACATATTGCCTTCAAAGTAATTTTACCTTATACAAAATATTGTTTTTAAGATTTATTTTAATTTTTAGAAAATTGTTTTCTTAATAAAATGTTTTGAAAAATTTATATGTATGTAATAAAAAGTTAAACTAATTTGAAAAACATATCAATTGACAACTTTGTTAAAGTTTCAGAAATAGGTATCAACAGACGGACACGGATGGGAAGCTATCATTGTGGGTTGGATATTAGCCTCTTTTTTATTCAGCTTTCCGACCTTCAAAGAAAAGTCTCGTATTCTTGAAAACTCACCATATTATTTTGATAAAATTTCTTTAATTTTGTACAGGTTATAATCAGAATCAATTTTGGTAATTATCAGATGAGTGATGTTGATGCCATATCTCTTTTTAATTTATCCATATGAGTTCAATATTGTACTCAAAATCTATCCACTTTAGGCCTTGAAATATTCCCAGCAACAAGTTTAATTGACAATTCGTGGTAAGTTTTAAACCATTCACCAAAATATGAGTTTGTTAAGTTATACACATAAGTGTTTTCGTTCAAATCCACAAAGGACCAACAATCGAAAAAGAAATAAAGTCCAAATAAATTGTTTTGAAAAACTTTCTCTCCCAGAAAAAAAGGGTTTCGTTATACTCGTACCTACATTAAACAGTTCATATGTCACTTTTCCATATCTAAGTTCAACAACATCATTCTAAAAGGATCAACTTATTTCATTCTTTCTTTGTTTCATATACGAAATAGGTTCACATAAAATAAATAAACTTCTCAAAAAAAAAAAACAAAAAACTTAACGTTAACCTCCGTGCACACGCACATCTTGTATTGTATTGTGTTTCAAGCCTTAACATTCTAAATGACCATTGGATGGAAAATTAATGTTCTTTCTCCCTCTTTTCTTCGTTTTATCCTTAGACTAAAAATTGAAATAATAATAATACATGTAGGAAGGTCCCCTACCTATCTCTATACCTCTACCAAACCAACCTACCAAATTCAAAAAGAAACTTTTCTTCAAGCCCCCCAAACATTTTTTTGAGCCCATATAATATAGACCAACATATCTTTATGTATGTTGGTAGGTTTACCAAAAAGAAGGACATACTCAAAGTGAATATCCCCCTAAAAATGGATTCCAATGAAAAAGAAATTTGTTTCTCTCAGTTAGGAGCACATGGTGATTTGTTGACGGGATAAATGCTCTGACATTAAACTTGATGAAAACAAGAAAAGTTTTATTTTTCCCTTAAGATCCTTTTACTTTCTTCTTTTTTGGACGGGAAGGACCTCCTCAGAACATCATCTCATTTCCGTATACTCAAAAATGTCTGGCCAGATGAAGTGGTTTTACAGAAACAAACCATAAGCAGTTTTGTTTCCATTTCGCCCTTCATATGAATACAAAAAATGTTTACCTCTCTCTCACTTTCCCTGTCTTTATGTATGCTCGTATATATATATTTTTAAAAGAATTTGGCTAATAAACATTGAGGAGCTAGGTTTTCTTGATATTGTGATGATTTTCTCGTTTTTTCGTTTTTATTTTTATTTTTTGGTGTTTAAGAAAAACAAAACTTTCGGGGGGAGAGGAGTAAAAAAGTTATTTTTCTTTCTCCCCTATTGTTGAGTGCAAGGGAAGACATGAGCTGGTTTACTCAACATACAAGAAAAGAGGCCCCTTCTTTTTTAAAATTGTGAGTATTACCTTGGAGGTAGCGTGGTCTTTTAATATTGTAACTCTTTTTCTTTTTATATAAACCCATATATTACATTTGTATAGTCTTATACGCATTTTACGTCAGTGAAACATCGATCTAATGTGTCTTGCCTCTTGCTTTCTTACCGTTGTTTTATTGAACTTCAGCCGTACAACGCGAATGCAATGTTCAAGAATTCAATAGCAATGTAAAATATGTTCTATTGAAATAGGCAACTTCATTTCCTAACCTTAAATATCAGTTTACACTTGAACCTAACTTTTGACGTATTGTGAAATACAGAGATTCGTTCTTTAGCCGTACAACGCGAATGCAGTGAACAAGAATTCAATAGCAATGTAAACCAACACTTATATTGTTACCCTTCCATTTTTTTCTAATAGTCAGGCATATTAAGGGTATACAAAAACTTTGTAGTTTTGTTCATTATAACATTTTTCTTTCATTATTATAATTATAAAATTTCAAGTAATTACAAGTATTAGAATCATGCCCAAAAGTTTATTATTTCAATGAAGTCACAATTTTTCAAGTATTGCACAGAAATTTATCAGCATCGTGTGCCTATGTAAAAAAAAAACTTGCATTTTCAAGTTCTTGAAATACTGCTCAAACTTTTGAAGTACTTGTTAAGTTATAGAAGTTCTGTTTAAGTACTTTATTTCAATAAAGTCTTACTTTTTCAAGTATTGCACAGAAATTACTCAACATCGGATGCTTATGTAAAAAAAAAATTCCAAGTCCTTGAAATACTGCTCAAACACTTGAAGTACTTGTTAAGTTATAGAAGTTCTGTTCAAGTACTTTATTTCAATGAAGTCTCAATTTTTCAAGTATGCAGACAAATTTCTCAACATCGGATGCTTGAAATAAATGTCCAAGTTCTTGAAATACTGCTCAAACACTTGAAGTACTTGTTAAGTTATAGAAGTTCTGTTCAAGTAATTTATTTCAATGAAGTCTCAATTTTTCAAGTATTGTACCGAAAGTTCTCAGCATCGGGAGCTTATGTAAAATAAAATAAGTTTCTAAGTTCTTGAAATACTGCTCAAACACTTGAAGTACTTGTTAAGTTATTGAAGTTCTGTTCAAGTAGTTTATTTCAATGAAGTCTCAATTTTTCAAGTATTGCACAAAAATTTCTCAACATTGGTTGCTTATGAAAAAAAAAAATCCAAGTTCTTAAAATACTGCTCAAACATTTGAAGTACTTGTTAAGTTATAAAAGTTCTGTTCAAGTACTTTATTTAAATGAAGTCTCAATTTTTCAAGTATGCAGACAAATTTCTCAACATCGGATGCTTGAAATAAATGTCCAAGTTCTTGAAATACTGCTCAAACACTTGAAGTAGTTGTTAAGTTATAGAAGTTCTGTTCAAGTACTTTATTTCAATGAAGTCTCAATTTTTCAAGTATTGTACCGAAAGTTCTCAGCATCGGGAGCTTATGTAAAATAAAATAAATTTCTTAGTTCTTGAAATACTGCTCAAACACTTGAAGTACTTGTTAAGTTATTAAAGTTCTGTTCAAGTAGTTTATTTCAATGAAGTCTCAATTTTTCAAGTATGCAGACAAATTTCTTAACATCGGATGCTTGAAATAAATGTCCAAGTTCTTGAAATACTGCTCAAACACTTGAAGTACTTGGTAAGTTATAGAAGTTCTGTTCAAGTACTTTATTTCAATTAATTCTCAATTTTTCAAGTCTTGCACAAAAATTTCTCAGCATCGGGTGCTTACGTAAAAAAAAAATAATATTCCAAGTTCTTGAAATACTATTCAAACAGAAGTTCTGTTCAAGTACTTGAAATATTTGATGAAATAATAAAGTTATTCAACTAATACTTACATTTTTGATCTTATACTCATGTTTTTGAAGTTCGTCAATTCTATTAAAGTGCCAGGAAAAAAGCAATAGTACTTAACTTTTGATAAGTACTCATACAGAAGAGAAATGATGTCCAGAAATTTAATACTCTGCACGTTTCAAGACAAACTCCGCCCCTGGAGTTAAAGCAATATGTACTTAAATTATGTGCAGGAAGAGTATAAATTAATGGCGTTGTGAGCTTATAGCTGTTGTGGAGTAAGTGGTGATTTTGATGTTGATGTTGATGTGTTTCGGGTTCGTCTGGTTTTTTTTTCTTCAAAATTTAGAGCGGGTGGGTGAACCTTATGATGGAGTCGAGTCGAGCTGAGTAGGAGGTAAAGGTATGTACATATATATAAAGGTGGTGCATTAGCCTTAACAAAAGTAGATCTTCAGATAAGAAATAAGGTTTAGGTAGGTATAACAATGAAGATTGTAGATATACTTAGATAGCCTGTTAAAAGCTCAAGCAGGTGGATGATAATTTAACACCATCAGCAAGCTCAATGGAAAATCATCATTTTTAACATCGTCATAAAATTTCAAAAGAAAAAATATTTACTTATATTTTTAAGGTGAGAAAGCATATTTTTCTTTTTTTTGATGTAGAAATTTGGATAGGGCACTAACAAAATATAAGTTTTATGTGAATTGGGATTAGGATATGGAAGTAATAGTGAAATATAAAGTAACGTAATTAAAACAGAGTAAGATATATTTTTGCTGAAAACTAAATTGACAAAGTGTTCCATTTAGGTACCGATAATGCAGAGGATTGATGGTTAAAAGTCCCTCTTTTAATATATGTATCTACGGATCAAAGGAGGACGTTTTTTCATAATGAACAACTTTGAGGGTATATCACATTTTACACACATTTGTTTGTTCTTTAAAGCAACATGAATCTCAAATTTAAAGCCTTGGATCGATTGTGACGTATTGACGTAGAACCTATCTTTAACGTAGCCTAAAAGAAAGAAGACCAAAGCTGTTAAATGACAACATCTTTGTCAATGTTGGTCACCATAACATAACATTAATGCTGAGGATTATTGTGAATAAGTATATCTCTGGAATATTATCACTCCTCTGTGAATTTTGGAAAGGTTAAATCGTTAATGATGCTACAAATTATCCTTCGGAAAAACACAGGAGTATTGAATTTGTTTACATACATACTTCATGAGAAATATTTTTGAAGAAGAAACTATTTTGGTAGGAATGATATTTCGGTCGATATCCGTAACAGCTATTCTGACAAATTCTAGTGGACTGATCCCTCAAAGAGAACCTTTAGGAAATCTCCGGAAAAATTTTCCCCAACATTTTTCAGCTACCTAGAATCTCACTCGATATATTTTCTAAAATATTGTATTTACATTACAATTTTTTTTAAATGGTTAAAGTTGGTGAATCGAATTCTGATCACAGGGTAGTTAAGGAATATTAATTTTCTCTTCAATTCTTCTGACGAATAATCTCCTCAAATTTTCTACTTAATTTTCAATTGATCTTTTTTCAAAAATTTAAGATTAAGAAATATTTAAAGTTCAATCTTTTATATTCTTCAATGCAATGTGTGAATAAGTAAATATGTAGGTAATCCTTAAATACACTTTCTTGAGCAATGGATTTCAAAAGAGGCTTAGATTTTCTTCGTTTTCGATTAGAAATTGACCATTTTCCAACTAAACCCTTGTCACTAGAATTTGATAAAGGAGCTAGTATATCTCTATCGATTGAATATCTCAAGGACCTCAAGGAACAGTACGTTCAAATTCTTAAAATGTTACCCAATCTTTTAATTATTATTTAAAGGTCTTATCAATTTCTCACAATCGATTAACCTACCATCACACGTTCACACGAGAGATTTAATTAGTTAATTTTAAGCAAAGATCCTTTTCATTTATATTAAAAAAAAAAAAAAAAAAAAACAAAACAACCTTTCGTCTTGTCAACATTCTTCTTTTCGTCTTCACTTTCTATATGTACAATATCTATAAGAGGACTTTACTCATACTGAGACGGGGGTACTATCATTGTCTCCCCAAATGGTCCTTATCAGATTATCACCTAGTGAATGAAAAGTGATTCGCCATAAAGTCCTTAACTGTAAATAGAAAGAGGAATATTATACAAAAGGTGAAATAACATCAGGGAATTATACGACGACGACAACGTAGTAGTAGATGAGTACTACGAGGACGATGTCGTACGTCGTAGCTCTACGACCAGGACCATCAGGACGAGGATGAGTGTGTGTGCTAAGCGGAAGCGAAAAGTTAGCAAACAATGAAGTGAAGAAAACGAAACGAGGTCCCTTCTTTGTGTGACTTTGCTGACTATGGGACAAATGTTATGCTCCAATTTCTCTTCTTTTACGCTTCAAGCATTGTTGTTGTCATTCTACCTACTCTACTCATCGTCATGTCGGTATCGCACCGTCGTCGTCTTCATCGTCGTCGCTCTGGATGTTGTTAAATGTCTGGGATCTGGATTTGGATCTGGATCTGGAGTGTTTGCAAGGGACATGATGATATCGCTCGCGACAAGCCCACGGGTCTCATGAACGCTTATAGGAAAACATTTTGCACAAACGTGCTGGGAATTCATCGATGGCAATGTGTAATTCACTCCCAATCCACCCATTCGGTTTCCTTGTGAATGATGTCGACGTGAAATATAAAACGGTTCGGCTGTGAAACGAACCAAGGTATATACTAGGTACTCTTGTTCTACTGCTGTTGCTGATGTGTTTTTGTTGTTTTTGCTGTTGCTGAAGCCGGATGTTTGGCATCGCAAACTTTAAGAATAATGATCCCCGAAGGGCACAAACCAGACCCGGAATTGGACAGTTGTATGTCCTACAGGAAGAACCATTACCTACGTATTTAAATTACATTTTGGAATGTTCCAATTTTAAACCATGTCAAGCCTTTAACTCCTGACGTTACATTAATTTGATTGAACTAGTTTTTCGGATAGTGACCATTATAATATTGTCGGTCCAAAAATTTAAGAAAAATAAAATAAAATATTTACTCATTCACTGGAATAATTTATTTTGTAGTGAATACAGAAAATTTGCACTTAATATCCTAACTTAAGGTCTGAATTATCTAAATATGTAATGACTACATAAATATTTAGAACTTCATAGCTAGAAAAATAGTACAAACAATTTGTGAAAAAAGAGCTAAGTACATGCAACTGTTATTAATTTAACTTAGTATGAATCAAGTACAAATACAATGTCTGATTGAACGAATTATGTAATGATTACATTTTTTAAAATCCAAAAGTTAACATGGTAATGCTTTTAATTTACACGGATTGCACTGTATGTTTTATAATGTTATGTACATACATATATATGTAATTTTACAATACCTATATAGAATATTACAAACAAATTTGTAGCTATTACATAATGATCACAGAATCACAGATAAATCAACTATTTTAGTGTTTTTATTTCCATGTTTTTCTCCCAACATTAACTTTTAATTTATAAACAAAAATATATCCACGTTTGTTGCCCCCAAGACCAAATAAGTTCCTCAGTAAGCTCTTCAATTTGTATTCTTCCTTAATCCGTCACTGTTAAATAGAAAGTCACACGAGTAGAAATAAAGAGTATTGTTGTTGCTACTTTTTAATATTATTGTTCACGGCTTTATTCTAACTGTAAGTACAATTTAAAAATACATATATATAAACATCGATATGTAATATATGTACCAGGTACTTACAGTACTATACTCTCTATTCTCTGTAAAATAATACAATGTAATTGATAGGAGTTGGGAGAGAAGGCGCCCGACCGGTCCTCCTGTCGATTCTGGAGGACTATACTGTTTATCATTTTGTTCATTATCTTGTTGTCGATATCTTTCTGATTGGGTATTATTTTGTTTTCTTTATTTTTTTGTTGAAAATCTCTTCTGGATGTTTACCTATATTTTTTTTTTTAAAGAGAAAACTGATTTCCCAGATGTTTGTGTTTGGTGAATTTTAATGGAACCAAGAATAAAAGAATTTACAATATACCTACTTGCTACATAAATATAAAAGGACTCGTTGCTTTACTAAGAAAAGAGAATGCACGAAAAACATATAATGTGAAAGCAGATTCTTTGTAGGCACTGATGATGATGGAACCAGAAGTATCAATTTCAATAACAAGGGTTCCCAGGAAATATATATTTTACAGTAGATAGGTATCATTAAATTTTATAATCACAGTTACAAAAAGAATTAAAAAAAAAAAGTAAAACAAAACAAAAAGTGTTTCCAAACACTGAACGCTAACAAAACAGAAGAATAATACTTTAAACTGTTTTTAAATGCATTTCTAAGATCCTTAAATTATTTTATTATTCACGCTTAAAAAGTAAGAAAAATGTTTCAGCTGAAGTTTTGAAAGAAATGGCTTCAAAAACTCCAATTTATTACAAACCCATGCCTTAAACCATGAAGAAGAAGTCATTGTTATACCTAAGGATAGTAAGCTACCAACATAAGTAGCATCAGTAGGAACAATAAAGATAATATAATTATGTAATGGGTACAGATTTGCTTGTAATATTATTCTATACAACCAGCCATTGTAAAATAACATTAATATCAACAACTCAGCTGTTTTAATTGTAATGAAAGCATATGATTATGTACTGAGTACATAATGCCATGCATTTTTTCTATAATCATTACATAAATACAAGCTCTAATCTCAATAACTTCTTATAAATTAATACAGTGGTTTCAGAAGCAGATTCTGAGGCATCATTCTGCGGATAGACCAAGTATATCAAAATACGGATGTGGTGGAAAAGACACTTGAAGAAAAACAAGTGTGCTCGTTACTATTCATAGATGTTGTTCAAGTCTTTGATAAGGTTTGACACTTGAAACTTAAGTGCAAACTGCAGAATTTTTTAAATATTGAAATCTTATGTTAGGTTAGGTTAGGTAAGGTTAAACTGGCTGTTAATTGGGAAGTCCAACACACTTAGACCAAAATATGGTCCGTTGTGATACCACTAGGATCAGTTAATCAACTTAACTCGTTGAACCAGTTGGAGCTTCGAATGAAGCGTAGGAGACAAATAATGTCAGAATTTTGTAGATTGCTGGTATCGTTGAAGTAGTAGTCTCCAAGGTGGATTCTACGTCTTTGTGATAAGGCAGGGCATGTGCACAAAAGATGAGAGTTTGTCTCTTCTTCGTCCATGCAACTCCTACAAAAATCATTTGCAGGGGCTCCAAGTCGAATAGCATACCTTCCTATTAAGCAGTGCTCAGTATGTTACGAACCCATTTCTTAGAAAACGCTTCGACCGACATTTCTTGGAAAAAAATTAAATTGCAGCCGGTGTATCGCAAGGAAATATTTTCATACCAACTGTGTATCTTTTGTATACTAAGGATATTTCAGTGGACATCAACGCTTTTATCGCCACGTTTGTTACGATGATGAATGAAACGGCTCAACAGTCCGTTCAGAACTAGAGCCTAGTGATGTACAATTCTCAACTATTCCTGTGTTCGAGTCATTTCAGGAATGTAAAGGACCCACAGTTTTAAGCCGAATCCAAACGGCTAATTTAAGAAAGCTTTTTTCATGACAAGAAATACTCTTGGAGGATTTATCAATTCTTCACAAAAGACAGTACCCGTGAACAAAACTTTAGATGGCATAGGCAGGGATTAAACCCAAGACATCTGGCATGACAGTTCAACGCACTAACCATCATATCACGGGTACTCTTGCAATACTCTTTGTGCCAAATAAATCAGTTAAAAAGGCTACACAAAAATGTCAAGCAGTCAAAAAATAGAGAGTGATTGGGCGCAAATACTTTACAACCAAAAACGTAAATAATGTTCTTATTTATGTAGACACTACAGAAGTTCATTAACCGAATATTGTCAAATACTATGGAGTGACTTTGGGTACAAAGCTTAAATGGGAAGAGCATTTCAAAAAGAAAAGAGAAGAGCTATGTATATACTTAAAGTACAGAGGAATGTAATGGTTACATAACGGTAAAAACGTTTTATAAGCGAGTACTGAGACTGAATCCAAATATGGGGCCGTTACAAACAAAGAAAACAAATGCTTACCTTATCCAAAAATTTCAAAAAAATTAATTCGTGGAATAATAAACAGAATTTGTAATGGTTACAGATATGGTGCGAAAACACGCTGTATCACATAATCAACGACTAAAAAGTCATACCAATTCCAAAATGAAGAACGTATTAAATATACGAGACAGTAATCGGAGACCAAGAAGAACCAAGCTACATAAGCTGATTGCCTAAACGATATACGAAAGTATTAGAGCTTTCAACTCTACTAATGTGAATTTTCATTTAAGAAATAAAAATCATTTGTCAATCTTTGATGAATTGGATCTGATTAACCGGTAATTTTACTGCGGTAAGAGTCCAGAACTCCTTGGTTTAAATTTCCATCGAATCCAAAAATAAAAATAGTTTTGGAAAATTGTTTTTACTTGAGGAATTGAACTGTTTTAGACATTTCTATGAACAAATTTGTGAAGATTTTCGTTAAGGTACTTTTCTAAGAGTTTCTTTTAATTAAAAATATACCTTTATTTGCCTATAACCAAATATTAAAAGACAAGTCCAAGTTATCGTATATTTCAAACATTGCCCATAAATTTCAACTTGAAATCATGTCAAATTCTTTGCTTGAGGCATTTGGAAATAATTCACACAATATTCACACTGCAGGATTCCATAGAAAATCCTTTCGAACCAAACTATAATCCACAAAATGTATATAGAAATACCTCCATAGTTACAAAATGTCTCCCCTCTTTCCTTCTTCCCTACTCACCAAAATATCTGCATTGAAAAGGACATAGAATAGAGGGTAAGGGAAAAGATATACGATATATGAATATAAAGGATAAGAGGCAAAATATAGTAGTGTGTATATGTTAAGTAATTTATTCTGTGAATTTTCAAAAGAAATTCCCAGACAACAGGTGAAAGGATATATTAGAAGTTATTTGCAAAAGAAATTTCACCAAACGACAAATGACAATAGACGACCAACAAACATCGGTTCTAGTTTATAGTAAAAGTACACAAGGATATTTTTCATTCCATAAAGGTACTAATTCTCTTAAGGTAGTTCCTTCTCATTTTGACCAAAGTTCTACCTATTTATATGTATAGAAGAATAACTTGCTCTTGTTCTGTTAGAAAGGATAAGTATCCTTTTTTCTGAATATACGAGTATGTACATAATAACGTAACGACGAAACAACATAAACTATTTTCTTTAGTTTGGTTTTCGTCCTTTTTTCTGGAGTTTTATTATTTCTTTTTTCCTGCTTTCTTCATTTTGGATTTTGGGATAAAGAAAAACTAAACTGCATCTAAATTCCAATTCACAGTGATTTAGTACGTTTGAGGTGTGGAATTTTGAATATTTGCTGTGGTTTAAAATTGAGAGTGGTTGTCTTCTCGTGTGTTGATGTTGAAACTTGAATATGTTTCGAAAAATAGCTCTAAAGGACCCTCATCCTGGAGTTAAGTGGATACAGGATAAAGGGTGTTGTGTTGTGTTGTGTTGTATCAAGAATGTGGATTGGATGTAACTTACTTGCGTGACAATATATCTCAACGTCTACACGCCCCTCCCCCCCCAAAAAACCATCCATCCACAAACTTACTTAAAGTGGCGTTGCATGTCCTGGAAGGAATTTTTGTTTGCTGTTTTTACTTTCGCACTTTTGTGTACTTAATCATTTTGTTTTACGTACAAATTTGCTCGTAAGTTGTACGTACCTACATTATTATTGTTTGCATGACATTTTTAACGGTGATTTTATGGTAAGATTGATGGATAAATACAAAATGGTGTGAATGTGGCAAGTAAAGTATTTTGTTTTGCAATTACTGAGGAAATGAAGGAAAAATTAAAATGGAATTAATTAAACACACAAAAATCAAGAAGGTATGAGAATTACAATTAAATGTTATGTTCGGAAATATACGAAGTAAATCTATTCGTTTAAAAGGACTTAGTCCGAATGACACCTCGGCGAAAGGTCGTGCTAGAACCTAGGGTGGTAGATTGACCTTAATGCGGTTAATTAATCAAATTAAATAATTGCGTCATTCACTTCAAAAGAAAGTGGAGTTTTGTGTTTTTGACTGGTGACAAAATTTCAGTGTTTTAAGCTTTTGTTTTATGCGAAATAAAACACAGGTCAAAAAGATCTACCAACCAGAATCTATACCAAAGAACAAAACAGTCTTAAAGTCTTTTATGACGTTGATCAAAATTAAAATGCATAGGAGATAAAATTGAATTTTTGAGTGACATGAGGGCTTTCTAATGATTAATATTGACAAAGAAGTCGTTACGCCAAAAATGAGGTTTATCAAAATGATGAAGATCTTATGATAAAATTGGTCAATTTCTTTAAAAAAATGTTTGGCTTTCATATGATAAAGTGTCTTTATTTTTCTTATCATAACTTGTTCGCTAAATTAAATACTTTTTACCAAATATTAGGGTTTTCAATAAGAGCGCTACAAAGTTTTTTTTTAAATAAAATAAAAACGGTTTTGGATATTATTGACATTCTTTATTCCTGTGAAAGAACGTTTAATGCCATTATGTATGGAACTCGATTTCTTTTGCATGGCAACCACGGGCACGCTTGCAGAAGTTCAGACGCTGAATCCAATTTTCGATGGTTTTCAAATGTAAATTGGTCGATACTGCTGCAATTTCACGTTCGATATTCATACAAAGTTCATTAATCGTTTTTGGTTTGTTGGCATAGACCATAGACTTGACATAGTCTCATACTAAATAGTCTTACAGCGTCAAATCACACGACCGAGACGGCCGAGCGACAGGACCATTTCGTGAGATAACACGTGCTCCAAACTTAAAAAAATAAATTAGGTGGCGCAACAGTCCATGAAGAACCAGGGCCTAGTGACTTACAACTCTCAACCATTCCTGTGTGCGAGTAATGTTGTCAGAGATGGAAGGGACCTACAGTTTATATGCCGAATCCGAACGGCTAATTTGAGAAAGCACTTTTCATGACAAGAATTACTCTTGGAGAATTTGTCAATTCCTCGCAAGAGGCAGTACCCGTGAAAAAGTTAGGTAGCACAGGCAGGGATTGAACCCAAAACCCCTTGCATGACAGTCCAACACACTAACCATCATGCTACGGGTACTACTCCAAACTTGGTTTCCAAAAAAATTGATTGTGACATTCGCTGTGTGGTTTCTGGCGCCACCGTCCTGTTGAAACCACATATCCTCCAAGCCCATATCATCCAAGGGGGGCCAAAAATATTCGGTTATCTTTGAAAGATAGCGATCCATATTCACAGTAACGTGCCGGTCTTGATCATCACGGAAGAAGTACGGCCCAATGACGACGCCGCCGCCGGCCCATAAACCACACCAACCCGTAATTTCATAGAGTACGTGTGGATTGCTGCCTGACAAATGCAGCATATTTTGTTTATTGACGAAGCCATTCAGCCAGAAATTATTTTCATCGCTGAAGATGATTTTTCGATAAAAATCCGAGTCATTTTCAACTTGTTGCTCAGCCTAATTCACGAACATTATGACGCTTCTAGTGATCAAGCGGCTTCAGTTCTTGCGTCAATTTTATCTTGTAAGGACGTCACCACAACGACGTCACAGAGATGCCCAACGCTTAAGAACGACGTGTGAGAGACACATTTGTGCTTTCTGCAACTGAAGCCTCAGTGGCAGCAATATTCTCGACACTACTTGCACTTCTTTGTCTCATTGGCACGGGAACATTTTGTACTGTGCCTGTGGATTCAAATTTTTCCACTAGACGCTCAATTGTTGATCTGCTAGGACGATTATGACGACCATAAATTGGACGTAGTGCTCTTAAGGCCACTGACTCCGACTCTCGGTAGTAAATTATAATAATTTCGACTTGTTTTTGGCTCGTATATCTTTCCATCATGAAATGGCAAACCTTACTAAAGAGAAATGTCAAAAGAGCGGCAAGAAATATGGCGTCCTTTGCTGTCCCTGTTGCTCTACTTCTGTAGCATTCCTGTTAAAAAACCCTCTACATGAAAGTCATGATTCCGACAGCTTGGGATCGTTTTTCTTTTCAGGTGATCCGACGTTATATAGGGTGCTTTTTGAGCTACATTAGAAGTTTTCACGATTTTAGTTTATGGTAAGTGAGAGAGTTGAGAATTCAAACTGTGTATACACATTTCTGTTCAAATTGTTTAAAACCAGAACAACGTCTCCAAAAGTAGAAATTCACTTTGTTTATTTAACGATGTTAAGCGATGAAAAACATTTCTGGTCAAATGGATTCGTCAACTAGCAAAATAGCCATTTATGGAGCGAAGACAATCATCAAGTTATTAACGAATGAACATTTTATCACTTTCCTCACTTTACTTAGAAAAATCCATTTTTGAGAAATCGAAATTTGAAAAAAGACATTTTTGATCGTCAAATTTAAAAATAAAATAACAGTTCTATGGTGGTATCCCTCTGGAGCAACACAAGCAAACATTTCTATATTGATAAAACGTCGCCCTAATATTGGGTTGCCGTAAGCGCCATTTTAATGTTTCTGGGAAATCGCATTTGAAGTTTTGACAGCCTATTGCTCGAAAACCAACCGCTGGGATTTTTTCATTTTTTGTCACGATATTCATACGGATATCTTCTTTCAGAAAATGTAATGAATTATTCTATAATGCTTTTAGTTTTCAAAATATTTAAAATTTATTACAAAATGAGTTTGCCGTATACGCCACTGAAATCAATATTTTCTTTTACTCATACACGTACGTCAAAAATTGTGCACTTACGGCATTCCAATAATAAATTATTAAAAATTTATTTATTGAAAATCATGAAATATAACACACCTTTTTTTTGTTTCAAAAAAAAAGAAAGTTTTTGAGAACAAAAAATATATTTATTTAGTAATTCATAAAGTGGAAAACTACATAGTTTTTAACTATTTATTTGTTTGTATACAGCAAAATCACAGTTATTGTTTTGCACACAGTCTTGCGTTATTATAATAAACAATAAAAAAGAATATAAATAATAAAAAAAATAAAATATATGACTTCAAACATTTTATATGTACATTTTTGCTTACAACAAAAATAACTAAGTAGTAAAATAAATAACTTAAAAACAAAAATTCACATTAGATTCTACAAAGTATAATAGAATATTACTATTATTTCAGTTGCTTGAAAAGAGCTTCAAAATACTTCTTGTCCTCTCATGATATAAAAGTATTCAAACTTTTTATATCATTAATTTTTTCCTTTGATATAGTTTTTGTTCTCTGAATGGTATTAAAATTTTGAATATAAGTTCTTCGGTGTTCCTAGAGTAGTTTTATTAGGTTTTTTAATTAATGAAATCGATTTATAATGTATGTACATCTCTAGCATTTGTTCTAAAAGATTGTTGAAACAAGTGAGGATTCTCATACTTAATAAATTTTGTTTAAGAAAAAGGCATAGTTGCAAAATTTAAGAGACTTACTTTGGCAGAGTACGCTTTGAAATCTGATGGTTGCATCTGAATTAATTTCAGGTTTACCTTTTCGTAGCGTATGTTCGTTGCCTGAGAAGTTCTAATGGACTATGTATCTCAATGTTCTTAAGATGCTTATCTATTGCACTATGAACAGAGTCAACTTCCTGTATGAGTGAGTGTCCAGGCACAGAAAATTTTTGTAATATCATTTTCAGGTTAGGTGACTTGTGAAGAAACGTATTTAAAGCTGTTGACATTATCTTGTATTTATTTTGTGGGACACAAGAATCACTCCATAATGTCAAAATTTCCACATGAGGATGATCTGCCAAGACGTTCTGTAATATTTTAATCAGAGCACTGGCTATATCGTCACCAGAGCGAACTCTATGTACTTCACTCCAAATAGCGCAGTAAGTTACTTTTGGTTTTTTGTAGGCGGGGCAAACTGTTGCCGTTAAGTTAAAAACACTAAGTTTTCGTTTGTAATAAAATGAGGAAGCGTTTCCTTTGGGAAGAGAAAACACGCTCTGGAGGTCAAAACAAATTATCAAGTTTTTTGGCTCCAAGTTGTTTCTGTCTAAGTCTCTTTCGGTCTTCATGAATATTTTGTCATCTTTATGCTCATTAAACTCTGCAATTTCATTACGTGTAGGATTTTCTTTAGCTTTAAAAGCCAAACACCGATCGCATTTTTTTTTTGGCTTGTAAAAAGACAAGTTAAATGCATTGTTGAACTCCTTGCGGTATATGCAATCTTTGACAGGGTCATTCGTAGACTCCTTATACAAGGAGTACATCTTTGTGATATTTAAGTGAGGCTCCAAATATTTTCTATCTGAGCTCTCCCTACAATAATGGGAATCTACTGTAGGGCAGCTCCTAATGTGATCATGAATCGCCGGGTAGGCTCACTTTTTTAGTGTTTTTTTTCTTTATTGTAGGACTTATGGCTTCCGTTTTTATTGAGGTAATTAAAATAATAGTATATTCTCTTTTCGTTTATTGGGAGAGTATTTAAACAAAATTTTTTGCAGAATTGATGAATTATGTTATCTGTTTCCAAATAGAAGTGAAAAGTTTGTGTTTTTTTCGAAGATTCAATTTTTCTTCTACGCTTAATTGGAACCTGCTTTACAAATTTGCAGTAGAAAGTTGGCTTTTCTATGTCAGATAAGCTCCAAAATGAATTTAATATGCTTTGTCTCACTTCAGGAGAAAAGATTTTTGTACACAAATGAAAACAGGAATTTTTTTTTCAAAGAGAACCTTATTTATACTTTTTACGGGCACAGTAAAATTGTATGCACGTACGGCAAAACCAAACAAAAATATTTTTTACAACAATGACGTACGTGCATACGTTTAAATAGCGTTACTTTGTATATTGTAGGCACATAAGTCAAAACAGTACTGAACAGGCATTATAAATTTTGATGGCGTACGTTGCAGGACAATAAGACGTACGTCAAAACAATTCTTAAAAACAAATCTGCTTAAATTGTATGGAAAATTTGACGTAAATGCCAGATTTTGGCGCTTACATCAAAACAATACGCGAACTTTTTAAATTGGGTGGATATACGTCAAAACCATTCTGTATATCTTTGCAATGGAAAGAGATAGAGCAAAGCGGATACAAGATTTGGAAAGAGCTACCCCGAAAACATAGAACTGCATACCAAACTCAAAAAGTGAATTTTGGCGTTTACGGCAACCCAATATTAGGGCGACGAAAATGCCAAGTTCAGAAAAAAGAGTTTAAAGAAAATTTTATACAAATCTATGGAGCTGTTTTTGAGAAAATTTAGTTTTTAAGTTTTCACTACAAAATTTGTATGAAATGAAACCCAAAAAGAGGCTGGGATGCATCCAACACACTGATAACTTCCCATACTGACTTTTGATTCGTGTTGCTAAAAAATTGTTAGCTTTTCGTGTTTTGTTAAAAAAGTTCTCAGGTGAATTATTCTTAAAAGTTTAAAAATTACCAACAATATTTTGCATATGATGAAATAGTTTGATTTCAAAATCTATTTTAGTTAACGAGATTCTTAGTCGAAACCCAATTTTTACCAATTTTAGTACCATTTCTTAAAAAAAGTACAAAATGGATGAATGAAATTAATTTGAAGTCAATAGCTTTTGTTATTCAGGGGATATCGACAACCGAACACCAATTTTTACAAAATGTGCGTACTATTTTTGTGTAGATTTTATTTTTTTTATGAAAAAACGGACTGTTGGATTTTTATACAAAAATTACTGAATGCCGAAAACAATATTTTCTGTGAAATTAAATTAGTTTGAAACCAATATTTTTAAATTTTACAAAGATATTTAAGTGAAAATTTTTACCAAGTTTTAGTATTGTTTTTTTTTTTGGTATTTATTTTTTGTACAAAAAACTGCCAATTTAATTTTTCTCAAAATTTTAACGAATATTAAAAAAAAATTAGCTTGAAGCCATAATCTCACATTTTTAAAAAGATATTTTCGTCGAAAAGTACTTAAAACTTAATTTTTATCAACTTTTAGTACTGTTTTGCTTATGTAAGTTCTTATTTTTTGTAAAAAAAAAACTATCGATTTAATTTTTCTCAAAATTTAATTGAATGTTATAAACAATATTTCTCATAAGATACAATTAATTTAAAACCAATATTTCAAATTTTTGAAAGAATATTTAAGTCGAAACTCAATTTTTACCAACTTGCATTAATTGTTTCTTAGGTTTTATTTTCTGTAAAAAAACTGATAATTCCATTTTTCTCAAAATTTAACTTAATGTTGAAAACAATATTTTTTTTTAAATAAAATTAGTTTAAAGCCAATATCTCAATGTTTTGGAAAGATATTTGAGTCGTAAACCAATGTTTACCAACTTTTATTAATTTTTGTTGGGGTTTTTATTTCTTGTAAAAACAAAATGCACGACTGGGTCGCACGAACTTGCTCCTGTATGCAAAGAGTCTGTTTAAAAAATACACATACTCTTTCTGGCCCGTTTCTTTAACTTGTACTAAGTATTTATTCTTCTATTTAGTCGAAGGCAAGTAAAAGAATAATATTTTAAAATCATATATACAAAGGTACCAAGATATTACTTCTTGATATACCCTTTAAAATAGATTGTCGATTAAATTAATATATCATATTCGTTAATCCGATGCAGTGGCGCTACACGGCCATCGTTGGTATTTACAATAGTTATAGTATAAAATACATAAATATGTACCAAATGCATTAATTTGAATAAATGATAGGAATGTAATTAAAATGTTGTCAAAATAATGCGCTCTTTCGGGCTCATGCATAGGATTTGATTTGGTGAGATGGGAGGAGGTTACATTTAATACAGTTAAAATAATTAAAAAAAAAAACTATTTTAAGATTCAAAATTTTACCTGAAAAATAAGTTTGTCTTCAAAAATTTAAATGACATTTTATAAATGAAAAAATCTTTGATTTTTCAAATTTTTTTTTTGAAAATCGTTAGAGCGGTTTTTTTTTAATTAATTTTTTATATATACGTTTTTTTAATTTTGTTCTAAAAATATTTTTTGTATGCAGTTGTTTAGTGATTGTAAATATACTCTCTACATTTGAATTTCGTAAAAAAATATTAACCCGTTTTTGAGATATAGAATTTTGAAAAAAAAAACTCAATATTTTTTTAAAAATCCAAACAAAAAAAATTTTACTTTTGATAATCAAATATTCTTAAAGCAATATAAGAGCTTATTCACAAAAAAAATTATTGAAATCAGTACATAAGTTGCTGAGAAAATTAAAAAGCAAAATAACGGTTCTATGAGCGGTACCTTTCCTGAGCAATACAAAAATATGTTTTTCTTATTAAAAGAAGCCAAGTTAAAAAATAAAATTTTAGAGAAAATTAAAGAAAAATCTATCGGTTTGTTTTTGAGAAAATTCGAATTATCGTTTTTTGACCAAAAAAATTGTATGGGGCCACTGTTAGTTTTGATCTTAAAAAGAAAATGAAAAAAACGCCTAACGCGAATCTGCTTAAAACCTTAACTTCCAAGTTTGAACTCAATCGACCCAATGGTTTAGGCTGTAGGTGCGTGGACAGACAGACAAAATTTTGCACAAATGCAAAACTTGCCATATAGTTCCTATATGTCGCAAGTAAAAAACTGTCAATTCGATTTTTCTCAAAATTTTACCAGATGTAAAAATGTAAATGAAGATGTTATTCTTCGTTGCACAAAATTATTTTGGAGATAAAATCATTTTTTGTTCATAAGGTTTTCGAAGTGACAAATATTTTTTTTTCAGTTTTTTGATTTATAAAAAAAACCGTTAATTGGATTTTTTTCCAAAAATATAATTGTTTGGTATCACGGTACAATTTGTAATATAAAATTTAATTCAAGTCTCTAGCGTTATTGGTTCGTGCGATTTTTAGGGTTAACAAAAATATTCACCTTTTTTTTAAATCGCAATATTAAAAAAAACACCCACGCAAATTTTTTGAGAGTCCTTTGTGCATCTTTCTGCATTATTATCTGTATAACAAAATTTATTTGAAGTCGATATCTCTACTGGTTCTTGAGCTATGGACGACGAAAAAAACTTCGCGAACGTACGGACGTACGAACGTACGTACACACGCACGCACAGACATCTCTCTTAAAATCTTTTATTTCAACTCTAGGACCTTAAAACGTCGATAAATGTCAAAATTTCCAATTCGACAAATCGGACCGATTACAATAACTTCCTATGGGAAGATTTTCATTATCAAGTTTGAACTCAATCAACCAATACTATACACTTTAAGGATGTGGAGGGAATAGCCGGACTCAATTCTTTCCACTTCTTTAGTTCGAAATTTCTTACAAATTTTATATTTGCCATAGCTAAAGTTCTTATGTTACAAGTAAAAAATGGTCAAAAAGAATCCGACAAATCTTAAATCTGGTGGAAAGCTTCATTTATACGTTCTTAACATTCCTGAAAATGTCCTGTCATTCTAGCCCCGAGCACCTATTTTTAAAAGTGTGAAAGGGAGTCAACTGCACTTTTGCAAATTACTTGAAAACTATTGTCCTTTTTTGAAAAAAGTTTTAAAGATTAGAAGCAAAACTGTGGAATTGGGATGCAGTGTATGAAGTACAAAATTCTAACAAATGCGTATTTATGGCTGGGAAATTTTGTCCTATCGGGTTAAGTTTGGAAAAATATGTTCTTATTAGAAAACCAAGTTTCAAGGTGGTACTGCCAATATACCTTAAAATACACTTCGTATCAAATTAAAAGACACAAGCTTTTTTGTTCTTTATTTGACGATATTTTTTAAAACCTTAAGTTTTTTTGAAAAACCCAAGAGAAAATTTTGAACTCCAGTTCTAAAAAGGGGAAGTTTTAAATCAACGTTAAAGACGTATATGTGAAATTCTTCGAGTAAATTTGCTTAAGTCAGAGTAGTCATCACCGACTCAAAAAAAAACGTATGAACGAAGTCAGACTTGATGACAAAGTTTTCATTTCTTACTTTATACAGAATCGAACCTCTTATAAGCTTTTTCATCCAATTTGTACACCTGGGCGTATACTTACTTTTTTTTAATTTTCTTTTTGTTTAATAACAAATATATGTTATGCGTTTGACCTAGATTCTGAGGGATTGAAAATATTTGTAATTAAGACGTTATTCCTTGGACCCTATATTAGACCCTATCTAAAGTATTGGAAATAACACATAATTGACATGAATAATAATCTTGGATTTTGACATTAAGATCATACAAATTCTCATCAAATCGTGTACAATATTTTCTTTGACATATATGAAACATTCAAAGTCCCATAATACTTGTAATTCCACACACGACAACGAGAGAGCTCAAACTAAATTTAAATACTCTCTGAAGTTTAATAACTTGACTTTGACATAACAAATTTATCCCAGACATTTAAGGGTTACCATTTATTCCCATCTCATCAGACAAAATGTTAGTTGTAAATGATGCCTCACTGTCACGTCAGAGAAGGCTCAAATTATTGACTTTTGTAATAAATGATGGATAGCCTTAGTTAGACTCATCTAAATGCACACCTTTACCATCAACTTACATGTATTTTAAGGTTCAATATCTAGCTCTCTAGGATGGCCGGCCGGCGTAGGTGGTATACTCGTATAAGTTACGTTTTCCCATTTTGGGAATCTGATTTATATTTTCGTTCTCCTTCAAACTTTTGATTCATCGAGTCTATAACAAAATTAATTGGAATCAAATCTACTTGGAATGCATTACGTATGCCCACTTGAATGAATTCCATTACCATCAGAGAGTCCAAATACGTATGTATATACGAGAACCTACCCTATAGATACTCGTACATATATTGATCGATTTTCTAATTCCCCTTTTGTTGCATCTGAAAATTCAAATTAGAAGTTCTTTCTTCTTAGTTTCGTCCACGTCCAGTTTCGACTTTTAGAGTAGAGCATATACTCGTAGAATCATAGGTAGGAGTACTACTTTGCTGGTTCTTCTATTCTTCTCTTCTATAAGTTTAAGTTTTTGGCCATCAGCATCAGCAAGCCATATCGACGAGAATACTTATTGTTATTTGAATTTATATTTTTGGTATTTTGGTATATTCGAAAACACAATCGTAATTGTACAACAACTTTTAAGTGGACCATTTGGCAAAGTTTTTCAACCGAAACTCAAAACTGCTGCTGTACTCGTATAATGTGAACAGAGAGGGGTAGTATTATGTACTGAACAGGCCAGGTTTGTTGTGGTTGGTTGGTAGTAAAGTTGACTCTCCCTGTTTCCAGGTTTTTTTTTCCGGGTTCGATTACACCAACAACAACGACGACGACGACGACAGCAGTTATATTCAGCGAAAAACCACAAACAGAATCCTTTGTTAGTGCGGTGATGGTGACGAGGACGACTGAACGAGCTTAAAAACCTCTAGTTTTCGAATTTGCAGTAATAACTGTAGAATTGGGCGAATGGCCACGTAGAAAAGAGAGACCATCAGGGGGTGAAATGCTGCAGTTAGGGTGCTAAGCGAGGTTCGCCTTGTCTCCTCTGCCAACTCATCTATGCTCTAAAGTAAAAGTATTATGAAAGTTTTGAGATCCTTGCACTTATGCGGTTAGAAAGAAGGGGTTTAGCACCCCACCAGCCAGCATCAGGGATCCATCAAAGGAGTGGCGAGGAGGTACACAGGGGCAAGTAAATAGTGTCTTCTGTCCTGCCATCCAAATAAATGGATAACTATACTTTCATAAATCCTTGTCGAACAGATGTCTTCATGCTGGGAGCTCGTCTCTGTCTCGTCCTTCCTAAAAACTTCACCACCAACAACCAACATTCACCTCAAACCTCCTTCTATAGCAATAGTTCGGTTTGGTTTTTCCTTCAGGATCTCTCTCTGTTTCAGTTTCAGTTCTTGCCTTATTTTGAATTTCAGCATATCGTGTGTTGGTCCCAGATGTAATAACAAAATGGATTTTACGTCATAACTGATGGTTCTATAGTTTCTTTTACTGTTGCACATAACCAGCCAGCTCTTAGGATCATACTGAGAGGGACTCTACAGAGACTGATATTAAACAGGGTTTGAGATAGAAAGAGACATCGTAGATAGCTTTAAGGGGTTAACACAAATATAGGAATGAAATTATAAGTAGTATAGTCAGTGACCGACATAAATATCAAACGATATACGAAAGAAGATGCTCCCTTAATGGCAGCAATGATATGGTTTTTGTTTTTATTTTTATGTTTGCCATGAAAATTTAACAAATCCCCAAAAGGTTTGTGTATCTCTTTGAAAGGATATTAATGGAATAAGAGCTACAAACTGCACATACTCGTATTTGTACCTATACGTATGAAGCTTTAAATAAAAAATTAAGTTTTGAAAAAGAAAATGGTGATTCGGTTTTAAGGACTTATAGACACTTTAATGTAGGTACATCTTTCCCTTTTCGTCATTAAAGAAGCTCACTACAAATTTGAAATCATACAAAATGCATAATTGAGTTTTTTGATCTCCCATATATGACTATGATATCACGACGAACGTTTTGAGATATCAAGGGATAGTTGCAGAATCTAAGACTATAGTAAGCTTTTAACAATGGTGAAAAGAGAATTATGAGATACAAGCGAAATAAAAAAATATAAAACAATACAAAATAGGTACAACCAATGAAATCAACTTTAAAGTTTTTGACATTCGAATGTCAATCTTCGTAATAAAACATTATTTCAAATAAATAAATATATTTTAAAAAAAATGATATTACCTCCGAAATAGTTTTGTGGAGGGGAATGACGTTTTTGTCGTCTGATACAATGTTTAGAAACATCGATTTGAAGCTTTTCTCAAAAACAAAAAATTGCATCGACCACCATATCTTCATAAAGGAAGACTCAAATTTCAATTATTGATAACAAAGTTTTCAAATTTTCTTAAATTACTAAAGATATTATGCTTTTTGTATTTCTGAGAAATAAAAACGAATCCAATAAAATATTTTTCAAAGCCATCAAAGCATTTATTAAAAGATTTTTGCAAAACCTCTTGCTCTAGCGTCATATGAAGACTCATAGCTTATGTGAATCTCCAGAAAACATTAATGACACTCAAATGATTTAGACTGTATATAAAAGACAAGGATTTAATCTTTTCAAAATCATAATACAATTTATTTTTCAGAACTAAAGGGGTGATTTTTTAAAAGCTATAAGAAAGTTTAAAAAAAAAAAGCACATACAGTTGCATGAAATCTTTATTTGAATCGATAGTACGGTCCATATAATTTAATGTTTGAAAATTATTTCAGGCAAATGTTGACCTTCACTGCGCCTCAAATGATACATCCGCTTAGTCCAATTTTATCATACTCTTTCCAACATTTGGGTTGGTATCTCACGAATAAATGCTTCAATGTTGTTTTCCAATGCGTCAATTTAAGCGGGCTTGTCTGTATAGACATGAGATTTAACATAGCCTCACAAAAAAAAGTCTTAAGACGTTAAATCGCACGATCTAGGCGGCCAATTGACCGGTCCCGAACTTGAAATAAAATGTTCACCGAACTCGCCTCTCCATAAGTCCATTGTTGCTCGTGCTGGGTGGCATGTAGTACCGTCTTGTTGAAACCATATGTCATCCAAGTCAAGCTCTTGCATGTTGGGCAACAAAAAGTTGGATATCATCTCACGGTAGCGTTACGTTACGATTCGCATCATCTTTGAAAAAGTACGGTCCAATGATACCATCAGTCCATAAACCGCACCAAACTGTGGCTGATATTCACTCCATGATTGACAATTCTGCTTATTTACGTACCCATTTTGAGCCAAAAATGAGCTTCGTCTATCGCTGGAAGAAGCGCGCGATGAACTTTCTTAACGCACCCATTTTGATAATAAAACTCAATAATTTGCAAGCGTTGTTCGATTGTAAGACGATTCTTGGTTAAATTATAGACCAAACTGAAGATGTTTGACAGTATAACAAAACACGAAACGTGCGTCAGCTGTATAAACCAGTGTTGCCAAAAAGATAATAGCTAAAAAATCACACTTTATGATGTATTTTACCTTCGCCTAAAAAGCAACATTTTTTATTTTCTTTAACATTTTTCAATAGACATATTTTAAAAAGCCAAATACATATAATAAAAAACATATTAGAAGAGATTCGACTTCAAGACAATTGTAAAACTTTAAAAAGAGGCTGGGATGCAACCCACACTGATAACTTCCCATCCTGTCTGTCGACTTGTCTTGCTTAAAAGTTTGTAAGTTTTCGTGTTTTGTAAAAAAAAGTTGTCAGTTTAATTATTTTAAAAAAATTCAAAACTAAAAACAATATTTTGCATATGGTAAAATAGTTACATGTTAAAATCTAGTTTTGTTAACCAGATTTTTAGTCGAAAAACAATTTTTACCATTTTTTAAAAGTTTTTATTTCTAAAATAAACAAACGACGAAAAAACGTCGCGAACGTACGGATGTACGGACGTAAGGACGTACGGACATACGGACATACGTACGGACATACGGACATACATGTTGTTTCTTTTTTTTTCTGTTACGCCCTTTATATGGATTATATAGTCGTTTCCGTCAGCGGCGATCGCTATAGGACGATGATCAACAACTTCTTGTGGCCTGAATTGGATAATATGGACATCGAGCACTCGATATTTTGCTTGAGCGGTTTCATGGCATGGTTATCTCAGGCCAAAGCGAGGTGAATTGATCACCAAGATCGTGTGAACTGACCCCTTTAGACATTTTCTTGTCAGGCTTTCTTGAATCGCAGGTGTTTGCAAATAAGCCAAAAATCCACGTAGTCCTCAAAGACAACAAATTCAATACGCTCGGTCAAATTCAGCATGTTTATGTATCAATGTTATCAAAAACTGGACCTTTCGAATCCGCAACACACAGTGAAGCAGCGGCGGCGGTCCTTTAAACGATATCATAGGTATTCACACATAGTTGATAAGACTCTCAAATAAAGTTAAAACCTTATTGATATTTCATATACAAGTTGTGTTATTAACTTCCCATAGGAAGGTATTGTAATCGGTTCGATTTGTAAAATTGAAATACTTAACATTTCTCGACGTTTCAAGGTCCCTAGAATCTAAATAAAAGATTTTTAGAGGATGTCTGTGCGTACGTTCGTTTAGAAAAATTCAACTTACAAGTTTTTTAACAAAACATGAAATCCTTCGAAAAAAAAAACTGATAAGAAATAATTTTCCACACAAGTATTAAAGATATTAAAGATTCTGACTTCAAATTATTTATCTCAGACAAAATATTGTTGTGAATATTTTGTGTAAGTTTTAAGCAAGAAAAATTGACAGAATGCGAAGTTATCACTGTGGGTCGCATCACAGCCTGTAAAGGAAAACCAATTATAGAAAACAAATTGATTTTCTTTTTTCTGTACTGTTTTAGTGCAAGACTTTTAAGTTCTTGCCAACTTTATTTATGTTTAACAATCATTCATGAATAAGAATTTGATTTATTAATACCATAGTTAAAATTTTGCTGAAAATACTACATTCGACGCTTGATGATACAAGTTTTATTATCATGTTTTCTACAATAAACAAAACAACAAACATTTCGGCTCTTAAATAATAATTACAAAAATTATACTATTTTCATTTAAAAGGAGAATCTCTTAACTATTTTCTCCGAACTAAAGATTGACAAAAGCATAAACATCATTTGATAATCTCTTTAAGGAGTGTAAATCAGTTAATTTTCATGCAAAATAAAATTCCTAGAAATATTAATTTATAATGAAACAAATTGTTGAAAGTGCTTTTTTCAAGTTTTATTGCATCACTTGTTGCATCATTTTAATTTAAAGTTTTGTCTGGCTACTTAAAAATGTATTTCCCTTTCTTCATTTTTCTGAAATCTCTGCCAGGTTAGTCAAAACAAATGCAAAGTTTTGAAATTAAATTAAACTAATTTGTGTGATGTGTATCTTGTTGAGAATGTTGCTGCAAAAGTTTAACAACTAAAAGAGCAGAGGCAAAGTAAGTTGTTGACCAAAACTGGAAGTGAAATCCTTTTTTCCAAAAGGTTAAAAAAAAAGTTGAATATGATGGGAAAACTCCTTGAAAATTATTTTTAGGTAGGTGTATGCTCTGCACAACTCATACCTAGGTTCACAATTTCGTCTATAATGTTGACGAACATTTTTGTAAGCTCGGCTACGGTATAAATAAAATGGAAACGAAAAGCTTATATGATGCTCAAGTGTTTGCATTGAACTTTTCAAAAAGTGTAACTAATGCTAGGCTAAATATATATGTATGTATGTGTGTATATTTGAACCTACCTCATACGTTTTTGAGTAACTATTCGTACCTATATAATATTGTTCAAATACTTTTCACACACAGTCAATTCTAAATTTTTGAACTTGCAGCAGTTATTTTGTGATAGACCAAATTAAACACATCCTTTGTACCTACCTACCCAAACTTCTCATAGGACTTGTTTGAAAAAAAAAAGTATTAAATTATTATATTCGTTTTTGAGAATTGTTTGCAAAGTCCTTGAATACAAATTCTGAAGCACACATTTGCATCAGTTATATTTTTTAGTTTTCAGTTATGTGCGTTTTATTGGTGGCGGTGGAGGCGGAAATGGATGGTTGTGTGAATTTGAATGGGAAATGTAATAATTTCTATAACCGGCAATATATATGCAATTTCAATAAAACATCGCGTTTTTGTGGACCGATTTTTAATATGATGAAAATTGTTTCTGTGTTTATATTTTACTGGAAAAAAAAATTAAAGTAAAAATCGATAGTTTTAGGTGAAAAAGCTGAGTGTTGTTTTTATCTATAAGCGCCTGTATAGACTGTTGACATTATTCTGGGTTTTCTGAGAATGGTACTAAAAGTTAAATAACATAGATACAATTGGAAAATTTTGCAGCTCTTAGTCAATTCTGTCCTTTGAGTAGCTTTATTTTTAGAAAATATCAGAAAGTCCGTATTAAAAAAGATTGAAAATTCATTGAAATTCTGGTTAACTAATCCAACTCGATGTTTTCATTCGAATGTTTAGTCCATATATGCATTTATTTATTTTGGAATTTAGAAAACACTTTTTACCAATATTTTCGAATACTCTTTTCAGATTTTTCTAAAAACCTTAGAAAAAAAAACAAAAAGATTATCCTTTCCACAAGATACAATTATTACGGAAATTTTTCAGACATTTTTCTTAAAATATTTTAGGTAGACTATTTTGTGTTGTCCAATATTCTGTCAATACAGAAACCGTTAGTCCATTATTGTATTCGTTAAACATTTTGAACTCGAAAAAAGTGGTTCTGCCGTTTTTGTATACGTCTCTCTACATGTCCCTACGACCTGAAATATTGGGTAGGTTAAGTTCAAACTTAAAATTAGGGTCTGAAGAAGATTCGCGTGAGGCATTTTGTCCATTTTTTCAAGACCAAAAAGACAGTAGTCTCCATATACAATTAGTTAGCTGATAAACATTCCTATAGAGGAAAGAGTATTACGATTGAATTACTTTAGGGAAAGAATGCAACTGGATATTTTTCTAGAGCATAATAACTAACTCTACGTTCAAAACTGTCCAGGAGCCTTCAGTATCACCAGCCTAAAGATGGGAGTTAAACTCAAGCCTTGGACGTATATAAGTCTTATAATTAACAGCCAGGTCATAGGGGGAGAAAAACTTCTTGCATCGACTTATAAAACCAAAATGAAAGCCGACATGGTGTATAAGATACTTCCACAAGGTTTAAAATGGTAAACTATATTTCAGCGGCAGTAAACAGCATTGAGTTTTCGACGCCTCAAATTCTATTTGATACTTTGCCGTTGGCGATCAACACCGAAGAACTGGGTTGTAAATCTAAGTACAAATATAAAAAGCTGAGAGTAATATTGTCAGCGAAGCAGGTAAGTGGATTAGAAGTTTCAGACAGAAGATTATTTATAAAAATGAGAAAGAGTATGGGAGACAGAAAAAAGCCTTGGAGCACACCAATATTACTTGTATTGAAGGAGGGACATGTATCTTTGATAAGAGAGCCTGATACCAAGCTCTATCAAATGCTTTTGAATAATAATAAGCGCAATAACCTTACTTTTTCCAAAACAGTCTACAAATTTGTTCCAGATGACTTATTGCTTCGAAAGTCGTGTTACCGATCTTTAAGAAGACTTGGAGATATTTCTTGAGCTTTAGTTAATCAGCTTTTGTATTACCTTGGTGAGAAGGAACGTAAGTGAAAATGGTCGATAAATCGATAGGGAGGATGATCTGCCTTTTTTGGGTTTGGGATGGACAAATGCTGTTTTCTGATCTGAAGAAAAGGCTTTTCCACCTCTTCAGAACAATAACATGGGATATCATCAGGAACAGCGGATTTGTGTGTTTTGAGATTTTTTAGGACTCTCGCTACTGCACTAGTGGGAAAAAACATTGATTCCGTAAAATAATTTTCGCTCTCAAGTACAGGCCGAATCATTACACTCTCTGAAAGCGTTGAATTATTGGCGAAGTGGCTAGCAAGGAGATTGGCTTTCTCTATTGAACTAAGAAATGAAGTGTCATTGACAAATATCGTAGGAACCAAGGAAGAAGAAAAATTCCTCCTGTTTTTTGAATGACCAAGCATTTTTACTACCATTGTGACCTTGCAGTATATTTTAGTCATTTATAAATTTTGTACAAGGCTTGCTGGCACTTTTTAACATTTTTCTCAGTAAGATTGCTCCATAACAGCGGAAGCTAACCTCTTAAACTCGATTAATCAATGCAGTTCAAATCGAAGTGGTTAATCGAGTTAAAGAGATTAACCACTTTGCATTTCAAATCGAAGTGGTACCCGTGGCATGATGGTTAGTGCGTTGGACTGTCATGCCAGAGCTCTTGGGTTCGATCCCTTCCGATGACATCTTAAGTTTTTTTTCACGGGTACTGCCTCTTGCGAGGAATTGACAAATCCTCCAAGAGTAATTCTTGCCATGAAAAGTTCTTTCTCAAATTGGCCGTTTGGATTCGGCTTAAAACTGTAGGTCCCCTCCATCTCTGACAACAGTATTTGCACACAGGAATGGTTGAGAATTATAAGTCACTATGCCCTAGTTCTCAACGGACTGTTGCGCCATATAATTTATTTATTTTTTATTTAAAATCGAACTATGCGTTTTCTTTAGGTCTGATTCTTCTAACCCTCTTTGTGATGAACGTTTTCATTCCCAAAAGATTCTAACATGTGACACAACAGACTATTGATGAAGAATAGTTACCAGTTAAATATCTTGAAAGAAATGTTGAGAACGTTAAGGTTGGCTTCTTCGTAGCAGATATAAAACAGTGGTCAGATGCGCATAAAGAAGATATAACTTTTATAGTGTACTTACCAGGATCAGAAGTAAGAAAAATTTCAAGAGTGTTAAATTTAGCGAAAGTCTTTCGGGTGTTCAATAACTCCAATATAGAAGCCAAGAAGAATTGTGTTTATTGAAATTACCAGTAATAATGATTTCAGTAAGACGATATAAAGAAGCAATTCCTGAGATGGAATCAGACAGATAATAAAAGTTTCAAGAAACTTAAATTGTTCAATTAAAAATAAAAATACTGAAATTTTGCCAGAGTCTCTTAAAATGATGAATTTATATTCTGGGTACCTTAAAACTTAGAGTAATGTCAAAATTTTTAATACTTCAAATCGGACCGATTGCCAAAAGCTTAATATAAGAATTTATAATTATAATTCTTAGCCTCTTAAGAAATAAATGACATATAATAAGCCTAGCAAGGAAAACTGTTAATCCTAACCTGTTTTAGACAGGTTAGGGTTAAGTTAGGTTGAAGTCCTTGATGGATTAGGATACACTTAGGCCAGTTTAATGGCCCATTGTGATACCACATGAATCTTGAGGCTTCCTCCTAAGCTCAATGAAACCAGTTTGAATCCCTTACGAAACGTGAGAGGCTGATTATGCTAATATGATTTATGTAGATCGTTAAGATCGTTATAGAAGAATTCTCCTAGGTAATTCTTGCATTTTCGAGCTAGAGCAGGGCATGTACAGAGAAGGTACATGCCCTCTTTCTCGTCCATACAGCTTCTGCAAAAGTAATTTGAAAATACGCCTAATCTCGTGGCGTGCTTTATAATTAGACAGTGTCCGGTTATGACACCTATTATCGAGCTTTTTAGCGTTCTGCTTAGAGATAGCAAGCACCTTGAACGTTTTAAATCCAGTGTTGGCCAGATGTTTTTTGTGACTTGACACGTGGTGATGTTGTTCCACATGGTGCCTGCCCTCCTCACAGCGTCTTGCATTAGCAATAGTTTAAAAGTAGCGATTGGTAAGCCAGCATTTTCCAAACGTGGTAGGATGGACTGTACTGTACCATTCCTGGCGAGTTCATCTGCCTTACAGTTACCTGGAATGTCTCTATGGCCCGGCAGCGAACCCAGCAAAAGTGAATATTTAACTGTTGTGCCATCTCCATTAGAGATGAACGACAGTTATGGACTGCTATATAGAGTTTGTAGAGACAGAGTCCAGAGATTTGATAGCGGCCTGACTATCTGAGAAAATACGGATATCAGATTTTGATATCACGTTTTTTTAAACCAGGACAAGACTTCTTTTATCGCCAAAAGTTCCGCCTGGAACACGCTACAATGATTAGGAAGGCGGAATGAGAGACTTAATTTCAGTAGTTCAGAGTACACACCTCCACCAACCCCTTCCTTTGTTTTTGAACCATCAGTATAAAAATGGATTGACTCGTCTTCCAGGAATGCCCTATCGTCCCTGAAAGATCTGGAAGGTATAGAAATCTGGAAGTTCCTATCGAATTGCAGTTGGGGGATGGTGTAGTCTGTGTGCTTTGGAATTGATTCTAAATACCTAAGAATTACGGCTAATGTTGTTGTAAATCCAACGCGACGAAGCTTTGAGCTATTTTTTTTTACTAAATACATCAAGAAGTGTTAGGTAGAGCAGGGTGTCCAGTCCAGTGGATGGGGTCGTGCGAAGCAATCCGCTTATACTTTGGCAAGCTGAACGTTAGACTTTAATTCATTTGTCGCGGTTTATAGCTTTCTCTAAAGCAGTCCACCATACTGCCACATCGTACATTAAAATCGGTCTGATTACCGATGTGTATAGCCAGTTTTGGGTTAATTATTCTGCTAATCAGCATTAAGTGAACTAACTCCCCAAGCGAACTCTCTACGTTTAGAAACGTTAGTGCAGATGTGATTGCAGATGTGTCCGCGTTGTTAAAAGCACCTTCGATGTCAAGGAAAGCAACCACAGTGAACTCTCTATGATGGAGGGAGTATTCGATGGTGCGTACTAAGGTGTGTAACGCCGTTTCCACCGATTTACCTTTACAGTAGGCATGTTGAGGCGAAGACAGAGAAATCTTGTATCAATACTCAACTTATATGGATATCAATCAATCTTTCCAAGGTCTAAAGAAGGAGTGATGATAGGCTTATAGGTCGTAGATCTTTAGGATTTTTGTTTTTAGAAAATGTTTATAATTTTTAAGAATAAGATTTAAAATAGAAAACACGTCAGATTTCCAACACTTTGTAACGCTAATTCTTAATTCTTCATTAATATCTTATTACCTTTTAAATGCTATCACTTTTTAAGCAATTTGAGAAAAATTGTAATCAATATGATTATAAGTGCAAAGGTTTCACGATGATCCCTTAAAATAATTTTATTCATTTAACCATACTTAAGTTAAGCCAATGATCACTACATAAGTAGACCTTTCTGTGGATAAGTGTGGTCTGAAATCGCATAAGTATACTTAAACCCAATAGTTCTCCATTCTTGACCGTCATTAACAAAGAAAGAATGTGATATTTCTCATCATCCTGCAGAATCATATCTCGATATCCTTTGAGGCAGAAAAAGCCACAGATTAAACCTCCTCTAAATGATACCAATATTCTCAATTTCACTAAAAGCAAGAAACCATTTCCACCATAACCGAATCAATTTTTTTGCACTTCAAGCCAAAAAAGGAAACAGATTTTATATTCTCATAATGTTATTATAACCTACATACAAACAACTTATTCCAAAGATAATGACATTACAACAAATCCAAAATCTATTTATGAAACTTATTCCGCCTCATTTGGCCGCCTATCAGATTTCGAATCATCCAATCAGAGGCTGGAGCTAGAGCGGCGCGGTGGTGGTGGCGGTAGCGGTGTCGATTCAAGTCGAACCAACCCAACACTTTAGGTGGATTCTATATACAAAGCTCTCCTATATAACAGCTATGGCAGGCAGGATACTCTACTCATTCGTATATAAGGACTCTGTGGAGTGAAGTGTGATATAATTTTCGATTAAATCTACCGGAAGGGCATAATGTTGCGAATTGAGCGATTGTATCAAAGGGAATTTTGTGTGTATTTTTTGTTGTTGTTGTATTTTTTGCCGATAAGTTTGTCAATCGTTTTTCCTTCCCATCAGGAAATCAATGAGCCTTATAAAAATCACAACATTTTGTGCTTGAATACGCCAGAGGCTTTTAACATCTGATTTAAAAGTGTTAAGGATGTAGGATTTTTGCTTGGAATTTTTCGTTTTTTATATCAAAAGGATATTGAGTCCTTAATAAATTAGAATACAATTTATAGTTCTTTTTGAAGAACAATATAATCAGCTTTTTATTTATCGATTAATTATGTATGTCCTTTAAGGATACATTTTTGGGGCAAAATTTAAGTGCGTTTATTTAACTTGTTTTACTTTTCCAAGATCTAGCCACGCAATTAATTTTGATTCATTTCCGTGAATTGAACTGATTTTGTATGTATGATGTTGTTCTTGAATAAAATTTTTGGAATTTTCTGTGGTTGTTAGAAGTAGATAGGAGAAAATTGAAAACAGGTACTTTTTACACTGAATTACATCTTTGATGATTTCTTGCAACCTCTGTTCATCAACTTCTTTATGATGTGGATTGATGTTCCTAGAACTGCTTATAAAAGTAATTGAATTTGTAGAAAAGTGTACCCCCATATATTTTTAATAAAAGCTAAGAAGATCATACTTAACGTAGTAAAAAATAAAACTAATACAAAAATAAAAGAATATGAAAAAGGTTAAATCACTATTTTTTATAGTTGAAATACGAAGAAAGCTCTGGGTACAGGAGTTAAAGAAAATTTAACAAGTTTATTATTTTCTTTAAGAACTATGGAAAGTCTGTAAAACACGTTTTTAATTTTCACCAAATAAAAATAATTTGAAATATTAAATCTCCTTGAAAATTAAATACAGGCATTGTTAACTCTTTTAAAGGGTTTCTTACTATTGGAGCGAGTTCTATTAAAATTCTTCTCTAATTCAATTAAAACAAAATTAATTTTAAAAGCGTTTTCAAAAGATAATTTAATTTTTATTTGTATTAAATCCACGAAAATGTTGATGAACAATAATTGAGATCTTAATACGTATTCAGTGTTTCATAAAACTAAGAAAATAATGTTGTTTTATTAAGTTTAAAGAAGTTTTGTTTATTTAGAAAGTTGTCATAAAGTCAACTTAAATGTAAGTCTGCAATCAAGCCTCCATCAATTCCTCTGTTCCGTGCTACCTCATACAGTTGGCATGACTTTGAAGTGCTTTGTTACCATTTCCGTAACCATTACAATTTTAAGTCCACGATCGCTATTTCTTATGTACCAAAGTATACGAAGGACTTTGTTCTTAAACTTTGGGATCGGTTCAGAATTTGTTTTCTTTGTAAAGAAACGTATAGTTGGATGTCATACGTCCAAACGGGTTTCAGTACTTGCTTATATAATTATATCACTAAATTCTTCTATACTTCAATCACTTCTCTTTTCTTTTTGATGTCATATTTTAATTTAAGCATCCAAAGTCGATTTTGTTTCGTTTAATTTGATTTGGCATTTTTGCATCCAATCACTAACTTTATCGACTGCAAATTTTATTTTGCAAAATTTTGTGTAGCCTTTTTAACGAATTTATATGTCACCAATATTTCAGTATCATCAGCAAAGTTGACCATAATAGAGTTTATATGCACTGGAATATCCCTTGTATTTAAAAGATATAAGGTTGGTCCTAGGGCACTTCCTTGTGGTACACTGACTTTAATTTTCTTTAATTTCGAGTTATGTTGGTCGTACCGTTCTCTAAGGAGTCGATTAGTATTATATGATTTCTGTAATTCCTATAATACTCCCTGGAAAGGTAGCTATGCAGTTTGTACTCAAGTTGCGTGTGACAAACCTTATCAAAGGCTTGAGAAACAGCTAAGAATATAGACGAGTATATTTGTTTTTCTTCTAGTGCCTCTTTCACTACGTCTGAAATTTGATGCTTTGCTGTGCATTTTCAGTAGCAGTTTTTCTTAAACTTTTACCATAACTGTTATAAGCGATATTGCTCTGTTAGATGTTACTTCTGTTGGTTACTTACTTTGTTTAAGAATAATAATGACTTTCTGGCATCTTACCAAATCTGGAGCTTTCCTTTTGAAAATTGGTTCAGTTCCACCAATTTGGCAAATGAAAGAGGATTTCTAGTTTTACTGATTCAATATTGGAACAAAACAGTGCAAGCTTGTTGTAAACATTCTGAAACAACATTCAACAAAGCACTGTTAATTTGTCAATTCTACTATTTAGATAATCTGGTTAGTACCTTTTATTAAAAAAATGTTTGCAGGAAAGAAAAGCTATTGAACTTAATTTCATCTTTCCGGGAATTTTTAGTTCAGCAAAAGAGTTTGTATTAATAATATTTTAAAATACTGCTCTCATTCTATTTTTAAGCTCAGGCTTCAGCTGATTTAAATGAAATGGTGACAAAATGCAACCCTGAGGAACTTCACTTTAGACGCTTCTTTTGCTTTGTCGTTATGAAAGAAAATAGAGAATAGAAAAACAATGACCTGTATTTTAATATATTCGAAGCAATAACCAACTTGTTCGACATCGGGACAGGATACAATTCGGAATAGTTTTTTGATTCTGGTTGGAAGTCCTTTCTCGACACCATACTTTCTAAATGATAGGCCATTTAGAAAGAATTGCATTAATTTGGTCAATCGCAGTGGATTAGTTTTTTGTTGAAGTTCTTATCTTTGAGGTAGCCTATTTTTTAAAAAAATCGTATCAAATATAATCTGAATTTGGGATATCGGTAATCAAGTTTTGTCACCCAAATTCTAAGGACTCTAATTGACATGGTTTGATTTTATCCCAAAATGTTCCTCTATTTCTTGATTTATTCTTCGTTTGATAGAAGTACGAATGCATTCACGTTTTCTTTACTTTAATCTCTACTTAACAGCACAAGAAAACGTTCTTCACTTGTGCAACTTCATCCGTGATGGTAAGAGCCTTGTTTTTGTGGCACATCTTTTTCATGTTTAACTGAAGTTACATGATCAAACGCCTTGATCATAGTTTTTGTTGTACTTTATTCTCTTCAGAGCTCCAATGCCTTGAAAAAGGCAACTTAAGATTTAAGGAAGCTAGAAGTACATATTGATGCTATAGAAGATCTTTCAATGGGATTTAGTTCTTGATTAGCTAAGAAATGGAATTTTAAATAAACAATTTATTTGTAGATTCCATGCACCCAGCTTGAATCACTATATAATTTATAGAAAGCTATTTCAGGGTTGCCTACGACCACTGTAATTAACAAACAAAAATTGGTTTGAGTGTTCAGATAGCTATAGAAGAAGCATTCCCATTATAAATTTTGGAGTACCACAATGGAGCATTCTCAGTCCATTACTTTTTCCAATGTTATTCAAACGATGTATTAATAGACTATTAATAGTGTAATATTTGGCTTGGTCCGACAGTTAAAACTTATTCAAACTTCGTAAATAAAAACACAAATTCACTTTATTCAAATTACTCACAAAATTTCTTTATTCAACACTTTCAATTATTACTTTTTAAACACAGTCTTTACTTTCAATTATTATTTTACACAGTCTTTACTTTATCACAGTTCACAACCAATAATGAACCGCTTCGCTTCCGAGCGCCTATTTATATACCTCAAATCGGTTCGAGAATCTACCAGGTTGTTCTCGATGCTTATAGAAGCGAGTTCTCTTCTTTATCACTAGATGCTTAACGAAGCTAGTTCTCTTCTTAATCCCTAGATGTTGCCCCTTTCGAGGTTCTTGTATGCGCTGCGCTGAATGTTTTCGAATTGAGTTCCCCTCTTAGCCACTAGATGTTTCTCGATGCTTAAAGAAGCGAGTTCTCCTATTAATCCGATATTAAAAGAGATAAAGAGTGTATACACATTACAATAGTAACTATAAAGATTTCTTTAGACGATATTAAGTGCGTTTTTTGGTATTTCATATATAGTACAGTGAGAAATTGCCAACAAAACGATCCGCAGTAGCCAGATTTTTGTATTTAAAAATTGTTACAACTGAAAGAAGATCTGTCAGAGTAATAATAGAAAAAATATTTAAAAAAAATGCATTTAACAATTGCTTCAAGGAGAAGGTTTGTTCGTAGACTACAACATTAACATGTGGTGTTAAAGTGAGCTGGAAAATCGCCTCAATTCTTTATACACCTGAATCGAGTTAAAATGAGCTTGATTTGACTCGATTCCCGTCGTAGATCGGAGTCGAGTCAAAATTTGAGAAGAAAAACCTGTCTGGAATATAATGTATTAATGGTCTGTTTATTTGCATGTATATAAATTTGTTTTAATAAAATTACAAACAAAAAAATGGACATGGATAAGGTAGAATATTCTTATATGATGCTGAACTAATCAGTTCTTCATTGTTTAACACGAATCAAACTATCTCACTTGCACTTCACACATCGAAAACATCGAAATACCATTTGCATTTTAGAAAGTGCTGTCAAACTTAATCATTTTTAAATCTTCTTGTGCGGTGGAAACATCAAAAAGATTTATTTAATCTAAACTGAGATAAACCTTTGGTGGAAACATTGCAAAACATAAATATCTTTTCTATTGTTTTCTCTTGCAAAATAAGCCCAGTTTCACTAACAAAACTAAATAATATGAACAGTAATAGATTGATTTTTTTCCCCAATGGAAAACACACATGATTCCAAATGCACAACTTCTCAACGAACACAGCCATCGAGATACAAATGCAATATCAATCGTACCAACATTTGAGAACGAAATCACATAAGATCCATTCGAGACTCGTATAAATGTCAAAAACCCATCCATAGTAAGATTCTACTCTAACTTTTATCGGTGTTATTCATACTATGGATATTGTTTTTGTTATTCGTGTAAAATCCTACTGTACTATAGATAGATTTCCCAACAAAACACTGGTATATTTAAAAGCCTTTAACTTCCCTTGAATTACAACAATCTTATCTTATAGCTTAGACTTCAGCTCTCAACAAAAAAATTAAGGAACATTTTTTAAGAGCGAAATTCTTGGAAAGTGAATATTTTTGAAGCTACTCAGTAGAAAAAGTATACTCGTTCTTCCGTTGATTTAGATCGAAATAATAATTTCTTCAACTGTGTCCTTTACTGAAACCATATACAAAATTTCTTTTAAGACTCTTCAAATCAAAACTCTCTTCGGACTTTTCATCTTATGAATAAAGTTCGGTGAACCGTGCGTCGATGGATCTTATATTTCAAAGATTTTGAATGAGATATCTGATCCACTGAATTAGACATTTTTAAATTGAAAATATAAACTAACTTATCCGATGTTAATAGAAAACATATTTCCTGTGGATTAGAAATCTTAACGAATTCCAAAATTTTATCCAGCTTACTTTCCACTTCGACTCGCTGATGCATTCCTTATTTCTTATTATAAAGTTGTTATTTTCCAAATTATAGCTTTACTTTTTTATCTATAGAGAACTTATATCTACTATTTTATAAAATTGACATTTCCTATTTTATGGCTCATAAATTCATAAGGACCTTTTTTTATTATTATTCCACTCAAGGCACAAACGTGAATTTTTTAACGGAGGCACACAGTATAAGAAAAGAAAAAGTATTCTTAGCCCTGAACTGTGATCAGAGCTTAAGAATTTCCATATATATATATGTTTAACTCGTATGTATGTAAGGACATAAAAACATAATAATAAATCCCTTCCAACTATTCAAGTCTTGGATATAGGTACTCAACCTATACAAAGTATAAAGTCCTGATGTTGTTTTTTTTTATTTTACATATTCAGCTCTTCTTCATTGCACACACATTTTCATATATAGAAAGTTAAAGGACGAAGAAAGGTATAAGAAAAAGAGGTGGGGTAAGGGATGGTAACGCATGTACGCGTTTTGCAAAAGGCAAAAAGCAAAATGTCAAAAGTGATAAAATCCTAACTTTATCCTGTTGTAATCATAAATATATCCCTTGTCCTTATTTTGATCACACAAACAAAATAAGTATAAAGTCCTTATAAGCCCTCTGCATCACTCGCACTCAAAAGAAGCTGTAATGCATACATAAAACTTACTTATGTCCTGTAATGTAAAAGGATAAACTAGATATTCCTTCGGTCGGTCGGTCGTCTCATCCTTGCGCCTGGCGATGGCATGGCGGGCGCCTGGTGCCTGGCGGATGAAAACGGTAAGACTCGAGAATGTAAATTTTCTCCATAACAAATTTAGTAAGCGTGAAATTGAGGAAGGACAACAAGTGGTGTTCCTTCCCAATTCCACCAGCAGTTTGTTGGCATTATAAATCCATAGTGAATACATACTATACACAGTTAGGTATATCCTTAGAAGAAAAGGATATTCTCGCTTCGCTATGGCACACATTTTTTTTCCGGGCCTCGTCCTTAATCAATTTTGTCATATTTTCTAATAGACTTGTTACTGCTTACTACCTATACAACTAGGACGACGACGACAAACGCCTACGACGACGTAAAAATATCAAGCAGCCAAAGCAACATAAGGTTGGGCTTAATATACCGAAAGTATTTAAACGTAAATTTATTAAATCGCTCAGATCACGTAGCAATAAGCCTTATATTTTCTTTCGTTTATAAATCAGAAGAAGAAGATTCACTTGGGAGAACATATGTAGCGCCTATATGGATACGTGGCTGGGTGCTTATGCCTATATTAAGGATCTCTTTGGGATATGCCATACAATAGGTAAAACTATTATAAGTCCTTAATATTCCTTATAGGTTTAAGAAAGGTATACTCTAGAGTTTTATTCGTATGGTCGTATATAGTAAATCTGATTAAAACACGAAAGTTGTGTGTGACAGAGGTGAGAAAACGTGTGTTCCTTTAATTAAATTAATTACTAAGGTGTGTAAATTATTTATATATTTTGTTAAGGTAATAATCAGAAGGTAAATTATACGATTAGAATACCTATTTTGAAAATAACATGAAACTTCTTTCTTTATTGTTTTTGTAGAAGTATTTATGGGAAAACAAAATAATGAGGACCTATAAATACAATTTCATTTTGTACCTTTTACATGTGATATACAGTTTTCTTCGACTTTTATTAATAAAGTAACGATAGCTTCTAAAATTCATTTGTTACCAAAATTATAACATTCTTCTTTGCCGGTATTGGAGACGCCTGCTGTAAAATACCTTCTAGAGCTTTTGTACACTTTGTCTTATCTTATGTTGTTCAAGACGAAGCGAATGTTTTCTTAATTTTGAGGTTATATTTTGGGTCATTTAAAGTGTCGCAATATTTTTTTAAATATTGTCAATTTAAAACAATTAACCGCTTGAAAATCAAACAACACATATACATTTTTAAAACATCCTACAAAAGACTTCATTCAAACGTTGCTACTTTTTGCGCATTTTGACCAATTCAACCAAATTGTGAAAAAAAAATCGGTAAAATTTTGAAAAAAATTGAAGAAAAGTGAAAACGTCTCTAAAGTCGTGAGACCTGTGCAATGCATCATTGTTAACACGTTCAGTCGAAAATATTGTGATCGTAGGTGCAAGTATTGCTGAACAATGTTTTTAGAAGACCAATATTTTTACAATACATAAACGGGACAACAAACCATGAAAAAGGGACAATAAAATGGCTTTATTGTTTGAGAAGTTGCCTTCACGTGTTATTGATTTGATTGGATAGATTCTTTAAAGCTATAAAGGCCTCAAGAATTACACATCATCGTGTGCCGTTCCTGGCGATGTGTTTGAGCGCAATCTCGACGATTCCTTCACGACCCTTCTTCTTGACTCCGACTTTTTAACTTCCCATAGGAAGTTATTGTAATGGGTCCGATTTGTCAAATTGAAAATTTTGACATTTCTCGACGTTTCAAGATCCCTAGAGTCGAAATAAAAAAATTTTTTAAAGATGTTTGTGTGTGCGTGTGTACGAACGTTCGTACGGCCGTACGTCCGTACGTTCGCGACGTTTTTTTCGTCGTCCATAGCACAAGAACCAGAAGAGATATCGACCTCAAAAAAATGTTGTTATACAGATAATAGTGCAAAAAGATGCAGAAAGGGCTCTCAAGAAAATTGCGTGGGTGGTTTTCTTACCATAGCAGTTAAAAAAAAAGGTGAAAATTTTGGTTAACCCTAAATATCTCACGAACCAATAGCGCTAGAAACTTGAATTAAATTTTATATTATAAATTGTAACGTAATACAAAACAAATATATTTTTGGAAAAAATTAAAGTTAATGGTTTTTTTTATAACTCAAAAAAATTGAAAAATAACAAAATTTACGAACAAAAAACAATTTTATCTCCAAAACAATTTTGTGCAACGAAGAAAAATGTTTTTAACATCTGGTAAAATTTTGAGAAAAATCGAATTGACAGTTTTTTTTATAAAAAAAAAGAGGCTGGGATGCGACCCACACTGATAACTTCCCATCCCGTCTGTCGATTTGTCTTGCTTAAAATTTTTTCTATATGTATCAATTTTCACCAAATTTTGTTTAGATATTATTTTTTTATAAAAAAACGGACTGTTGCAATTTTAACGGGTGATTTTTTAAGAGCTTGAGAACTTTTTAAAAAAAAAAAAACGCATAAAATTTGCAAAATCTCATCGATTCTTTATTTGAAACGTTAGATTGGTCCATGACATTTACTTTTTGAAGATAATTTTATTTTAATGTTGACCGCGGCTGCGTCTTAGGTGGTCCATTCGGAAAGTCTAATTTTGGGTAACTTTTTCGAGCATTTCGGCCGGAATAGCCCGAATTTCTTCGGAAATGTTGTCTTCCAAAGCTGGAATAGTTGCTGGCTTATTTGTGTAGACTTTAGACTTGACGTAGCCCCACAAAAAATAGTCTAAAGGCGTCAAATCGCATGATCTTGGTGGCCAACTTACCGGTCCATTCCTTGAGATGAATTGTTCTCCTAAGTTTTCCCTCAAAATGGCCATAGAATCGCGAGCTGTGTGGCATGTAGCGCCATCTTGTTGAAACCACATGTCAACCAAGTTCAGTTCTTCCATTTTTGGCAACAAAAAGTTTGTTAACATTGAACGATAGCGATCGCCATTCACCGTAACGTTGCGTCCAACAGCATCTTTGAAAAAATACGGTCCAATGATTCCACCAGCGTACAAACCACACCAAACAGTGCATTTTTCGGGATGCATGGGCAGTTCTTGAACGGCTTCTGGTTGCTCTTCACTCCAAATGCGGCAATTTTGCTTATTTACGTAGCCATTCAACCAGAAATGAGCCTCATCGCTGAACAAAATTTGTCGATAAAAAAGCGCGAAACACATTTCGAACCGAACCCTGATTTTGGTAATAAAATTCAATGCTTTGCAAGCGTTGCTCGTTAGTAAGTCTATTCATGATGCAATGTCAAAGCATACTGAGCATCTTTCTCTTTGACACCATGTCTGAAATCCCGCGTTATCTGTCAAATACTAATGCATGAAAATCCTAACCTCAAAAAAATCACCCATTATAAAAAAAATTACTGAAAATCGAAAACAATATTTTCTGTGAAATAAAATAAGTTTGAAGGCAATATTTTTAATTTTTGAAAAGATATTAAGTCGAAAGTAAATTTTTACCAAGTTTTAGTATTGTTTTTTTTAGGTTTTTATTTTTTGTAAAAAAAACTGTCAATTCGATTTTTCTCAAAATTTTATCGAAAGTTGAAAACAATATTTCTTATAAGATAAAATTTGTTTGAAGCCATTATCTTAAACTTTTGAAAAGATATGTGAGTCGAAAATCAATTTTTACCAACTTTTGTTAAATTTTTTTAGGTTTTTAATTTTTTGTAAAAAACTGTTAATTCGATTTTTTTTCAAAATTTTACAAAATGTTGACAACAATATTTTTTGAAAGATAAAAGTAATTTAAAGCTATTATCTCAAATTTTTGAAAAGATATTTGAGTCGGAAATCAATTTTTACCACCTTTTATATTTTTTTTTTAGGTTTTAATTTCTTGTAAAAAAAACTGTCAATTAGATTTTTTTCAAAATTTTACAGAATGTTGACAACAATATTTTTTGAAAGATAAAAGTATTTTAAAGCCATCATCTCAAATTTTTGAAAAGATATTTGAGTCGAAAATCAATTTTTACCAACTTTTGTTAAATTTTTTTTTAGGTTTTTAATTTTTTGTAAAAAAAACTGTCAATTCGATTTTTTTCAAAATTTAACAGAATGTTGAAAATAATATTTTTTAAAAAATAAAAGTAATTTAAAGCCCATATCTCAAGTTTTTGAAGAGATATTTGAGTCGAAATTCAATTTTTACCAACTTTGAGTTATGTTTTTCTAGGTTTTTATTTTTTATAAAAAAAAAAACTGTAGATTAGATTTATCTCAAAATTTTAACAGATGTCAAAAACATTATTCTTCGTTGCAAAAAATTGTTTTGGTGATGAAATCATATTTCAGTAGTAAAATTTTCGAGGTGACAAAAATTTTTTTTTCAGCTTTTTTGATTTATAAAAAAAACCGTTAATTGAACTTTTTCCCAAAAATATATTTATTTTGTATCACGTTATAATATATAATATACAATTTAATTCAAGTCTCTAGCTACATTGGTTCATGAGATATTTAGGGTTAACCAAAATGTTCACCTTTTTTTAAACTGCTATGCTAAAAAAACCACCAACGCAATTTTCTTGAGAGCTCTTTCTGCATCTTTCTGCTTTATTATCTGCATAACAAAATTTATTTAAAGTCGATATCTCTTCTGGTTCTTGAGCTATGGACGACGAAAAAAACGTTGCGAACGTACGGACGTACGAACGTATGTACACACGCACGCACAGACATCTTTCTAAAAATAATTTATTTCGACTCTAGGGACCTTGAAACGTCGAGAAATGTCAAAATTTTCAATTTGACAAATCGGACCCATTACAATAACTTCCTATGGGAAGTTAATAAAAACCTATAAAAACATTACTCAAAGTTGGTAAAAATTGATTTTCGACTTAAATATCTTTTCGAAAACTTAAGAATATGGCTTCCAACTAATTTTATCTTACAAAAAATATTTTTTTCAACACTCGTTAAAATTTTGAGAAAAATCGATATAAAGTTGGTAAAAATTTATTTTTGACTCTAATATCTCTTCAAAACTTTGAGATATTGGGCTTACACTAATTTTATATTTTAAAAAACATTGTTGTCAACATTCAGTAAAATTTTGAGAAAAATTGAATTGGCAGTTTTCTTACAAAAAAATAAAAGCTAAACAAAAATTAATAAAAGTTGGGAAAAATTGATTTTCGACTCAAATATCTTTTCAAGACTTTAAGATATTGGGGTAAAACAAATTTTTTGTTATAAGCAATATTGTTTTCAATATTCGGTAAATTTTTGAGAAAAATCGAATTGACAGTTTTTTTACAAAAAATAAAAACCTAAAAAAAGCATTACTATAAGTTGGTAAACATGGATTTGCGAATGAAATATTTTTTTCAAAAATTAAAAATATTGGCTTCAAACTTATTTTATCTCACAGAAAATATTTTTTTTCGACGTTCAGTACATCTACACTTATATTATAAAGAGAAAAGATTTGTATTTTTGTATGTAACGAATGAACTCAAAAAGTACTGGACCGATTTTAATAATTCTTTTTTCATTAGAAAGCTGCGTTACCTGAACCTATTTATGTCTACCTGTGCGAAGCTGGGACGGGCCGCTAGTTTTTTATAAAAATCCAACAGTCAGTTTTTTCATAAAAAATTAATATCTACAAAAAATAGCACGTACATTTTTTTTAAAATTGATGTTCGGTTCTCGATATCTCTCAAATTAATTTCATTCATCCAATTTGTATTTGTTTATAGTAGAAATAAAAACTTTTAAGAAATGCTACTAAAATTGGTAAAAAATGGTTTTCGAATAAAAATCTCGTTAACCAAAATAAATTTTGAAATCAAACTCTTTTATCATATGCAAAATATTGTTGGTAATTTTTAAATTTTTTAGAATAACTTAACTGATAATTTTTTTAACAAAACACGAAAACTTACTTTTAAACAAAACAAATCGACAGACGGGATGGGAAGTTATCAGTGTGGGTCGCATCCCAGTCTCTTTTTTTTATAATTTACAGGCATTCAAAGGGTTATTTGTACCCTTTATATGTTTATATTTAAACACAGTTCGAGCGTTAGGAAAATAGGGAAGGATTTAAGAGGAGTTACCGGTGCACATTGGTCTTAAAGTTCTGAACATCAAAATGGGAGGGAAAAACAGAGTTGGCCAAAGTATTCCACATTCTCGATGTGCGATTTAAGAAAGAATCTCTATACTTGACAGTTTGCCCGAAATTGAACTCAAGAATAAACTGATGGACATTCCTGGAAGTGCGAGTATTGCGGCTGAAGTGTTTAAGGGGTGGAATGCATCTGGCTGTTCTGCTTTTTTAAGTTAGTGGATTCCAATGCATTACCTATTATTCGAAGCATGTGTCGAATATACTGAAACTTATCCTGCGTAGTTCTTTATTGGATATACAATTTGGCCACAAAACCCGTACGATGTTTTGTAGACATCTATTAATAAAGATCTGCAGTTTTCTGCTAATCGTTGTTGTTACTTTCCAGGTATTGCATCTGTATAACAGAACTGAACAGTCTTAGCTTTGCCTTCAAGCTGCAAAAGTGGTTTCTCCAAACATCTTCTTCGGTTGCGCCTTCAGTAGAGACCATACTTCCAAGATACTGAAAACTCTCTACTTTTTGTACTGGTTGTCGAGCAATATTTATCAGAGGGGATGAGTGGGTGGTTCCAAAACTGAACATCTTAGTTTTTCCCGTGTTGATTTTCAACTCCACGATTTCTGCTTTTCTCTCCATCTTTGTTGTTATTTCATGAATATCCATTATCCTATGAACTAGAAAGCAAACATCGCCTGCCTAGTCTAGATATTTCAGGTATGTTGTCAAAGTCCATCTTATTCCTTCGTCTCCTGTCAAGGCCGCCTGCAGCACATCACTGATCACCAATAAGAACAAAAAAAATTGGTGACAGTATGCAGCCCTATCAGACTCCACTAACAACATAAGCAAAGAAAGCCAGATAAAGATCCTGTTACCGCTGTCAAAATCAATGAACACCAGGTGAAGTGGTGATCGATATTCAACGCTCTTCTCGATGATGATCTGCAAGGAGTTGAAGTGATCAATAAAGGAAAATCCAGGGCAGAATTCTGCTTATTCAGCGTCAAGTGTTGCTTCAAGGTGTTCTCTTACATAATCTTTTCTACTATTTTTCCACTTTTGGAGTAAGCGTTCATAGACCCAGCTTTGAATGATTTAGCTTAATTTCGAACGTATTTCAAGTATGAATAGATTCTTTTCTTAACCGCACGTCAAGAATGGGGAATGCTTCTATGATTTTCTCTCCCATTTCGATATATGAATTTCGTTTCAGATCCTTTCCTATTTTTCTAAATGATCTCAGTGAGTTTGGTATCAAAACGGCGCACTACAGCGCTAATTGGATCTCAGGCTAGGCTGCCTTGAGATCGCCATTTCTACCCACAAGTGAGTTTAAACTTTAAATATGTTAAAAGTAGTAATAATCCCTTTAGGGTGTTTAAAAAATTACAAAAATGGGAAGTTTTTAAAATATTTGAACGTCAGACTTGATTAGGAAACTATTGAATTGATGATTGAGGTTCCGGTGTATTTGGAACCATATGTATTTCTTTTTCAAAAATTCACTTTAAAGAACTTACAAAGTATAATCGACGATTTTATAACCACACCACTGAAGTATCCTTAATTCATTAATTCGAAACCTTCCATGGAAGAAGCAAAAATAAAACATTTCTCTAGTCCAACGGCCAAACGACCATAACGACATAATTATATTAAAGAAACCATCTGCCTCTGCCTTCAAAATTTGGCTATAAGCTGGAGGGACTATCACGCTTTATCATCTCCAAATTGCATCAGTAAGCTTATGCGACATCTTCATATACAGTACTGAATTCCCTCTGTGCACTTTGTGGGCTGTGTCAACTCCCCCAAACTCTCAACATGGTATTTTCGTATTTTCAGGCCTGTGATGTCAAAGTGATGCCCCAGATAAATGCAAACATATATGTCGCCCAGATTAGGACCAGAAACGAACATTGGGACACACAAGCAAAAATAAAAAAGAACCCAAAATGTCCTTCCAACGAACGTTGGGTGATATGGCGACTTTCATATAATAGACTTATCTCCCCTGTAGGGCTCAAATGATGATATCCAACGATGTCAATTTTCATTCCATGACCAAAACTCCCTCACGCTATCCCCCACCCCATATCATGAGGCTTTATTTCCATACTGTGCAGCATACATTATCCTCGTACATATTCATCGAACTATATCAGGACCCATTCCCATGTCAAACGCCAGCTCCAACGCCAAGGATGCACTATAGGCCGGCCACACCAACGCCAACGAACGGAACTCAAATTACATCGTGTTGCAGATTTAATGGACCGTAACGTAAAGTAAAAAAAAAAATACCCCCAAAATGTGGATCCAGGTTCGGTTCGCTTGATTTAACGTTCGGGTAAACCAGCCACGGGGCTTCGGTTTGGATCGCAGTCAGATTCAGAGTCAAAATCGAAGTCGGACGTCGGAGAGTCGAAGAGAGTCGGATGGGAAAAGCGGTAACGCGGTTGATATGGTTATCGCGGATATTTCGATTTGTTTCCAGCCCGATGTGACATTTGATTTTTTGGAGGCCGAGAATCCTAGTGTGGACACTGGACAATCATTATTGCGGAGCGGCTAGCGGTATATAGCTATAGCCTATCCAGTATCCATGCATATGTAGATTTGTAGTTGGTTTGGAGGATATTGCATTTATATTGGAAATGAGTTTTTCGAGAAGCAAATTCTATGTGAAAATATTTGAATTTTCGTATTGAATTTCAATAAATGAGATTAGGTTTTTCCTGCTGATGTTATACCGTTGCTGCTGTCTAGCTATTTGCTATTTGTGATGTGATGTGATGTGCTGTGCGGTATTTGACGGACTAATGGTCTGTAACTTGATTGGAATATTTAAAGTTTTTCAATTCTTTGAATGGAATTTGTGTGTGTTTTTGTTTCAAGTTGAAATACAGAAATTTATATTTTATTTTAATAATTTGTTGGTGGGGTTTGAAAATAACTGTCATTGGTTTTCGACAATCGAGGCGAATGCATATTCATCAGAAATAAATAAATTTTTCTATGAAAAGTTTTTGACTTTTTGCTTAAAAAATTTTAGGAATGTCCTTTATTTATTTCGAATAAGTTGTCTTTTTATTTCACTTGCTGTACATAGATTTTGTACATTTGAATTGAATTGAGATCTTAATTGAATTGAATTGGTCATATTAAGTGGCTTATTGGCCCATCTTTTTGGGGCCACTGGAATCGTCTATGTTAAGATCTTCAATTGCCGGGCAAAAAGGAGGTATAATTATTCCAAACGCCTCTAAATTAATACATTTAAGTCACCATCAACACTTGCACTTGCAAAATTACGATGAAACATAGGATTGGCGGGGCTGCGGCATGGCAGATCGGGTAATTGGTTATTGCCTAAAACTTGGTTTAGGCCAGCAATGCAACTTTCTTAACACGTCGAAGTTCTTGCTTTACCTCCTCGTGGTGGCCCCCGGGCAATGATTTGTGTATCCCTATATACATAAGTTAGCTTAAATTGCAAGAGTGAAATTTCCTGATTCTTCAGGATAGATTACGGAGATTAGCACTCTTCGTAACTGAACTCAATCCCGCTATGGGATGGATAATTAATGATAACTCGTTGACGACTTTTGGCTATTGTACCCGGTTGGTTTCTGGAATGTGAGGACGCTTCTGGACGCAGGGAGTGAAGGTCCGCACAATGTCAGATTCCTCAAATTAGAGAGAGAATTTATGCGGTAGAGGATAGATATCTTAGAATTAAGCGAAGTGCGATGGTTGGGATCGGGCAAATACAATTAACCGACGCGTAACACTATCCTGCTATACTCCTAGAAGCGCTTGACAAGCTGGATCTGGGTTACTCCTTACAAAAACGGCAATCAGGAGCCTTATTTCGGAGGAGCCCCTTGGGGAAAGGCTTATCAAAGCTAGGTTTCAAAGTAGAGTACGGCCCGTCACCATTATACAGTGTTACGCCCCGACGAAGCTCGCATCTGATGAAGAGAAAGAATGCTTTTACAGTCAACTAGGATCCACCTACAACAACACACCCCGCGGAGGTATTATTTTGGTTATGGGAGACCTCAATTCTAAGGTTGGCAGTAACCACGACGGGCTAAGGCATGTAATGGGTGTTAACGGAGTCGGCAGTTGCAATGACAATGTTGAGAGGTTCATTGACTTCTGCAACGCCAATGGTCTTGTGATTGGTGGCACTATGTTTGAACACAAACTGTGTCATAAAATTAGCTGGGTGTTGACGAACAGGAAAGTGTCTTCCAACTAAATTGACCACTACCCTAAGATTGCGTGCAGCTACAGTTCGAAGATCCAACGGAATAACACGAGTCCCTAAATTCAACATCGCTAGGCTAAAGGATCTCACGACACGTCAACAATTTAGGGACCACCTGTCTCACGAAATATGAACAATCAGCAGCACAGTACATGACGACATCGAACACCATTTGAATGCTGTGAAAAATGTTTTCATTTTAGTTGCTGACAGAATAGTCGATAAGAAAGAAGGAAGCAACAACACCTGGCTTTCAGAAGAATCTTGGGCAAGGACCAACGAACGCAAACAGTTAAGGGCTCAAATAATTGCTGCACAAGGGCAAGAAGGAAATGAGCTGGAATCCTAAATGAAAAAGAGAGAGGTTCACCTCAGTGTGCGCCGCGGAACGCCGTGACAAGCGTAACCACATCAACGCATTGGCGCAAGAAGCAGAAGATGCTGCAAACAGGTGCAAAACAGGACCGTTTACAGAATAACCAAAGAGCTGACCGGTGCACACAGCTCGAAGCAACACCTGGTGAAAGAAGTAGACGGTACTGTGATAAGTTCGGTGGATGAGCAAGTCAGAAGGTGGAAAGAACACTTCTCCTCGGTTTTAAACCGAGTGTTTGCAAACAACGTACATCCGATACCTTCTGAAGCGCCTGAAGAAAATAATCCCCGAATCCGCACCGCACCTCCCAGAAAAGATGAGATCGTTGCCGCAATTAAAGCACTTAAGAACAACAAATCGGTAGGACTTGATGGAATTCCCGCAGAGCTTTTTACAAGCAGCGCCAAAGTCATCAAACGAACTGCCTGATCCGCTCATAAAAAAAGGTTCGACCACGGAAACCTTCCCCAATGAGTGGAAGAAGTGAATGATCGTCAAGTTTTCAAAAAAAAAGATATCTTACAAAGTGTGAAAACTGGAGATAAATTTGCGTTCTACCTGCCGGCCGTTGCCAAAATAGTAGCACAAGTCATACTGGAACGCATCAGAGTACACCTTGAGGTCACACTTGATGCCGAACAAGCAGGATTCCGCGCTGGATCCTCTTGTATTGATCATATCAACACCCTGCAGATCATTATCGAACACCACTACACCTGCTGTTCAACGACTTCGAAAAAGCCTTTAATAGCGTCAACAGGGAGTACATTGTAACATTTTATACATGGTAACTGAGACTTATAGCATAGTTTATGTCACTACTACACTGCTACTACACCAACTCCGTGAGACAAAAAAAAAAATAAGTACTTCCAAGGATATACCCAACTTAATTTTTTGTCCCTTCTTTGAAAAAGGAGAGAACCCTGAAACTCAAAGCCCACATGCCCGAATTTAACTCCGAGGAAGGATCAGAAAAGACCCCAAATATAATCTTCAACGTTCCCTTCTTTCTCAAAGTTAAGCACTCACCGGCCTTTCCCGGCAGGAGTCCAAAGAGGTGTCCGATCGCATCTGCAACTGAATGCCTGATAATTTGCCATGCTTAGCTCGTCGATGGGGGGGGTCGTTGTTACTAGCGACACGGACGGTGTTACTTTTTTCCAGGCCTACGTCTACGGTGATAATCGACTAAATGCATTTCCATCTTATGACGGGACCCGAAATTAATTACCATTTACCTTGAAAAATTTGCCTTTTCTCTTTTATCTACATAAATGATGGGCGGACATAGCTGGTCGTATCCTCTGAGCATTCTTCACCCACCCTTTATAGCATACCAAAAACAAAATCTGGGTATGCTCCAGCGCCATTGCTCAAAAAAAAAGTATGCAACAGCCCTTATTCAGAAAGGAGAAGTTTTTTTACTTCCCCTTAAAACTTATTTAACAATTAATATTCATTCCCCTTCCTCCCTTCTCCACTTCCCAACTTTCACTTTCTAACACTCCATCATATGTTATTTATGTCAACAAAAAAAATATATAGAGGTATGACTACAACTATTTATAAGAAAATATTCCTTCCTAAGAAACGCCAAAAGAAATAACTAAAATCTTTTCTCTCCACGTCGAACATAGCTATCCCAATCTGCTATATGAAACAGAAAGCAACAAAAATATATAAAACGGAAATTTCAACTTTTTTATGTTGTTTGGTTTCAATTACTCAATTTATTCAGTTCAAGTGCAAACCGTAATCCATTTTATCTTACAATTAATTTTATAAAAAGTTTAAAAACTAAAAAAAATCATCACCATACATCGTAAAAGTATCTTCATCTATCAAGGTAAGTATATGTATACTAAAATTAACAAAAAAAAGGGTTCCTCCCTCATGTAAAACAATCAAATCTGGTCCAAATAATTATTTTGTTCCCATCAAATATTTTCTACGTATATAAGTATGTTTCGTAGACCTTAGCTCAAATATACTTTTCTTTAACAGTTTAAATTGTTCATTTAATCTCTTTTTTTTCTTTTGAGATTGTCCAACCATAATCGGAACAATCTTTTCGGGACTTAATAAACTAATTTTGTTCTTTTGTCCTTACTCTTTATAATCCATACCAAAAAAAATTTACTTTCAAAAAAAATAAAATATGTACATAGAAATATAAACGACTTACCGAAACTGCCAGTTGGTGTGCACAGCCTTCTGATGAGATCGATGATGTTGCTAGATTAATAATAACTACGGAAAACACTGAAGTATGTTGGAGTTAGGACGGAAAGATTTTTAAAGCTCGAACAATTAATTTTGTTTAATGATCAATTTTTCTATTTTTCGACAAAACACGATCGCGATGGATGGGATGTTACATTTTATCTCTTCCTACCAACTATACTTTAATTTCTATTATTTACTTTCAATCAAAACTTAATTCTACTGTCTTTTCAATTTCAGATTTTTCTTGTTTAGTTCTCACTATGTATTCACTTGTCGATAAATTTACTTTAAACAATTACTTTGAATTTTTCATATCAGCATTGATTTTTAGATATACTTTAGTCAAATTCATTTTTTGTATATTTCTTTAAATCAAATTTTCCTCAACAAGCTTATTCTTTTAAAAATCAAAATTAAAATTCAAATTTTTCCTTCAGCAGGGTACATACATAGGTATGTACTGTACATATGTGTGTAATTATGTAAGTAAATTTCCATGTTCTTCAAAAACCCTAAGTTAAATTTTCATTTCCTTTTGCCAACGTTATTACTTTTTTCTTATATTCTACTTACGTATGTATATAGGGCAAGTGAGTACATAGGTAAGTTTTCAAATGTCTTTAAATTGTTTCTTTTTTCTTTACTTTTAGTTGGGTAGGTAACTATTTTCCTTTCTTTACTTTTAACCTTTCTCTTAGCTTTATATTTTTCACTGATATCCTTTCGTTTTGTTTTTGTATGTAGGTACCGGTGAACTTTACATTTTTATCTTGGAGTGATCTTGTTGCGCCGACGACGTTGCTTGTTGCCACGGGTCTTCTCGGTGGTATTACGACTCCTATGAGCTCTGTGGCTGCTTTTCTTATGGGAGAATCCCCAACAGTGGCGATTCCTGGTCATAATTTTAGGGTTAGCTACTGGTCTTCTAGAAAATCAAAATACTTTTTCAAGAATAATAATTCATTTTATTCAAAACGATAGTTCAATAAATATTGATTTTCGCTAAAGGTTCGAGTATACTCTCTGTGTCTTTCCTTATGTGTTGATTTTAAATCTGTAAGCTTTGGACATGGACGCCCATTATTGACTACTATTAGCTTCTCCGAAAACGATCTTGTTCTAAATGGTTTTCTAGTAATTGTTCAATTATGGTCTTTGCTTGATAAGTATTGGATTCCATTTCAATTCCTATCAAAATAAAAGTTCCTATTGTTAAACCAACATCATTAAAATAAAGTATCTATTTTTAAACATACAAAGAAGAATCTTTTTAAAACTTCTTAGTATAGCCTAAAACTGGATATAATTTGTCCATACACAAGTTATAAAAATTGAAAATTATGATGGTATAGTTACGTATATTGATTGATACATTATTTTATAAATGCCCAAAATTGTTTAAATAATTGTTTTTTAATATATAATTATTTAAATCGAAAATATCCAAAATCCAAAAAAAAAAATAACAAAAAATAATCTGAATCACCGTCCTTAAGTCGTACAGTGTACCAATTCATACATGCTAAAAGTAAAACAGTCGATTGGAATTCACTGCTCTTTATACTTACAGTGGTTAATAATTCCAACCAGCTAGATGGCCAAAGAATTACAATTCCATGGCTTCAAAGTGAAATAGAAATTTGTATAGAATATAATTATTTGCAAATTAAACTTCATACAATTTTTATTATACTTTTTAATTGAAAAAGGATTGAATTTGATCCCATGCAGGTACATATGTAAGTCGTTATGTTCTCTTACTTTGTTATTTTTTCGTTCTGGTAATGTTAAATTTATCATATAGTTTTCAGTGTTTCTTAAAGAATAAATAAGCAACGAATTAAATTTTCATAAAAATCCAAAAAAATGTTGACATTATTGATCATCAAATATTATAAAGACATTATAAGAGCTTGTGAAGAAAAAAATGATTGATATTGGTTCATTAGTTCTTGAGTACCCTTCTGAAACAATACCAAGCAATTATTTTTCTATAGAAAGAAATTAAGTTAAGAAAAAAATTAAGGCAAAATTTAGTAAAAATCTTTCGGTTGGTTATTCGATTTTTGGCATTTGTATGGAACTACTGTTATTTTTACTCTTAGAAAAAAAAAATAAAAAAACGCCTAAAGCGAATCTGCTTAAAACCTTAATTTTCCTTTTTGAACTCAATCGACCCAATAGTTTGGAATGTAGAGATGAGGGCAGACAGACAGATGGACGCAAGTGGGGGACCCACCCTCTACCATTCTAATGCCTTGTTTGATTAAAATTTCTACCATTCTAATGCCTTGTTTGATTAAAATTCCGAGTTCGAATTTTTTTACGGAACCAATACTCGCCATATACATAGTTCTTATATGTCGCAAGTAAAAATGTATGTATGTATTGTAGATACTTAATTAAAACTTTGAAAAATTAGACTTCAAACTGATTTTTATTCATTTGTTTCCAAATTTTGACTTAATAGTTTGACTTGAGCCCGCTTATAATTCTTAGTTGTAAGTAGGTACTACTGTTATTTAAAAAAATGTCTTCCATTAAAAATTAAATGCTTGTTTTGATTTGAGCTGTTCTAAAAAAATCAAGTAGCCTACCCTCTAGCATGTATGAATTGGTATGGAATTATGTTAATAATAATTGCAATAAGAAATATAAACATAAAAATCATACCGATCATAACACATCCAATATTCAACTAATAAAACACTATTTATAATAAAATGCACTTGCTTAAGTCACTTTCCTTTCAAGATAAAAAACGCTTTCACACAAAAACTATTTCTTAATTAACATTTGAAAAATCCGCCTATTAAACTCAAACACCACCTGTGTTCCATTTTCTCCTTCCCCACACATCGACACCAAAAATCAGTATTATCTCTAAAAAGAGCGCTAAACAACGAACATAATTCCTGTCGTAGTACTGGGTCAAGTTCGCTAGCAAACCTCATTTTCACACAAATTAAAATAGATAACACAATTTTCTTCTTTTAAAAACGAATATGATATGATATGAATTTCGACGATCATGTTCGATTCGTCGTCGGTCTTGTTTTTCCTCACATAGTCCATACGATGATGTATAAAGAAAGGAAACATCAAACTCATGGTTGCGACTCGTGCAACTTGTCTTTTGTGTCAGTTGTGTGCCTTTAATGTGTCGTATACTTCGCCGGGTTATCGCTTTTATTTGCGCTCACCCTTCTGTTTATTTTTATAGGGTTTTTTTCGAATGTGTGCATAAATCTGTGTGTGTGGAATGTATGAAATTTGGTAGCGCAAATTTTTGCGCTGCCCAAAGCCCAATGCTTTAAGATAAATTATTGTATGCGAGTTTTATTTCATGAAATGAATGTATGAAATTTGGTAGCGCAAATTTTTGCGATGTCCAAAGCCCAATGCTTTAAGATAAGTTATTGTATGCGAGTTTTATTTCATAAAATGAAGATTTGTAGAAAAGTTGCATATAATGTAACTACAACTGAATTTTTTAACATTATAGTCAGCTGTTGAGTAATTCAATTACCAAATAATATACATAGAAAATTATATTTATTCTAAAATTCTTGGTTTAGCGCCGCTAAACCAGCTAACTATGAGGAATCGCCCCTGATCCCCAATTGCGAACTATGGAATCTCTTGAATATATTCTTAGAAATATTAATAGTACCCCCCTGGTGTTATGGCTCCGAGTACCAACTTGGCCGACGACCGCAGATGAAAAGGAATTTATCCCAAAGCTTTAACCACCACGAGGGCGGTCGACTACAATTTATGTGGAACTAATGAAATGGGATCACAAAACGGATATGATGGCTAAATCGGTACGGGACGAATTAGAACGTTGTTGTATTTTCCAAACGCACCTCCCAAGAATTTTGTTGGCTCTTATCACAATGGCTTTAAGCTTAATGCGCATGCATATTGCTAATGCCTGTAGGGGTTAGCTTTTACGCAGGGAATATTTTTGGTCGAGGAATATTGTTATCATTGATGTACTCGGAATAAGTGAATTGTTACTGTGAGTTGTTATTGTTATTAATGTGAATTAAATGTTTGTTTGGAAGGATTTTTTTTGGTTTGTTTTTTCATTTTCTTTTTTGGAGGTACCAAAGCTATGAGGTTTAAAGTAGGAGTGAAGGACTATTTCCTACAACATCTGGTTAGCTTTGCGGAGAAGAGTTTGAATCACCAGTTTCTTAATAAGTTTTAATAATTTAAATAACTTTTCGCTTACTAAGTGATTCAATTTCGTTGATGTTAAATATTAATCTAATATATTGAAACTTTAAATAATAACAGCTGAGTTTGCTAGTTGTCAAATTGCAGTGCATTCGGAAGAAATAATATTTGGATACAATTTTTAAAGAATCGATGAATAAGTTTTCAAAATATGGAATTGATGCAAGACCTTTGTCGTTAAGTGAAAATTGTTAACATATATGTAGATATAAAAATGGTAGTACCCGTGGCGTGATGGTTAGTGCGTTGGACTGTCATGCGAGAGCTCTTGGGTTTGATCCCTGCCTGTGCCTTCTAAAGTTTTTTTCACGGGTACTGCCTCTTACGAGGAATTGACAAATTCTCCTAGAGTAATTCTTGTCATGAAAAGTGCTTTCTCAAAGTAGCCGTTCGGATTCGGCTTTAAACTGTAGGTCCCCTCCATTTCTGACAACATTACTCGCACATTGGAATGGTTGAGAGTTGTACGTCACTAGGCCCTAGTTCTCAACGGGCTGTTGCGCCACCTATTTATTTTATTTTATTATTTATTTAGATGTAAAAATGATTTACTTCGAAATAATTCCGGCAGAGCTGAATTTTGGAAGTGAGCTTCATTTATTAGTCCTATCGGCTATTCCGAAGCTTTTTGAAGCTATTGTCTGCAAAAAATTAAGTTATTATACAAAACTGATTGAACTGGTCCTAGCCAACGTGATTCCCCGAAGGACCAACCAGTTGAATGTAACTCTGCTTATGGAGTAAGTAGAGTTCTGTATAGATTCTTTCAAAAATCAAACGGATTGTGTTCTCACAGATTTCATCAAGGCATTCGATCAGCTTTTACATACAGTTTGCTACAGAAAATGAGGAAGGTGGGCTTTAGCGTGAACTATATTGCTTCGCTCAAATATTATTTAATCCATTACAAGAGATTTGTTGTTATATCTAGAGTTCCACAGGGTGCCATTTGGGTCCAGTTGTTTTAAAGTATTCAAACTGCCTTATCTATGCTGATGATGTTAATATTTTTAAAACCATTTCTAATAATCTTGATTGTGAAAAGTTTCAAATTGATTTGAATGCTTTCTACAATTGTTGTGCTCGAAATTATTTCTTTGTAAATATCGACAAGTGTATAAGATTATAAATTTTACAAGAATGTTATCTGGTGTAAATCTGTTAAATGTAAATAAGGGAGCGTTCAAGTAATACGTAACGCAATTTGGGGGGAGGGGGGGTCTCGTAAAACATTACGATGCGTTACAGGGGCGGAGGGGGTCTTTCTTACAACACGTTACGTAACATTGTAACATTAAAACTATACCAAGGATAAAATCTGTAACATACTTTTTTGCGATTGTAGGGTAAAAATGGTCACTTGAGTGTTATACGTAACGTTTAGAGAGTGGGAGGGGGAGTACAGAAAAACGTTACGGTGGGTTACAAGGGGAGGAGGGGCGTTCAAAAATCTTCAAAAATTGCGTTACGTAATACTTGAACGCTCCCTAAGGTATCTTTTCTAAGTGTCTTGGTTGATAGAAATCTCGAATTCACTTCACATATTAATGGGACTTGTAATTAATATTAAGCTGAATTAAAAGGAAATTTCGTCAGTTTTTTGAATCTTCTATTATCAAAAAATTGTTTACCTCAATCGTTAGATCAATTTTTGAGTATGCTTGTCAAGTATGGACTCCCACCTTCAGTTGCCACAAAATAAGAATTGTGCAAATTCAAAAAATGTTCTTTAAATTTGCCCTAAGAGGTCTAGGCTGGCATAAGCCATTAAAGCCTTCTTCTTATAGTAGCCGTCTAAAACTCATAGATTAACCAACCTTGGAGAAAAGAAGTTTTTATTAATGTTTTGTTTTTTATCGTTAATCTAATTAGTGGAAATATCTATGCTTTGAATCTCTGGTCTCGCGTTAATTTCAATGCTCCAAATCGTTATCTAAGAGGTCGATTTGTCCCATCAATACCTTTGTGATGGTTTTAATTTAAGATAATTGTACAATTTTTCAATTTTTTCGTCACACCTGTCACTAATATGTGTATTTTTAAATTGTTTGTAGACACATGAGTAAGCTATTAATTATACCTTCATACTATGAGATATGTAATGCTAGATGTTAGATTGTATGGATTCAGGATAAATCGATTTTGAAAGAAATCCATATTAACTTTCCAAACAATTTTGTTCATACATCATAAATGTATGTATATCCAACGCTATTTTTATTTTCCTATATCAAAACGTCTATCCTATAAAAGTAGGTGTTATAAATAACAATACATCCTATAGGCTACTTTTGGTATTTGTTCACCTTTTTTGATTCTCGTACACTTCAGGTCCGTAAGAAAGAGTCTCAATCAGAAATGTAAAATTTAAAAAAAATTTAAACCCTTAAAAGAACAAGTAGGCCCTAGTTCACACATGACTGTAGCACCACCTTAAGTAAGTAATAGAACAAGTATCAGGGCTAATACTGGAATTTAAGTACTCCGTTTTGAGGATTAATTTACCACTTATTCCTGCTAATGAAGTACATAGTTGTTTTCCCTTTAAAAATAGAGACAGAAATGTAAACAAACAGTATTTTAAGTTCTGCTCAGAAACTTGAACTAGTACTCAAGTACTTCAACATTTTATATTTTATGAGTAGGTACTTACACTCAAATATTGAAAAATACCGGTGATTACTTTTCTGAAAACATCAGTACCGGAATACTGAGAAAATACGAGTATTTGTTTTTATTAAAAACAACAGTAGGTACAGGCTATGGAATCTTTTAAGTACTTGAGCACTACTTTGAAACACCTCACTTCAAATACTCGAGATGTTGTTTAAGTGCCAAATTAAGTACCTAGTACTTGGTACTTGTATTCAACTCAAGATATTTTACTCTTTTAAGTACCACTAACATAGTACAATATGGTTTTGAAATACTTGAGTACTTTTGTTTGTCTCAATTTTAATTCCGCTTCAAGTATCTTATCTTATCATAAAATGTTGTTTTAACTTATAGAAAAAAAAGAAAACAAGTAAAAAAATAAATAATCCCAGAATTCCTTTAATTAAAAAACACACCAAACAAATATTTACACACTTGTTTGGCTTGTACCTATTTAAATGACCTGCAGTGTATGTCTATATTCATATCCTATATTTTTGTCTTCTTGGCGACAATCGATGTAATAAAAGAAATTGCTATAATTTTATTGGTTCCAGGAAGTGTGGTTACGAAATTTTGGTATGACTATACGTTTTTAAGGTGTGTATAGCAAAGCTGCCTCTTATAGATTCCCAAGCTAACATATAACGTCTACAAAAGTCCTGAAGTCCCATAACAGCTGAAGATTGTATATTTGGCAAATAAGGTAGGTGAATGTATATTCAAGCTCTAGATTCCACCATCATATTATCTAAGGAGATGGAACACATTATACCTAAGAAGCTATTGAATTCTATGAATTTTTATTGGCGAATTATGTTAAAGTGATTTCAATTTTGCATCGTTAGGCGGTCGGTCGTCGCGTAGTGGGGATATGAGTGTTTTTGAAAAGAATATGGACTATGTGTGTCTTTGCAGCAAATTATCCAAACACAGGTGTTCAATGGCAGCTGTTGAATTTTATTTTTATATCTTTCGCCAACACAGAACACACCTTTTAGCAGAGCAATATAATCTACATTATGGCAGGCAGGTAGGTAAGGTAGTGTCGTAAAAATATTAATAAAACAAAATAAAAAAGTTTAAAAGACAAAAAAAAAATAGAAGAAGACTTTTCGACAATGAATTTTATTTCAAAAAATGTGTTACTTTTTTCAAATGAGATGCGGTTGTAAAATCTTTTATCTTTGTCGGTTATAGGAATAAACGGGAAAGGATGTGTATTTATCGACTTGAGCAATTTAATTGTCGATAAATTTTAAATTAATGCGCGCAACAAGAGGTTTTGCACATCTTGTTTGTTAAAAGTTGAGTTTTGTTAATCTGATAATAACCTGAATTTCAAGAGATATGAAATTTAAAACAGGACATCTGATGGTTTAGAAATCAATTACCCTTCCTAAACACTTAACTATGAAATGTAGATAGAAATTCATTACTCAGTTTTATAAAAGCAACTTTCTCTATTGCCTCGTCTTCTTTTTGCATTCCATTAAAAAATCAAAAACAACTTAAACATTAACTTGATTTAATTATCAAAAACTCCTATACCCTTCCCCTACATTATCGACATTAGAAATCGACAACCTTATTCAATAATGAAAATGGTATAAAATTGAATTGAAATTATTATGAAATATCTCAATTATTTCAATCTAGATGGAATTTTCATTTCAAATACCATAAACTTGTACTTCATTCAAAATTATACTTCTACCTTGATATACATATAGTATATTTTTCGATAACTATACAGCATCACTATATACTTTTAGGGATATACTCGTAACAAAAATATTTGCTACCACACAAAACTTTTCAAATAATAATAATGATGGAAAATTTCAATTAAATTATTTTAGCGTGAAAAATATTTTGCAACAGTTTTTCTTTTTTTTTTTCAGACACAATAAATCAAACTTGAAAAAAACTGAATAATATTAATTTGAAATAATTATAGAGAGAGAGACATAGTGAGATGATAGTAATGTCATTTTGATCTTTGGAACTAAATTACTTTTCAAGAATTTGAAAAATTTCGTTGGGAATGTCTTATTACATGTTTACTAATTTTAAGGTTAGAAATAGGGAACAGGGTACGAACATTTTGATGTTGTAAAACAAAGGGTTGACATGTAATTTTACTGCATACAAAATTTAATTACTTACTTAAGATGGCGCTACAGTCCTGTCTTCACCCAACGAACTTCTCCATCTAGCTCGGACCCTAGCTAGATGCCTCCAGTTTCGAGCTCCAAGTTTTGGTGAGGTCACTTTCCACTTGTGCGCGCCACCTGATTCGCAGTCTTCCTCTATTGAGCTGTCCTGATGGGTGTTGATTCAAAGACTTTCCGAGCCGGAGCATTGGTTTCCATGCGATCTACGTGACCCAGTTATCTTAGACGTTGGACTTTTATCCTCCTGGCTAAGTGTACGTCGCTATACAGCCCGTAGAGCTTATCGTTTCATCTCTTCTCCACTCTCCTTCTTTGCATACGGGGCCGTTGATGACACGAAGAACTTTTCTCTCGAAACGACTCAAAGTGCTTTCATCCGCTTTGTCATAGTCCATGCTTCTGCATCGTATAGCAGGACGGGGATGATGAGGGTCTAATATAGCGACTCAATTGCTTTCTTAGCTCAAAGAAACAGCGGTCAGCAAGAGTTTTTCTTCGTTTGATTTAGCGCTGGTGTTGGTTTTCTCCAAAGAGTAACATTTTACTTCTCTATTCCGGAAAGCCAACTTTGAGCTATTTGGAAGGTGGCATGGACTGCTGCTAACTAAAACAGCTATGAGAAGTCTAATTTCAAGGGAACCACTAGATGAACGGGTTTTGAATGCCAGATTCCGGAGTAGTGTACACAACGGCACCATCATGTAGTGTTATGCCCAAAGGAAACTTGCCCCAGCCTAAGAGGATGAATGCTTCCACAGTCGACTAAGTACCGCATACAACAACACACCGCGCAGAGACATCATAATGGTAACGGGCGACTTGGATGCTAAGTTTGGCAATAAAAACTAAAGGCTCAGACACGTCATAGAAAAGCATGGAGTTGCAAGTTGCAACGATTATGGTGTAAGATTTGTAGACGCCAACCGTCTCGTTATTGGTGACACCATGTTTGAACACAAGACGTTATATAAAGAAAGTAAGGTATCGACGGATGGACAAGCTTCATCTTAACAAATTGATCACTTCACGATAAGTCGACGATTCACAAGCAGTGTCTTTGGTGTTAAAAATAGAAGAGGTGCTACCGTAAGACTACCTAAAGATGTAGTTCGGAGATCGAATTTGAATATAATAATTCCCAAGTTTAACACAACTCAGGTTAGTACCCGTGGCGTGGTGGTTAGTATGTAGGGCTGTCACGCCAGAGGTCTTGGGTTCGATCCCTGCCTATGCCACCTTAATTGAAAGTGAAAAAGTTTTCACGGGTACTGCCTCGTGCGAGGAAATGACAAATCTTCCAAGAATAATTCTTGTCATGGAAAGTGCTTTCTCAAATTAACCGTTCGGATTTGGCTTAAAACTGTAGGTTCCTTCCATCCCTGATAACAGTACTCGCACATAGAAATGATTGAGAGTCTTAAGTAACTAGGCCCTAGTTCTCAAGGGACTATTGCGCCACCAAATTTATTAATTTTTAACACAGCTCAGGGATAACTTTTCGCAACAAAGAGTGCTGCGAAAAATCATTTCATTTCAGGTGCCGAAAGAATAGTCGGTCATGTGCAAGGCCTTAAGAGGAGACTTGGGCAAAGGTCTACTATAGGAGGCAATTAAAAGCACATTTAGTAGCTGCTCGAGGTGAAGAATGAAAAGGGCTAGAATTCTCATTCCACATGAAGATGAAATATAATCAACGTAGCACAAGACGTGATAAGCACAATTACACCAACGCTCTCACTCAAAAACTAGAAGAAACCGCAAATAGCTTCGAAAGCAGCTTCGAAAATAGCTTCTCTATTGGATAACCAAAGAGCTCGCTTGTGTTCTGAACTTAAACTAACACCCGGTGAAAGATTAAGATGATTCCGTGCTTATCTTGGATGAGAACCAGCTTAGAAGTTGAAAGGAACATGTTGGTTATCTGGCAGTTTATCAGAATTGCTATGCGACTTATGAGGGGATGAAATGTCACGTCTCACATGAAGGTAGCTTCACAGAAGATTTTGAAGTCCAATGTGAAATTATACAGAGATGCATATTGTCCCCAATTTTATTCTTATCAGCAGATCACTAGATCTGTGATGTGCTGCGGGCAGCTTTCTCACGACACGATGCAATAAGATGGACTGTGACAAGACTGTGTGATCTAGACTATTATGGTCTCCATCAAATGACAATAATATGAGATAGAGAAGCAGAAAACGGGACTAGAAATCAACATGTTAAAACTAAGATTAAATAAATATTGTTCAACAACCTGTTGAAAAAGTAGAGAGTTTTCAGTACCTTCGAAGTATTATCTTTACTGAAGGCGGAACCAAACAAGAATCGGGAAATCTAAGACTGTTTTCGTGATATTGTTCATTATTAGAAGGAACTACTCTCTCAAATTGAGGATAAATCTGAGAACTTCATTAATAGGTTTCTACGAAAAATCTTACCGGTTTTCTGACTCAGTCGTATGTATATCCAATGAAGAACTATTCTGGATAATGGCCCATTGACATTATTACACAAAGGCCTAAGTGGCAGTGGATTGGACTCACGCTTCAAAAAGATTATGACTACATTGCAGTTTAATTCAATCACTCAAGAAGGCAGAAGAGCTAGGATACCGAGAAGCACTTAGAGAAGAACAGTCGAGGAGGAAGCATCGAGATTGGAGAAGAGCTAGAGGGAATCATACATGTAGCCGGGAACCGCAAGCTATGAAATGTAGAAGTATTTGAAGCCCCATGTATCATTGTGGGGATCACCCACGTACTTTATAGGGATGAGGACCTAAGTAGTTAAGTAAATGCTCAAAAGTGCATTGTCAGACTGTACGTATGTTTTTAAAGGTTAATGACGAAATTATTGGTTTTTCACATGCAAATTTTAAACTGTATATTTTATTAGAAAATAGTAAAAGAAAAACTTTAAGATCAGTTGTTTTTCGACTTAAGAAAGTACTTACACACGCGCACACATATAACAAAATTAATTTAGATTTTAGTAACCTTAAAATATCAAAATTGTGAAACTCTTAATTCGGCAAATCGGGTCGATTACAATAAATTCTTATGAAAAGTTAAAAAGTAATAATTAATTATTAATTAATTTGTATCATGTTACAAATTGGCATGAAGACCGCTCCTAATTTTCAATTTTAGGTATGCACAAAATACATTACCTTAAGGAATGACAAGGTGAACTAAATTCACTCGTCAATGAAATTTTTCGTGTCTTTTTTATTAAATTTAAGTCTGAATCTTGCAAAATTAATTATGGTGTGCCACAACACAACGTTTTTTCTCCTACTTTTTTTATATTCTTCAAAAATTGTTTTTTTTTACATTTAAAGTATTCAATCGTATTGCATTATTTATAGAAGCACTATAAAGGTTATCATGCCCATTCTTTGATTTATTTCCCTCACATTTTAAAATGTGGAACATCATCCGTTGCACATGACAAGTTCAAATCTTAAAAGCATCTTTAAATGGGCTATTAAAATGTGCAAATATTTTAAATTCATTTTAATGGTGAATTTGAAAGCTTTGAGCTAAGCAATTCCTTAAAATTGTCCTTGCCTCTTTCCATTATCACCAATAGTCAGAAGTGGGATATTCTGTCATGTGACAAACTTAATGTCATAGCTCAAGTTTTGACTGACATATAAATTATGAAGACAAACTATAAAACTTGAACATTCTACATAATGAATTCGTTACTCTTGACCTGAGTAGAGTAAATCCCTACATTATAACAAAAGGTAATCTAACTTAAAACCATGTAATTACTTGAGATATGCTACATAAGTTCAAACCTTTTCACCTTTAATTCAAGTCAACTAACCGAAAAAATACAATTTCCAAAAATAAAATAATATAAAATCCAACACAAGAAAAAAGTATCATCATCACACTTCCCATAAATTTTCTTAACTCTTTATCGCCTGTTGAGGAGCATTTTGCTCTCGAACATAAAAGTACCTGACATGTTTTACCACCACTATACCTAATCGTTTTAAGGTTACAAAACATACCTACTCGTACTACACTTAGGGTGAACCTGTACTACAGTGTACCTACACTCCACCAAAGTATCGTTAGTAAAAAGGATAATCACCTTAAATTTGGTGTGTGTCTGTGTGTGTGTGTTTGGAAGAACTTTTTGGGAAATAACGATTACACAGATGAAAACAACATTGTTCAGTTCTGGCCTCAGCAGTGGTGCAAATTACTTTTGAAACATTTAATTTCATATGAACATAACATAACATATTATGCATACAACAAAAACATGGGTACTTACATAATTTTGAGGCAAAAGTTTAAATTCAAATGAGATTATTGTCCTGGACTAGGATATGAGGATATAATATACGAGGGCGAAGCGCGAAGATGACCTATTCTAGTGTTTCGTGCACACAGTGATTAATTATACTGTTTTATTCTCGGTTCACTTTATTTTTAGCTTTTCATATCGTTTTGCTTATTTTTTTGTATTTAAAAAGTTTAGAGTCATGAGTAATTTTGTAAATATAATATTTTAAAGGTGAACACTGGACGTGAAGGACACGTTAAATGAACAACCTAAGAGGTTATAAACTTTATTTTTATGTTCTTTAGAAAATTTTCCGAATGGTTGAATAAGCACTTTTTTTGATGAGTTGACTCGTTTAAAATAATTTTTATGAGGAAAACAGATTCGAAAACTTTATTACATTTATAAAGCTCAGGATGGATTCACGTAGAACTGTATGGAGCAATATGTTCCAAAATCAAGAAAAAATGCGTATACCGGGCGTGACCAATATAATCATTTAAATAGAAAGTTAAACTCAACTTATAGTAGATAGAGATAAGGATAAGCATTGTTGAATAGTAAAGCGAATGTTCCATCTAAGGGCACTTTATCAGCGTTTTCTTCTTACTTGGGCCAAAAAACAAAAATTGTTCAATTGTATTGGCAAAGTAATTAGAAACTTTAATTTTAACTAGCTGGCGAACTCTGTTCCGCCTTACAGGCAATAACTAAGCAGATTTTTGAATGTTATATTTTTCTTTTTATTAGAAAATACAAACAAAAAAACAAGTACCTACATTAATCATTCATTATTGTATCTGTATTTTAGTACATAGGTTGCACTTTACTTAAGTACCTTGTGATACACGACATTTTTAACTTCCCATAGAAAGTTATTGTACTGGGTCAGATTTGTCGAATTGAAAATTTTGACGTTTCTCGACGTTTCAAGATCCCTAGAGTCGAAATAAAAGATTTTTAGAAAGATGTCTGTGCGTGCGTGTGTACGTACGTTCGTACGTCCGTACGTTCGCGACGTTTTTTTCGTCGTCCATAGCTCAAGAACCAGAAGAGATATCGACTTCAAATAAATTTTGTTATACAGATAATAAGGCAGAAAGATGCAGAAAGGGCTCTCAAGAAAATTGCGTGGGTGGTTTTTTTACCATAGCAGTTTAAAAAAAAGGTGAAAATATTGGTTAACCCTAAATATCTCACGAACCAATAACGCTAGAGACTTGAATTAAATTTTATATTACGTATTGTAACACGATACCAAACAAGTAAATTTTTGGAAAAAATCCAATTAACGGTTTTTTATAAATTAAAAAAAACTGAACAAAAAAATGTTTCACCTTGAAAATTTTACGACTAAAATATGATTTCATCTCCAAAACAATTTTGTGCAACGAAGAATAATGTTTTTGACATCTGATAAAATTTTGAGAAAATTTAATTGACAGTTTTTTTACAAAAAATTAAAAACTGAAAAAAAAATTTAACAAAAGTTGGTAAAAATTGCTTTTCGACTCAAATATCTTTTCAAAAATTTGAGATAATGGCTTCTACCTAATTTTAACTTATATGAAATATTGTTTTCAACATTCGATAAAATTTTGAGAAAAATCGAATTGAAACTTTTTTTACAAAAAATAAAAACCTAAAAAAAAACAATACTAAAACATGATAAAAATTTACTTTCGACTCAAATAGCTTTTCAAAAATTACAAATATTGGCTTCAAACTTATTTTATTTCACAGAAAATATTGTTTTCGATATTCAATAAAATACAATCTACAAAAAAAAATCGCAAATTTGGTAAAAATTGATACATATAGACAAACTTTTAAGCAAGACAAATCTGACAGACGGGATGGGAAGTTATCAGTGTGGGTCGCATCCCAGCCTCTTTTTTTATTTTATTATCAGGCGCGAAAACAAACAACGCAGATTGTCTTCCAACCCGTGAACATGCCTCATATAATTGACCATTTGAAAAACATGGATGTTCTAGATTCAAACCACAAACTATTAAGGATTGGCCTTGTGATTTGTTGATGGTCATGACAAATGGAAGACGGATTGGAAATTGAAGTCTTTTAAATTCAAACGGCATGTCGGTTCGGATCATCAGGATCCTCGCAATGAAATCTTCCTTACCTTTGAATTTTCATTTCAGTATCGTCGCGTAAATTACATTGTTCATCAATTTTCTAACCACCAAACGGGTACCGTTGCACAGTTTTGGTTGGTTTATGTTTCGAAGCATAATTACTACGGAGTCAACCTTGAGGCGTAAATTGTGCGGTGATAAGCCAAGGAGTTTAAAAATTCAATTGGATAGTTAGTGGCTTCATTTTCATTTGTGACGCAATCAATAGATTTAAATGAATTTATTGTTCCAATGATTTTATTTTGAATTATGTAGGTCAGGTCATCTACGTCTTTATTCTTAGTCACTAAAATTGCTCGCTCACTCAACCACTCATTATTTTTGTAGTTAGAAATAATGTTTGGAAATAAATAGTTGATAAGTTCGTCCTTTGATGAGACATAATTACAGAAATTATTTGGAAATGATATCAATCCGCTCGATACATCGACAGGTACTTGACCATTACCGATAGTCAGCAATTGCTTAGATAAATCTTCTGCAGATGTATCATTAAACAGACTATTTGAGGCTAGCATTTATTTCGTTGGCGGCCGTAGATCTTGGAATTACTAGCAGTGTTTGGCGAAAATCGCCAGACAGTAAAAGCATTGCTTCTCCAAAACATCTCGAGTCATTGCGTACATCTTTCAATGTTCGGTTAAGTGCTTCTAATGAATGTTTCATTTGTTTCTCCACAAAGCAATGATACAATGGCTCTGTTGGTGGAGTCAACAATGGCAATATCACTTTACCACTAAGGCAGCTCTTGTGATTGAGAAGCACGAAGTCGATCCATATTAACGTGGTGGCGCGATGCTCACGTGCGATTTCTTGTTCTTCTTCAGTCCTTTCATTTGCAGTGTTTCGTATCCCTTTTGCATTACGGCTTTCTCGGGAAAGATTAGATCGTCTTAGTCGCGGCATTGTTAATTAAACTTCACTTCAATTCACCTAAAAATTTATGTCACAACTCAAATTTTCGAGCATTCTTTCATAGACAAAATTACTTAGCTGTTCAAGATACGCGTTTTGTTATTTCAAGTCTGATGCGTTTTTGGCTTACCACCTTTTATAGTTTAATTCACTTTTCTGTCATTTGAGTTTTGTTATTCCAAGTCTGATTCTTTTTTATTATACCACGTTTTATAGTGACTGACGTTTTATGTCAAATCACACGGGAACGCTGTCGAACGGAATAAACAGTATCCTATTCCCGTCTCCTGGCTCTAAGCTACCTACCCACTAGTTTTCATCCATATCAGTACAGCCGTTCTTGAGTTATAAACAGTGTTACTAACACGACTTTCTTTTATATAATATAGATTATGATTTAGTTAAAATTAATCCAGTAAATCGAAACTGCGGGGACCATATGTAAGAAGTCATATTTAAAATATAAATACCATATTTAAGTATTAGAAAATGTATTCTAACACTATTTCTGTCTATTATTAAAAGTTCTCAAGGTCTTTAAATAACACCCGATTAAATAACACTCAAAAAATTAGGTATGCACAAAATACATTACCTTAAGGAATGACAAAGTGGACTAAATTCATTCTTCGCTGAAATTGTTCGTGTTTTTTTTTTTAAATTTAAGTCTGAATCTTGCAAAATAAATTCTGGTGTGCCACAACACTCCATTGTTTCTCCTACTCTTTTTATACTCTTCAAAAAATTGTTTTTTTTTTAACATTTAAAGTATTCAATCGTCTTGCATTATTTATGGAAGCACTATAAAGGTTATCATGCCCATTCTTTGATTTATTCCCCTCACATTTTAAAATATGGAACATCATCCGTTGAACGTGATAAGTTCAAATCTTAAAAGCATCTTTCAATGGGCTATTAAAATGTGTAAATATTTTAAATTGAGGCATGAATATTTTCAAAAATCCGCCTTAACACTAATTGTTATGCAAATCTCCTTTCATCACCTCTTCCATTATATCCAACATTATGTTGGTATTACCTTCAACTATTAATCAACACCAAATACCAAATTAATGAGCACAACAAAAAAAATCCTCAAGACATTTGATTCCCACATTAATTATATTTAGCTTTTTATCATAATAAAATATCTTCTTTCACTTTCTCGATGTAATTTCCATTTACCTATAGCAAATTTTAGCTCGCCATCAGCAAGAAGCCAGTCAGAATCCGAATCCAGCCCCAGCTACAGCGCCAGTGTAGACCAAATTCCTTAAAGCCATAATAGTTAACTATTCTCCTTGAAAAGCCAACAACAAAAACCTACACAAAATGAAAATGAAAATCTAAGGAATCAATTAAATCGTTAAAAGCCAACCCTCTGATGGGTTGTCGAACGATAACAAGGAAAGTGGAGTGAAGGCGAGCCGAAGCAGGCTGTTATGGCCATCATCGTCCTTTTGCTCTGGTGGTTCATAAGGAGGGGAGGGGTGGAAAAAGGACTATACAAAAGTTGATAGTAGGTTGCGTCCTTTGAAGGCTTAGCCAAGAAAAACAGATTAATTTATCCAAACAAAACCACTGCTAATGAGATACCAATTACGAATTGTAATCGTGGTATTACCAAGACTCTTATTTCTTATTCGTCTAAAAGATTGTGGTGCGTAAGGAAGTGGGTGCAAATAATTCTCCTACCATCGCACAAAAAGAGAGGATGATGTGGTACTTCCTTTATTCTGGCAAAATAACACGCAAACAGTTGATTTGATGTTGAATTATTTCAATTAAAATGTTGTGTTTATTTAATGAAAGTCCTTTAATCATAATAATCAACAGGATAATAAAACTATCTACACACAAATTGACAATTTATATCTATCGTTGTTAGCTGATGTACTCGCACTACTCTTTCCTTTCCCTTCTTTTCCTTTTTTGTCATCATCAATCGTATCGTTTTTGAACAAGATACGAGCCGAGCACATCCTTTTAGGCACAACTTACGTATCCTGCCACAAACAAATAGATCTAGAGCAACTCATCCGTATGACAACAATATTTTGAATTGATGTCAAAACTTAAGTATAAAGGCTATACGTATGTATGTAGGCAGAGAGGTACATTTATACAGTATAGATCCTGGAGGTAGTATCGCTGAAGGGATTTAATTTGAAATGTCTTGTGCTCTTGGGTTGGAGTCCTTCTTATTATATATGGAGAAGAGGAAAAGCTTGTATATGGTGGAGTTTATCGACACAGTAGCAACAGGATGTATCGAGAGTTATGTTATTATGTTTCACTTATGTATATATGGACGAAGATTTCGAAGATGTTTTCGAGTGTGTAAAGAGTTATGTTCTGGATGGACTGTAATTGATTTGATGACTTTTGGACACATATTTTATAGAAACCTACCGAATCCTAGGTACTAAAATATTGGGATTTAGATTCAATATATATAGATGATGCTGCAATGAAATTAGCTGAGATTCAATTCAATTAACTGTAAGGAAGTTACGTCTTAGAGTTCAGAGTATATTAAAATACAGGGTGCAACAAAAAGTTTATTTTAATTCAATTTTTTAAAGAGTTTCTTAGATTTTTCGAAAATCGATCTGAAAAATGCTGTTCCAAAATACAAAAGCCAAGAAAAACTTTTGAGTACACGATTTTTAAATTAAACTATTAGAAGACTTGCAAAATTATTCCTTATTTGCTTCTACTCAACACTTCAATGGAGTTAATCTCAATACTACACGTATTTAGCTGTCCGGACTCATAACCCAGACAATTTTTAACCGATCGACTTAAAATTTTGAATTTATCTCTTAAAATACTGTAATGTGTATACACTCTTTCAATAATAAGGGGCAACATCTAGTGGTAGTAATAGGAGAACTCGCTTCTTTAAGCATCGAGAAACATCTAGTGGCTAATAGGAGAACTCGCTTCTTAAGCATCGAGAAACATCTAGTGGCTTAGAGGGGAACTCATTCAGCGCATACAAGAACCTCGAAAGGGGTAAGCATCTAGTGATAAAGTGGAGAACTTCGTTAAGCATCGAGAACAACCTCGTAGATTCTCGAACCGATTTGAGGTATATAAATAGGCGCTTGGAAGCGAAGCGGTTCATTATGGATTGTGAATTGCTATAAAGTAAAGACTGTGTTTGAAAAGTAAAGACAGTGTTTAAAAAGTAATAATTGAAAGTGTGGAATAAAGAAATTTTGTTAGTAATTTAAATAAAGTGAATTTGTGTTTTTATTTACGAAGTGTGAATAAGTTTTAATTATCGGACCAAGCCGAATATTACATTGGTGTCAGAATAAGGGATTAAAACTTATTGAGAATAAAAACAGTGAGCAGTGATTGAACTATTTTGTGTGAAGTAGTGAAGTTAAAAATAAAAAAATGAGTAAAGTTTTGAAAGACTTAACTGTCCCTGAGCTAAAGGCCGAACTAAGCAAACGTGGCTTAAGTGGGACAGGAGTAAAAACCGAACTCGTTAAACGGCTGCAGGAATATCTGGAGCAGCAAAATGAAGACCCAGATACGTTTGCTTTCGAATTAGAAGCAAAAGTGGAAGAGGTAAATGCAAATGTTGCCTTATCAAACATGGTGTCAGTTCTTTTAGCCAAATTTGAAGAAAATAAAAATGATGTTCTCAAACAACTAGAAGCCCAAAGAAGTGACCAAAAGCAAGAACAGCAGAATGTTCTCAAACAACTAGAAACTCAAAGGAATGATGTTCTCAAACAACTAGAAACCCAAAGAAGTGACCAAAAGCAAGAACAGCAGAATGTTCTCAAACAACTAGAAACTCAAAGGAATGATGTTCTCAAACAACTAGAAGCCCAAAGAAGTGACCAAAAGCAAGAACAGCAGAATGTTCTCAAACAACTAGAAGCCCAAAGAAGTGACCAAAAGCAAGAACAACAGAATATTCTAGAGCGATTCGACGAACAGAAAAACCTTTTAGAAGGCAGGTTTGCGGACTTCGAGGAGAAAATCAAAACTGTGGACGAGCGAGTCGAAAAACAAAATGCACGTTTTGATAAAATGGACGAACGAATCGAAACCATTACAAATGAACTGGAAAAAGTGCGAAAGATGAAAGCTCGAGAACCTTCTGGTGAGTGCTCAAGGAAGAGAGAAGTGAATCCTCCAAGCTTTGATGGGCAGATTCCGTGGTCAATCTACAAGAAACAGTTTGAAGCAGCAGCGTTAACAAACGGCTGGGACGATCACGAAAAATACATTGCTCTTACGCTTGCTTTAAGAGGATCTGCTGCTGAACTGCTACAAACCATCCCAGCGGAGAAGAGTGGCGACTTCACAGTTCTGGTAAATGCAATAGAACAGCGGTTTGGGGATAGCCATATGACAGAAGTCTTCCGAGTTCAGCTTAACAATAGGACACAGAAAAGAGGTGAAACTCTGCAGCAGCTTCAGGCAGATATCGAGCGATTGGTTCACCTGGCATATCCAACAGCTGGTAACGAAATAATAAATCAACTTGCTGTTGAAGCCTTTGTGAGAGCTGTGGGCGATATAAATCTCCAAAGGGCTATCCGCACTGCCGGAAAGCGAACATTACCAGAAGCATTGGCTTTCGCTCTGACGATGGAAGCTGCAGAACAAGCTTCCCAAAACGTGCATCGCGTAAGAGAAATAGAAGTCCAAGAATGTTCTTGTCAGAAGGCTACTGTGGAAAGGAGTCAGCGAGACGGACAAGCACGATGCTGGAACTGCAATAAGACTGGGCATCTACAGCGACAGTGCAGATTACCACGAAGAAGAACCACATGCCAACACTGTGGAAATAGAAGTAATTTAACCGTTCAAAGCAACACCAACAACGTTGCTTCCGAAGTTGTTTCCCACCCGGGAAACGAATAAGAACCAACTTCGAGGGGCAGAAGCTGGTTTCTGGTATCGATGGCCCCAGAAACAACATCCAGGTTTCCCAAACGAAACGTGACAACAAGAGCCTGACCGTGGAAGCAAGTATAAATGGCAACAAATGTGTGGCTACCATTGACACCGGTGCCACGGCGTCCATCATACGGCAAGACCTCGTTAAGAAGGCATGGCTTCACAACACCAACAGCTATCGTCTAAGGACTGCAACTGGAGAGGCCGCAAAAGTTTATGGTGAGGTACGTCTTAAGATCCGGATGGCAGAGTTGGAATTCTCTCACCTGTTCCTGGTAGCAGATATATGCGACGAGTGCATTGTCGGCGTCGATTTCATGAAAGATCACGGAGTGATATTGGACATCGGGAACCAAGTCCTGAAATATCGAAACATGGAGATTCCGATGATCTATGGGACCAACTCATATGAGACCTCGTCATCTGTGAAAGCCGTCATCAAAGAAGATCTCACTTTGCCTGCTTCTTCAGAGGTATTCGTGTGGACGAAATTGAAGGGTAAGCCTGGCAGCCATCGATACCTCATGGTCGAACCAGCAACTGTAAAGTCCTCCCAAAACGTCACCATTGGGAAGACTCTTGTGAGACCTTTAAAGAACATGGTTCCGGTACGAATACTGAACATCAAGCCGTATGAAGTTAAGCTTAGAAAAGGTGAGATTGTCGGACAATGTGAATCTGTATCAGCGATAACAAGGATCAACGAAGAAGAGTCAAGGCAATCCTTGAAGTCCGAAGAGCTGAAATCCATAAAGACGAACATTCTCAAGCCATCTAATCTTGGCCACCAACAACGAAGAATTGCAGAAGGTCTCCTCGAAGAATTTGCAGACATCTTTTCGTCATCGAAAGGGAAATATGGCAGAACGCAACTGGTGCAACATCGAATCAATACCGGGGATGCAAGGCCGATTCGTCAACCTGCAAGACGCCTTCCACTAGCCAAACAAGGTGAGGTTGAAGAACTGATAACCACCATGAAGCAAGAAGGTCTGATCGAAAACTCTAAAAGCCCTTAGGCGTCTCCAGTGGTCCTGGTAAAGAAGAAAGACGGATCAACCCGCTTTTGCGTGGACTATCGAAGGTTGAATGATGTGACCAAGAAGGATAGCTACCCTCTGCCTAGGATCAGTGATACTCTGGACGCAATGGAAGGAGCACAATGGTTCTCAACTTTGGACTTAAAAAGTGGTTACTGGCAAGTCGAAATCCATCCTGAAGACAAAGAAAAGACAGCATTCTCAACAGGAAACGGATTGTGGCAGTTCAAAGTGATGCCTTTTGGACTTTGCAATGCTCCAGCGACTTTTGAGCGCCTAATGGAATGCGTCCTGCAAGGACTCACATGGAAATCTTGCCTGGTCTATTTAGATGACGTCATAGTATACGGGAAAACATTTGACGAACACTGTACAAATCTGAGAGCCGTGTTTCAAAGACTTCGAGAAGCCCACCTCAAGCTTAACCCAGAAAAGTGTTCACTCTTCAAAACCGAAGTGAAATATCTGGGACATATCATCTCATCCCAAGGAGTAAAAACGGATCCTGATAAGGTTGACACCGTGAAGAATTGGCCAACACCACAGGACAAACATCAACTCCGAAGCTTTCTGGGTCTAGCCACCTACTATAGGCGCTTTGTGAAGGACTTTGCTGGAATTGCCAAGAGTCTCCATCAGCTAACGGAAAAGGGAAAGCAGTTTAAATGGTCAGGTGAGTGCGAGCGCAGCTTTCAAGAGCTCAAGCAACGCTTGTGTAATGCACCAGTGCTGACCTACCCAACTCCAGGAAAGCCGTTCATAATTGATGCTGATGCCAGCAACGTCGGGATAGGTGCTGTACTATCGCAGGTGCATAATGGCGGAGAAAAGGTGATTGCCTATTACAGCAAGGTACTCTCGAAGTCGGAAAGAAATTATTGTGTGACCAGAAGAGAACTTCTTGCACTGATTTTGGCAACAAAGCACTTCCATAAGTATCTCTATGGACAGAAGTTTCTTCTCCGAACTGACCATGGAGCACTTAACTGGCTTTTGAATTTCAAGAATCCAGAGGGTCAAGTGGCAAGGTGGATTGAGAGGCTGCAGACGTACGATTACGAAATTCAACATCGGAAGGGGAAGCTTCACTCAAATGCAGATGCACTGTCTCGGAGACCATGCAAGCAAGACTGTAAGCATTGCAGACGACAAGAAGAAAAAGAAGTGGTTACTGTCCAACGAACCAGAGCCGATTCCATTGATGGCTGGAGCAACGACGAGTTGAGGAAGGCTCAACAAGAAGACTCAGATATCGAACCCATCCTCGCTTGGAAGGAACACCAGGAAAAACCAGAATGGGCTGATATCTCCGATAGAAGTCCGACTCTAAAGGCCTATTGGGCACAGTGGGACTCGTTTCATGTCCAAGAGGGTGTCCTTCGACGTAAATGGGAATCAGCAGATGGAAAGTCTTATGTAATGCAGCTAGTCTTACCGAGATCGAAGGTTATGGACGTTCTGCGAGAGATGCATGGTGGAGTTTCGGGAGGCCATCTAGGAGTGAACAAGACGCTAGAAAAGGTTCGACAACGATTTTACTGGCTACATGCAAGGGAAGATGTCGAGAAGTGGTGCAGAAAATGTGATACCTGTGCTGCCACCAAAGGCCCGAACAAAAAGAACCACAGCCAAATGCAGCAGTATAATGTCGGAGCACCCTTCGAAAGGATTGCAGTAGACGTGGCGGGTCCATTTCCGGAAACAAATAATGGAAATCGTTATATTCTGGTCGTCATGGATTACTTCAGCAAGTGGCCTGAAGCATACGCCATTCCAAACCAAGAAGCCAAAACAGTCACAGACCAAATTGTCTTCAACTGGGTGAGCAGATTCGGCGTTCCATTAGAACTGCATTCTGACCAGGGAAGGAATTTTGAATCAAAAATATTTCAGGAAGTTTGTGGGCTTCTTGACATCAAGAAGACAAGAACAACACCACTTCATCCACAATCTGATGGCATGGTCGAACGATTCAACCGAACCCTGAAGGAACATCTTTGCAAAGTTGTGGACGACAACCAGCGAGATTGGGATCGACACATTCCACTGTTTTTTGATGGCGTATCGAAGTGCAAGGCATAGCTCAACTGGCCATACACCGTCTGAGATTTTGATGGGAAGGAACATCAGACTGCCGAGCGAAATAAAATTTGGATGCCCCACATCGGAACCGCAAGCCGAGGATGACTACATTGATGACCTCAGAGAAAGACTCCTTCAGATCCACGACAATACCAGGTTGAAAATAAAGACGTTCAGTGACCGAATGAAGACACGCTACGATATACGAGCGACAACCACAGAGTTCCAAGCAGGAGATCGGGTGTGGCTTTACAATCCCCATCGACAAAAAGGATTGTCACCGAAACTTCAACGGGACTGGGAAGGTCCATATACAGTCATTACAAAAATCAACGATGTCGTGTACCGGATACAAAAGGGAGTCAGAGGAAAACCTAAAGTTGTACATCGCGACCGGCTACATCGCTACAGTGGTGATGAGAACGATGGATTTGTTCGGGACGATCAATCCTAAGGAGGGGGCAATGTAATGTGTATACACTCTTTCAATAATAAGGGGCAACATCTAGTGGTAGTAATAGGAGAACTCGCTTCTTTAAGCATCGAGAAACATCTAGTGGCTAATAGGAGAACTCGCTTCTTAAGCATCGAGAAACATCTAGTGGCTTAGAGGGGAACTCATTCAGCGCATACAAGAACCTCGAAAGGGGTAAGCATCTAGTGATAAAGTGGAGAACTTCGTTAAGCATCGAGAACAACCTCGTAGATTCTCGAACCGATTTGAGGTATATAAATAGGCGCTTGGAAGCGAAGCGGTTCATTATGGATTGTGAATTGCTATAAAGTAAAGACTGTGTTTGAAAAGTAAAGACAGTGTTTAAAAAGTAATAATTGAAAGTGTGGAATAAAGAAATTTTGTTAGTAATTTAAATAAAGTGAATTTGTGTTTTTATTTACGAAGTGTGAATAAGTTTTAATTATCGGACCAAGCCGAATATTACAATACATTCGTTTTGGGCATTCTTACTTTTTTTTTACTTTTTATTTTTGAAGTGTTCCTAAATCCTTAAAAGAAGAGACAGCATCGCAAAAACCCTACACAGCCACATTTTTTAAATACAAAAAATTATTGTAGAATTAAAATTTCGTTTCTGTAATTCTAATTTGTTTTGTAAAATGTTTGAACAAAAAACAATTATTTCGACCTCCTTCATAGCTTAAACTTTTAAATATTTTCAATATGAAAAATTATCAAAGTTGTCAAAAATTATGTTTGACTGGAATATCACCTATCTTGGAAATTTTGAAATGTGAATAATGTCGAAAATTACATATATGTAGGTACTTTGAACTTTATTGATATTGTAATATTCGGCTTGGTCCGATAATTAAAACTTATTTACACTTGTAAATAAAACACAAATTTGCTTTATTTAAATCGCTTCAAATTTATTTATTGAACACTTTCAATTATAACTTTCAAACACAGTCTTTACTTTTAATTATTACTTTTTTAAACACAGTCTTTACTTTTCGCAGTTCACAACCAATAATGAACCGCTTCGCTTCCGAGCGCCTATTTATATACCTCAAATCGGTTCGAGAATCTACTAGGTTGTTCTCGATACTTAACGAAGCGAGTTCTCCTCTTTATCACTAGATGCATAACGAAACTAGTTCTCCACTTAGCCACTAGATGTTTCTCGATGCTTCACGAGGCGAGTTCTCCTATTAATCACTAGATGCTTAACGAAGCGAGTTCTCCTCTTAATCACTAGATGTTGCCCCTTATTCTAAATGTTTTATTCTACTATAACACGACACCAAAAGAGATAAAAATTGTATACACATTACAATATTTTCAATTAATTTTGCGGATGAGAAGATTTGGATCTCATTTAATCAAGTCGATGTCAAGGTTTTAAGTTTTAGACAAATTTTTAATTGTTAAAAATGGAGTGAATTCCCAAAACAAATTTAAAGTATTTTTGAATTTTTTTTTTAAATATGAAAGGAACTACCATTTTAGACTCGCGCTGTGATCTTGTTCTTGATCTTGCGGACAATTGAAGATTTGTTGAATTTACAATAATTTGCTGACTTTTAATTATGTTTTTTGTTTTAAATGTTTTTGATGATTTCTTTGAAGTATTGGATTTAAATGATTCAAATAACTTTGTAAAAAAGTTTATACGCTCGAGGGAAAGAATTTTAAAGAAGAAATGTTTCATACAAACAGTCAATTTTGTTAAACAAAGCCTGTGATCTTTTTAAACAAATTTTGAAACAAGTTTTTATATTATGAATGTTCAAAAAATAGAATTTGACAAATTCCAGTCTATTTTCGGTTATTGTTGTTTCATTATTTGTTCATAGATCTTTGGAACAATTTGAATTTGTGAAAATGTTGAATTTAAGAAAATTAAGTCACAGCAGATTTTTGAATACTGTAATATTCGGTTTGGTCCGACAATTAATACTTATTCACACTTGTAAATAAAACACAAATTTGCTTTATTTTAATCGTTCCAAACTTATTTATTCAACACTTTCAATTATTACTTTTCAAACACAGTCTTTACTTTATCGCAGTTCACAATCAATAATGAACCGCTTCGTTTCCGAGCGCCTATTTATATATGTACCTCAAATCGGTTCGAGAAACTACTAGGTTCTTGTAGGCGCTGAATGTTCTCGATGCTTAACGAAGCGAGTTCTCCTCTTAATCACTAGATGCTGCCCCTTATTCTTAATGTTCTACACAAGTGTTTGCTACAACAAATAAAACGGTTGTTACGTACTTATTCTACTATAACACGATATTAGAGTAAAAGAGATAAAGAGTGTACACACATTACAATACTTACAAAAATTAGAACATACTACAAAACGCAGTAGATAGATTTTTGTTACAAAAATTATGCTTTCTTCGAAAAATCTTAATCTAAATAAGAACTCATAATTCTTTTTATAGCCCTATTCAGAAGAAAATTATGCAATCAGTTATTTGAGCCAAAGGTGTTTCGTGAAAAGTGTATTCTAGGCGGTAAAGTGATTTTGTAGCATTTTTTGTTGTATAAAATCGTTTTTAGAAGCTCGAACTCTACATTTTATCGGAGCTGATTTGCAATCTACGAAAAGAAATAAAATGCTTTAAGCGTTTAGCACCAAGCATTGGCGAAATTAGCTTAGTTGTCCGACAAATGGTTGTATTAGACCATCTGCGATTCGCTTTGTCTAACAAAGGTTCCATTTCCATTCCATTGTTCCTTTTTATCAAGTTCTTTAACTTTGCAGTTTCTTGGAATAAACTGTTTTGCCATCTTCACTAGAGATGATCGATAGTTTCTTGACACAGAGTCCAATAATTTAATGAGAGCTTCATTATCTGAAACGTAGTACCCGTGGCGTGATGGTTAGTGAGTTGGACTGTTGGCAAATGCCATAATCGCCGAGCAAACGGGACCAAGTCCCTTGAGCTTCAGCTCATCTTTAATTCAATAAAAAACAAAAAGTCAGCAGGTGTCGATGGTATATCCAACGTTGTACTAAGACATTTACCGATGGAGGCAATTGACATTTATACCACACTCTTCAATAATGCACTGAACAATGCATATTATCCAATACATTGGAAGACCGCTGTGGTTTCTCCTCTCCCGAAAAAGGGAAAGGACAACTCCAACCCGTCAAATCTTCGGTCGATAAGTCTTCTTCCGAGCATCAGCAAACTTTTCGAAAAGATCATCAATAGGGCTCTGACTAAGTGGGCTGCGGACAACAAAATAATTCCGGATAAACAGTTGGTGTTCAAGGCGGGTCATGACACAATTCATGCTGCGTCTAAACTCGTTTCTGATATCCAATGGAATAAATGAAAACAACAATGCACAGGTGCTGTTCTGGTTGATTTGGAAAAGGCCTTTGACACCGTATGGTTAGAGGGTCTTTACCTAAAACTGAGCAGGCTTGGCATAAGCAAGCCATTGTTGTATATATTTTATGATATGCTTAACGGTAGAAAGTTTGTTGTCAAAAGTGGCAATGTAACTTCTACCGCAACATTCTTAAATAAAAATGGTCTTCAACAGGGAGCAGTGAATTCGCCGATTCTCTTCAGCATTTACACCAGCGATCTGATAGGTAGTCTTACAAAGGCAATTGCGTACGCCGACGATCTTATTGCGTACAGAACGGCCCGAAAGGTTGAGGTTATTAGAATTCTCTTGCAGCGTGATTTCGACAAGATTCAGCGATATTGCGACGACTGGAAACTGAAAATAAATGTCCAGAAGTCGGAGACAATTCTGTTCCGGACTCCGTTGGCTAGGGCCACGAGGGATACGTGCAAGAATTGGTAGTGCAGTGAAGTACCTCGGTGTCTGGTAAGATCAGTATTTATATTTCGACAGACATATAAATGCTGCTCTGACCAGGGCCAGAGGAGCCTTCGCTCTGACGAAACGGCTGTTTTTTAGCAGTCAGCTTGACCCCAGAGTGAAGGTAATTTGCTGCATGGCCCTTATACGGCCGATGATCGTTTATGGTTGTCCTGTGTGGTTCAACGTTGCCCCTTCCCAGATGGAGAAGTTTCGGGTGTTCGAGCGGCAGTGTTTACGACGCTTGTACCGGCTTATATCGAACAGCCGAATCTTCTCTCGTGCATTACTATTCCAACGAGGTCTTATACAACGGGGCTCGAATGAACAGAATTGACAATTTCGTGATAAAACTCGTTCGAGGTCACATTGCAAGAGCTATGTCTTCGACCAACAATTTAATTTTCGGGGCGTTCTATCCGAACGACGAGTATTTTGAAAGTGCACGCTTGAGCGGCTTCATTCCACCAGAGGCATTCCTCTTTTTAGATAGATGCGGTCTGATACAGGATAGATTGGCAGTTCCGTTAATCTACCACGTCAGACGACGAACCGTGGATAGGCGACTCCTGTACAATCGGGACGTCATGGCACAAGGCGGAGCAGAGCTCCTTCGGTTCAGTAGGGCTGTTTCCGAACGGGACCGAACTGATAGGGTGAAGGTTTTAAGCCTTGGCCGGCTTACATACTTGTTTTATAGTTTTAGGGTTTAGTTTTAAGTAGAATAGGCATGGTGGCACAAAAAAAAAATACAAAAAATATATATAAAAAAAATTAAAAATTAAATTAAAAAAAAAAAAAAACATGGAATAAGAAAAAAAAAGGATAACAAAATATGAAAAAACAAAAAATGTTAGATAGTTAGATTTGCTGCTGTAGTTATTCTAGTTTTAAGTAGTTTATAGGAAGAATAGGTAGTTTAAGTTATATTTTAAGGACCTTATTTTAAATAGTTTTTAAGTAAAAATGAAAAAAGATATTGAAATTAGTTTTTTTTTTAAATTTAGTAGTAAATAAAAATAAATAAAATGAATTACAGCAAAATAGATCTTAGGGCCGAAAGGCATTAGAATTTAGTATTATTGTTTAACTTAGAGTGTCCGTATGGGACCAGTAAGTTAGCTGTAATTATGGTTAATTAGGCTAGTTTTATGAACTTTTGTCTGGCTTTAAGATAGTTTTAAGATTGATTTAATAAAAATGAATTTAAAAAAAAGTGCGTTGGAAGTTTTTACGGGTACTGCTTGCGAGGAATTGACAAATTCTTCAAGAGTAATTCTTGTCAAGAAAAGTGCTTTCTCAAATTGGCATACACATTACAAAATTCCTTTTTCAATTATCTGTAAAACAATGGTTTTTCAAGACTTGATTTCCCGTGGCTGTGATATGGCCTATGAAAGAAAGATATTCCGCACGTATGTACCCAATTTGTGAAACGATACGATACATGTAAGAATTTTACAATTCGGGTCGATTTTAATACTTACGATTGATAAATTAATGTTTTTAAATTATGATATTAACCAAAAAGTAAAAAATAATAATTGGTCCTATTTATGATATCGAAATAATCTTACATAATGCATAATTTTATTTGTCACACTCTGTATATATTTTGAGGCAAACTAATATTTGGCAGTATTTTATTTTAAATTTAAAGTGCCTTAAGTAAGTCCATATTTCTTCTCTTATCAAACAGAATATAGACTTAATTAAAAGGGATCATTGCACTGAATGTATTAATTTCGATGAATGAGATAGGTAAGGTAGTTTCAAATTTATTGGATTAAGGTGTCGACAAAGATTTTGAAATTACCCACAAGTTTGGAAATATGTACATACATAAGTATTTATAATTGATATACAAAGCTTACTAAATTTTGATTGAATCATGTGTGTGGAGAAATGAAATGAAATCTTATTCAAATTGAAATAATTACATTTCATATACATACATATGATTTTCTAAAGAATAAGATGTTGTTTACTCAAGAGTAATTTTTGACCCAATTGTTAAAATATAATTTATTGAGAATTTCGTAATGTTGTATTTCAGGTGTTGTGATTTTATTGTTTTTCTGTTTGTAATATGATTAAGAAGTTGGATTGTTTTAGTTACATTTTAGGGGCTTTAAGTTTAAAGTAGAATAAAGGAAGAAGGATACATTTTATATACATTTGCAAAATTTAGAATAAATAATGTACTTTTTTCACAATGCAAAGGTATTTCCAGGCGTCCTTCAGCTCAGATGGAAGAAAATTTAGACACTTTTTGCAGTCAAACAACAACGAAATCTTGGTAAGAATTGTAATGTAAGAACTTTGAGGAATTCTGAAGCAGTGTACGGTAATTGGATGCACAACTTCGCAACACCGTAGTACAAAGATTGCCCTGGAAGCCGAGACATAAGCCACGAAATGCAGGACGTTTGTGTACCGGAATTAGACTCCATTATAAACTGTGATTTCTAAAAGCTATAGGAAAGTTTTTCAAAAAAAAAAAACATACAATTCAGAAAAATGCATGAAATCTTTATTTGAATCGATAGTACGGTCCATATAATTTAATGTTTGAAGATTATTTCATGCAAATGTTGACCTTGACTGCGCCTCAAATGGTCCATCCGCCTAGTCCAATTTTGGCGTACTCTTTTCAACATTTCGGCCGGTATCTCACGAATAAATGCTTCAATGTTGTCTCCCAATGCGTCAATTGAAGCGGGCTTGTCTGTATAGATATGAGCTTTAACATAGTCCCACAAAAAATAGTCTAAAGGCGTTAAATCGCACGATCTAGGCGGCCAATTGACCGGTCCCGAACGTGAAATAAAATGTTCACCGAACTCGCCTCTCAATAAGTCTATTGTTGCACGTGCTGTGTGTCATGTGGCACCGTCTTGTTGAAACCACGTATTTGCATTTTGGGCAAAAAAAAGTTGGATATCATCTCACAGTAGCACTTACCATTCACAGTTACGTTACGATTCGCATCATTCAAGAAGTACGGTCCAATGACGCCACCAGCCATGCATTGGTAGCTCTTGCAATGCTTCTGGCTAATATTACTCCAAAATCGACAATTATGCTTATTTACGTACCCATTGAGACAAAAATGAGCTTCGTCGCTGAACACAATTTTTCGGTAAAAGAGTGGATCTTCGGCCAACTTTCCAAGAGCCCATTTACCAAAAATTTTACGTTGCTGTAGGTCGTTCGGCTTCAATTCTTGCACCAGCTGTGTTTTGAAAGGAATCACACCTAAATCCTTCCTCAAAATTGTCCACGTTGTTGAGTAACAGAGGCCCAATTGCTGCGAACGGCGACGGATCGATAATTGATGGTTATCATTAACACAGAACGATACAGCTGCGATATTTTCTTCAGTTCGCACTCTACGTAAGCGTGTTGATGTATTAATGTCCAACAATGTAAATTTGGTGCGAAATTTAATCACAATAGCCCGAATAGCAGCTTCAGTTGGTCGATTAAACTGACCACAAAATGGAAGAAGCGCGCAATGAACTTTCTTACCAGAGCACGCATTTTGATAATAAAATTCAATAATTTGCAAGCGTTGTTCGTTTGTAAGACGATTCATGGTTAAATTATAGACCAAACTAAAGATGTTTGACAGTGAAACAAAACACGAAACGTGCGTCAGCTGTTTAAACCAGTGTTGCCAAAAAGATAAAAGCTAAAAAATTACACTTTATAACACTGAGAAAACTCGAAACTGCATTATTAAACTTGAAGAATAAAAAAGCGCCAGGAAGTCGAATTTTATAAAGATTGAACTGTTCAACTCAAAAATTATACTGTGGATTTCTTTAACTCCAATTTCAAATCATAATGATTTTTAAGGTTTTCAAAAAAGGAGACTCAAGGTGTTTAGACAACTATAGAATGATTTCTATCCTAACATTGCTAAGAGAAATATTTGCTCAAATTTTAAAATGGATAGAAGTCAATAATCGTCTCGGGTTTTCCTTTTGGCTTTTCAACAAAAGACCATATCTATGCTTTGATTAGAATTACCAGAATATTCATCAACCTTAATTTTCCGTTGACATCCAAAGGAACTGTATGGGATGGAGTAAAATTGTCCTATTGATCTGCAGGAGTACAACTAGAATGCATTAGTGCATTTTAAGTTCGATTCTATTTGGAGAAGTTTGTTGGGAATCTCATCAAGGTCCTTCTATATGCTGATAAATTCGTTTTTTTTTCGCATTTCAAATGGAAAGCAATAATTTAGGCTCCATCAACATAAGCAAAGCGAAGATTAATATATGTGATAACCTGCTGAATGAATGCTGATGTATTATTGTCATCGAAATTGGACGCTCCAATAAATATGAAGAAGAAAACAATTCCGAAATTTTGAATCCAGACAACTTAGAATGCCGAAAACAGAAAATTCAGAAAGGTTGAGCTCTCGAAAATGAAATAGAATCTTTCTTTGAAGTAATCATTTTCAACTATTTTGATGTTAAGTAATAAAAAGTATCCGCAAAAAAATTGTTTACATTGTGATATAAAAATTTTCTGTCGGGATTTTTATAAAATAATTACTTGAAGTGTAGTACCCGTGGCATGATGGTTAGTGCGTTGGACTGTCATGCGAGAGGTCTTGGGTTCGATCCCTGCCTGTGCCACCTTAATTTAAAAAAAAAAAAAAAAAAAAAAAACGGGTACTGCCTCTTGCGAGGAATTGACAAATTCTCCAAGAGTAATGCTTGTCATGAAAAAGTGCTTTCTCGAATTAGCCGTTCGGATTCGGCATAAAACTGTAGGTCCCCTCCATCCCTGACAACAGTACTCGCACACAGGAATGGTTGAGAGTTGTAAGTCACTAGGCCCTGGTTCTCTACGGACTGTTGCGCCACCTAATTTATTTATTTTAATTACTTGAAGTCGTTGTCTATCAAGCTTGAAGTCACAAATGACTGAAATTAACAAGGATTTTTGACCGATTTTGAAGATTATATACCATATTTAAATTACAGCTCGAGTTCAAAAATTGAAATTAGTTATAAAACCAGGGCCCAATTTTTAAATGACAAACCTGACAACTGTCTAAATTTTGTGCCATAAAAATATGTCAAAGTGAAATTTGCACAGTTGTCAAGATTTCGGATCATAAAAAAACTGTCATGACAATTAATTGTCAGGGATTTTTTGAAAATTGTAACAAATTCCCCGACAAATTTGTAGTGACAATTTTTTTATGAAACAAAAAAAAATTGGTACAAATTACAATTTTCTCAGTATGTAGTTGACAATTGTGACAGGCAAATGAGTTTCGGTCGTAGGGTGACAATTTTATGTTGATATAATATTTTCAAGTGAAAGTGATGATGAACGCGAAGTACACCACCCTCGAATTTTTAGACAAAGAATAAACACTGATTTTGCATCATTAAGTGATTTATCAATTTAAGGAAAAATTTCGCGTCTGCAAAACAACAGCAGAATATATTTTGTTGAAAATCGGTTGGCACCTCCAGCATCCCACAAAAAGAAACCATTATCTTTATGCTGTTATGGCCTTTTCAGAATTAAAGATCAATATAAGAAATATTAGTTGTTTTTATTTGATCTCTTAGTTTTCGAATGAATCTTAAAATTAAAATTATATATGACAAACTCAGCTCATAATATATAAAAAAATAAAAAGTATTATTGAATCAAAGTAAATTTAAAACAGGTACTCTTACAACTCGGCCATCCTGACCATTTTGATCGACTCGATCAAGTTGTAAATGTTAGAATTTTACAATCAAATTTAAAAATTATTTTAAAAAAAATTAAATAAAAAACAAAAAAATAAAATTATTTTAAAAGAATGTGATATACCTAATCTAAATGTATTACCTTTCTGAACTAGAATTCAAACTATGTGAATCCCTCCAATCAACCCAGGAACGTATACGTGAGGCTTCAATTACACCGTCATAAGGAATTTGAGTTAACTGACAATTTTCAATATCTCTGATTACGTATCGATCATTTGGGAGAGCTTTATGCACTTTGTATGGAACGCGGAATTTAGGGATAAATTTCTTGTTACTACCAGCTGTTGTATCAATGTTTCGAATCATTACAAAATCTCCTTCTGAAAATGTTACGTGTGGTTTATGCACATTTGCATAGTATTCAGACATTTTTTGTTGATGCAACTCTATACTATCGCAAGCTTTCTTTCGTAATGCAGCTAAGTCATGTTCAGAAGTCAAAAATAGTTTTTCGTCTAAATATTCAGAAAGTGTGTCAACATCACGTCCACGTTGGTTTACACCATATAATAATTGACAAGGGGAAACACTAGTAGTAGAATGAATAGAGTTATTAAGAGCGTATTCAACTCTTATCAAAAGTTTTGACCAATCGGAATGTTGAATTGGTTCAGTTATTTTAGCTAACATCGACTTAAGAATGCGGTTGACACGCTCAACCTGACCATTAGCTTGGGGTGAGGCTGTGGCTATTTTAACATGTTCAATATTGTTTTGAAGTAAATATGAACCAAATTCAATTGACGAAAAACATGAACCACGATCACTAATAACTCGACGAGGTCGACTATAATATTCGAAATACTTATCTAGGCAAGCACATACTTCTTTAGTACTTGTTGAATTTACTGAATATAATTTTACATGTTTTGTAAAAGCATCTACAATGACAAAAATGTGTTTTCTTTTAGAAATAATTGACGGGAGAGGTCCAAAATGATCAACATGAATGGTATCGAATGGTATAGGCTTTTTTGGAATTTGGTGAAGAGTGCGATTGGAAGAATGTGTTGGCACAGAAAACGTTATACACTGAACACAATTTTTTACATACTTTTCAATTTTTTCTTTCATTTTTGGAAACCAGTAGTGTAATTTAATTTGATCTAGACATTTCGAAACACCCATATGACAAAGTTTTTCATGAGACAACCTTATAATTTGTGATTCCATTTCTTTCGGGACATATAACAATAAACTTCCATTATCCAACTTTCGGTAAACTAAGCCATCATCAAGAACAAATTTTGGAACTTCTTCTTTTTCTAACCGATCCCGTATTCGAACAATATCATCATCTCTGTTTTGAGTTATTTGCAATTGCATGTCTATATCATCCGGATTAATTACTGAAATAACTTGTTTAAGTTTTTTGGAAGTTTGAACACAAGCTGAAGGATAGCGACTCAAAGCATCAACATGACCCATTAAAAGGCCACTTCTGTGTTGAATACTGTAATCATAGTTCTCAAGTTCAAGTGCCCAACGAGCTATTCGAGCATTAACACTTTTACGGTTCAATGTCATTGTAAGAGAGTTACAGTCCGTTACAATCTTAAATGGAATACCCTCTAAATACACACGAAACTTTCGTAACGAATATATTATTGCTAGGGTTTCCAATTCGAAACTATGAAATCGAGACTCAGAAGCAGTTGTACGTTGTGAAAAATATGCAACTGGATGAAATTTGTTATCATCTTGTTTTTGCATAAGTATTCCCCCAAAACCATCAGCACTTGCATCACAATGCAATTCTGTATCGCGTTTTGGGTTATACAATGCCAAAACCGGTGACGTTATTAACTTATCCCTTAAATTAGAAAATGCTGAAAGGCATAAATCATCGAAAACAAATTTAACACCTGGTTTTAAAAGATTCCGTAATGGCATAGCGATATGTGAAAACGACGGGACAAACCGGCGGAAATATGAAAATAAACCTAAACATTTTTGGACTTGATCTAAATTTTTCGGAATGGGAAGATGCTTTATATTTTCAATATGTCTATTATTGGGACGAACACCCTTTTCATTGATGGAGAATCCCAAAAAATCTATTTCATTATAGCCGAATTGGCACTTTTTGAATTTAAGTTCAAGTCGAAATTCAGCAAGTCGTCGTAATAATCTTTGAAGTACATCTAAATGTTCCGAAATAGTTTTGGTAGCAATTGTTATATCATCCATATATACAACAACAGTCCCTTCATTAATAAATGGACGTAAAATATTATTAATGAATCGTTGAAATACTGCAGGTGCATTTTTTAAACCAAAAGGCATTTGCAAATATTCAAATTGTCCATCTGGGGTTACAAATGCTGTATATTTAATTGAATTTTCTGAGACTTTTACTTGGTGAAACCCATTTTTTAGATCCAAAGTTGTAAAATATGCCATGCCTTCCAATTTCTCTAGACAGTCATCAATAAGAGGTAATGGATAACTATCCCTTACCATAATTTTATTCAGAGGTCGATAGTCAACACACATTCGTTTCTCGCCACATTTTTTTGAAACTAGAACAATTGGAAATGCATAGGGAGAATTACTAGGTCGTATTTGTTTATTTTTCAAAAGGTCGCTAATCATATCCCTGACAATACGCCGATCTTCATAAGAAAGTCTTCTAGGTGCTGAGCTTATTGGAATATCGGAAGTCAAATGAATTTTCATTTCATATTTCTCTTCATTAGAGGTTGGAATATTTGAAAGGTCAAGGTAATTAGTCTCAATAATTGTCTGAATCTCTTTCCGATAAAATTGATTCAAATTAACATTTATATCTATACGTTCTGAAAACATTTTATCTACTTCAATTGCAAAAATGTGCGGAACAAAATGATCGATACCTAACAAAGTATTGGTCGATGCAACATGATTTGTATCATTCATGTTCGAAGGTTGACATAGATCACAAGTAGTTAAAAGATTTGAATTCTCATTTTCAGTGGAACTATACACACAATGCAACACTTTATTTGATATTTTAATTTTATTTTTATTCGAATCATCCAAAATTTCAACATTTGTTTTGGGAATTTTATTAAAAGTTAAATCAATTATCATAAATTTTATATTAAAAATATTTAAAAAGTCCCGACCTAACAAAAGTGGATATGGAATAACTGAATCAGGAACAACAAAGATATTAATTAAGTTAGTTAACTTGCGAAACGAAATTTTAATTTGAATTTTTCCAAATGTACATAATTTTAAATTTCCCAATCCTTTATAACCAGAATATTGAGTCCATTGGTTAACTAAATCATTTGGAACAGCAGATTTTCTCATTAAACTAATCGGACTACCAGAATCAAATAAAGAAACGAAAGTATTGCATCTATGCATAGAACCATTAATCAAAAAGGTAACACTTACATCATTTATTTCGGAAATATGATTGTTAGCTTCTCTATTTGTATTTTCGATATTCTTCAACTGGAAATCATCTACTAGGGCCACTCGTTTAGTAAGTTTTTTTGGACAGTCCTTTAAAATATGTTCTTTAGAACCACAACGAAAACATGAACCTTTTTCTCGTTTGGGATGAGGACATGAACTTGCAAAATGCCCAACATTTGAGCAATTGTAACACAGTATCTTGGAATTATCAAAGCTCGGTTTCAAAACTGGTGCTTTTGTCTTAGTTGCGTTTGTTGTAGACGGGGTCTTAATTGATGCTTCATTTGATTCTCGTTGACTACGTAATTGGCTATAGCGATGTGATAGTTGTTTGAGATGTTGTATATTAGAAGCCGGATACAACACAGCAATGTTCACAGAATTATCTTGAAACCCCTCTATTATAAATTGAATGACTTGCAATTCATCAATATTCGCACGTGCTGCCAACTCTTGCATTTTGAGAATATATCCCATAACAGAGAGTTTCGAAGAACGGAAAGTGGTTTTTCGTAATTTGTCAATCACTTCTGAAACAGTATACGCATGACCAAAATTTGACAAAAAATTGTTACGGAATTGAAGATAATTAGTAGAATTATCCACACGAAGAAACAATTCAGCAGCAGAATCCGTTTTCATCAAACGTCGGATTGATTTAAGGCGGTAAACATCGTCACCATTTACCGAATCACAAGCTCGTTCGAAATTTTCTAGCCATTTACGGGCATCATAAGCTTCATCACCAGCAAATGGAGTAATATAATGTTGGATATCTTCGAACTTTGCGTTAGCCAAAACATTCGGAGTGGAAGCCAGTTCTTGTTGCAATTGTTTCAACCGACGTCGTTTTTCCAAAACTCTAAGCTGTGCATCAATATCAGCTTCTTCTTCTTCTAAAGATGCAAACTGGATTGCACGATCAAATACATCTTCTTCATTATTTCCGGAATTATCTGAATTTTCATTTTCGACGGAATTGTTATCCCTTTGATTTAACTCCCTGAATTTTTCATTGTACAGCTTCCGCAATTGCGTCAATGTAGCTGTTGTTGAAAAATCAACGTTTTGCTCCTTGAGCCAATCTTGGATTTCAGATTTGTTCATTATCAGAATTCTTTATAATATAGGTAAATATTAATAAACAATTTTCGGAACTATCCCACTTCTGAAGTTGTTATGGCCTTTTCAGAATTAAAGATCAATATAAGAAATATTAGTTGTTTTTATTTGATCTCTTAGTTTTCGAATGAATCTTAAAATTAAAATTATATATGACAAACTCAGCTCATAATATATAAAAAAATAAAAAGTATTATTGAATCAAAGTAAATTTAAAACAGGTACTCTTACAATGCTAAGACCCAAATTGTATGTGCTATATATGGGCTTGGAAGTGGAGCTCAGTATCATGTAGTTGCAGACGGACAGAGTGTTTCTAAAAGTTCCATTCAGCGCTTAGTCAAAATATTTTGCAATCTGACGTTAGATAATCTAATGGGGGAAGAAATCCGCTGGCCTTCGGAAAATATTATATCTCTACCTACACGTTTTAGACATTTTGCTAACTTTTTTTTGTGTTGCTGGCATTTTTGATGGGTTATTAATAAGAATTGATGCTGCAACTAATAATGAGTCTGCATTTGTTGACAGAAATGGTGACCACTCCAATTAATGCCATGTTTGTATGCGGCCCAAATTGGGAATTTTTTTATGTTTTTGCACGCTGTTCGCTTGGATCCGTTCACTATGCTAGGGTTTTAAGGAATAGCTCATTAGAACGACGCTGGGAAAATGGATAGAGGCCATTTTCAAATGCTATAATATTAGGAGACAGCGCAGCGGTTACGGACGAAAAAGTTGGCTGATAACCCCAGTTATTCCACACCAAGTTGAACAATCTGAAGCATTATTAAGATTTTCTGAGGGCTCATAAGAAAACGAGGATGCTTGTAGAAAATGCATTGGGTATTCTAAAGGAAAAATTTCCTTGTCTTAACTATTTGAGATTGTCACCAGCAACTGCATGTAAGGTTATTTTGACTTGTACAGTACTGCATAACTTGGAAAACCGTTTGGGAAGTGAACATACCATTTGAAATGATGGATGATGATATTGTTCACGACAAAATTGTCATACTTTGACAATGACAAAGTTGTCGTTGTATTTAACTGACAATTATGTCACCTGTCAATACGTTATGCAATAAAAACTTGTCACATAAGTGTGACAAATTTGCAGAATTGTCAACTGTCAATGTTTATGAAATAGGGCCCAGCTTTCAGAATAACCATCAAGCAGCAACATTACTTTCCAAACACCAACTCTACCTCAGACCTTAGAGTTTTCAAATGTATTTATTTTGTAAGGACATCAGAAAATAACAACAATTAAGTGCCTTCAAGTTTGTATTTCATCTGGGACAGAAAACAGCAAATATATACAAAGAAATACAAAATACAGACACGATTAAGGCACTTAGTAAAGTTTTTTCTCTCTCTCTCTCTCTTCAATTTACTATAAAACCTTTTTTAGTGCCTTTTAATTTAAGTACAGAAAAAAGGCTATACCTACGTAAAACAATTCAAGAAAAGGAAAACTTTTCAAATAAAAAACAAACAGACTCAAAGGAGAATTACCTTTCACTTTTCCATTTGTTGTTTCAATTTCATCTAAACGTAGTTAAGGTATATGTACTCGTACCTATAGGACTATGGCAGAAAAAGAATTGTTATAGCTTTAAGATACCTTTACCTACCACAAAGTTGCGGTCTTACTAAAAGATAATGTATCTAATTTTTGTTTTTTGTATTTCTTAGGAAAATTCATTCGATTCTTCTGTCTTACTATTCCCAAGTTGAAAAAGTTAAGTTTTTAATTAAATTTCTTAGAATATTATTACAAAACGTTGGCTGATAAAAAAAAGGATACTTTGAAGAATAAATACTTTTTAATGGTGCGTAGGGTACAAAATTGGTACAAAAATATCATATTCCAAAATACACGTCTTATGATTTTATTAAAACTGAGGCATTTCATATTAAACCTTAGTTCTCCTATAAAACCTTACTAAAATTTCACTTTCTACTAAATATTAATAAATTCTTGTTAAAATTCACAACTCCTTATTTAAGTCCCTTAGAAGACTAGCATCCCCCATAAAGAACTTCCAACCCTTAAGTGAAATCAAATTCATTTTCAAGTGACTTTTCTTGTTTTTATTTTGTGTTCAACTCAATTGGGACAATAAATCGCAATGACAAGAGTCATCTAAATTCATCTACGTTTCAAGAAGAGAAAATAAAAACAAATACAAAAATAGAAAAACAAAACAAGGACAAGGAGAAGGAGAAGAAGAAGAGTAAACCATAAGTAAAAACGGAAGCAAATTCATTAACACCCAATGTGGTCGACACTTGGCGCAAAATATTTATTCATTTACCCTTGAGGACTGACATAATATCCTTAACCTATTCATCTTCAAATCTTTTGTATTCATTTTTATGGTAAAAGTGCTATGTTTTTTGGAGTTCTTGTTTTTGTTGTTCTGTTTGTGAAGGACAATAAATCCTTAGTCGGACGATATATAAGACCAAACGAAAAGAATTATACGAACTTCATTTGTGCTTTGTTATGGTTTAGGACTTATTTATGACTTCCAGATATAAATTATATGTGACCGTTGAAAAATTTTAGGCGGAATGAACGAAGATCTATTTTTGGATACTAACACAAATAAAAAACAGAAAAAATAAATTTTGTTGTTTTAAGGAATCTAAATTTTTTGAAGACTTAAAAATAAAATATTTGGATCAAGATTAGGAATTTAAATATCATTTTGACTTGAGTTTATCGAAGAATAAATATATACAAAATTGTTGGTATGCATTTTTTAACCTTTTTCTTTGGCCATATATGAAGACCCAGAAGAGAAATCGACTCTAACATTTTGTTTGAACTTCAAATAAATTTCGATTTTGATAATAAATTGGCCTTGGGCGGCCATCTACTAAGAAAGTAGTAATTCGTATGACTATTTTATTCTATTGATTTTCGGAATGCTAATTTCCAGCACCTTTCTGTACATCTAACTGCTTGTGCTATTAAGAATGAATCAATTTCAAATGATGTTGTAGTCGAAGTTTGATACTTTTAAATAGCATTTAAATCATGCATAAAAGATATCGTTTCTCTTAAAATATCAAAATATTAAAGCTTTTGTCATCCATGTTATTCAAAATTGCTTAAAATGTTTCGAAACAAAAGGAAAAAATTTTGGAAAAATCTTATGAAAAACATATCTCGTTAAGATTGGGAAAACTTAAAGTCACCACATTATAAAGTTTTAAACTCTTTTCAATTGTTTATATGACGAATTCTCTTACGCTTGAAACAAAATCTTTTGGAAATTCCTCTATACAAAAAGGAAATCAGATGGCTATCCAATAAATTTTACTTATAACAAAGATAATTTAGTTAGTACTCCAAAAATTTATTTTGCTAACAAATTTCACCAATCCTTCTCTGTCAATTTCTTTTATACTTGCGAATGTCCCCAGATTTGACGTTAGGAAAAATCTTACATTACTTGGCCTTATTTAAAGATGATTATTCCTTCCGGCCAAATAAAATTCCTCCAATTTCCTTTAAAAAATGTAAATAAAACTGCTAGTATATTATATGTAATCAACAACATTGAATTTTATCATAAGTGTTTAACCACCTTGGAACTCGGTCAAGAGTTGGACTGTACTTACACTGATTATTCTAAAGCTTTGTATTAACTTTATCATCATATCATCACATTTACGCTGAAGGCAATTGGGATTTCTTCTTATCTTCAAAATAGGTTTTATTAAGCTAAATTTAGAAGTTGTTTCTCCAAGCTTTTCATTGCCAAATCAAAAGTTCCCCAAGCTTTTCCGACACTGAACTTTTCAATAAAGAGTTCGGAGCTTACAGAAACGATCGTCATGTTGGTAATGCAAGGGATTTAGGTGGAGGTGTTCTTATAGCGGTATAAAATACACATTTCGCTTCTTCTGTATCTTTTTCCATTTGAACTATCAATTGAACTGGTCTGTGTAAGGATAATGGTACAAACTAACACCATTTTCATTTTAAACTTTTATATTCCTCCAAAAAGTTTGGAGTCTGTTTATAGCGAACTCTCCTTGGCATTAGACTTTCTTATCAATTTGTCCTGCTCTGACACCAATATTTTACTTTTACATAGAAGAATCCTGCCTTGAAGCCTCTCTTTCTTCTTCACAATTGGAACTATCTCTTCTCGATAAAATCTTTCTTACTGACTTACAGCAAACAAGCTGTATTAAAAATTTGAATTCTCGATTTAGTATTTTCTTCTGACGCTATTAGAACTGTTGTTCTAGAATCTAGAGATTACTAATATTGATAAATATCAACCTCTTTTGGACATTTTTCTTGACTTAAGTAATCACCTTACTGAACACAGTAATTCCTTTGTTTGCTTATATCATTTTGATTTCAGAAGAGCTAATTTCCAGTTGTTGTCTGAAGACTTAACCATTTCTGGAATTACTGAAACATTAGCATTTTCTAATATTGACGAAACAGTTTCAAATTTTTATAAGATTCTTAATTATTGTTTGGAAAAAATGTACCTTTAAAGAAATCAAGAAATACAAACTTAAGCCACCCTTGGTACACGAAAGAATTGCGTTTACTGCGTAACAAAAGTCTCTATCTCCAATCAACTTCTCTTTTTATGTTGAACTTTTTAACGAATTTAAGTCTCTTTCTAATTTTGTATATGTTACTAATATGGGCATCTCTTTGAAAGAGAATCCTAAAAAATTTTGGAAACTTGTAAACTTTAAGAAAAAATCAGATGGATTTCCAGTTAACTTCACTTACGAGAACCTCTCTAGACAAAACTGATGATATCTGTAAGCTGTAACACTTTCGCAACAAATTTCCGTGAGTCATTTGTTAATAGCCCTCAAGAAGTTGATGAAGTATATTTTGATAATCTTCACTCCTTTTCGCAATCTAGCTGTGGTCCCATCCCTGTGCTACAGAGTAAGGTCCTTGATCTTTTATCCGTGTTGAATGCTGACTGCTCAGCCGGTCCCAATGGTATTCCCCCGATAGCATTAAAAAAGTGTTGGAATGCTTAAGTTGAACCATTAACGTTCATATTCAAACTTTCTCTAAAAACAGGTAAATTTTCAAGGAGGCAACAAAGCGGATATAAAAACTACAGGACCATTGCAAAGCTTTCTTGCATTCCTAAAGTGTTTGAACAAGTTGTTTGTAAAAGTGTAGCATTTTTTAGTAAGAATCTCATTTGCGAACAGCAACATGGTTTTGTGAGAAAAGATCAACCGTTACAAATCTCTTCACATTCTCAAACATAATATCTTCAAACGCTTTAGAACAAGGTTATGAAGTTGAATGTGTGTACACTGACTTTTCTAAAGGTTTTGACCAACTAAGCCACGGAATTATTTTATTTAAACTTAAAGCTCTTGGTTTTCCACCATTTTTCTTAGCTTGGATCAAAACGTACCTTGAAAACATATTCTATGAATTAAAATTTAGAAATCATTGTTTAGAACCAGTGCTCCACTATTTTAAACTTCTGTATTATATTTTTTGTTCTGTAATAGTTAAGTGTTAATTATGTTTTGTATTTTGTGCGTGTGTTAGGCTATAAATGTATTATTTTCTTACTAACAACTAACACATGCACTTATGATGAGTAGTTTGAAGCTTGCTATAAGCTAACTCCTTTCTGAAAATTCTGAAGTGAAAAAAAAGGTAGTAATTTAGGACCGCTACTCTCTATCTTAGTTGTCAATTATTTACCCTTTGTGTACGATACATTAACATTTTAATCTATGCGGATAATATAAAAATCTTCAAGAGCATACAATCTCTTAACGTTAGATTAAAACTTGACAGCGAACTATTTAAGACAGTTTCAATAGTTACTCATCGACAACATCTAAAACAACGCATCATGCCACGGACTCAACAGAGAAGCTAGCTTAACATATATCTTCCCTATTTCATTTGACATTAATTGTCAGTTTCAATTTTCTTGTGTTTTTCTGTGTATCTTTTCTAATTTGTTGTTGCTTACAAAGTATATTTTAAGTGAAGTAAGAAAAACGTCCCATCCATCAACATAAACTGTTTTTCAATTTTTTGATATAGGAAATAAATTTTGAATGCCATATGTGAAGCCGCTTTTATCTTATACAAGTCTTACCTCAATCCTTATTTTAAAGGAGTACAAATATTCTGTATTAGTATTTCATTGTGAGGAATAACTTGTCATTGATTTAATATGGAAATACTTCCATCAAATAGCCAATTGAGACTGTCAAATGGACATAGTCTATGTCATGACTAATTAATGATAAATTATTCATCTAATCACTTTTCGATCGGTGTTTATTACTTGAACTTCACTAACTGGATTTTGATAGCTAATTTATTAGTGTTAAATTTCTCCCTTCATAACCCATCCATCACCCCTTTTTCAGTTGATAATTGATAATAAATTGTAGACTTCTGCCCTTTTACAGTTGTTGTATTATGGTCTCATGCAAAAATGTACAAAGTTAATTTAATAAGCTAATTTCAAAAACAATTATTTCTTTTCTTTAACTTTTTATTTTCTTTGACAAGAAAAGGACAACATCCAATGACACGATTTAATTTGAATTTTCATTTCTTTGCTTTAAAGAAAAAATAGAAAAAACCACCACAAAAAATCCAAGACGCAGAAGAACTCACAGAGAACTTCCACAATCATCATCATTCATAGCTCATAGGCAAAGTGCGAATTTGTGCTCATCATTTGCATCAGCAAATCTCAGTCTCAGTCTTCGTCTTCAGTCAAGTTTCAAAAGTTAAAAAACATTTCGAAATGAAATGATTTGAAGGAAGTGAAAAAAAAAATGGAACCTCATTGGTATTCATTTTAAGTACTCAAATAATCGGATAAAAAGACTTCGACTTTGTGTATACACTGCGAGGATTCTTGAAATCGTGAATATTCTCATCTCATCTCTCGTCCTTCCAGTTTTCAAATCCTTACTGGCTTTTGAGCTCATCATCTTTGCTCATTTAGGGACAAGAGGAGGGTGGGAGGCGCGCGTCTCGTCTGTGTGTTTGTGTCTGTGTCTGATGATGATGATGGAACTGGAGATGCAAACATCCTTATTTTTTTTTTCTGTCGTATATTCCTTAAGAATGCCAGATGAGAATCCCTTTGCTTCGGATGTCTTTTTTTCTTTTACAACTATCAAGAGGGAAGTTTTATCAAAGGGTAATGATGCTAATGACCGTTTTGCAATTAACTCTTGGCAGAAGCTGAGTTGAATGGAATAAATTGTTTTTTTTTTTTTTTTTTTTTAATTTTTACTTTGTGTTTCTTCGGTTTTGTCTTCAGGTAGTGTTTAGGGAGAGAGAAAAAGAGAATATGCTACTGAAGTTGATGATAATGAAGATGATTGTGGTATCAATTGAAGAATGATTGTAAGAAATGAAAGTTTAATCTTAGATGATAGTTAAGAAAATAATAATTAACTCAACAATCTTATCAGGGACATTTTTTATGGATTTCTAGAGAATACTAGGATCAACATAATATGTATAACAGCTTTTGAAACAATGGAAGTGCCATATTGAGTTAAGGAAACCTCAGAACTGAAAAGAGATTAACATAAAAATACATTAGACTGTTAAAAAACAATTCAACTTTAGTTTTGAAGAATTTTTCTTTCAAAAGAGTCTAAAAACATATCTCTCTTACCCAACAGCACTCAACGACGTAATTTATTTGTTAGAATGAGAAGATTTGAACCGATTTATTTTCCCAAACTGAACTCCACTAACGTGTTTTTCTTCGAGGTTCAGATAAACTTCTTATAGTGTGATAAAAGTTTTGTACGTTGTTGATAGCAAGTATTTTAGCTTATCCTTTAAAAATTCAAGACCAAATAGTTTCACCTTTTCTTCAATCGCTGTTGATAAATACCTCTTAGCCTCCTTAGTTTAATAAACGAATAATTAATTTGAATAATGAAAAATAAAATCTACAAATTTTTACGGAAGTGTTGTTCTGAAGCCAATATTCGCACACAATTTCAATTTTCTTAATGAACCGTAGTTACTCTATTGACTGCAAAATAAAAGACAAAAGTAAATATTTTTGGAGTTTCATTACAAAATTTTAAAACAATATATTGGTTCCCTAAAAGAATCTAGAATTTAAAAAGTCTACCAACTGTCTGTTATGCTTTTCCTAAGTTTTTAAACCAAATTTTGTTAACTCCAAATGCGCCAGTAACACCTCTTTTAACCAGTTCATAAATAGTTTAAATGTTGGTTGGTCATCTTAATATTTCCTTATTGGAAATGGAAAAGGCATTATCTGGTCTAACTGAGAACAAACATTCTGACGATGTTCCGTCACTGTCTCAAGAGTTTTGTGTTTGGTTAAGGTTCGTTACCGTATGATGAATTTTTGTTAGAATCGAAAACGTCCTTCGTTACTCATATTCAGAAATGTGGTCCAAAAAACCAACAACCATTTTTATCAGTACCTAAGTATTATTGACGAATTGTTTGTATAATTTGAATTTCTTATTAATACAGTGTTTGTAAGGGAATGTGGTGATCTCCTTACCAACACGGTTTTGTATCGTGTAGATCCACTTCCACTAACCTTCCACTAACACGAATTGTGTTCTCAATTCACTATAAAGCGGTTACAAGGTGGATGTTATCAACACTGATTTCTCATAGGTTGACAGGGTGCATCATAAAATTTTACTTTTAAAATTGGATTACATAAGTTTTCATTCCAACAAAAATGGTAGACAGCATATATTTACAGGACGCAGTCGATTCGATTATCTCTAAGAGTTTTTCAGTACCTATGGCGTTCCGCAAGGGAGTCATTTAGGACCAAAACTGTTCCTTTTTAACTTCCCATAGGAAGTTATTGTAATGGGTCCGATTTGTCAAATTGAAAATTTTGACATTTCTCGACGTTTCAAGGTCCCTAGAGACGAAATAAAAGATTTATAGAAAGATGTACGTTTTTAACGTCGTCCATAGCTCAAGAACCAGAAAGGATATCGACTTCAAATAAATTTTGTTATACAGATAATAAGGCAGAAAGATGCAGAAAGGGCTCTCAAGAAAATTGAGTGGGTGGTTTTTTTACCATAGCAGTTTAAAAAAAGGTGAAAATTTTGGTTAACCCTAAATATCTCACGAACCAATAACGCTAGAGACTTGAATAAAATTCTATATTATATATTGTAACGTGAACAAACGTATTTTTGGCAAAAATTCCAATTAACGGTTTTTTTATAAATAAAAAAAAAACGAAAAAAAAATATTATTTACCTCGAAAAATGTACGAACAAAAAACGATTTTATACCCAAAACAATTTTGTGCAACGAAGAATAATGTTTTTAAAATCTGGTAAAATTTTGAGAAAAATCGAATTGACAGTTTTTTTTTTATAAAAAATAAAAACCTATAAAAAACATTACTCAAAGTTGGTAAAAATTAATTTTCGACTTAAATATCTTTTTAAAAATTTAAGATTATGGCTTCCAACTAATTTTATCTTATAAAAAATATTATTTTCAACAAACTTTAAAATTTTTAGAAAAATTGAATTGACAGTTTTCTTACAAAAAATAAAAACCTAAAAAAAACATTAATAAAAGTTGGTAAAAATTTATTTTCGACTCAAATATCTTCTTAAAACTTAGAGATATTGTCCTTAAACTAATTTTATATTTTAAAAAATGTTGTTCTCAACATTCAGTAAAATTTTGAAAAAAATCGAATGGACAGTTTTTTTACAAAAAATAAAAACCTAAAACAAACTTAACAAAAGTTGGTAAAAATTGATTTTCGACTCAAATATCTCTTCAAAACTTTGAGATATTGGCTTTAAGCTACTTTCATATTTTGAAAATTATTGTTGTTAACATTCAGTAAAATTTTGGAAAAAATCGAATTGACAGTTTTTTAACAAAAAATTAAAAACCTAAACTAAATTAAACAAAAGTTGGTAAAAATTGATTTTTGACTCAAATATCTTTTCAAAAATTTGAGATAATGGCTTCCAACTAACATTATCTTATAATTAATATTGTTTTTAACATTCTGTAAAATTTTGAGAAAAATCGAATGGACAGTTTTTTTACAAAAAAATAAAAACCTAAAAAAAAATAATAAAAGTTAGTAAAAATTGATTTTCGACTCAAATATATTCTTAAAACTTTTAGATATTGGTTTTAAACTACTTTTATCTTTTAAAAAATATTGTTGTCAACATTCAGTAAAATTTAGAGAAAAATCGAATTCACAGTTTTTTTTACAAAAAATAAAAACCTAAAAAAAACAATACTAAAACTTGGTAAAAATTTACTTTCGACTCCAATATCTTTTCAAAAATTAAAAATATTGGTTTCAAACTTATTTTATCTCACAGAAAATATTGTTTTCAACGTTCAGTACATTTTTTATAAATATCCCACAGGCAATTTTTTCATACAAAATTAAAATCTACAAAAAATAGTGCAAAATTGGTAAAAATAGATGTTCGGTTTTCGATATCTCCTGAACAATAGAAGATATTGACTTCAAATTAATTTCATTCATCCAATTTATATTTGTTTATATAAGAAATATTTTTTTTTTAAGAATTGCTACTAAAATTGGTAAAAATTGGCTTTCGACTAAAAATCTCGTTAACAAAACTAGATTTTGAAATCAAACTATTTCACTATATGCAAAATATTATTGGCAGTTTTTAAATTTTTAAGAATAATTCAACTGAGAACTTTTTTAATGAAACACGAAAACCTACAAACTTTTAAGCAAGACAAATCGACATGACAGGAGTTATCAGTGTGGGTCGCATTCCAGCCTCTTTTTTTATTATGGTCAAATATACATTTTAGTTTTCTTAAATCTATTTGAGATTGTAAGCCTAATTGATGTAAATAAATATATAAATAACGGTACATTGGGAGTAGACAATAATGCCTATGCCCATATATTCAAACAGATCTGTTGAAAATATATGATGATGTGTTTTATCATAGCTATACGACCTTAGATGAAGAGATGATGGGTGTCGTTTTCCAGAAATTTGTTTTAATGTTCAAATTTTGCTTGTGATCAATCTGTGGGGTCTGAAAGCCACGTTAGACTTTAGTGAAATAAGAATTTTGTCAAGATCTGAGCTTAAAAGAAGACATTGGGAAAGGGTTCATCGCGTTTTCCTAATTTATGAACATAATTTCTGAACAAATTATATCGTTGGCATTTTCAAAACCACATTTTCATTTACGCGTGAAAAATAGAGAATTCAACTATATTCAAAAATCAAAAGGTAGTTTATTCTAAACAAAAATGTACACATTTCTTATAAAAAAGTTTTAAGGCGAACCGTTTTCGATTGACAAAAATGAATTATTGTATGATTTGAACACAAATTTTGGTAATTCATGTTTGATAAGAATCAGTATTTTTCCATAGCTTAGTACAGAAAAGGTTTAGTTGCTCCATTTCCAATTTTATTTTAACATCAATGCAATATAATAAATAATAATGATGATTCCAAACAGAAAAACCAATTTCATCCAAGAATTCCATCATAACATAGCGCACTAATAAACTCTATAAAATCACGAAATATAAACTAAAACCAAAAGTCCTATTTTTATAGTTAGCATAAATATAGTCGTATCGTAAATAGTTCATCCAAATTATATTACCATTCTCACGGTTTACGGTTAACAAATGCGCCTATGTATATATTCTCATAAAGTGTACTGTAGGTACGTATTCTTCTCTATTAAATTATACTCTAATCTCTAAATCATAGTCGCGCAGTCAAATTGATCCTTTTCGCACTCTTTGCAGTTCAATCGACAACGAAATACACACCAAAAACAAATTATCATCATCAAACCAAATTGTATATGATTTGATTTCGAACAAACATTTGTTCAAATTGTTTTTTGGTGGCGGCCAGCGACGAGGCGGTGCGGCGGGCAAAGTGGTACGACTAACAGAGGGACGGTTCAGAGCAAAGCTGGAAAAATATAACCATTCAAGGTAATTTTTTGACAGTTTGCAAGCTATCTTAAAGATGTATGAGCTCTAAGTGCAACAAAATCTCATCAAATGAATGTCTGCGCAACTTTGAGCCTTTTCCAAAAAATTTACATATTTTTTCAAATTTATTTCTGAAATTTGTCAAAACACAAAAACCAATGTAATTTATGTTTCATAATACACCGAATGAAGCATAAAACGTGGAAAATAAAAAGAAAAGAAAGATTGGAAAGAAAAAATAAAGTTCGGTGCTCAGCTCTTTTGTTTAAAGAAAGGTCAATTTTGCTTGCGCTTGCTGAAATGTACATAGCTTTCTATTTTTAAGTTAAAATCAGATAAATACAAGTAACAGTAATATAACTTACTTCAACATGAGGTATTTCAAGTCCCGTTTTCCCATACATTTGTCCCACTGTGCGGGGCGGCGTCGCGGCTTGTTGAAGTGAAATTGTTTAACTTGTTTTACGCGCAATGTTATATGAAGGCCCCAAAATCCAGCTAATCAAAAGCATAAAACTTTACGATCTACATATATGTAGGAGCTTGATGAGCTCGATGTACCTATACAACCCTATTTTGTATACGTATGCATAAGGTCTGTGAGTTAACATGAACTATAACAAAACCACCACACTGTTTTAAGGATATTTATGGGTATTATTGTTGTGCCTATGGAGATATTTGCTTACGCCATTTGATGAAAACCCCAATACCTACCCATCACCCACATTCAACCGTATACCGTATTTGCAAGTAAGATAATCCCTAAAACACATTTTGAATAAATCAAAAAGCCTCTGTGGGCTGATAAATCAATACAAAACCACCGGCCGTACCACTATACCACACTATATACACATAACACTAGATTTGCTAAATTAAAATCCAATTGAAATTGATTGATACCCAATATCCCATATAATGTACGTGTATAGTGTGTTAGATGTTGGTGATTTGGGCCTGGAGCAGGAGAGGGAACTACAGAATGGTAGTGGTATTTTGTTTGTACTCGACACGGACGCAGACTTGGAGTGTTGTTTAAAAATAGCGTTAGCGTAGTTAAGTTGCCTTTTCCACTCTGCTTCGCATTCGGACTCCTGATGAATATTTGGTGCAAAAATATTTTGAAAACAGTGACTTTATGGTCAAGTCATTTCGAGAAAGCTTCGAATTCTACTACGACTAGGTAAGGTGTAGTTGGGTGTGTGTTGCGTATACAATAGGTAATTATAGTTTTATATACGGGCATTGGGAGGAATTAAATAAAATTCACATTCAATCGACTACACATCTGCCCGTTAGGCATTTAATATGAAATTTTCAATTTTTCCATCGAATCGTTGTGTCCGTTTTTATATGTTACCTTCGCTTCGTGCGGAGATACTAGGCAGGGATTATGATAAAAAAAAAAAAATAAAATTTGGTAGGTAATAAAAAAGAACTATCACAGATAATACTTGATGATGGTGAGCTGGAATTTTCGTTACGAATTTGCAAAACATCAGCAATGGCAAGGTTGCGAGCGAATGGAGGATTCCGAGTAATCAGATTTTATGACACAGCTATAGACTAGAGAATGCAATCATGAGTCGTTGTGTGTTTTTACAAAATTAAAGTCAGAGATACTATTTTGGTATACAACGACGGGATTATTATATATCCCGTATAATGGCTTAATATAAAAGTTCATTTATTCTTGTTTTTTAACGGAAGTTTAAGGTCAAATATTTGGTATCATTGCAATTTTTGTAGAATGTATAACGGATACGGGTTATTTTAAGATAGGTAAAAAAGGGGCTAGAACACAACCCCAACCCACACTGATAACTTCAAATGGTAGTTTTTGAAACAATTAATTTCTTTCACTTAAGGAAATTGGATAAAAATATATATATTAGAGAAGTTTAATCATTTCGAAATAAATCGTTTTTTGTTAGAAACACTGTCTTTGGTAACAAAATATTACCAACTTTGGGTGAAGTAAGTAGCTTTCTTTGTTTTTCAAGATATTTACATAAGTCAAAATTAAATTTTAGAACTTTTTTGTATTTTTAACTTTCCATAGGAAGTTATTGTAATCCGTCCGATTTGTCGAATTGAAAATTTTGACATTTCTCGACCTAGAGTCGAAATAAAAGATTTTTAGAGAGATGTCTGTGCCGTGCTTGTGTACGTACGTTATTACGTCTGTATACGTCCGTAATTACGTCCGTACGTCCATACGTTCTCGACGTTTTTTTCGTCGTCAATTGGTCAAGAACCAGTAGAGATATCGACTTCAAATAAATTTTGATATACAGATAATAATGCAGAAAGATGCAGAAAGGGCTCTCAAGAAAATTGCGTGGGTGTTTTTTTTACCATAGCAGTTTAAAAAAATCAAAAAACCTGAAAAACATTTGTCACCTCGAAAATTTTACGAATACAAAACGATTTCATCTCCAAAACAATTTTGTGCAACGAAGAATAACATTTTGAACATCTAGTAAAATTTTGAGAAAAATCATTTTGACAGTTTTTTTGTTAAAAATAAAAACATAAATAAGACATTACTCAAAGTTTGTAAAAATTGAATTTCGACTCAAAAAGCTTTTCAAAAATTTGTATCTATAGAAAAATATTGTTGTCAACATTCAGCAAAATTTTGAAAAAAATCGAATCTATAGTTTTTTTACACAAAATTAAAAACCTAAACAAAATTTAACAAAAGTTGGTAAAAATTGATTTTCGATTCAAATATCTCTTCAAAATTTGAAATTATGGCTTCCAACTAATTTTATCTCATAAGAAATATTGTTTTCAACATTCTAAAAAATTTCAAGAAAAATCAAACTGACAGCTTTTTACAAAAACAAAAAACCTAACAAAAAAAATTGATTGATTGACAAATTGATTTTCGACCCAAATATCTTTTCAAAACATTGAGATATTGGCTTTAAACTAATTTATCTCTTAAAAAATATTGTTGTCAATATTTAGTAATATTTTGAGAAAAATCAAATTGATAGTTTTTTAACAAAAAATAAAAACCTAAAAAAGGCATTACTAAAAGTTGGTAAACATTGATTTTCCACTCAAACATCTTTTCAAAAATTTAAAATAGTGGCTTCAAACTTATTTTATCTCACAGAAAATATTGTTTTCGACATTCAGTAATTTTTTTATAAAAATCCAACAGTATTCATAAAAAATATAATCTACAAAAAAAAGTACTCAAAATTTGTAAAAATTGATGTTCGGTTTTCGATATCCCGTGAATAATAAAAGATATTGACTTTAAATTAATTTCATTCATTCAATTTGTATTTGTTTATATAAGAAATGCATTTTTTCGTAAAATGCTACTAAAATTGGTCACAATTGGTTTTCAACTATTCGGCTAAAAATCTCATTAGCAAAAATAGATTTTGAAATCAAACTATTTCATTATATGAAAAATATTGTTGGTAATTTTTAAATTTTTAAGAATAATTCAACTGATAACTTTTTTAACACAACAGGAAAACCTACAAAGTTTTAAGCAAAACAAATTGACAGACGGGATGGAAAGTTATAGGTGTGGGTCGCATCCCAGTCTCTTTTTTTATTTTAGGTATCTATTTCACTATCAATTCGATTTTTCTAAAACTTTTATGAAATATTATTAACATAATTTTGTATGAAACAAATAATTATTTAATTCCATATCTTTCATTTCTCCTAAGAATTTTAAGCCAAAAATCAATTTTTACTAATTCTTATTAGGTAGTTTTTTGTCGGTTCTTATTCTTGTAAAAACAGTTTATTTAAATTTTCTAAAAAAAACGTACCAAAAGTTTAAAATAATGTTTTTCATAAGATAGTTTCAAACTAAAGTATTTAATTCTTATGAAAATATTGTTACGTTTAGAAGTAATCATAGATAAAGACCTTAACTGGGACCCAAATACTCTAGAGAGCTCTAAAAAGGTTAGTTAACATTCTACTAATGCGATAGAATCTTCAGCAGAAACTGGGGACCGACTCTTAAGATCTGTAACGGAATTGCTGTTCCTAGCTTCAAGGCATGTATGATTTTATGCATTTCCTTAGATATCCTTAAATCACAGGATTCTTAAAGATATCCTCGGGCGTGAAGCTAGGTTGTCCAGTCGGCTGAGTGCGGTAGGCACGCTAGCGAATGCCAATTAAACTAGCTCGTCGGAGGGGTGGGATCTTGCAATCGCCACTGGACCGCCGTGTACCATTTAACGTGCCTATATTGCTATAAATAATTAAAAAAAGGGAAAGACCGAATTGCTGCAACCTACTTACATATATCACAATTTGACAGAAACCCTATCTCCATTTGTGGAACCTTAGATGGGCTCGGTTCCATGTAGTGGCCCTCCCACTGTATACTACTTAACGTAGTCACTCCTCGGTTACCACACCACCTAATTATCATACGTGGCAACCCCTAAATTGTAGTCAAAATTCTCTAAATCTGACTTACCTCTCTACCGTCCAAGCTACCCTTAAGCATTTCCCTTTCACAAGCTCACTCCTACGTTTACTCACTTAACATCCTGTTAAGCAATAAAATAGACAAATTTCATAATATGTGTATATGTAGATACATAAATTTATTAATAAAATTCTATTCTATCATATTCAAACTCGATAATTCAAACATACAAAATTAAAAAAAATAGTCGTTTCAACCTCAAGTATGGTGTCCTTAGTATTAAGTAATGTAATAATATTTAATAAGTATGAATTATGTTTTGAATCGCTTTACTAACAAAAGCTTAAATTCATAAGTAAAAAAAAAGAAGATTCATTGACCTTTCGAATCTAACGCTCTTGTAAGAGCTTTTACTTTCTATTTTGGACCAAATGTCCACTAATCAGGGAATGTCAAATGTACTTTTGCTAATTTGTGAATGCAAAATAAATGTTATACTTTAAATAAAATAATATGACTTTAAGATGTAAATACACTCATAATAGATATTGATATCACTCAACAACAGCATAAATCATCAAAAAAAAACATTATTGCTTATGTAGGCACTGTATGCAGAGTCTGTACCAGACTGTTAAATTTATGTCCGTACAATGTTAAGACGGAACTTTCTGTCACTGACCTATCTCAACAAAAGAGGTAAAGAGCTCTTTTCGGTACCGCTTTTTACTTCTATGTTACACGTAGCAAAGTCAATTCTTACATAAAGAAAAATAAACAAAATTTGGACTCACCACTTTAATTCTCCTCCAGCGAAGTTGTGCGCACCACTTTGATGGGGGTTTCACTCGAGTCAAAGAGCTTCCTTTTAGGGCTCTCTTTTGTACAAATGCTAGATAAAAAAATTAAGAAAAACTTTACCACAGTGTAACTTTGGTGATCACCGAATGATTCGGAACCCTATACTTAACTTTGTGGATCTTGTTGTTGAGTGACTCCGATTCCGTTTCGAGTGACATATATTCATAAAAAAAATTAAACTTTCCCTGGAACTAGGTCTAGGTTGTTAAGAGATAAGAGCTAAGTTGGTTTGGTTTAGTAGGTCGATGGTCTTTGATGATGAAGGATGCTGATGATGATGAAGGATGCTGATGATGGTGAAGACGATGATGGTTGTAGGGTCAGATATGCGTACGGCAGTTGTTGTTGTAATTGTTAGGTATTTTACGTTTTATATTGGTGCGATGTATGCGTTCTAGCAGTAAGCGAAGTAGGTAGCGTTCAGTCTATTAGAGTGCATATTCTCCCAGGTGTATACACTCGAGTGACGGTCGGAGCCATACATGTGCGGGCGAGTATGTAGAACCTTGTCTGCACTTGGGCTTTGCTTGACTTCGGAAGTCGCAACACTAGGTGGATGGCCCACTGTGCCTCGACGACGACGTCGGCACCGTGTTCTTCACAAGCCCAATCAACAGCAAACACGATGTATGCACTTGCACTCTTAATAATTTCCCTGATCCCTATTTAAGAGTTAACCAAAATTTGGATCACTTGTATTACACAAAATTTTGCTTGTTTAGATCTATCTTACCCTATTTGGGGATATCAGGCCTTTCTTAAAGTACGGTCACGGATTTCTTCCCGTGATCGAGCACGAGAAGCTAGGGCTTCGCTATAAGCTAGTCTCGGACTGTAATCCGACTCGGTCTTGCACTAGGGCTTGGATTGGTTTGTCTCTTTTGTTATGAATTATAACTATATTGACGGACGGAACCCTATAGCATAATTTTGTTATTAAAACAAAAAAAAATTAAATTCGCCAAACAATAAAATAAAACACTTTATATTGATGGCTTTAAAAAAAAAAACACTCACTTGTGTAATTCGCCTTTTTATCTCGCGCTTATTGTCGCGGTTTGGTATGGTAAATAGGTAGGTAGCCGATCGATGGTCGGATGGTCTTGTCTAGTCGGAAGTCAAACGAAAAAGGAAGTATGGAACCAATTTGGCAGTCGTCACAACTTCGATTCTTTAGAATTTTCCGATAACTTAAAATCGATGTTTTGACTTAACGAAACATTTTATCGGTGGCTGCGAACATTTTGATTTTGTAAGGTGTTGTGTTAAGTAAAGTAAATAAAAAAAAATTTTGTCTGGTAATGGCCTATACAGATCATAATGTGGATAAACATTGCTATCATCAGAACAGAGTTCACTTATGGTACAATAGTATGGTGGAATGCATTAGAGAAATCTAAAACCCTAAAAAACCGCACAAGGATACAGAAAATGGCATGTACACAAGTGTACAGGTACAGGTATTATAGGAACAATGAGGATTACTCCTACTGTAGGAAAGTAAGCAATACTCAATCTTTTACCTCTGGACCTATATGTAAAAGAAACTGCTGCAAAACGCTCACAACGGCTGAGTCAGTCCAGTTGCTAAAAAACCAGCCATATCGGACACGCGCAGAATCTACAGAAATACATAGAAAACAATGTAAGCACAGACTAAAGGATACCCTGAGTGCACTTCAACAAAACCTTTAGCACCATCTTTCCTAACAGGAACAAATGGATGGACAATGTTTCACACATGAATAAGCCGTCAATATGAATACATACTGACGGCTTTAGATTGGATGATGGAGCAGGAGCAAGTTTCTTTTCTCAGACACTCAATCTTTCCAACTTCTTCAGAGTTCACGATCTAAATAAAAAATTAAATAGGGTGGCGCAACAGTCAGTTGAGAACTTGGGCCTAGTGCCTTACAACTCTCAACCATTCCTGTGTGCGAGTTATGTTGTCAGGAATGGAGGGGACCTACAGTTTTAAGCCGAATCCGAACGGCTAATTTGAGAAAGCACATTTCATGACAAGAATTACTCTTGGAGAATTTATCAATTCCTCGCAAGAGGCGGTACCCACTTTAGATGGTATGGGCAGGGGCGAACCTTAGACCTCTGGCATGACAGTCCAACGCACTAACCATCATGCCACGGGTACTACGAGTTCACGATCTAAGCAGCATCTTTCAAGCCAAGCTATTGGTCTCAATGATGGCGCTATCACAAGCTGGAATTGTTCATATTCATTGATAGCCAAACAGCATTAAAATCGATTTCTGCCACACCCATCAAATCGAAGCTTGTAAATCACTTACTAGCATAACATTGGACTCTGCTGTGTACCAGCGAAGCGATGTAATTGGAAATGAGAGAGGTGATGAGCTGACGAGGATAGTTACACCACTGAACAAATTCAGTATAAACTCAACTAAAGACACCAATTCCTTTAAATTAAAACGGATTATTGATTAGTGGTAACAAGATACTCCAAGAAACCAATGAAAGATGCAAATGTCTTGACATGAAACTATTTCTAAAAAACAATAAAACTAAATTCATCTAGACACAAAAATTGTACGACTTCTTGTAAGCATAATAACAGGTCACAACACAATCTGTTGGACTAACATACACAGAACATTCGGCTTAATATCGATGACATGTGCAAAGAATGCAGTGATGAGGAAGAAGAACAAGAAGACAAAGTCCACTTCTTATGCTTATTCTTTCTCTAATAGCTTAAACAAGGCAACACATAAATATCATAGGTTTAATATTTAGGGAAGAGAATAAACAGACAGACAGACGGACAAAACTGTCTACAATCAAAATGTCAAGTTTGATTAAAATCACAAGTTTTATTTCTTACAAATGCAATGATTACCACACATTTCTTTTATGTACAAATAAAAATTCATTCCATCAATATTTTAATCTTGCATTAATATTGAAAGATCTGAAGCTTTTAAAATAACACCCTATATTACTGGTTACGTTGTTGTTCCCTTATTTACCTTATTTGAACAAAATTTCTGAACATGACCTTTAAAAAACGAAGACGAAAATTTTCAATTAGAATTATTTTTTTTTAATATTAAGTTAAAACTTTAATCGTACCCAAAACTTACATTTTAAAATAGTTTACAAAATCACGTACAAGATGGAGACATTCTCATTGTTTTTAATTTACTGATTTTTCCTCTGAAACGCTAATTTGACGTAAGCAGACAAAATTAAGGACAAAATTATTTTTGTGTTCAAAATGTTAGTTTTTAATGCTAATTCTCAAAACAATTTAACTTTATTTTCTTAACTATTTAAGAGATTGTGGTTCTTTCAATCTTCAAATGTTTAGATGGTGCAGAAAATTATACATATTTCAATAAGATGCAATTTCTAAGAAGAAAAAAGGGACTTCTAATCCTTCACCATTTATTTTACCTGAAAATTATTTTTTTTCATTTCAATTGATACAATAAAAAGGTCCTGCAAGATAAATTAATAAAAGTTTTATTTACAATTAAAAAAAAGGTAAACAAAAAAAGGACGAAAGAAATGAAAGAAGGACAAAACTCATTATCAAAATTATTTCCTTCGTTTTTTGTTCTCAAAAACAAAATAACGTTTCCACTTAAAATTTAGTTTCTTTTTCAATAGCTTACGGATAAATCGAAACCAATAATAATTATTCAATAATTGTTAACCATGAAAACTTTATTTTTAATTGATATTAAAAAATTAAATTAAAAAACTAAACTGCCTTGAAATTAATTCAAAATCTATTGAAATTTTTTGGCAGGTAAACTTTTCGATCGATATCCTGTTTTTGTGTAGGTATTTATTTGAAAGTTATTTGCATTATTTTGTGGCCCTTAATTGAAGCAACTTCAACCATACTTCAAGTTGCAAGTTGCAAGTTAAGTACAAAACTATGGCCTATGGGCATTGGGCAGGGTATATGGGAACATACAAAAATGTTGAGTAACTGTAGCTACTGGAAATTTCTTTATACTTACAATGAACTTTCTTTAACATTTTAAAGTAGTCCTAAAGGTATACTACATATACTTATCTACATTATACATATTGACGATCTTATATAAGAGAGTGTTTAAGGAAAAATTAAATCACGTTTCACGAAGCTTAATAGCAGCACTTTCAATCGAACCACCTCATAGTAATCTAAAATCCACCTCATGCCACAGCCTAATTAAAAGCGTAATGAACACGTTTAGCTCGTGTTGCGGATTCCTTTACGTTTACGTAGCTATACTTATATATTTAAGGGATGGTTTATATACGGGAATTTTTGATAAAGCAGATTCTACATCAGCTGTACGAATAGTATACATCTACGATATACTATAGCAGTACCTGAGGATATGTGTTCGCTTGCCTTGAAGCAACGATTACATTTTGTGAAAATAGATCTAAAAGAACTTCTTTACTAAGGTGAGGTAAGGGTTAGAGTACTGATGGTATGTGGCACCAGCACCATAACCATCACTATATAGGGTATAAGAAGAACACAAATGGGCGGAAGTGTTCGCCCCAATCGTACAAGATATATTACCTGCAAGTAGCTTACATGGCGGGCGTACTATCCGCCATATATAAATACCTACTCCAATATATGTATATGTATACGCGATTAAAATGATATTCTTGCTGACGTTAGGTAATTACCCATATACCTACATATACCCTTCCCTACCCTACACACACACTATAGCTAACCTGCTGCAATCTGAGGGGATGACTGTTTCCGTTCCAGAGTTGGTTAAGCGGAATGAATGGTCGTGGAGGTGGAAGGAATTTTTGTATTTTTTTTTTATTACAGAACGACGATATTTTCTTTTTTGTTGCAATTATTTTCGCTTTTATAACTGCAGTGTGGATTTAATGAAAACCGTAAACTCATTGGGAAATGGTTTAATGGGATTTTCCGGTTAAGTTGTGAAGAATGTAGCCTTTTTTTTGAAAATGATTTGAGGTAAACGTAGTAAAAGTAAAGTACAATCAAAAATCTAAATTATTGTTCACTGGTATTTAGGAGGGTTTCAAATGCATTTAAACTTAATTAATCATTGTTAATTAGAAATTTTGTTAAGTCGTCGCTCGTCCTTAAGAAAAAAACGCTGTTCGAAATGCTTAGAATGGAAATACTTAAGGGGAATTTTCGGCAAAATAGCAATTGTAGAATAAGTTAAGAGGGAAATTTACTCGACAAGTGAACATTGCATTTTAACTTAAAAATAAAGAATCGAAGTACAAACTCTAAGATGTCAAATTGTTCATGTTGAAAAGTTACCGAAGTTATACTTAACAATTGACCAGAACATTTTGGGGTAAAATACAAACTGAAAAAAGTTTTTTTTTCAATAAGGAAAAAGTATTTATTTTCAAAGACCAAGTAACTGCAAATTGAAATTAATTAACCAAGAAACTTAAACCAATAGATAGATAGATTCGATTTATTAACATTCGTTTATATACATATTTACATTGTTTATAAAAATAATTTAGTAAAATTGTTAAGGCTTGACTATGCCGTCTACCGATTGACTTCTGTTTGAAAATTAACAATGTTTATCTAATAGAAGTTTTTTGTTTGAATTAGCATTTAGAATATAAATTAAATAAATTACTGTTTTAAAAGGATTCGTTTATAATTTGATTACGGTAAGACAATGCAGTTCGAAAATAATTCAATAATTGATTTACGTTTCCTTCACAGTTGAGGAGGGCGACTATTTCTTCTGGTGACTTCACATTGCTGCCGAGCAAATTTCAGCGTATTTCACATAAAATTGGACACTTTCCTATGAAATAGATTACATATTCCCTTACTCTTAAGTTACAAGGGCTGCAATAGATAGGCAGATCCTCCCGATGTGGTATATAATTAAGACTTATCATTTCTCCTCTCATTTTGAAAATTGAAGATACGAGCTCCTGTTTGTTTTCCTTTCGGAAGTAGTTACGTTCGCTTAAATTGTAATTTAGATGGTTGTACGTTGATCAATGCACCGAAGATGGAGCTTTATTAATAGCGTCGACTCTCAGTTTTTCATCTAAATTTGCAATAATATCCCGGAGGTCAGCATCGCAGTATTTACCATTTTCATCAACTATTCGAAAGTCCGTTCTACAATAGGCAGCATGGTCTTCTAGCTTCTTATACCTCAATTGTTTTCAATGCCAGAAATTTTGGGAGTCTTTCATCTGGCATATTAAAAACTTTTTTGATATAATCAACATGACATTTGATAGTTTTGATGAAGAGCGGTAACAGTCCTGTCTCAATTGAGATCATATAGTTATGGGGTGTTTTTCGGTAAACGAAAGCATCTTTTAATGAAGAATCTCTGAAGTTTTTCGACCGTTTCAAACATCTCCCCTCCCCATACCTGTGCTGCATATATCGTAATAGATTCCGCCACTGCAAGAAAGACTTTATATTTAACACTATGTGATATTGACTGGTTTGAGAAGCATTTCTTCCATTTTGCGGATATTGCACTTTTAGATTTAATCAGTTTTTCTTTAAGGTGTGTTTCCATATTAAGATCGCTGGTTATAGTAAATCCTAGATATTTGTAGGCTTTAACAATCTCGATTGGTTCTCTGTCATAGTGCCATTTCTCATTCCTGGCTGTTCTACCAGAACCATTCCGGAATATCATCACCTTGGATTTGTTCAAATTGACTTTCAGATTCCATAACCGGCAATACATATTTAGTCGGTTAATCATCAACTGTAAGGTTTCGGCCGAATAAGCAAACAGTATGACGTCATCTGCAAAAAGCAAGGCTTTGATGAGTGTCCTCGATATTTCAGTTCCACCAGGAAGAAAATCAATCAGGTCCTCTATAAACAAAGCAAAAAGATTTGGGCTTAAATTGCATCCTTGCTTGAGTCCCATCTTCGATTCGAAACTCTCCAACTATTCGGCGCCATTCCTTACCTCTGCGTTATTTTCGTAATAGATGCTTTCTAGTACCTGCCCAAATTTTTCTGACATCTCATAATTGTAAAGCTTGAAGAATAGTGATCGGCATTCAACGGTATCAAAAGCTGACTTGAAATCGACACAAAATACATAGAGCTTCTTTTTTTTGTTCCATAGAGGTTGCCGCTATGCTTTGCAGTACAAAAATATTGTCGATAGTCAAGTAGCCACTTCTAAAACCTGCCTGAAATTGCCCAAGCAACTTATTATCCTGAATCCAACGGGTCAATCGGTATCAATCAATAATGTTGCGAATATCTTGAAGGTGGCGTTGAGGAAGGATATCCCACCAATAATAAGCCCATTGTGTAACCACATGGATCTTAAGATCTAGCTTATTCGTTGAACCAGTTAGAGTTAGCTATAAAGCGTTTGGAAAGCGTTGGAATTTCTTAAATCACTACGATCATTGTTGTAAAAGTCTCCAAGGTTGAGTCTTCGTCTTTGTGATAGGGAGGACATGAACATAGAAAGTGATACACTGTCTCTTCTTCTACTTCATTCATACAGCTTCTGCAAAAATTGTTTGTAGGAGCATCAAGTCAAAATGCATGCTTACTTATTAAGCATTGTCTTGTTAGGAATCCTATAACGGAGCAAATGCAATTTACCAACCGAAATGATTTGCTTATAGCGTTAAGTATCAATCATTGGCCAAATTAGTTTAGTTGACAGAGAAGTGGATGTATAAAACGATTTGTAGTTTGCTTTCTTTAGGTATCATGCTTTAGAAAAAGTTTACAAGTAGATTTTTGGCCATTCTTAAAAAACATGAGGAATTCTTCCTCTTCCTCGGTTTAAAAGCTCGTTGTCAATGACACTCCATTTGTTAGCTCTTTAGAGAAAGCTAATCTATTTGTTAGGCAGTTCGCCACCAATTCAACGCTACCAGTGAGTTTTATGACTTCGCCTGTACTTAAGCGAGTTAGTGATTCTATGGGGCCAATCTTTTTTTGCACTCGTACTATGGCGAGAGTCCTAAAAGATTTTAACATACATAAATCCGCTGGTCCGGATGGTATCCTTCTATCTGAAAAGGTGTTCTTCAACGCTAGCAAAACCTACTCCTTTCTCAGATCTCGTTCCGACCGGATGGAAAACAGCATTTGTTCAGCCCATCCCCAAAAAAGGTGAATCTTAAACACCCTCTAATTACCGACCGATTGCACTTACGTCCCTTTTTTCCAAGGTCATGGAAACGCTGATAAATTATCAGCTCAAGAAATATCTCGAAAATCGAAAGCTTCTTAATGGCCGACAAAACGGCTTTCGCAGCAATAAATAAACTGGTGATCTCATAGTTCAATCTCCACCGAACAGTGGAGCTAATTTTTACATCGTTTTGGAGAAAGTAAGATTATTTCACTTGATATTTCAAAAGCATTTAATAGGGTTTGGCATCAGGCTCTCTTATTGAAAATGCTTGCTTTCGGCTTTCATGAATCCCTTCTTCATTGGATTAATAACTATCTTTCGGATCGTTCAATACAAGAAGTATTGGATGAGTTCAAGTCTGAAGACCACAAAATAAATGCTGGTGTGCCCCAGGGCTCTGTTCTATCTCAAACACTCTTCCTTATTTTTATTAATGATCTCCTGTCTGCAACTTCTAATCCAATACATTGTTTCGCTGACAATAGTACTCTTAGCTTTTCATATTCGTTTTCATTCCATTGACAACTCAACTAATATTATTGCATTAAAAATGACAGCTGAGTCTTACAATTGTCAAATTCCATCGTTAAGAACTTGAAACCACGAACTGAATGCCCCTTTAGTATGGTCTTCTAATTAGTTATAACATTTTTTAATTTCTTGTAATTTACTATAGTTTAAGATGACGAATCAAAGATAATGATTATCATTTTTTTTAGAATGTTTGCTAACTTTTTATAACTGACGTTCATTATAACAAAAATCATGCTTAAGACATTAAAAATTGTTGTAAATGTTTATATTTGTAAGCCTACACTTAAGAATTTATTTGCTGCAAGATCATTACTATTAAAAATTCTATGTAAGTTTATATTAAACAGTTTTTACCTTTCCAAAGTATAATTTTGTTATGCTTGTCAGATCAAACTGAAAAATATTGACATTTTCTAAGTCATCTTATTTAAATAAAGAATGATTATCCTGTTTTCTATGTTCTACACTCTAAGTGAGTGACAATGTTGTTAAGAAAATTGCAATTGGAAAATGTCATAAAGGGATTCCTTCGTCTTGAAAACTGTATTTTATTGACGTTCCAAACCGTAAACTGTATTAATACCATTAAAAAGCAAAACCAAGTTTCTCAGTGTATTTAAGATTCTGTTTTCTTGAATCTTAATTGATTTCACAAATGTAACGTACTGCTTTCTTCGAACTTACGCGGTCATTGTTTCCCCTTAAAATGTATACTGTAATTAATTTCTTCATATTTACTTCTTATACTGTAAATAAGCCCTCTAAGATGATATTCATTATGTATTTTTTCCAGCCAATAATGTAATTCTTAAGTAACATTTTTTTAAATTCCCACAGTTTTTGACGTTTCCAATATCACACTGCAATATAATAACATTAAAACTGTAAAATTCCTTCATCATACTGTATTTTAAGAAACAAGACATTTGCTCTCTGCTCAAATATTCAATGCACACTCTTAAAAATTACAAATTTGTATTTGTTATGTGCAAATATTCCAGAATCTTTTTAAAATCTAAAATCCGAGCTTGTATCATTAATCCTCAAACAAAAAAAAGCAGACAATATACAACAAAATGTGAATCTTTTCTAACATCATTTGCCTTTTAAAAGCTTAAAGCATAAAGAAAATCTATGAAAAGTAGCTTCATTGCTTGAATTTCTTTATAAAGCATCCTCATATATATTATATTATGCATATTTATTTGAAGTCTTTATTCATGTCACATCCGATTTGAAAAGGAAACATTCACAATTGACACATTTCCCTTTTAGAACAGTGCAACATCCTATCATATACATTATCTGAGACTTTATACTTCCTCTTTCATATATGTACATACATAGTAGGAGTTTATTTGTCAACTCTTTGGCATTACCCTTAACCGCAATATTTTAAAGTCAATGTGAATGCTCAATGTCACGCTTCCAAAATCACATTCCTATGCATTTTCACCAGCAACCAGAAACTACTCGTATATGTATATTCAAGAGTTTAAGGAACCAAATAACAAAAACATGAACTTCCCTCACACACATTTGTATTATAGACCGCACATCAATTTGTATATCTACGAAAGAGTCCTTGCGGCTCAGCCAAAAAGTTAACTCGATTATATGTGTACGAGCATTTCCGTTTTCGTTGACGAGACCCAAATATATCTATTTCATACCAAACCAAACCCACGAAAACGACAACGACAACGACGAGGACGACTATGAGTAATGTAGATACGGAACGAGCTCCCAAAATCGATACAAAAAAAAGCCTTGAAACTCGTCGTCGAAGGGTCTTAAATTATTCAAGCTAGCTAGCTTGAAGCTAGTCCTTTCGTTGTCGTCGATGGTTCGTCCGTCGCGTCGGGTTGGTAAGTTGCTCGTTTTGGTCCATGACATCGATGTGATGGCGGGAAACCGCATCACCGGAAACTGCATATCCTTGCCGAAAATCAGAAACCAAAAATAACTGCTCCGTGGCCCGTTGCCGCCTCCGCGCCGTTCGTTGTAGCGCCATATGCCAATGGTTAACCCCAACGCTAACGCCGTTGTACTACCTCCCCCACTCCCTGCATAATAAGACACCACATCAAGAAGAGGGTATCTTCTCATAGTCATAGAGAACTGCACTTGACTGCAGAATGTATTATATTCGATTGTTGTATCCTGTCGATTGGAAAATCGATTCCACACTTGAAGGACTTTTTCTATGTTGTTCCGTTTAAGAATCAGGGTTAACTTCTTGACTAGCTTCGTTCGCAAAATGAATGCGGAGTCAGTTTAGTTTTTTTTTTTCTTTTTTGATGTTTTACTCTCGCATCTTGGAGAATCGAGAAGATCGAAAAGGATGTTGCAACTTGTAATGAAGTTCTTTCCTGCTGTGGTTTGTTGTGGTTATTCAATCGCTTAGGTTTTAGTAGCTTTTCAATTGCTACTTTATGCTTCGCCGTTAAGTTATCGATATCAATCTCAATTTCAAATCAAAATATGTGTACGCTTCCATTGTTTTGGAACCCACTATTAACGGTAAATAAAATCTATCATCCTTTCAAAAAATTCTATGAAGGTACGCAGCCAGTCACATTATAGGAGTATACAAAGTCCATGATAGATTCAGAGAGGTCGAAGGATACACCAGGACTATCGGAATCGCAATCGAATATCCTTAGCACCCCAAACGCACAAACAGAGTTCACAAATTGAAAATCAATAGCTGCAAGTATAGCTATAGATTGTGGGGAGATGATAATACTGAAGCTCTAACCCCTATATAGCTCCAAGTTCGAAGATTGTAGATAAAATGTTGCTCTGGTTTTTCTTTTGGTTTTTTGATGTTGTTTGGAAATAACCCTTGTGCAATGTCTGTAGGTCCTTTCAGCAATAGTGTACTCGTAGTTGTTGCTTATATCTGTTCAACGAACAATTGAAACAATAAATAAACAAACCAACCAACAAACAATTGGCAGGATTCTACATAATAGCACACACAAACTTGTATATGGTATACAACCACATCGAACACTCAATATTGAACAGCTATAAGGTAAGTTTTTCTACGGTTCGGTTTGAAGCTTCTGAATGAAAGAACAAACTATGTACACATCTATAGAAGAACTCTCAGTCAGAAAAACCAATTTAAAAATAAAATTAGGAATAGCTCTGAGTCGTAACTGGTTGCCCAAAGGGAGTTTTTTTTACGACTAAATCAACATCGTAAAGGTTTTAGAACTTATAAGTTCTGTAGAATTCTTCTTGTTCTTCTTTTACATATTCTTGATTTCTTCTTCGTCTTTTTCTATAACAATTTCTTCAGAATTATACTTAAATCCTTCATTTTCTTCAGTATTCTACAAAATTATTAATTAATTAATTAATATTAATATTGTACACTATTTCCCTTTTTTCCTCGTTTTCTAACACCTTTAATTTTAATGAAGGTTTAAATCTTTGTTCTTCAGCCTTCTCCTTAGTCTTTTCCATCATTGTTGGACATTAGTAACTTATTTCTTCTATTCTTCTAATAAAATAAATTCATAATCTTCAATTTTGCACAAAATTTTATAATCATTTATCAGTCTGCTGCAATGCGTACAATATTTTTGTAGAAATCTTAACCTTGTTTTTTTATTAATATAATACCAAAGACTAAGCCTTCTTCCATCTGTTGATGCAATACCTAAAGTATTGTACGAAATTGTTCTTCTAGAATCTTTATCATTATTAATTTACTCTTGCTTTAAATCTTTATCTTCAATTCTTTTCCTTCTTGATGAGATAAATTAAGTATCGCCAAAGTTGCGTTTAACAAAATATATTGTTTTTTTTCTTTATTTTGTTTAGTATTTCTTAGTTTTTTAATTATTGTTTCTAAGGAAATTACTGGGACTATAATTTTACATTACTCCAACTTTAAAAATGAGGCACTGATTCTAAACACTGCTCTTCTTTTTCTTATTCTAGTGTATGCATAATTTGTTGACAAACGTTTTTCTTCTACAACTTTTTAATAGAACGCTTGTAGTATTGAACTAAAGAATTTCCTTTTCTTCTTCTTCTTCCTCTTTTTTTTTCTTCTTTTACTTTTATTTTTTTCTTATATGTGGAAAATTTTATCAATCATTAATTTTTTCATCTTACTCTTCTAATTTTGTCAGTTTAGAATGAAAGTTTATACACTGTTTTCTTATAAATCTTTAAAAAAAAATATTCTGTAAGTTTATGCAATATCTTTAGTATTGAACACAATTTTTCTTCAATATTTCTGTAGATTATCAATCTTTTAATACCTTTTGTGTCTGATTAACTTAATTAAAAATTTCTTCTTTTTCTTCTTTACTTTGTCCTTACTACAATACAAAAATTCTTTTTCATCCCATGTTCTTGAAGCAGGGCTGTAGAACAATTCGTGTTCTTCATTTTGCATATTGTTTAATGGTTTTCTTATTCTTCTTCATGCGATGATGGTTTCAGTATTGCATAAGAATTCTTTTTCTTCGTTTTCTTCTTCTTCATCTTCTTTTTTTTACTTGCGGCACATAAGAACTTGATGGCAAGTATTAAAAATAAAAAAAATAAATTAGGTGGCGCAACAGTCCGTAGAGAACCAGGGCCTAGTGACTTACAACTCTCAACCATTCCTGTGTGCGAGTACTGTTGTCAGGGATGGAGGGGACCTACAGTTTTATGCCGAATCCGAACGGCTAATTTGAGAAAGCACTTTTTCATGACAAGCATTACTCTTGGAGAATTTGTCAATTCCTCGCAAGAGGCAGTACCCGTTTTTTTTTTTTTTAAATTAAGGTGGCACAGGCAGGGATCGAACCCAAGACCTCTCGCATGACAGTCCAACGCACTAACCATCATGCCACGGGTACTACGATGGCAAGTATTGCATTCGTATAAGATTTCGAACTCGAGATTTTTATCAAACATGGCATTATAGTGGTAGAGAAGTCGAAAAAAGTGGGTCCCCCGATTCCATCCGTCTGTCTGTCTGTCTGTCCTCATTCCTACAGCCCAAACAATTGAGTCGATTGACTTCAAATTAGGAAATTAAGGTTCTTAGCCGATTCGCGTTAGGCATTATTTCAGTTTGTTTAATAGTAAAAATAAAAGTAGTCCCAATCTCCCAATACAAATTTCTTAGCCAAAACCATAAATTCGAATTTCCTGAAAAGTGCACCGATAGATTTGTTATTTTTTTTTTTCTTAATTTGGTTTCGTTAAATATAAAATAAATGTTGTTGTAGAACAGTCATTTTGTTTTTAAGGTTTCTCGAGAATTGTTCAACCAGCTTCAGTCAATAATATTTTACGATCAAAAATGTCATTAGTTTTATTTTTGATATTTAACAAATATTAAATATTTTTTTGAAAATTCGATATCTCAAAAATAGGTAATTATTTTTTTATGAAATTGAAATGTCTAACGTAAATTAATAAGCTCTTAATAACTGCATACTGAAAATAATTTTAAACTAAAATTGTAACATTTTATATACAAGAAACTAATTTAAAAAAAAAAAACGCTTTAACGATTTTCAAATACATTTTTTTAAAAATTAAGGTTTTTTTAAGGAATCAGGTGGCATTTAAATTTTCGAAAACAAACTTTTTTGCAAGTACATTTTTGAATTGAAAAATACAGAAAATATTTTTAAACAGTGTAATACCATAATAATTAATATGATATGAAAATTGACTCATGTAAAATGCAAAATGTAAACGTCCTATTATTTTGGGCGATCGTCTCGAGCTGTTAAAAAGGAACCCAGACTATTCAACCAATGAGATCGCTCGTTCTATCGCCCAATAGATTAGCTCCTTGTATTTGATTTCAATAAAAATAAAATAAAGACTGACTCACTCTTAAAGTAAAAGTCGATAAGTAAAGTTCTATTATTCCTTTTAATTTTAATATATTCTTTCCTGTTTTATAAAGATAACTAACGAAAAAATATAAAGCATTTTATATAATAAAGAGTGTTTTAATTTTAAAAAGTATTAAAAAACTCTTTGGATACATGGGGAAGTTCGTACATTTTATTTCATATTGTGACTATTACCAAAAAACTTTATCCAGGGAATCTCTACCTTTCTTTATTCTTAATTTTCGTAATTATGTCCTCTTTATTTTGCTCAGTAATAATTAATTGTTTTTTTGTTTAAGTTTCTCTTTTGGTGCCATTGTTTCCTATGTTCTTCGCATTGTTTACATTCAGCACTGAACAAATATGTGTCTTAATTTTTTTACAAAATTATTTTTTCTACTCTCTACTCTACTTCTTCTTTATTTTCTTTTTCTTCAGGCCGTATATATGTATTACCAAAAATCTTGTTTTCTTCTTCTTCTTCTTGAGTATTTATCAAAACTTTTCTCTTCTATGACTTTTTAGTGCAAATGCCGTAAAAAATATTCTTCTTCAGCTTTGTCCAAAATGTTTTCTTTCTCATTTCTTAGACTTGTATGCTTGTATCAAAATGTCTTTTCTTAATTCTTCTTTTTAGTTTAACGCCTCCTGCTTCTTTTTATTCATCTTCATTTGTTCTTCAGTATTGTTAAAAGTACTGGCGCAAAATTTTTGTTTTGCCTTTTATTAAAAAACGAGCATTCAAATATGTCTAAAAAGCGACAGTTCTTGAAAATAAACAAAGCAAATACGCTTAAACGGACCTTTTAATTGTAATTCCCATCTGTTGACTGGATCATTCCATCCACTGCTCTTATAACAATAATTATTCAAATATCATATGGGTTTAGCAAATTGCTAAAGGTTAAAGTAGCCATTCCGTGATTTTCACTTTACCAAATTGTTAAGAGATAAGATGTTAAAATCGTATAAGATTAACTAGAGCACCTTTTAAGCCTGGTAAATTGCTAAAAATAAATTTAACAATTCACTAAATCGTTTAAATTTTTTTTTATACTTTTCTTCTTTTTTTTGAGTAAAGCATAATGGATCTTCAACTGTAAGTTATAATTCTGAGCAAAGGCATAATATCACTCATGATGCCATTTTAAATATCTGAAAAACTTAACAGAGACAACAAAGCAAAACCAATCAAACGGATATGATGTAAATATGACACAAATCGGCAGGGGGGCAGACCTTTCTTGGAGTAAAAAAACTTGTGAAAATGACAGAGAATATTTGTCTGTTCTTCAAACCATAGTGAATACAAAACTTGAATTTAAAACCTTTAACATGTCATAAGAAATAAATTTAGTTTGATTCCAAGAAACGTCCTTTAAAATCGACCTTAAACAATAAAAACAAAACAAAAATGATTTAAAAGAAGACCCAATCGAAGACACCAAACATAAAACGAAAAAAAATAACATACATATACTCCTAGGTATGTTTGTATGTATCTCTATAAAATTTTTGGAAGGGGCTAAGGATATTGTTTCCGGCGGGATTTAACTTTCTCAACAAAAAGGGATATAAATGTCGACACACAATTGAGATATAAACTTGAGAATTTCTTCGGGTTTTTGTTTCGACAATTTCATCTTCATCTTCATTTTTTTTTCTCTTCTTTTTGGTTTTTATATTATTTTTTGTATAGCTATCTGATTTCTTTCTCTGTCTCTGATCTGTCTCTAGACATTGAGGAGGACAAACTTTATAGCCTTAATGGAGATGATGTCTGTGATAGAGATAAAAAAAAGGACGAAAGGTATGACATAAGGTCCTTGATGTCCTTGATGTGTGTGCGAGATGGATTTTTATTGATTTCATTTGTATTTGTTAAAGGGCGCACAGAAAAACATTTAACATCAACATGTCAAGACTCAGAAATGAGAGAGGGCTCAAATAAAAATGACAAACATTGGATAGGAATAAAACCAGAAGATGGAAAATAAAAACAAATTTGCTGATTTGAACTTTTTTCGATCTTCTCTGTGGTGGGGTTTCTGTTGTTTTATTGAAAAACAACTTTTGTTGGAATTTTTAATGCATTTTTTCTTCATGCATGCATAATTCCTTAAAACTTTGAACTCCTAGAACTATTGATTCCTTAAAAACGCATCCTTTCAATGGTTAACCAAGTTATTTCCTTTATGTACAGCTCACAAAACATCGTTTCTTGCCACAAAAACACGTTAGCTATAGAGGTAAACTATTTTCCAGTGGATAAAATTGATATTATTTCAAGAAATTACTTTCCAACTCAACGAAACTTGATGAAGAAAAACAATAAACTATACCACAAGATTGCAACTACTACAACTGCAACCTGCAACTGACTTTCCCAGAAACTATTTTGAAGGAAGGTTAGTTAAGAGGTAGAGGAAGTACGTTATCAACAGAAATCTAATCCACCAATATAATATTGGATTTTGGTTTCCATTTTCTTTGTCGTCGTCCTCGTTCTTCAGTGGCTTCGGAGAAGTCTAAAAATTGTTATATTTATAGTTTCACAAAAAAAAATACATACATAGGTACACATAACTGTACAAACAACATATAACACAGGACATACATTTAAAGTGCAATTTCAAAGCCAATTAACTGTCAACTTCATTATTTGAAAACAACAAACTCAATAAAATATTGGTATTAACAATTTACTCGTAGTTGAAGTTGGACTGAACTGGTACTGGCATTGGCAGTGGCAATGGGCATACAGCAAGTAGTATAGCCTGTAAAATTTGAAATGATGTTTTGGAAAGCTAACAACAAAATTTCAAACGACTAAAGTAAGGCCCGTTTACAGGAATTTCTGAATTTTAGAGGGTCTAGTTACTCCAATTATAGTAAATACGAAAATAATTTTCCGTAAAGCTTTGGAAATTGACCAAATCTGGAGACAAAATATACTTTTTGAAAATTTAAACTTCTAAAGTCTAAAGTGAAAAATTTGCCTTTAACTTGTCAAAAAATTGTAAATATAACATTTGAAGAGTAGTAGAAAATAATGAATAATTTAGTAGTGCTTTTTATATTGAAATTCAAAAACTAAGTATGTATTTAAATGTTTACTTTGGCCAACATTTTTTGGTAAATCATTTTTGAGGTCTTAAAGTAACAATTTTTAAGTATTTTTGTATATAGTTCGCGCACTTAAGGGGTTATCAACACCCTTATAATGATTAGACACAGTGCGAGCAGTTAGAAAAGGAGAATAGGATTAGAATGGAGATATATTCCACATTCGTGTAGTGCAGCAAATGAAAGAATTCTTTTTTTATTTAACAGTGCGTCCGGAATTAAATTGATGAGCATTCTAAAAGTACGGGTATTACGTTCGATTTGTTTTAAAGGAGGAATGCAACTGGCTATTTCACTAGAACATTTTTTTTTGAAAATAGTGATAAAACAATAAATAAATAAATTAGGTTACGCAACAGTCCGTTGAGAACTAAAGCCTAGTTAATTACAACTCTTAACCATTCCTATTATCAGGGATAGAGGGGACCTTCAGTTTTAAGCCGAATTCGAACGGCTAATTTGAGAAAGCACTTTTCATGAATTACTCTTGGAGAACCCGTGAAAAAAACTTTAAATGTCACAGGCAGGAATTGAACCCAAGACATCTGGCACGGCAGTCCAACGCACTAACCATCATGACACGGGTACTAAAACAATGGTAGGCATGTTTTAGATCAAGAGTAGCAAATGTCTCAGTAAAAGAACGAAAATTATACTCGAGGTTCGGACGAATAAAAGCTTTAAAAATTAAAGGCAAATTGGAAGGAGTAACAAAATTCCTGCATCGTCGGAGAAAACCTAAACACTTAGCATCATTTTTGGTGATGTTATTGTTGTGATTATTTTATAAATGATGATTTGTGGTGCGCATATCTAGAACTGAAAGCTATTCAGTCTCCTCAATGTAACAACCACACATGGATATTGTCATGGGAAGAGGGTTATTCCGCTTTTACGCCAGTAGACAGAATTAAATTTTACTCGGTTTTTGATTCCCCAATGCTGTCAAGATCAAACTCATCGTATGCAGCAGTTAGTAGGCCATATCAGAAGGAAAAGGATGAAAATCTAAGAACCAATTTAAAAAACTAAGGGTACTGTCATTAGCGAAACAATTGAGTGGATTAAAAGTTTCAGACAAAAGATCATTTATAAAAATAAGAAAAAGTGCTGGAGACAAAACAGAGCCCTGGGGCCCTACTCGAAAGCCAATAGGATTTAAATCCGATATTCGATTCGTTTATGTATTCGTACTCTGTAAAATATTCAAATCGAACAAAACAATCATCTACTACTTTTTCTATTTATAGAAAAAGATTTGCCCAGTCTCGAAGTATTTCTCATGAGATGTGTCAAAGCAAAAATACAAACTCAAAAATCAAAACAAATCACAAACAAGACGAGGAAGTTGAAATTAATTTTTAAATAGAAAATATAAAATTCAATAAAAAGTTAATAAAATGGATTCGGTTGCGCTGTGGATGACGATAGTCTTTCTCACAAATTGTTTGAAGTGTTTCGGGCGTCCGAGGCGTTCAAACGTCCCTTGGCGAAATCGGGATGAGCACAAATGAATTCCACCATAATTTCAAATTACTTTTGTTTGGTATGCACATTTTTCGCTGATGATTCCCTGTAATGAAATTTATTTGCTTAAATTTTAAATAAAATTATTATATCCTTACTAACATTTTATCTATTTCACACAACTTAACACAATTTTCCTTTTGTTTCCTTTAAAAACGGCCTTCGAATTGCAATCCGTTACTTCTCTTGGTGAAGAAACAAAATTTCCGTTTTCGAAAGCTAATGACATTCGGAAACGCATTGCCAGGTATGAAAAATCCGAATGCGGATTTGTCACTCCGTAAGTACTAGATTTATTATCCGCATTAGAAATAGAGAGTACAAAATATTCGTTTTCGAAAATATTTGCTTTCGAAACGCATTACAGAGTAGGGCCCCGTTTACCACTGTTTATTTTGTGGATATCATATTTGAACTCGTCTAATACGAATAAAACAAAAAAGTTCAATAGCGATGATACGATCAGAGCCTATTAATTTTTCTAAGAAAGTTTATCTTTAAAACAACAATTTGAAAACTGTCCTCAGATTTAGTTAAAAGAAAGTTTTATTTAAAACAAAAGAAGGTGCTTAAGTACTTTAATTTTCTATTCAAAAATTCTGAACTAAGGTATAGGTAAATTTTTCAATAATTTTGGGCACGAACAAATTAATTGATGTACTAAGCAAAAATACCCTAAAGTTAGAGTAAAGCACAAAGAGGTTAGAGGGGTCGAAGTTGAATTTTATCGGTTTTCAGAAAGCTATGTTGTTTTCTCGAATTGTAATTAACTAATTCTGCACAAAAAAAAGATTATATCACCTTTCTTCATACTATTGATAAATTTATGTTTTTAAGTGAGGAATTTTTGTAAAAAATAATGCTAAAAGTTGGTAAAAATTGATTTCTTGACACGAATATCTTAACAAGAATTAAAGATATTTAGCCCTATCATGAATTCCATCCTAATCGGAAATTTTTACGAATCCCGAAAAACTGTACCATGAAATCCGTTCGTAATGCAAAATTGTATGAGATTTTCCACTACGAACGGATTTCATGATACAGTTTTTCGGGATTCGTAAAAATTTCCGATTACGATGGAATTCATGATAGGGCTGATTGTCTAAAAAAAACTCAATCGGTTTGTTTTTATAAGAAATCAAAACTTTCAAAAACTGCTCCTAAATTTTATATTAATTGGTTTCGACTAAAAATGTCGAGAGCAAAATGTCAACTTTTTGTCCAATTGAACATTTTTTTACAATCAACGATAACCTATGTACAAAAAGAAAGATATGTACTTCAAATTTGTTTATCTCACAAAAAAAAAACATTGTTATTAATATTTTGTTAAAGTTTTAGAAAAATCTACAGACTGGAGCGGTTGGGAAGTTATCAGTGGGGATCAAACCCAAGTCTCTTTTTGAAAATTGCCTTTATAAGACAAAAACATTTAACGATTTGTTTAAGGCCATTCTATCATTTTAATTTCATTATTTTTAATAAAAACTGTATTTGTAGTCGGTTCTTAAGAAATGGTCAAAGAAGAAAGTTATCCCAAACAGATGGAAGTAAATACAAACCTTGAAATATGGAGAAATGCCAGAATTTTCAGTTACAAAAACCAAATCTAATACAATTACTTCAAATGGGAAGTTAAAAATGATAAGTTTTTATTATAAGTTTATTAAATGTCAAAACAATTTCATCTACATAAATGTAAGTATGTATGTATGTACATATGAGAGAGTTAACTACATAAGCTACTTAAAGGCCTTCCTACTATATTTTTTCACAAAAACATTTGTTTAAAATCTCAGCACGTTTCGTATTACCATAAGAAATTAAATTAATGATATAATTGCACAATTAGTTTACTTTGGAAAACGTCCCTTACAATGTACATTTGTATTTGTGTATTTTTGTATCGGTTTTAAAACTTATTGGACAAACTAATCAAACTTTTTAAATATTTAAATTTATTCCGTAGTAATAAAGTTTGTGTGATACATATGTGACATATGTTAGGTCTTATTTCTTTAAAGTTCTTAAGGCTAATAGCGTTATCTAAAGAAAAAAGTATTGGAGATTCTACATTACCCATTTTGAAGAATAAGTTAAAATTGCGTCTCCATAACGTATGAAAAATATGACGTGCAACCGTCATTAAAAGTAAAGTTTTTAAAAAAATATAATTTATAATGAGCTATTAAAAAAAATGAAATCTATTATTTGCAGGATAGTTGCATTTTCACTTCCAGTACAAATCTTAAATTTCTACAAAAATAGTAAGTACATGTTTTCTAACGTTTTTTCGAAAATCTTTTAGTAGAAACTAATGATTTTTGAAGGGTTATTAGACATTTAGAAACAATGCATACAATTCAGAAATATCGATAGTACGGTCGATATGTTTTAATGCTTCAAGATTGTTTCATTCAAAGTTGTTCGTGGCTCCGCACTTAAATGTTCGAAGCCAGTTTATCGCTATAGACATGAACCTAAACAAAACTTCACAAAAATAGTCTAGAGGCTTTAAATCACACGATCTAAATACTTTTTTTTTACAGAACTCGCTTCTAAATTGGTTCACTGTTACACGTGCTGTTTAGCATTTGACACCGTCTTGTTGAAATGACATGACATCCAGGTGAAGCTGTCACAGTAGCTCTAACATAATTCGCACAAAACATTGACTTTTTCTGGAGGGTATAGATCTAACAATACTTCTGGCTGCTATTCTCTCCAAATAGGGCAATTTTGCTTGTTTACGTATCCTTTTAAGTAGTATTAGGCATCGTCACTTAACACAATATTTCGATAAAAACGTGGATCTTTGGCCAACTTTTAAAGATTCCGTTTAATAAAAATTCGGGGTTTTGGATGGTTTTTGGCTTCAATTCTTGAACCACCAGTATTTTTAAAAGCTTCACATCTAAATTCTTCAGCAAAATTTTCCACCAATTGTTACGAACGTTGCCGAATCAAATTGTTTATGAATCCATATTTGGGATTCTTTTAAGGAATTGTTAAGGACGTATATATTGTACGTTGCCACCGAAGACTATTTCTTCTAATCATAACCAGACATTTCTACTTTCAGAACAGAATCACCTGCAAAACTTACTCTGGATTTAAATTCTTCTCTTTTTTTGTGTCCAAAATAACTAAAATCATCGTAGATCGACCTGATTTTTTAATTGGCGATTCACCCTCTTAATTTTAATACTCCATATCATAGATAAAAGAACCCAAACACAGAGAGAGTAAGTATGGTTAACTTCAAACTGTGAATGAACTCAATAAATTTTTACTTTTAGAATTTACAGAACGTAAAATTACTCTACGAAAACATTTTGATGAGTTATGGCTGCGACTTTTGGAGGAAAAGAACTATTAAACTTATGGTTTATCTGATGATTACACCGTAGATGTAAGTAAAACTTTCCCACCTCCCATCGGATCCGCTCTTGTCAAAAAAACAAACTTACAAAATTGCACTGAAATTGCACTGAACTTCCTCAACCAAACCCCACTCTGATGAAAAGGCATCTTAGTTCTGTTAATTCAACAGTTCGAGTTCGAGAAAACGTTACACACAAACACCATTCACAGAAATACTCATATAATAATTTCTGCAAGGCATTTTTACCATCAAGGACTGTACGGCCCATTAAATCCTTTACATACCTACATCCTATATGCTCGTTCTTATAGTACCTAGATCCTAAAAGCGAATGCAATTTCGAAGTCGGTCTAACGACTATACGAACAGACTAACAGGAACAGAGTCAGAGTCAGAGCAAATTGTCCATGGAATTGACATTGTCGAATATTATTTTAAGACTTCAGGGGGCGAATTATGATACTTTGTGGTATTATATGAAATTTCAACGATGATGATGGCTGGTTCTGGGAATGAGTCCTTCCTTCCTTCCTCGAAAAGAGAGTAAAATAGGGTAAGTGTAGCCTTATACAGTATCTTGATGTTATATTATATGAGTATTAATATTTTTGGGACGTTTTTGATGGTTCTTTGCTTTAGACGTTAGACGTTGGTTTTGAAATTTATCCTTAACAGATTACCTAAGATAACTGCTGGCAACAGATGTTGTGCATTGTTTCAATAATAATCTACAATTTTATATGTAAGCGTGGAGCCTTAATACTCCTCTTATACGAATAGGCTATGAGGTTATATGGTACCAGTTTGTCTTAAGAGGAAATTAAATACCAAATAAAAGACTATTAAATGTAAAATAAAGTACACATGACGCATATACCCACGGCGGCATATTATTAAATCGCAATAAATAATTGTTTATAGACTTATGATGATTAAAGGACTTTGCAGATTGTTGGATTTTATTGCTCAAATAAATTAAGGGAGATATATACTAACCTAAATAAGATATATAGATCTTCTGTTGGCTGGTATATTTATTGACAGTTAAAATGACAAATTATATGCAACATATGTCTGCAGATATTTGGAAAGATTAAGAACAATATTTTGATGCTTATTTTCATATTTCAGTCGTGATTTATAAAGGATGTCCCAAAATTTGTGTAGTGAATTGTTGGCAACACTAAAACTTGTGAAATGACAGCTCAGAGTGAAAAAATGAGATATTTCAAAAAATAGTGACAACTTCTAGGTAAATTACAAATTTGTGTAGATTTGGGCATACATTTGTTGGATCTCCACCTGAATACTTGAGAGCAGAAATGATTTGATGGGACTTAACCTCGTAGTTAGATTCCTAAACGATCTTAAAAAACACCCCTGTTGATATAACCAAAACAATTTTTAGTCTTATATCTCAAATCGTCTAATTTGCATTTTATGTTTTCAAATAACATTTGTACCAATTGAAGAAAACACCAAAACACGGAAAAAAGCAAACAAATAAAACATAAGCCACATCACTGGATTATGATTATAATGCTGATGACGATGATGAAAATGATGATGTTTTCCACAAAAGTATATAAATTCAAATTTTACCAAATTGACATGTTAAGGCAATAAATGAAAACCAACAAAAGCCAAAGCCAAAACCAAAAGCACTGAAAACGGCAACAACGACGAGTTTAAAAAATGTCACGCTGTAGATGTAATGTGCTCCTTCAAGGTTGGTTAACTGTCAGTGGTGAGGAATCAGGAAAATGTGCGGATGGGGGCGCCACTGTCGTCGTCGGCAGCGTCGCGTCGTATTTTTTGGATGCGAGGATATGGCAAATACCAATATTGTGCGAAAGGAGATGCTTTTTTGACGTTGCTTTTCTTGCAGGATTGTGTGTTTTATTTTTTCTTGCTATTCAAGCTTCTGTGTGTAAAGTTAAATTTTATGCTCGATTGAGTGAACAATCAACTTCACGCGGATAGAGAGTGTGGAAAATCAAATAATATTTTCCTTAAGATATACCCACGTGTGTAAAAAGAAGGAATGCGAATTGAATTTGCATGCTTCAGTGAATTTAAGTGATGGCTTGTGTGTTAGGTTTACAAACGACCCCAACCCCGACTCCGACACTGACTCTGCAAAAGGAAGAACTTTTTGACGAAATTATTTTAAGGAATCTTGCAGCTTATTTTCTTTATTATTTTAAACTGATTGAGAGCAGTTTCATTGAATAAGACGATTGAGGATTAAGTCATTGAAAATTTTACACTCAAGTTATTGCGGGCAAATAAATTAAAAACGTATTTTTAGAATGGCCTCATTGATGAACAAGGAAAACAAGCACTTTTTGACATTTAAATTCAATACTTAGAGTGAGATGTAAAAAAAAATTAATAGCATTGAAAGTATTATGCACTTTAAAAATGTCACTTTAAAGATTAGTTAGGCTTCTGTCTATTTTTGCCAAACGTTTGTTCGCTAAAAGGTCTCCAAAAATCTGACCAAGTTTTCATTGTTTTTGAAATACTACATTTTACTAACCATCTATCACTGTCACAGAATATCAGAGCAGCTACCACATTTTGTAACTCTAATTATGCCGAAGACGCAGAAAAAAGCATTAGAAAAAAGAGAGAGTACACATTGGTTTTGAATCCCTAAATATTTCTATGAGTATACTGGTGGGAATTCTATGAAGCTCGATTATTATCAAGGAATTGTGTGGGGGAAGAAATAAAACTGCCTATTTTTCTAGAGCACAATCCGTCAAAATAACGGTAAAAAGGTGTGCGGCACGAAACTTTACGACGGTGTTTAAGCGACGTAAATAAATCAATAAATAATGATATCATCACTTACCAATTTAAATGCTCTTTGTTCAATAACTTTCTACAAGAAAAACATATTTTGGTATTGCTCCATAAAACCCTTATTTTGTTATGAGGAGTGGTGACGAAATTTTTGATGTCTTCAGAAAATTCAAGCAGATGGTAGAGTGCCAAACCTCGAAGAAGATCAAAGTCTTACAAAGTGACAATGGAAGTGAGTATCTAAGTGCCAAATGTTCATCCTTTTTAGACAAAAGACAAGGTAAATCTAAATTTCAAGCAAAGGGCGTAGAAATGATCATGGTAGGTTATTCTGAAGAGTCTAAGGCTTATAGTAGGTTGTTTGATTCAAAGACAAGAAAGGTGGTTGAGGATCGTAATGTTGTTTTTTATGAAGACACAAATGTTTCAGTTGAAGATAAAACCGAAGATGACTTTATTATTTTCAATTTTGAAGAGGAATCCTTGGCTGCCAAACCTTATTCGAGAATAAGTCAAGCATCAGAATCAGAGAACATCCCAGACGTCCCTCAAGAATTAAGAAACCCCGAATCCAACCCTAGAATTGGTCCAGGCCGTCCAAAACTGATCAGAACTGGAAGACCCGGGCGACCAAGGAAAGAGTACAATGTGATCGATTTAAACTCAATCCAAGAAGAAATTCCGACCAACGTCGCAGAAGCATTCAAGAGTCAAAACGTGGATCAATGGAAATCTGCAATGAAGAAATAATATGATGCGTTAGTTTTAAATGGTACCTGGGATTTGGTTGACCTTCCTAAGAACTGTAAGGCCATAGGCAATAGATGGATCTTTAACATTAAGAAGAAATCAGTCGCTAAAGGTTGTTCACAGAAATACCAAGTAGATTATTTTGAAACTTTTTCACCTGTAATAAGACTTTCTAGTATTCGTTTGATCCTTGCACTTGCTGTTGAGTATAAACTGTTGCTCCACCACGTGGATGTTACCACTGCATACCTTCATGGTGTTTTGGAGGAGGAGGTTTATATGAAACAACCAGAAGTTTTCGAAGATGCCAAAGATTCAAACAAGGTCTGTAAGTTGAAGAAATCCATCTATGGTCTCAAACAATCTGGAAGAGAATGGAACAAAAGGCTGAATGAAGTGCTTCTCAGGATTGGATTCCAAAGATGTGTTTCTGACAGTTGTATTTATGTGAAAACAAAAGAAGATGAAATCAACATCATAGGTGTGTATGTAGATGACATCATTTTGGCATGCAGTTCCAATAAATCCATGGAATCAATTAAAGGACATAAAGGACAAATTGATTCAGAGTTTGATATCGTTGACAAAGGACCTTTGAAATATTATATTGGTATAGAAATTGAAAGAGAAGGGGACAGAGGCTCGATAAGTATTTCTCAAGAAAAATATATCAAGGATTTTTTAAGAGATTTGGATATGGAAACTACTCGGAAATGCTATACACCGTTAGACCCTGGAATGAAACTGAAAAAGAGTACAGAAGTAAGCACCGAAAAAGTTGACCAAACACTCTATCAGTCCCTCATTGGAACTCTGATGTACTTGTCCACCGCTACAAGACCTGACATAACCCACTCGGTGAGTAAATTAGCTCAATTTAACTCAAACCCAAATAGAGACCATTTAAGTGCCCTTAAACACCTGATTCGATATATTTCAACCACATTAACATACAAATTAAACTTTAAGAAGACTTCTAAGAATCTTATAGCTTATGTTGACGCTGATTGGGCAAACAATACAGATGACAGGAAGTCGTACACCGGATTTACGTTTATTCTTGCTGGAGGAGCAGTAACTTGGCAATCGAAAAAACAAACGTCTATAGCATTGAGCAGCACTGAAGCAGAATATATTGCGATTCCACAATGCAGTAGAGAAGCGCTCTACCTTAGAAGTTTAATGTCAGAACTTGGATTTGACGAACTAATCCAAGACTCAACAACAATTTTCAACGACAACTTGGGAGCGCAACAACTTGTCAAAAATCCAATTCATCATCCGAGGACAAAACACATTGACATTGCGCATCACTTCGTAAGAGGTCTGTTTGAAGATGGAGTAATTGATATTCAGTACAAGAACACCGAAGACATGACAGCAGACATCTTAACGAAGAATTTAGGGAAAACAAAACATTTGAAATTCGCAAATATGTTAGGTATCACTTTTGTTTAAATAAGTATTGATTTGAGGGGAGGTGTTAAATTAAATTATTTATAGAAAACTACTTTGCTTAAATTCAATCAACTTCAAATATTGTTTTTAGTTTTAATCAAATCAAAGCTTATATACTTTTCATTGTTGCTATGTATTTAAATAATAATATTCAGTCAGTCAATAAAAATCTTTTGTTCAGTAAACATCGAAGACGAAGTATAAGTTGTTTTACTTCTAACATTAAGTTTTCTCAAGAACTAATCTACCGATTTCAAAAATCTTCCCTTTTAGTGCAAGCTCTTGTTGATGATCAAATTTTCAAATTGATGATGATTTTTGATGATCAAAAACGTCATTATTTTTTGATTTTTAAAAAAATAATACTTTTTTTACAAAACTTGATATCTCAGAAAGGGGTGAACATTTTTTAACGAAATTTAAATGTAAAATGTTTATTTATAAGCACTAAATAACTGCATACCAAAAATATTTAAAAGACAAAATTTAAAAATTGTATATATAAAAATTAATTTAAAAAACCCGCTCTAATGATTTTCGAAAAAAAAATAAGTTAATCTAGGTTTTTTTGAGAAATTAAACGGCATTTAAATTTTTGAAAAAACTTGTTTTGCAGGTACATTTGTAAATCTTCAATCTAAATCTTAAATAATAAATACTTTTAAACAAACTTTTTTGAAGAAATTAGAAAGTTCTAGCGACCCAGTCGTGCATTATATTTCTTTCAAAATTGATTTTCTGTTGAATAAAACTTTTAAGATCTTAAAAAATTAAAGAAATCTAATTTTTGAAGTGATTTGCTTTAGATGTTCTAGAACTGAGATTTAAACACACATTTCAAGAATATAAATATCCCAAAAACAGCAACAGTGACAATTTTGACTAACTAACTAACATTTTTCTCTCCACAATTTTTAAGTTTTGTTGACTTTAAGGTCAAAATATTTTCTACCATCAGCTGCAATCTACGAGTAAGCATTCGTAAGCAGTTATTAAGTCCGAAAAAACTACGTCAAAAAAAGCCAGAAAATTCTTTATATCAGATTCTTTCTCATTTTCTAGGTTTTTGAATTTGTGTAGCGTTTTTCGCTACAACAAAAAATAATATATTCTTTTTGGAAAAAAGCTACGTTTCAAAACAATTTCTTACATTTCTGCGTGAAAGCAACAAAAACCCTCTAAACTATTGTGTTTTGCTCTTAAATACCTATGGCATATTTGGAAAATTGTTGAATTCTTGGAATGCTTTCATATGTAAAGAGTAGACCAAATTAAATAGTTAGACTATATATGTACCTTGTTGGACAACAGCGTTTTAAAATAATTTAATAACTAAAGTTGTCACTTTAGCCCTTGAAATGTGTACCTTTAAGGTTAAGATACACATTATGTTATTTAAATTTTGTATGCCTCCTTTAAAAAACAATAAAGAACATTTTTATGCGGGGAGTAAAAACTCGTCTATATGTTTAGCTTGAGACCCCTCCCCCCCCTGATTAAAAGTCAGGATCAGCCCTTGACCCGAAGTACCCGTGGCATGGTGGTTAGTGCGTTGGACTATCATGCCAGAGGTCGTGGGTTCGATACCTGCCTGCCTCTTGCGAGGAACTGACAAATTCTCTAAGAGTAATTCTTGTCATGAAAAGTGCTTTCTCAAATTAGCCGTTCGGATTCGGCATTTTAACTGTAGGTCCCTTCCATCTCTGACAACATTTCTCGCACACAGGAATGGTTGAGAGTTGTAAGTCACTAGGCCCTGGTTCTTCATGGACTGTTGCGCCACCTAATTTATTTATTTTATTCGGAGCTGAATTTTAAAATATTGATTTTTACGAAGCTAAAAATATTCACATCTGATGTAAAAATCCTTCATTACAATTCCATCCCTCCTAAAACATGTTTGAATTGCGGAAAAAATTATTCTGTTCACAAAAAGAACAATCCTTCTTAAATCATTTAATTGTTTTTCCATTTTTACGTTGTTTTATTTTTAATTCCAATGCAATTCTATTTCCATTTAAACATGCCACCGTTTATCACGCTACCTGTCAGCAGCTTTCGAGCAAAAATAAAAATAACTACTAAACTTCAGCCACTCTACCAAATTATTAGGATCACAAAACTTTTCATTTGGAAAATATACAATCAACAATATTAACTCGTCCTTTGCCCTTTATACCTACATAACCGTTAAACTTTTAAAAAAAGGTCATAACTGTTCAAGGAACATATATTTTCGGCAGCCGCTAGCGCAGTGCTTTTCAGTTTTCAGTTTTCACTAAACATAAAAGCAATTAATATTTTCGAGCTTTTTCCGTTTTTAGCTTTAGTGCCGTGCATGCAACAACTTACGGACATTAATTTCCTGTAATGTATCCTGGTCGACGAAGTGCATACAAAGGGAACAAAAATAAGCTAAAAGAGAGCAAAGTATATAGCAAAGCACTGTTCGCAGTTCTCTTCTTCAAGTGCAACTATATAAGAAACACTACGATAAGGAGTAGATTTCTACGAGTCCTTTCTTATACTCTACTGATGGTTTTTTAAGAAAATGCATGCTTCGTCCTTTTTTGTAAAGAAATTTATTTTATTTTTATTGAAGAAAAACAAGAAAAAAAAAAGAAGGATGAGACTTTCTTTCCTTTCTCGGAGAAAAAGAAAATGGTCCCGCCTGACATCCGCAAGTTTACTTCTGGTGCATTAGTTTGGTTGTTGTTCCACCTGTGCACACTTTGACTTGACTTTCAAAGTTAAAAAAGAGGACAAACAAATCAAGGATGCTCCATAAGAAGAAGAAAAAGTAAACAACAAGGGATAAAGCAAGAAAGTTTATTTTCCCTCCTTCCAAAAAAAAAAAAAAAAACAAGAAAATTCGGAAAAAAGAGAACCAGGTTGAATATTTTTGTCGCGGATGTTTCCTATTATAGAAATGGTTTTTTGAAATTATTTATTTATAAAGTGCAATGTCACGTTTATGCAGTTGCATCATTTTTTTAAATATTTTTTATTTTTTAAACAAAAAAGTAGAAGAAGAAGAAGAAGAAAAAAAAGGACACCTGATACATTGAATTTGAGAATTCAAGAGACAGAATTTAATTAAAAAAAAATAGAAAAATAGAAAGAACAACAATGATTTATTGTGTTTGTTGAATTCAATGTGTAACTTTGGATATCAGGTTGAACATCCATGAACAACCAAGAAGTGTCCTTTTTTAGAAGTCCTTTTATTTTATAGATATCCACTAAAAATTCAACAGACAGAGAGTAATGGAGAGAGCTAATGGGGATGTGCTTTGTTCTTATCGCTGTATGTTTTTAAATAAGTGCTGGCATACGTTTTTTTTAAATTTCAATTGTTTGAAAAAAAAATATTTTTTTACACAGTTGAAAATGCTTCTTATTTTAAACATCAACGGCACCCTTTCACTCGCTTATTTTAATGTTATATATAGATGGCGCAACAGTCGGAAGAGAACTAGGGCGTCGTGACTTAAAACTCTTATACGAACGGCAAATTTGAGAAAGCACTTTTCATGACTCTTGGAAGATTTGTCAATTTTTCGCAAAAGGTAATACCCTGCACAGACAGAGATTGAACCCAAGACATGACAGTTCTACGTAAAAACGGATATACGAAAAAAAAAACATATATAAAATTTTAATTTTCACAACTCATTAACTTCTGACTGCAAGCATTTTGAACTTATTAACTTCCCATATGAAGTTATTGTAATGGGTCCAATTTGTCGAATTGAAAATTTTGACATTTTTCGACGTTTCAAGGCCCCTAGAGTCGAAATAAAAGATTTTTAGAGAGATGTCTGTGCCTGCTTGTGTACGTACGTTCATACGTCCGTACGTTCGCAACGTTTTTTTTGTCGTCCATAGGTCAAGAACCAGTAGAGATATCGGCTTGAAATAAATTTTGTTATACAGATAATAATTTAGAAAGATGCATAAAGGACTCTCAAAAAAATTGAGTGGGTGGTTTTTTAACAATATCTCACGAACCAATAACACAAGAGACTTGAATTAAATTTTATATTATATTATATATTGTAATATATTTTTGGCAAAAAAATACTGTTTCCAACATTCGGTAAAACTTTGAGAAAAATCGAATTTACAGTTTTTTTTAATAAAAATATAAAAATATTGGCTTCAAACTAATTTTATCTCACAGAAAATATTGTTTTCTACATTCACGACAAAAATCTCTTTACCAAAAATTGATTTTGAAATCAAACTTTTTCATTATATGCAAATTATTGTTTGTAATTTTTAAATGTTTAAGAATAATTCAACTGACAACTTTTTTAACAAAACACGAAAACCTACAAACTTTTGAGCAAGGCAAATCGACAGACGGGATGGGAAGTTATCAGTGTGGGTCGCATCCCAGCCTCTTTCTTTTCCATATTTCAAAACATGTTGCAAAGTCTTCAAACGGTGTCCAGGGAGCTGTCTCATATATGTAACGAAGTAAATTTGGTGATTGTTGAACGGGATGAGTTGAGTTCTTGGCCAAGGGATAACGAATTTTGAATGAAGACATTAAATTATTTGGCACTAATTGAGATTTCACTTTTTTGAAGCCCAAATAAAGCTTTTTCTTACTCTCTTTTTGATCAACAATTCTTCTAAATTCTTTGATTATGATGAAGTTAAGCTCATCAGAAAATATTGATGGTCTACCTGACCGTGCCTTGTCTCAAACGTTTTCTGGGTCCTCCTTTAACAATGTATAGAACTCAAAAATTTTGTTTTCGATAGAACTTGCTCACCAAAGTACTTCTGCAGCTTTAAAAATATCACTCAGAATTCCATTTTTTGACATTTTTAGGATAACACTTTTGTGAGATTCTGTATTAAAATTAATTATGTTAAAAATAGACACAACAGTTTCTGAAAAACTAGAGTTTTCTTAGAAATACTGGATGTTTTACATTAAATTAAAAAAAGTTCATATTCACTTCTTTCGCGTATTTATTGTTGAAAAGAGTTTTCCGATTCCATTGTTAGTTCCAAGTATACGCCGCCGCCTTTAGTAATGGAAAACGATATTAGAAAAATTGCCGCCACTGCAACGGTTGCGGAACCATATATCTTTTAAATGACCAATTTGCACATTTGCAACTAAATGTCTTTATGAATTCCATAAATTATTTTTGAATCTAAAGGTGCAAAACCAAATGATCTCTGTGGACAGTTAAAATCACCTTTAAGAGAAATAATACTTTTCTTAAAAACTGTTTCCTACAAACTGGTGACTGAAAGATTTCGACAATTTTTGAAATGAATTCTTACAATCTTAACGCTTTTTTAAAGCGTGTATCGTTGAATCCTTAGTACTATTTACTTTTACTTAACAAATGTCAAGAGCTGACAGCTTCAAAAGTCACAGCTGTTTTTTGCAAGAAAAGTTCCCTGACCTTGTTATTTTTTGAAGAAGTTATTACATTGGCTATAGTAACTCTGTGTTGTAACACCTTAAGACTGTATTCTTTTTAGCTATGCGAAAGGTAAGGCCTATGCTAATAAATCACAATCGAAAACTTCTCGGAACATCTAGTGTACTCCACGGTTAGAAAGTTTAAAAATTCGGGTGTTAGATTTTTAAAATATTCAAAGGGTATTCTATCCTCTCCCGGAGCTTCCCCATTTTTAGATTCCTCTGTAACCAATTCTACCTCAGAGAGCGTGATAGGAGCATCTAAGAATTCCTCAAATATGTATGGTGGCACATACTGAAGCGATGGTGATTTTTGTGCTGTGTTGAGAAGATTCATGAAATGCATTTCTAACTCTTCTATATTGATAACTGTGCAGGTCATGTTTTTTTTCCACTTACAAGCCTAACTTCTTTCCAAAACTCCGCTGAAGATTTTGTTTTGTTTATAGTCTCAATATTTCTCCGATCCATTTCGCTTTTTTTTTTCTTACAGAGCATTTTGTAATATTTATTTGCCTGTGCATATAGCAATTTGAAGTGACAGTTGTTGGTCGTTCTCACTTGTTTCAAAAAAGCAAAACAAGCATTTCTAGCTCTCAAACATTCACTGTCGATCCATTTTTGCTTCTGTTCTAAAACTTTTCTTCTTGATAATGGGAACTTGATCATATGTTTTATTCTTGATGTTGTTTGTAGTATTGCTTATTAATTAGGGTTTCTACATCAGGACTCCTTAAACTGGTGTCGGTTACCTGGTAATGAAGCTCTTTTTCAAGATTTCGCTGAAATATCGGTCGGAAGTCGTCTCTCCATATAAGTTTTAGAAGAAGTTCAGGCACAAGCACAGCAGCTTCACTTGAAGATGATCTTACTTTGAATGTTACCTCTAATGGCATATGATCTGAAAACCCTTTAACTGCTACTCTTAAATCGTTAAAACACGAGTACCAATTTCCAGAAATAAAACAGTAATCTATTACTGAGCATGCTGAACCACGAATAAAAGTAAATTCTCCTCTACGATCACCTTCACAGCTTCCATTTAATACACCACAGTCAAAAGCATCTGCTAATTCAAGAATTTTTTCCCCCTTTGAATCACATACCTCATCCTTTGACTTTCGATGGTAAGCAATTTTTGATGTGTCGATTCCACTACTGAAATTATTTTGTGAAAAGCCTATTCTTCCATTGAAGTCTCCTATCAGCACCACATTTGTTGGTTCTAATGCATTTAAGAGGTCTTGCAGTTTTTCAAAGTCGCGTTGCCAATGACTACAGTTCAGATAAATTGGAATTATGTGGTGAATTTTTCCTTCTAATTTGATTTCTATTATTCGAACTTCTTTATACTTCTGAACTTCATTACATCGTCTTTGAAATGCTTCCTATATCCGAAGAGCTCTCCACTACTTCCTCTCCAAAATATGCTGGTCTTAACAGCTGGTATAAATACTAATTCGTAATTTATGAAAATATTCTTATAACTAGTTTCATCATAATCTACAATATATGTATATATTTTTATTTTTAAGCCCGGCGACATTGTAGCTTAATATTTTTAACATTGAAAAGCTTAAGTTTGCCTGGCAGACGGTTTCTTCTCAATTGGATGATGCGACGTGTGAACTCCTGCTTGGAAATCCACCCGAAAAGTGTACAGCAGCTTCTTCTTCACTTCTGTTTCCACCCTTACCAATAATTTGAGTAATGACATTCCTGTCATTAACATTTTCTGAAGTTGACGTTTCGTTAAAAATAAATAAATTGGGTGGCGCAACAGTCCTTTTGAGAACTAGGGCCTAGTGACTTACAACTCTCAACCATTCCTGTGTGCGAGTACTGTTGTCAGGGATGGAGGGGACCTACAGTTTTAAGCCGAATCCGAACGGCAAATTTGAGAAAGCACTTTTCATGACAAGAATTACTCTTGGAGATTTTGTCAGTTCCTCGCAAGAGGCAGTACCCGTGAAAAAAACTTTAGATGGCATAGGCAGGGATCGAACCCAAGACCTCTGGCATGACAGTCCAACGCACTAACCATCATGCCACGGGTACTACGTTTCGTTATTGTTGTTAATTTGTTGTGTCTTTAATTTGTTTAATAAAATTATTAACGATTGGGGAATTTCTCCAATAAGTTGTTTTATTTTGGATAAACTGTCGCTGTTGCTTCCATTTCTCAGACCTTGCGATGAATCCCATGTAAAAATAGTGTCCTCAACATACTGTCTGTCGTCTCTCACAAAAATTTTCATTTTTGGTTTTGACTGGCGCAGCACCTTCATTACTGATACCAGCTTGCTTCTTCTTTGGCGTATACTTAGTGTCTTTGTGGGCACTTACGTTGGTCCCCTTAAGTTGCTTAGCATTTTTCAAGATGTTTAGAACTGCTGTTCGGGACTTTAATTTCACGATTACTATTGCCGATCGTGAACCTTGGCCGTTAACTCTATGCGCAGACTCAACGCCTGGGTTTGTTTCAATTGCGTCGATTGGTCCAGCGCATACATCCTTTGCTTTTTCGATCGGATCGATGTTTTCTTCGTGAGGCATATGCACTACCACATTATCTTCAACACTCTTGCAATATTTTTTCCATTTGCGACTCCAGAAACTTATTTCGATTTTCTAAAAAAAAAACGACTTTTGAGGAAATCTCCTCCTGTTTTGCTTTGAGGACTGACAGATCGGCGTAGAGTAATTGGAAGTCGGTCTTGGACACGAGTTCTGAAACAAGCCTTATATTATTTTCCATTAGGATTTCCCTCATTTTAACCGCACTGATTCCTGATGTTGCCATTTTGATTAGGTTCTGTGAGGGGCCACTTTTTGGGTTATTATAATGAACCGGGGAAGTTTTTTCAAGGCCTCTTTTGTTCATAGGTTATATTAAATTTGGAACCTTTGCAAGGAGATTTAAGAGTCTTAAATACTATGACTTACTGGTATTTCAATTTGCTGGTATAATAATTGTAATTTTTTCAAGTTTTCACAAAAAAAAAAAAAACAATTTATCTTTTATTTTAACGACTTTTTAAGGGTTTTTTTATGAAGCTTTTTCTTAGGCAAACCACTTTGACAGATCGCAAATGTCAAAAAAAATGCGAGGTTGAGTAAATGCAACGTTTCTTTGCTTTATTACACTTCTCAGAAGTGAAATAAGGCCAATTCTTGATATTTGGCCTTATTTCACTTGGCTTTATTTCGCGGCACCGAAAACGATATAGCGGCCATTTCGCTGATAAGGTTCTTCATTGTTAATGATATACTTTCTTCTTTACAACGAAGTAAATATGAATTGATTTCTCATTTAAAAAAAAGCCTTTTTTTATTATCAAAGTGAAACCTCTTATTGGAAAACTCTATATTTTAACAGCATCTTTTGAAATAAATGCGAATGTTGAACTATCTCCAAAAAAAAGCTAATTTTTATTTTTTTGAACACTTAACAAAATTATTTCTTAATCGAGCTTTCCACATGTGATTATCATATAAAACCATCCGCCTTTAGGTAATTTGATAAAGGTTCGACTACGTTACGAGTAAAACAAATAAACAGAAAACCTCTCTAAGTCGATTAGTTTTCCAAAACCAAATTCATATCCCAATTTGAAATATCCCAAACCCATCAAGAGAAACAAAACTTACATATGTTCGGCTCTCCCTAACAAGGAAACCATGGAATGTATAGAAACTAGCTAGGTAGGTTTTTCATCTTTTTTCAAAGTTATACAATTAAAATAATACAAAAATAAAAATAAAACTTCTTTTCGATGCTGAAACCTAAACCAACCGATGCGAGTAATTTAAAGTGCAATTGGTTTTTATGGCAATTTGCTGACTTTCGAAGGCACTTTGATGGTTATTGAAGCTCCTGGCGGTATGGCAATAGCGATATGGTGATGGTGATGGCGATGGCGATGGCAAATGTGGAATTGGAATGTGGATGGCGGTCGGTGGTGCAGCTATACACAGTTGTTGGTTATTTAATCCCGGCTAAATTTACCAGCACGAAACTATTTCAAATTGCATAATTGATAGGTATGGCCGCACCGCACCATGGTTTTGAGAGTTGAGAGTGCTTTCTGACGTATGCATAACATATTTACATATATACATCAGTTGGATTGGATTGGAACATTCGACAGTCAGAATCGTCGTTGTCACGTCACGTCACGTCGCGTCAGTTGCGTCAAACGCTCGGTCGTTCCACCCTACCCAAAAGACTCTACTGGGCCGTCTGTAACGACCGCGGTACGGCAATGGTGGCGCAGCGTGCTTCGTCGCCTCTATCATGGCTTTCTCCCTCGAAATGCAATTTCTGGCAAATTAATTAAATACATCGGCTACCGTGAGTAGGATTAAATTTCAATCAATATGAAATTGGATTTACATGCTTGGATATAATGTCTGTAGGTATGTATGTATGTTTGTTTTTGCCCGACTTGCTGTATTGCCAATGTACGATTGATTGTACCATAGATAGATATGTATGTATAAGTTCTTAAACCACAATAGGATATAGGAAAGGATATTCGGATCCGCGCTGGTCGTCCGTGAAGCCTCTGAATGTGGGGCTTTGGGAATAAAATAAATATGTATTTTTACTCCCTTTTCGATATTTTTTGTTGTTGTTGTTGTATTCCTGCTCGATTATATATGAAAGCTTTATGTATGGATACGAGCGAAGGATCCAGCAGTTTCGTTTGTTCAACCGCGTAATACGAGAGTTTGTTTGAGTTTACGGTCCGGTCTGTAATTAATATTGAGTAAAGTTATTAAACATAAGTCGGAGATAATTTTGCTCATTTGACAGCAGCAGTAGAAATTCCGTAAACCTATACTGTATTTAACAGCATCCCATAGGTTTCAACGTTAAAGAACACACATATATGTACATATGTATGTGTAGCGATTCAATACACAAAAGGACTTGCGTCATAATCCTTTGTACAAATTTAATGAATTGATTTTCAAAGCTTAGTGATTGTAATTATAGACAGAGTCAAATATGTGTGGCATTAATAAATGTGAAATTGGATTACATCAAAATGACCTGCTACCTAATATGAGTAAAGTATTTATGGGGTGACCATATTTGTGGTTAGAAAACGATATTTTTAATTTAATTATTATTTAATTTGAATAAAGTGCAAAGTTTTTCAATGTCACTTTGAAGAATTTTTTTTAAATGACATTCCAGAAACAAGGTTTTTTTTTCAAAAACTACGGTTTTGGTTTTTGATAGATACGAAATTGTGTTTTAAGAAAAATTGTATTTGGTTATTTAAAATTTTGTTCAAACATTTTGCAAAAACTAAGAACAGAATCCATTTGATGAATCTGGAACAATTATTTATTGTAAAAGAAGAAAATAGTAGACCTAACAGAGCCCTGAGAAACACTATCATTTTTGTTTATATCAATTTACATTCATTCAGAATGAAATCGTAGAGATAATTTTTAGAAAACCGTATGTCAAGTTTTTTAATGAGAAAATTTAAAAGAGATATTAAATATTCATTAGGTCCCATAATTGTTATTTATTTTTCACGGGTACTGCCTCTTTGGAAATTCCTCCAAGAGTAATTCTTGTAATGAAAAGTGCTTTTTCAAATTATTCGTTCGGATTTGGCATAAAAACTGTAGGTCCTCACCATCCCTGACATAACTTGCACAAATGTACGGTTAATAGTTGTACGTCACTAGGCTCTGGTTTTCTACGAGCTGGTGCACCACCTAATTTATTTATTTTTTTATGGTATACCATAAATTAAATATAATGTTTTTTTTTATTTCACGTACAGATGGCCACACCGTCCATTTATTAGGTATAATAATTGGCAAATTCAAAGAAATTCCATTGCTTCTAAAGTTTCTTGTTTTTAAAAAATTTAAAAGAGGTGGATTGTATATTGCATCCGTCTGTCTGTCTGTCGTCGATCATACAAGATACAGCCCAAACCAAAAAAATTAAGGTTTTAAGCCGATTTGCCTTAGGCATTTTTATCATTTCTTAAGACTAAAAGTAGACTTACAGTAGTCCCATACAGTTTTTTTGGTAAAAAATCGAATAGTCTAATTTTCTCAAAAACTAACCGATATTTTTGTTTTAATTTTTGTTAAATTGTTTTCTTAATTTGGCTTCTTTCAATTAAAAAATTAATGTTTTTATTGCCCCCATAGAACCGTTCTTTTGTTTTTAAGTTTTCTCAAGAAGTAATCAACCGGTTTCAATAATTTTCTGCACAAGTTCTTATATAATCTCAATATTTGTTGATGATCAAAAATCTTACTGTTTTTATTTTTGAGTTTTAAAAATATTTTAAACATTTTTTTCGAAATTCGATATCTCGAAAATGGGTCGTAATTTTTTAAGAAATTGAAATTTTACACATTTATTAATAAGTCAAATTAAAAAATGTATAAACTTAAATGAATTAAAAAGAAAACCGCTCTTAGGATTTTCATACACAAATTTTAAAAAATTAAGATTTTTTGAGAAATCAAATGACATTTAAGTTTTTGATAACGAATTCTTTTTTCAGGTACATACATTTTTAAATTTTAGAATACAGAACACATTTTTAAAAAGATTTAATAGTAAAAAAGCAAGATCGTCAGATTAAGTCGTGCGTTTTATTTTTAAATTAACTTATCGGGGTTACTATTATATGGACTTTTAAAAAACATCTTTTAAATGTCAGGACTAAATATTGCAATCGACCAAAAACAAATGTATTCGACACATTCAAACATTGCACTCAGTTGAAAAGAATTTTTAAAAAGGAGTGGGAAATGACCCGAGCTGACAATTTCTCACTTCAAAACTGTCTGTCATTTAAGAAACTTGGAAGAGTTTGTATGTAAGCGATAATTGAAGTTTAAGCTTTTTTTTATCGAAATAATCAAGACGTTGAATCAACTTAATTTATTTGTATTTAAAACCATTTTGTTTAAATTTAAATCAAAAGTAAGAAAAAATGGTTTAAGATGTTTCTCACTCAGATAATCCTTTTGAATTTGTTTGTGTTGAAAGCACAGATATCGTTGAAAGCTTACTATCTATCAAGTCGAACGCAGTTAGAATTGATAATATTCATCCAATTTTCGTAAAGGCCATTTTACCATATATTTTGCCCTATTTAACGCACCTTTTTAATACTATTTTAATGACTGGTATTTTTCCAAAAGTGTGGAAACAAGCTAAAATTTTGCCCATTCCTAAAGGAAACAATATGAAAGAGCATAGACCGATTTCTATACTCCCTTACTTGTCCAAAGTTTTCGAGAGAGTCTTACAAAAACAACTCAATGCTTATCTAAGAGCTCAAAATATCTTGTCCCCTATGCAATTCGGTTTTCGTCAGCAGCATAGTTGCACCACAGCTGTTATAAATGTAGTTGAACAAATTAGATTGGCCTTAGACGATGATCTTGTAACGTTTTTAGTACTGCGCGATTACTCCAAAGCCTTCGACACGGTGGATCATTATAATTTATGTTACAAACTCTCTTGCCAATATGGTCTATCATCATCTGCTGTTCATTTAATAAAAACGTATTTGCAAGGACGAGAGCAAGCAGTCTCTGTAAACAATAAAATTTCGTGCTTTCTTCCCACAGTTAGAGGTGTTCCCCAGGGTTCTATTTTGGGACCCCTTCTCTTCTCGTTATATATTAATGAACTTCCAGCTAAGATCTCGGGGTGGTCCATTCAAATGTATGCTGATGACGTTCAGTTGTTTAGAAGCTGTCCTCTCGGGCTAATCGACGATTGTGCACATATAATTAACAATGATCTCGCTGAAATACTTAGTTGGTCACAAGATAATGGACTTTTCCTTAATCCACTCAAGTCGAAATGCATAGTGATAAGTAAAAAAGTGCTTGATCTAGACTATTTCCCAAGTATCATCTTGAATGGTACACCAATCGCATATACATCCAGCGCAAGAAATCTAGGTATGTTGTTTAATAGGACGCTGACTTGGGACAGCCATATACATAAATGCGGCCGTGGGTAAGGTTTATGGAATCCTTAGAATGTTGTGGTCATCACTTCATTACACGCCTTTAAATACTCGGATGATGCTAGCCAAAACTATAGTAGTTCCGGTATTGACATATGGTTGCGAAATCTACTGCAACTGCGATGCCGTCAGTAGGAGAAAATTGAATGTAGCCTTTAATAATACAACACGCTACATATTTCGCTTGCGTCGGTTTGATCGTATATCAAATTTTTCGATTAAAATCTACGATATGTCCTTCGATCATCTTATTCGGTATAGAACTCTTCTCTTACTCTTCAATATAATTCAAACACAACAACCTTGTAGTTTGTTTAATAGAATACGGTTCAGCTCCTCAAACAGATCCCAAGCGCTAGTATACCCTCGGTTTACTTGTCGGACCTCAGAGCAACAATTTTTCATCTGTGCTATACGTCTTTGGAACCTCCTTAAAAGAAATGTAAGAAGAATTAATGTCGAATCACAGTTTCGTAGAGAGCTTCGAAGTTACTTTCAAAATGCGTAATTTGGCACTTTCTTTTTATTTTTGTTAAAATTGTCTTACAAAAAGAATCTAACAAGTGAGATGTATGTATAAAATTTTAATAGAGTTAACAGTTTCAGCATGGAAAACTTAAAAAAAAAAAATAAAAAAATAAAAAAAAAAAAAAAAAAACATACAAAACATACAAAACAAAAAAACAAAAAAAAAAAAAAATTTGTGCCTTATGAAATATTTTCAATTTTTATGTTAAACCAATTTTTATTTTTATTTTATGAAGTAGCTTATCTCCATTTATTTAAATGTATTATTAGCAAAACACTAATTTATAAGATTTTTTTTTTCTTACTGTGTTTATGCATTCAATAAAAATATATTCAATATTCAAAGATGACATAAGTTCAAAGTCAGTACTTTCGTATTCAAGACATTTTGATCAAAAATGTATTTGTACTTACTTTAGAAGTATTTCTTGAAGTTTTTTTATATTTTCAATTCGATTTTCCTTAAAATATATCTCAATATATTTGAGCCAAGAATTAATTTCTAAAATTTTTCTTGTTAATATGGATTTTTCAATAATAAAGGTACTCTTAATAGAACCTTAGTTTTGTTCTTAATTTTTCTCAGGAAATAATAAACATATTCTAATGATATTTTTCTGAAAAAGCTGTTATAGTGTTATAGACTTGAAATTATATGATCAAAAATGTCCTTTGGATTTGTTAAAAAAATTATTTTTTTTTTTGAAACTGGAAATCTTGAAAATAGGTTAAAATTTTATACGAAATTCTAAATGTAAGACAAAATATAAATGTAAGACATTTTATATTTATAAAATGCCAAAAATACTTCTAAAAAATTTCAATACATACAAAATCAGTTAAAACAAAAACTAGTAAAATAAAAATTAGTATGATAAGTTTTTTTTTTTAAATTAATTGTCACATCATTTTTTTAAGATAAACTTATTTATCTTCAAGAATCTTCAGATACAGAAGCAAGTTCGTACGACCCAATCGTGCATTTAATTTTAAATTGCTATTGTAAAAAAACTAATTGCTTGATATGTTTGAAAGCCTTTTCTGCACATTTTGGTGTTGTAAACTATACAATGCAGTAAAATTTATTTAAAATCAATATTTCTGCAGGTTCATGAAATAAAAAAAAAGGTTTTCCAAAAATGGTTTTAAGACTCCAAGAAATGTCAAAATTTTCAATTTGACAACTAGAACCCATTGCAATAACTTACAATGAGAAATAAAAAGACCTTAAGTTTTTTTATATAGCGAAAAGTTGGCAGCATAAAATTTGTCAGATCTAAAAAAAACATTTCAGAAAAATGTTTATTACAAAAATAACTTTTTTGACATCTGAAAAAATCGATTAACATTTGATTCCAAAATTTGACGATATATTGAGATAACGATAAACTAATGAAATCAAACTTATTTTATTTTATGCACAATATTGTTGTTAAAATTTTGTATGATATACAAAAATAAATCAAATTAATAGATTTTTTATCAAAGAATACAAAAATTGATAAACGTATCGAATAACAAACTTGACTTACTTTAGAGTTTTTTTTTTCCACAGCTACTGGCTTTTGTGAGGAACTGAAAAATCCTCTAATAGTATGTAATAAATTCTTGTCGTGATAAATTGCTTCTCAAATTCGTTATAAAAACAAAAGGTCCCCTTCATTCTTGACTTAACTAGCTCACTGTAATGAAATGACACTCAAAACAAAATAAATATTTAAAATGCAAAAAAGAAATTTCGTTTAAATTTTCTCTCAAAAACTGTCAAAAAGCCTTAACAGAAACTCATAATCAGTGTTGGGAGAACAAGATGGCTGCAAAAAAAAAGATCGGATTAAAGCTTCTCACACAAAACCTCTTTTAAAACGACTCCTACTTGCTCTTGTTGATATTTTTAATTGGGGTCACTATGGCGTATGTGGAACATTTATTCTTTTTATTCTTTTTTAACTGTCATTATGTTAATTATGCAGACGTTAAAGTTTGCATTCATGACTATTTGAAATTTAATCTCCTTAATTATAAATATCCCAGATATTTAAATATTTATAGAATTATGGTATTTTAATAGGTAGTTGTGAATTTTTTCAAAAAACCTGATATTCCTATAATTATCGTATATGGTCTTGTATACGATAATTATAGGAATATCGGTTGTATGGGTTCAATTGAAAATAAACACCAAAGATCGTATTTTGACCTCGTCCGGGATGTTTTTAAACTGCTATTGAATCAAATTATTACATAAAGTCTGTTTATCGTTTCGAGTTCTGATGAATTGAAAAACTTGATTAAAGGCAAAAATGATAATACAACATAATTTGAGTCCACGAACAAAAAGAAATTTTTTTAATAGCGTTTTTGTTTTGCGATTTCTGGAAAACATTGTATTGCATTTTTGTTGTTTATTTCTTATATGAAAACAGAAAAAAACTTTAATTAAACCAACTGTCTGAGCAACAAGGTAACTTTTGAACAACAAACATCAAGAGAATTAAACCAAAAGCAAACAAAAACAACAACAACAACAATAACAAAAACAAAAGGCCTTTTTTTCCTGCAGCAATTTATTTACAACTTTGCCCTCTTGTCTTTCACTTGACAAGAATTTCCTGGACCATCATATTATCATCGTATCCTTTTGTATCCTTATACAGTATACATTGATCCAGAGTTGGCTGCTATTTTAATTACTTTTCGTCATTCGGTCGTTATGGTTCTTGTCATCGTTGGTGTCATCATCACTTGTCCATCGTTCACTCTTCATACGCCATTGAACCACAGATGGAGTTAACGCCAAGCAATCAAAACTTTTTCCATATAAAAAGTTGGACATCTCCTTCTCCATCTCAACATTTCATACTGAGACTGACGCTACCGCCGCCGCCCGTACCACCACTGCCATTCGTTGACGTCGTCATCGTCGTTGTGCCACCTTAAACAGAGAAGCATCAGCATCAGCAATATAATAGCATCAGCAGCAGCCAGAGACAAAGATAAAGAAAAAGAAGAGAAGGCGAAGAATGGCATCTTAAAAGGATATAACCATATTTTCTTCCCTCATTCCAGATCCATATTTATACCCTCAAATGACGACCGAAGAAAAAGAAGAAGAAAAATCTCAAAAAAAACAAAAAAAGTTGAAGAAGAAATCAAATCATCAGAGACGAAAAAATGGAAAATATAATGGAAACAAAAGCTTGCAACAACTCCCAACCAAAATCTCCCCCAAAAGACGTACATAGAACTGAAGCCACCTAGATAAGTCGGTCCTCAAGCGTATACTCATCATGACATCGCATCCCATGGGTAAGGCAGTTGGTATTTATTTGCTTTGTTAATCACATTCACGTTACGTTTCCGCCATCACGCTGCCACACCGACCAACCATTTATTGTGCTTAAAAAAAAGAAAAACTTTACTAACCGTTAATCCAACTTCATAAATAATTGAATAGGTGTTACGCTGCAAGGCAGGGCTTGAAGAATTCCTTTTTTTTCCAAACAAAATGTAATGTAAATATTATATCGGGGGAAACATTTTGGCTTGTTTTACATACCCAAAGGCAAAACGTATTCATTGGAACCATCGCCATCGCACGCAAATAAAGCAACAAGTTTATTTTGTTAGTCTTCCGAAAGAGATTAACCTTTCGCGAGCTGGACGAATAATTTTAGTTAAGTTTGCAAGGATAATTCTCTTCTCTCTCTCACTCTCATATATAATTTTAGATATTTTCGACCACCAGACCAGGCTGGGAAGAGAAGAAAATGAACTCAATTGTAAATGAGAATTCACCTTTTTCGAGGTGAGTTTTTAACCACTGGAGAGGATAAAGAGTTCATTTTTACAATAGAATAGAGAACCAAAATTCATTCCTTTCACACAAAATTCATTCGAAAGGATACCAGGCAGGAACAAGAAATTAAAGGTTTTTCTGATTTAGTTAATGGAAATAAGCTGCTTGAAAATCAGCTCTTGATTTTAACAAGGATTTAGAAATTAGCAGATTTTTTTTCCAAATAGCAGATTTATTGGAAATGAAATTAAATTAAAATAAAGTAAATACAAATATAATAAAATAAAATAAAATAAAATAAAATAAAATAAAATAATGTTAAATGAATAAACAAAGTTTAAAAAGAGGATGGGATGCTACCCAAACTGATAACTTCCCACCTGTGCCCGTCTGTCAATTTTTCTAAAACTTTAACAAAATATTAATAACAATATTTTGTGTGAGACAAACATTTCTTTTTTCTTAAATACTTGAATTGAAAACCATTTTTTATCATTTTTTAATTGTACCTGTAAGTTGTCGTGATTTGTAAAAAAAACTTATAAATTGAATTTTTCTAAAAAATTATGTATCAATTAAGCAACAATATTTTGCACATAATAAAAAATGTTTGATTTTTTAACTTGTTTTTGTTGCAGAGATTTTTAGTCAAAAACCAATATTTATCAATTTAAGCAACATCTTTAAAAAGTTTTGTATTTCTGAAAAAAAAAATGAACAACAATATTCTGAATAGATTGAAGTAGTTGTGAAGTGAACATCGGTTTTCAATAATTTTGTATATATTTTTTGAAGATATTATATTTCTCACAAAAAAACCCACAGTTGGATTTTTCTAAAAATTGTACTTAATATTAAAAACAATATTTTTAATAATATAAAATTAGTTTCAAGGCAATAGATATCTTTGATTGTTTCTAAGACTTTCGAGTCGAAAATCAATTCTTACCAAATTTAAGTAGCATTTGTTAAGGTTCTTTTTTTTTTATAAAAACTATTACTTCGATTTATCTTAAAACTTTAGCAGATGTCAAAAACTTTATTCTTCGATGCATACAATTATTTTTGGGGTAGCTACTATCATTTTTTTTAATATGTTTGATTTTTTAAATATTTTTTTTGTTTTTTTTTCTAATTTATACAAAAATCGGTTAATTAAACTTTTTTAAAATGTATACAAGGAACCTACGTACTAGGTACCAGGGACCTTGAAACGTCAAGTTATGTCAACATTTTCAATTTCCCAAATCGGGCCGATAACAATAACTTGCTTTAATAAATTAAAACATAATAAAATAAATCTAAATAATGTAAATTAAAAAATTAATTTATATTTATAAAGTTAAAAAATAAAATAGGGTAAAGTAAAAAAATTCATCAAATATCAAACAAAACTAAATAAAACGGCTATCAAAATGCATAAATAATTTTAAAATTGATATTTTTATTAGAAAATATTCCTCCGACTTCTTAAAAATACTCTAATGAATTTTCAAAAGCGTTCATATGATATTATCTGTAAATAATACTGTTATTAAAAAATTTCAACATAAACAATATTAACGAATAAAAAAAAATTATTAAAATTACAAAAAAATAACTTAACCTAGGAAAATTCATCAGTTGATCAATTTCAAGTCATGCAAGAGAAAAATTGAAAATTGTAATTTTTATCGAAATTTTTAGATATTTTATTACCTTCACTAATGTTAATTATTTTAATTTATTAAAAAAAAAACTTAACGTAATGAAATTGAAAAGATAAATAACAAAATCTTGGAAAGTGTATGAAAACTAACGTTTCTAAGAAACTAAAGATCAAGTTTTAATAGAGAATGTTCAATACGTCATGTAAAATATTTATCATAAATGACATTAATAATTAACATGAAATATTAATTAATAAAATATAATAAAATAATAATAAAATAAAAGGAAAGAAATACATTTATAAGGTTTTTCAATAAGAGGTTTAATTATTACTTGCAACATATAGAAACTATACATGCATACATATATGGCAAGTATTGCATTTGTAAAAAATTTCAAACTCGAGAGTTTAATCTGTGAGGGTGTTTTAGATTTCTCAGCTGGGGTATGCTCACCTTGTCCAGGGTTAGTTAAATAAAGCACCGAAATTTAAAATCAATAGGTCTTTTTCTTTATTTGTAATTAACTTTATATTATTCTGAATTTATTTCATATAGTCGGTTAACATTCTTTTTGCCTAATTCTGATTTTCGTAATAATTCTTCTCATCCCAATATCGACTTGCGCCACGGGTCTGATGTAGTCTACGCGATAGGTGTCGGTCAGCAGGCGGCGCGGGGCACGTCTCTTCCGTCGATTCGGTCAGGACTGGGGCAATCGCCGTTACGCGGGTGAATTGCCTCTTATCGTGTGTCAAGTACGGCCGTAGCTGGTAAATCACAGCCGAAACTGGTAAAACACAGCCGAAACTGGTAAATCACAGCCGAAACTGGTAAATCAGAGCCGAAACTGGTAAATCACAGCCGATGCTGGTACATCAATTAAACTTGAATATTTCACAAGAAGCCCCTTACCTCTGGTGGGGGGAAGCCTCTGTTAATATCCAACTTACTTATCACTGATCCTTGCTTAGTGGCGATCGAAGTCCAACTGGTTTCTGTTCCGTGAGTTCAGGCGTATTTATAATATGCGCGGTCTGTTTCCCTGCTTCTACTTTTCTTTTTTTGTTGGTCTTGTTCGGTTCTACTAGGCAATCTTTTGGTAACAACCTAGTGTGAATTATATCCTTGCGAATGACAAAATAACCTTTGCAAATTAATGTCACCGAGTTTTGGCCAAGTTGAACTGAGTGTGAACTCAATGCTCGGTGTAGTGACAGAACGCATGTAATTTGTTCGTGTTTTCGTTGCAGATTTGTAATGCGTCATTACAAATCAAACATGATATTACGATGGTAGAGAAGTCGAAGAAAGTGGGTCCCCCTAATCCGTTCGTCTGTCCTCACCCTGACATTCGAAAGAATTGAGTCCATTGACTTAAAATTCTGAAATTATGGTTTTGAGCCGATTCGAATTAGACTAAAAATTACAGTAGTCCTCATACAAATTTTGCTTTCAAAAATCGAAAACTTAAATTTGATTTAATTAAAAAAAATTTGTTGTATTGCTCCAGAAGGGAACGAATCAACCGCTTTCAATAATGTTTGTTCCGCATAAGCTCTTATACTGTCTCAATAATATTTGACTATCAAAAATTTCATTATTTTTGATTTAAAAAAAAAATATTAAACATTTCTTTTCGAAATTTGTATTTCATTTTTTTTACGAAGTTGAAACGTATATAAATAAGCTCGAAATAACTGCATACCAAAAATATTTTTAAACTCAAATACAAATGTATACCTACCTAAAATATATATACAAAAAAAAAACAAATTTATGAAAAACCGATCTAACGATTTTCAAATAAGAAAATTGAAAAAATTAAGGTTTTTTTGAACAATCAAATGGCGTTTTAATTTTTGAAAACTAACTTTTTAACAGGTACATTTTTTTAAATCTCAAAATAAAGAAAATATTTTTAAACAGACTCTTTGGATATATGAACAAGTTCGTGCAACCCAGTCGTGCATTTTATTTGTATAACAAAACAATGATAAATTATCATGGTACAATCAGGCGTATACGCACTTTTTTCTCAAACATAAACATCTTAAAAATTGAAACAACTTTTAAAAATAAACATGCTTTCAAAGTTGTGTACTCAGATAGAATAACAAATACAATGGAAGGAAATTCATGTTACGTTTAGGGTTTTCTAATAAAAGATTTAATTTTTATGTTTAAAAAAAAAGTTAGATTTTTTAAGAGAAATTTTTGGATGTTCTATTTTCAATAAGAAGAGGATGCTATACAATTAACCATATCAGCCAAAAATTGGTCGGTACGGTTGCAAAATTATAACCTTCTTGTGAAATTTTCCATAACCAATTCATAAAATTGTTGCTTTATACAATAGATTACTTCACGAAGTTCCATCTCTAAGGTCATGAACCGATTGTGGAACATTGGCATACCCTTTATCTTGTGTTTAGTCTTAGTCTTTCGTCTTTCTTTCGATTGTTTCGTTGCCTGTTTAGCATTAGTTTTGTAGAGACTTTAAACGATTTCGATGGGATCTTGGAGCATGTTTTATTAATTGTACTGTTTTTACTGTCAAATACAAAAAGATAAAAGACGAAAAAGTGACAACTAACCAAAATGTGGGTAATTTAAAAAGAAACCCCCTAGTGGAAATTTCTTTTTAAACAAAAAACAAAAACAAACTCCGTATAAAAAAATAAAACTTCTTTTACATTACTCAATATTTAAAAAAAAATATAATTAGTTCTTCTTTTGAGTTTGCTTTTTGAATTTTAAAACTATTTATTATATTCTGTCACAAATAAATTCTAAAATAAACCCTTTCTGGGTCACAATTCAATGTTCAGATTTTAAAAAGTTTTATTATGCATCAAACACGTAGCCATTCTTTAATGTAATCTAATTGTTATTGGTGTCTTTTATTGGTAATTCAATCCGAAAATAAAACGTTTTAATTTAAAAAAAATCTTATCGATTCTAAAGCATGTTCAAGTTTATATTAGTGTTGTTTGGTTTCATATACAATCTCGTCTCGATCTCGTCTTCTCGGAAGCTTCAAATGTATTTTCGACTCATCTTGGTTCTATGAGATGTGTCCGAGCCTGGTCTTGTCTTGTTGCCAGCACTATACCATCATTAAACTTATATACTTTAACTTAAACTAAAATACGTATACTCTATTTATTTATTTAACTTAATTTTACTAAATTAATTAAACTACAAATTTTAATATTAGTTATATGAATGTCTTTATTATTTATCATTTCATTTTATCGCAGCAAATAAAAGAATTAACATTCCTGAAAGTATGAAAATATTCAAAACAATAGTTCTTTAAGTTCGCCTATATAAAAAGTTAATTACCCTGAAATTGTATTACTCTTCTGTTTTTTTTTTTAAATAAAACCCATAATTTTGTGATTCTATAGCTTGTTATTGCTATTATTTTATTAATACCATATAATAAATCTTTAATAAATGAAACACAAGCGAATAACTTTAATTTTAACTTTATTATATTTAAATTAACTTTTGAGTTTTAGGTTGGGAGCTTTGTTATATTAGCATCCAGCACACAAGACAGACGAGAATATTCTAATAATAAATGATTATAAAGTTTTCACAAGGAAAAGATAGCAAGGAGGGAACCAAAAATATTCTGATTTAGGATGCGTTCAGAATTTTCGAGATCGGAAGCGTTCCTTAATTGAAAGTAAGTAATGGTCGCGTTCATTAATTGAAAGTAAATAATGGTCGCGTTCAAACAAGCAACTTATATATGATGCGATGCAACTTTGTTAACGCGATTGAGTATTAGGTGAATAAATTAATATCCACTACAATTCACACAATACTTTAGTTTTCTCATCTCCATTAAGGGGTGTTCTTAAAAGAGATTTAGAATTTTAATTAATGATACAGGACTACAATAGTGTCTGGTACATATGTATATCCGACAGCACCAAACAGTCAATTTAATGGTCCTTCGTTAGAGCTCTATATTCCGCTATTTCGCTTATTGACGAAACCATTTGAACATAAATGGTCTTGACCATGTTTAACAACCTAAAATGGAATAAGTGCTCTGTTGAACTTCGCGAACATATTTATAAATTTCCTCAATTTGGAGCTGTTGTTATGGGGTTAAACGATTCAATATGAATTTTCAAACCACACTTAACAGAATTGTAAACATAGTTTGACATTCTCAACTGTCAAACCGTATACAACAATCAACGAAACTTCACATTCAGCTAAAAAAACACCCTTTATAAGTTACTTTGCAGTTGAAGTGCTTATAGAAAAAATTAAAACTTCAGTATCTCGAAAAATATTACAATGACTCATTTCCGGAAAAAAGAAAACACATACAAGCTGCATTTCTCGGAGCTAATGAAAACCAACACAAGAACAACTACATACCTTAATTATTTTGAACAAAAATGAAATAAATTTCAAAGAGTTTAAATTTAATTTTCACATTTACATAAGTATTTTAGTAGTCTTTTTATTAAAAACCTGCAGTGAAATTAAAAGTTTAATGCAATATAATATTAATTTCATGGCAAAGAGCATGTATAGCTGTTAAGGAGGCCCTTAAGCTCTTTCACTTTCTACTTTTAATAACAAAGTGAATAACCAACTTCTCTACTCGTATGTATGCCCCAATCTATTGTTAAAGTTATATACAAAATACACCTTTTACTCTCTCTCTCGTATATTTCCAGGATAACACATCACATTCAAATTAGACAACTCCTTCATTATTTTAATTTTCTCTATCATTTCGAAAATACAACATAAAAAAACAACAACAAAAAAACTTCACGTATCTACATAATTTCAGTTTAATCCATTCTAGAATTGTTTATATCTCTATATGTACTCAGATATAAACAATATATATACATATAAGGATATGTAAAAAAATATAAAAACAAAAACAGAAACAGAAACACAGAGGGCGCATCAAGATAAAGTTTTTGTTTATGCCTCTCTGACTGACGATGGCGCTGGTGCTGGTGATGGTGATGGCGCTAGTGTCTGGATTATATAGTGACAGTGGCATTAATTTGCATGCATCAAACTCATATCACCTTGCGTTGATGATGATAAGCGTACTCCAACAACTCACATCCATTTTCATTCTCATTCTAATTTTCTCGGAGCTAAAAACAGATATAAGGATAAAGTTATACTAATTTGAGATCATTTGAAAAGTTTTTCTTGTTTTAGGGGTATATGAACAGCATACCTACATCTCAATTCATGCATACAGTTGTGGTTATATAAATAAACCACTTGATATAATTGAAGTTAACTTTTCTTTGTTAAAAATTAAATATTTATTGGAAAATTTTGTATATTTTTTTACATGCGTTAACATTAAAACACGACATGTTGTGATTCTTTTTTACCATGCTTAGGTAGGTTAGACTTGTTGGTGCTCGGGTTCTTCTAAAAGAAATACAAAAAACTTGAGCTTAGCGTATTCAAACTTCGATTTGTAGCCAACTTTATTTTCAATAAGTAATCGTTACACTCTTTGAACTAGTATTTCAAGGTATAATAATTACTTTTATTTTCTTACAGCAAAAATTAACAATTCATTTCTTATAAAGGGTGGTTTTTTAAAAGATATAGGAAAGTTTTTCAAAAAAACAGCATACAATTCAGAAAAAGAGGCTGGGATGCGACCCACACTGATAACTTCCCATTACGTCTGTCGATTTGTCTTGATTAAAAGTCTGTCTATATGTATCAATTTTTACCAAATTTGAGTACCATTTTTTGTAGATTTTATTTTTTTTTATGAAAAAACGGTCTGTTGGATTTTTATAAAAAAACTACTGAATATCGAAGAAAACAATATTTTCTGTGAAATATAATAAGTTTGATATTTTGATATTTGTAATTTTTGAAAAGCTATTTGAGTCGAAAATCAATTTTTACCAAGTTTTGTTAATTTTTTTTTAGGTTTTTAATTTTTTGTACAAAAACTGTAAATTCGATTTTTTTTTCAAAATTTTACTGAATGTTGACAACAATATTTTTTGAAAGATAAAAGTAGTTTAAAGCCAATATCTCAAAGTTTTGAAAAGATATTTGAGTCGAAAATCAATTTTTACCAACTTTTATTAATTTTTTGTTTAGGTTTTTATTTTTTGTAAAAAAAACTGTCAATTCGATTTTTCTCAAAATTTTATCAGATGTCAAAAACATTATTCTTCGTTTCACAAAATTGTTTTGGAGATGAAATCATATTTTAGTTGTAAAATTTTCGAGGTGACAAATTTTTTTTTTCAGTTTTTTTTATTTATAAAAAAAAACCGTTAATTGGATTTTTTTCCAAAAATATAATTGTTTTGTATTACATCACAATATATAATATAAAATTTAATTCAAGTCTCTAGCGTCATTTGTTCATGAGATATTTAGGTTTAACCAAAATTTTCACCTTTTTTTTAAAATGCTATGGTAAAAAAACCACCCACGCAATTTTCTTGAGAGCATTTTCTGCATCTTTCTGCCTTATTATCTGTATAAAAAAATGTATTTGAAGTCGATATCTCTTCTGGTTCTTGAGCTATGGAAGACGAAAAAAACGTCGCGAACGTACAGACGACGTACGGATGTACGAACGTACGTACACACGCACGCACAGACATTTTTCTAAAAATCTTTTATTTCGACTCTAGGGACCTTGAAACGTCGAGAAATGTCAAAATTTTCAATTTGACAAATCGGACCCATTACAATAACTTCCTATGGGAAGTTAAAAATGCATGAAATCTTTATTTGAAACAATAGTACGGTCTATATAATTTAATTTTTGAAGATTATTTTATGCAAATGTTGACCAATGATCCATCCGCTTAGTCGAATTTTGGCATACCCTTTCCAAAATGTTTGCCGTTATCTCACGAATAAATGCTTCAATTTTGTCTTCCAATCGGCTTGTCTGTATAGACATGAGCTTTAACATAGCCTCACAAAAAATAGTCTAAAGGCGTTAAATCACACGATCTAGGCGGCCAATTGACCGGTTCCGAACTTGAAATAAAATGTTCACCGAATTCGCCTTTTAATAAGTCCATTTGGATATCATCTCACGGTAGCGCTCACCATTCACAGTGCATTGATAGCTCTTGCAATGCTTCTGGCTAATATTCACTCCAAAATCGACAATTCTGCTTATTTACGTACCCAACACGTCAGCTGTTTAAACCAGTGTTGCCAAAAAGATACTCGTAATAGCTAAAAAACCACTCTTTATAATTTTAATGGCGCTGCGTGCGGTACGGATTTTGAGACATGTCCCCAACTGGGTTAGGGAATGTTAAGTGGAACAATAGCCACGGCACTAGACTTGGCCGAGTAACCATGAAATAATCGGATGGGATTCCGTCCCTGTTTCCAGATGCAAACTAGAGAATAATCGGTGGACTTAGTCTTGTTCGCCGTAAACTAAGAACAAGGGGATTGCAAAATAAAAAGCGGGAAGTAAATGGTGTTTTGGGAACCAAAACTGACGAGACCGTGCGTACTCGAATTACTAACTGTGCTCGTAATTTCTCTCCTTTGATGTACAGTTGTACACATTTTGATACCCAGACTAAGTAATGGTAGAAGACGCATTTGTGTTGAAATTCCAATTCCACTTATAAAATATTTTGTAAAAAGTCACTGTGAATTGAGACCCGGTGAATGGCAATCGCTATACCTTATATAATATGTCCTCGGCATCTTTATGTGTTTAATTGTCTCAGGTTGAGGGTGATAGAGGAGAAGTGTAACGCTTCGTTAGAATGTGAAGACATTTGTTCCGCTTTCAGAAACTCAATTGGGCATAAAATTAAGCAAAATTAATAAGGGCATTTTGATTTTTTATTTAGCACGCTTAACATCACCTTTTGCAGTTTGTGCAACAAGTTGGAGATCAATTTTGTAGAATAACTTCTCTACACTGCTGTTCACTGCTGTACCGACCAGCCTTGCACATTTAGAAGAATTTATTTAAATGTACTCCTGTTTTAATATTCCTTAAAAGGAGGCCTTATTCATCTCATGCCTAAACCACGACTTTGAGCAAGAAACTCCTAAATTTTAATTGAATTGGACTCAAACCATTAGATTTGATGATACAACAGCTCTGCTTCGAATTGTTATCCTGTTGATCAAACTAACGGTAAATCATAAAAATAATTGGACGTTCAAGAGATTGTTCCAGACTATCATCTTCGTACTAGATCATTGGGCGTAAAACATCCCAAAAACCATCACGTGCTTAACAGTGTTTTTGGTGTATCTTGGGTAAGATTGTTTAAGTTAAGGACAGTAAACACTTTAAACTGATGTAGATTAATAACTTCAAACGGCGGGCGATGTCTTCAATTACTATTTCAAGTTTAGTTTCATAAAACTTAAACTTGAGACAAACTACAATTTAGGTTACGTTAACAAAGTTTTATAGTTTTTGATAGCATTCATAGATGATTTTTCTGGCAATACATTCTTTAATGGATCGGGAGCTAGAAACAGTTTCAGCAAATAAAGCTACAGATCCTTTAAAGTTTGTAGATAGAAACGAAGAATGAGAAGTTCATTTTCTCACGCCTAAAGAAGTAAAAAGCAACCTACACAAAATCTCTAAGGAACGAACTATTTGGGTTTTGAATGAAATAGTTTAAATAGCCATTAAAAACTGAACATTGTTATACCTAAACAAGGTTAGCCACCAATAAAGGTACCATCTTAAAGACTAATATCGCTTATATTAACCATGATTAAAGGGTTCGAAACTCTTCTAATATAAAGGTTTAGCAAAATGAAAGAAGAAAGTAGACTAATTCCGAAACATCAGTTTGGATTTAGAAATATGTAAACATTCAAAGGTACTTTTGATTATATTCTTAGATGTAGCTAAAGCCTTTGATAAGGTTTGGCACTTGGAACTTGACTCCAAACTGCATAAAGACCATCCCAGGTAGTACTATGAATTACTGAAATCCTATTCTACAAACCGACTATTTAGAGTGCGGTTAGACCAAAATCACTGAGAATTGAAGAAAACTAAATCTGGTGTACCACAAGGAAGTATCCTAGTGACAACTTTGTATTTTTTATAAGCAAGGGATATCGCAATTGGCATTAACGGAATCAAGCCCAGCAGTATTGTTGCTTGGATGCAAAGCTTAAATGATAAGACCACAGCAAGAAGAAAATATAAGAGCTATAGTTGAAGTAGAGAAGAATGTACTGGTTACAGAAAAAACTAGTGTTACATGAAAACGTTCTAAGACCAGTAATATTATAAAATAATAAATACTGAGAAATTAAAACTTAGTCCTTCATGGAATAATAAATGCCCCTTGGTATATAAGAAAAGGCTATATTACCTACAAAATGTAATGGTTACATAAGTGGTAAACATAGAAGGTATCACACAATCAGTGTTTAGAAATGATGGCGGTATTAAAAGTGCGAGACATTGTTCGGAAATCAAGAAGAACCATGCCTCTTAATTAATTAAAAGTAATTTGATGGAAAAAAGTGTTTGTTAGTTTTGTGGCTTAATTATATGACCACAACTGTCTATTCGTAAAACATTCCCAAAATACTGTAGGTTTAGGTAAAGTAGATATAGAAACCTCCATCCCTACCCCAATAGACGTTTGAAGATATACATTCCCTTAGGTTCACTAACGGCAATTAGTTGTATTCTAATAAACAGTTCTATGGTTTCTATTTTTGTTTATTTGTTTATATTTGAATCTCAAATGGTTTAAGGGGTGACCAAGTTGTGGTTAGTGATTCTAGTTATACTTTGCCTACATGTAGATAAATTATTATGTACACTTTCAAGTATTTAATCAGGAATATTATTTATTTGAGTTTTAAGTTGTTAGTTAAGTTTTAAAGTTTTTAAATTTTGTAAAAATTTTAATCTGTTTGTTTTTTTTTGTTTCAAAAGGATGCCCAAGGGTAAGGTGGACATAAACCAACAAATTTAAAACAATTAAATAAACAAATTTTGGTAGGTAAGTACTTGAGAATTTAAAATTTAAACGGATTTAAATTAATGATTTTTAATTTTTATTTCGTTAAGTACTTATGGTGTTTTTAATTTAAATTTCAGTAAAAGCAAAATCATTGCTATTGTTTTTAAATAATCTTTTTTTTTAATGTTTATAAATACAATATAAATGTAATCCATGCAATATATTTATTTGATTTCGCTGTTTATTAAAGTAGATACATATATATTTATAAAGGTATTGATAAAAGCAAAATACAAAACAGATTAATTTGGTAGAATCAAAAATTAATGGAAATCCAAGGTTCTGTGAATTATAATCACTTTTAACCAACCATTCCTTATTTCTTCTGGCCTGGGAGGCCAAATCAAAAACATAAGTTTGCGTTTGAAATATAATTTTAGCTTTCTTAGACACAATACATGTAATGAATAAAAAATACGAAAAACTTACAAAGCCATTTTTGTAAATTGCAAGCCCAATATTAACTAACATTTCTTTTTATTTCTTATAAACATTTTTTACAATAATAATACTTTTTTTTTCACTGAATGTTTGAACAACAACAACAACTTAAAGGTGCTACCACTCATTGTTTTGGCTGGAGATAATACTTTTTTTAATAAAGTGGTATTTCAGCATTTGTCACTTTTGGAACTGTCATTTTTTGAAATTTGACAAGTAAGAACTACGCCATTACCTTAACAACTCGAATTGTTTCAACCTGCAAATATTGCTTTCCCAAAACATTTCAAACTCAAATTTCGAAATATGACATTATGATGTTAGAGAAGTCGAAAAACGTGAGCCCGGTGTCTTTGCCCCTAAAACCTTAACTTAATTAATGTTTCAAGCAGGTTTGTGTTAGGAGTTTTTTTCTATTTCGCTTTCAACCAAAAATAACAGCAATGCCAATAAAAATGTTTTGGTTAAAAATCAAAAGTTCCAATTGTTTCGAAAACGGCCCAAAACGTTATTATGAAATTTTATATCTATTTTTTTTTTTTTTCTTAACTTGACTTCTTCCAATATGAAAAATATGTTTTTGTAAAACTCTACAAGGTACCCTCCTGAACAAATTCTTGTATTGTCTTAATAATATTATTGAATAAATAATTCTGTAATCATTACATTTTGTAGTCTACAACGTAGTTATCTATTTCTTATAAACAAATGTGATCTTTACATTTAAGCTTTGCATTCAAGGTGATTTGTAAACAAACCCTTGTATTGTCTTAATAATATTATTGAATAAATAATTCTGTAACCATAACATTTTGTAGGCTACAATGTAGATATCTATTTCTGATAAACCAATGTGATCTTTCCATTTAAGCTTTGCATTTAAGGTTATTTTTAAGGTTGTTTGTAAGTTTTATTGGTGTTGATTTTGTTTCGTTTTAATTCATTACGCCACTTTTGCGTCCAATTACTTAATTTACGAGTATCAACTGTATTTTGCAATTTTTATGTAGCCTGCTTCACGAATTTATTTGGCCATAATATTGCAGTATCCTCAGCAAAGATGGAAATGATATCTTTAATATCCACTGGAATATGCCTTGGCTATAAAAGATAAAAGGTTGGTCCTAGAGCACTTCCTTGTGGTACATTGGCTTTTATTTGCTTTAGTTCAGAGTAATTTTGGTCGTAACGTACTATAAACAGTCGGTTTTACACATACAAATTTTAGTATTTCCTAGTACTGCTTGGGAAGGTTCCTATGGAGTTTGTCCTCAAGTCAGAAGTGCCAAACCATATCATAGACTTGGACAACAACTAAAAAATAAAAGAGGCTGGGATGCGACCCACACTGATAACTTCCCATCCCGCCTGTCGATTTGTCTTGCTTAAAAGTTTGTCTATATGTATCAATTTTTACCAAATTTGCGTACTATTTTTGTAGATTTATTTTTTTTATGAAAAGACGGACTGTTGGATTTTTATAAAAAAAATTAATGAATATCGAAAACAATATTTTCTGGGAAATAAAATAAGCTTGAAGCCAATATTTTTAATTTTTGAAAAGCTAGCTATTTGAGTCGAAAGTAAATTTTTACCAAGTTTTAGTATTGTTTTTTTTAGGTTTTTATTTTTTGTAAAAAAACTGTCAATTCGATTTTTCTCAAAATTTTATCCGATGTCAAAAACATTATTCTTCGTTGCACAAAATTGTTTCGGAGATGAAATCATATTTTGGTCGTAAAATTTTCGAGGTGACAAATTTTTTTTTCAGTTTTTTTGATTTATAAAAAAAAAACCGTTAATTGGATTTTTTTCCAAAAATATAATTGTTTTGTATTACGTTAAAATATATAATAAAAAATTTAATTCAAGTCTCTAGCGTCATTGGTTCATGAGATATTTAGGGTTAACCAAAATTTGCACCTTTTTTTTAAACTGCTATGGTAAAAAAACAACCCACGCAATTTTCTTGAGAGCCCTTTCTGCATCTTTCTGCCTTATTATCTGTATAACAAAATTTATTTGAAGTCGATATCTCTTCTGGTTCTTGAGCTATGGAAGACGAAAAAAACGTTGCGAACGTACAGACGTACGGACGTACGGACGTACGGACGTACGAACGTACGTACACACGCACGCACAGACATCTTTCTAAAAATCTTTTATTTCGACTCTAGGGGCCTTGAAACGTCGAGAAATTTCAAAATTTTCAATTTGACAAATCGGACCCATTACAATAACTTCCTATGGGAAGTTAATAACTTAACATACTTGCTTTTCTTCAAATGTCTTTTTCACCACATCCGTGATTAGATGTGCTTGGTCTATCGTGGAATGTTTATTTCTAAGTCCAAACTGATGGTTCGAAAAAAGTCTTTTTTCTTCTTTTATTTTGCTAAGCCTTTCTAATCGCAGTTTTTCGAAAACTTTTGGCATGATTTGTATAAGCGATATTGGTCTAGAAGATGTTACTTCTGTTGATGGCATATTTTGTTTAGGTATAACATTTGTAGTGTTTCAATGATGTGGTTTATATCTTAGCTTAATTCATGCGTTTATTATAAACTGGAGTTTTTGAAGGCTATCGAAGGCATTTCATTTAAAACTCTAGCAGTGATAAGATCGTACCCTGGTAGTTTTTTATTAGATAACATATGTTGACACATTCTTCTTACTTCTTTGATTGTGACAAAAAAATTTCGCATTCGTTATTCCTAACAACAAATTGTAAGGAATCTGTAGACATATTTGCTGACAATGGTTTAAAAACATTCGCGAGATGTTCAAAATGGTCAGCTTTTTGTTTCGGGTTTTATTTGTCATTTAGAGATCTAATTGAAGAGTTTTGTGTCTGAGGTCTTTTAAGACGATTTCCTGCGTTCCATAAAGACTATTCGATAGAAGCATATGTCGACAGTGAGTTTGAACTCACTGATTCTTTTTTATGAATTTGTTTTTTAGACGGTTAGAAACTGTCTTATCATCTAGAAATCTTGAAGTTTGCCATGTTTTGGATCTCTTCCTTTTTCCAAAATCAACTGCTTTATTTCGAAAATACAGGGTTATCAATTTTGTGGTTTTAAAAGTGAACGTAAATAAAACACACGAAAGTTGGTTTTTAAGTGCTCGAGAGTTAAAAGTTTATCTGCATAAACAAGGTTTTTCGCGTAGCCCCACAAAAAAAAAGTCCAGCGGTGTCAAATCGCATGTTAGAGAAGAAGAATACGACTTTGAGAATATGTGGTTTCAACTTTATTATTTGTAAGTATTTAGTTATTTTTAGGTATTTATACAAACTTGTAAAGTATCGCTTATAATTTAATCAGTAGTCTTTAAGATTATATATTTTTATTTAAAATGTATATCTGCTTGATGAGAAATAAATAAATAAATAAATAAATAAATAAATAAGAAACGGTGCCACATGCCGTGGCGATATCAACTGGCCACCAAGAGCCAGTTGATATCTCCACGCCGAGAAATTATGAGGCCAGGAAATGTCTCTTGCAATAAAGCTATATTCAAGTTGTGTGGCATGTGGCACCGTTTGGTTGAAACCACATATTCTCAAAGTCGTATTCTTCAATAGCAGGCTAAAAAAAGTCGGTGATCGTATGACCATAACGCACCGAATTGACGGTGGCAGTCGTTCCATCGTCGGTCGTTTTCGAAGAAGTAAGGTTCAATCACACCTCCAGACCAAAGAGCTCACCAAACAGTGACTTTTTGTGGATGTAATGGCGTCTTTTCACTTACTAGAGGATTCTCAAAACCCGTAAGACAGTCCTAATTTCTGAGAACTACGAGGAATCGACAAATTTGGGTCTTCGGCAAAACTTTCATTTACAGCAGTGATATTTTATTTTCAGTAATACGAGCGAAACGATGATGCACAGGCCTTACAATATCTGTAACCAATCTAGTCTCTTCAAATTTCTCTACAACGTTGCTAATAATTGCTTGCGTAGTTGGGCGAATATGTAAACCATAATCTCCTCTTAAAGCATGATATGTGGCTGTGGCAGAATCACCATTTTTGTAATAGGTTTTAACAATTTGTATGCGTTGTGCAATAGTTAAGCGATCCATTTTCGTAAATGTCAGACTTTTAACTGAAAAAAAATTGGTTTAACAACTTATTTGATTCAAGATCTTATAAATTGAATTCATGGTCGTTTTCTCTTTTTTAAAATGTAAATATGAAACCATTCATTCAAAAGTCTTTTACATCTTCATACCTCTTATAACATTTTCATATCATCTTCACGCTTTCCCTGACACTCTCACTCATCATCACCCATTTCTATGTAAACCGACACATATTTTTACACATTCACAGGCGTCATCACACATCTTCATATAAAGTTACGCAATCACGTGCGTTTTATGAATATTATTGTTTTTTAACAAAAAGTTCATAAGTTTTCAAAAAAGAGTTTGCAAATGAAGTTTCAAGATGTTCGAACTCAATTTTGTTTTCTAAATATTTAAGTCACTACACTTTGCGTTGTATGAATATATAAACCCTTAAAGAAATAATTTCAGAACGGATTAAGTTCAAGCGAAAAAAAAACAGCGTTAAAACTTCGAAAACCCATTCATACTCGTACATACTTTCTTATAAAGTAGCTTTGAATAAAATAAAACTTTATATAGTTTCATAAATAAGCCGTTTTTCAATCACAAGATTCTCCTCCTGTCATGTTCCTTCGCCAATTTTACAAAAAAAAAAGCCAAGAGAGTGCATTGCGAAACGTTAACGTTAACGCAGGTAAGTCATCCTACAGCTAACTGTATCTGTATCATAATATAATATATGCAAGGCAAAGGCAATGGCAAAGGCAAGGAGACAATAATACGCGCGCACTGAGGGTTAAAGCAATTTCATTCTCTGACTAGATTTGCATGCCAAGTTGAGTGTTGGAACACCTGTTGCCTCCAAGGAGCAAGCTATGGGGTAGAATAAAAAAAATAAAAAAGGATAAAAATGATAATAAAAGAAAAATAAAATCTGCATACAAAATCTCCTTTACATGATAAATTGAAAAAGTTATGACCTCGAAAAACTAAGAAGCAATTTGTATCGTATCCCTCTCGCTCTCTATCTCACTCTCTCGCTGCGAACTTAAGCGGAAAATCGTTGAGCATAAAACATGAGATTTTATAAGATAAAAAGTTTTTCTTTTGTTGTTTCATATAGTTTAACCATTCCCCCCGCCACCCTCTCCAACCATTCAGATTGCTATACAGCATGCAAATATTATAACGGGCTTCACATCGCATCGCTCAGTCACTCACTTAGGGTTAGAAATGGGGTTAGAAAAGAGATTACGACTTTGGCTATATGCTCAAGGTATGATATGACATTGAATTGAAATAGATATCATATAAGACAAGGGAGCAGGATTAATATGGATATGGATAGTCAGTCAATTATATACGAGATTGAGTTCGAAAAAATGAAGTTTTTTAATTCAAAAAGTTTTTTGAAAGTGGTTTTCATTTGAGAAATTTTAAGCCCCTACAATTAATTGAAGATACATATATGGGATCCTCGCACTGAAGCAAGGGTGGATCCCTATTTTGAAATGGTTTTAATTAGAATTCACGAAACTTCAAGTTGGTGGACTACTAAATACCTGCCGGACTATGATTTCAAAATACACAAAAAATGCCACATTTTTAAGAAAAGAATACAAAAATCTGGGTTGCACTACATGCAATATTAATTATTCACCAGATTGCTGCCCCAAAGTGGAATAAACAAAGCCACGACTTGAATACAAAAGATAAGAAGCCACCATCATCTTCAGCAGCATCCTTTCTTAATCTTACCCAACCCACCGCAACACCGCACCGCAGAACAAAAAAAAAATAGAAAAAGACTAGAAAGAAAAAACAATGATTAAACGTCGTCCTTTCAAAATAAAAAAAAAACACAAATTAATTGAACATCCTGAAGAAAGCGGAAGCCAAAAAAAGGAGAAAAAAGACCTTAAGAAAAACAATAAAGTATCGTCCACTTTCCATGTCACCGGATACGAAAAAAAGCAATTTGTCTGGCAAAGATAACAATTTGGCTCAGAGCAGCTTTCTGCGGATAAAATGATTAGGCCAATAAGACAATCTCTGTTATATATCTGCTCCTGCTTCTAGCCTGGTCTGGAATATCCTTTAAGAAAACCAAATGGTTCGTCCAACACCAACAGGAACAACAACAACAACACAAAGTTTCACCCAACACTCTTAATCCTTTAATACGAAGCCATAATTAATTATACACTATACAGAAGACAACCTCAACTAGGTCAACGCGCTTTTGAATCCTAATGAGGTACATACATACATAGGAAGAAGGTATATGGTAGCCATATTGAAGCAAATCGATATTATACTCGTTGAGATTCAATTTCCCGTAAAATAACAATGCATAATTAATGCTCAATCGAAGATTTATTTAAAGTTCAACGCTGAACGTCAGATTCCTAAACTAATGGCTTTTGCTTCTCCCATCAACTTTGTACCTATTTATGTATGTATAAACTCGCTTTCTGTCATCATCCATTTATGTCAGACTGACAGTGACATGACAATTATACGATAAGACTCCTAGATTTCCGTGCGCCACGTAGACATGACATGCGATGACACGCCATCAACTTTGACAGTACTCGTATATAACTACCTACCCGCGTTGGCGGGTTAATTTTCTGCACACGAATATACCTAACCCCATACTCGCTTTGCAGTGCCACCCTGACTCTGCGACGCCGAAGGCATTCAAAAGGCTTTTAAACAGGCTTTGCGACCTTAAGTCATTTATTGAATGTCAAAACTATAAAAGTTATATGTGGCGTTATTACAGTTGACCTTTCGCTCTTTGACTTTTGATTTTATGTAAAAAAGTTACCGACTTCTTCTATCTCTCTCTCTTTCTCTCTTTGTCCTGTCATTTCTCTGTTATCATGTCATTGTAATTTACGTTCAGCACCCAAATGACTTCCGTTAATTTAACAAAATTACCATCACTTTCGAAGGCCTCTCTCTCTCCCAATTTATAGTGACATTTAGCCATAGGACTAGGTTCAGGTAAAAGATAGAACCTTTCAAAAACAATAACTACTCCTCTAAGTTAACTTTTAGTTTATCATATTGTTGATGGTGCTGATGATGAGTTTCTCTGCTGTGACGATGACTACGACGACGATGATGTGGTTGGCGGAATTGGGTTTGAGTTTGGATGATGTATATTTTTGGAAAATTTTTGGTTTCGATTAATCGATTTTTGTTCAATTGTCGTCGTAGCAACGTCGTCGGTATTCTGGAAATACGTTACGTAGGTATACAATGTTCATATGTAGGTAAGGTAGTTTTGTGAAATAAATAAATAAAGCTTGACAATATGAATGGGTTGAATTTACATTTTCGTTTCAGATAAGGAAATGAAAGTTGAGGTTTTACGTTTTCACCACTTTCAAACCCCTCCGAAAATCACCCAAGCCATCCCGAAACATGATGGGGACAAAGGAAATTACAAAAGTTGAAGCTCGATATAGAGGTTGGCAAAGTCCACACCAAATATATGCATCAGGGATACTGAATAACAAGGACATAAATAATGTTTGTTTACGATAAATATTACAGATCCTTCTGTCCACAATGTTAGTTGAAAATAAGAAATATCTTTGGAAAAAAAGATATCGTAGCTAACGATAGATGAATGGACATATTGAAATTTGAAACATAGGTATAATAGAAAATGTGTAGATGCTTGAGAGTATGGAGATACACTATACGAAAAGCTTATAGATGTATTTTGTTATCATAAAAAAATAAATAAAATATCCCAACAGCAACAGAAAGGTTTTAAAAAGTTCTCATGGTTATTGAGTCTACTTAAGATCTTCCAGAGATTCTGAGAGAATATGGCCAATAAGGTAATTTTTTAAGGTTAATTAAGTAAGACCGACCCGAAATCCGCGTCTCATTTGAAGATAATTTTTGAAGTGAATTAAATCTATATTTTCTGTATATAATTGTTGTACGTCAACCTCGCTTGAACTCAAAAACGGCTTGACCGATTTTGATAATTGTTTTCAACGTTATTTTTATGTTTTTAATATACATATATAAAAAACTTGATATAATAAAACTGGGGTGGAATCGGGTAAGGTGATAGTTGACTATCAAATTTATGATAGTCAAATTGACTTTCCCGTCTGTGTAAGCTGATTCAATTCAATTCGATTGAACAATTTCAGAATATAATTGTCACAATTCATTGTTGCTAAGGTGAAATTTTAAAATGATTTCTATAAAATATCTAAATAAAAGTATAAAATTGGCTGTGTTTAAATAACATTCTTATTTTTCTTGTGTTTTTTCGAATTACGTAAGCTTTGTCGGTCAAAAGAATGTGTTTTTGTACCTAAAAAGGGTAAATGAAAAAAATGTCCATTCGTTTTTTGTAAGCGTCTGGTACTTCTATTTAGAAACGATATATTTGTAGGAAAATGACAATCAAATTTTTCTAGTGACAGCTTTTTAGGTTTCAATTTGATTATCACCTTGCACAGATCAAATTCGATTATTTTGACTGTCAAAAATCAATAATCACCTTAGCCGATTTCACACCTCTTTAGACAACAGATTCGTTACAAGAACATAACTTACTTTCAAACCGTTTTACCTTTTTCTGTTGAAAAACATTTTATCAAACATGGTTTAGCGTTTCCTTCAGATTTTTGTAAGACAGGTGAAATCTTACAACTTTTAAAAGGTTTTCGAATATTATATGAATTATTATAAATATTTTAACAGCATATTGTAGAAAAGGATTGTAGATTTGGAAAACCATCAAGGATTTTATTGAAAAAAAAGCTACTTCATCAAAATAAGGATAGCGTCAAAAAGCCTTATAGACGTGATTTTTTCGAATTTTTAAAAGTGATATCTTAAAAACCTGCCTGTGACACCTAAACGTACAAACGGGTACTGCTTCTTGCGAGGAATTGACAAATCCTCCAAGAGTAATTCTTGTCATGAAAAGTGCTATTCTTAAATTAGTCGTTCGGATTCGGTTTAAAAACTGTAGGTCCCCTCCATCCCTGAGAACATTACTCGCACACAGGAATGGTTGAGAGTTGTAAGTCACTAGGCCCTGGTTCTCAACGGACTGTTGCGCCACCTAATTTATTTATTTTATTTTATCTTAAAAATCTGACGTGATATTTCAATATTGAAGTTCGATTTGAATAAAGGCCACCAAAACAAATTTGAAAAGTGAAATTTTAATGCCAGTAAGAAAATCTTGTCGACCAGTGATAATTACAAAAGTTCAAAATAGAAAAATGCATCCAAATAACGATGAATGTTATAACCTTGTTGTTATTAAAGGTTGGTGGTCTGACTTCGTTTCAACATCTAAAAATTGTAAGAGGTGTCAATTGATACGTTTGATCTGTATTACTAGACATTCAGTACTACAAATAACTGAAGAACTTTATAATGAGGCATTAATTATGATAGAAGACATTTTTGCAATGATCTCAAAATGAAGGGGTATCATGTTTAGGCATGCCAGCACCCAGTCGCCCTATGCAAGACGCACTTAATAACGAACTGCAACGATAACGCAGATGATATACCCAAGCACTAACTGAAGTAGTTCGCACAACTGTTCCAAAAGAAAATTCTTGATGGAATTTATTCCTTAAATGCTCACGAAGGAATTAAAAAAACTATGTTGAAATCACTGATTTTGCCCAGGATCAGATCGCAGAATGGCATTGCCCTAGCGTTGGCTTCATCTGGAATAGAATCTAGGAAGAACCACACATGTGAACCAACAAGACACCAACTTGCAACCTCTCTAAAAATAGCGCAATAGCAAAGATTTTACATGTCTGCAAGTTGGTTACTTGGGACGAATGTGCTGTACGATATGGCCAACGAGAAACCACTAAAGGCGTAAGATAGAACTTCGAAAGATCTTCGTCATAAGCAAAACATTTTTGGTATAGCTATGATTTTGATTTTCGTCAGACTGTTCCGATTATTCCACGATCAAATACAGTTCGTGAATTGGGCTGAGCAACAACTTGAAAATGTGTAATGGTTGGGAGAAATAGTGGTAAATCCCTTCATAAGCAGCAGGTGGCACGCTTGTCGACGCTCGGCTATTACTCGCCGGATGGGGGGGATCTTGCTGCATATACCATACAATTAATAAAATTTCGTGCCAATAAAAAATCTAAACACACACAAAAAATCTACTTTTGTCAACATCGTTATATTCCTAAACACATTGGTGGTAATAGTGTTAGCCATCCGGCTATAAGGCATCCCTAATCCAATAGTGGGTTCAAAAACCACCTCCATACTACACTTGCCTATGATTGTTGTGCAGCCCCTTAGCCATTGTAACATTTATCCGTTCATTACTTTCCCAATCTCATCATTCCACCTTCACCTTCCCCAAAATATTATTTATTCCATCTTCATATTTAATTTAAAACATATTTCAAATTTACTTCATACAAATTCATATAAATTTATTTTTACTCAAATCGATATAAAATCAAAGCATGTAACTAACCTATCCTAATATAGAGTTCATTAACCTTAAATCGAGTAAGTTACAGATTTCTGCAAATTTTAGTTTAATACACATGACAATTTTGACACTTGTATTGGTGCTCTCAGAGTTTTCAATAAATTGTGCAATGTAAATGATCATACCAAATCAATAACTGTTATTAACACTGTATGTTAACTCAAGGCTTAAAATGAGTCGAGTTATAAATAAAAAAAAAGTGAGAGAGCAACTACTAGAATTTGAGAGGACACCTTTGTGTACGTCACTCTAATACCCTACCAATTTTGAATCTCACTCAATTATGATCTTTCATAGATATGACGTAACGTTAAGAGAAATGTAATTGATTAACTTAGTTTACACACAAAAACTTAAATATTTATCGCAAAAACAATTAATTGAATTTAATTAAAGATGATTAATGATTATAGGTATTTTAGTGAGAAAAAAAGAACAACAAAATGAATTCTATGTATAGTATGATTAATTTTTGATACAATTTAAATGAATGTAATTTTAGATTACTCACATGAAAACAATGATGATTTTGATGGTCCATCCAACGATGTGCGCACATAGCCGATGTTGATCTCGATCCACTGTTTTTTTTTTGTTTTTGTACTTTTGATATAGTTTTATATATGTAATTATTTTAGCATAGAATTTATTTGTATGTTTTTTTTTCTTTTTCACTTCACAAAATAATATATATGTATATATTTAATTTATCTTAGCAATGAAAATTAATATCTTAAATGTAAATTTTGAAACGAATTCGACAATAAACTCTTTTGTTTGGTTGATTAAATAAAAGAATATTTTAAAAAAGTAATTTTCGCGTTGTTTGTAGTCAAGCTTTGCGCTTCTAGTTCTGCACTGATTGCCTATATTCGCTCTAAGGTTGGAGGGAACTATTTGGAGCTTTTCTATAGTAGCGTGGATGATGGCGTCGTCGGCTTATCCCCAATCCAGATCTCTTAATGAGCGTAGGTTTTGGGGAAGCCAAAGTTAACACAGACCGCTTTCGTAGGGCTTTTTTTTTTGTTGTTTTTAATACGTCAATTTTCATAGGCTAGGTTAAATCTGGGAAAATCTAACCAAGCCACACTCGTGCTTTAATATTCGATGCAAGTGGGCTTGGGTTTTTTTAAGATTTATTTTTTTCCTTTAAAGCAAAAATTCTGATACCACGTGTGTGATGATAATAAGTAAGGGTGAATCTTAGTATTTTAAACTCAAGACAAAAATAAAAATGAAATAAAGCTTGTAGCTTTTAAAAATTGAAAATTTTTATCTTTAAATTTTATAATGAAAAATCTACTCCACGATCTTTTACGTCTTTCTTTGGAGGCTGCTGAGTTGGAAAAGAAAGATTTTATCGAAGGAAATGGTAAATTTGGTAGTTATTAGGGTATGGTGAATAAAACCATTTAAGGGTGCGTGTGTTTTTTCTGTATCTCTTTTTGTTTCTTAGTGTACTAAAAATCATGACAAAACCATTTATTTTGAAACATGGTCATGTGAAAAAGGAATGGAATTAAGTATATTGTTAACCGTGTGGCCTCGACCCACACCCTAGATAAGAGTCTCATGTTGTTCTATAACTTCAAATCTTTTGCGTGGAAAATGCCTACTGATTTTCCTTTTATGTCTTCGACTTCATATAGTGAGTTTCCAACAGCACGTACGACACGGCATTTCAAATACTTGGGACAAAATTTAGAATTAACTTTTTTTACAGCATCGCTTTGAACAAAGTTCTTGCGGTATATCTCTTGGCCAGGTTTAAACTTTATTTCTGGATGACCTAAGGTTGTAAGCTTTGGAATGTCTGTTAAATGCTTGCTTCAAATGCTCTTTCATCTGCTCTTGGATTAGCTGAACACGATCAGCTTTACTCACGGACAAGAAGTCTTCGTCGTTTAAAAGTTGTAATCGTTGCAAAAGCGGATACATCCCTGCATGAGTCACCATTTGAGTTCCAAACAACGCAAAATACGGAGTCTTAGAGGTTGACTGATGAACAGAAGTGCAGAGCGATTGTTGGATTTCGGGAATGTACCTATCCCAGTCCCTATGATCTCGTTCAATATATGATCGTATGCCAGACAATATGGACTGGTTAACACGCTCTGAGGCATTTGATTGGGGGGAGTACAACGCCGTTTTCATATGTGTTATACCATATTTTGCCAGATGTTGTTTAAATTGTGCGGATACAAATTGTTTCCCATTATCCGAATGGATATATTGAGGTACTCCAAAAATGCTATAAACAGTTTGTTCTAAGAAATTCGTTACTAACTGGGTATTAGCTTTTGTCATGGGTTTCAAAAGCACAAATTTTGAAAGATGGTCTATTAGCACAAAGAGATGTATATTTCCTTTCTTTGAACGCACATATGGTCCCATGAAATCTGTATATATTTTCTGAAAAGGTCTTTCGAAAGAAAAATGGGTAACCATAGGAGGTCGTATTATTTTGTTTGTTCTTTTGCTTTCCTTACAAACCTCGCACTTGGATATGTAGTCTTTTACATCTTTTGTCATTTTTGGCCAAAAGTAAAACATTCTAAGCCTTTGCAGCGTTTTCGCAATGCCGCCATGGCTGCAGTTTGGGGGATTATGAGCTTGTTCTACCAGTTTCAATGTTAGACTTGATGGTACCCAAAGGCGCCATTGAATGTCAGTACGTTCAACATCAGCATCTGAATAAAAAAACTTCCTATACAAAATATTTTCAGTGACTTTAAGGTCTGGTCTTAAATCTGGGTTTTTGAGTACTTTTTCAATTAATAGTAAATAGTCAGAACTTTTGAAGTGGTCTGATTTCAGGTCTATACAATAATCACTATCATCATTGTTATCTAGAATTTCTATAAATGCCCGTGACAAGGCATCTGGCACAACATTAGCAGACCCTTTCCGATGTTCTATTTCAAAATCGAAGGCCTGCAACTTCAATGACCACCTAGCCAGACGTCCGCTTAAATCTTTAAGCTGCATTAGCCATTTAAGGCTGGAGTGGTCTGTGATGATTTTGAAGTGCGAGCCTTCAATATAAGGTCTGTATTTTTTAACAGCTAGCACGGCCGCTAGACATTCCTTTTCTGTCACCGTGTAATTTGCTTGACATGAATTGAGTTTTTGTGAGTAGAATGCGATCGGTTGTTCTTCGTTTGAGTCGTTTAGTTGGAACAATACTGCCCCAACACCTTGGTCAGAAGCATCGCATTGTATCACGAACATCTTTGTATAGTCTGGGTTATTCAACATTGGTGCCTTACACAATGCTTCCTTAAGATCTTCAAAAGCTATTTTGGCTGCCGATGACATTTCAAATCTTTTATTGCTTTTCTTAAGCATATCAGTTATGGGTGCAGCGAGGCTAGCAAAGTTTTTTATAAATCTGCGGTACCAGCCGCACATACCAAGATATCGGCGTACCTGCTTTACGCTCTTTGGTAGAGGGAAGTCATTGATGCCTTGAACTTTGTCCGGGTCAGGCATTATTTGGCCATGACCAACAACATACCCCAGAAATTTTAATTCGCGAAAACAAAACTTCGATTTTTCGACATTAATCGTTAAGTTTGCATTTTTCAAGCACTGTGCTACTGTTTCTAACCTACACAAATGATCTTCAAAGTTTTCTGAGATAACGAGCAAATCGTCCATATAAACGAAAACGTACTCTCTTAAGGCTGACGGAATAACCTTGTCCATCACTCGACACATTCTTGCAGGCGCGTTGCAGGTTCCGAACGGCATTACAGTGAACTGCATGAGGGGTCTCCCTGGGACTATAAATGCCGTTTTCTCTCGGGACTCCTGCTCAAGCGGAATCTGCCAATATGCGTCTTTAAGGTCAATACTCGAAATATAATGGGTGTCACCAAGACGACTTAATACAGAGTCTATGTGATGTATCGGATTCGCATCTTTTTTGTGAGAGAATTAACCTTACGATAGTCAATACACAAACGATTTTTCCCCGGTTTTCTTACAAGGACGACGGGTGATGCCCATGGGGACTGACTCTCTTCAATAACACCTAGAGCTAACATACGATCGATCTCTTCACTAATGATGGACTGGATGACGGGCGAAACCGGATAATGCCGCTGTTTGACTGGCTGCGCATTACCCGTATCTATGACATGAGCATCGACGGTTGTCTTTCCAAGTCCCTGTTTGGAAAAAGAAGGAAATTTTTCGATGACTGCTTCAAGAGTCTTAGTTTGTTCGAAAGTCAAATCATGTTTCTTTGGGTCATTCACTGAGATTTCAGATAGAAGATTCGGAGCCACTTGAAATTCAACCCAAAAGTCAATGCCCAGGTACAAAGGTTGGGTCAATGATGGAACGAGGTACAAATCGAAATTTTTATAGGTGTTATTAAAATGTAACATAACGTTAACTCTCCCCACTATCTTTTGGTTGTTTCCATCTGCTGTTTTTATGCCAGATTCAAACTTCATAACCGTGAGATTATTACGTTTGACAAAATCTTCACAGCCTTTACCCAAACAAGATATGGATGCACCACTATCAAGCAAACCTCTGACCTCCTCCAAACCTATACGTACAGTGGCATATGGCCTAGGGTCGTTTTCAGATGCAATATTCGATGATTCTATTAGTTTTTCGAAAATCTTTCTTTTAGCTTTTCGTTTCAGTGCATTATTTGGTTCCGTCAAGGGTTCAATAGTAAATTCTTCTAAGGAAAATAGTTTTGAGCGAAGCTCGTTATATCTTTTCAGTCTTTCTTCATATGTTTTAAAAGGTATTGACTTTATGGTGTTTTCTTTGATATCATTGGTCTTGCTAAGAATGTTTATGTTTGTGGAAGTGCCAGAATCATTTGTACTCGTGGCAACTTTTTCTAGTTTATTTTCGGGATTTAATTGGTCGGTGGGGAGCGAGAGTCTCCCGTGGGCTTCTCGCTCGTTTTCCGGTTTTCCGAACCAGGATTACAATTTGGGCAATGTGGCGTCGTATAGCCATCTAAACCACATCTGTAACAAAACAGCTTCCTCACGGACGATGGACAATTAACGAATGTATGTCCGTCTTTTTTACAATTAAAACACTTTCGAATCCGTTGAGGAAAACCCTTGACATCGATGGCATTGATGCTCTCATCTTGGAAATCAAGAAATTCAGAAAATTCAGCTTCATCGAGTTCGTTGATATGTCTTTGAGGACCTGTTATGTTGGGTCGCACCCGAGATGTGTCTTTCGTTGACAACATTTTTTCTGTTTTTCTACACTCCTCCCTTAAATGTTCCAACGAATAAATCGACATTGGATAGATAAAATGCATTAGCTTATTGTTTATATTGCCCTTAACAATTTTTAAAAGATCATGTTCTTTCATTTGCTCTCGCAAACGATTCTTTAGATCAAGTATAGCATTGTAGTATTCATCAAAAGACTCATTCCAGAACTGACGACGTTCCATAATCTGTTTGATAATCTCAAAATCGGATTCGTGACGTCTAAACTGTTGAAGTAGTGCACTTCGTAATTCTTCCCATCCCAACTTAGGATTAGTACGTAAATACTGCCAGTACCAGTTTTGAGCATTTCCCTTTAAGAGTAAATGAAAATTTTTCACAACATCTGACCATGGCATGGCATAGTTTTCCTTCAGTGTTTCCACCCGGAAAATAAAATCTTCGATGGACATTGATTTTTCGTTTCCTTCGAAACTTAGTCCCCATCTGTCAAGTTTGAATCTACGATGAAAATCGTCAAACATCTTACTTGATTTCAAATATGATTCGTAGCCGAGTTGATCTAAATATGACTCATTGTTTGAGGTGTTTGAAGGATTTACATTTCTGTTCTGTTGAGTGCTTTGTATCCGTGCAGGATGTTCTGGTTGTGTGACGTTAGAAAAGGGATGGTTAATATTATTTCTAACATCAGTTCTTAACTGTGAAGTTTCAGCAAAGTTTAACCCTTTTTTGCTTAGCTGACCATTAGTTGGTTTTGAAATAGTTTGGTTCGAATTCGGATTATTTTGGCTTTTATGCTCTTTTTGTAGCATACCTCTTACTGTGGTCGCAACAGTCTTTTTGACAGTGTCTTTAACTGTGTCTTCCAAAGAAGATAACAGTTGTACGTGCATTGTTTCTAAACATTGCTGTACACACTGCGCAACATATCTCTTGATAGAATCATCTGGTTGAAAATTGTTGTCATTTTTATGGACATTAGGATCGACCTCATTAGGTTTAGGAAGGATAAAATCTTCAGGGCCAATGAGATTTAATAAGTCATCTTCATTAATCGCTTCATCCGATTCGATATTGAAGTCCCTAACTGATTCTATTGGATCTAATGAGTCATGTTGATCTGATGGGTCTTGTTGACTTGTTGTGTCAATAGGGTCTATTGTATTTGCCATATTGTTACCCTTACCTTGTGCTTTATTTGGAGCTGCAGAATTGTTTCTAATTGGAGTGTGTTGAACTCTTTGCGTTTGAGGTGCAAATATTAAACTAGAATCTAATATCTTGCTAGTATCTTGTTTTTTCTTACTCTGGGATCGTGTTGTTATCGATTCCTGTTGTTTAGCTTTCGGTACAGCACCACGATTCATTTTATCTTATTTATTACTATTTTATTTATAATTGGTTTCAAAAAGATTTTTTTTTTTTTTTTTTTTTTTTTTTTTTTTTTTTTATAGAGTCTAATTTGAATTTATTTTTGTTACTATTTAATCATAAAGGGGAAAATGAAAGTTTTCAGATGAGACGTTCAGGAAAAAATTACGGATAATATCAAATGGACATGGATGTTGACAAGTAATCTCTTTCTTAATGCGGGAATTCAAACTTAAAGAATCATTCCACTGCACGGTACTAAATGTAAACTGGACATTCTTTAAATCAAGCATTAAATAAAATCTATGGAAATGAATATACTATATAGTTACTTCTCTACAGAAAAATTATGCTGATTCAAAAAAGAATCCCTCGGATACAACTACACATAAGAAACTAAGCTCTGATTGGATTTATCCCAAATGAATCAAAATCACTTTTCGGCTTTTGTTTACTTAATGACATACACTAAGCTCAAATAAAAATTTAGGCCTAGTCGTTGGGCGCCATATTATTTGTAATGGTTGGGAGAAATAGTGGTAAATCCCTTCATAAGCAGCAGGTGGCACGCTTGTCGACGCTCGGCTATTACTCGCCGGATGGGGGGGATCTTGCTGCATATACCATACAATTAGTAAAATTTCGTGCCAATAAAAAATCTAAACACACACAAAAAATCTACTTTTGTCAACATCGTTATATTCCTAAACACATTGGTGGTAATAGTGTTAGCCATCCGGCTATAAGGCATCCCTAATCCAATAGTGGGTTCAAAAACCACCTCCATACTACACTTGCCTATGATTGTTGTGCAGCCCCTTAGCCATTGTAACATTTATCCGTTCATTACTTTCCCAATCTCATCATTCCACCTTCACCTTCCCCAAAATATTATTTATTCCATCTTCATATTTAATTTAAAACATATTTCAAATTTACTTCATACAAATTCATATAAATTTATTTTTACTCAAATCGATATAAAATCAAAGCATGTAACTAACCTATCCTAATATAGAGTTCATTAACCTTAAATCGAGTAAGTTACAGATTTCTGCAAATTTTAGTTTAATACACATGACAATTTTGACACTTGTATTGGTGCTCTCAGAGTTTTCAATAAATTGTGCAATGTAAATGATCATACCAAATCAATAACTGTTATTAACACTGTATGTTAACTCAAGGCTTAAAATGAGTCGAGTTATAAATAAAAAAAAAGTGAGAGAGCAACTACTAGAATTTGAGAGGACACCTTTGTGTACGTCACTCTAATACCCTACCAATTTTGAATCTCACTCAATTATGATCTTTCATAGATATGACGTAACGTTAAGAGAAATGTAATTGATTAACTTAGTTTACACACAAAAACTTAAATATTTATCGCAAAAACAATTAATTGAATTTAATTAAAGATGATTAATGATTATAGGTATTTTAGTGAGAAAAAAAGAACAACAAAATGAATTCTATGTATAGTATGATTAATTTTTGATACAATTTAAATGAATGTAATTTTAGATTACTCACATGAAAACAATGATGATTTTGATGGTCCATCCAACGATGTGCGCACATAGCCGATGTTGATCTCGATCCACTGTTTTTTTTTTGTTTTTGTACTTTTGATATAGTTTTATATATGTAATTATTTTAGCATAGAATTTATTTGTATGTTTTTTTTTCTTTTTCACTTCACAAAATAATATATATGTATATATTTAATTTATCTTAGCAATGAAAATTAATATCTTAAATGTAAATTTTGAAACGAATTCGACAATAAACTCTTTTGTTTGGTTGATTAAATAAAAGAATATTTTAAAAAAGTAATTTTCGCGTTGTTTGTAGTCAAGCTTTGCGCTTCTAGTTCTGCACTGATTGCCTATATTCGCTCTAAGGTTGGAGGGAACTATTTGGAGCTTTTCTATAGTAGCGTGGATGATGGCGTCGTCGGCTTATCCCCAATCCAGATCTCTTAATGAGCGTAGGTTTTGGGGAAGCCAAAGTTAACACAGACCGCTTTCGTAGGGCTTTTTTTTTTGTTGTTTTTAATACGTCAATTTTCATAGGCTAGGTTAAATCTGGGAAAATCTAACCAAGCCACACTCGTGCTTTAATATTCGATGCAAGTGGGCTTGGGTTTTTTTAAGATTTATTTTTTTCCTTTAAAGCAAAAATTCTGATACCACGTGTGTGATGATAATAAGTAAGGGTGAATCTTAGTATTTTAAACTCAAGACAAAAATAAAAATGAAATAAAGCTTGTAGCTTTTAAAAATTGAAAATTTTTATCTTTAAATTTTATAATGAAAAATCTACTCCACGATCTTTTACGTCTTTCTTTGGAGGCTGCTGAGTTGGAAAAGAAAGATTTTATCGAAGGAAATGGTAAATTTGGTAGTTATTAGGGTATGGTGAATAAAACCATTTAAGGGTGCGTGTGTTTTTTCTGTATCTCTTTTTGTTTCTTAGTGTACTAAAAATCATGACAAATGATTCGGATTTTCATCGAGAAAAGGCGATCATTTCTGGCTGAATGGCTTCGTCAATAAACAAAATACGCGGTATTGGTCAGGCAGCAATCCACACGTACTCCATGAGTCATCAATGCATCCCGAAAAAATTACGATTTGGTGTGGTTTATGGCCCGGCCGGCGCAGCGGCATCATTGGGCCGTACTTCTTCCGTGATGATCAAGAGCAGCACGTTACTGTGAATTCCAATCGCTACCGTTCAATGATAACCGAATATCTTTCGCCCCATTTAGATGATATGGACTTGGAGGACATGTGGTTCCAACAGGACGGCAGTAGCGCCACAAGCAACACAGCGAATGTCACAATCAATTTATTTGAAACCAAGTTTGGAGAACGTGTTATCTCACGAAATAGTCCAGTCGCTTGTCCGCCTCGGTCGTGCGATTTGACGCCGTTAGACAATTTCCTGTGGGGCGACGTCAAATCTTTGGTCTATTCCAACAAGCCAGCGACGATTGATTAACTTCGTACGAATATCAAACATGAAATTGCAGCACTATCGGCCGGTTTATGTTTGAAAACCGTCGGAAATTGGATTCAGCGTCTGGACTTCTGCAAGCGTGCCCATGGTGGCCATACAAAAGAAATCGAGTTCCAAACATAATGGCATCAAACATACTTCTACATGAATAAAGAATTTCATTGATATTCAAAACCGTTTTTTGTTTTATTTAAAAGAAACTTTTGTAGTGCTCTTATTAAAAAACCCGATACAAAGAAGAAAATGTTTTAATTCCACGTATTAGGGTGTTTCCAACGGACTTGACGTTTGATTTCAAATGACTGCAGCTCCTTGGTCTTCATAATGACCATACGTAACTCGCAAAGAAAAATAGTTGGAAGTGTGCGGAATTATTTTAGAATATCCGTGTTTTTCGCATAACTTTTTCGGTAACTTTTTGAGTATGCATTATCACCTGGTGAGCCTCGCGTGGGTTGGTGTAGTCCAATATACGGCAATTTTTCTTGTTAACACAGCCATTCAACTAAAAATGCGCTTCATCACTAAAGATGATTTTTCGGCCAAAATTGGGGTCCTCTTCCAGACTATTCGAAGCTCAGTCAGCTAACAAATGGCGTTGCCTATGGTCATGAACTTTGAGCTCCTGGGTCAGTTGGATCTTGTACAGGTAAAGGCTCAAGTCCCGACGCAAAATTCGCCAACTTGAAGTCTGCGAAATGCCGAGTTCTTGTGCACGGCGAGGAATAGACTGCCTCGGGTTCTGCTGTAAACTTTCACGGACCGCGGCGATGTTTTCGGCCGATCTTGCTGTTTTTTTCTGAACCGGTCGTCTCAAATTTGGCCACCAAACGTTGAACAGTCGACTGTGAAGGCCCACCACGTCTACCTTAAAACGCGCTCAATGCGCCCAACGTTTGCGTTAACAATCGCTCAGTTTTATGATTTAAACGTGCTGTTCAGTCAGTCGTGTACGTTGCCATGATAATTTGGCATAAAGAACTAAATAATAAAAAAAAGATTTCACAGATGTCACCAAAACAAAATGGCAGCCACGGGCGCCAAAATCTACACGCGCCAATTAAAAAACTCTTTATGTAGGTGATACAAGGTTTACAGGGTCAGCTAGTTTGTTATACAAATTAATAAACTCATATTTTTTTATTTTTCTCGAAAACAGTTTGAGTTGACTTAAGCCATTTTTCCCTTAGACCTTTCAATTGTTCTTATTAATTTCCCAGAGGTATGATTTGTCACATTGAAAGTTTCAAGCTTTCATGATCTTAGAGATTTATGTATTCTCAGAATAATATACAAAATTTTGTATACATATTTCTCACTTTTACTGTCAGGAATTTGAGAATAGAATGGGTTGGGGTCAAAATACTGTGTGGATCATAATACTGTATTTAAAATACTGTATCTCAAAATTTTGAATTTCAAAATACTGTATGTACAAATACTGTATGATCAAAAAACTGTTTCTTAAAATTCTGTATATCAAAATTCTGTAAATAAGGCTGAAAAATAAAAATCGGTTTGTTAATGCAAAAAAGTGCGCACTACAGCATTTTAAATTTACAGTATTTTAAAATACAGAATATTAACTATACAGTTTTATGAACATACAGTATGACACAATATCATACAGAATTTTGACCATACAGTATTTTAAAATACAACATTTCAACCCGCTCCCGAATAGAATTTCTTATGATTTAATTTCTCAAGAATTCTCCATAGCACAATTCAAAAAGGAAGAAAAGTAATGCAAAGCTAATTTTATTGCAAAGGTAACAATGAATAGTGAATTCAAATCCAATGTCAAAATTAAAATTTAGTGACTTCAATTAAATTTTATATTATACGTTATGACCCTTTACCGAATGAGTATAAATTCGAAAAAAAAAATCAATTAATGTTTTTTTTATAAATTAAAAAAAAACTGAAAACAAGTATTTGCCACCTACAATATTTTACAGTTGAAAGATGATATTTCCTTTAAAATAAAAGGAAAATAATTAAACAATAAATAGCGTTTTTGACGTTTAGTAAAACTTATAGAAAAATACCATTGACAAATGAAAAATAACAACCTGCGAAAAATACTACTAAAAACTTGTGAAAACATATTTTCGAAAAAAGAAAGATTTTAAGTTTAAACTTTGTTCAACCCATACAAAATGCGTTTCTTATATTTTTAAAACTTTTTGTTTTTTACAAAAAAACAAAATGAATATTTACTTATATATCTTGAGAACAAAGAATAATACTGCCTAAAAAGTTATTTCATCCCACCAAAGTATTGTTGTTAATATTTAGAGACAGTATTTCGTACAATAAAAACGAGAATTAGGCAAAACAATATTTCAAGGATTTAACGCCTCGAATACATCTAAACAGAAAGCTTGTTGTTTGAGATTCAATTATTTACTTTTAAAATAAAATAAAATACAAAATGTTTCAATAGAAAATTGAAGTAATTTTATAATCCCTGTGGCAGGTACCAAAGTTTTTGGTTGTAACATTCAAAACCGAAATTATATTGAGAATGTTTAAAAAATCTTATTATTGTCTCAAAATGTAAAAATATGTGATGGTAATTCTAACCTCTTTAGCCCGACATCTTGTCTAAAAGCTCTGCTGATATAACTAAGTATACTCAGGCGTATACGCAATATTTATAAAGGGATTGCCTTTTTTTCTATAAAGTCTTTGTCAATCACACCGCCTGCCCATTAACTACACTAAAAAGTGACCCGTTGGTCCTCAATTCAAAAAAGTGTTTCAAAAATCGTTCTTTAATTTTTTGAACCTCAAATTCAAGAATTTTACTTGTTAACGTTGATGATTTTCGATGAAAATTCGGAACATTTTGATGCATTTCAAGAACTAAATCAGTCAGGATATTCTTAGTTTTTCTTGAAGGAAGTACACAATTTCGATTCTTAACATTACTTACATTTCCAACTTTTCAAATTTCACCAGTTGTCCAAAAAGTTGGTTCGTGACGACAAACATAAAGATGCATGAGAATAAATAAAAATCAATAGATAGGTTGCTCAAGCACAAATGATATGAGATTTCATTGATAAGAAGGCACATTCTCACAGAATGCTTCGATTTGAATAGTTTTGAATAGTTCTTGAATAGTTTTCAACAAGAATTCGATATTCTTTTATATTGATGCTCCATTTTTTCAATACCTTAACTGCCTGCTTTCAAATTGTTTTTAGAATATAATACTCTACTGCATCTAAAGTCCTGCCTATATTTTAAAACGCCATTGGAAATTAATATTTCTAATTACGGACTACTCAAAAGTCTAAAAGTAATTGTACCCCTTTATAAATAACATAAATACAAGGAAACAACCATTCAAAATAAATATTTTGAAAAGTGCTTATTTTGAGAAATGATTTCTCATTAAAAGCCATCCCAAATATTTACCTTTCATATGTACTGAATAAAATATTACTAATAATTTTCGTTTTTTATTGCTATTCTGTTTCTGTTGGTGAATGTATATCTTTGAAAATGAAAATGAAAATGCTTTTTCCATCATCAATTGGCTTTATTGTCCAGTTCATCACTACCTATATAACATCTATTCATGCAATTCTAATTGCTGTTCATTTCAAATGATTCTCGAGTGCAATCGATTTTCTAATCACATACAATATATTATATTGCCACCTTTCCTCGCAAATAGAGTACACCTATACTTCCAACTTCTACCTCTTCTATATTATGTATATCAAATAGTACATATCACCACAAATCCTTTTTAGCTTTGGTAAAACAACAAAATTTTGAAAGGAGCAAGCTTATGTGTGATGGAGTAGTTTTTGGGTTTGAGTTGGGGTTTTTGTGGGGATGTGCCTTTCATTAAGCTTCGCACACAACCGTACCGACACAAATCGAGGCAATTTGCAGGACAATTAATTTGTATGTTGTTTGCTAGTGAAATATAAATGGGGAAGCAACTCTCTCTCATCTCTGAAACCGAGTAAAGAGTATCTTTTACTATTCAGTATATTCGCACATGTGGAATAAAATCATGGTATCTTGTATCCAATTGAGTGCGATGTTTGCAATTTACCTTTGTTTCTCACATTCACTTTTGTGATTTCAAGGTTGCCACTTCTTTTACAATTTATATCCACTGTTCATATCATTGCTTTGTCTTAACTTTAATGGAGAGTTAGTATAAATATTCACGCAACACAAAAATGTTTTTACTCATCCCAAATACCTCTGAACATATACATATTTATTGTATTCATTACATAACGAAATTCTTAGCGACTACAGGCATTCATAAAGCCTCATACAACTCATAAAAAAGGTTGTTTCGCTTCGATAAAGTCGTGACCGCGGAAATATCTAACAACATTTTTTAGATTTTCTGTAATGAGTACAGATTCTACAATCAGTAAAGTACAGGCATTCATGTAACCAATAGAGAATTGCAAGACTCATAACTCGTAAAAAAAGGTTAAAAATTCAATAAAGTTTTGCAGATTTCTGTGATGAGTAAAAATATTGTAATCAGTTAAGTTAACTTCATTATGTGTTGGTTACCTAAATTAAAATATTAAATGGACTCCTTACAAAAAATTATGAAGGAAATTTACTATCCTTTTATACAGAAATATGCTATTTGTAGCTTGTATGGGTTGTCTTATTCATTTTTCATAGATTGTTAGCATCTTACATTAGTTTAAATAATGTTTATACTTATTGCGTATAGACATTTATCTCAACTTATCTAGAAAAACTAAATGATAATGTAGTGGTTGTAGTTCTTATGCACTCATTTTTCGATCAATCACATACATTTATGTAATCATTACATTAATCTACTTACTGTTAATATAGATCTTGGAATAACATATTTACTGATTAAATGAGCCTTTGTAATGATTTCATACTTGTATGTATTCATTACATATATTTTTTTCGTTTCAGTTCATATTGTTCGTGTAGTAACCGTAACGTGATGGTTAGTGCAATCCCTGCCTGCGCCACCTAACTTTTTTCATGGGTACTGCCTCTTGCGAGGAATTGACAAATCCTCCAAGAGCAATTCTTGTCATGAAAAGTGCTTTCTTAAATTAGCCGTTCGGATTCGGCTTATAAACTGTAGGTCCCTTCCATCTCTGACAACATTACTCGCACACAGGAATAGTTGAGAGTTGTAAGTCACTAGGCCTGGTTCTTCATGGACTATTGCACCACCTAATTTTATTTTATTTATATTTTTCGTATTTATGATGTGACATTATAAATTTCATGTAATTATTACACATTCGTTTAATATTTTCATATCCTTAAAGAAACTTCTTTGTTTAGGCACCCACTTCTTCAGAAGTAGTGAATATAGTCTGTATTGAGCAAAGGTTATTTAATGCTGACTACATAGATTTTATTTCAATATGTAAAATGTAACCACCACATGTTAAAGTTAATCATTGAAAAGAGTTTTCATGGAAATCAAGTACAAAATTAAGTAAATTCACATTACATAGAATGGTCTGTACATTTTCCCCTTAGTAAACTGACAATTTTGTAACTTGTCTCTTACGCTTTCTGGACCGCTTTTAACTGACCACAAAACTTAAAACGCAAGTTGTTTGAGTTAAGCTAGTTTACAGTGTTGTTTTAAGGAATTTCGATACTTAAGGCTACAATGTCGAAAAAAGTCAAAAATTCACAAGATCCTTGATTATGTAGTATTATAGACATAAATACGGAAAAAAAGTCAGTATCCTTTATTTTTCAAAATGTTGGCAACCATTTTCCTATCAATAAATATATTATCTCTTAATTCTATGCACACATTTGTATAGACACTCTTTAGAAGTAAAGTATACCAAGAAATCATTGTAAACTGGAACTAGATAACCTTTCCTACAATTACATGAGGTCCTTTGTTTTGCATCGAATTCAAACAAAATTTGCAAATAGGTTGAAAGGAAGAAGTTTTGGTCAAGTAGATATAGGTTGTTGGTTTAAACCAAACCATTCAGAGTCTAACTGTTATTGTTCAAATATGCTTCTAAATCAATGATTCCATGGATTGCATTGTATTATATACATTGTAAACTTATCACTGTATACGTTATTGAGCACCTACATGTGTCGATAAGGAGGTTCTTGGAGAATTCAGTGCATGTTTTCGTACTCACTTAAAAATAGGCGATTTGAAAGCCGCAATTCGTAACAACAATAGATAGAGAACTAGTATTTTTGAAGTACAATCTCAAAATTTCCATCTCGTTATCGATATCAATTTGCTTCAGAATTGTTCTTGGTTTTTCAATTAAACTTAGGCACTTTTTCAATTCATTCGAAGGATAAGTTATCTAGCAATAGAGGGTGTTTTATTCTGTTCCATTGGTTGTTGTCTATAATTTGACAGTTGAGAATGTCAAATTGCGTTGACATTTCTGTTCAGTATGATTTGAAAATTCATTTTCAACCATTTTACACCATGAAATTATCTACCAGATTAAAAAACCTTAAAATGATACAAAAAATGTTTCTAACTTGAATTGTTATTTAAAGTTCTCAAGCTCTAAAAAAAACACCCCATAGATATGAGAACAATAATATAGTCTGGCAACTTTATTTTTATATCGTGAAAATTTAAAGTTCAACTGCAAGTCAAGTCTCTCTTGTAATTGACAATATTTTAATTTACATATTTTAAACTGCAGAAAGAACTGTTAAATTTGTTTACTTTTATTTTGTATTTTTAGTAAGTTTTAGATGAGTTTAAACTTCAAAAGTGTTTTTATGTTCATTCCAAAGGATGAAATAAAAACAACAACAAAAAGTCATTAACCCTTTCTTCATAAAAACGAAATCTACATATCCACATACTCGTACATACATAGATGTTCATACTTTATTTATATGAATGAGAATGAGTATGAAAATAATTAAAATTACGTTATAATGAGGACAATGGACACACGAAACAACAGTAAACACGTCTGATGATGGTTAAAGCTACAAAAACTCACACACCTCGTCTTTCTCTTACCTCTATGATGTATATATGTTATTATCGTGGGCAAACAACGAAAGGACGACGACGAAAGGATTTGAACATTGGAAAATATTTCATAAGAAAATGGAAAAAAAATTAAATTTAGTTTGAGCAGTCCTTTAATGGGCACATGTATTTCTCCCCTTGAAAAAATCAACATTACACATCAGTTAACACTTAAGTCTACTTTTGAATGTAGCCGCACTTCACGAATGTGGATCAATATTTGACACCGATGTAATCTTTTCAACTGAGAAGAAAAAACCATAAGCAATGTAACAGTATGAAAATATTTCCGAACCATTGGTTTGAATTTTGAAATAAACATCAAATTCCGAGTGTGATGGAACAGGCTCTTGAAGAAAAACTAGTATATGTACTTTTAAATATTCCAAGATGTTGATCAAGCCTTTGATAAGGTTTGGCACTTATGTAAGACTTAAGTACAAACTACATAGAAAGCTCCACAAGCCAAGACTTTACCAACGTCTTCGGAACTAAAGAAAATCTAAGACGGCGTACCACAAGGAATTATTCTAGGGCCAACCTTGTTTCTTTTGAAAAAAGAGAGACATTCCAATCAACAATGTCATGGCTACCATTGCTGATGAAACTGTAATATTGGCTACAAAAGCAGCACACAAATTTAAAAATGTCGTCTACAAAGTTAACGATTCGACGTAAGAATGGCGTTTACAAACAAAAATATAAAAAGTGTTAAAATTTCAATAAAAAGTAAATAATTATACCTTACTCCAATGCTGTAAAATTCATTTAAAATGACTTAGGACGAAAAAGTTAAATGAAAAAGGCGCAAATGAAAGAAAAAAGAAGAGCTAAGATTGAAGCACATAAATATGTACTGATTAGAGAATAAACTTAAGCCTTATAAGCAAGAATTTTGAAACCCTTTTCAACATATCGAACTATAGGGCTGTACATTGTGTACAATGTAAGCAAATCCTGAATCCATCCAAAAAATACTAGAACAAAGTCCATTTTGGAGTTATAAATTCTACTAGGTTAGGTTAGGTTATAGTGGCTGTCCAAGATGGAAACGGACACACTTAGGCCAGTTTAATGGCCCATTGTGATACCACATGAATCTTGAGGTTACTTCCTAAGCTCAATGGAACCAGTTTGAGTCTCTTACTAAACGTGAGAGGCTGATTATGCCGATATGATTTAGATCGTTTAGATCGTTAAAGAAGAATTCTCCTAGGTAATTCTTGCGTTTTCGAGCCAGAGCAGGGCATGTGCAGAGAAGATATAGAACTGTTTCTTCCTCTTCCTCGTCCATACAGCTTCTACAGAAATCATTTGAGAATACGCCTAATCTCGTGGCATGCTTTCCTATTAGACAGTGTCCGGTTATGACACCTATTATCGAGCTTATATGCGATCTGCTTAGAGAGAGCAAGCACCTTGAACGTTTTAAATCCATTTTTTACTAAGTATATAATAAAATAACCTACAAAATGTAATGGTTACAGAATTAGTTAAAAACACTATGTTTTCCACAATTAAGCGACTAAGTCATACCAACTCCAAAATGGAGACCGTGTCCAGTGTACGGGACAATGTTCGGATATTAAAAAGAATTAAGCCTCGTGAGTGGATAGTCTACATGCTTTGGAAAATTATTATAGCTATAAGCTTTTTCCAAATTGTATTATAAATTAGTTGTCGTTCATATACGGTAACAGTCTTACACTACTCGGCTACTCGGTACTGAATCTTACGATGTGCCAAACTGTGAAGAGCAATATTCAAATCGACAACCTGGAACCTGTCCTGGCCTAATACAAAAAAAAAATTGGTGGCGCAACAGTCTCAACCATTCCTGTGTGCGAGTAAAGTTGTCAGGGATGGAGGGGACCTACAGTTTTAAGCCGAATCCAAACGCCTTATTTGAGAAAGCACTTTTCATGTCAAGAATTACTGTTGAAAGATTTGCCAATTCCTTGCAAGAGGCAGTACCCGTGGAAACTTTTTTTTTTTTTAATTAAGGTGGCACAGGCAGGGATTGAGCCCAAGACATCTGGCTTGACAGCCCTGCACACTAACCACCACGCCACGGATACTACTAATAAAACAAGTCTCTCTATTTATCCCTTTAGGCTTCGGGCGTATTGGTCTATACGCCATCTCTCTAGCGCAAGCATGGTCTGCCATAAAATAAACAACAATGGACTTTCCTGATCCTCTTCACTGATACGAGCTAGGTGTCAAGCAAATTTTAACTTCGAGGTAGATTGCATAGATTTCTTGATTGTAGCGTCTCCGGAATCGTCCTTCCACACTTAAAGGGCCAACAATTCTCCGCAAGACCTTCCTCTCTAACGCGCCTAAGAGGTCGGAGTTCGTTTTATTAAGCAAGCAGGTCTCGAATCCATATGTGAATACTGGCAGAAACATGGTCCTATATACAGCATCAGCTTAGAAATAATGGTAAGGTTTCTGGACAGAATAAAGTAGGCTCTATTGGCTTTGAGTAACCGCACGCGTATCTCTTCTATCTTTAATTTTTTACTTAAAAAAAACTTGGATGCTTTTCCTCTTTGGAAGTTAAAAACTGAACGAAACTTAACGAAATAAAACTAATCTTACTTAATTTAATCTGAGCACTTAGTAGACTCTTGTTCCTTAATTCTTATAAACTTAAACTGAAAAAAAAGAAAGGGTATTTTTCGACAAAATCTTAAAAACTACCAAAAAATTATGATTAGAAAAATATAAGTTCTTGAAACAAACAAGTTTCGTTAATTTTTTGAATATTTCATTTTATTTTCGTTTCTAATCAAAAATGGTCTAATGTTAAAATAAAAGTTAGCAAACTTTAAAATTGTGGGTTGTAAACTATGTGCACAGGTATTAACTTCACAATGTGCTCCATCATCGACATGACTTTTAATTAACAAGCACAAAAAAAAATAATATACAACATTGGCTCTTGACTTTGTGCTGAGTTTTGAGATTTTTTCCATTTTTTTTTTAAATTTTTGAACATAAATTTATTGTTTTTTAGAGAATATGTACTTTTAACGGTGCTTGTGTTGTAATTTCTTTAACTCAATTTTAGTATAGTAGGTTGATATTTTAGTTACTTTTAAATTATAATAATCAATTTTCTTAAAGGGTGTCATTTGATAGTTGTTAGATGATTTCTTCCAAAACTTTGATGATTCCAGCCTGCTTTTAATTCGTAGAAATTTAATTTCACAGCTTCTTCCTATTGTTTTATTTCCTTACTCAAAAGAACACCTCTTCTATTAACATCAATTTAAATAAAGAGTTTTTGAACTCATCTGTTAGGTAACTAACCAAATTTCCAAAGAGGCCACACTCCGACAATTAACAAAAACCCGAAACACCTAAAGGTTTCTATTATTTCATCATTCAATTCGATTCATAGTCCACCATATCAACTAAACTCTTTAGCATTACTTCTAGCTAGAATCGTCCATCTCGTAGTCGTGTCGGTCGGTCCTCATCGCATTGATCCAGTTCGGTCCGGTCGCTTGTCTACCAACTTTTTTGACATTTCCTGGGTTATCTATTCGCACTTCTGAGAATGCATTTGTGCCCTGCGAGTATTGCTCTAATTAACAACTGACATATCACCAATGTACTCTATCTAACATTGCTACATATGAGTACACATATGACTAGAGGTCATATCATATCAAAAAGAAAAAGAAGAAAGTTCGAAACAAAAAACAACACATACAAACACTCCCTTGGGGGTTCCGCTATATGCTGTCCCGTCGAAAACCTTCCCGATAACGAGAAGGATTTTCTAATCAAAAGTTTATCCAGCGTTAGATGTTGGTTCTGTATAGTACATTGTACAGTATGAGTATAATGTACATGTACACAAAAAAAACGCATTCCGAACGGAATATCACATTTGATTTCGCTATGGCGTGTTGGTATACCGTTATAGTTTCAACTTCAACAACCAAACACCAAACCGAACCGAACTCAAACCATTCCAACCCAACCGAAAGAGTACATCCCTAAATGAATCTGTCACATATGTCGATGCTTTGCTTACACAATATACCTACACCTGGCTTAAGCCCTATAGTGGTCTGGTCAGATGTGACGCGGCGGGCGGTTGAAATTCTGTTCTTTTTTGTTTTGTCTTTGATTCCGTGAATATTTAGACTCGGAGTCGATTCACCTTACCACGATGTGTGTACACAAAATAAATATATATATAGGTTAGGTACCTGTATTCTATTTTTCAATAAACAGTAGTGTGCATAAATTATGATTTTAGCTTTGCTAATGGATAGAGTTCTTAGAAAGCTTATGTAGCTTCCACAAACAAATTAATGAAGTTTAAGTTTGGAGCTCATAAAAATAAAAACTTGAAGTCCGAAATTTTCATGAGATCCATGTCAGCCATATTGTTTTGATGACATCTGTCAAATTAGTTCAAAATCATTGGTGACAGTAACATAATTGACTTATTTGCCTCACTCTAACATGGTCTTCAGGTTTCTTTCCTTACCCTTTCTTACCATTATTATACCCTTAAACAATTTAACCATGATACTCGCGGTTTGAGAAGTGTTCATCACTTTACCCTTGAGCTAAACTTTAACTGTAGCGACAAGTACAGAGTAGTTCATTAGCCGTACTATACGAATGTGCGATAACCGTACCACACCCAATCTTTTCCTGTCAATACAGTTTTAAGGAAAAATAATTTAGTATTCTATTCCAGTACCATTTGATTTTCTTTTTCTAAGAAAATTTTATTAAAAGCTTTCATAACAATCATTGGTACGCTGACAGCTGTGGTGGCACTGGTGTTTCCCCCAATTATGAGCTATACTAGAATAAGTTATTTGAATTCTGTCTAGGTGTCGCTTCGATCAATTCTTTCAAAGAGACTGCTCTTGATTTTATGAAAGTTATGTGTTAGGAAGGTTTATAATTTTCTTTATGCCTTTAAAAATGTCCTGATTTTTATACTTTTCCGATATCCGGATTAGTATTTATAAGATCGTTAAAATTTGATCTATCCAGATTAATTTCACCAATGCGGATACCGTTGGATTCAAACAAGGCTTTTAAGGTCTGTAACTATTTTGATAATGCCAGACTGATATCTAAATCTGAACTTGGAACTGGGTCCAGTTTGATATCGGTATGTACAGCATATTCCCCAAACTGGAAATGGAGCCAACTACAACATACTACCCCACCATCGGATGTCACCTGTCACATTTATGATACAATCCGGATTACATAGGTACACTATCCGGACCGTGTGGATTTTGACACTCCTATGTTTAGCTGATTAATTTTTAGGAAAACAATCAATCAGCGTGGTTTGATAGAACTTGCCATTCACAGTAACGTAACTGAAGCTCCTTTTTCATTGCGAAAAAAAAGAGGACCAATGATGCTGCCAGCGTGTAAGCCACACCAAAAAGTCAATTTGAATTGATGTGGTAATTCGTTAATGTCTTGATGATTGCCTTCGTTTTACATACTGCAATTTTGCTTATCGACGAAGTCGTCAATGCCATAAAATGGACATTCTCAACTGTCAAACCATAGATAACAACCACCAAAACATCTAAAGCAGCTAAAGAACACCCTGTTCATTCTACTTTCAAAATTTGTGACAGTTCCTTGAAAAAAAAAGAACTGATTCGACATAAAATACATTTTACCAATTCAGTTCTATTTTATGATTATGGGACATGACATTAGAACAATTTGACAACTGTCAAAAATTTTTGTCACATCCCTTTAGATAAGTAGTTGACCATAGGTACCACCAACGCCACTACCACCGCCAACGATGGCGACACGGACCACGCGATGGACAAGGTATACATGCAGAATGAATAGGATATAATAGAATCGAAACCAATGGGCAGGTTTGACATCGAAGAGCACCAACTATCTATACCTATGCCAAATACCCAGATCGACATCGACATCGAGTATCCCTATATCCTAACGCCCTCAAGTATAGGAAATTGAAATAAGTTCAAGTTTGTTTTGCATTTATGGAAATTTATGCATTGTTTGTTGATGTATACGTATAAAGGAATATACATATACAAACAACATACACACATATACAGTTTTTTCATATCTACTTATGAATTTACAGTGGTGGTCATACAATTAAAACACAAAAAGGGAGTTAATTACAATTACTATTCCTGAATGTGCAGCGCTGGTCGGTACAGTAGTAAAAAGATTTACAGAAGTTATAAGTCAAAATGGATTTCCAACGAAATAAAGGGTCATATTTTTTGAGGTATATAACTTTAAAACGTAATGCAGTCGGTCAACCGTTTCAGGCTTATTGTCGTTGTTATTCAGTCTAAAAATAAAAATTCTATACCTCGAGCAAAAAAGACACGTTACTATCGGGTGATTTTTTAAGAGCTTGAGAACTTTAAAAAAAAAAACGCATAAAATTTGCAAAATCTCATCGATTCTTTATTTGAAACGTTAGATTGGTCTATGACATTTACTTTTTAAAGATAATTTCATTTAAATGTTGACCGCAGCTGCGTCTTAGGTGGTCCATTCGGAAAGTCCAATTTTGGGTAACTTTTTCGAGCATTTCGGCCGGAATAGCCCGAATTTCTTCGGAAATGTTGTCTTCCAAAGCTGGAATAGTTGCTGGCTTATTTGTGTAGACTTTAGACTTGACGTAGCCCCACAAAAAATAGTCTAAAGGCGTCAAATCGCATGATCTTGGTGGCCAACTTACCGGTCCATTCCTTGAGATGAATTGTTCTCCGAAGTTTTCCCTCAAAATGGCCATAGAATCGCGAGCTGTGTGGCATGTAGCGCCATCTTGTTGAAACCACATGTCAACCAAGTTCAGTTCTTCCATTTTTGGCAACAAAAAGTTTGTTAGCATTGAACGATAGCGATCGCCATTCACCGTAACGTTGCGTCCAACAGCATCTTTGAAAAAATACGGTCCAATGATTCCACCAGCGTACAAACCACACCAAACAGTGCATTTTTCGGGATGCATGGGCAGTTCTTGAACGGCTTCTGGTTGCTCTTCACTCCAAATGCGGCAATTTTGCTTATTTACGTAGCCATTCAACCAGAAATGAGCCTCATCGCTGAACAAAATTTGTCGATAAAAAATTTGTGGATAAAAAAAAAACCGAACACTGATTTTGGTAATAAAATTCAATGATTTGCAAGCGTTGCTCGTTAGTAAGTCTATTCATGATAAAATGTCAAAGCATACTGAGCATCTTTCTCTTTGACACCATGTCTAAAATCCCGCGTGATCTGTCAAATACTAATGCATGAAAATCCTAACCTCAAAAAAATCACCCATTACAAAATTAATCGAAAGATCGTAAAATCCCGGATTGAAGCCAATTGTATTAAGATTCTAGAGTAGCGTGCTTAAAGTTCTGATTTAAAACCCACAGACAATATATGGGGCAGTGGGGGTAAAGAGGGCGGCTGTACCGTGGGAATAATTTAACCAGAGTATGTTCAAACATTTCTCCTAAATGTGCAATGATAGTCGGTAAGGTAGTAAAAAGATGTGCTTTCCAACAAAGTATCCGCTGTAAAACGTATTAAATAAAATCTCAAATTTCTCCTTCTTTTTCTTTTTTTTTTTAGATGACTTAATTATACGACCACAACTGTATGCATGTAAATGGATGTATATGTAAGTACAGTTGAGGAAAAGTTTGTTTGTGCGGTCAGATGATTTATGATGAGATTTTCAGTTAGCCTGGCCCCAGAGGGTGGTTTGGATATTTGTATGTGATTTATTGTCCATAAATTCAAGTGGATATGGTTAGGAAATTACACCAAGGAGGAGGTGAGGTTATTTCTATAGATGGACTAGTTAAGGTTAGGTATATGAGGAAGGTATACCTTCCAAAGCCAGACAGATCCTAATCACGCAATTTCACTGGTCCGGTGAGTGTGTGGCTGAATTGCAATCTAAGGCTCTGTTTGCAGTATAAATCATGTTTGTGGTTTATTATTGGTAAAAAGAAATAAATGAAAAAACAAGGACGAAAGGACGACCAGATGAAATGAAAAGGTGTTGCTCGCCTTGAGTAAAAGAGCTATTAAAATGTAGCTAAAAACTAAAATACCTATGTAAGCTGTTGTTTGTTAAGTGCTATAAGGGGAGGATATACTAAAGAAGAAGACTATAAACCATTTTTGAACCAACCACAACCAACAACCATCGACCTCATCTTAAAGCCCCTTTAGCATCCTTTATAAAAATGAGAGAAATATGTAGAAGAAAAGGCAGCAACATCCACAGATCCACTCCGATTTCATTTCTTCTAAGTCAGTTTTATAGATTTCGTCAAAATACCTCGGATCCCATTTACAACTCACTCAAGCTCATGTGCTAAGGCTTTTGGGGATTCCAAAGGTTACTTAAAGCATTAAATGATTTCTAACTTATCTTTGTTAGGTATATGTACCTACCCACTATATATTTGTATATGTAGGGGGCATGAAATGACAAAGGTATATATATAAGTTAGGTATATGCTCCTAAATGGGCTTGCCTAAAGAATAAAGCTTTTAGTTTTTTTTTTTATTTTTACTTCCTTTCTTATTTATGTTCGCTTACCTTATGCTGTGCTATAAATTTTATTGTCAAATAAAAGGTCAACAGGGATATCCGTTTTGACGTTAATAGCCCTAAGTCCCAACTGGCTATAGAATATCAACCTGTGTGACACTAAAATGGAAATCTTGGTGACAATAATTTCATCACGTGGGGCTTTACTGTGGTCCTTTTTTTCTTTTTCATTGTTATAAATGCCGAAGAGTCGAGGATTAATTCTTTAACCTGATGGTGTTTATAGATGTCAATTAAAGGTAACTTTGTGGATTTGGGAAATATATATGTACGTTTGAAGGAAAATGGTATCAAATGGAATAAATGATTATGTCGGGGCAGATAAATGCTTGACAAAAGTTTTATTTATTTTTTTTACGGTTTCTTATTTAAATTTTGTTAAATGAATGTTAAGATAAATTGCTCTTTTCAAGTTCTTTTTTTTTTATAGTGGGTGAAAACTCAAGGGGATTTTAGTACCCTTTTTATGTCTAGGACATTGGGAGCTTTGGAAAAATTAGAGAAGAGGTTTTAAATGTGTCAATGGACATTAATTTGAAATATTGCAATCAGTGGGAAAGTCATTCTTCATTCGCGTAGTACGTCTAAAGAACTAGTCTCTGAACTATACAATATGACCGAAATTGGATTCAAGGGTAAACTATTTAAAGGGGAAGGGGAGGAGGATGAATGCAATCGTATATTTCACCATACTCATAGTCCAGTAGTAACAAATTAAATAAGAAGCATTACCAAGATGTTTAAGTGACGTAAATGAGTCGTTTTTGGATAATGTCTAAGAAGCCTAAGTAGGTTGCTGGAGAACAGTTTATAGGTACAACTTACACTCAAGCCTTGGATGTACAGGGATGTTTCATTTTGCAGTTTCCAAAGTAAACGTAAATAATGATATTTCTTTTTTATTATAAAGTTTGAACGTTGACATTATGTGTGAAACACCACATCATTCAAATTACACCCACGCGAATTGTTGCAAGCATCGATTCTTTTGAGGTAATTTTCGACCACATTTTGACACATATTGTGTGGTATCTCAGCCGTAACTTGACGAATGTTGGTTTTTAAGTGCTCAAGAGTTATAGGTATATCTGCATAAACACGGTCTTTTGGGTAGCCCCTTAAAAAAATGTACAGCATAGTCATGGTGGCCAGTGATATCGCCACGAAGAAGCCATATTCGATAGAGTTGTGTTTCATGTAGCACCGTCTTGTTGAAACCACATATTCTCCAAGTCGTATTCTTCAATAGCAGGTAACAAAAAAATTCGGTTATCATATGACCGTAACGCTCCGAATAGGCAGTGATAGTCGTTCCATTGTGATTTTTGAAGAAGTTAGGTCCAATCACACCTCCGGACCAAAGAGCGCACCAAACAGTGACTTTGTGTGGATGTAATGGCCTCTCTTCAATTACTTCAGGATTTTCAGAACACCAAATACGACAATTTTGGCTATTAACATACCCAATGAGTGAGAAATGTGCTCCGTCACTCAAGAAAATTTTGTTCAAAAGCACCCATTCGACGTATCTACGGCGTTGTGAATGGTTAGCTGGTTTCAGTTGTTGTGTGAGTTGAACTGCATGTGGATGTAGGTGTAGATCCAAATGCAAAATACGCCATAATGTGCCGTAAGACAGTCCTAATTCCTGAGAACGACAAGGAATTGACACATTCGGGTCTTCGGCAACACTTTCACTTACGAGCGAAACGATGATGCACTCAGGCCTTACAATATCTGTAACCAATCCAGTCTCTTCAAATTTTTTCCAAATTTTGCCAATTGCTTTCGTAGTTGGACGGTTATGTAAACCATAATCTCCTCTTAAAGAACGATGTGTGGCTATGTCAGAATCACCATTTTTGTAGTAGGTTTTAACAGTTTGTATGCGTTGTGCAATAGTTAAGCGATACAGTTTCAAACAATGTCAAATGTCAGACTTACATCTGAAAAAAATTGGTTTAACAACTTAGTTTGACAGATGCTGAGTTCCAGCCCTATGCTTTTGAAACCGCAAAATGGATAACCCGTTATATAACTTTTGTAATATATGGCCAGATCCGAAGAGGAGAAAGACTTTTGGAATCCCCTCAGGAAACCTCAACATCTTGTAGCATTTTTTGGTGATATCATCATTCCACAAAATATGGCTGGTGATACATCCAGAATTTCTAGATCTTCAGTTTCCTTGCTACAGTGCCATACTTATAAATAGTGTCAAAAGTGTTAAAGTACGTTCTAACGACAATATCCGGAGTTGAGTTTTCGATACACTGAATTTTCACTAAATTTTGTATTCCCCTTCCGACAATTCTAGCAAGGTCAGAATTCAATGAACTTTTCATACTGATCCTGAAACGAATATTAACAACTGAGGGTACTGTTGTCAGCGAGGCATGTAAGTGGATCAGAAGTTTCAGACAGGAGATAATTAATAAAAGTAAGAAAAAGTGAGGGGGACAGGACTAAGCCCTGTGGCACACCATTTTTATTGTGGTTTGCGAAAAAGAATAATTATTCGTGTTTTTTTACCAATGACCTTAAACTGTGATTATTTATCTTGAAAAACTGCTAAATTCTAAGAAGACTCTTGAACTTAAATCATTAGGTGCCAACTGCTGGAAAATCATGTGCTCTTAAATTATAAACTTCCATCTTCATTTCATGATAATCTATACTTCTATCGTCTCACATAGTTTTAAAAATTAAAAATTTATATCTTTTGCAGCTTCACGCGCTTCGTAGAACTTATATAGGTAAGCATAAAAATGAACATGATATGAAAATCACGTCGCTATTCAAGCAACAAACTAGGTGTAGTCGCAGTATCTAAACAATATACAGAGTTTCGAAAACTTTGTATTCTTTGGCAAGTCCCAGATGCCAAAAATCCTAGAACAATGTATCTGAAAAAGTTTCCAGCTTAAGGTACTATTCTATATGCTGCTCTTATGTATATCTCCTCAATTACAACGCGATATCTCTTTTCGAGTGAAAACTTCTACGTTCAACTTTAAATATGGTCTATATTCACGATTGCCAATATTGCAGCACGTATCTACTTTAATTCCTCCACGATATTTTGTTTTGTTAACTTGTTTCACTGCTATAGCTGCTTTACCATTTATTAGCTGCCATCATACACAATAACTACCCGTCTACATCTATACATGGTTTTAAATTATGTTAAAACACCAAACCACACATTATGTTAGTCCTTTTTTTGTTGTTGTTGGTGATGTTTGTGTTGTTATTATTGCTGTGTTCTCCTGCACTAGATATATAATAATAATAACAATTATTTTTTATTGTCATTTAATTTATACCTAAAGCTTTATTATGCTCTCCCTAAACAATACACAGCCATTTAGTTTCAAATAAAGGCCACTTAAATTTACATTTCCAACATGAAAAGTCGTCCTCGGAATGACATTTTGTTTTTTGAATTTTTCGTTTTTGTTTTTGGATTTGTTCCTGCCACAAGCAATTAGCATAACAATTTGCAATTACATGAAAATATTAAAATGTTAACCGCATAAAGCTCAATTCAGTGGTCAAGTAATAATGTTGTCCGCATATTCAAGGATATGCTATAAGGCTATAGGCTTGGGACTTGCCTTGTGCCGCCGACTGGAGTGAATTGGATTGAAATGAACTGACTGAAAATCAACGACTTTATCGACACATTTCGAATTCGAACAACAACATTTCCGGAAGGTTAATGTTTATATTATATACTTGTACTCAACTCGGAATATCGTACATAATTACATGTGTGAACATTGACTTTTATTCGAATTAAGGAAGAAATGTAATCCTTTTTGCTCGGAATTGTTTTATGCTGGAGGTAATGAATTTTTGTTGAGATTAAGAGTTGAAGTTCAGTACGTATTGAAATTTAAATGAGCTTTTGAATTGAAGGTTTTTGGTATTGTCAATCTTCAGTGTTGCCATTTTGGCATATTTAAACTGGATATAAAGATAAATCCATATTAATATGCTATTAAACTCTATTGAAACAATTTTAAAACAAACTTCAACTTCAATGTGAATCAAGTAAAAACCAGCGAATAAGCACTGCAATCAATGAACACATCCCCATTTCGACAAAATTTCAATTGACAGCTCGTGTGTTTAATACATTAAAATTTTCTGTTGAATATTCAAAATTCTGAGTGATGCAAAATTTACAATTAATAATATAAAAGATAATTAAGAGTGACATAAAGAAACATTTAGATTTGTTTTTTGACAGCGTGTTCTTGCAAACAGTAAAATGATGTTCAGATTTGACTGTTTTGATGCTTAAAAAGAGGTAAAGGCCCAACTGAACAAACGTATTTCATTGCTCTAATTGATTTATAATTACACTGATTGGAAATCCTTCGCATTTGGGCCATGATGCGTTTACTTTGTTTCTTAGTTTATTTATTTTTTGAGCTGTCAAAATCAACTTATTATCGAGTGATTGGAATTGGTCTTTTAAAATTTTTAAGAATCTTAACGAATTGCACCTTAATTACACCACTATAATTGAACTTAATTTCGTCACGTTGTTGGGCCTATACAAAACTAAGTGTCTCTTCATATTTGACATGTTCATAAGTCATAATTTTTGCCGAATTTATATTTTATAAGCCAAAACATCGAATAAAATAAATATAAGAGTAGGTAATGGGTCGCATGAGACTGGGAATTCGGCGTAAGAAAGAGACAGCACTATGTTTTGAGTGAGAGAGGTGATAAGAATACCTACATTTTTAAATAGTTGTGGTTAACGAGAGGGTTGAGAATGAAAAATATTTTGTATTCTCAACCCTCTCTTTAATTTTAAAATTCGATTTGTCTTCTAACCGACAATTTCATTAACACACATTATGCAATAATTTAAATGTTCTTATCATCTTCTACCTATTCAAAAATTTAAATCTTATTTCAACATTGCTTTGCCATTGCCTTTATAAAAATTCGTTACAAATATATATTTAAAATTTATTACTATCACCTCTCACCCCTGAATTTTTTAAATTTATTTTTTTTTTTTAAATTCAATTTATCTTCTAACCGACTCTCTCATTACTACACATCATAGTACATTTAAACATTTCTTATCATCTATCTAACCGCAACAATAATGACAAACACATATACGAGGTGTGGCAATTAAGTTCCGGGAATTTAGTTACAATTTAAAAACTGGCAAACACTTTTTCATTTGTTATCATCTGTCTAAGTAGGGGGATCTTCCTTTTAGTTAGAGTTCAAAGTTGAAGAATATGGCACGTTTGGTTTGCGTTTTATGCGTATTTTTTGCAAGTAACTTTTTTAGTGGCGTAGTAAAAATGTGTGACGTATGTACATTACAAGCAACGTGTTGTGATTCAATTTTTAGTGAAATCTGTCGAAAAAAAACCTCGGAAATCCTCCGAAAATTGCAGGTTGTCTATGGAGACGATAGCATGTCAAAAACGGGTGTGTTTGAATGGGCGAAGCGGTTCAAGAAAGGGCGTGAATCGGTGGAAGACGATCCACGTGAAGGAGCTCCCGTCACCTCTCGTACCGACGCGAATGTTGATCGTTTGCGCATGTTGATCACGTCTGACCGTCGCCTAAGCATTCGTGCATTGTCTTACGAGTTAAACATCAACAAAGAAACGGTTCGCAGGATGTTACACGAGAATTTAAACATACGAAAGATCTGCGCAAAGATGGTGCCTAAAGTTCTCACCCACGACCAAAAACAAATGTGAAAATCGATTTGCGAGGATCTGTTATCTCGCATTCAGAGCGACGGCAGAGACTGGATGAGTCCCGATATTGCTCCCTGCGACTTTTTTCTATTCCCCAAGATGAAGTCGCACCTCAAGGGAACTCATCATGGCGGCGTACAGAAGGTCCAAGAAGCTCTAACCGTGGTGCTAAACGGGCTAACTTTGGAGGACTACCAAGGGTGCTTCCAATCATGGGAGAAACGTTGGAATCGTTGTGTAGAGTTAAAGAGAGATTATTGTGTAGGTCGATAGTAAAATTTTTCCTAAAACTTCATTTTCTTGTTTTTTATTGACAAATTCCCGGAACTTAATTGCCACACCTCGTATATATTCAAACTATATAACCGAAAACGTTAACCACAACTATTTAAAAATGTAGGTATTCTTATCACCTCTCTCACTCAAAACATAGTGCTGTCTATTTCTTACGCCGAATTCCCAGTCTCATGCGACCCATTACCTACTTATAAGAAAACATGCTCAAGAAAAATAGCCCATGCAACTTCTCAATTACTTTTTTTTTGTTCCTGAATGCGTTCATTTTTTGACATTTCATAATACATCTAGAATTATTTGTCTACATTGATGGAATGCAATTTTTGATTCCCTCGTAGTAGAATGGGAACTGAATGAATTTTCACAACAATCAATTATTTAAATAAAATAAAAAAATTATTTAAATGATAAACACTATCGAGCTCCACGATCATTTTAAAAACAGAAATTAAAATATTTAAAATGATAGAATTATAGTAAACTTTTCTTCGGCGAAGAAAAGTGATTTTTGAATATTGAACAATATTTGTTCAGCAAACACTTCATTTTAGTCATTTCATATTTTAAATTATGGACTAAAGCTAGGTTAACATGATTAAAAGGTCTTGAAATATTGGCAGATTTTCCACAGAAAAAAAAATAAACATCCAATTGCAACTGTCAAAAGTGAGAGAAAAAAAAATGGCAGCCAATGTGTCAGAAAATTGACCGACTTCTTTTCCAAACAATTCGAAGATTTTCGTCTTCTAATTGGGTGTTGGATGATGTTGTTTCGAAACAACATCATTCAATTGGCGGAAAGTTTTTGAAAAGGACATAACAACAAAAGTCAACAGTATTTTGATAGACTTTAAAAACTTTTTTTACTTCTAAAATAAATGTTCATATTCTCTATCATCTGTCAAGAATCTTTCAATAATTCTACCAATTTGGTGTTTTCTAAAGTTTTCTAACTGTGTAAGCAAACAATTTTTGATTGGATGACAAACAAATGTTTTCAGCGTTCATCCGATTTTCTAACAAAAAATTGTCTAATGTTTTGATAAAATCAATCAACTCTATAAACACAAAATTTTCACTTGATAGAAAATTTGCAATTGTCACCTAAGTGCAAGACTTTTGACAATTCGGACAATGTTGAAAGATCTTCCAATCGTTTATACTTAGCTTAAAGCTACCCCCATTCATCTAAAATTATAGAGTGGTTTAGTGCCTTAAGAAAAATCAAATTTTTAGCCCGGATCAAAACAATAACTCAAAAATGAGTTATTTTATTAATCCGGTTCTAGAGATTAAAATGTTGCTTAACAAATGTTGGTATCTTTTTTTAAAAAAATGACATAAGTAATTGTAAATGTGTTTCTAAAATAATTTGAGTGACAGTTGTCAGGTTGTAAAAATTAAGTTCTTCGTTAAGTTTTTTGTAACTAAGGATTTAAAAGCAATGTGACGATCAGTGCGGCAACACTGTACAACGCACTGAACAACTATTGTACTGCCAAATGTCAAAGTGACAGATTACACTCAAAAGCTGTTTTCAATTAGCTTTTTCTTAATTTTAAAATTAGAACTCTGATTACATTACATTAATTTGCATATAAAGTTAAAGTTTAACCGTTGTTCTGCTTGTGATATTCAATGAATTAAAAAAATATTAAATTAACAACTTACAATTGTTATTCTATATGATTTATCTGTCAAATTAATGTTAGTATAGTCCTTCATCAAAAAAAGAAATGGCAAAAAAAAAGAAAACAAATCTTTCATCTCCAATCGTATCAAAAATACAAAAAAAATAAAACATTTTTCAATTGAACCAAAATGATTTATTGACGAATGTTTCTGACTGGGGAATTCAATCTATGGATGCGAACGCATTTCGTAATAAATTCATGATGACGTTAACGTTTCCGTCGTCGTCATCGTCTTCTCCGTTTATATTTATATGTATGTTGCTTCTGCGATATGATGCCAATAGAACCTATAGTATGGGATTGGGTTAGGTTAAGGGGGTAGTCTACTATATGGCATTTTGAACTCTGAAATGCTATTCATTCACAAGCTTCCCATCCCACCATTAAGCTAAAGGAGGCGCATATCCTACATCCTAGAACATAGATATATGTAGATAAATGAAATGTATATAGTAGAAATAAGCGAGAATTGGTCTTGATTTATGGAAGGTCTACCTTTGACTGACAGCCATCAGTTTTCCGAAAGCAAGTAATTGGTTGCAAGTGTAAATCAATTTTGCTCTGGCTGAGCTTGAAAGGAGCCAACTCATTAAATGTGTTTTTGAAGGATTCTGATTTTTTTTCTGCTTTCATTCTTCTAAATGGTTAATGGTGTTTTATGAATGTTGGCACTATGAACATGTTTTTTTTTTGTTATTGTAATATTGATGGCTTTGAATTTGAGTCTAGAAAGTTTTCCCATAGAAACAAATTCAACGATATGAAAACTTCCTTATTTTATGTACTTTTCTAGTAATGCAATAAAGGAGTAGAAGTACGAGTAGAATTTGAATAGAAAAAAAAACTCAAAATATGATATTTCATCTCTTAACTTAAAAAGTTAGAAATTCGATTAGTTGGATTAATGAAGATTTCTGACTTGAAAATGTCAACATTTTCGTTCAAAATCCGTACCAAACCTTACTCTAAAAGTTGGACAAACATCTAAAACTATACGCCATTTTTAATTAACTATAGAATTTTAAGTTGACAACACTATTTTAACTGGCGGCCATTTTATCAGCTGTCAAATGATTGCTTCTTAGTTTGGTTTGACATTTCAACATGAATAGACTGACGCCTTAACAACGCTTTCAAAATCTCCGAAACAAAAGTCCCCAAAACCAAAATCCCCAAATCCAGAATTCCCAAAATCCTTAAGCACAGATTCACCATATTTTGAGTATATCTAAGAAATTATGTTTGGCGCCAAACAACCCCCCTGATTGGAATCACTATAGGATTTGGCTTGGGTGCGAGTTTGGGTATAATGCAAAGTACTTTTTGCATTTGAGCACTAAAATCAAAGAAATCCCCAACAAAAAAAATCAAGTATGGCAACACTAAACAAAAAACAGGGAAGAAATGTCAAAACCAACTATTTTTGCATGTGTTGTATGTGGAAAAGTGAACTTTGAAAATTAATTTAAAAAAGAAATAAATGTGTCTTCGCTCTAAAATTGCTATAATTATTAGGCGGAGATTTTGAACTTGGGCATTATGTCGGTATCCCGAATTACTCTTGGAGGTAGTACCCGTGAAAAAAAAACTTTAGATGGCATTATGCAGGGATCGAACCCAAGACCTCTGGCATGACAGTTCAACGCACTAACCATCCTCTTTGCGATCTTTTGAAATTCTCGACGTTTCAAGGTCCATAGAATCTAAATCAAAGATTGTCAAAAGATTAAATTATAAAAAACTATTATTTTACACATTTATTCAAATTTTTAGAAAACCCAACAGTAAGATTTTTTCTAAAAATAAGAATCTACCGAAAATTCTACATAAAATTGAATATTTCGGGAATTGACGAAAGTATTTGTTTTCGATTAAAAATGTCAGAAAAAAAAACAGATATTGAAATCAAACTTATTTTATCGAAAATATTGTTGCTAACTTTTAGTTAATTTTTAAGAAAAATTCAATTGACAACTTTTTTACAAAACCCGAAAACCTACAAAAAATTAATAAGAAATGGTTTTTGATTCAAATGTAATGAGAACAAAGAAAGATTTTGACTTTCAATTGTTTTAGTTGACACAATATATTATTATTAGTATTTTGTTAAAGAAAAATCTACAGAGGTCACAAAATTGAAGCTATTAGGGTGGATCGCATCCCAGCCTCTTTTTTCCCAGAAACTATACAAAATTATTTAAATATTTTTTTTCGAAGATCAAAAATGACTGATTCGTTTTTAGATTTCTTAAGCATATTCATTTTTTTTTAATTTTTGAAAACGGTCCAGCAAAATTAATTTAAAACTAAACCGCTCAAACTATTTTTGAAACAAATTAATAAACCAAGTTTTTTTTGAGAAATTAAATAAAATTTTGCAGATAAACGTATTTTGCAGATATATTTTGAAATCGTCAACTATAGTAACTATTTAAAAAAGATTCGTTGTATACAGGAGCAAGTTCGTGCTACCCGGTAGTGCATTAAAGTTTTATTGTAGGTATTCTTAAAAAGATATCAAAGATAGAAATTTCCTCATTTTCTCTAAGTTATGTGTATGTTATGAAATTGTTTTGGTTCTTAAAATTAAGCTCCAAATCTGATCTAACATTTTAAAACTCGAAAAAGGTTGAACTGGACAGACTAAACAAATGCAGAAATCAATATATTTACAAAATATCAAATATAAAATCAGAATCCACCTCAAAAATTCCGGCTAAAAGTAAAACGCGTAAGCATGTTAAAAATGTAATTCATTTTTTCAGCAAAAAGAACAAAACGATTCACATTCCCGGAACCAATAAAATATAACCACAATTTACTTATCTACTGATTTATATAAAACAAACCAAAAACAAAAAGCTTTATACTTCAACGAGCAATAAATAAATCGATGTGTAAAAGACATCATCCGGCGTAGTATAGGAGGAGGCGGAAGACACCCTGTTTTGTTTCCTTTTACCATCACATATGACTTTTTTTGTTTTTACATAAATAACAACAAACAAAATAACAGAAAATAAATTTACAAAAACAAAAAATATAAAACTCCAATTGTCCTTGGGCCATTTTTGTAGGCATTTTAATACCAACAATAAGCAACAACAAATATCTGACTATATATAAGGTCCTCTTACCATCATCGTAGGATAAATCCTTCTTTTAGTCCTTTATACATACGAGAGAGTCAGAAAGTCCGTCCAACAACAACTTACCGACTTTATATTTACGACAGCACTTATTCCCATTTCCATCGCTCTTAAGGTTCAATGAGGTTAAACGTAGATTAATGCATTTTCATGCACTCAACAAATTGGTTCATTGACTTTGAATGTTCTCCATAAAGCCCTTTGCTTTTTTTTTCGACTGTTTCAGAAATATACAACATCACAAAAATATAATCATGAGCGAAAATAGGAATGTACAAAAATATCCTTATAGGAAGTTGTAACGATTCAAAATACATGGAAACAAAATCACCCTAACACAATATTCAAATGCATATTCCACCCTTCTATATTCTCTCGATCCAATTTATTCATATTCTGCCGAATTTCCTGTGAAAATTTTAGTTCACGTTCGCGTTCACATTCACGTTCGCCTTCTGGTTCTTTTCTGGAAAAGCGGGGAGATATATGAATAGGTACATTTCCCTAGAGATGCCCCAGGACGAACGCATAAAAATGATGATCATGACTGCGAGTACAAGAATCTAATTTCCCCCGCAGCTATTCACCAAAGCTTGAGTTCGACTCCGAAAGTAGGTAAACTTTGAGGAAGTTGTTCAAAACTACAAAACAACAGCGTGCCAGGGCAAAATGCTACAAGGAAAAATTCAACAACGACAACAAAAACGACAAGCAGTAGTACAGAGAAAAGAAAAAAAAAAACAAGGACCAAACAGGAAAATTATGCGAAAACTTTTTTGTGCTGTGGCATCAGGGGGTGCACTGAATTTGCAACAACAAGAAAAATTAAAAATAAACGCTGAAAAAAGTGAACCTGCACCGCGACATTATTATGCAAAAATGGCAGCGAGAATATCTTGCATCTATATTATTTTGTACATTATAGGGTTACCTCGAAACCTTTTATTTTACCACCCGATTGGCGTTGGCGCTAACCCTTTACTTAAAAAAAAAAACCGCCTCTGATGTGATGTAGTCGGTAAGTCGGTTCGTCGTCGTCGGTATAGTCGGTCGGTGTCGGCTCCCAATGCAGCAATAATAGCGAAAGGATGGACGATTTGTTTTTGTGTGTTTTAATGTAGGTATGTGTTATTTCTTTATATTTTTTTTATTTTGTTAATATTTGTACTTTTATGGAAACATCACCATTAAGTTTTTTGATAATGCAGTAAGGACTTTTTTTTTTTAATTTTTTCATGGATAGGATAATGCATCTGCTAGAAAAGTTCATTTAATGGGATCAGGTCGCGGGATTATAACGAAAATTCTTCCTTAAATTCATAAAAGAAAAATTAAACTACAATAATAAACATAATGAACACTCCGAACTTATTGATTAAGGTCGGTTCTTTTGTGAAAAAAAAAATCCTTGTACTTTTTTACAGTCCTAAAGTTTTTTTTTTTTATTTCAATAAAAGTTACATTTACTAGCAAGGTTTAGTTCCTTGCAATCAAATTCCACTTTTGCAATGGGTTTTGATGACTGACTCCGAAATAATTCTATCAGGCCAGGTTTTTGAGATATTACTTTTAAACTTACTTACTCATTTTTATAAAAATTGACGAAGCAGTTTTTTGTCAGTAAAATTGGTTGTGGTTTTCTAATTCTAATGTTCACATTAAATATTTATAAAGAGATTTCCATTTTAGGCAGGTTGATTTTAAAATTGAATCAAACAAGTTGTATATCACTGACATTATGTGTGAAATATATCATCGTTTAAATGGCTGCCGACCTACGCCGCTGTTCCGCTGGGTGGCGCGCATTCAAAAGTTCTAGTTTTCGATAACTTTGGAGCATATATCAGGCTGAATTCGACCTATCGATTGTATCGATTATGTCGTCTTTGAGGGCCGCGGTAATTTGTGGCTTATTTGCATAGACCTGTGACTTAAGAAAGCCGCACAAGAAAAAGTTTGAAGGGTTCATAGCCATGGCATAAAACCGCTCGCGCAGAATACCGATTGTGTCTTGAGCTGTGTGGCACATTGCGTCGTCGTCCTGTTGAAACCATTTGTCTTCGATGTCCATATCATCTAATTCAGGACACAAGAACTTGGTTATTATCGACCTATAGCGATCGCCGTTGACATCATTTTGTAACAATTACGGCCCGCACTTGACGCCTCCAGCCCAAAATTCATACAAAACAGTAACTTGACTTGAATGCATTTGTGCCTTGTGAATATCACGTGAATTGGTGTCGTCCCAAATCTTAAAATTTCACTTCTTCAGGTACACATTCATTCAAAAATTAGTCTCATCGCTAAAAATGATTGACCGACATTTGGATTAATTTTCAACTGCTCCAAAATCCGACTAGCAAACATACGACGCTGTGTATGGCCGTTTGATTTCAGCTACTAGTACAGTTGGATTTTGTTTGGGTGAAGCTCCAAAACTCAAAATTCGCCATGTTGGTGTGCTCCACAGGCCAAGTTCTTTTGATCGACGTGGAATTGGCTGCCTAAGATTCGTTGACGTACAGGTGTTGGCTGATTGTTCACTTAGGCGGTGGACTCGAATTTGGCCACAAAACTTTGAATAATCGACTTGGAAGGACGACTTTGTACCCCATCATTTTCACGAGTTGCTCGACGCTGTAACTACCCATAGTGATTGAAGACTAACTGAAATAACATATTGTGACAAAAAGTAAAAGAAACAATATGGCCGCTACGATCTGTCAAAATTAAATCGTTCCTATTGGGAGAACTCTTCTATTTCATACAATTTTCGAAAATCTTCATAATTTGTTACATTTCACCTGATGTTTTGCATAAATCTTAAAGAAACGCTGAAAAATGTATGCTTGAACGGTTTTTAATAGAAACACACAAAATATAATTTTTTGAAATGAATCCGTCTCACATCAAGTTTTTTGAAATAAATTTAAAAAAAAAAGAAGCTGGGATGTGACCCACACTGATAACTTCCCATCCCGTCTGTCGATTTGTCTTGCTTAAAAGGTTTGTAGGTTTTCGTATTTTGTTAAAAAAGTTGTCAGGTGAACTATTTTAAAAGATTTAAAAATTACCAACAATATTTTGCATTTGATGAAATAATTTGATTTCAAAATCATTTTTTGTATACGAGATTTTTAGTCGAAAAACAATTTTTATCAATTTTAGTAGCATTTCTTAAAAGTTTTTATTTCTTATTTAAACAAATACAAATTGGATGAATGAAACTAATTTAAAGTCAATATTTTATATTGTTTACGAGACATCGGGAATCGAACACCAATTTTTACCAATTTTCTGTGAGATAAAATTAGTTTGAAGCCACTATTTTGAATTTTTGAAAAGATATTTAAGTCGAAAGTAAATTTGTACTAAGTTTTAGTGTTGTTTTTTTTTAGGTTTTTATTTTTTATAAAAAAAAAACTGTCAATTCGATTTTTCTCAAAATTGAACCGAATGTCAACAACGATATTTTTGATAAAAAAAATTATTTAAAGCCAATATCTCAAATTTTTGAAAAGATATTTGAGTCGAAAATCAATTTCTACCAACTTTAAGTAATGTTTTTTTTATTTTTTGACAATTCGATTTTTCTCAAAATTTTACAAGATGTCAAAAACGTTATTTTTTGGAGATAAAATCATTTTTTGTTCGTAAAATATTCGAGGTGACAAATATTTTTTTTTAGTTTTTTTGTATTTATAAAAAAAACCGTTAGTTGAAATTTTTCCAAAACTGTATTTGTTTGGTATCACGTCATAATATATAATATAAAATTTAATTTAACTCGCTAGCGTTATTGTTTCGTGAGATATTTTGAGTAAACCAAAATGTTCACTTTTTTTAAAATTGCTATGGTAAAAAAAAACACCCTCGCAATTTTTTTGAGAGACCTTTCTGCGTCTTTAATATCTGTATAACAAAATTCATTAGAAGTCTATATCCCTACTGGTTCTTGAGCTATTGACGACGAAAAACGCCTTGAAACGTCGAGAAATGTCAAAATTTTCATTTTGACAAATCGGACCGATTACAATAACTTCGTATGGGAAGTTAAAAAGCTAAAATAATAACAAATATTTTTGAAATTTTAGCATGTACTTCAAATCGAAAATAACCGATTTATGTACATATGTAGTTTATTCCAGCTTACAGATATCACTTTTTATTTTTTTTTATTTTTCAAACATTTGTTGACTCATTTCTTTGATCTGCAGTTCACACTACCTTACCGTTTGCAACATAAAATATGCATCCTCCTGTCAAAATAAAAACTTATTTGTGGGTTTCTGAAATTAACACAGATAGACAAAATGACACATATGAATTATTTCCGATTTATACAACGCAACTAATAATGTGTAATGTACACATTAGGAGTGAAGTTTTTGAATTAAAAAACTATCCGAACATCCAGATGTAAATGAATCAATTGACTCAAACTTTCCGGATAGTGATAAACATCCTGTGAGTTAGGTAAGTATCAATAATCCGGATCCAAATTTAAGTTTGGCTCAAGTGTGACGAATTAATTCCATGTTTATGCATAATAATCTGGATGAAGCAGGCTATTTAAAATGCATCATATTTTGCATCAAACTCTACCCGGATCTTAATCTGGATGTACATATCGTACAAAACCAAGATAATGGAAACTCTCAATCTTGATTTAACTGATAATATCCAGACAATGGGATATCCAATTTCAGTTTCTTAATCCTCATTTATCGAATAATATCCGGATAGTACGGATATCTTAATCTGAATTTGTTTAAAAAATATGAATATTCAAATTATCCAGATGTGTTGGTTTCAAGTCTAAAAAAGTAATGTTATTTTGTGGCCACAACCAAACGATGCGAAGTTTAAATTATGTGTTTTTTTTCCAAAAAAAAATTTAAGTAGATAACAAAAGCAATAAATGAACAAAATAATTGTACTATTTCCTGAAGAATTAAAAAAAAATATAATAACCATATCCGAATATACAAAATTTAAGGGCTTACAATGAAATAATATTCTGTTATCTTTTAATTATTTAATTTTTTTTTTTTTTAAATAACCCAAGCGGATCATATTTATGTGCTTGAATTTTGTTTGTGAAATAATAATAAGAAAAAACAAACTTAAATGAGAATTATTCCCTAACATCAACAATAATTAGTGAATCATTAAGATGATAGCATTGTTAAAATGTTTCAGAAGCAAGAATACAAAATATTCTGACTTTGGATAGATATTAATCTAATTGAGTGAACAGGGTCTTCCATTAAATTTGATTGGTGTGTTTCATCAAAAATTTGTATTCATATGTGACATAACGTCGTTCAAATGTCACCAGAGGCTTATCTGTGGTCAGCACATTGGACATTTCTAATTTTCCATGACTCTGACGTATAAATCATTCTAAATTTGACAGTTGACATGGATGCTGTTGACTTTTACGGCTTATTTAAACAGATAGATCTACCATTTAGGAATTATGAGTTTTGAGTATTTGTATGCATTTTTGATCCCTGAATAACAAAACACTGTCGCCGTTTCAAAAATTAGTTTTGATAATGCAAACAATTGTAGTTTCGTATCCGTGAAAACTGTGACACTCTACTCTGACAGACAATTTGACAGATGTAGCTTCAACATGGCGGCTCTCAACTGTCAAATTCGAACTGCTTTATCTAAACCTAAATGTGTGCTTTCATGCTTTCAACACTGTTTATCTCCTTTTCTAGACCTCTAAAGTTGTTTCAGTAAATAATCTTGTTAGTGGAAAGCTCATAAATAACTCACTCACAATCATAAAAATGTTAACTCAAACCTTTTCTTTTCCAAATTGATACATATTAACCATTAAACCTAAACCTATTGCCTTCGTTTCATGAGGGAATACTTAGCTTTTGTATACTATACATTCTTAAATGCCCAACTTCCATCATCACACAATATTATCGTCCTTCGTCCATATAAAAACTTGAAACTTATATATTCCGCCATAGTGTTTGCAGCGCATAAAAGTGTTAACTTACAATAAAATTCACTTAAAGTGACAAGCCCATTTCCCTTACCTATATTTTTTCACGATATACCAAGAGCATATCCACAATGATTCTTTCATTCGTTAGTAAGATAGGTATATGGTTCTTAAGTTCCGGTTAGTTCAATGGCGCCCGGGCCAGGACCAACGCCAGTGCCAGTGACGAAGACGGTGGTAGCGCTGCTGTGGTAACATCGTAGAACGGTACTTGCTTACTTTTTGCATAGTTTTCTTTACTTTTATTACAACAACAAAATGTTTGCGGCTTGGCATTTTGTGTGTGCATTTACTTGCTGCTCGTAGAAGAAAAGAAACCAAACTCAAATAACATTCCTAGTCCCGGTGCGATTGCAGTTTTGTATACCTTTTTATGTGCGCATTCATTCAGCACTGTGGTCTCGTTGGACGACTTTCCAGTTTTCCACACAAAGAACCATCACGACAAACTTCAAGTGTCGTTAATGATATTAAGAAATATCCTTTTTTTCTACTTTTTTGTTGTTGCCTTTGCTGCTGCATTCAGTGGATTCGAAGGATCAACGTAATGTTGTTAGTTTGCAGAAACTTACAAAGAAAAATAAATGAAAAAATGCAATGCAGGATAAGATTGCACTAAATTGTAGACCTTTCTATTCTCCCGCTGCTAGTTGTCGCCTCTCGTCGCATCGCGTCTCGGACGGTTAGTGGTTTTAAAAAGCTTAATTTACTACAGCTGTGGCACTAAATCGCCGCCATCATTTGAGAAGACAGGAGACACAAGTAGTGTCGTCTTTATGTGAAAAAGGCTTTATACATTATATTTAACCTAACCAAAACCTAACGTAGCAAGCAGTATCCTTTGAATAAACACCATTAACGAACAATATTTTATTTTCCGCTCGGGAACTCCGAACTGGACCGATTAAAAGGGAATTCCAACAGGACATTAAATGCACTTCTATACTTCTCTATGTGAAACCACTCAGATGCTCATTCAAGAATAATACGTTGTTGTAGACGACGAACGTCGACGTCCGTCGTGTATAGCTATGTTTGGTACAATTTAACAAAATAAAAAATAAAACTTAACGCTGTCTCACTTGACCATAGAATTGAGTGGCAACTTCGTCACACATGCAAGAAAAGGCTCTTATCTTCAAGTGTTACTACTGCTCGAGCAGTGGTTATAAAATCCTTAAAAGGGGTTTTGTTTGCCGATATAAACGGAACCCCCACGCACATTGCCGGAGTGAGAGTTTTAAGGCCCAAAAACCATCAGTTTAAACTTTAAAAGAGCGGAATCTCATATTTTTTGAAGGAGCTTAAAATTGAGTTTGGGTTGAGGTTGAAAATTGTCGAAATTTAGTTTAATGGAAAAGTCAGTGAAACTCTTTGGAAAAACTACGTCTTATATACTGAGTAGGTATACTGTCAAATATGAATGTTTCATCAACAATATTAATTTTCAAGCAACAAGTTTAAGATTAAATAGAAGGGGACTGAAGTGGTTGCCCTGTGGGACCCTTTAGTAATATGCTTAAAAATGGAATTAACTTAAAGAATCTGAGAAAAAGATATCAAGATAATGAGTTCAAACGCAAACATTTTTAAATTAATTTTCTTAAGTATAGGCAACCATAGAAGCTGAAAAAATTTTCTTTTGGGACATCTAAGGGCTTAATAATGCCTTACCAGTTTTAAAACTTTCTAAATGTTGTAAGGATCATGTCAAGTTTCTGCTTCGAAATCAGATTTAAGGAACTGAATTATAGCTCATCTTTTGTTTAAAAATTTTACGACAGTTTAGAGTTAATGAAAATCTGAAACAATCAGTTCACCTTTTTTCATTATTCAATTATTCAATTTTGCGGAGTCAAATATCAAATTACAGTCTCCGGTATAAAATACCAATATTACAGTCAAAGATATCAGACGCTTAAAGAAACATAGTGAGATATCACAAAATTACAACATTGGATAGCAAATTCCACTTGTTTACAGCCTAAGATATCACTAGATTACAGATTGTAATATCATTCATCACTAATTTACAGTCTGATATATCACTAGATAACAGTCTGCAATTACGGATGCCACATGATTATGGTCTGAAATTGTAAATACCACACGATTACAGTCTGAAGTAGCAGACTGCACTAGGATACCAGACTTCACTTGAAGATAAGAGATGCTACCAATTTACAACCTGCGATATCAAACGCACGGAAGCTACAGTCTTTGATAGTAGACAGCACTAAATTACAGTCAGATTACAGTCTGAAGTAGCAAACTCCATTAAGATACCAGATTTTACTATAATTACAGTAAAAGATTAATACAGTGTGAGATGTGACTAATTTACAGTCTGCGATATCAAAATCCAGGAAGTTTCAGTGTATGATAGCAGACAGTAATAAATTACAGTATGAGATTGCGAATGTCACACAATTACAGTCTGAAGTAGCAGACTCCACTAAGATACCAGACTTAGCTATATTACAGTCAAAGATAAGAGATGTGACTAATTTATAGTCTGCGATATCAAACGCCAGGAAGTTACAGTCTGTGATAGCAGAAACCAATTAATACAGTCTGAGATTGCAGCATTACAGTCTGAAGTACCAGACCTTACTTTATTACAGTCGAAAATGAGAGATGTGACCAATTTACAGTCTTAGATAACAAACTTCAGTGAGTTACAGTCTGTGAAAGAAGACACCACTTAATTGCAGTCTGAAGTAGCAAACTTTTATATTATATTATAGGTGATTGCCACCAATATGGTTAACGATAAGAGATGCCACTAGATTACAGTATACCATATGGAAATTGAAATAAAATGTACGTGATATTACTGCAATGTAAATATCAGTCCGATATTGTTGACGCTTCTAAATTATAGTCTGTTGTATTAGACACCTCAAAACTACAGTTGAAGATAAAAGATTCCACTAAATTACAGTTTGAGACAACAGATGTCACCAGATTACAGTTTTACATAAATAGATTACAGTCTTAGTGCGGGCCCTTATCACAACACCCCTGAAAGGCAACCTAATATTTCTTTTAATCCATTCCTGAACGAATTCCCTCGGCATTAATCCATTGTCCATGATGTGAAGTGCATTCTGTTGGTTTCCCCCTTCTACCGCACACTGCCTCCCCCCTATTACGAAAATGTGAATGAAAAGCGAAAATAATAGTTTTTTATTGCTTTGAATTTCATTTTATGGCCGAGAAACAAAATTCAAGTTAAGTCGTTAAGTTTTTCTTTTTTTGCTCGGAAGGGTATTTCCTCTTTTCTGTTTGACTACTTTTAGGGAAGTTCCTATTTGAAGTTTCCGTCTTCCTCCTTTTTTTAAAATTTTGATTTTTTTTTATATTTTTTTGAAAAGATGGGGTCACAGGAATATTTTTCTTTTGCATGTGACATGAGTTTGAAATAGTTTTTCTTTCAAGATTAATTTAAGTGTACTCTTTTAAAGTACTATCGTTCGTCGTAGTCGTCCGACGTCCGACGTCTTCGTATTGTATAGGAAGACATTTAAAATAAAATGACATCTCATAACCATTGTGGCCTGGTTTTGAGTGGTGTTTGAATAAAGGAAAAGTTAAAGACCTCAAAAGATATTATATTCGATTAAGCCAGATACTTTTATAGAGGTTCAAAGTTTATATTTTGACACATCAAATATATACAAAAGAATTTTTTGACATGTACTTTTGTAGGGACGATTATGTCTTTTTGGTCTTTATTTTACTTAGAACTGGTAATAATGGATTTCAACTATGTTTGATTATACTGTCTTTTGTCATTTTCATATACCTATCTCACAAGCAGTAGTCTTTTAAATTAAATATCAAATGTTATGGAAAATTCGAATGTGATCGTTTTTTGTTAAGAGGTTTTTTAATGTCATTTTCACTGGAATCTTTGGCTTAAACCGGGTGCTTTTTCAAGTGCCTTGGAATTTAATATAATAAAACAAGACAGAAATATTTTTGGGATTACTTATCATAAAGTCCCATATAGAAATAAATAAGAGCCGTTAAGTCACATAAACGAGGGGACTGGTTAATAGGACCACTTCTGAAAATAAATTTGTCACCAAATTAACAAGTTCCGACGCGTCATAGAGGTATTTGCCTCGAAAAACCGCTCAAAAATCATTTTTTCAAAATGTAGAGTTGAGAAGTAATTTTTTTCCTAGCTGTAGTTAAATACCCATGGAATAGTGTACCGTACAACATCAGTTGAAAGTCATCGATCGTAAGCTTGCACTGTGCATCAGTTGATTTGTGTGAAAAATACCTTCGCTAATTAATTAAGTTTATATTGTTTTCTGATATTGATAACAAAGTTTTTTGTTATGGAGGGTTCATCTGCAGGTATGTTCTTTATTATAAAGCTGTTTTGATGAATATTTAAGCTTTTATTTAAAAGAAAATTAATTTATTTTAAAATCTATGCAAAAGGGCAGTTTTTTTTCATTTTTTTTTATTGTGGACCTTTTGTTATATTATTCGGTGTTATTCGATAACGTTTTTGGTATCAGCTATTAGAGAAAGGTGTCAAGAAGCAAAAACAAAAAAAAATGCTGCCCATATCTGCCCCTCGAGATTGTATCGTCCCTGATAAGTGTCTAGTCTAATAAAAATAAAAAAAGCTACTTATTACAAAATTAATTCTTTTCCTTGAAGGATCGTCTGGCTTGTGCATTTTAACAAAAAACAGTTGTATGATGTTATTAATGAGTGTAGTGAGAATGATTTTGATGCAAAATTAGATCATCTTCAGAGCTATTTACTCAATAAAGCGTCTTGCACGGAGGAAAAACTTAAAGATTTTAGACTTAAAATTGGACGTTTAAGGTATTTAATTTAATTGAACTTTATTTGTATATGCAATTTCAACTTTAAATTTCTTAAATTGTATTAAGGTATGAATTTAAGTCAAGATGGTTATATTCACAACGGACAAATGATAGATTTCAAAAAAAAAATTAAGTTTGGCTTCAGGGAGTTTTTGAGGTACCAATTTCGCTTGGACGTGGCCGGCCGTCTAAACCTTTTACAGAGCTTAGCGTACAGAGCAAGAGAAGAAGAACGCAAAGTTTACGTGACGATAATGAAATGGAGAAACTTGCGTTTGCTACCGAAATGAAGTTACGTGAAACCGGAAAATCGCAAGCTTCAAAAATACTTAAAGAAGTCATCGACTCTCCTGGGAGGGCAAAGAGATATAAAAAAGCTTTGTCCGTTAGTTTCCAAAGGCAAAGTGAAAAATTATCCACTCTTAAAGCTCTTTCTATTTTTGTTGAAGCAAATCTTTCACGTAAACAGTATGAAGTAGTGAGAACTAGTGACAAAAAACTTTTTCCTTGCTATAGTATTCTCCAAAAAGCAAAAAAACAATGCTATCCAATCCCCGAGTCATATACTGTAACAGAAACTTTGGCTGAAGTTAACTTGCAGAATCTATTAAACCATACAGCTGAACGCTTATTGTTGTATTTGGATGAGGTACTAGCAACATTAAATGAAAACGAGTGCAGGTCCTTAGAACTTGTATCAAAATGGGGATGTGATGGTTCGCAACAAACGCAATTCAAGCAAAAGTTTGAAAGCAGTTCCGATTCAGATGCTAATATCTTCCAAAGTTCATTTGTGCCCCTGCGTTTGTTTTGTAGTTCAAACAACAAAATTATTTGGCAAAATCCAACGCCATCCTCGCCACGATATTGCCGTCCAATAAAAATTAGCTTTGTAAAAGAATCTCTTGATATTACGCAAAGTGAAATAGCTGATATTGAATCCAAGATAAGTAGATTGAACAAAACAGTCAGTGATAGAAGGCGATAGAACATTGGAAGTAAAACACACGTTAGCTTTTACAATGGTCGATGGAAAAGTGTGCAACGCGGCAACTAACACAAAATCTACAATGAAGTGTTATATTTGTGGACTTACTTCAAAAGATTTTAATGATCTTTCTAGAAGAAAAGAAGTAGATAAAGATGCGATCAAATTTGGATTGTCAATTTTGCATGCGAGGATACGATTTTTTGAAAGCATTCTTCATCTTGCTTACAAGATTCCGTTGAAGAAATGGCAGTTAAGAACTCTTTCAGACAAAATTATTCTTAAAGAAAGAAAAATTAATATACAAGAAAAGTTTAAATCAAAACTCGGACTCATCGTTGATGTACCCAAACCTGGTTTCGGGAATACTAATGATGGCAATACAAGCCGGGTTTTTTAACAATCCAGAACTAGTTGCTGAAATAACTGGTGTTGATTTGCAACTCATAGTTAGATTAAAAATCATATTGGAAGTTCTTTCTAGTGGATTTGAAATAGATGCTTCAAAATTTGAAGCATTTGCTTTTGATACGGCAAAGTTGTATGTTGAGCTTTATCCGTGGCATCCCATGACTCCAACGATGCACAAGATTCTTATACATGGACCGGAAGTTATTCAAAATGCTCTTTTACCTATTGGGCAGCTATCCGAAGAAGCAGCAGAAGCATGGAACAAGCATTTCAGGTTGTACCGGTTAAATTTTGCAAGGAAGTTTTCAAGGACGGAGTGCAACTTGGATGTACTTAACAGGTTTTTAAAACTTTATTAGAAGTGGGAAATAATATATAATTCTATTTTTCATACTATCTGTAGGTTACTTTTAAGTTCAGATCCTCTAATAACCAGTTTAAGATCTTTGCCCTTGAAATGCTTATTTCCCGGATTCCTGATTCATCAACATTAAACAATTTTAATGATACTACAATATCTAATGATAGTGAAGATGAAGAAACAGCTGAGGAATGTATTGATGACGAAGAATCCTGGGAAGAGTTCACTGAATAACTTTAAGTTCCATCTATTTATTTCATCCTTATTGAAAAAAATAATAAATTATGAACCAAATATATCCAAAATACTTTATTTATACCTTAATTCGATAGAAATAAGTTTTAAATCCCTTTTACAGTTGTTTCAGCCAAGTATCACTTCATTAAAACAAAAAAATATTTTTGAGCCGTTTTTCGAGGCAAATACCCCTATGTGACGTTTTGTTATAAACAAATGTCATCAATTGTAAACTGTTCCGCTTTTGGAAACGAAAAATCAGTCAACATGGCTCTATAGCACCAACTATTCACAGAAACGTCAGTTCCTTCTTCATTTCTAAAGAAATAAGGCCCAATGACGCAACCTGCGTTACGTCAACCCAGTTTGACATTTTCAACTGTCAAACCATCGACAATAGGTAATCATGGACGCATGGAACATAAATCCAATCTGATGATTTTAAGGTTGGATTTAGAAAAGTTGGAAAGAACAGAACTGACATTTTTCATCACAAGATAAGCAAATGTCATTTTTTACGAATGAAGAAAATTCTAATCATTTTTCGATTTTACTAATATTTGATTTTTGAAAGTATAATTTTTTAGAATTATGTAACGACAAGCAACCAAATTCGTGATGTTTCCAGGTTTTCTACTTAATCTATAAAACTTATTGGCCCCACGATTTCAATCTTCAGTGCAAAACTTTTACCCCCAACACAGCCTTCGTACCATCGATCTTCCTGCTTAATTCCAAATTTCTTCAGCAACAATCGACAATCACTCAATATTTCCAACACTCACAACACAATTTCTAAATTGTTACCAAAATATAATAAATCCATTCTACTTTCCGACTATTGAAACTCATTTATCTCATCCTCTCATATGACACTTTCCATTGACAAATTACCATCAAGGTGTGTCACCCCCAGAATATAGTTGAAGATTATAGAAGACCATAAGGTTTATGCTAAATCCCAAAGCGTACATCGTCTATGTAATATCTCATAGAAGGAAAATTTATATATAACATTACGTTACGTATATAGAAAATATGTTACGGATCATATGACTGACAACTTACTTGTGTCGAAAAAATAGACATTTTGTCGTTTATATTCCAATATATCTGAACTACATAATATAGAAAGTATAAGGGAGAGGTGATGGAGCAAAGGTGATGAAGCATCAACTGCTATTTATATACAAAGTTCGTACGTTTGTATGTCACAAACAGAGTAAAGAGCAGGGTTGCCATGTCATGAAGTAGCTCAATAGTCGAATTTAAAAATTTTTGTAGCTCAAAATCAAATCTAAAAGAGTAGCCCAAAATAGTACCCCTATTTCAATAAAAAAAATGTTGTTCCTAAACTAACTCAGTTCAATTGTATTTGTAGCTTAAAATGACAGCTGAAAAAGTTGCCCAATTCCAATAAAAGGAAATCTGGTTTCTGAATTAGCTAATTCTTCCAATTTAAACATATGTGTAGCTCAGTATCACAGTTGAAAAAGTAGCACAAATAAAAACAAAATTTCAATACACAAAAATAAAAACATATTTATAGCCCAAAATTACTGCCGAAAAAGTAGCCCAAATATTATCCCAATTTTAATAAAAAGAAATTCTGTTCCTGAACTATCTCAACATCCCAATTTTAAATGATTTTTAGCCCAAAATCACAGCTGAAAAAATAGCCCCAATGTTATGGATATACCAAATTTAATATATTTGTAGCCCAAATTCAAGGCCCAAAAAGTAGCGTGAATGTTAATGTTTAAAAATGTTGAACATCAGTATGTAACTGTACAAAATTTCACCCAAGATTATATTCGAGTTATTTAAGGCACAAGATTAGATTTGGGCTATTAATAGCAAAATTTAGGATTTGGGCTATTTATAGCAAAAGAATTGATTTCAACTACTTATAGCCACATTTTGATTGGCTGTCATATAAAAAAAACATTTTTCTGCTATTTCAGAAGAAAAAATAGATCAATTTGCCATAAATATGGCAAGCCTGTCTAAACAGCAGTGAATATAGTCACAAAAGCTAAAGTAAAGTAGATAGGTATATCATTCATCAGTGATTGATAAACATAATATTCGATTGGTATGTTAGGTGACAGTCAATATCAGTTTGACTTTGTGGGTGCCATTACTTCTTCTACATATGTATATCTATGGTATATCGTATAAGATGTGGCCTGTCAGATTGTCAGATTGTGGCACGTGATTTTGGCGTTGCATTTGGGGGATAAATCAAGGAGGGTATAGTATATATACGTATAATATACAGAATAGATTTGTTGAAACCACCAAATCCAGATGCCATCAATAAATTTTCTACTTCATTGAACAACCATTTATCAGTTCAGTTGGGTATATATAAAACGAACAAGTAGGATAAACATTTGTCATATTGATATTCATCAATTTCCGCAAAAGACTTTAGATATACGAGTCAAATAGTTAATTTTGTATCTTATATAAGTAGATTGATAGTAAATTCAGGTGCAGAAGTTTCTGGGTAATCTGAATCATTTATTTAGGAGTAATTTAAAGTTAAATGAGAAAAATTCAAATTTGAAAAATTAATGTTTTTAGAAATTAGATCAGTTTTTTGAATTTTTTCTAAAGAATTAAAATTTCAGACCTTGAATAACCATAAGAATTTTTCATTTTTCTGCTTCTAGGTTCTTACCAAGTCCATATTTTATCTAATATTAATTTACTTGTGTTGGCAGAAGAATTCCGAAATTTAAATGTAACAACCCAAGTTTTTCGAAGCAGCGAAGGGTTCGTAGTTTCCGAAGCACAGGGAAGTAAAGATGTGCTTAACCAGCTCATCAACCAAGTATGGGAGGAGGAACCCAACATCTCTTCAGCGATTTCAAAGCTAAATATGGTAGCATAAGTCACCAAGAGCTATTATTGGTCATGTTGGATCTCGCGCCAACTACAGAGGCATTAGCCTTTTAAACATCGCCTACAAGATCCTGTCTCTCGTATTATGTAAACGCCTGAAGCCACTCACAGATGAAATGATTGGCAATTATCAGTATGGCTTCAGGACTGGAAAATCTACATTCGACCAAATTTTCACTCTACGCCAGATCCTAGAGACGACCTTAGAATATAATATCGATACGCATCATCTTTTTATCGATTTCAAAGCAGCCTATGACAGTGTCAACGAAGGAACGAACGATACCATGTCATGTTGAGTTTTGGTATCCCTGCCAAACTGATACGACTTATCAGGATGACGTTGGAGAATTTTGGAGAAAATTGGTAAAGACTCAACCGAAGCCTTCGAAACTAAAAGAAGACTTCGACAAGGCGATGCGCTGTCATGTAGCTGCTCCAATATTGTTCTTGAGAAAGTGGTGCAAAACAACAACGTGTTTCATCCCAGGTGGATGAAGGATCCCTTGGTATTTTCGAGGGCAAGGTTCTGGTTACGATATATGGACCGGTTTGTGTCGACAGGCAAAATAATATCTGGCGGAGAAGGTACAATCACGAACTTTACGAGTTGTGCAGGGACTTGCCACTGGTCAAAAAACTACGTGTTCAACGGGCGTAGAGAGTGCTGTTAACCTGGAAGGCGCAATCTTTAACAGATTTTCCTTAATGCTTGGCTATGCGGATGACATCAACAACTTAGTGGAAATCCGATAATGAATTACAGTAGCAAACCGCTTCTATTTCGCTTAAGCCTAATAAATGAATGCATGAGTAAATAAGAAAGTGAGTAAGTAAGTAAGTGAATAAGTGAGTGATCGATTAAGTAAGTAGCTAAGTAAGTAAGTGAGTAAGTGAGTAAGTGAGTAAGTGAGTAAGTAAGTATATGTGAGTATGTGAGTATGTGAGTATGTGAGTATGTGAGTAAGTGAGTAAGGGTGTAAGTGAGTAAGCGAGTAAGTCAGTCAGTGAGTAACTGAATAACACAGTAATTGAGTAATTGAGTAACTGAGTAACTGAGTTACTGAGTAACTGAGTTACTGAGTAACTAAGTAACTGAGTATCGGAGTATCTTAGTAACTAAGTTACTGAGTAAGTAAGTGAGCAAGTTACTAAGAAAGTAAGTAAGTAAGTAAGTAAGTGAGTACGTAAGTTAGTACATAAGTAGCTAAATAAGTGTATAAGTAGGTAAGTATGTATAAAATCCTCACATTTTAACACAAAGGACTAATATTCAAAATTACATTCCTTAACAACCCAGTTCTTAATAAGGAACTCTCGTTCCATTTTCCATATGTTACATCTTTCTCTTTAATACCATTAAAAAGAAAAAAAAAGAAAATTCACATAACCACCGTCAACTGTTAGTACAGGCCCGCCCGCTACACTTCATATAATAATAACGTTATAATCTTGCATTTTTGTAGTCACATGGCGGCTGTTACAGGATCTCATTTTAAATATATGTTTTTTCTCCTCTCCTCTGCCGTTTATCCTCTTTTTCAATTTTTTGGCAGACAAATATCTGAACAACCATAAGAGGACACATTTGGATGGAAAACAAGGGTGTAAGTTTCGATGGTTTAAAAAAGAAAGAACAAAAATTTAAAATACCCGTTGCATGCCTTGAAGTGATATTAAATTATCTACATGTAGAGTACTTAAGGACATAACTGAAAATGCAAAAGAAAAACGAGTCAACAACCAGATGTCGTCGTTGTCGTTGTCGTTTTCGTCGTCATCGTGTCGTTGTAACAGGAAACTGTAGAATTTCCTTCCAGTCTACATGAAATTATTTTTCTCTTCTGGATCGTAAAAATAATAAAAAAGAAACTTTTCTTGGTCACATTATTCATATAAAATAAAAAAAAAACCTATAAGCTGTAAGGTAAGGTAACTGCTCTGAAGAAAGGAACCTTTACATGATGCAATATAATGCGGTTTGAAGGGTTTGTTTAATGTTTCCAAAAAATAACCTATCTACGAGTCGAGCACTCGTATACCAAGGATATGGAAGAAGTGAATATGTTGATGTACACAATGAAATGATTCATATTGTGGCAAAGTTGTAAAATTATTCCGGCCATATTGTTTAACGATTTGATTTCTTTTGGGGACCGAAATGTTTGTGTTTACGTACTTGAGGACATAATTGAAATATTTAAGTTAAATTGATTAGGGAAATAGGTAATAGGAAAACTAATGTATTTATCATAAACTTTTATTTTTACTCTAACAGAATTAAGCGCAAATAAACTGCAAGGAAGGGTACAATGCGATTCTTAAACGTCAAAAATTCGTTACCCGGCTTTTAAAAAATGTTCGAACTGACATGTTCTTAACTATCTGCGTAGAATGAATATGAAACATTATTTATAAAGGGTGTTTTTTAGTTGCATCAAAAGATTCGATGACTGTTGCGTATTTCTATGGTTTGACAGCTGAGAATGTCAAACTTCTTTGACATTTCTGTTCTATCATTTTTAAAGCTCTCTTTTTAATTCTATCTAAGAGACTTAAGTGGGTTATTGGAGCAATTGCGCAAATATGAGAGTGGTACTCGAGTTTTTTCACGAATATAAACTTTATAAATTATAGCCTGATCAGAAACTGTAAAAGGCTTTTTGGCGACTGGAATTATGTGCTCACTCCACAAGATATGGTTTGTTATGCCGATACCTAGAACCAAGTACCACCCACGCAAAGTGACGTTTGGTGAGAGTTATGCTTTGAGTTTTCGAATTATTAAATTCTAGACGATTTTTGATTCCCAATTGGTCAATATTGTCAAGATAACAAATAAGTCAATTGTCATATGCTACCGTTGGTAGTCCAATTCCGAAAAAAAGGATGAGAATCTAAAAATTAATATGAAATGCTGAGGGTACTACCATCAGTGAAATAATTAAGTGGGTTAGAACTTTTAGACAAAAGATCATTTATAAAAATAAGGAAGAGTGTCAATTACGAAATGGAGCCCTGAGGTATACCAGCATTTGTTTTGTAGATATTAGACTTAAACCCGTCGACTACTTTTTGAAATGTCGACTACTTTTTGAAACGATCCAAAAGCTATTTTCTAACCCAGAAGAGATTCTTCAATACCAAATGCACGGATTTTCGATAAGAAAGCTTGGTGCCAAACTATATTAAATGGTTTCGAAATAACAAGTGCAATAATTTTACTTTTTCCAAAACGATGTAAATATTTGTTCGACTTTTTAGTGAGATAAACTATGAGATTGCCAGCGGACCTATTGATAAAACTGCTAATTGATCAGCGTTTCCATGACCTTAGAAAGAAGGAACGTAAGTGCAATTGGACGTTAGGAAGTGAGGAGGATTCGCCTTTTTTGACTCCTAACACATTTTAGCCTTGTTTTAAAATATAGCTTAAAACCTTCCAATTAACCTTGATTTTCTTCTTCTGTGAATTCCCAAAACATACCTCTACATATATTTTATTCATTATACTCGAAAAAGCTAATCTACTTTAAAAAAAAATTTAATCTCCCACTATTTTTTTATACAGAATATCTTTTTATTTAAAATTTTGTAATTATTTCCATTAAGTTATACCTTCACATTGCACCTGCACATGCCATACGATAAACGAAGGTTAATGGAGTCGCTTTTCTGATACTCCTGGATGGTGCATCCTATAGAGAGCTTTACTTTAACAATTTTAATGAACAAGAAGAGTGAATTATTTTATATAGAAAAGCAATCAATTTTCCTGGAGGATGATGAAGACGATGTCGATGATGATGACGATGATGATGATGATGAGGATGATGAGAATATGGAGCGCGTGCAAGCATCTGAAAATACGATGAACTATCGATTTTTACAGATTTACATGCGGAAATACCTATTTACTTGGGTGTAAGCTTATACCTACCTTATTCTAGTTATTATATCAGCCAGCCAACCAGTATATCACTTCACTTAATAGAGCTCTCCTAAACCGTTATCATGGAACAAGCTGTAAAAGGGCTTCTTTATTCTCGTGGCAGCTCAAAATTATATCCAATTATTTATGACTTCCATACTTGATATTTCTATGCTCTGATGTTTTCTGAAAGAATATTGGAAGTTGGATGGTTTGGGAGAAAGTTGGATATATGTATGTACATATAGATGAAAAGCAGTGAGTATATATTGAATTGCACTTGATATTCACTAATGGTGGGATTAATAGTATGTTCTAATGGGTGATTTTTTTGAGGTTAGGATTTTCATGCATTAGTATTTGACAGATCACGCGGGATTTCAGACATGGTGTCAAAGAGAAAGATGCTCAATATGCTTTGACATTTCATCATGAATAGACTTACTAACGAGCAACGCTTGCAAATCATTGAATTTTATTACCAAAATCAGTGTTCGGTTCGAAATGTGTTTATCGACAAATTTTGTTCAGCGATGAGGCTCATTTCTGGTTGAATGGCTACGTAAATAAGCAAAATTGCCGCATTTGGAGTGAAGAGCAACCAGAAGCCGTTCAAGAACTGCCCATGCATCCCGAAAAATGCACTGTTTGGTGTGGTTTGTACGCTGGTGGAATCATTGGACCGTATTTTTTCAAAGATGCTGTTGGACGCAACGTTACGGTGAATGGCGATCGCTATCGTTCAATGCTAACAAACTTTTTGTTGCCAAAAATGGAAGAACTGAACTTGGTTGACATGTGGTTTCAACAAGATGGCGCTACATGCCACACAGCTCGCGATTCTATGGCCATTTTGAGGGAAAACTTCGGAGAACAATTCATCTCAAGGAATGGACCGGTAAGTTGGCCACCAAGATCATGCGATTTGACGCCTTTAGACTATTTTTTGTGGGGCTACGTCAAGTCTAAAGTCTACACAAATAAGCCAGCAACTATTCCAGCTTTGGAAGACAACATTTCCGAAGAAATTCGGGCTATTCCGGCCGAAATGCTCGAAAAAGTTACCCAAAATTGGACTTTCCGAATGGACCACCTAAGACGCAGCCGCGGTCAACATTTAAATGAAATTATCTTCAAAAATGTCATAAACCAATCTAACGTTTCAAATAAAGAATCGATGAGATTTTGCAAATTTTATGCGTTTTTTTTTTTTAAAAAAGTTCTCAAGCTCTTAAAAAATCACCCGTTATATTTACTCAAAAGTGTACGGTAGGTATATAGAAAGTTGGTATAGTCATTCGGAATTGCAAGTGTAAATGCAGACAACTACAAACTCGTATAGTGTCCTTATAAGTTTAAGCTTTAAATGAATGTAAGGCTTTGTTCCTTTGTTTCTGTTTTTCTTAAAGTTTTTTTTTCATACAAAATTCTGTAGGTACATAGGATTTGAAATGATGAAATTCATGAACACCATCAATTTAAAAAAACAACTTTTTCGAGCTTACCTTATCCTATTTCATCAATAGTACGTCGAAATGTTGCGTCTTTATGATCAATCGTTGCTAGTTAATCAATAAAGTCCAGAGATTTGACGAAACCCCACAAAAATTAGTGCAAACGTTTTAGCTCAAAAAATTGAAGGTTGAATTATTGCGCCATCCTTTTGGAAAAAAATTTGTATGCATTTAAGAATAATGTTTGAACATGGTAAAATTTTTAAAAAACACCATGAACAGTTTTTTTTTTTTGAAATAAAGCTGTACAATATTGTTCCCAAAAAATGACTTCCGAAGAGATCGCTGGAGATCGTGGAGGTGGGTTGTTTGCCGCCGTTTGTTTAAATATATCATATGAATCCATTACAATACTTATCACTAATTTCGAACAAATTTATGTCTCCATTAGTCTTGATCCTGTTTTTTTTTAATTTATGTCATCGTTATTTATATACCGCCAAAAAATACTGTTGAAGTAAAAATATGCTTAGTCAATGTAATATAAAAAGAGATTTTGAATAAACTGTTAAATTAAATGATCTATAACAGTTTGCTTTGAACTTACATACATATATTAGAATTGAAAATCTTCCTTTCACCAAATTTATAAATTTAGTTCGAGTATATCCACTTGGCTTCTTTCAATATAAAAAAACATTTTTGAATGGCCCCAGAAAGGTATCCGCCATAGAACTAATCAACCGATTTCAATATTATTTTCTCTGCACAAGCTCTTATTGTCTTATTAATAAGCTCTAAATAACTGCATACCAAAAATTGTTTAAACAAAAATTAAAAAAATGTATATAATAAAAAACAATTTGAAAAATTAAGGTTGTTTTGAGAAACCAACTGACGTTTAAATTTTTGAAAACAAACTTTTTTTGCAGTTACATACATTTTGAATCTTAAAATACAGGAAATATTTTTAAACAAACTCTTTGAATACATGAGCATTGAGCAAGTTCGTGCGACCCAGTCGTGCATTTTATTTATATTCGTTTCTAGATTCACACCTCTGTCATTCGGATATGGAAATTCAATGGCAGCTTATGATCAAAAATACTTCATTTAACAAGATGGGAATCTCAGACTGACATTTCGGTTTGCCTACAAGCTACTGACGACTAAATATGAGAAAGTGTGCGTGAAATGATGCAAAAACCAAACACATTCTCGCATTTAGTAATCAGGCCCATCAAATAGCTTCATTTTGAAAGTTTCATGGCCGCGTTCAAAAGCGAAACAATCCTAACCAACAGAATCTGAAGTGCTGACATTGTCTTAAATTAGAAGATTTGTATAGCTTTTTAGTTTCAATCCAAATAAATGTTGTAAATGTATATTAAATTAAATTAAATTGATTACAAGTGCTGTTTTTTGTTTCTATGCTTTTCTTCCTATATACAAACCTCTTTTCTCAATAAAGTATTCACACGTAGAAAAGATATTCTGGCTCCCTGAGCATACACCTACGTACATATATGCTGCACTTAGAGACCGGAGTCCCGCAACTATATATTTTCACGCTGAAGATGCATCTAAACTATATTAAAAAAGTGTTGGCGCTTCCAAATCATCGACTACCTAATGCCATTGTGAGACAACTGCTCCGAGAAAGGTCACAATTCTTCGTAGAATGGTCTCGTTTAGAGGCGCTACATAATGTTCAGCTATAGTGGAAAGCGATTGGAGAAACTGGGACACGACCTTCCAAATATTGTTGGAAGGAATTGATGCCAAAATTTTCGAGAACTTTACGGAAAGAGCTGAAGGCAGTGAATCTCGTAATTTGTATAAGGCCTTGCAGCACAACCTTGGTGAAAACAACTATTTCCATGACAAGTATCCGCTGATGCGGTTAAATTACCGACCATATGGACCTGAAGAAAACACGGAGTGTACTCTTTGCAACCATAGAACAGTGGAAAACGTACTCCAGTTCATAGGGATTTGCCCTGTTTTGTCACCAATCCGTTATGCGCATTGGGGAAAAAGCGTTCTTAACCAAAATGAAACTCTCGAAGTGCTTAATGGATCAAACTGGAATGTTCTAAGTAGTTTTGTCATAACTGCACAAAGATATAAAAACCAAATTCTGAATGAAGCTTTTTAATTTTGTATACACTAACTTTAAATTCAATCATAAGATATTGATAACACTTTTTTCAATTTATTTCAATTAAATCAATGAAGCCTTTTTATTTTTAAAAATATATGTAAATTTAAACTTTGTTTAGATAATACTCTCTTTTTCGGGCTGACGGCACAGTCCAATGCTCTAATACTGTGAAAAATGTAAAACAAAGACAAATTATTATTGTTAAATAAAATCACATATACTAATACTACTACACATAGAAAATAATGGTGTGGAAATTTATTTAATTGTATCTTTTGACTTATTATACATTTAATACATTAAACTACTCGTATGAACAATAATTCTTAAATTGAAGCGTAGTTCGAAGGTAAGTCAAAAACGTCTATATCTATTTAAAACCAATTTGAATACTAAAAATTAAACTCAAAACCATATGAATGAGCTCAATGTAGTAAGTCATTGGAAAATGAAAACTTGGATTAATTATAAATTTCGGGAAAAAGTTTTTTTATGATTTTTCATGAAGTTGGTACATAAATCAATCTGTAATTCTGAATTTGTTTGGTCTGTTTTGGTGGTTGAGATGTTCCTGAATTGCAATTTTAGTCTCAACAGTAATCACAAAAGCTGTTTTAATTTAAAAAAAAAATCATTTAAAATTATCTGATCTGAAAATTACGAAATTTGTAGCAAATGAAAATTTCTAGACATTTTACAATGTGAACAATTAAATATGTTATGAGATAATTGGCTGCTATTAATGCTAAATTTTTTTTTCCAAAAAGTTGATGAAGGTTAACAAATAATATTGGCTTTCTCAAAAATATTTGTTTACACTAACCTATGTTTCATATCTGAAAACTATTGTTTATGTATATTTTCTTCTATGTTCTGCATTTATAAAATTTAATCTACGGTAGTATTTATTACATTAAGAAAAACAAAAACATATATGTACGTAAAACTCATTAATTTTTTTTCATTATTAGCAGCATTTTTACTAAACAAATTCTTCAAACAATATTGAGTAAACTTGAACTTTGGTACCTAAACATTTTAAGAAATGAATGAAAATCATATTTTGCGTTAAACTGTAGTAATTCACAAAACAAAACTTCTGTAAGCAAACAATAAACATTCATTTCGATTACATGATCTATTGAACGAGTTGTGCATGAATTCAGAACGATTTTTTGACGCTTTCATTTTGTGATAAATGTCAAAATTTGCATTTTATTTGCTCTGCAATTACTCAACGGGTTCGCTTTAAACGTTTTGATTATTTTTTTAAAACATTGGTGTTCCTTTGGTATGTTACATAGTTTTTTTGATAGCAAATACACGTATGCTTCCATCAACCAAGAATAATATGGATAAGGTACACGGAAATAAATACATTGCGAATATTACAAAGATTTCCATTGGATAGAAAGTTGTAAGCATAGTTAATTTGGCCATACTGAGAATAGTAACGTCGACAATAGTTATAGCCGATACGCCAATGCCAGTATGGGAGTCAGGCCCATACTGACTGGCGGCATGCACAATGCTCCTAGCAGAAAAGTCTATGCATTATTGTTATGTCCCTTATACTTACACTATTGACAGCAATCCAATAAGGGTATTGATTATCACGTCATAAATTATCGCGGGAAAAACTAGTAGCATTGCGACATCTCCGATACAGTATGGGGCTGAAGGCAATGCTGTCTCGTCAAACGTACTATGCGCCCTTGTGTTACAAGCAAAGATTGTGGTACCATACAGTATAGTACATAATCCCATACTTATAGGAGTTGTGGCAAGACAATGTAGGAATATCACAGATACTTTTTTAGTATGGGTCTCCAGGCCATACTAGCATTGTCATTAATGCCATACACTTCTTTCCGTGTATTTTTCGCTTATAACTCTTTTTTAAATCTAATATTTATTAATCAAAATAAAATTGAAAAATATATGCGAGCTTAAATTATGGAGAAAAAACTATTAATATATTTGGATTAATTAATTTGATACAGATTTTAATCACTTGCAAAAAAAATATTTGGGCCGTTCATTAACGAAAATTTAGTAGAATTCAATAAATTGCGCTCGGTGCCTTGATTTTTCTTCGAACGCATCTTTGATACAATAATCCGAGGTGAATTCTGAAATTTAAAGAATTTCGTGGTGATTATTGTAAATTAATGAATTAATTTATAATAAACCGATGTTGAACATGCTTTTTTTAAGACAAAAATGTACATTGGTTCGCTATCAACAAAATGACTGCAAAATTAAAGCTTAAAACTGACTTTTTCATCGAAAAAAGTAAAAATAAAAATCTGACAAAAAAAAATTATTCACCTCAGAATTTGGTTGTTGCTTTGCAAAGTGCCGCTAGCCCACCGCATCGTTTTGTTGTTGGTTTTCACATCTATTCATGGACTGATTGTCAAAATTACAAATACAACAATGTAAACAAACGGGTTTTGGAGAGTGAAACGTAAGAAAGATTCCCATCTTGGTAAATGGAGTATTTTTGCTTATGATATATTTATTAGATTCCGACCACGGCAAAATTGTATGGCTGTAATCTACAAAGACTTCATTGGAATGTTACCTGCATATTTGAGCAGGTGCTCCCAAAAACAAGTCCGTCTTTTGGACAAAATCCAAAAAAAGGGTAAATAACCGAAACTTCTACATCACTCGAACTCCGCCACAAGAATTCATGATGTTTTGTTTTCCTTTGGAATTTCAATAAACAATGTTCTGTTGAAAAAGAAAGTTACATTACTCTCCTTAAAAATTCAGCCGTAATATTGGCACTTGCAGGAATGCTCACCCTTGAATTCAATTTCGGACGTACTGTTAATTAAAGAGATTCTTTTTTAACCGGACATCAAGAATGTTGAATTTTTTGCTCAACTCAGTCTTCCATCCCATTTTAATATTAAAAATACTTGAAGACCAATGTCCACCAGTATCACCCCATCATAAACCCTTCCATATTTTCCTAGCGCACGTACTGTGTTTAATATATGTTAAGACTAAAAATCATAAGAGAATAGTTTCGAACTTACTACAAGATATTGGCTCAGTGAAATAACATCCCAAAATTAAATATCTATACTAATATTTTTTTTTCAAATTCGAAAATTAAAAAAATTCCCGAAATCGAATGAAAAAAGTCCCTAAAAACTAATAAGATAAGTCCCCAAAAAATAATGAAATAACTCCCCAAATAGAATTGAAAGAAGTCTCCAACTTGAAGAACTGTCTTAAAGTTTAATTTTTGTTCTCCAATGCGCGTTTCTACCCTCGTCAAAATACTACACCTATCGCACCACCCGCCGGCGAATCTTTCAAAAATTGGTCTTTACAAAAGTGAAATAACGCCAATTTTCTCTCTAAACTCCCATACAATATTTTTGGGAGTTATTATTGAAGGGATTATTACTGGGAACGCCCAAGATATTGTTGTTAACAATTCGTAAAATTTCTTTGAAAATCCAATCGAGGGTATGTAAAATTAGATTTAACGTTTCAATTGTGATTGTATATTTTTTGAAGCTCTTTAAATGACAATTCGGCATTGAAAACAATATCATTTGTAAATGTTTTTGGTGTATTTGGGAAGTTATTAGTGTGTGTCACACCCAAGACTCTTTTTAAATATTATTTCACAACGACAATTCTGTCCTCTTCTGTATTATTCATTATTTTTATTAACCTCAAACTGTCAACTGCCAGATTGTTTTTTAAAAGGTAGCCACTTCAATTGTATTGCAAATTTAAATCTTGTCCTAATTTTGGGATGATTTTTATATTATTTTAAAGAATTTCATATACGTTTTCGATCCAATCATTCAATTAGCAGTAAAAACACATATTTTCTAATAAAACATCTAAGCCGAACTTTTATTCTAGACACAAGATCCTTTTCAATCTATAATTTTCGAAAGCTTCGTTCCATGAATACAAATTAAAAATACAAACAAGTTAAATTATACAAACTTCCAAAAGGACTTTCAAACTTATTTGATTTGTTAAATATTGTATCTAACTAATCCAAAAAGTTATGCTTAAAGTTTTGGAATACCATCATTTCTATATCCTTTATTGTTTTCTATTAAACTTTGTATCTATAAATTCTGCTCATCTCATTTCAGAAAAAAACAATTTGGCTTATCAATCAAACCTTGAGTGTTACATGGTAATTTGCCACAAATGCCTATATTCAAAAACAAAAACAACAAAAAAAAATCAGTATTAATCACCCCCAATCACATTGATAAATAATGTTGAAGCAGGAGAAGAAGGAAGATACATTTCATCTAACCACACGATGCATAACTAAGTTATCACCGCAAATCACCAATTTAAATCAACTAAATTAAAACAAGGTGTTCACGCCTTCTCCTTATTTCCCAAACACACGATAGGCAGGACCAGGAACAGGCTCATCCAGCAGCTCACGAAGCAGTTGTTGGAAAATTTCTTCAAATATATCAATCCAACACCCATCATGGTTAAGGTTAGATGTTGAGGAAACCCCATCCCTTAAAAAAAAAAAAAACAAAGGAACAAACAACAAAACCAGAAATAAGATCACTGCTTAAATCGAGATGAAGTGATAACAGCACCAGCCGACACGATTCCCACAATAATTCCGACTCTGGAGAGCTTTACTTGCGGGAGCAGACCGTAAATTTTCCCCCAAAATACAAGCTTCAGATGGCATTGGGAGGTTTCTTTTTTTTTTTTAAAGGGGGTGGTGGCTGGTGATGGCGGCAACGACGACGACGAACGACGCGACGACGGAAGAAGAGAGGAATCGCGTGTAATTTATTTTAATGAGGGTTCACGCCTCAGCCACTTCTTGCTATTCCACAAAAATATACCAAAAAGTATGCTATCCTGTGGTAGGATGGGAAAGAACTCCCAACTCCAACCACAAGATAAATTCGTCCGTTATACGTCCCAAAATCAGATAAATTCTTCTTCTTCCTAAAAGTTGAAAGAAGATGAAAATAAGGATACCCAATACCCGAGTACCCATACCCCCATCCTATTAAGGAACATCTCTTTCCATGTACGCATCCCAGGATTCGGGAGGAGCGAGTGCGAGACGAAATGAGGTAGGGTAGAAATTTACTATTTAAGATATGAGGTCAGTTTATTTGCCCTCATTTAGTCTTGAAGTAACCATGTCCAATTCTCATTCAGTGTATAAGTAATAAAGGGTCCTATACCCCAACCCCGTTTATTCAACTCAAATCGGTGAATCCTGCAGAAATCCTCGACAATATTTATTAGCTGGCCATTCGGAAAAACCTCACGGACAAGAGGTATTGTCGGATTCGGCTACGGCTTCGGCTTGTGAAAAGGACATAAATTCTCTTATTTATCCTCACTTAGTCGGACGGATCTGGGAATTGCTTCTTGGAATATACGTACGTACTTTGGCTATGGCCAACGGGTATCGATGGAAGGATCTGGAGAGGGTTGAAGGTTAGAGGTATTGTTTTTGAAATTAGACAAAACCATAAAGAAGAAACTGAACTGAGGAAAACCAAGAACCCAAAAGAACCTAAGAACAAAATCTAAATGAACAAAAATCGGAACAAATAAAGTGTTTTGAGATTTATTTCATCGACAATGTTACGTTCATCCAAACGATGTTTTTGTTGAGAGGCGATATAAAAATAGATGTATTGAAATAGAGGCAACATCAGAGGGGATATTGGGCAGTACGAGTAGCTATTATAACTTTGTTTATGATTTCTTAGACAAATAGGGCTCTAGAGGGTTAAGTGGGACTATTATTCTTCGTCTTCTTCTTCTTCTTAGAGAAATATTCTAATATGCATAGATTAAGTTTAAATATGAATCAAGCTGTTTCGCACACTGATTGAGTTTGAGTTTTGATAGCTTATTTGACGTTTGATGTTTTTGAAAATTATAAAATCATTAAAACATCAGGTGTGTAGATGGTTTTTGTGTTGCCAGATTAATCCTAGATAACCCTTAGGGCTGTCGCAGGACCATTTCGTGTCAAAACAATCGTCATAGAAAACAATATTGTTATTTTAAAATTATCCTCTTGTAAGAAACATCCTTTACTTTCTGATTGTAATATAGGGTGTTTTTCTGTTGCATGAGAAGTTTTGATAGTTTTCTTGACAGTTGAACATTTATAACTCTAGTCATTTCAGGAATGGAGTGGACCTACAGTTTTTATGCGATATCCGAAAGGCTAATTGGCGAAAGCATGGCGAATTACTCTTGGAATATTTGTCAATTCCTTGCAAGAGGACACACTTAGAGGACTGGTCCCTTGCATTTGTTAGAAAATTGAAGTCCGAGAAAAACACATTCGTCTTCCAATGAGTTTAATTCAAAAAAGGAAAGAGATTTAATCAAAGCTCAAGAAAGAAAGTATAAATGTAAAAATGAAATAATAATTTAAGAAAGCTTTCGAAGGTGGGTCACCAAAGTGGGTTTATGAAAAGGTTAATAAATAATTTAATTTCAATAATAATTGTTCATCTTATTTCAAAATTGATATAGTAAAACAAAATATCAAAATCAATTTTTTTTGAAATTCATTTCTGCATCTTTATGGTGTTAATATCAGTTAAACAAAATTCATTTGACGTACGGACATACGGGCGTATGGAGGTACGTACCTTTTATTTAGATTCTAGGAACCTTTAAAATTTTCAATTCGACAAATCGGACCGATTACAATAACTTCTTATGGGAAGTTAAAAATACAATTTTACTCAGGAAATGTCAAAACTGTTTTTTAATGTTGATATTTTCAATTATGCAATTATGTAAGAAATGTATTTTATTTTGTAATTATATTATAGGGTGTTTTTTTAGCCACATGTCTATTTTGTCGATATAGGTATTCAGAGTTTAGAATTTCAAACCGTGTTGACGTTTTTGTTTAGTAAAGTTTGGCTTTTATTTTTGCAACGAATGAAATGTAACCAATAATATTTTGAATATGACAAAATTAGTTTCATTTCAAAATCTTTAATTTTATTAATTTTATAAATTATTCTGAAAGTAACAGCCAGTTGTCAATAGAAAGGAAATCAAAGGACAAGGTAACAAACAGCAAAGGACGAAGGCTATTAGAAATTTGTGAGGATTTCGGGATGGTTATTCTGAACGGACGTATCCAGGATGATGCAGATGGAAATTTCACCTACATTGACTCAAATGGCTCTTCAACAATTGATCTTTGTATTGCAAATTATAATATGCTACCGCATATACAAAGTTTTAAGGTGGAGACTCAGATAAACTCGGATCATATGCCAATCGAACTTGTTTTGGAGCAGGACTACAATAGGAAACAAGCTGCAGAGCTCAAGTTACTACCCAAACTTGTATGGAATGATCAGTCCGAGGATTTAAACAAGGAAAAGTTTCATGAGGCCATAGCTGCATTACAAGACCGAGAAGAGTGGACTGCTAAAAACATCATTGATGTCATAAAATCAGTGGCAGGAAACCAGCGACACACAGAAAGAGTAGAAGGTAAGAAAAAATGGTATAATGAAAAGTGCGAAAAAGCAAGAAAAAAGTCCTTCTATTGGTTAAAAAAACTGAGGAAAAATGCGTCACAAAGTATTAAAGAAATTTATCTTCGAACAAATAAAGCTTACAAGAATCTTTGTAAAAACACAAAAAAAGAGTACTACAAATCTATTGGCGCAAAACTGAAAGAGGTGAAGACGTCTAAGGACTGGTGGAGTTTAGCAAAAGAGCTGAAAACAACTGTATTTGTAAAAGGAAATGCTTTGACTAGTGCAGACTTCAAAGAATATTTCTTGGTGCTACTTAACCCACGCATGCCTCCAGTGCATATCGAAAGCATGCCTCAAAATCTTGCTGTTCCTCTTCTCGATAACCCCATCACGGTCAACGAATTAAATGAATTTTTTCAAAATACAAAAAGGAATAAAGCGCCAGGACAAGACCGAGTGCCATATGAGTTCCTTACCAAAGCCACACAATCAGCAATAAATATATTAGCTAAACTTTTCATTCGAATGCTTGAATGTGGAAAAGTGGAATCAGATTTCAAAAAAACTATTATTTTCCCAATTTACAAAAAAGGTGATCAGAACATCGTCCAAAACTATAGAGGGATATCGTTTATGGACACTATTGCAAAAAGCTTTGCCGGAGTTCTATTAAAAAAATACAGCAATGGGAAAAGGAATATAGTATCCTAAATGAGTTCCAAGCTGGATTTCGAGAAGGCTATAGCACTGCTGATAATCTTCAATATCATAAAACTTCAAATGAATGACAACAAGAAAGTTTACTGTTTCTTCATTGACTTTAAAGCGGCGTTTGACTATATCGACCGAAGAGCACTTTTATACAAACTGCAAATCTTAGGGATTTTTGAGAAACTCATCCGAATTATAAGAGATCTGTATGATAAAACAACAGCTGCGGTATGGGATGGGGAACAATTGTCAGACTGGTTTGAAACAACGATGGGTGTTAAACAAGGTTGCTTGCTGAGTCCACTATTTTTCGTACTCTATATAAATGATATCCATGAGTTCATAGGAGGGGGTATTTCGCTGAATGGAATGCAAATTCGATTGCTAATGTATGCGGATGACATTGTGCTAATAGCTGATAAGCCAGACATACTACAAGGCATGATAAATAAGATGGCAGAATACTGTCAACGGTGGAATCTTGTTATAAACCTGGAGAAATCGAAAGTGATGGTATTAAGAAAAAGAGGTGGTAGACTTAGCCAACAAGAAAATTGGAAGCTCAACGGAGGAACCATCGAAGTTGTTAGCAAATACAAGTACCTTGGTATATGGCTAACTTCCGGTCTAAGCCTAACGGAGCACTTCAAAGAACGATCTAAACAAGCTAGACAGAGCTTAAATTTTACGTGGAATCGGTTTATCACTAATAAAGATGTCAAATTATCTTCTAAGATCGATATCTTCAACGCGGTTACCAGGGCTATTCTCGGTTATGGAGTACAAGTATGGGGGGACTTACAACATTTACAAAAAAGTACTGGGTCTGCCAAGTGTGACGCCTAACTATGTCTTGAACCTTGAATGCCGCGGCGGGTTGAAACCTGTCTTTGTGGGAAGAGTTCTCAGTGCTTACGCAAATAACAGGTTACCAAAATTTTTAACCAAGCTGATAATTGAAAAGAAGATTTTCTGGTTTAGGAGTCGGGAAAATAGCCTCAATCGGGAAGATATAGAACAGTTGGATGAGATCGTGATCAACAAAACTCTATTTAAGCTGGTTGTGGATGGCGTGGCAGTTAAAATAATCGGGCGCGAGCACTTAGAGTCTCTGCAAAGAGCACAACAAACGAGAACACACAGCTTATACCATTGGCTTGATTACACTGCTGGTGAAGTTTACGTCTCGGATGACTGGGATGTCTCCAAAATTCGCTGGATACTGAAAGCAAGAGCAGGGCTCATTATGCTCAATGGAACACGAAGGACAGAAACTGAAAATCTAAACTGTACTCTCTGCAATTCAAACGAAGAAGAGACCCTTGCACATTTTGTAGGAACTTGCCCAATTTTAAGAAGTATTCGCCGAGAGACATTAGGAAGTAGTTCACTTGATATGAACAATATAATAGATTTCTTAAATGGAATAAAGGATTGGAACTGCATCATCAAATACTTACAAATAGCACTGAATTATCGCCAACAACTCATAAATGAATTTAACAACTAGAAATTGAAACGTATCTTAATTATATTTTTGCCTTAAAAATAATTATAAATCTAGGGAAGTTTTTTAGAAAAAATTGTATTGATTGCGACAGACGACAAAAGTCATTGTTGAACCTTTTTGTTTAAAGAAATAATAACATTTGTTAAATTATTAATAATTCTATAAGAACTGAATCAAATCATAAAAATATAAGAAACAATTTAATGTATGGATAAAGTGAAATAAACAACATTACTTACTTACTTACTTACTGAAAGTAATATCATTTTTAGTTTGTAAAATATTTGAGTTGACAAATATTTTGTTCAGCTCTTTTAATTTATAAAAATTACGGCAATACGTCATATTGTACAAAAAAATATTCATTGAACAATTATTGATTCTGGACATATTTAAATAAAATGTAGTGGGTGTTTTTTTTTCTAATATATCTTTACTTCATGATCTTCAAAAATGTAAATTGCATTTGATTTCTCAAAAAACATTTTTTTTAAATTGTTTTATATCTCGAAAATCGTTAGAGCAGTTTTTTAAAATTAGTTTTTTAAATACACTGCCAACCACTAGGATGAGGCCACAAATTTTGAAATCGCTTTTTCTTTGTTATGCCTGATGGAAATTTTGTATCCGGAAACGTTTACTTCCTGTGAACAGATACGTATTTCCTCATAACAAATTCATAAAATCAAAGTGTAAATTAGAAACAAGCCTTAAAATTCCCCAATATCAAAAAATTAACTACTTAACAAGGGTATAGAAAAATGTGTCACTAGGATGAGGCCACATGCAAAAATAAGAAAAAACAAAATAATGAATGAATTATTGTTTGCATTTGGAGATTTAACAACATTTATTTTTTACATTTTTAACTTCCCATAGGAAGTAATTGTAATCGGTCCGATTTGTCGAATTGAAAATTTTGACATTTCTTGACTTTTCAACGTCCCTAGAGTCGAAAAAAAAAAATTGTTAGAGAGATGTCTGTACGTGCGTGTGTACGTACGTTCGTACGTCTGTACGCCCGTACGTCTGTACGTTCGTGACGTTTTTTTCGTCGTACATAGCTCAAGAACCAGTAGAGATATCGACTTCAAATAAATTTTGTTTTACAGATAATAATGCAGAAAGATGCAGAAAGGACTCTCAACAAAATTGAGTGGGTGGTTTTTCTACCATAAAATTTTGAAAAAAATCGAATTGACAGTTTTTTTTTATAAAAAATAAACAACTAAAAAAACATTACTAAATGTTGGTAAAAATTGATTTTCGACTCAAATATATTTTTAAAAATTTAAGATAATATCTTCAAACTAATTTTGTCTTAAAAGAAATATTATTTTCAACAGTCGGTACAATTTTGATGAAAATCGAATTGCCAGTTTTTTTAACAAAAATAAAAACTTAATACAAAATTACTAAAAGTTGGTAAAAATTGATTTTCGACGACTCAAATAACTTTTCAAAAATTTGAGATTATATCTTCAAATTTATTTTGTCTTATAAGAAATATTGTTTTCAACATTCGGTAAGATTTTGAGAAAAATCTAATTGACAGTTTTTTGACAAAAAATAAAAACCTAAACAAAAATTAAATTCGTAAAAATTCGACTCAAATATCTTTTCAAAAATTAAAAACAATGGCTTCAAACTAAATTTATCTCACAGAAAATGTTGTTTTCAACATTCAATAATTTTTTTATAAAAATTCAGCAGTCCGTTTTTTTAAAATAAAATCCACAAAAAAAAGTACGCAGCATTGGTAAAAATCGATGTTGGGTTCTCGATATCTCGTTAACAATAGAAGATATTGACTTCAAATTTATTTAATTTATCCAGTTTGTATTTGTTTATATAAGAAACTAGCGTATCCGACAGACTTCGTCCTGTCATAAAGATTTGTAATGTGGCAGTTCTTTGTTCCTACGTATTTTATAGTCGTGTTGATCCAACCTTTAATTGAAGATTGTGAGGTGGCAATCCTGGCTTAAAAATTTCGGTGGATAGTTGACTACATCATCTTGGTTAGAAGCCGAATCAAATGATTTATATAACCTCGATTTGCCTGTAATTTGTTCTTGAATTTTGAAATTTAATTCATTTACGTCTATGTTTTTGCAGCCAATATAGTTCGTTCGCTCAACCATTCATGGTTTCTGTAATTTTGAGAAACATCTGGAAACACCTTCTGAATAAGTTCATCTTTTGATTGCGTTAACTGACAAAAACTTTGAGGAAATTTATGCAGCTAGTAAACATGTCTATAGGAAATTTGCCATTACAAATATCAATAAGTTGTTTAGCGAATATGTTTCCAGATTGGTCATTTTTCAACTCGGCTTTGACATGTTTCCATAAATTGGAGGAATTTAGACATGCATTGATTTCATCAGCTGGTATTGATCGTGGAATCACTGGCAATTTCTGACGAAAATCTCCTGCTAATAAAAACATTGCACCACCCAATCTGTTATTATTGCTTCGTAGATCTTTTAAGGTTCTGTGTATAGCCTCCAAAGATTTTGTATGTGCCATCGTATACGGCTCAAAATCACCAAGGTGCAGAATTGGCTTCGCTAGCAATTTAATGTCTTAAATCTTGACTTAATTAAGAAAAAAAAATTAATAAAATACTAAAACTAACCTGTTTTGTGTGTCTATCAAACAATATAATTTATTAATAAACTACATTTTAAATGAAATCAATATACACGCATAGAAAATCATTTCGGGAACGCGTCCTAATCTACAATCTTCAACAACAAGTTCAAAATATAATTGAAAAATGTAAGGTATTCAACCCCGGTCATCACTTAATACACCGTATTTTTTATACAAAATCTAGTTTTAGAAAGGATACTAATAGATTATTTATTTTTAACTGTAAAAAATGCAAAAACAGTTTGTCCGATACCGCACAAGTCATTTCAGTGAACATATCGATAATCGATCACAACTAATTTTAAGTGAACGCAGCCATTCGGTGTGGCACGTCAGTCGAGGTGAGGACAATGTCAAAGCCGGCTGCCAGAGTATTTATCGTCAAATAAATTTTATCTAAATGGGAAGAACCTTTTTATTCACTATTCGTAGAGCGTACATCAATAGTCCGTCAATCCGTGAACGCATTTATTTCATTTAATTATTGATGAAATTCTTTTCTACGACACGAAATTTCAAAGTTACCTCAAATGTTTTCCTATTGACAAAGTCAGATCGCATTTAAGATGACCGCACCGCCGTATAATTAAAGCGCGCTCTTATTTGAAATCGTCATATCGGGAACGGTCATTTAGGGAACGTTCCCGGACATGATTTTTACGTATTTTGCTTGTAGAAGATTTTGTATGTATTGTTTTCATTATTGCTTATTTAGTACACATACATAATATACCCATGTTCTTAAACAAAGCTTAAATTTTGTACTTTGTTTTTTTTTTGTTGATTTTATCAAACTTAGAAAAACGTTCCGGAATTGATGGTTTTTTGTATGATATTTAGTACTAAAAAATTTTACTAAGAAAGTACCTATACAATTCTGTGCGCTGCCGTGTCAAAGTTTATTTATATACAATTTTTGCAACAGTATAAACTAAAATTCATCATCATAGCTTGCAATTTTTTTTTTTTTCATAAAAAAAATTTGAAATTTGCAACCTTGGTGATTTTGAGCCATACATTCATCCCAAACAATCAATACATTGCTGCAAAACCTTCGAATTTTCGTAGGTTGGAGTTTCATTGCTTTGCATATTTAATGTCAATTTTAGTACTGAATGGGCTGTTCGACCACCTTCAAGCAAAGTTGCTGTGATTCCCGACGAAGCGAATGCAAGTGCAATTTTATTTTGGGAGCGAATTGTTGCTAATTAGGAACGTTAGGAACACACCTACATTGCTTAGACAACAGTGAGTGCTTGTAATTTAATATGAACTACGTTTTAGTTCGAAAACATTTGTATGGGAAAAAGAAAAGGGCTGTTTTCATGGTTTTTCCGGCAATTATTCGATTTTTTTTTCGCCGTAAAAACCATCCTTGAACTTCAACGAACATTTAAAAAAAAGAATTGGCCAAATTGGTCCAGGCGTTGTTGAGTTATGCGCTTACCAACACATTTTGCTATTCATTTTTATATATAAGATAAAAACTTTAAAGAAATGGTACTAAAATTAGTAAAAATTGCTTTTCGACTAAAAATATCGTTAACAAAAATAGATTTTCAAATCAAACAATTTCATTATATGCAAAATATTGTTGGTAATTTTTAAAATTTTTAAGAATAAGTCCACTGACAACTTTTTTAACAAAACACGAAAACCTACAAACTTAAGCAAGACAAATCGACAGACCGGATGAGAAGTTATCAGTGTTGGTCGCATCCCAGCCTCTTTTTACATTAATAATGAGCCCGCCCTAGGTCCTAGTTCACACAGGACTGTAGAGCCACCTTAAGTAAGTAAGTAATGATCCCGCTATTAAGACTTGCATTTTTTTTAAATAATCACGAATCAAACAAAAAGCTTCAATTAAGGTGTCCTTGTCTTCCGCCACCTTCATAAACCTTAAGAGACCAAACGTATTCAATTATGTTTAAGTCCGATGAATATGGTGGCCATGGCAAAAGTCCACATTTCCTGATTGGATCCAACTTATTCTAACAACCGTGGAAGTGTGGATGGGGCATTGTCTTGTTGGAAAAAATAAGGTAGAGATCCAAAAATGTTTTTAATTTTTGGAAATGACCGTTATTAAACAATTTATAGTTGTCGTTGTTCATTGTTGTGGACAAAAACTCCAAGTCCATTGTACCATAGCAGCTCCCCACACTATTACACCTGATGTTCGGCTATGATGTCTTGCAAAAATAAGCTCATTCTCTCTAAGATCATGGAAATAAAAGTTATAATATAACCATCGGGACCGTCAAGGTTGAACTTTTCATCCAAAAAAATAACGCGTTTCCACTCACTGCTCCAAGCAACTGCGAACGGATTTAAGGCTTGCAGCGTGACGAGACTAGTCCCGATAGACATAGGCGAGACCAAGACATGACTCAGTTGTATGAGTCCGAGAAGGGACTAAAACTTTTCAAATTTGAGAATCTCGTATCCAGCCCTACTTGCGATATAAAGGGTGATTTTGTTGCTATTATCTTTTTGGCAACACTTGTTTAAACAGCTGACGCGCGTTTCGTGTTTTGTTTCACTGTCAAACATCTTCAGTTTGGTCTATAATTTAACCATGAATCGTCTTTACAAACGAACAACGCTTGCAAATTATTGAATTTTATTATCAAAATGCGTGCTCTGTTAAGAAAGTTCATCGCGCGCTTCTTCCATTTTATGTTCAGTTTAATCGACCCGCTGAAGCGGATATTCGGGCTATTGTGACTAAATTTTGCACCAAATTTACATTGTTGGACATTAAACCACTTAGAGTGCGAACTGAAGAAAATATTGCAGCTGTATCGGCCAGTGTTAATGATGACCATCAATTATCAATTCATCGCCGTTCGCAGCAATTGGGCCTCTGTTACTCAACAACGTGGAAAATTTTGCGGAAGGATTTAGGTGTGATGCCTTTCAAAATACAGCTGGTGCAAGAATTGAAGCCGAACACTGCAACGTAAAATTTTTGGTGAATGGGCTCTTGGAAAGGTGGCCGAAGATCCACTTTTTTACCGACAAATTATGTTTAGCGACGAAGCTCATTTTTGGTTCAATGGGTACTCAAATAAGCAGAATTGTCGATTTTGGAGTGAATATCAGCCAGAAGCATTGTTAGAGCTACCAATGCATCCAGAAAAAGTCACAATTTGGTGCGGTTTATGGGCTGTAGGCATCATTGGACCGTACTTATTAAAAGATGATGCGAATCGTAACGTAACTTTGAATGGTGAGCGCTACCGTGAGATGATATCCAACTTTTTTTTTACCAAAAATTCAAGAGCTTGACTTGCATGACATGTGGTTTCAACAAGACGGTACCATCATGCCACATGCCACACAGCACGCGCAACAATGTACTTATTGAGAGGCGAGTTCGGTGAACATTTTATTTCACGTTCGGGACCGGTCAATTGGCCGCCTGGATCGTGCTATTTAACGCCTTTAGACTACTTTTTGTGGGGCTATGTTAAAGCTCATGTCTATACAGACAAGCCCGGCGTCAATTGACGCATTGGAAGACAACATTGAAGCATTAATTCGTGAGATACAGGCCGAAATGTGGGAAAGAGTATGCCAAAATTAGACTAAGCGGATGGGCCATTTGAATCGCAGTCAAGGTTAACATTTGCATGAAATAATCTTCAAACATTAAATAATATGGACCGTGCTATCGATTAAAATAAAGATTTCATGCATTTTTCTGAATTTTATGTGTTTTTTTTTTAATAAACTTTCCTATAGCTTTTAAAAAATCACCCTTTAGTTCCTATTTGTCTAAAGTATGAAATTACTATTGAATTGTATTTAAAGTTCTTTCTGCTTCTTTTGATGTTTTATCTGTTCAAACAAATTTATTTAAGTACTAGCGGCCCGTCCCGGCTTCGCACGGATAGACAAAATTAGGTACAGATATTTAAGTTATAAGCATGCTAATTAAAACGACCACGAATCACTAAATTAGAAAAAAATGTATGCTTATCTTAAAGCCTCCCTGTACCCTACGTTGGCTGTGGTATTTCTAGGTGGCAACAAAATGTATTAATTTTCAGGAGATCCTACTCGAGAAAGTGCCACATACAATTTCCCGTAGGAAAAGCACTCTTTCCTGAAGTCGATACCAACTATGGAAAAAGTTTGTCCCTGGGATTTATTTATTGTTAGGGCAAAGGATATTTTTAAAGTGATCTGTAACCTTTTAAAAGATATGGGCAAATCAGTTGGTATCATTGGAATCCGCAGAACATGTAATGATAGTTGCTACAATCACATTATCTCTTAATTCTTTGATCAATAGTCTTGTACCATTACACATATTGGGAGGGCTTAAATTTCTTAAAAGCATAACAGGTGTGGTGTACCTAGCGGACAAAATTGTGAATCTAAACCATTCTCAGATCCCCTTGAACACACACAAAAAATATCATCAAAATCGGTCCAGTCGTTTAAGAGAAGTTCAGTGACATATACACTCACAGAAGAATTATATATATTAAGATAATATCTCTGATAGTTTTTGAGACATAAATGACAAAAAAAAATGTATTCCGAACATACGTACACACAAAAAATCATGACTTTGTATTCTAGGGTCCTCGAAATTGAAACGTCTAGAAATATCAAAATTTTCAATTCAGAACAGTTGGTGGACACAAACATTTTAAAATGAAAAATTATATTGACGTATAAGACTTATTTAAGCGTATGCACAATAATATTAATATTGACAAAGCTTTTGAAAATTTCAATTTTATCAATAAAGATTCCAATTCATTGACTAATTTGAAGTTTCAAACTCAACTTTAAAGGTATTAAAATGTTTCATTATCTTTCCTTATGCCCATCCAAAAATATTATGTTTCGAAGAAGAAAAATATTGGCATATGATCGCCATCAGAAAATAACGAAATCAAAAATATGCTAGTTCCACAAATAAAACCTTCTCCGAAAAAGGAGTGTGAGATGTTCAAAATTTGAGACTTATGGTAATATGGATCTTTATTAATTTTCTTGAGTCGACTGTTTATATAAAAGAAATCAATTTCCTTATCAATGTCACCTTTCAGGACTTAATTTATATTCTTTTTATTCTCAACACAAAAAAATACATATTTAATATTGATGTCCATTTTTATATATTCATACATAGATATACATAGAAAATCTATTCTTATAAGTTGAATCAAAAAATACAATTAACGTTATAAGTTGAAGCTTTCAAATAAGAACATCAACATTTTTCTTTTTCACACAAACACAAACACAAACATCTTTTCTCTGTTCGAACAACGCCAGCGATGGCATGACAAGCAGGAAATCGCCAATTAATTTGCATTTTTACACCTCCTGGCGGCAGCGACGGGAACTTTAGCAGCGTTGTTGAAAAGCCATGATTCTCATTATTTGCATCGGAAAATAATGGTAAGGAATCCCCAAAAAAAATACGTTACGCCACGTCTCGCGTCGCGCCAAGCGCCAAATGCCAAGCACCAAGGAGTCATGCTACTACACAGCCAGCCTATAATATCCATTGAAATGATGGCCTCATTGTTATTCATTCACTGAAGGACTCTCCATAATCGGATGAAAGACGCCTCCGGAATGGTTGTCATTTTAAGATGAAGATCCCATCTTTACTTTTCTTTCATAAAGACGGAAGACGACACGGGCACGAGCACGAGCACGGCAAGGATATAGGCGCGTGAGATGGAGATGAAGATAGCGATAGCGTAAGGATATAGGAAGATGGAAAGCATTCCTTCACAATTTTATCATTTAAAATGAGGTGACAAGGATTCTCCTTCTTCTGCTACTCAAGGGATGGGAAAAGGAAGTGGTGTTTTGGTTTGGGGTGGGACCGGAAAAGCGAGGAGTGATTTTTGGTATGGAATACGGTACAAGAACAACCATCATTTGAATAAAGCATTCATCGAGGTGCGAAGGCACTAATGACCATTTTGCAATTAACTTTGGCTTTCGAATGACTACGAGGACGACGACAACGACAATGACAAAAAAAAAGGACATTGAATTGAATGGCTATAACGACTACTGTACCGACTCGATGGTATAATATATGAGGATGGTTGAAAGCTGATTTATGGATTTGGGAATCTTCCAGATGACAGATTTTTTTGTTGGCACCACTTTGCATTTCATTTGAATTGCAATGTTTTAATTCTTTTGTTTTTGTTTTTTGGAGTTTTTTTCATTCGTTTACTTTTGTTTGTTTGTTATTTTTGAATACGGAAACCACAATCAAGGAAGTGTTGATTCTTATTAGATTTCCAGGTGGAAGGATGTATACCTACTTTTTTTCGTCTTTAATTTTAAGGAAGTTGAATAATTTGACAGTTGAAGTAGAAAAGATGTTATTTTTTCCTTTTGTTTTTTTTTTTTTTTTTTTTCTTTGACAAAAATAGTGCCTAATTAATGGTTCGGCTTTTTGGGTTTTAATTTTAGACTTTAATCAGAATTTTAAAAAGATGATTAAAGGAAAAACTTTTTAATTTTTCATTATTTATTCGCAATTTGTGCTTCTTCGTGATTGATACCCTTCTGATTTATCCTTAAAACAAATAACGAGTAAAAATAACGTCTTTTTGACGAATGAAATGTTTGTGTTTTTAATTTTTCGACTTTGAAAACTCCGAAGATATTTTAACACTGTGTAAGTTCACACTTATTCTATCATTTCAAGCCTAAATTTACAAGAGGTTGGAATGAGGCCCAAACTGATAACTTGCCATTAAAAAATTGCAAACTATATTTTTTGTAAGCAGACTTTTTAGAAGCTAATTATACAAAAACCGCGGGGATTGATTTTTTTTTTAAGTCAATATTTTTCTTTTTTTCTCAAGACATTTGACGCGAAAGTCAATTTTTACCAATTTTCTGTTTATAATGTCACAGTTGTAAAATAAAATTTATTTGAGGTCAATGTATCTGCTGGTTTGTACCCGTGGCTTGATGGTTAGTACGTTAGAACTGTCATGCCAAAGGTCTTTGTCCAATCCCAACCTTTTCCACCTAAAGTTATTTATCATGGGCACTGCCTCTTGCTGGAAATTGACGAATAGCCCAAGAGTTATTTTTGTCATGAAAAGTGCTTTCTTAAATTAACAGTTCGGATTTAGCATAAAACTCTAGGTCCCCTCCATTCCTCAAAAGACTATAGCACATAATAATGGTTGAGAGTTGTAAGTGACTAGGCCCCGGTTTTCTATAGACTTTTGCGCCACCTAATTTATTAGCTTCGCATAATAAGTTATTTAGGCCTAACTTAAAACCCCAAGGACTTCTGGAAAATTGCAAAAGAAATTAACGGAACCAACTATAAAATAGGTGCGGGTATTTCTACCGAAACCCTTGCCACTCATTTTAAGCTTCTTCTCTTCAATGATTCTAGCTTTACAACTTTCACTGCGGATCCTTTAATCACTGACTAAATATTAGATGAATACATTGAAAGCGAAGAAATTGAAGCTGCGTTAAACAAAGCAAAAAACAACAAGGCACCTGGTGAAGATGGAATTCCTTACGAATTTTTCAAAAATGCACCACCTAATTTTCTCAACCATTACATTTTTTTTTTCAATAAAATCTTTATGAATACCGACATATCGTCATCGTTCAAAAAATCCATCATTTTCCCTATACACAAAAAAGGCTCACTAGACTCCCCTGAAAGTTACAGAGGAATTTCATTCATGAATGTAATTGCAAATATATTTTGCAGTATGGATGGATCGACAAGAACAATATTTTATCTGATCTACAGGCTGGTTTCAGAAAAAAACTTTTCAACGATCGACCACGATCACATTTTTACACTATCATCTATAGTCAAAGCGTTTCAAGCACGTAACAAAAAGGTCTTCGCATTTTTCGTTGACTTAAAAGCTGCTTTTGACCTTATCAATAAAAATGCTCTTATTTATAAGGTGACACAAATTGATACATCTACAAAGTTCCTAAAAGTAATAATTAGATGTACACGGGTACGAAGGCTGCTGTTTGGGATGGAGTGAGCTTTTCAGAATGGTTTAGCACCAGCACAGGAGTCAAACAAGGATGCCCACTAAGCGCTCTTTTGTTCTCTTTATTTATAAATGATGTTGCGGATGAACTTCCTGGGGAAATAAGAATAGCTAGTTATTTTATGCCGATGACCTAGTTATACCTTCAGAATCACCCGATGGTTTACAATTGATGATCTGCATACTGAAACAGATGGGGGCTACATAAAGTACAGCATCATAGAGAAAAATTAAGACATAATGAGGCATTTACTGAAAGAAGAAGCTCAAGACTCATTCAGTAGAATAATATACAGTCAGCTCAACTATAATCTTGGTTTAAAAAATTATTTCAAGAAATCATTGAGTTATGAAGAGATATCCCTAATCTTCAAAGCAAGATGTAAAGTTCTCAACTTATGTAAATGGAAGTCCTTATAATGGTAGTTTTAACCAATTCTGTACGCTACTTAAAATCAAAACAAGATTTTCGTAGATTCTTAAATATCTTACAAACCAATAACGCTAAGTCAACTAACGATCTTTTCTATAAATCAAAATAACTGAACAAAAATATTTATTACCTCGAATATTTTATGAACAAAAAATGACAAAACGTTTTTGACATCTGCTAAAATTTTGAGGAAAACGAAACAAGGGTTTTTTTCGCAAGAAATTTTTTTTTTGTTTTTTAACTTCCCAAAGGAAGTTATTGTAATGGGTCCGATTTGACGAATTCAAAATTTGACATTTCTCGACGTTTCAAGGTCCCTAGAGTCGAAATAAAAGATTTTTATAAAGATGTCTGTGCGTGCGTGTGTAGTACGCACGTTCGTACGTCCGTATATCCGTACGTGCGTCCGTCCGTACGTTGCGACGTTTTTTTCGTCGTTCATAGCTCAAGAACCAGAAGAGATATCGACTTCAAATAAATTTTGTTATACAGATAGTAAGGCAGAAAGATGCAGAAAGGGCTTCAAGAAAATTGCGTGGGTGGTTTTTTTACCATAGCAGTTTAAAAAAAAAGGTGAAAATTTTGGTTAACCCTAAATATCTCATGAACCAATGACGCTAGAGAGTTGAATTAAATTTTAAATTTTAAATTGTAACGTGATACAAAACAAGTATATTTTTGGAAAAAAATCTAATTAACGATTTTTTTTTATAAATCAAAAAAACTGAAAAAAAAAATTGTCACCTCGAAAATTTTACGACTAAAATATGATTTAATTTCCAAAACAATTTTGTGCAACGAAGAATAATGTTTTTGACATCTGGTAAAATTTTGAGAAAAATCGAATAGACAGTTTTTTTACAAAAAATAAAAACCTAAAAAAAAACAATACTAAAACTTGGTAAAAATTTACTTTTGACTGAAATAGGTTTTCAAAAATTTAAAATATTGGCTTCAAACTTATTTTATTTCACAGAAAATATTGTTTTCGATATTTATGTAGTAATTTTTTTATAAAAACCCAACAGTGCGTTTTTTCATAAAAAAATAAAATCTACAAAAAATAGACAAACTTTTAAGGAAGACAAATCGATAGACATGATGGGAAGTTATCAGTATGGGTCGCATCCCAGCCTCTTTTTTTTGTTTTAAGTTCAGTTCGTCTAGAGAGTTCCATTCTGTCACAACTGCCTCTCGCAGCTCGTCAACACTAGCATATTGCCTATTATGGGCATACATTTTGCGGGTTAAAATTCCCCAAAGATTTTTGATGGGGTTGCAATCTGGAGAACGTGACGGCCACTGAATCAAATTAATGTTGTTCGATCCGAACCAATCCAAACTTTGACGACTTACATGAATTGTGGCATTATCTTGCTGGAACCCATGCTCAACTCGACGAAATCGTCTTAAATAAGGTACCAAATTCTCCTCAAGGATCGAAGTGTAGTCAGAACTGTTCATTCTAGTAGAGGTGAAGGCAAGTGCAACCTTACCACGCTCACAGAAGGCCCCCCAAACCATACAGCTTCCACCACCAAAGTTCTCTTGGAAAAAAACTTTTTTATTTCCTCAAAACGTGCCAATATCCGCTAAAACCATCTGGTTCATCAAGATTTAACTATTTTTCATCACTAAAAATAACCTAATAAAAAACATTCATTCGAGTATGCCATTTGGAATAACGAGATTTTAGTGTAGATTGATAGAAAGTCACTCACGGTTTTCCAATACCGATTCATGTTTTGGCGGGCAAATTCCAATCTTTCTTGTTTGTGGGCTGCTGTTAGATTTGGAGCTGGCACCATTTCGCCCCGAACAATCACTTCACTGCTTTTTAAAGCACGAGAAACGATTGAAACCGAAACCCCTAAACCCAATTCGCCACGAAATTCCGGAAAAGGATGCACCGGATTGGATTCAGCTTTGATAACGCCTCTTGTCGCGACGTGTCAGCTTCTGCGGACGCCCAGGTCTTATTTTTGTCCCATAAGATTCTGGATCTTTTAAAAAATTTCTAACGACACGATCCGATCGCGAAATTCGTCTTCCAATAGCCCTAAGACTTAGGCCGCTTGACCAAGACAAGGCCAAGATTTTGCCTTTTTAAATTTCGCTTAAATGCTTACCACGTGGCATTGTTGTTTTTTATTTGGAAGCACTTGACTGAATGCAGCTTCAAAGAGATTTGCATTGTGCGGTTATAGTTTTGCAATACATCAAAATCTGTTTCAATTTTTAAACACCAGGAGAGGAAATAACGGTACTTTATTTTCTTCTCAATTTGCTTGATCAGTGATGCAACTCAATAAAAAAATAGTAAGGAGTCACTCCTATTTTAATTTTTCTATAAAACGCATTTTTTCAGGTGCGGTTTAACTTATGCAAGGCACTTTATTTTGTTGCAGTTTTAGAAAATTGACAGAGGGGTACAGAAGAGAAGTAAATCAATGTGGGCCGTCTTCTTTTGTATGTTTTTTGAAAATCGGTAATGAATTCGTCTAAATACACTTAGGCTTATTCCAGAAAAAAGCAAATTAGAAGAATTTACATGTTTTTCAAAAATCATTATTTGTAATCGAAATCAACCTTGTTTATGAATTTTTGTACCAAAAGAAGAAAACTCCGACTTTAAAAAAAATTAATGTAGAAACATCTGAATTTTGAATTAAATATCTGTTCTTGAACTTGTTCGACTTTCGGGAGAGTAATTTTATAAGTTTCCACTGCCACACCAACTTTTCATACACTTTCTATTCGCCTAATGGTCACAAATGTTTGGTTGCTAAGTAAAGTTTTTTAAAAAATTTTCTTATAACAATAATATGCCCTTCATTTGCATATATCTTGGTTATTTTTGCTTCTTTTCAACAAGGAAGTTTGCACGGGGTCTTAAAGACATTGCCTTGACTGTAAGTAGATTTTCTAAAACCACGTGTGAATACATTTCTTAGTAATTAAAAAAAAAATTAAATTTCATCGAAATAACTGAAACCATTTCCTTCAATCTAATATTTCAGAAATTTTACGTTTGAGTGAATGTCCCCTAACTAACTGAAAAACTACATGCATGTGCCTATTCTCCTAAGTATGTAACACTTTTTCCAACATATTCCGAAATTTATATGGCAAAGTCATATTTCTGTGATTTTTATTCCGTTTCATCCACGCTTATGCTCCTACGTAGAGGTTTCACTTATCCCAACACATTTCAATGTTTTTTCAAAGAACCATAGACCTTCGTTGCCTAAACCTTTTTATTCAAAAATCAAAAATTCTCCTTGATTTTTATAAAATTCTGAATCATAATTCTGAGGAAATCCATTATTGACTTAAAAGAAATTCATAGAACTACATACTTTACTTTAAAGCATGAATTTCAGAAAGTTAGCAAACTTCTCTTGAATGAATTTTCTACAGCTTTATCAAAAAATTAATAGTTCTTGGTCAACATTAAATTCTAAACCAAAAACTCTTTAAAAACTTTCCGAATAAAAAACGGCACGCGTAAAGAAGTAAAATCCTTCAAGTCATTCCTATCCTTTTATCCATAAATCTTTTCAACAAACAGCTAAAACAATTAATTCTAATTTTCTACTAATCTAAGACATCCCATGATCGCATTCCTTGATTCGACATTTCTTGTTAAAAAAAAAACACATTTTTCATTTCAAATCATATAGACAAAGGGTATTCAATCCCTGGTTATACTTCTAACCACCGAAAGAAAAACACAAACAAAAACAGAATAAGAATAAGAAAATAAGAATAAAAAAACTTTAACGTTCTTGTACTCAAATAGAAAGTAGAATATCGAACACTCTAACTTCTCAAAATCGTTCAACTTAAGCATAGGAATGATGTGTTTGCCTCGTGTTGTAATATCCTTTTATTTCAAGTTCAAAATTACCAAAAAATCATCCTGTTCCTAACTTTCCAATAAACAAGAAGAAGAAGAAGAAGAAGAAAAAAAAACATATCCTAAGATGGTCAAAGTCACGTAGCAAAAGCTCACTCTTCATTTCGTCTTCAATTCTTTGCTTCGCAGTCACTTAGAATACTACTACCAACCCTACCATACCATACATTGATTCCCCTCGAGTGCGATAACCCAAAAAGAACTTTATGCTCTGCTTCTTCTTCTCCTTGTTCTTGTTCTTCTTTTACTTCGGCGTCATCGTCTTCGTCTTCTTCTGCTTTCACAGCAGATCTTACTCCTTGACAGCCAACCATTAGTTATATATCCCGAGTCTTGAGTCCTGAGTCCTAAGTCAAGTTAAATCACATAAAATGATACCCCATGAATAAACTACTCAACCCGAAAGTTTACTCAGTCATTACTTTGACCGAAAGGCAAACAACAGTAAAATACAACAAAAAAAGAAAAATAAGAAGAAGAAGAAGAAAAAACCAAAACATCCTAAGGAAAAGAAAAAATCAAAAAAGAAACAAACAAAAAATAAAAATAAAAATAAAACAGTTTTCAAGTAAATTGCTTCAACGAACTTGACAGAGAACGGGCCAAAGTGAACTTTCTTTGATCCATTTGAGAGACTACCCTAGTTTGCTATAAAAAAAAGAAAAACCAACCCTTAAGGCCTTCTTCTTCTCCTCCACCGCCCCCAAGTAACCAGACCAAGTAAAGAAAAACAAACAAGCAAACAAACAAACACAAAAAAATATAAGGTTAGATCTTTAAACTTAATTTCGTTCATAATTCCCTCATATCCCACCTACAATCCTACAAATATTCAGAAGTGGGATTGAGCTGAAAATCCCATATAAGGGTAACATATCATAATCATGCCATGTAGACGTATAGGGATGTGGATGTAGACTCAGAGCCTTCCTTGCCTTTGCGCTACCCGCTGGCACTAGAGCTGGCTCTGATGCTGATACCGACGACGCTGCTGCTCCTTTTTTTCCATAAAGGATCATAATGTAAAATTGCATTTCCAACAACGGTGTGTGGTGCAGCATAGCAGCAGCATATGTTGGCACAAGATTTTCATATTAAAATTTTTCGGAACGTTGTCATCGTTCCGTTTTCTTTTATTTATTTTATTTTTTTTTTCTGTTATCCTTTTTTATGTTTTTCCCGCCTCTATGTTTTCCTTCAGATTCCCATGATAGGCGACAGTTTTTCTTCCTTTTTTTTCTGTGTGTTCCTTATGGGATAGTATGGGATTTTTCTTTTTATAGGATGAAGAGAAAGGGAAGAGTAAAATATCCTTTCTACAGGCAGGAGCGAGAGAAGGGACGAAAAAGAAATGAAAAAAAAAAATGAGCGGGAAATGAATTTAAGCGCCTGGGGGCACATTTAATTATTTTCATGGCAAAAAGATGAAATAAAGTCATAAGTGTTGGTGTTGGACGGAACGGAACGTTTTGACTTTATTTTTTCAAAACCAAAAGGCAACCAAAGGCAGGTGGGTAACGGTAACAGTTATACGGCAACGAGTATAAGTTAGATATGTTTTTTGCATAGAGGAATAGGTTTAGACTTTAGAGGGTATGTTTGCTTTGGGTGTCCTTGTAACGTTTCTTCTGTTTTTTTTTTTCTTCTTCTTCTTCAAGTCAACATTAGAGAAGTTGAAAGTCTATCTAAAAAACTGTGGAATGACTAGAAGTTGAAGAGTGTGTGATGAAAGACACCATACTTTTTTTCGACTTTGGTTGAACGCTGACGCTCGTTTTGATGATGGTGATGATGTTGAATTTTAAAGAGTTTCAAAAATTAAAGGAGTATTTTTCTTTTAAAGGAATTTAGATTAAGTTTGAGTTTTATTTAATTTTTGTGAATGATTGGCAGACATTTTAAGGATTTAATGATTTGTAGGTTTGATGACTTACCAATTTTTTATTAAAATATGATTTAATTGAAAGGAAGTCAAGTATTTTTGAACTTGAACTTTACATAGAACTAATTTTTTCCTATTGGCTAATTTTCAAAAAAGTATTTCTAAGAGTATTGACGAATTTGCTATTGTGACTAAAGGGTATTGAAAAACTGGTAAACACGTTTTTTTTTAATTGGAAATTAAATTAAACATTTCAGGAGGCTTTTAACAGTCTTATTCTGAATCCAGCTAAGGTAAAGTTAGATTGAATGGGGTGATTAATCTATAAAGTTCGAGAAAACATCTCACTTGGATCTCTTTGGCTTAACTATGCTCTCCAGGAAAGACAAATGATTGGGTAGGGTATAGGAAGATTGGTGAGGATTTAGATTGCGGGCTTTTCCCTGAAACATCCTGAGACTTTGAAAAAGTAATTTACTAATTTTGTCATTCTTCTTTCGGCTAAGCTTGGACATTCGCATATAAAGTCGAAGGTATCTTCCTCCGTCTCCCTGTCCTCACGTCCTCTACATAGATCGGAGGATGTGGCCTATAGAGATTCTGTTCATGTGGGTGCCCAATAAGTTGCTTACCTGCTGTTGGATTTATTCATTTACCTACTCTATTGGCCTGTATATCATCGATACCAAGTGGCTTGTAGCTTTTATTGCTGCTTGCCTGTTGATAAATATGTCTATGCATTTGTCTTTCAAATTGTGGAAAGAAAAATCCTTTTGCACTTAAGAACAACAAATCGGTAGGACTTGATGGAATTCCCGCAGAGCTTTTACAAGCAGCGCCAACGTCATCAAGCGAACTGCTTCATCCGCTCATAAAAGAAGCCTGAACCACCGAAAGCTTCCCCGATAAGTGAAAGAAGGTAATTATCGTCAAACTTTCAAAAAAAAGAGATCTTACAAAGTGCGAAAACTAAAGAAGAATTTGCGTTCTACCTGCCGTTGCCAAGAGAGAAGCAAAAGTCATACTGGAACGCATCAGAGAACACCTTGAGGCCACACTCGATGCCGAACAAGCAGGATTCCTCGCTGGATCCTCCTGTATCATATCAACACCCTGCAGATCATTATTGAGAAGTGCGTTGAATATCGATCACCACTACACCTGCTGTTCATCGACTTCGAGAAGGCCTTTGATAGCGTTAACGGGGAGTATATCTGGTTAGCTTTGCGGAGGAGAGGCATCCCAGAAAAACTAAGTGCTATTATTAAAGCCACATATGATGGATCCAAGTGCCATGTTCTGCACTTAGCCTGTATTCTGTCGCCAATATTGTTTTTGTTGGTGATGTACCTACTGCGCGCAGCTTTTTCAGGTAGCGGAGAGATCCAATGGACTTTGATATCCTATTTAAAGTACTTGGATTACGCAGACGATGCTTGCTTACCCTTTCATAGGATCATGGATCTCAATCAAATGGCAACAAGTGTGGAGAGAGAAGCAGAAGTTGTATGGCTGAAAATTAATTTCGGCAAAACAAAAATGATCAGCCTCGGAACCCGACCATCCTCTCAAATAAATATTTCCTCGCAACCGGTAGAAAAAGTGGAGAGCTTTCAATACCTTGGAAGTATCGTCTCCATCGAAGGCAGAACCGAACAAGACGTCATCTGCGGCATCGGCAAAGCAAAAGCGGTGTTCGGTATGCTGTCGAAAATTTGGAGGAATAACTCTATCAGCTTAATAACAAAGCTACGACTGTTTCGCACAAATGTCGAATCTGTGCTTCTTTATGGGTGGAAGGTTACTTCAGCCATAACAAGAAAACTGCAAACTTTAGTGAATAGATTTCTTCGTAACATCCTAAGGATTTTCTGGCCAAACTGTATATCAAATGAGGTCCTTCATAGAGGGACAGGTCAGGAACCTATAGACTCTATAATACGAAGGTGTGAGTGGCAATGGATTGGACATACGCTTCGAAAAGGTAACGACTGCATTGCAAGCCAAGCAATGCAGTGGAATCCGCTCAAACAAGAAAGAAGAAGAGCTGGACGACCGAGAAGTACATGGTGCAGGACAGTCGAGGAGGAATCAGCGTCACTAGGCAAGAGTTGGGGGGAGCTGAACACATCTCCGGAAACCGCACACAATGGCGCGTAGGCGTAGTAGAGGCCCTATGCGCCTTAAGGGGCTCCCAACGGACTTAACAGGTCTGAGGATCTAAGAAGGTAAGTATTTGTCTTCCAAATTGTGGAAAGAAAGATCCTTAGCGGCTTCAGAAACCGCCAGTACTTCTGCTTCAAAGACACTGTAGTAATCTGGAAGCTTATTGACCTTTCTAGGGGAGGGTTACATAAAAAGATGCCAGACCCTACCCCTTTCCCCGTTTTGGAACCATTCGTAAAGACAGATATATGATTATTTTTTATGACCCTGATTATCATCCAGTCCTTCATTTTGGGAATTTCTGTTTGTGCTACTGGGTTAAAATCTATGTACGGATTTAAAAACTATGTCTGAGTGCCAATATCCATGTTAATAGTGCTCTTTATGTCACTGTGACCAAAGGAAGTCCTTTTTCAGTTATTACACTGTATTTAACGTGATGTGCTTTTGGCCGCAAGTTCTCCATGAACATATCGAATGGGGCTAGCGACAGCAATGTCTCTAGGACTGCAGTTGGTGTAATAATCATGTCACTTACCTATACAGGCAATTCTCTGATGATTTTGGAGGCGGATTTCCGGGATCGAAAAGCTTTAAAACAGTACAATTTTGAATACCGTTTATTAGTTCTTAAAGGTTTTTCCGGTCATGATTTTTCGGGACATTATTTCCGGTGTGGACTAGGGCTCTTATGACTGTGAAAACATTGGTTCCGCACCCAAACATTTAAAAGACACTTGACATTGGATAACAAAATTGTTGTGTTAAAATAAATGGATTTAGAATAGAAAATATGCCTTATATAATACAGTGTACAAAATACAAGGTCTGTTACTTTACGGTGATTTTCCAAGCATTTTGTTCCTAAATTCTGTCAAAATTATATAAAGAAGCCTTGCTGCTTAAAGAACAAAAATAAAGTAATGAATTTAAAATTTCAAAAATTGAAACAAAGCTAAAAACCGTTAAAATTAAAGCCGACCTTAAACCAAAACTGTCAGAGTTTTGGACTTAAAAAAACAAAAACTCGAAAAAATTCCTTTAATAATTTTACTCGAAATACGTCGCTTAAAGAAACATCTAATTCTTGACTAATAAAATTTTAACCTTAATCTTTGCAACCAAGCACTTTCGATTTTTTTATCTATCCAAGATTGCTTTTAATAATTTTTAAAATTCATTAATTTTTCTATTCGGAAAAAAGCAAATTTCAATCCAAATTGTTTGTCATTTATAAATGTATCGTTTACGAGTGAACTCATGATTCATTTGTTGAGTATCAGTGATTGGAGATCGATCAAACATTGATCCAGAAGATCTATAAGGATATTTAAAAAAAAAAGTCACAACATCATAAAAATGGAGAATCGTAAGAGACAATTGAAAGCTCATCGTCGGAATGTCGCTCGAAAGAATATCAACAGCATCTATCATGGAAGAACTCACAAGCTACAAAACCTGGAGTTGTCAACTTATAATTCTGCTATAAACAATCATCTTAATCGTCGACCTTTATCCAGTACTTCATCATCGAATTCATCATCAATGAAGGCGTTCATATTCAATACCGATTCGCTGGGACGCAATCAATATATTCACTCGATTCCGAAGGAATCAACTGATGGCAGAATCGTGAAATATCATACTACTCCCAAGACAGTGCTCTTCAAAAATCCCTCCTACAACATGATTTTAAAGAGAACTTTTATTTTAGGAGGGGCAAACTTAAGCTTAAATTTTGATAAAAAGCAAATATTTGACAGATGTAAGAAATGACATTTGTTTGACATTTAAATCATATTGATGTTTTTTTTTTCTGTCAAGTTTCAGGAAAAAGTTTTCCATCGGATCGTGAAATTATCTTTGGAAATGCAAGAAAACTTCTTAAAGAAAACTATGGCTGGGAGACTTCACGAATTCAATGGCTGTTTGATTTAGAACGAAGGCAAGTGGAACATCAGAGCAATAGAAAACAATGTTACGAAGAAGACCTAGCGGAATTGATGTGCTGCTTTCCAATAAGCTTGAATATGCTTACATTGAATGATTGAAATACAGTTTGTTTTAAGTAATTTATGTGTGTGTATAGATAGATTACATGTAATTTGAATGAATTAAATAAATAGGAAGAGAAATTGTTTCTTAATTTCGGCACAAAAACTCAAAAATGCACAATTCAAGAGAGTGAAGGTTAAGCTTAATAAAAAATCACTTAAAACAATAATACAAACAAAAATATAGATGAAATCAAATTTGACAACTGTTGGTAATGTTTGACACGGACGTGCATTTTATTCCTATTAAATTTCTTCCAATTGTTTTATTGAATCGCGCTAATCAGCAACTGTCACTTTGACACTTAAATAGAATGTAATTGACTATCAACTAAGATGACGTTTCTTAAAGTTGTATTTTCATTTGTCGCTTATTCTAGGTTCGCAGTGAAGTTAAAGTATTGAATTGATCGCTCAAATCAGCAACTGTCAATTTGACACTTGAATAGAATGTAATTGACTATCAACTTAGATGACGTTTCTTAAAGTTGTATTTTCATTTGTCGCTTATTCTAGGTTCACAGTGAAGTTAAAGTATTGAATTATTAGAAGTAAATTTTTGGAAAAGCCATCCGTTGTACAGTTCAAATGTATGAATAATAAATACAACATCCGGAGGAGAACCATTGCAGTCAAGCTTTTCATTTTTAGACGTTGGTACGTTTGATACGTCCTTACGGCCTTCCTCTACTGGGCTGTCTTATGGGCGTGGTTTCCATGCGCTCTACGTGACCCAGCCATTTCAGTCGGTGGAACTTCAAAAGAGGTTACTTGTGACTCGGTCGGAGAAGGATTTCGCTATCTCTTGCAATTGTAGCCGTTCAACGTTGTATCTCCTTCCAGCTTCCCCCTGTTTTACCTTAGGCCTGGAAACCCGAAGTGCTACCTTGGCTACAACGAAATATTGGTCCGAGTGGATGTTAGCTCCTCGGAAAGTTTGGACATCCTTGATGTTGGAAGCTTGTCTATCGTTGATCGCAATATAGTCATTAGTCAATCTGGTTTATGGTACATAGATTGATCTGGAGAACTTCTTTAATTTTGCATAGTTCATTTGATACGAGTATCAACAATTATTATCTGTCGATGTTTTAGGCAAGTTTTTCAATTTTCGATTTTTGAAAGTAGCCATTTATTAAAAAACAATCAGAACGGACTTCTATAGCAGTTTACATAGTAAGATTACAAAATTACAGAAGCTAATAATTCGGGATCAGGCCCTGAAAAATAGGAGACGTCTTAGTAAAATCGCTGCATAGCTGACATTTTCTTAATCATTGATTGTATAATCTTTCTGTAATTTCGATTTATTTTGTAGTATTTCTGAAATAAAATCCCCTTTAGGTTGTCCTATAGCCATAAAGCTTCCCCTAAATCTTTGCAGCTAAGTCACTAACAAACTCACAAAATCATTACCAAACACTTAGAGACAAGATTTATAGTAGAATAATGGAATTTGACAGACCAGAAACCATTTAAGACTCAAGTGGTCCTAAATATACCATTATTAAAAAATATTTAGTCATTTTTCTCGCGAAGGTTTTCTTCTATTTTATGAAATTTTGAATAAAAATTAAAAAGTCCATTTTAGTGCCCAAATCATCTTTCAAGTGGCATATTTCAAAAAGCGACTTATACAAATAGTAATTCATGTGCATGTGGAGAGATGCGGTGATGTATTTTTTTGTTGTTGTGTATACTCCCCGTTTCAATATTGCAGTCAATTAATTCTTGTCACTCGCAATAATACCTCCAAAAATAACAAAACAAAGCTTTCAAAAATATTCTCAATAGACCTCCGAATTTACCATCATATAGCTCGTATAGGCCATACACATCACAGACATTCACTTCAAATTATTTTCACCAACAAATCAAACTGCCAATTGCTTGGATTTGAACCAAAAATGTTCTATTCATTGCATTGCATCCTATAACCAGCCACTGAGCCATCCAGCCATCCAGTTGGGCCACTAGTTAGCCTGGCCACCACATGAACGTGAAGGAGTGGCTTTTGTTGTCCGATGTCACTTTTTCGAGATGCGATGCTATACAAGTAGTGTTGGTTGTTTTTTTTATTTCTTTATACCCTTGTTTTGTTTTCAGTCATTTTTGAATAGAGGAAATACCAAAACCATAAATCTAAATTCATACCATACAACAATTGTGGTTTTGGTCTTCAAAACTTAGAGAAACAACAATAAAAAACTTAAAATACTTTAAAAACCAAAACAAAAAATCTTAACTAAACACAATGCGAGTTGGAATATAGAATGACTTAAATCAGGGAATGGATTTATAACCCTGGTTGTTGTTTTCGATGTTTTGAGTTTTTTTTTTTTTTTGGTTCTTCGAATTTTGTATTATTTCAAAACCTCTCTCCATCTATTGTTTAGGAAAATATTTTGTTGATGACATGTGGAATGCATAAATTCCTACAAAATTCAAAATATTCAAATGTTATGAATGTGTGATGTATTTATCGCCACGAAAAGAACATTCATCTCATGAATTTTTAATTCCTCTCCATCACAAATTTATTGGGAAATTTAGAGATAGTGAATTAGATGATGCTGCTTGGGTTATTTAATCAAGCCAAGGGATTATGGAAATTATAAATTGGTGTCCATTTTATTATTATTAAAAATAAAACTGATCTGTACTTTAAATTGAACCTTTCATCCTGTAAAATAAAATTAAGCTCGTCTAGAAGGGTAGGCGGGGTGCAATAAATATACTGAGAAGTGGTGACTTTTAAGGAACTTTATAAGAAAACAAAATATAGAAAGACTCATTTCTGTAACCATTACATTTTGTGAGTCATGATGTCGATCGCTGTTTCAAGAGGCATTTATTATTGAAATTTTGATATAGGCTCAGCATTTGTTTTCTTTATACAGATACATAGTGAGTGGTTTCAGTTCGTGCATATTATTAGTTTGTTCTGTAACCAGTACATTTTTCTGTATTTCCAATTTTGCTCTTTCTTTTTGTTTTTGCTTGGTTCTTTCCACTTTATTTACTTAATATTTTTTGTCATGCGTAGAATTTTCTTTTCGAAGATACCAAGAGAGAATGGTTTCATGCTTCTGCACCATACATCAAGACCGGGATGATGAGAGTTTTGTACAACGTCACTTTGGTGGTGTTACCGATAATACCTTATTTTTCAATTGCTTATTAATTCCAAAGGAACAGCGATTAGGAAGAGTTATTCTACGCTTGATTTCAACACTGATGTTATTTACAGATTTAACAACAGTGACGAGTTAAATGATTTTTTTTACCACTTCAAAGTTATATCTTTCAATTGTCACGTTCTGGATTTTTCAAAAGATGTTGTATTAGCCGAAGAGTTTCGCACCCTGATCTCAAGAACATATTGAAAAAGCGCGTTGGATAGTCGTAATCCTCTGGTGTTTTTGAAGGTATCTGTTGAGTTTCTCCCAATTTTGACGAAGCCGCGAGCATTCTCCAACGTCATTATGATAAAGGCGTATCAGCTTGGAATTAATACCATTATTCGCCATAGAACGGTATAGCTCATTAATGTTGACACTTTCATAGGCTTCTTGTAAATCGATGAAGATGTGATGTGGATCGATGTTGTATTCTTCAGGATTTGATGTAAAGTGAAAAATTGGTTGATGGTAGACTTTCTAGGTCTGAAACCACACTGGTAAGTGACAAAGAATTCGTCAGTTAATGGCTTCAGGCGTTCCCATAACAAATTTCACAGGATTTTGCATGCAATGTTCAAAAAGCTTATACCTTTGTAATTGGAGCAGAGAAGACAATCACCTTTTTTAATGATTTGAGCAAATAGTACTTAAATTCCACTCGTTGAATATACTTTCTTCTGACTAAATATTGGTTACAAGTTGGTGAATTCTCCTTACCAAAGCAACTCTGACGTGCTAAGAAAGTTCCGCCTGATGTTCATCATCTCTGGCAACTTTTTTCGACCAAATACATTCGGAGTTAAACCAAGGATTCCTAGGTGTAGGCTGTGAGGATTCTACCAACTCTTCAGCAGCATTGCGAGAGCTTCCAGGCACTCGCTGATCTGGGTTGGAATCGGCTAAGGTGATAGTTGACTAAAATTTTTTTGATAATCAAATTGACTATCATTTTCATTCCGTCTGTGTAAGATGATCCAACTCAATTCAATTCGATTGAACAATTTCAGATTCAAATTGTCAAAATTCATTGTTGTCTTGGTTTAATTTTAAATTGATTCCTATAAAATATCTAAATAAAAGTATGAAATTGGCTCTGTTTGAATAAAATTCTTACTTCTCTTGCTTTTTCCAATGTCAAAAGCTTTGTCAGTCACAGGAATGTGTTTTTGTAACGAAACAAAGCGAACTAAGAAATATTTGTTTTAAAATGACTATCACATTTTTATTGTGACAGCTTTCTAAAATTCGATAATTTTTATTGTCATTTATCAACAATCACCTTAGCCGATTCCACCCCCAAGTCAAATTGACTGATCTGTACGCATGAAAGCCTAGTATGTTAAACTAGTGCCTACTGTCGATAGCAACATGATGGATTTATTTGTAGATTCGATTATAGGGGGACCGCTAGGTGCCCTTGTGGATATCTGGTCGGATACTAGATTTTAACCATTATGTTCTTCTCGGCTGCGAAGCCTGAGTCCGTTTTCAGACGTAGGCTATGTTTATAAGATTGCATCCTTTTTATTAGATAACTTATGTTGACACATGCTTCTAACTTCTTTTAGCATGACAAAAGGAATTTTGCTGTCATCGTTCGTATCAACTAACTTTTTGGGAACGTCTTTAAAACATTCGCAAAATGTTCACCAAAGTCATCAGCTTTTGTTTCGCGTTCACGATCCATTAACCATCTATAGATTCGATTGTGGGGTTTTATTTCTATGATCTTTTTTAGTTTGACAAATGGGACCGATTAAAATAACTTTTACATGGAAAATCAATTTTTCTAGAAGACTTCAAATTATACAAAATTCTTAAACACTTTATAAAGAAGAACTTCTTACAAATTAATATCAGATTAAACATTTCAAAGAAGCTTTTAAATAAACACCTTTTGTCTGTTGAAACTTTTGACAAATTATTAGTTTCCACTAAGTCGTCAATACCGCTCTATGAAAGACTATATAAAAAAATCAACTAATTATTTTTAATTGCGGTTATTGTTTTGGTATTATGTATTAATAAATTCTTAATGATAATAATTTCATAACGATATGCTTAGGTAATTTCAAATTAAATAATCCTCTTATAAATGAGAAAACGAGACGCTTTACGCCATAAACCATGGAATTTACATAATGGAATTCCTTTTGATTTCTAACACTGATGATGTCTACTTCGTATTTATGTATACTCGTAGGTTTGTATTGTATATCCCTTTGTACATACGAACTAATAGAATTAACTTTTATAGGTATTATATAATTCGACTTTTTCCTTTGAACATTTATATTTTTGCGGGAAAACTTTAATGATTATGAATTATGATGATGATGATGACACCATCCAATCTTTCTTCTAAATATTTAATTCAAAGAGAGAAATTAAAATTATTTTATTATTATTTATCTTTTCATTTCGAAGAATTCAAAACATAAAATATAAAGAGTGTCCTGATGGTGGTGGTGGTTGCCTGGGAAACTCTTGAAAATCCTATACCAGACTTTTATAACACCCTTTGGTGGAGGTAAATACTTCTTAGCAAAGTTAGGTATAGGATTTTTATTTCTGTTTTATCAGGTAAAAGTTTGATTGCTTTTTGCAATTAGTTTACTGTTTTTAATGAGGATGAGTTAGAAGTTAGATGTTTTTATCTGAATTTGAACTAATAGAGTTATGTAGGTACAAGAAAAACATCAGTCTTTGTGATGCAATATTATATTGAGCTTATTTGATATAAATTTTATAAAAAAAATAGAGTTCTTATTCCCTATTTCATGGAAACTCCTGAATATACTTTGTTTTGTTATTGTGAATTTTAGATGCCTTACATCCTTTAAGTACTTCGCTACCTTCATTTCAAGTAGAAATATTTCATTTGCATTGGCGGAATAATGCTTTTTTAGTAAATATCAGCTGTACCTCAAGGTTGTAGCCTCAGTCCCTTCGTTTTTATTAAAAAAAACACTGTCTGCTTCCTACCTTCTATCTCTAAAATGTTGAACGTATATAAAAATTGTCTGAAATCTTATGTTTGGCAATTTAAGTTCTGGGTGTAAACATCATTGAAGCAATAGAAACAAAGACAAATTGAACTTTGACCTTCCATAATTTACTTACCAGACTTATGAATTTTCTTGCACGATTTTAAGAATACCAAAAGGAAGGTATATAGGTATACTAGTTTCCGGTATAATATCTCCTAGTTTGACATTTACCCCTTCTTTTTGCCATACTATACAGGGTCATTCATTTTTGAAAATAAAGCTAAATAAAACACACATAGCGATATATTGTTGATAAAAATTGTATTCTGTTATAAAGTTTGGTATTTGATATTAAATGTGAAAAACAGTTTCATTCAAATGGCTGTTCCAAAGAGATTTTCAATATTTTTAACTTCCCATAGGAAGTTATTGTAATGGGTCCGATTTATCGAATTGAAAATTTTGACATTTGTCGACGCTTCAAAGTCCCTAGAGTCGAAATAAAAGATTTTTAGAAAGATGTCTGTGCCTGAGTGTGTACGTCCGTACGTCGCTATGTTCGCGACGTTTTTTTCGTCGTCCATAGCTCAAGACCAGTAGAGATATCGACTTCAAATAAATTTTGTTATACAGATAATAATGCAGAAAGATGCAGAAAGGACTCTCAAAAAAAATGGAGTGGGTGGTTTTTTTACCATAGCAATTTAAAAAAAAGGTGAAAATTTTAGTTAACTCTTAATATCTCACGAACCAACAACGCTAGACACTTGAATTAAATTTTATATTATATACTGTAACGTGATACCAAACAAATATATTTTTGGGAAAAATTCAAATTAACCGTTTTTTATATATGTAAATCAGAAAAACTGAAAAAAAATATTTGTCACCTTGAATATTTTACGAACAAAAAATGGTTTTATCTCCAAAATAATTTTATACAACAAAGAATGACGTTCTTAACATCTGGTAAAATTTTGAGAAAAAACGGATTGATAGTTTTTTTATAAAAATAAAAACCTAAAAAAAACATTACTCAAAGTTGGTAAAAATTGATTTTCGAGTCAAATATCTTTTCAAAAATTTAAGATTATGGCTTCCAACTAATTTTATCTTATAAGAAATATTTTTTTTAACATTCAGTAAAATTTTGAGAAAAATCGAAATGCAGTTATTTTACAAAAAATATAAACCTAAAAAAAAATTAATAAAAGTTGGTAAAAATTGATTTTCGACTCAAATATCTGTTTAAAACCTTGAGATATTGGCTTTAAACTACTTTTATCTTTCAAAAAATATTGTTGTCAACATTCTGCAAAATTTAAAAAAAAATCCAAATGACAGTTTTTTTACAAAAAATTAAAAACCGAAAAAAAAATTAAACAAAAGTTGGTAAAAATTGATTTTCGACTCAAATATCTTTTCAAAAACTTGAGATTATGGCTTCAAACTAATTTTATCTTATAAGAAATATTGTTTTCAACATTCGATAAAATTTTGAGAAAAATCGAATAGACAGTTTTTTTTACAAAAAATAAAAACCTAAAAAAAACAATACATACTAAAACTTGGTAAAAATTTACTTTCGACTCAAATAGATTTTCAAAAATTACAAATATTGGCTTCAAACTTATTTTATTTCACAGAAAATATTGTTTTCGATATTTAGTAATTTTTTATAAAAATCCAGCAGTCCATTTTTTCATAATTAAAATAAAATCTACAAAAAATAGTACGCAAATTTGGTAAAAATTGATACATATAGACAAACTTTTAAGCAAGACAAATCGACAGACGGGATGGTAAGTTATCCGTGTGGGTCGCATCCCAGCCTCTTTTTTGGTTTTTAAATTTGCTCAGGTAGTAATGAACGTTTTTAAATATAACATCGTTTATTTAAACCGCCACGGATTCGATGAGTGGTGTGCATTTGAAAGTTCCGGTTTTCAATAACTTGAGCGAATAAATCAGGCTGAATTTAAACGGTGGCGTCGATAATGTTAAGAAAAGTCCGCAAGAAAAAGTCTACTGGTATTAAATCACACGATCTTGGTGGACAATTTAAGTCGCTTTGATGCGAGATAACCATGCCATAAAACCGCTCGCGCAGATTATCGATTGTGTCTTGAGTTGTTTGGCATAAAACGTCATCCTGTTGAAATTGTATGTCTCCGATGTCCATTTCATCCAATTCAGGCCATTATTTTATATTTTGCTAGCGTCATTTCCAAAGGAGTCCCAACGAATGACACATCCAGTATAAAATCCACCCCAAACAGTTATTTGAACGCATTAGCACTTTGTAAATCTCGCGTGAATTGGTGTCGTTCCAAATCCTGTAATTTTGCTTATTCACGTACCCATTCAACCAAAAATGGCCTCATCAACTTCTAGAGGGTTTAACTAATTTAAACGTATTGTTCGATGGCTAAGCGATCTGTTCTCAAAAATAACAAATATTCAACATATATAATGTAATGACACTTCAAATGACAGCTGAATATGACAGATGTCAAATTCCATAGCTTCCAACTTGACAAAAACGAAATATATGACCATTTGCTTCAAATTTTGCTTCGTTAGATTTAAATAAGTCAGAAAACTTGTTGGTCTACATATTTTTTTAAGATAAAATCCAGGTTTGCCCGACAAAGCAAATATCAGTCGTTTAGTGCCAACAAATTTCAGTTGGTTCTTTAACCATCATCCTAGGCCTAATTCAAATTAATTTAAGTTTGATTAAATCAAATTATAAATCCACAGGATAATCACACATACGAGTATGTTAAAATACCAAAAACAGATTCTTGTTCAAACAAAATATCAAATAAAACAACATTTATTTAACTCTTATTTACATATATAGACTTAACAACTCAAACATATTGTTCAAAAAAGGTTTGTGGTCAGGTTCAATTTAATCCTTTAAACTCATTTAACTGCGTGTTGTTCATTTCCTTGCAAATAGTATTTTAACCAAAAAGCAAACCCCTTTATTCATTGTTCATCATCTATAGTCAGTTCAGCATATACTCGAATCTCTATGTAGCAATATTATTCTTCTGACCCACTCAAATTCTACAAAACATTAACTCCCATATGTTATGAATAACCCAAAAAACATCCTATTTAACTGACATCATTTATCTAATTCGATTTGCTTCCTTAAACACACAAGACTAAAACTATATAGGAAAAGCAAAACAATGACTGTGTGGTGTGTGTGTTGGTTCGGTCGTGCCATTGAACCGGTGTTATGTCCTTCCACTTCATCAACTCCAATGAATCCAGTTAAAAACAAACAATGTGTGCTTGCTTCGTCCTTGTTCTCATCCTTTTTCTCATATAGTCATACTTATATCCACTTCTAGTTTCATATACTCGAGTCGTATGTACCTTTCCTTTGATTTGAGTTAAAGGAAGGAGTTTGAGAAATTGGAAAAATCCCTCTCACCCAATTTAACAAGGAACCTCTATTGTGTATAGTTGATATCCTTGTTGTAAGACCTATATAACACCAACACCCTTCCTTCCTTTGTCTTTGCCGTCTTACTATACTCAAACTCGTACATGCTGATTGTGGAGTAAAAAGAAACAACAAACATCATAAGCAGAGCAAAAAAGTCGTCCTTAATGGACGACGTGGGAAATATATAACGTTTGAATGTTCTCCGATTATCCTTTTGGGGAATGGATTTTTATCCCTCTTTATTTGCTGACATTGCTTACCTTCCGATTCCGATTCGCAATCGAGTTTTATCTTGTTGTTGTTCTCCTTCTTCTTCTTCCTTTTTTTTAAGGGTGTAAATGTTTGACATCTTTAAAATAAAATTTCTATCTTTTGAATGAAATGACAGACAAATATTTGGCCTTTGCCCAAAAACAAAAAAGATAACAAAGAAAAAACATCGGACAGAGAAATGATAGGTTTTATTTACACTCAGAGAAATATATGTCACAAAGAAAAGTTATATTTATTTTCGTGAATAAAAACTTTAGTGCTCAAAAAGGTTTAAGCTGATGTTCTTCCGTCACTTTTTTTAACCGTTTTAACATACGCGTCTTTGGTCCCTCAACCAAAATTTCAGTGTTTAAAATTACCTTGAACTTATGCCTAAGACTCAACATCTCTTTTGAAAACACATGAAACTCCAGAAATAGAACAGTTGTTAACCATAGTCAACATTCTGCTCACTTTCGTTAAATTCAAACAACTCTTCGTTAAGTTCTGTATTCATTACAAGCATTTCTGCACATGTAATATTAGTTTTCACTACATAATGAAAACTTTGCAGACTTCAGGCATTCATATTGCCAATAAAAAATGTGTTGATTCAAAATATACAAAAAAGTCGTTTTGCTTCGATAAACTCGAAAGCGTTTAACAAATACAATACAAATTCTTAGGTTTTCTGTAATGGATAAAAGCTTTTGTAATGAGTAAAGATTGATTTAACTTATCTACGTTTTGATTAAATATATTAAAATATTGAATAAACTAATTACATTAAACTGTGTTGGTAATCCTATCATTCTAAAAAAATTATGTAATGAGTAACGTATGTATGCATTATTCCTGCACTTATTACATTAATACAAAAATGACCCTCCTGGCTACAAAAGGAAACTTTACAAATGTAATACTTTTCCGTTGATCTGTGTCACTCTAAGAAACTATTACATAGACATTTTATCAGCTTACTGCGATAGGTACGTGTTTTTTTTTTTTATTAATTATAGATTTGTATAGACTCTTTAAATAAGTTAAAATATTGTTCATAATTATTATATAAATTTATCTCAACTCTCACTCATAAAAAACATCAATGTAGCCAATGAATAAATCTATGTATTAATTACATAAATAATTTTACTCACTAAAGAATATATGCAGCCATTACATACGTACAATCATGTACTCATGTACGACTAACCCCCTTATAACAGACCTAGTGAAATCCTTAAAAATCCTATCATCGATGGAACCCGACTTAAAAAATTCACATCAAGCACACACCTAGTAGTAATCTTGGATAAAAAGCTGATATGGTGCCCAAATACTCTAGAGAGATCAAAAAAAGCTCAGGTTGCATAATAGGATCTTCATTAGAAACTGGGGAACAAATTCTAAAATCATATTGTGGATGTACACTGCATAAATCAGGCAGTGCTCACTTATGGTAACATTGTACAGTGAAATGCTCTCGAAAAAGCTATCTTAAAACCCTTACATGGACGATGAGGACCAACTCCAAAGCAGGATTAAAAGCAACATTCAAACTATTACCCCAGGACCTATGTATATGTACAAGAAACCGCTGCAAACAACACATCACGGCTCAACCAAACAAGTTGCTGGAAAGCTGTCCAAATAGGACATACACGGATTTTACAGAAATACTTAGGGAACAATTTGAGCACAGGCTACATAACACCCTATCTGAACTTAAACAAACGGCTCGATAACAGATGCTGGTGTACAGGCAGTTTTTTTTCGGAAACACTTGCCAAATCAAAGCAGCTCCTCCCAAGACAATATATATTGGCAGCGATAAACGCTGCAAAACAGGTCTCAATGATGGTGTTATCACAATATCAAAATTTGTATTGATAGCAATAAAGTCGATTTCTTCAACAACAATCAAAGCTTGTAAATTACTGTCGCCAAGAATGATCAGGAAGAGCACAAGAACACTACTCACTTTGTATGCCACTGCCCAGCATTTTACCGCACACAATATACAAATTCTTAGAAAAACACTACTTCGAAGAATTTTCAAGATACTTTCCCAAAATTTCAAATTTTCTGAAAAATGACAATAGAAAGAATACGTTACACACTCACTTTCTCAGGGAAGTTATGAAACGTTCAGGTTATCACAAAAGATCTTCAATGATCTAAAGCATCTTGCACATGAGCTACGAACTGCGAACTGCAAACTGTGGATGTTCGCATATTTTGACTTTTCTTTCACATGAGTTTTATTTCTATTCGAAGACAGCGACGAATTGTCAACCCTTTTCTCCATACTTTCCTCAGCCATGATCTTTCACACAAAAACAAACCAAGAGTGGTATAATTTTGAGGTTAAGTTGAGCGCGAACAATTTATTCGTTGCAGTGTGGATGGTAAGTGGAACGCGAATAGAATTTGACAATTCGTAGCAACCACACTGCGATTCGTTACTACCAAATTGTTTTTACAAAATTCTCTTGTTTTAGAGAACAAAATGCAAATTTTATTATCCTAATATTAGTGTCAATTGGTTTCTTATAATTTAAATGTGTTTTTGTGTGGAATTGACTTTTCGAAATGTGTAAAATCACGTTTGTTCGTCCATTCGCAGTTCGCAGTTCGTTGCTCATGTGCAAGGCACTTAAGTGTGTCGATAACTAAATCAATCGCCAACCTATTTACCTAACCTAAGCTTACCTGTACTCAGTACATAAATCGATTTGCTCATTACATATGTTAATATAACTTTATTCTATAAATCTATTATTGTTCATTACATACATTTTATATGCTTTGTTATATAATTTTCATATTTGTTATGAGACATTCATAGTTTTCATGTAATAATTACACGTTTATGTAATAATTTCATATCCTGAGTATTTTCTATCGTTCTCTAGATCTCTCTTGATATTATAGTTGTTTTACCTTTTACTATATAAAAAATGAAAAATTCATATTAATTTTGTTTATTTAAACAGATACTACACATACACAATACGTTTCTTATACATGTCATCTGTATTCATCACATAACACTTCATATCTCTTTGCATAAAAGAATAATTTAAAACAAATACAATTGAATACAAAAGTACGTATACGCCTAAGAGACCTAATCTCATTCTTCTTAGAAACAGCATCTTTTTGATATTTTTTATTTAAAATTTATTTTCTTTGAGTTAAATAAACCTTTTTTTCTCAGTGCACAAAATATACATACACCTTTGGGTTTTTTAGAATGTCGACTTTTCAGCACAAAAACACAATTTTAATTAATTTTGCATTCTTGGATTGTTTTTTCCGTTCAGAAAGAAATTTTCATTTCGAACCAAAGTAATTTTAGCTTGTGAATGTGGAGCCGTTCCTTGTTTTTACACTAGGTCTATATTTTCACCCACTTCCCATAGACAGGAAATGAACATAGGCAACACAAAAACCAACCAATATATAAAAGAGATCCCTTTCCTGTTAATGAGAAATGGCCACTGCCGCTGCTTGTGTCGATGTTAAGTCTTTTTCGAATCGAGAGACAGAAAAACCGACAAAAAAAACTCTTTAAAATGTTGGTCTCTCCATTTTCAAAACCTTATACAACATACAACACAGAATAGACTCAAAAACAAGACGTCGAGAAAACATTTCTGATGGAAATAAACAGTTTTATTTAAACTGCCAATAGAAAAAGACAGTTAGAATGGAATTTTTGGAAAATTGTATACATCCTCTTTTACTTAGTTTTTGGGATTGCTGTGTTATTAATTTTTGGAAGGCTCTCAATGAGAGTATTTATGTTGGCTTTGGTATTTGAATAGACCAAAATAATCATTTCTCAGAGAAAGATTGAAAGAGGGTTTTTCTGGGAAACATTTAAATATACATACGAAAGATACGACTAAATGAGTAAATGCTAAACGGAAAGTTCTTCAAGGGCTGAGAGGAATAATCTTAATTGAAAAAGGCGGTTCTTCATAACTTTTACATAAAACGATTCAAATAAACTTCATCAAAGAATGTTGAATATCTGCTATGAGATTTTACACTACAACAAAATTCTTTTGGATAAGCTTTTTGTCACTAAAGTTGATGGGTGGAAGGATGGGGAGAAAAATAAAGTCGTTTATTTTGCTGATTTTCTAAATAACTTATAGAAATATAAGTTGTTGTTTCAAAGAGCCAGACATCTTTATCTCCAGGTTAGGGAAAGGTAGGAATAAATATCATTCATGAAAAAAAAAACGAAGCTATAGGTGTGCCAATTAATCCTGGTTTATGCACTTGTGGCTCCAAATTTGAGGTCAAATGGTTTTTAATAGACTGAAACGTCTGTTTTTCAAAGAAGGTGAGGAACAAAGTTGTTTAAACTTAAGTCAATAGAAACTGGTAAGTGAAGAAGGGTGACTAAAAGTACTTATTTATTTATTTAAAACTTACTTTTGGATATGTTTGATCATTTTAACATCAATTGTTCCTACTAGAGCATAGTCATTAGTTAGGTTGCAGATTATTGCCTTTTAAAACAGCATAATTTTTCATAATACGTCCTTATGTTGAATGTAACAATGTAAGTTCCCAAATACCGTTTTAGAAATTGAGCCTTAGACATTTATGAGTCAACTTTATTTAAAAACCCATTTAATTCAAGTATCCTAATATCTCAATTCACAAGTGAAATATTTTAGTCTACTTCCTTGAGTGACTCTGCCTTCGTAGTAGCATAACATCATTTTATCTACAAAGGAACAATTTCAATGAGATCAATTGGTTACGTGAAAACATCATACATTTCTATGAAAAATTAAACCTCTCTGTAATTGAATTCACACTTACTCTTGCCGTCAAGTATGATAAGTAAGCCAGTAGACGCTATAAAAAGTAACACTGAAGAAAAGTAGAAGACCAAGACATGGAGATTACCAGACATTCCACTGAATTGACCAGAATGGACCGAGCAACAACCAAGCTCCGTTAGAAGAAGACTCCAGAAAAGAAACAAAAGATTTCTAGCCCAGGGCTAAGAAGTCTTGAAGCAAATATAAAACCGTGATAGCTTTACTAGCGAAAGCTCTTCATATCCGGAGAAACCCAGCGAAAAACTTCGATAACTAGTGAAACCGTCAAATATCAAGGAAAGAACAACATTTGACTTTTTGAGGTTTAAGACAAGATGTGTTAATATAGCGTAACCCAAAATCAGTGAACGGAAGGGCGAACCCCAAACACAATTAATACTTACTTCCAATAGGACTGTAAATTTTCTACTAGACAATCATATAAATTAAATATTGTAACCTTAGAACTACAAGTAAAAAATAAAGGCTTTTACATTAAAGCTTCTGCACTTATCTCAGTTATTAGCCTGGAGTCTGACGAGTGAAATCCCGGAACTTGACAACAAAGTACATCACAACTTTTACCGGCTGCAATCTTCATTTCACAGCTTTTCCCACATGTCTACAAGGCGAAAAATTAAATTATTCTTTACCTGTTTCTCATCTAGTAAGTTACCAAAGCGATGTTTTTGAAATATCGGGTGATTTTTTAAGAGCTTGAGAACTTTAAAAAAAAACGCATAAAATTTGCAAAATCTCATCGATTCTTTATTTGAAACGTTAGATTGGTCCATGACATTTACTTTTTGAAGATAATTTCATTTAAATGTTGACCGCGGCTGCGTCTTAGGTGGTCCATTCGGAAAGTCCAATTTTGGGTAACTTTTTCGAGCATTTCGGCCGGAATAGCCCGAATTTCTTCGGAAATGTTGTCTTCCAAAGCTGCAATAGTTGCTGGCTTATTTGTGTAGACTTTAGACTTGACGTAGCCCCACAAAAAATAGTCTAAAGGCGTCAAATCGCATGATCTTGGTGGCCAACTTACCGGTCCATTCCTTGAGATGAATTGTTCTCCGAAGTTTTCCCTCAAAATGGCCATAGAATCGCGAGCTGTGTGGCATGTAGCGCCATCTTGTTGAAACCACATGTCAACCAAGTTCAGTTCTTCCATTTTTGGCAACAAAAAGTTTGTTAGCATTGAACGATAGCGATCGCCATTCACCGTAACGTTGCGTCCAACAGCATCTTTGAAAAAATACGGTCCAATGATTCCACCAGCGTACAAACCACACCAAACAGTGCATTTTTCGGGATGCATGGGCAGTTCTTGAACGGCTTCTGGTTGCTCTTCACTCCAAATGCGGCAATTTTGCTTATTTACGTAGCCATTCAACCAGAAATGAGCCTCATCGCTGAACAAAATTTGTCGATAAACACATTTCGAACCGAACACTGATTTTGGTAATAAAATTCAATGATTTGCAAGCGTTGCTCGTTAGTAAGTCTATTCATGATGAAATGTCAAAGCATACTGAGCATCTTTCTTTTTGACACCATGTCTGAAATCCCGCGTGATCTGTCAAATACTAATGCATGAAAATCCTAACCTCAAAAAAATCACCCATTACATAAAAGTTTCTGAGATATAGCATTTGAAAAATCGTAAAAACCGTAATTGGCTGATTGACTGACTCATCGAGCATCAAAATTATGAAGCACTAGCGGAACAAAATTGCAAAAACAGTAACTGACTGATAGACTAACGCACTGATAATCAAAATTGAAGAACTTAGCGAAAAGCAGAATCTCAAAATTTTGAAGAAATATAGGCCTTAAATGGCATTAAAAAAAAATGTTCAAGACATTCTAATAATTATTTTTGCTTAAAATTAGCACATTTTTACAATTTTTTTTTCGAATTCAGTGCCTTCACCTTGCAAGTATTGGGTGTGTTTTTGGCCTTGAACCAAAGACGTAAGTTCTTGTGAATCATTCGTGAATTCCAGTAATTTCTAAATCAATTTGGTATCTTTCGCTCCAAAACAAAACATGGGCTTACTGCACCCATCTATATTTGTATTCCATAGACATTTGAACATGTGAAATAATATAATCAAAACAAAGTTAAAGCTCAAGTGTAAACACATTTTATCGCTTAAAATTTCTTATCTATAAACAAGCTCTAAATTTGTATCTATCTTTTTCTTCTATATAAACATCAATAAATTTTGTGCTTCTATTCATATAAACATCCAAATTTGTTCCCCAACATGTTTATGGGCATTTACATTTTTGTTTTTATCTATTTATTTGCCATAAAACAGTTAACCAACATCATCTGTCAAAAGAAGAACAAAAATAACATAAAGCCACTGCATTATTTTCCGTAACTGCAGATTGATAATGAAATACTCGTACCATGTTACAAAATACGACCACCACCTTGACTTGAATTCAAGTGTTTACACTACGCAACTTTAAACAAATTTTCAAAATTTCACTCAAAGCCTAAATTCATCACCCGGGCCAAACAACCCAACCCGTTTCTATTCTAAATAGTGTAGAACGCTAACGCACCATGTGTGCCATGTGTGCAAACATAATCTGATAGCTGCCAAAGCAACAGTAAAAAAAACGCTTGAGCTTTTTTGGTATATCTGCTTCCATTATTCCACAATTAAAATCCAACTCAAAAGTTAGTCAGTCGCAGTTGAAATGATTGAGAAGTTCGTGATATTATTATTGCCACTATTCGCTCCGTCAATGTCTGGGGCCGATTCCGAGCCCGAGTTTGAATTCGAATCCGTTTCGGTGCAGTCGACAGCATTGGAATCAACATCAACATTGCCATTGAGGGATCCAGAATGGGCACGGACTGTACGTGTTTTCTCTTACTTACAAGCTGCTGTTCTTAATGACCACCTTGCCGACGCCGCTTTTCGTAACGACATCGTTTTCCATTGCAAAGCAGCAACTGCAACGTACTATACTATATGACGCATACAGCACAGCACATTATGCTGGAGTTGTTTAGAATTCTGCAACTCAATTTGAACTCTTGCTTTTGCCTCTTTCAGCAACACCGACAACAGTATTTTCCCAATCCACCCCGGAGACATCGATGGATTTAAAAGACTCGACATAGGTTACAGACTGGGACTGTTCCTGCACGGCTGGGAGAGTCGTTCCCAGGACAACATCTGGATGCTGGATATATTGAAAAGTGAGTGATACTTTGACAGCTAATCTAATTTTCTCACACTGCTTTTCCGCAAATATATATATATGTATATTGGTATAGCCTGGTCGAAGCGGGAGAACATCAACGTTTGCATCGTAGATTGGGGTGGCCTCTCGAAGGCGGACTACATGAAAGTAGCGTCGAACATTTTCGATGTCGGCTTAACTGTGGCGTCCGTAATCGAATCACTGGAGAGGACCAAACTCTTCTACCGCAGCAATATTACTTTGACTGGATACAGCTTGGGCGCCCATGCTGCTGGGTTCGCTGGACAACGGCTGGGGGGCCAAGTTGACCATATAATTGGATTGGATCCGGCTGGACCCATGTTCACGGTTCCGGCCGATGTCGGTTCCAAATATCGCCTGGACGAGAGCGATGGCCGGTTTGTTCAGGTCATTCATACAACGGGCGGAGTGCTGGGGGTGATGGCCAAATCCGGACATGCAGACTTTTACCCAAATGGAGGAGTGTCACCGCAAACTAATTGTGCTTTTCCTTTTCGGGAATCGACTTCAAGTGAGTACTCAGATTGATGAATGTTTGCATGAACAAAAAGAGAAAGAGATAGAGAGATATATGAAGAGGGTAAAATTTAATGCGAGTCCATGGATACTTTTGTTGTCTGTAGGTCGAGTTGTTTGCAGCCATTATACAGCAGTCAAATATTTTACGTACTCAATGGACAAGGATTTATCCTATGTGGGATATCAGTGCAACAGCTATGGGATGTTCCTTTTCGGGAAGTGTCGTTCCAATGCAATGGGTATCTTTGGCATACACACCAAACGTTTGTCCGGAAGGTTCTATTTTAGAACAACTAAGGATGCACCATACGTTGAGAGGTTAAAGATTTGAAGACTTTTATAAATATACTTCCAAAACCCTACGATAGCTGGGATTAGAAATTTAAATTATGATTAAGAAAGTTATGTTTTGTGATTATGTTGTGTATTTTCTTAAGGAATAAATGAGTTGTAGTTTTTAATCTTATTTGACAAATCAAAATGTCAATTTTGTGGCGAACTCAATTTAGTGTGTTTTGTACCTTTAATATGCCAGAAACACAGTTTGAAATAAGGGAGGTGTAAGATTGAAGGTGTCATTGTATATAGGTTTTGAATTCTTGAAAATTGCAATGACGGGGAATGTCAGACCGTGGTTAGTCATTCCACATTCGTGTAGTACGGCTTAAGAACAAGTCTCTTTAATTAACAGTACGTTCGAAGCTGGGCTTAAGGGTAATAATGTGATGCACATTCCAAGAAACGGTGGTAAAAGTATTTGAATGTTTAAGGGGAAGAATGCACTTGGCTTTTTTAAAGTAAAAGGGTGAATAAAGAAACATTAAGACAATGTTTGAGTTACGTAAATGATTCAATGATTGTAATTGTTACCAATCATTTTAAAACCTTTTGCTGTTTAATTGATGCAAAAACAATACATGAATAATAACAAGGTGGGCTTATCTCACTTTAACGATACAAGCAGCGTTTCCACAATGTTACAAGTGTAACAAAAGTGTTACTTTTTTTTTCTTTTTGTTACACTTTTTTCTCCAAACTTTTTTTTTCTTTAAAAATTTACTTTATGATTATTTTAATCAGTGTGAAGTGCGCTTAAACAACACTTCCACCTATTTGTACACCTGCGTCCTAAATTGAGTTGAAATCACCTTCATTCAACTCGATCGAACTCGTTCAGTTACAGTTTAGTCGAAATCTTGCTATCTTTCATTTCAAATTCAAACTCGATCTCTCGATCCAGCATATAAACATAGTTATATATGCATGTTATAGGAATGAAGGGGACCAACAGGTTTATGAGGAATCTGAAGTGCTTTCTTGGAAACAACTTTTGTAATGGAAAGATTTACTCATGGAGGATTTGGTGAATTCTTTTCAAGAGGATGGACCCGTGAAGAAAAAACTTTAAGGTGGCACCAGACAGGGTTATAATAATCCACACCTCTAGCTTGAGAGTATTACGCAATCACCTCATCTGAAGTAATTACAAAAAAGACAACAACATTATTCTAACCTTGCCTTTAAACAAAAGAACAATCTCAAGTTACACCATGAACAAGGTCCAAAATCCTCAAGCTCCTCAATAATCCAGCCATAGGATCTTTATTGCAAAATCTCACCCTAACTTTAAATCATGACACACCAGACGCCTCTTCCATTCATTTTATGAACAAAAGTTAGTTTTAAATAACTGCCTTCAATTAACCTGTACCTACATAACAAGTTCATAATCAATGTTTTAAAACTTGAACTATTTCTAGCATGATACGATATAGATACTACTCATATATCCCCGCATGACTTTTAAATTAACTCAACCTCAAACGAGGGAACGCCACCACCACCGTGCCGAACGGCCACCGATTGAACGAGTATGTATGAGCAAACGAGAGCAGCAACTCATTTAGATGTCAAGTTTGAAAATTGTTTCCGCCATTGAAAGCATGAACGCCACCACCCAATAACGCCGACCACTAATTTAGAAGCTGTCCTCCTCTTCTTTGTCCATAGACATATGTAGGTATATTAATGTACTGTATACGGTCGCTTTTTTGAATTAACAAACCACCCGGACGAGCGGAGCGACCGATGACGATACGACGACCCCGACCCAGACTCAAATTCAAACCCAGACCTACATAGAGTGTGCTGTGCAACCGAGACCTCACTTTGTCAGAACTTATTTGTTCCATCTCATCATTTTGCCGTCAGTATCTCGTCCGAACGGAATGACAGTAATTAAATTGAAACAACCTCCATCTCCCGAGTCCCGAGGAAGAACAAGAGGAAGAGGAACTCAACTCTACAAGGGCGAGTGGCTAGCGAAACTTCTATTTTACTCATCTCTTCGTCGTCGTCGTCAGCGTGTCGGCAGCGTGTCGTCGTCGGTCGCTTGTCGATATACCTTCTATGCTTTTAACAGTCAGTCGAAGGGCTTTTGGATCTCGGAAAATGACTTCTTTAGCGGTGAGGGCGGTGATATGGTAGCCGTATATAGCGCTGGATGGTGGTGGATCCTGATTTAGCCCACAGAAAAGCAAACCATTGAAAATGGTTTTGAGAGGGATTCATGCACATAATCGAATTCCTCCTCAGCGTCGTTGGCGTCGGCATATCGGCGGCGCACTATAACCCTCATGCTATATTCATAAACAGTCATACATACGCAAATATGCAACGGGAGTACTTTGGCAGAAAGTGGGTGGCGCTGGCGTCGTTATTGATGACTTCCACTTAATTCTAATAGCATCCTTTCTCTCATGCCATATACAAGATAGGATATAGAAAATACTATTAGACTTTGAAATAGGACCATGGGGAAAAATTTCAACCTCGTACTCGTATATCCAAGGAAACTTAAGTTGTATAAGCGCGGAGAACGAGCAGAGCAACTAACAACTACCCACACGACCGACGAACGACAACCGATGACGACGGTAAGGAAGGGCGTGTTGCACTAATCTGATGCCTAAACTACATCACCGACCGATCCGATATATACCAATAGTCCCCCTACATTCTGAGCATAGCATCACATTACAAAAAAAAGTGCTCAATTAACTTTTGGGTGGGAGGGTTTCACATGGTTCTTTTGTTTGTCTTTTGTTAGAAATTTATAACTAAGTACCTACCTATTGCGAAATTAAATGTTTGGCAAATAAAAATAAATAAAACAACGTATAACAAGGATTTACCTACTCTACATGCATCAAGCTCTGGATCCTGAATCCTGGATTGAGATTGAGGTGTGCATGTAAATATTTAAACGCATGCGGAGACTACAGGAACTAATAAGAACATTTTACTATTAAGTTTCTTCTTCTTCCTTCTTTCTTCTGCCTCCACTTTCGTCGTCGCTTTCATATGGAAGAACTATATAGAGAGACAAGAGGATTAAGAGAAGACGGAAATTACTGTTTACGTTGCTGTGAGGAGGAATAAATTCTACAAAAGTTAAATATAAACATCTTGTAGTTCAGTTCCTACGATACACATATACACATAGTTAAAGTTGGGTTTGAGTTGGAGTTTGAGTTTGGATTTAGGTTTGGGTTTGGATTTGGATTCAGGCTTGGTTAGTTGGTTGTTTGGTATGGTTTGGGGTTGTGTACCTTACTGAATTGCTTGTGCAATTTTAGATGAGGTTAAGTTTGTTAAAATATTCTTCTTGAGATGGAACTCTTTTCTTCTTCTTTTTGTTTATATTTTTCTTGTTTTGTTTTTGTTTTTATTATTTGTTGTGTTGAATGTGGAAAAAGAAAATAAGCACCCTGGTTATGGCTACTATACTTTTGGAGCTTGCTTGCTTACTTATGGTTGAGTAGTTGATGTGGTCAATGGAGTGTTATATGAGTAGAACATGAGCTCTTATAAGAATCTTTATCTGTCTGTCTCTCTCTCTTAAAACTATTCTTATTTCGTATATTATGTGCGGTCTGTTTGAAGATCCTCAATTTTGTTCATTTTGTCTTAATTTATTCTTTAATCTTATGGCTTAACTAGGGGTATTTATTTACTTTAGCTTTTCTTTATACGATATACATAAAATGTTTTGTTTCTCATGAAATTTTCATTAGAAAGATAATTTTGTACGAACACGCTGTTGCAAAAGCAAAGAAATGATTTTTGTGGTTTTGATGCAAGAAGAGCTTTGATTAAAGGAAGATTATTTGCTGGTTTTTGAAGTCTTTTTTGTAAAAAAAATAATCACCAATTGTGGCAATGATTTTTAGTAACGTGTAAAGTAAAGTAAAGTAAAGTAAAGTAAAGTAAAGTAAAGTAAAGTAAAGTTCAATAGATTTTTATTTGTGACACGTAGGAACCAATGAGGAACTAATGAACAGATTTAAATAACTTTTTTTTCTGTTTAAATAATATTATCTTTTTAATTCATCTCCAAAATCGGTCAAAATTTTTTAATAAAATTCAAATAAAATAAACTTTAACCGAAATAAACATTAAAAACCATAAGTTCTTATCGACGTTATCTTTTATTGGAAAGAGTTGTGAAAAAGGGTAGTTGAGAAAATGCATAGAAAAACTGACGTTTTGTTGATAGTAGAATATGGTCGTAATATCGGTCGGACATGTTCTAATGGCCGGTTGATGTAAAACATCTCTTACAAAGTTAATGTTTGGAAAGTTCAGGGGAGGCAATGCAGCAGAGTTTGCACTGTAACTATTAAAGATCCATTTTTGTTCAGAAAATGCGAAACAGTTCCTATGAATTGTATATCTTGACGTTGACGTTAAACATTACAAAGCACTAAACGGCTGGATATATGACTAAATTGACTTGTAACGAAGATTTCTAGAATTTAGCCGACTTTAGAATTAAATACATATACCATAAAAAGACAAATCAATATTAAGTTAAATAGGGGAGAGCTGTCATGATGACAACTGTTAATCTACTACTTTGTTAAAAAATGGTATCAAATGTTATTCTGTCAATACCCCTATTTGAATAATATTTAATTATATATTAATTATAATATCATCAATCTTTAAAATTGAAATAAGCTCAAATGACACATTACATCGGCCTCTAATATTCTACAACATTCAGAAATAGAGTTTCAGAAGAAAATAAATCAATAAAGTGGCTGATATACTCCACAAGATTTCCGAAAGAAGAAAATAACATTAACCTTCCAATGATGTACCTAAGTGCAAAAATCTAAAAATAAATACCTAATGTAAGTACTATCCCAGTTGACGTTTATTTGAGTGACATTCAACTCAGCTGGACACTTAAAAACTTACTTCCTCCTTGGCCAAAGTATTATAACCACAAACATAGGTATAGTAATTTCTGGCCATGATGAGCTACATTTAATGACTGATCAACCTCCTTGAGGGGGAGGGGAATGTAAGGAATTTATATAGCAAAAGCATAAAATGCACACAACTGTCAAGCACATACCTTCATATACACTTCCTTATATCTTCTGTCAGTGGATCTCTTAATTTTACGATTCAAATGAAAATTCGTACGTGCAAAAGTAGGTACATATAGAAGTGGACATTGATATGAGAAAATTCCACATCCAAGTCTATGTAGATATATATAAACATGTAAACTTTGCTGCTGCATTTGATAACTTTGAGGAGTACCTTCCTTTCATGCAAAATCCCGCCTACAGGTTGTCATGATGTAGAAAAGAGAACTCAACTGAACTCAAACTCAACTCAAGTAGAAATGTCTGGTCTGAACGTTCCCAAAAACTTACCTACTTGCAGCATACTTTAGATACCACAATATCACATATTGTGTCTCTATTCTCCCACTCTCCATCATATCATCATCCACAAAAACCAACCAAAGAAAGTTAACTAAACAATTAATATTTACTCAAGTTCATGTAAAGGCTATAAATAAGTTAGAATCTAATTGATGGAGCTGTCAGTTTGTGTGTGCGTTCGAAAAGACATCTTGCATCTTAAAAGTTGTCACAAATAATTAAAGGTCATTGAGAATGGTGACACGTTGGCATCATAAATCATGTTTAGTCGACCGATAGATGGATAATCTTCGACTTATAAGATGGGACTTTTTGTTGGTTGTACGTGCTTGAAGAAACAGAGTTGAGATTTATATTATGTTTTGATTATAATAGACATTAGACATTTGTGCTATGGAACGTGCTTCAAGTATATCTAAGTATTGATCATAAGTACATTGAGATACTAGGTTACCTACATATATAAACCTATCTAAGTATCTATTGATTGCAAGAGCATTATCTACATAGATAAACCAGGAATTCGTCTGGAAACGTGGAATTGTTAATCGATAATAAATGTATGAACAAGTTCATTAAATGAAGGTGAATTGTCAGTATTAATCATCTTAAATTTAGTTATTTATTGTATTTAATGTGAACAATTATTTTGTTGGCAGACATTTCGGGATGTGTTCTAACCTTCTAAAAGAACCGCCGAAAAAATATCATATTTTTTTCTAAAAATTCTCGAAATACAAAATTTTCGGATGGCGGTACCTTCAGATTTCTATATTCGCTTCTATATTTATGACAGTGTAATTCGATTGTGGATCTTTAACGGCAATGTAGGTAAGTTTATTTAAGTCTCACTTTAGCTTCGTTTGATTATTGGAAATGACCTAAATAGGTTATCCTTCAACAAGTAAAACAACAACAATTTGTGATCCTGGTTTCTATCTGGGTCAATTTCAGAAAACTCAAAAAATAGTTTTCATTATGACGAGTAGACTATTTCCTGTTCGAAATGGTAAGGTAGTGTGATACGAGATAGCTGTAGGAAAGTTTTATATCTTGGATCTACATCTACATTTTCGCAGAATATGGGTCATTAGCGATAATAGAATGCAGTTTTTAACAGCATTGTTAAATGGGGAATAAGAAATCGAGTAAAACCTAATGCGTCTAAGACTCAATGCTGCCTTGTATTGTTAAAGCCCGATTTACCACCTTAGCCACTATAACCATATAATAATATAATATAATAATATAATAAACCAAGTACATACTGTGGAATGATGACATATGTACATAATGTCGCCAAAAATGCAAAAAGTGTAATCTGAGAATAAGTCGTACTAGACCTACATACAGTGCCGTTGTTGCCATTTCTTATAAGGCAAACATTCAACTAATATTGTGACAATTAAAATGACAGTTTAATTTGACAGGTGTCAATTGCCAGTGCTACCAACTTGAAACCACAAAATATTATAACACTGGTTTTTAATTTAATTTAATTAAATTTGAAGTTAGAAACTACAAAGAGTCTTTCTAGACTGTTAATTTTAGTCTCATTCGAATTAGATTTAAAATGTTCGAAGAATCGTATGTAATCGATTTTAAGTACTGAAATAAAATACTCAAATCTAATTTAATTTATTTTAAATTCATGCAATATACATATGTACTCAAAAGTTACTTCAAAACAAACTTTCAAAACTTCATAATTACCCCCTGTATGTCGTTTAAACATAAAAAAATTACTGCATTTTAAACCTATAAGTAATTTCCCTGTTTTAACTCCTAGACATACGATTATATTTTATATGTTAGCTTAAGCTTAAGCGTGTATAAAAATAAAAAATGTTTATAACAAAAATAAAAACCAACAGATTAAACAACGAAGAAACTTAATTCCAAAAGAAATAATACTCAAGCTACTGCATAGTTCAAAACTTGTAAAACATAGCCGCCACAACTTCACTCCAAGGAGTTTAACCCTCATTCATTCTTTACAAAACTCAAAACCTCTCTGTGTACTCTGTGTGTCGTGTCCTTTGGGTTAGCTAGAGTGCAAAGAATAACCGCAAGAAAACAAATAGCTAAAAAGCCTTCAATCATCATCTCTGATGGTATAAATAAAGATGGTGTGAGGGCTTTTATACCCGCTATACTCATCCAATTGGCTTCAGTTTTCAATAATAGTGTTGCCAACTGTCATCAATTTTAGCTTTAGTAATGACAATTCTGTTAGTTTTCTATGTTCAGTTAAAATTGCGTGGGATCTGAAATAATCAAATCAATAAGTATTGGACAAAAATTTAGTTTTAAAAGCAAAAAAACTTTCAATTATTTTCAACTGAATTACTAAAAAGACGAAAGCTTTTAAAGAAGTCTACGAACAATAAAAATATTTTTTTTAAATTAATTATAAATATATAATAGTTCCTTTTTTTTAAACTTAGCCTGAAAAACTATTTCTACAAAAAAACTATGTTGGCAATTCTACTTCATCCAATATTGAAATCGAATGAACAAAGGATTCAAAAAGAGAAAAGAAGAAAATTCAAGCATAATTTTAGCAAGGGCAAGAGTGTGTTTTGGAAAGATTCCAAACTAATATTTCAATATTCGCCTTTCCTATTTTTATATCTCCACCTAGAGACTATAAACCTGACTGAATATTTCTTCTTTAACCAATCGAAGGGGCAATGGCCAGTTGCTGATGTTGGTTGTCCTGGTTTCGGTCCTAGTCCTGCTCCTGTTCCTGGTCCTGGTCCTGATCCTTCTTTTGGTCCTGGCAACTAAAACTAAAAAGAGAAACCGATTTGAAAACTCTACCAAAGAAAAAACAAAGACTTTGAACTTTTACAAATGTTCAACATCCAAAGTAGCAGGATATAGCCAGCAAGGTACTATTATTTCTTATTGCAACTCAAGGATCAAAAGAGGATGGCATGCGAAAGGGAGAGAGTTTTGCAAAGAACCCTTATTTTCTACTATTTTTGTTTGTTTTTTGTTTTTGCTTTCATTTTCGTTTTTGTTGATTCGGTTTTGTTTTTTAATTTTCCTCATCCCTTGCACTCTTTCCAGTTTTCACTACTACCATCAACTTTTGATGGCGCTAGCTGCGCTACGGAGAAAAAGGCTTCTGGTGCAATGGAAAAGTGCCTTTGGCTATCATTGAGTATTTTTGTTTTTTCTTTTTGAAATGTCGAAAATACCAATTTTCGAGTGCGAAGAGACCTTTTGTGTGTACATTACGTGTGAACACCTCACGCGTTTGGTGTTCAAAGGTAGCAACAGCAGAGCAGCTCAGCAGTAACGGTATGGTAGCAGCAGCAGCAGCAGCAAGCAAAATGGTGGCACACACCGGTAATGTTGTTGTTTGTAATCACTTTTCACCGGAAATTTAAGGTAAATTTATTGTTTTCGTTGGAAAATTGTTTCCTTTGCACGCAATTTATAGTTAACAAGGTGCGAGTGGGATTACTTGATTTTTGTATTTTTTTCCTGTGTTTTTGTTGATGTTGTTCTTGACTCTGGTTGGATAAAGTATTTGTGTTTTTTTGTTGTTGCTGTTGTAGTTTTCGAATGGCTGCTGGAATGTGGATAGACCTTTAGTGTTTCCATAATGGTTATTCAATGAAGGGAGAGCTCTGTGGCGAGTACTTGTTTTTTTTCCACACTTGTTTTTTTTTCGAGATCGGAATGCGTTAAAAAGTTGGATGATTTTGTTGTGTATTTTTATTTGTTTTTCTGTGGAATTAAATACTTTAATTAACATTTTTATAAGGAAATCTAAAGTACATACGTAGGCCTGAATGGTATTTCTGGTTAAGATTTGTATTAAACAAAAATTATTATTTATTCACTTATGGAATGCATTAACAACATTTACATACATATGTACATTAAATGCGCAACGGGATTTCAAGGTAATGGAATTGTTAAATTTTGTAAAATATGGTATAGAATTATTATTATAACAACCTTTTGCCATAAATAATTTTAAAATTTTCAAACCGAAATCAATCTTTTACTTTGATTTTAAGTTAATTTTTTTACTGTGAAATGTGGAAAATGAATTCTATGAAAATCATGGAAACTTGGAATAGTACAGGGGAGGCTGAGAGAGGCATATTCCCACAGTCTACAAATATCCATTTAGCATAACATTTTTTAGTTTAGTGAAGGAAAATAACATAGAAATCATGGATCGATAGAATTTAATCTATCACAAATAGTAAAGAGTTTATAATACATGCCAAATTTCTAAGACATAACTTATATAATACAATTAGTTACTAAATTCTAGAGAAACGTGCTAAGTTAATATGAATGTAGCTGTCACAAAGTTAGCAAAGTGGCAAAAAAAAACATAGAAAACATTGCAAAATTATTTCAAAATTAACACAACTATTTCACTAATAATAAACCGCAAATTATTAAACGATGAGTCATTCAACTATAGAAGTCTTCTAGATGGTGCTGCCAAGTCAACATAAATGTAGAAAAAAAAACATAGAAAATATTCCACAAAAAATTTAAATCATTGAAACTACTTCACAAAAATTGGACAGTTAAGTATTCAAGGCAGAACCTTTTAACTCGTTCTCTGGGGGGAGGGGGTTTCAATAAGTTGGCACGAAGTAAGCAAAGAAGCAAAATAATATAGAAAATATTGCAGAATGAATTCAAAATTTATACAACAAATGTACTACTAATATACTCTAAATTGTAAAACGATAAGTTATTCACTTATAGAAGATTTTTGAAGAGTTCTGTGTTAACTTAAAAGAAATTTACAAAAACATCCAACAGCAAAATTTAAATAGTTGAAACTAATATACGAAAAAGTAGCGAACAAAGTGTTCAAGTATCTTTTAATATATTTTTGGAAAAGTACTTATGTAATACGAAGTTAGCAAAGTATCAAAAACATAGAAAATATCAAAAAATTATTTTAAAATTAATGCAACTAAACCACTTTTAATTAAATGTCAATTTATTAAAGGATATGTCATTCAATTAAAGAAGATTTTTGAAGGGTTATATGCTACGTTAAAATAAATGTAGAAGAAAACATAGAAAAAAAAATAAAACTAATCACAAAAAAAAATAGACAGTAAAGTAGACAAAGCAGGACTTTTAACCCCATTTTCTGAAGGGAGTGTGTTCAGCAAGTTGACAAGGAGTAAGCAAAGTAACAAAAAAAACATAGAAAACATTGCACGATGAATTTGAAATTCCTACAACTATTTCACTACCAACTAACAGCAAATTTGTTAAGCAAGTCAATCGATATCAGAAGCTGTTACTGATTTTCGTGTGGGGTGCTTCGCAAAGTTAATATATCAAGCTAAGCAACACAAAATAAACATAGAAAACATAGAACGACAAAATCAAAATTTTGACAACTAATGTTCGGAATGTTGATTCGCATAGTTGACACTTCTTAGAAATAGCCTATCTTTCAGAAAACTAAGTCTATATTTATAATTAAAAAGCAACTGACTTAATTTAATATATTCCCTATATTTCTATTGAATATTCCTTAAAGGCAAATTAAATTTTCCTTAAATTCTTTCAACGAACACATAATACCTAATTTTTCATCTGAAAAACTTTATATTTTTATTTTTCGATTGAGCTTGAGGGTGTGTATTTAGCTACACTCTCGCCTTATTTTTTTATTGTCATCTTTTTGTTTAAAAATGATAGAAGAAAAATAAGAAAGATAACTCCTTCTCCAGTTTTCTTCTTATTTTTGTTATTTTCTTTACGTAAGAAAAATGCATTTCAAGCACATTTTTGTCTCCCTGAAGCAAAATTCTTTTCATTCTTTCCTTATCGCATTTTAGGGTTTAGGCTGAAAGTGTGCTGAGATATTCAATTTTATTATTCGTGTTATTTTGTGCATATCGTCGTCGTCGTAGTCGTCCTTAGGGGGGCATCTTTTACAAGCATCCATTATGGTCCCATTATAAAGTCATTTGTTACATTAATGTGGTGAGTATACTTTATACAAAAAAAAAAGTCCATAGCTAGCTATAGGGTTTTAGGTACATTGTGTGGTCAGTTGAAAAATGTAAACCACTTTAAGTCAAGAACAATGCAATTTAAATGGCAGGGAACTATGTACAAAAAAGAAGCAAAATAAGAAATGTCATTAGAAGTTTTTTCAAGGAAGAAATTGTTGGGATTTTCGTAAGTAGGTGCATTGGTATAACAGTGAAACTAATGATCTAACAGCTAACTGCAATAAAAATACATTTTTGAACTTTGAAAGCAACTCCGGAAGTGTTTTTCAATTAAATTGTAGCTTTAAAATAAAATTTCTTACATTCTAAATTAATTGTTTTTTTAGGACTTCGGTCTTATAGAGTGACCATACATAGAAATAAATGCATTTGGTATCGCAACCGTTCGTAGATAAATAAGGCTTAGAGGCTTACCAATCTCAACCATTCTGGTGTGCTAATCATTTCAGGGATTTTTCATAACAAGAATGAGGATTTGTCAATTCCTCGCTAGAGGCAGTACCAGTGAAAAAAACTTTAGGTGGTAAAGCCGGGGATTGAATCCAAGACCTCTAAACAGGCTTACGCAATAACCATCACGCCATAGACAGTGATAGGATAATATCCAACTATTATGATTCAAAATGGCATTAAACTGTCAAAATATACAGCCACACTATTAAGCATAGTCTAAGACTTACAAAAAGGAAGAGAGTGGGGAGTTATTGATTGAGACAGTTAGTGAATGCGTTAGTGAGACAATAAGTCAATCACTAAGTCACTGAGAAAATAAAACAAAATTTAACCGATTTCCTATCAACGATGTAAACACACAATTTTATCTGTCAAAAGTAACACACAAAAAATTGACAGCCAATCTTCAGCTAATTGTCAAATAATTGGACGTTAGTCCACTAATTGGATAGGTATTGGATTATGTTCTTATTAACAACATCATCCAATTTTTAATTGACAGACAGTTTTTGAGCAGGAAACAACAACAAAAGTTTACATTATTTTGAAAGAATATAAAAACTACAAAAATGGAAAGAAATAAGAAATCACCGTCTGTCAAAATAACTGAAAAGAAGTCATAGAAACAAAATTGAGAAGGATTTGACGCAAAAACACTCTATATGAAGATATAAATCCTTCGTACGTATCACCCTCCAAAACCCATTTGTTTACATTGTTGTATTTGTAATGTGGACGAATTCAACGAGATAAATTGACGTGTTTTCACGCATACATAACATAAGACTCAACTACTGAGTTTTTAGGGGAAATTTCATAAATTAGAGGAGAAATTACACGCACACTAAGAATAATTTTATGAGGCTGATTTCCGGTTTAGCTTGTAGGCAAACCAAGATGTCTACCGAGGATTTATGTATATCTTCGTATAGAGTGTTTTTGATTTGACGCATGAACAGACTTTACAATTTATCCGGAAGAACGAAACCAGGCGATACCTAGAGGAATTATTTGTCAAGACCTTGGCGATCCTATTGAAATTACTATCAATGAGTATAAGGCCAAATGGTAAAACCTCCGCACAACCTTCCATTTTAACGAAAAAATATTCCAGATAGGGGACGAGCAATAATATTTCGATCTCCTGGAAACAAACAAAGTTCTTAAATCAACCTAATCCACATCCACATTATTGGTCTACAAGAAATATGCTGCCAAAATAGTCGTTATTGCCCGCGACCTGTTGTTTTCATATCGAAAATAAATGTTCATATTCTCTTTCAATGTGTACACCAATTTCTTGTTTTCTTAAATCTTCCAACCGTGTAAACTGTAAACAAAAAATTGTATCCGTATTAACGGATAACTTTGACTTAATAGAAAATTGGCAACTGTCACATAATGGGATGCTTTATTACAGCTCTCCGATTTGTTTATGAAACAAACTCAGGTATTCAACTGTCAAAATATTTGACAGTAACATGAAATAAATCACGCTTAGCTTTCTACATCATTAGCTTGGTCATTTTATTCAGAGAAGAAAAAACCACAACTTTTTTACTCTGATATAACTGAGCTAAGAAAGAAACACAATCTTTTTTTGACAGCTCAGTTCTCTGCACAGACATTAAGAAGAAAACCTCATGATGATGTGTCAAAACGCGTTGACGCGTATGTGTGTCAACTTAACGTTAAATTATCGCCTTCAACTCTTTAACAATCACACTGTCTTAAACAAATAGAGTGTATGTGAGTCAAAGTGATTTTTTAAAGCAATTTTTTTATTTACCTTTAAGAAAATGACATTCTACCACTGTCAGTTGCTTTAACAATAACTTGAAATTAAAAAAAAAAAAACTCACACAAGTTAAACTTACCTCCGTCTTTAAAATTTTATTGTTTCTTCTTTACAATAACTATTGTCTACTTAATTTACATACAAAGCTGCAGATACAATTATTTTAAAATTGTTAATTATACTTTGACTCGGTATAAAACTCTGCCCTGTCAATGTTGGGGCACGTTCATTACGATGTCCGACAGTTTTAAAAACGCGTCAATTGATCCTAATAGCATTGAATGACTGATGGACACTAAAAACTCTGAAAGTGTAAACTCAAACATTTGTGTCAATAAACCCGTTGATAGTATTTTTCGTTGAAGATAACACGAGATGGCACCATTGAGACAGATTTTGACGTCATTTTTATGTTGACCGTGTAATAGTAGCTTAATGATTTCAGATTATATGAACATGACAAATGTTAAAGTCTGAAGAAAATGTCACTTGTCTTATTATTAACTCACAATATCTTCATCAACGTGTTTTTCTTTTGGACTTTAGATTTTGAACCCCCATAACATAAGACCTCACATTGATAGGGCTTTTAACTTCATAAATATAATGGTGCCTACCTACTAATTACGCTCTATTTCGGACTTCGTAATTTTCTTAGTATGTATTTGTGGTAAGTTTGAATAAATTGCAACTGCAAAATGTTTGTGTTGGTTTTAGGCGCAGTAAAAGAGAATTAATTCCTTGGTTTAAATACATATTTCCCAGTGTAGTGAAATATTCCGACAAAAATTAAAAAACACTTTGCCATGTCAAAACATTAAGCTAAGGACTCTTTACAATCTCTTCCGTTTCCTAAATTAAAATGCAGCAGAGCGCTGTCCATCCAAAATCCTCCCACCATTGATAAGCACCTTCTTTGCATACATAGTCCAAGCTCAAAAACTAGCAATGGAAAAACAAAAACCTAAAAAATAAAAATGAAACTCTAGTATTATTATACAGGTACTCATATTACAAGCTACTACACAACCAATTATTAAAGTTATGGCAAAGCGAATGTTAACGACTTCTTCTCAGACAAACATATAATTAAAATCACGAAAGAAGGATGTTACAGGGACCCTCTTACTTATAGCAGCACACTTTCATTATATCCTGCTTCTGTATGCCCACGTTCTGCCTGTCGGCTAAGAAAAGACGCCAAACAAAATGAATATGAGAAAAACCACCGTAAGCAAATCTGCCTTTTGTTTTACCGCCACAATTTTTATTTTTCCAAGCTACTGCTCCTGCTGCTCTGGTCTTCCGCTTCTAGTTCTAGACATTAAAAACTAGGTGGCTATTAATTTGCTGCAAGAACACTTGCAAACGCAATACTACTCCCTTTCTCTTACTTTTCAAGCACGCTCTTGCTTTCCTCGCTTCTTCAGACAGTTTCAAGAAAAACAACTTTTTAGCTAAGGATTCCTCTTCTTCTTTTTGTTTTGTTCTCTTGTTTTTTTCTTAGTTGTGTTTTTGTTGGTCCGAGAACAAAAGAGATTTCTAGAGAAGAGTTTTACTTTTCTTCTTCTATTCTATACCGTTGTGTGTTGGCTAACAAACGAATTACCTCTAAGGCAGACAAGAGCCACTGCCATTACAGGTAACTTGAGAGTTCCTTCTGCAAGTCAGGCAGGACTCAGAACTCAGGAGCAGGCTTGCCAGATTGGGCTATTTTTTGGAAATTGAGTTTTTTTTCCCAAAAAGAACCTTTACTGTACTATCACTGGGTGACCCTTCGGGTTTCATGTAGTGGCTACAGTGACACTAACTTCTCCAGACTTTTTCGACCTGACTATTGTATATAAAACCTCCAACAGCCACTTTGCTGTTACGGCGAACCTAAACAAATTGCTTCATTTAATACTATAGGTTTTATATAAAAAGTTGACGACTGAGCCATAATTTTGCTATAAATAGCCCAAATCTTGTCTTAGCGCTAATGACGTTGACTGCGTTAATATTGAGAAGTGAGAACCCATCTACTTCTATGAATCAAAAATATAAATTCAGTTTTATGTTGCCTTCTAAAAGATTTGTTATTGAAGTTGAGCTATTATTTGCTACTTTTTGGCTACAAAGATTTTTGTCAGTAAATTGGGCTATTTCAGTAAATTGGGCTATTTCAGTAAATTGGCTATTTTATGACCTGGCAACCCTGCTCAGAAGCTCCGATGCTGGTGCTACAGCTAGCTGATGGCATTTGTTGTTGTAGTTCTGTGTGGTTTGTAAACTAAACACTCCACTTCCACTATTCCAACATTATACCCCATTCCGGTTTGTTCTAGCATTAACTTGCGAACAAATTGCATTTTAAAAAAGCCCATTAATGGCTGACTTCCGTTTTCTCGCCTGCAGCTTACCTACACTTCTGAGAAATGTACATAGGTAGGAACTATAGCTATACAAACTTCCTTGCAATAAATGACTACTTCTACATTGTGTCCACGTGAAACTTACCCCAGCGGAAGTGAAAGTTTTATTAATATTAGATGTTATGTTGTTCACTTCGCAGACGACGGCGATGACGACGACTATACGATGTCAGAAAAGTGAAAGAAACAAAAAAAATAAATAAAAAACACGCTTGGATAACAATCTTTGGAGAGTTTTTCTCTCTTTTTCTTAACTACATCAGCAGAGCAGCCAGCAGCGTCACAACTATGAAGAGTGCCGTTAGGTCTCGAGATTCAAAGGAAGTTATTTTAAAAAAGAAATTAACTTTTGTAATAAAGTTAATTGTTTGATACTCTTTAGTTTGGTTCAGGTATACCTACCCTACATACGTATGAAAAATAAGAGGTAGAAAGTGATGTAAAATGATAATTAATTTTGTTGTTTATTTTCTTTATACTTTTTTAAGAGGCTTATAAAGAATGAAAGTCGTCGGAAAACTTAGCTTATCTCATTCTAGGACCTGACTTTTAAATTTGTATCTAAGCCGACTGTGGAACTATGTACTTTACCTACATCAGCTGACAGCTACACTTAAATATTAAAATCTCACAACACAATACAATAGTGGACTTAGTGCTTTTCAAATGTCATACGTCAATATATTTCTCTATGTTCAGCTGTCAATTTGAAGTATAAAAGATGATTTGAAAAATCATTTTAAATTTTGATTTGTGCACTGTTAAAGTTGATATCATTGACAATTTTTACTTCTAATTATCATCAAAATTGAGAAACCAAATGCAAAACCCTGTATACTGTTCCAATTTTTCCAGAGGGCGTGTTCAAAAAAAGTGGAATGACAGTTTCTTGAACAGCGTTCATAATCAAAATCTAAATTACCGACGATGTGTGTTATATCTCTTAATCATTTCAGACTGACACCTGTCAACTATTGTCATGCATAAAAATAATTAAATTAGGTGGCGCAATAGTCCGTTGAGAACTAGGGCCTTGTGACTTACAAAATTATTTTTTGAAAGATTCAAATCAAAAAAAGAAGTTTAAAATTTTACCAGTCAGAAAAATAAGTGTCAACTAGATTAAAACTAAATTATCATTAACTCATCAAAACTTTTAGAAAAAGTCAAAAATCATTATCATATGCATTGCTAGAAACTCGGAGATATTCAAAAAGTTAACAGAAGCCACTTTTTGAATTCCAAGTTAAAATTTCGAAATGTAAACTTTTCTGTTGAAATTTGACTTCCAAGTTTTCAAAATTTTGCTGTTGCCCTATTTTGATCAATTTTCTCCGAATTCAAAAAGTTGAGACAGTTTTGATTTTTTATAAAATTATTTATTGTATTTCTTCTTGAATCTCTTCTTCACCATCATCTTCAATTGTAACCTCATTCTTACGACGACCGGAATCCCAAATAACATTAAAATCTAAATTACACTCATCTGCTAGTTTTTGAACAATTTCTCGTTCGATTAGTCCTCTGCTACTCCAGGTTGCATCTTTGAGAGCCAATTCTCTAAGAGCTCCAACAGCTTCAACATATTGCTTTGTGCTGGCCAATCCTTTCACAAGCATTGCTAAGACATCCGCATGACGTATTGGAGGGATTTCCGGTTTAACTGAAAATAGAGTATTAGCACACGAGTTAGCTCTTTGAAAAAAGTCAATAGATTAATAACTTACTTAACATATTTCTGCAACCAGCTATGACAGCTTGATTTTCTCCATTTTCCAGAGCCTCTTGGATATCCAAAACATACTTTACTTCAACAATAGTCTTTTGCAGATTATCAGTGGCCCTCTGAGAATGCGGGACTTTCAGTAGACACTTTGCAGCTTCATGCATAGCTTTTAGAGCCTTTTCATAGTCCCTAAACTCATCGATCTCAACCTGAGCACAAATTGCATAGAAGTTCGCCAATGAGTCAAAGGCTTGTCCTTTAGAATAGAATGTCACAATATTTTTTAAAACCTTCTGATCTCTATGCCAGTTCAAGGCTTGCAGATAATTAGCTGCCATAATGTAGACCTCTCTTTGTCGCGACATATTTGCAAAAAACACAATTTTATCGGTGTCACCAGATTTTAACAGACTCTTCATAGCCCTAATTTTATCTCCACCTTGGGTGAACTTTTTAGTGGCCGAATGATAGTCACCTTGTTCTTGGAGAAGTTCTCCCAGTTGGATGAGGACTTTAGCTCGTGTCTCATCATCCAGTTCTGTTTTTGCCGGAGTCAACATTTCTGCCAATGATTCTGTAATGGGAACCCCTTTCTCATGACAAATTCTCAGGGAACGCTCAAACTGCTTCGTTTTCGCAAACAAATGTACAGCTTTCTGATGTTGTTCAATACTTGTAAAGAATTCAGCACAACGATTGATCAATTCCGGATCAGAGTCAGGTGTTAGTTCTGAAGCAATGACTTGTAGAATATCTGGTTGCTCTGAAGCAAATGCCATTTCTAAGGCTTTGTGAAGCATTCCCGAGCGATGATACAATTCCACAGCTCGTTTGTATGAACCAACTTCTTCGAAATACGCAGCTGCTGTAGACTTTTCTCGTTGACGAGCTGCACTTGCCACAGTCCAGAGTTCATCTTGCATATCGTTCTCCTTACAAATCCTTATGGCATTTGAATAAGTCTGAGCTCTGGTGTAGAATTGTATAGCTTCTTGATTTTTACCAATATTTTCATAATGACGTGCCAAATGGTAACACGCTGCTCGATCTCCAGATTGACGAGCTATTACATCAGCTTTTGATATCTGACCAAGATAGCAAAGAATTTTCACCTAGAAAATGATATGTGAATTATAAAAGATTTGTAGAAAATCTTATTTCTAGCAGGACTCGAGGAATGTCAATTTTGACAGTTATAACAGTTTGTCCCTAGTTTCGTACGAAATAAAGCCACCAGATGGACATAAACAAAACTGAAATATTTTATATTCAACGAGTGCATTATAAAAAATGATGCGTGCTTAAAAAATGGCAATGCAGCTTTTTGTTGTATCAATCAATCGGACACCAAGAGCTCGACGTTCGAAACTTTTTACCCATGGGAAACGTCTATAACTGTTATAAATTGGTGTAACCCTTATCAAGCTAAAAACAAACCTGTGAGAACCAATCTTCAGCCTTCTGATAAACGCTGAATGCCCCGTCCATGTCTCCAGTACTCTCGATATATTGACCCCACCATTTAAGCATCTTTGGGTCCTTAGCTGTTTGCATATATTGCTGAAATTTTGTAAAATAGTTGTTAACTTTAAGTATCGACTCTGGCTTTGAAAATCTTAAGTTTAGCAGAGTAAGTAAATGTTCTTCCCAATTTTTAGTTCATTTTCATAAAACCTCTCGCTTTTTATGCACCAAAAGTATGAAGCTAGTTGTACCCGTGGCGTGATGGTTAGCTAGTGGTCTGAGTTCAATCCCTGTCTATGTCACCTAAAACATTTTTTCCCTACTTTTGGGAGAAATTGAAAAAGCCTCCAAGAATAATTCTTGTCATAAAATTTGCTTTCCCAAATCAGCTGCTAGAATTTGGCATAAAATTGTAGGTCCCCTTCATCCCTTATTGTACACACATTTACTGATTCTTCGTATCGCCACACATTTTTTAAAGCTTTTTCAAAGCTCTTCACTGTGATGTGTTGCTGCTTCTAAATATTAAAACATAGACCTACCTTAATTGCTACTGGATGTTCCAATAGCATTTGTGTGATATTTTGCACCGGGTTTTGGCTCTTCTCAAAGAACTCTAATGCTCCTTTAATATTCCCTTCTTCCCTGAGTTGTTCTCCCTTTTGGAAGTAAGTATTTTTCAAATGAACCCTATCACCTTTTTCAGCTATTTTTAAAGCCTGTTGAAGATTCATTTAATTTTTTCATAGATTAAAACACCCTAAAAACTTCGGGTACACACCTCATCAATAGATCCACAATTCTGCAGCAACTTGTTCAATAAATCCCAACGACCGCATTTTTTGTATAATTCTTGAGCTTCTTCAATCATCCCTAGCTCTACCGCCAACACTGCCACCTTGGCATCTTTTTCCAAATCATCATCATTCATCGCTTGTCGTATGGCTCGAACTGAGCGAGCCTTCTTCAAATGTCCCAAACACACCTTTGCCACATCTAGACGTCCTGTCTGAACACACATTTTAGCCAAATTGGTCCATACCACTTCTGATTGTATCGAACGGATGCATCTGCATATGTACGTAGAATGCATACAAGAAAGCCAAAAAGGACGATGTTAGACTTTGTCTTCGTCTAACGAGACAATTATAAAGTACTTACCGATATGCCAAGTCCATATTGCTCTCGGCAACATTTAAACTAAAATTCAAAACCATTTTGCGTGTACTCTCGTCGCAGTTCTCCAAACCGATAAAGTCCTGCAGGGACCGTTTCTTCACAACGCTAATGTCTAAAGTTATCTACAATATGTATAAGGATATATGTATGAAAATAATAGTACAAAAAGGAGGATAGGGGCAATATGTGTGATTAATCTTCTTTTCATTCAGATAGGACGCATGGACGGAATGGTCTAAGGAAGGAAAATAAATGTGCTTTCCTGGGACCATCGACCATGGACCAAGGACCATCACACAAAACATTACCACATTCGGTGCACACAAATTGACTAATTGCTCTCCAGATGCTAGATTAACAATCTCAAGCACTTTAAGGGTGCATTTATCTGCAGCGTGGAACATAACAATTGCTTGTGTCTCATTGTAGTCTTCCAGACTGGCGGTGGTGTTGGTGTTGGTGGTGGTGTTGCTAGTGCTTGTGCTTGTGCTGATTCCATTGGCGACGACGACTGTCTTTGGTTGTGACGATGATAGTAATGCATTCGATTCAACACCTCCTTCTTCTTCCAATCCTTTCTCTTGCTGCTGGAGCTGGAGTTGTAGATTCTTACGTTGATGATGTTTGGCTTGCTGAGCAATCGAACGTGCTTCGATAGCTAGCAATCGACTATCATCCGTATCCCAAAAGAATACGATTGGCAGTCTAATGTGGGTGGAATGAAAATCGTAAAACATATATATACTTTAACGTGTGCTGGCAAAATTTACTCTCCTTTGCTTACCTCGGAACGGCGACGGCAGATTCCTCTGTGTCATTCATGAAATCGTAATGACGCATTATATCCCTTTCGAAATCCCAACAGTACAATCGTCCATCGGGCATGAGACTCTCATTGGCAATTACGACAGCAAGATGACTGCCCACAGCATTGCACTTAGCCAGGATTACCTCGCCGAAATTCTCAAATAAATCATAGCCGGATTTTGGGTGGATCAGTGGTTTGGGGTCGTGACGGGTAACATCGAAGACTTTAATGTAGCCGTTCATTGTGAATATTGTCAGGTAATTGCCGGTAAGGTCACAACCGATAATTTTACCTAGAAAGCCACAAGGGAAGAAAATACAAATCTTATTTGTAGGGCTGATTTAGCCCCGTCGCACACTTGGGTCATTTTAACGCCATCGTCATTTTAACAAATGCGTCAACGCAGCATCACTGCAGGTTAAAATAACGCAAGTGTGCCCGGGGCTTAAGGATCCTATCATAACACTTTTTATTTTACTCACCCTCACTGTCACTGGATTGAATCTCATTCAGTATCACTCCACCAATGGAGTAAATTTTCACATCACTCGATGTTAGGCAAAATATATTTTGGTCATGCATAAAGAGCGCCAAACACTCGCAACTAAATGTCTGCATCAATCTTATGGTAAGTCCGTCACCATCTCCAGAATCTAATGTCGTCGAACTATTAGCAATACTGTAATCGGTGGATGATGATGCTTCCAGAACAATCTTTCCAATTCTATACGCAACAATAGTCCGACCATTACTCAAAGCCAAGTGCTGCTCTGACAATGCCAATGTTGTAATCGAGATATCAGCTTGTACCGTAGTTGATTTGCCGGTCGAATGCTCGATGTAGATCTGATTAGCGCTTCGTTGAACCGCCCATATGTCACGTGTATGGCAGGATATCAAAGGTTGTTCCTGTGAAACAAAAGAGACCCAACTCAGGTAATGTATGTACATATACATATAGGTATATTTATGCAGATATAAAGTGTATATAGTCTTTTTGCCAAACGTTCCAGTCCCACCTCAGCGCACATTGCTCACCTTCAACACGTAGACATTTGATATGCAATTAATCATGATGCACGGTTTGGCCATCTCATTTACCCCCCAAAAGCATTGCTTGATTGCGCCCCGTACCGTTGATATATTGTTCAATTGCCACGAATTTTCCGGTGCATTGACAAAGTAATTAACAGTTCGCTTCCAGGTGTATAGGCTGCCTTGATTGGTGCCGGCACAGAGTGTCTGGTTGTCCGGGCAGTAGGCGAGGCAGGTGAATACTTCATTTCCGGATTTGCTTTGGTGGCGTTGATGATGCTGGTGATGTTGGGACTTTTGGTATTTTTGTACGTAACTTGATGTGGCTGCAGATGTTGAATCACCACCACCACCACCACCGGCTGCTGTTATTCCTGATGCAGATGTTGCTGCTGCTCCTGCAATTCCACCTGTTGATAATGAAGAATTCGATCCAGGTGAAGTGACTGTCGATGGTCGTTCTGATGTCCGATATGATGAGGTTATGTCGAAGGGTAAACAAAAAAAAATGAAGGTGCAATTTCCAAGAGTGTAAGTATGGGAAAATGGGTTCAAATTAAATTCGAAAAAAGTCAAGAGATCTGTATTTTATCATAACCAACCTGAACTGGGTAAATCCATTTTGAGCAAAAAGTTCTCACTGGTGTCCATGTCCCAAATACGGATGGAAAAATCACCTGAAATTAAGAATTCAAATTACTGTTTTTTCATTGCCACACAATTGTTATGAATGACAGTTCAGCTGTCAAGATATTCACAAAAGCTTGCAATTTCATCTTGAATGGTTCTGTTTTGATGCAAGCCCATTCTGTGAACTACTGACATTGCCAGGGGCTCAACCCGGCTTATTTTACGTTTGGATTTGTCACTTCATCCGTATAATACTGTTCTGTGCTGACGCAATGATTATAGTCTATAAATAAATCCTAACTTATTTGCGATTACCGTAACAAGTAAGTGAAATTCAAGTGTGCACGGGGGCTAAGTCTTAGCTGACATAAGTCAATCACCTTCGTAAATATCAATCCCCCCAGCAATCGAGACATTATTGCCGAAAAAGCGACGCACAATCATCAAAAGTTTAATCAACCACTTAAGGCACTGCTCAGCGAAGCCTCCCAAAGCTGCCAATTGAATGGAGAACTATTTAAGATCAGACTCTGACAAACCTGTTATAATTGCCAAACAATTCCCAGCCCAAGAGATAGATCCATTGTTTCCAGGTATTTTTCCACTCAATTTCACTCTATCAAGTTCAGTTAAAGTTCCTGAAGATTCAGATAGAAAGTGTGTCACAGTCATGTCTTCCAAAAGACAGATGATTGCATCTCTAGAAAAGAAAACATTTTTCTTGTTAAATTAACAAAACATCATTACCTTCTATGTCCTATAATTACTACCTTTTTGGATGCCATAGAACTTGTGTGATTGGAACAGTGTTACTTTTTAAAAATTCCGAACATGTCCCACCTTGGTTAATGTAGAAAATTACCCCAGATTGTGTTCCCACATAGAAACAATGATTGTCTTTGACTCCCGAATGAGTTAAATTCCTCGCTGCCGTCCGTGGTCTCCAATTGGTTAGAGTATCCAATGCAGTCTCATCTCCAGCTACAGCAGCTTTTGCCAAATTTGTTAGTTCCGTTCGAACGGCACTATCAACTGATTTACGAAAAGTTATATTCAATAAACTATCTCGTAAATCATGCGAGAACATAGTCAAGAACTGATATTGGCCATCACAGCGCCAACCGGTGAGTAAACCCATTGAATCGGCGGTCACCATCCGACCACCTTTTTCACTGAATTCCAAAAGTATTATCGGAGCCTTGTGTGGGCCCTGAACACTTGCAAATTCTCGATGTCCATCGAACCAAACGTGAAGTTCACCACTTTCCCAACCAGTTACCAACAGACGTTTTTCAGGATGCCATGCAAGTGCGGTGGCTTGAGATATTGGATGCACTGGATACGATACATCCCGAAGGGGTTCTCCCTACATAAACACAATACTTAAATAAAGAGATTTTTTTAATTTAACAAGGGACAAGACTCACAGAATCATCAAATATGGTCACAGAACCACCACGGTCTTGGCTATAGGATGCAATGGCAAATACCGGTTCGTTTGGATGCCACCGTCCAATTGTACTAACAGCATCCGAATCCAGAAATTGTACTTTTGAATCAAAGTATAAAGTCATTTTTTAATAATAATTAAATTTAGCTCTTGTAAATAATGAAGCTTTCAATTCGTTTATTCCTTTTTGAAACATAAACAAACCGTTGCCATGGAAACAGATATAAAATTAATGGCGCCCAGAGGATGCACTATGCGAGCAAACAGTCGGTAGTGTGGCAAGTTTTGCGGTAATGTAGAGCACAACTGGTTTGAAACTTAGCTAAATGTCAGAATTAATTTGAGGAAATTGGTTTGTGCACAGCATTTTGCTGTTAAGCAGTGTTGACATTTTTATCAACTCAAAAAACTCCAATGAAAACACTTTTACAAAACAGATAATACATTACAAAGAGTTTAAAAAGTAGCTAAGTTATTCGTTTGTTTGTTCTTTTTAAAATTTTGTTGCATTACTTTAATAGTGAATATAAATTATTTCAATGCGTTTTGAATCTAAATTGTCAAATGTAAATATATAAAGCTGCAAAATTAACAATCGCTCAAACAGGTAGCTTTTAAAAATGGAACCTCTTATTAGAAAATCATTTATTTACATTTATTGTAAAACAAGCACCTAGCTTTGTTCAAAACGAATGACCTTAATACTTTAGAGGGATACAAAGGGATGGATTAACTGCTTTTAATTTCGTGACGGATAGACTATCCCAGTGTTACCGCTGGAATTTTTGAAAAGGTCGCAAAAAAAAGGGTCAAATGAAAAAAAAAGTCGCATTTAGATTTTTTTTAATACATGCCTAAATCAAACGAAATCTATATAAATTGCAAAAAAAAAAATGAGTTGTTCTTTAGTTTTTTATTAGGTATACCTTCTAAAGAAAAATAAATGTTTATATGTACTAGTATTTAGATATAAGGAAAAAAATAGTTGTTTCAGCTTAAGTTTTTAGGAAAACTACAACATGGAATAAGAATTTTCTGGACTCAAACTTAAGGCAGGTGCTTACTGTGCGGAATATTCTTATTCCATGGCGTAGTTTTCCTAAACAAAAACACAAAAGACAACAAAATAGCTTGTAGGTAAATCTTGACAGAGATAATTTTTTTTTCGAATTCATGAATTTATTCAAATTTCACCACAGTCGAACAAACACATAGAAATAATTGGGAAACTTTGTTAAAGAGGAACGGAGTGGTGAAATAACCAAAGTTACTCATACAAACTTAAAATTGTTAACTATTAACTACATTTATATGCAGAGTCGAAAGGTTGAAATGAATTTGTATGCTAGAATAGCAAGATTTCGATTCTGAGCTAACGTGATCGAGTCGACCCAAACAATTTCAACTTGATTCCATTTTATTATGTTAAATTATGTGTGACAGTGTTAGTTATGTTCTTATTTCAATGTATCTTTATATTTATCTTTTCAATGTATTTTTCTAGAGATGGGATCAAAAAAGTCGCATAATTTTTTAAAAAGGGTCAAAATAGACAATTTTTTAAAAAGTCGTATCATGGTCGCATGAGGCACAAAAAAGGGTCAAAATGCGACTAAAGTCGCATAGCGGTAACACTGGACTATCCTTTGTAGGTTTAAGACATCTTTTTGAATGGAGTTAAATAGCTTAATTGAGAAAGCTGCCAAAAAATAAAAACAACTTTCAACTGTTCACAAAAAGAAAACAATAGGATAATTCACGATCGGGTGTAAATGGTCTTGCATCAGTGCATGTGCATATTTTTTGTGCATACATATGCTCTACACTAACAAAATATATGAATATGCACATGCTTTAGTAGTGCAAATTTACTTCGCTGAAACCCTAGAGTATACAAATGCACAAACATGAGCAACACTGTTTTGACAGCAATAAATCAGCTGATATTTAAATAATCAACATGGCTGGATCTAATTAAAATAAATAAAAAAAGAGAAGAGATATTTTTTTTTCATTAAAAATTATGTATAAGAAAAATTTACTTACCTTCATCAATAATTGTAGCAGCAGCTTCTTCTATAAGCGAATCAATAATTTGGTTTTTTTTTCAGTTTTCCTCGGCATATTAAAACCAAAATAAACTTTTAAATTTCACATAAAAATAACAATAATCAGCTGTTCTCACAACTGTCAAAAATCGTTGCAAGAACAACTTGCTTTTTTATTTGCTTTTTGGGCGTTCACTATGTTGTGCATATAGTTACACTCAAATGTAATTCCCAGACTAAATGCACTAGATCGTGAATTCCGCTAATATTTAGATTGCGAGGTCCAAAACTACCGTGGCAAGCAACATCTTCATCATTTATTACATTTAAAACTGCTTTAAACATAATTTCAACATGCATCTTTAATTTTTAAATACACAAATTCGAAATCAGCTGTTCTGTCAGATGAATTAAATGTCACTATACTCATATGTCATCTTGTAGTACCATCATCGACCGCCATATAATTAGAGCACTAAGTCAGAAATTTCAATCTTTTTGATGCAAATTGTTTGGAAAAATTTGAAGAACCATTTTTAGAATATGTTAAATTTTAATTTAATTTTAATTCAAAAGGCTCTTCACGTATTTTCTCAATAATTTTTGTATTTTTAGAAATATTTTCGGAATGTGGAGAAACCTACATTTGGAGATATCGATATTTCAAGAAAAAAACTTCCCAAATATGATAACTGAGCTTTAATTATAAATAACTTTTTATTTAATGTATGTCATCAAACTTTTTATGACAGCTAGCCAATCAGAAGATTAAAAATTTCAGATTTATAAAAATTCTGTGCTTCGCTTTAGGGCACTGATTTTGTTAAAAATATTCATCTTCGAACGTGGCCGTGCTATTTTAGGAAACATTCGATTTTGCTTGTACTTTGTATATGACATTCGTACTCTGCACAATTTTACAGTTTTGCACTTAACATGACATTTAAAAATAAAGAACTGATTCTAATACCCGATAGAGATAAAAAGTCTGTTCAGTGACGCTGTGCTGGACTGTTCTAGACAGAAAAGTACAGCTTTTTGCTGTTCATTGAGGTTTTTTCTGTGCTGAACTGTTCTACTTTCCTGTTCATTGACAAACCTAGAACAGTTTAGAACAGGATTTTCTGTTCTTGCTTTTGAGTCAGATCAGGTTAGGACAGATTCGTGAGAAATTTCAAAATCGAAGTTGTCATGTTTTTTGTTTACGTTTTGATTTGGTTGTGCTTTGTTTTTTTTCTCGTGATTTAAAAAAAAATAAAATAAAGTTATTTTGCCAATTTGTTTAATTTGTTTAATAAAAAAATTTTAAAATACATTTTTTTACATTTTACATAAATAAATCTTTTACATTTCATCAAAGAAAAGGTAATAACATTCGTCACACTTTCATTCCAATCATCTGAAGAGGAATCCGACGAAAAATCACTATCTGTGTCTGAACCGCTAACATTTTCATTTAGTATTATCTTAGCAATCACTTGATTTTCCATTTCAATAATTTTTAATAATATTTTTCACAGCAAAAACACAAAAAATGAATAAAATAAGCGAGAAACGAAAAATTCACACAATTTGCAATTTGTTTTGTTTTTTTTTGACAATTGACGTTTAACTGACTGTTCTAACTTGATCTGACGTTTCTCACGAAACTGTGCTGTCCTGTGCTGTTCTGATCTAGAAAAATCCTCACTGAACAGACTTAAAGATTAGATTGGGATTTTGATTTATCGCACAAACTTTTAAAAGATAACCCCCGGTAATATTAAAATAAAATACGTAATTAACTTTATAAATATGTCAACAAGATAATGTTGAATAGTTTTATTTTTCAGCTTGGACTTGATAAAACTGCCCTCGTCCAATAACTTTCACAATGTCTTCGTCTTCGGAGTTCCTGAAAATTGCCGGCGCAATTATGCTTCCCAACTTGGGTGGCTTCGTCAATGGCCAAATAACAAGAAAACACATCGACAATTGGTATCGTCATCTTAACTTTCCCTCTTACCGTCCACCCAACTGGATTTTTGCTCCAATGTGGACTTCACTCTACTCTGGCATGGGATACGCTTCTTATTTGGTTTGGCGAGATGGCGGTGGTTTTGGTGGAGATGCGCAATTGCCATTGATCGCTTATGGTACTCAATTGGCTCTGAATTGGGCATGGACACCAATCTTCTTTGGCAAACAGAAAATGTTGGCAGTAAGATAGAAACACTTTTGACACACCTACATAGTTCCACAAATTTTCTTTAATGACTCACATTCTTATAATTCACAGGGTTTGGTTGATTTGTTAGCATTGACTGCCACTTCGTCTCTATGCGGTGTACTCTTCTTTAAGATCAACAAAGTAGCTGGTTATATTTTCATTCCATATGTGGCTTGGTTAAGTTTCGCCTCCTTACTAAACTATTCGGTTTATAAGTTAAACTGTGGTGACAAAGATAAGAAAGAAATAGAGGCTGCAACTTCAAAGAAGGAATAGATTTCGTTGAAACTACAAAGAACATGAAGTATTGCATTTAAAAAAAAATTTGTTTGTGCATTTAGATAAGTTTTGTAGTAAAATGGGTATTTGTGTGTAAGTTAAATGTTGAAATAAATAATTTATATTTTTCTGGTGTAAAGTTTAAATTGTATTTTTCGTAATTGAAATTGATATCTTCAAGTCAGAGAATATCATTCATTCAACCATTAAAGTGGTTTAGGCTGATTTTTTTTTTTAAATATTCTTCATTTTAACAGAAAGTAGCATTTACTTAATCGATTTTTATCAGGGATTAGAAACTTATGGATTCAGAGGCGGCAATTCACCAATTTACTAAATGAGCCTGCATTCAAGTTTGAATTTTTCCCAATTTTCAGACAAAATGTTGGATATTTTTTTAACGAATAACTTATTTCATTTAAAAAGTAAACAGAAAGTACAAGTTAGGTAAATGACCTTAGTCAGTCAGTTAGTTAATACTTCTACGTCAAATAAACCAACGAAAATGATATACAGTTTTGGTCATATAATTAATCCACAAAAGTATTTCTGATACATTCGCAATGCAAGGGGACAAATATTTAGTCATTGATTTGATTTCAGTTATTTAACTATTTTCTTCAACGGTTTAAACTGGAATGTTTTTACATTATCTGTTTATTTATTTTAAGTTTATTTTAACTGGTGAAAATAGTCAGGCTCATCACGAATTCCATCGTAATCGGAAACTTTTACGAATCTTGAAAAACTATCATGAATTCCGTTCGTAACGCAAAATTGTAAAAGTTTCCGATGACGATGGAATTTATGATAGGTCTGAGTGATTTAATTAAATGTGCAAAAATTAGAAACGTAATAATATGTTTTTAAATATTTATAACGAACTAAGCTGCATAAGATGATTCTTGCTGAGGATAGTAAAATCACTAGGTTTAGCAAATCGGATTTCTTCTCGACATATCGGGACAAATTAGAACTTAAATGACGATGGACTACCGTGTAGAAATATCGCCACGATGTTTTGCTAGACGTTGATAAGAGGTGTCGGAAAAAGAAAATTATCCGAAGACATCTTGGACCGTGTTTTTGGAATTGGGATGAGAAATCTAAGTTCAAAGTGCTTGCAGATGATGAAAAACCGTATTTCAGCCGTCTTTCACTTCAACAATTATACCCTTAATTACCAAATAGACTGTTAAGTACTTCGGGTCTCATCAGTGATGGTTTTGAGATGATGGTTGGTTGGATGGTTTTATATATAGGTTATACGACGTGTCCACTTGAGTTTATGGAATCTGAAATTCTTCAAAAACTTTTTTTAATGTAAAATTATACTTGAATAATTTAGTCAAAGTATTTATTTAAATGGATATTTAATTTTTAACTAAAAAATCGTGATGTCATAATAAGCTAATTGTTTGACAATAATAACCTGATAAGATTTGTTTCTAAAAAGAAACCGCTTTCAACTTCAAAATAAAAACGGCCTTTAAAAAAAGTTTATCCGAAAAATATTTCCCCTGGCAATCTATTCAAGACTCAAATGTTTGCTTAATTTTCGAAAACTTACATAATGTACATATTTCTAATTCAAAGAGAAAATTTTGTTTAGACGAAACTTATAATGTATAGGGTTTTCCAGTATGATATTTCATTTTAATATTTTTTTAAGACCACGGGGATGTTAAGTTTTTTATAAAAAACAAAATATTGGACCGGCACAGCAATTGATGATTGCAGCAATGTACAATTTTTCATTCTATCTTCCATGACCAAGTCACACATTTGTGACTGTATTTCATCGATAGCTTTACAAATTCCATCTTTAAGGCATTGAATCGATTGTGGATCATTGGTATACACGTTTACTTTCTCGTTGCAAAAAAAGTCTAAAGGAGTTAAGTCACAAGATCTTGGTGACCAATTTCGATCAACTCTTCTAGGAGTAACACGGTCAGAAATGTTTTCTTGTAAAATTGAGAACTTAAGTTATAATGGTTCTCAGTGATGGTAGACAAGTTTTTCAATTTATATAAACGACCCGATAGCTCTGTTTTTTGGTTCCTTGTTTATGATGTTGGCTTAATTCATAATTTAATTCATAATTAAGGTTTCCGGACCTCGAACGCCCAACCCAACATGTCCAAAAATCAGAATAACCGGGAAATTTTAGCTTACTTACTTACTTAAGGTGGCGCTACAGTCCGGGGCGGACCTGGGCCTCAACCAAAATGCGTCTCCAACCAGCTCGGTCCCTAGCTAGCTGTCTCCAGTTTCGCACGCCAAGTTGGTTGAGGTCCTCACCCACCTGAGTGCGCCACCTGAGTCGCGGTCTTCCTCTACTGCGCCGTCCCTCGGGATTGGATTCGAAGACCTTCCGGGCTGGAGCGTTGATGTCCATTCGCTCTACATGACCCAGCCATCTAATCCATGGACTTTTATTCTGCTAACTAGGTCAGTGTCGCTGTACAGCCCGTACAGTTCGTCGTTATATCTTCTCCTCCATTCTCCATCTATACGTACGGGACCAAAAATCACCCGAAGAATTTTTCTCTCGAAGCATCCTAAGACGTTCTCATCTTTCTTTGACAGGGTCCAGGCCTCAGCGCCATAAATGAGAACCGGGATGATGAGTGTCTTATAGATGGTGATTTTAGATGCTCGCGAGAGGACTTTACTTCTCAATTGCCTTCTAAGTCCAAAGAAGCAGCGATTTGCAAGAGTTATTCTTCGTTTGATTTCAGCGCTGGTGTCGTTGTCTGTGTTTATAGCGGTGCCTAGGTAGACAAAGTCCTTAACTACCTCGAAGTTATAGCTGTCCATTGTTGCGAGGCAAGAGGAGGTGAGGAGGTGGGTGAAGTAGAAGGGTAGGATAAGGATGAGGTAGGGAAAAGGGATAGGAAGAGTTTGGAAAGGGTAGGTAGGAATGCTAAGCTCCGGGGGACGCGGCCTGCTAGCGGTGCACGGCATCAGCTCGTCGGACGGGGGGGATCTTGCCCCCGAAACTTAACCTCGCCTGCAAGCAAAAACACATATCAGGCCAAGGAAGGAGGAAAGGGAAGGAAACATAATCGGACGGACTATGGCACATCAGGGCACTGCGGATGTTAGTGCAGTGAGGCCATTACCCACCCTACCTGTAGGTGTCCGCGGCCAGTGTTGGACACCCCCAAAATAGATGGTCAAAGATCGGGTTCAGGTCATCTTAGGTCCACTCCGCTACCCTTGGCACCCCTGAAAAAAAACCTCAGCACAACATTGCTTCGCTGGTGCGAAACAACAAAAAAACAATCTTCTTCCTTTTTGCAGGCGTTTTGCGGAAGTTTATTTAGTTTCACATAATATTTTAATTATTTATTTTAAAGTTTAATTAAGCAAAAATTTACCAGAATAATGACCAAAAGACTAGACTTAAATTAAAACAATAAATGAAGAGAACAAAAAAAAACAAAAATGGTAACAAAAAAAACAAGTTTGGTAGTCCTACGACCCTACTACGATTCTACTGTTTCGTAGAGTTACCCTTTGCGGTATTTTAATTTCTGTTCCTTAAAACGATCGACGGCGCCCTAATTTCCTACCTCTAAAGAGCTCTCAGGAGGTATCTCTTAGGACCCTATAAAACAAAACTTATGGGACCGAACACGCGACTTACACCAACCGTTTTTTTCGCACCTCACAATCACGATATAAGAAAACAAATTAGAGAGATAAACAAAAGAAAAAAATAAACACTTCCACGCCAAAATTAACAAAATTCAATAAAATAAATTAAACAAAATTAATTAATTAATTAAATTAAGGATTGCAAAAAAAACTTAAATATAGGACAATCACAAACACAAAAAATATATAATATATATTAAATAGAAGGTTTAGGGATCGTTATTTCGGTTTTAGGAATCCCTTTCTAGGTTGAACTCCAGGAATTTTTTTTAACTAGTTCTTCTTTTGGTCAGGTTAAAATTTTCTGTCTTTTATATTCCTTTTTCTTTGGTTCTTTAATTTTTAAATTCCTTTTTTTTTTCCTTCAATTTCTTTTCTATTTTTACTTTCTTTTCCAATTTTTAACTTTCATTTAATTTCGATTTTTCTATTTGTTTCATTAATTTCAATATTTTTGTTTTAAATTTCCTTTTTTTTTTCTTCAATTTTTCTTATTTTAAAATTTCCTGTTCTTTGAATTTTTAAATTTCCTTTACTTCCACTTTTTCTTTAAGTTTCCTTAAATTTCAGGCGGCGGCCCCGCTCTCCGCGAATAAATTCGGGCCGCCGAGAATTACACTAGCATACAAAAAAAAACAATAAATAGCTTTATAGACTAACAAAAATCTTATCGCACTCACCACCTTTTCCTGTTTTAAGTTTATTTAGTATTTTAGATTAATAGTATTCCGCCCTCACTTTATTTTTCACGGATTTTATTTTACAATCACTTTTTTTTCTAAAAATAATAACATCAAATTTTTATTTTATTTTATATTACTTAAATCCAAACAGACAAATAGTAATTTACCACAAGGTCCGATTTGCAACGGATTATTACACCTTTTTTTTTTATTTTAATTTAAATTTAAATTTGTAAGGCACTTCCACCCTACTATATGGTAACCGACCAAATGTGGGTAAGCTGAAAATACTACCAAACCAACACAGGCAAAAAGTATTCGGGTGATGTATTTGTACCCCTAACAGGAACACATCATCCGATCCCCATATCCACACAGTGTATATCTCCACCAACATCATCACACTCAAATAGTGGGACCCTACGTAGGTATTGGTATACTTCCAACAAAATAGGGGTCTCAGTGTCCCAAAAACCAAGGAGGTGTTCCACTGTTTACCAAGGGGAGACCTGTAGAACAGGCCCTCATGCGACCAGAACATTACAAAAATCCGTACACTTAATTAAAAAGTAACAACACAATAAATAAATAACAATCACCTAACTAATCACCTAAATTAAAAATCACCTAACCCCCAGCAATGACAACGAAAACTAAACATGGACATAAAACAAACTATCATTCACATGCAACTTAACCCGTCACCCAACTTCAGAGACAGAACACAAAACAGAACTCACTTTTACGAACCGACCTATTGCTTTCCAATGGAATTTCCATTGAGAACAACAACTACTAATGACAGCTACGAAACTCAAAATTACCAAACAAAACATAAACACCATTTAGGTAAGTATCAAAATTATTTTCTTGAAATAAATTTTAGTTTAGTTATTCTCTTATTTTCTTATTTAGGATTGAGGTGGTTCCTGACCAGGCGTTCACAACAAAATTTGCTGTTTATTGAGATATACTCTCAATAAGCAGCAAAAACAGAAATTTTTGGCCGCCTGAGAAGGGAATTCAAGCGAAGACAATAACGGGACGCTCAATGGACGCTGAGGTAAGTTTATACATTTCTATTTGTTTAACTTTATACTAATTAGTTTTTTCTTTTCAGATATCTTGGCTGATTAATTAACTGTGGGGAAAAACCCACGTTAAAAGCCGGGCAATACACTTGGGGCAACGGTTTAAGTTAAGGTAAGTCTTTCATAAGTAATTCCAAAATGATTATGCCTCATACAACATTTTTTTTTTCCAGCTGTACCTCTAGAGGGCAATGACCTGGACCATGATTCCCGACCTACCTCAACCTAAGTGATATTAGGTGTGATTTGCTTTCAAGTATGAATAGTGTTTAATCCATTAGACATTGGAAATTAACATATATATACATAGCTATCTATACATTTAACAATTAACATTCATTATTTTCAGGATTTGTTTCGAGACTGCCGAGACCCCCCACCTGCTGGAGTGACATGGGTATGAAAGTTTGGGATGCTGGAAAGTACAATTTTAGAGATGTGAAGATAAGTAAAACCAAGCTTGTGTATTATCTGCCAAGCAAAAAGTGAATACGAAAACTATATTTATGTGTAGTACCCACTAATTTGTCTGTATTTTTTTTTTCAGAATTCGGAAAAGGAAACCAGACAGCCAAAATTCTACTATCCCGTCATCTCTATCCGCCACCACTACTAATTTCTACATCAAAGTACCCGTATACAATTCAAGTATTATTGGTGAGTGATCTTTTTATAGAATTATTTTGAGTGATTAGATTATAGTTAAACAAATTGATAAATTAATAAATAAGTAAATAAATATATAAATAAAAGAATAAATAGACAGTTTAATAAAATTTGTAAATATCACAGATCGTAGTTTTTGATCGTCACGGATACAATAAAGAATTAATTAATAAATAAGTAATAACTAAGTTAATATAATAAGTAAATTAGTAAATATCACAGATCGTAGTTTTTAATCATCGCGGATGTAATAAAGAATTAATAAATAAATAAATAAATAATAAATAAGTTAATATAATTAGTAAATTAAGTATCACAGGTTTTAAAAGATAAGTTACTTAAGCTAAGAAAAAAAAAATATAAATATCACAGATGCAAAAATTTAAAGCTATCAGTCTTAGTAGGATTAATAATGTTAGTAAAGATATCACAGATGGAATGGTTAAACCATTTTATCACAGAAAAAAAAGTTTTAAAACTATCAGTTTTAGTAGAATTAATAATCTTAGTAAAAGTATCACAGAGGGGATGGTTAAACCATTTTATCACAGATGTTTAATAAAATAAGTTAAAATATTAATAAATAAATAAATAAATAAGTGAGCACATTTAACATTAAGTAACATTTAAAACATTTAAAACATAAAGCATGCAATAAATATAATAAATATATATACATAAAATATCCATGTTTATTAATCATTTCCAGGTACTTGTGTGTTTTGATAGAGGGTGTTTCGGTTTTTTCTTTTTTTTTTTTTTCCAACTCACGTTGAATAAATAAAATGAGTGATATTCACGGATAGTTTAATAAATTAACAAATAACAAACAGAAACGATACGAATAGCAACAATGATAACTACGAAAAACGATTTGTATTTAAAACAGTCAAACGAACGTGTTTTTGAAGCAATTTGCTTATTGTTTTAAATCTTTTCCATGGTATATTCCCAGCCTTTTTCCGGTTAAATTTTCTAGTTCATACATTTGATTTCCAATTCGTTTAACTACGCGGCATTTAATATACTTTGGTGAGAGTTTCGCTGATAAACCCTTCGACGAATCGCTCAACACAAAGTTTTTTCTATACACCTCTTGTCCGGGTGAAAATTGAACGTTTTTAGTACGGACATTATAAATTTTTGAGGATTTATCGTTGGCTTTAATAATATTTTCGCGGATTTGATTTCGTATGCACTGCAATCGACCTTGTCGGGGAAGAGTTAACAACTCGCTGTCGTCCAGCGCATGCAACTTCTTTGCAAGTTCATAACTGCTACCGTGCGTCATCATATTAGTGCCGAATAACGCATAATACGGTGACACGCCGGTAGAGCTATGAACCGCGCTTCTCAACGCACACGCGATGTCGCTAAGGTGCGTATCCCAATACCTTTGATCATCTTTTAGGTACGATCGGATAGCAGCCAACAACGAGCGGTTCACCCTCTCCGACGCGTTCGATTGCGGTGCATAGTGAGCGGTTTTAAAATGCCGTATGCCGTATTTAGATATCATCGATTCAAATTCTTTAGACACAAATTGTTTTCCATTGTCGGAATGGATGATATTGGGTACTCCAAACATATTGAAGACGTCTTCTTTTAAAAATTTAATGACGCTTGAAGTGCTTGCTTTTCGTAACGCTTTCAACAACACAAATTTGGACAAATGATCTAAGACAACAAACACGTATACATTTCCTAATTTAGACCTCGGATAAGGTCCTAAAAAGTCGATGTATATTTTTTCAAACGGACGATTACTACAATAAGACGTGACAATAGGAGGACGAGATACTTGATTAGACGCTTTACTTTGCTTACACACACTACAATTGGAGACGTATTCCCGAACATGCACAGTCATATTAGGCCAGTAGAAATAATTTCTAAGTCGGTTTAGGGTTTTCGCTATGCCACCATGTGCGGATTTAGGAGGATCATGAGCCTTCTTTATAATTTCCTCGGTTAAACCCGATGGTACCCAAAGAAGCCATGAATGTTCAGACATTTCTTCTTCGCCTAATTTTTTGAAAACTTTCTTATAAATATATCCGTCTTCGTACTTTAAGTCGGGAAGTTCGTCTTTATGGTTGTAAACCGTCTCGATGAGGTCTAAATATTCATCGGAAAGGAATTCCGCTGACTTCAAGTCAATTAACGGGGCAACGTCATCAAGAGCCAGAGAATCTACATGTACCCGAGAAAGAGTATCCGGTACTACGTGTTGACTTCCTTTACGGTGCTGTATGTCGAAGGTATAGGACTGTAACGAAAGACTCCACCTTGCGAGCTTGCCACTAAGGTCCTTCATGCTCATCAGCCATTTAAGGCTGGAATGGTCCGTTATGATCGTAAAGTCCATACCCTCGACATACGGCCTGAATTTCTTCACAGCCATCACCGCGGCCATACACTCCTTCTCGGTGACACTGTAGTTTCTCTGGCTTTTATTAAATTTTTGCGAGAAAAACGCGATCGGTACCTCCTCTCCTCCCTCGTCCAACTGAACCAGTACAGCACCGATTCCCGCGTCAGAAGCATCACATTGGATGTAAAATCTTTTTGTGAACTCCGGGCGCGAAAGAACAGGTGCTGAGATCAACGCTTTCTTCAGATTCTCAAATGCCATCAGCGCTTCATCCGTCATGAAGAACTTCTCGCTTCTCTTCTTCAGCAGGTCAGTCAAAGGAGCAGTCAAAGTTGAGAAATCCTTTATAAATTTCCGATACCAGCCTGCCATTCCAAGTAGCCTACGGATCTGCCTAGGGGTTTTCGGGACTGGGAAATCCACGATCGCCTCTACTTTCGCCGGATCCGTTTTAAATTTCCCACCACCAACTATGAAGCCCAAGTATTTTAACTCTTTGAAGCAAAACCTTGATTTCTTCATGTTGATGGTGAGATTGGCTTTACGTAAGCATTCGGCTACTTCGCTTAGCAGGCTGATATGGGTTTCAAAATCGGGTGCCATGATGAGCAAGTCATCGAGGTACACGAAAACACGCTCCCTAAGTCGTGCAGGAATCACCTTGTCCATCAACTGGCTCAACCGTTGAGCTGCATTGCACAACCCAAACGGCATCACTGTGAACTGGTACAAGGGTCTTCCCGGTACCGCAAAGGCAGTCTTTTCTCTACTCTGTTTCTCCAGCGGAATTTGCCAAAAGGCCTCTTTGAGATCGATACTACTCATGTATATCGCGTCGGGGAACCGGCTGGTGAGTCCTTCGATGTGAGGAAGAGGGTTGGCGTTTTTCTTCGTCAGTGCGTTCACCTTACGGGAATCCAAACAGAGTCGGTTTTTGCCGGGTTTCCGTAAGAGAACCACTGGCGAACACCACGGGCTTTCACTTTCCTCTATCACACCAAGACTCAGCATCCGATCCAACTCATCGTATAACAAGGTTTGTATCGCTGGAGAGACAGGGTAGTGACGCTGTTTCACAGGGAGGGCATCTCCTGTATCGATGACGTGCTCCATCATGGTGGTCTTTCCAAGACCATCGCGCTCGAAACATAAAAATTTATCCTTGACTGCATCTAGCCTGGCCTGTTGATCGGAGTTTAACTGGTGAGCATTTGGAGAATCCGATTGTTCGTCAACCGAGATACTACTTATAATTCCCGGAGCTAACTGGAACACCCTCCAAAAGTCCACTCCAAGATAGATCTCCTGATCCAAGCTGGGAACGAGGAAGAAGGTCAACATCTCTTCTTTATTTTTATATTTAACGCTAATAGTAATTTTGCCCACAATTGATTGACTTTTTCCGTCAGCGGTCCTAACTCCTGAACAAAAGGGAGTAATAGGACAACCAAGTTGTTCAATCAACTGTTTGCAATTTTTACCTAATATGCTTACACTAGCACCGCTGTCTAGTAAGCCTAAAAACTCTCTCGAACCTATTTTAATTTTAGCATAGGGCCGAGGGTCGGATTCTAAATTTAAAATCGTGGAAGATATCTTCTTCGAAGTATCTTTCCGAGCCTTGAATCTCGCCCTAGCCTTTAAGATATTTTTTGAAGGTGTGCTAATTGCACTGTTAAAAATTCTTGCCCGAACCTTTTGATATTCCTCAAGACGGACATGTAACGGTTTGATTTCATATAACTTTCTTTCTTTTACTTCATCTTTTATAATCTCTCCTTTTTCTTCTCTCTTTAAAATTTGAATTTGGGTCTCTCCCTTTTTTGGAAGATCTTCTAAAATAACTTTATCATTTTCTCGGTATTCTTCTTCTTCCCTATTCTTTATTGGGGACTCTATTTCAGGGTGGTACGCGATTCCCCCAGAGCCTTCGCGTCCCTCGCTCGGTTTTCCGGATGGCATCGCGGACAACTCGGTGTTTTAACACCCTCCTGACCACACTTAAAGCAAAAAAGATTTCTAACATCGGACTCGCAGTCAAAATACGTATGTCCTTGAACCTTGCAGTTCCAACAAACTAAATTTGTTGTGTCTGCATATCGACGAGGAGGATTCTTGGAACGCGCACCTCCAAACTGATAAGCAGCGAGTTGTTCATCTGCCGGCTGATAATCATCTTCAAGTTCCAACTCGCTCACACCAAACTTATTGGGAGGCCTACCAGCTGGTCTCGGTAAATCTCGCTCTCTTTTTGGAAAAGCCGCTTCCGCTTCTTTGCAAACATAACGAAGCTGATCCAAGGAAAAAATCTGCTGCGGAAATACTAAGCTCCTAAGCTTGTCGTTCAAATTACGTTTTATGCTTTTGATTAGATCGGCTTCCGGAATTGGCCTTCTGAGTTGGTATCTCATTTTATTGATAGCAACAAAATATTCTTCACTACTTTCATAGGAATACTGTTTTCGGTCTAGGATATCATGCGCTATCTCTAGATCCGTCCTAGGGTTTTGGTATCTGCTTAATAACGCTTCTTTTAACGTTGGCCAATCAAAATCTTTGTCCACTTGGAACTGCCAGAACCAATCATACGCCGGGCCTGAGAGCAATTGGTGGAAATCTCTCAAGATTTCATTCCACGAGCAACCATATCTTTTCTGCATTTTTTCCAGTCTTAAAACGAAGTCTTCCACAGTAAGCTTGTCAGAAATCCCGTCAAAGTTCAGACCCCACTTGTCAACTTTGACCGGGGTTCTGAATCCTGAATACACATATGGATTAATCACTGGAGGTGGAAATGGAATTGGAGTGTAGGGGGTCTGATAACCCCCAAAAACTGGTTGGTTAGCCTGCTGTTGAAAAGGCCGTTCAGTAGTGACCGGAGGTGGATTTGGTCTACGTTGTCCTACTGGAACAAACGCACTTCTACTTTGGTTACCCGAACGATTTGGTAACCTAGGAGGAGGACCTACAGGCACTGGATTGGATATCGGCGGTGGTACCGCAGGTTCTCGAGACGGCGGCGGGTTATTCGAGTTCGGAATAGCTAAAGAAAGCTTTTCGAGAAACCCACTGAGCTGCCGTTCGATTTGAGCGCTTACGTGAGCTGTTATGTCCCTCTCCAACTCCTTTCTACAGGTAGATATGCCTTCAGCTATTCCTCTGTTTATCATGTGCTCTAAATTTTCAGGACTAATTATTCTTTGTTTCGTTTTAGGCAACGTTCGAGCAATACTCTCCAGAATCCCTCGGGAACCCTGGTTGGATGAAACACCTTGTGCCCCACCATCATTTTCCCTAGCGGTGTTTGGCCTAACGGTGTTGTCGAAGGTCCCGAACATTTCAGGTGCAAGCGATGCTTCTAGATCTCCAGCACCGCTAAGATCGCTGTATGAAGGAGCAGATAAGGACCCCGTATGGACACTTGTGTTTAGGATGCTGGGAGCGTTAACTCCTGAGGTATCCACTTGCTGATATGTGGATCGGATGTGCCTGTCGGAGACCAAGGGAGAATGTAATACTTTTTGCCTTACTCTAGAATCTAAGTTTTGAGTGGCTGACCTAGTAATTGCCCTACTTTCTTCTTCTATTTCAGCGTTCCTGATCAGCTGCTGAACGCGATCTTCATCATTTCCCTGACGTGCCATTTTAATTTATTCAACAACAAAACTGGATACAAAAACAACAAAAAAAAAAGTGGTGAGTTTCAAAAAAAATTACCTTAGCTAAGAGACCTAATTTCTTCGCTAATACAAAAAACTGTAAACTATTTAAAAAAACTATTTGTAACAAAAAAAAATGTAAACAACTAACCTCACGAAAACGAAAATGTCAAAAAAAAAGAAAAAATAAATAACTAATGTAATGATGAAAAAAAACGTAAATTAACTAAACTAGAATAAGAAAAAAAATGAAAAAGATAAATTGAGAAAAAAAAACTAAATTAAGAAAAATAAATCAATCAAGAAAAAATCAAAATGTAAACTTAACGAAAACTGTATACCAAAAAAAATAATAAATAAATAAGATAAAAAAACTGTAAACTGTAAACTTGATCAAAACGAAATATACTATTGTAACGAAAAGATATATAAATAACGAAAAGTTTAATAAATAACCAGAAAAACAATAAATAACGAAAGAAAGGTTTAATAAATAACGAAAAAAAACTTAACTAAATAATGGAAATAAAAAAAAATTAAAGAAAAATATTGTAAATAAATAACGAATTTTTCAAAAAAAAACTGTACTTAAACTCACAAAATAAAACCTGTAACTATATGAATGTAAATTACTAACTAACTCAAAAAAAACAGAAAGAATTCTTATTTATGAAAAGTTTACGTAACTTTCCCTAAAAAGTATATAGCTATAAATAATTTAATTTCTGTTTTAACTCTTCCAAAAAAACTAACAAAATTAACTGCAAACAATAAAACAAATGAATATATAAATTAACGAACGTTCAAGTTTTTTTTTTTTTTTATGAATCTTAAAGTAATTTTTCTTCTGAAAAAGAACTAAGACCTTACAAACTATAAATGTAATTGTATAAATTTTCAAAAAGTATTTTCCAATTTCAGAATTTTATATAAATAAAAAAACTGTATTGAAATTTACTTAATATATGTATGAATCAAACCAAAAGAAAGTTCTGTTCAACACAAACGAAAACAGTTAAAATGAACCAGTTTTCAACAAAGAAATTTATAACACGGAAAAAAAGTATGGTAGAACAAAACTTAATATTATAGTTAAATTTATTTATGTTATAGAAAACAACCTAAATTTAAAATGAATGCGAAACAAAAGTACATATAAAAAAACAATAAGTTCAGTAATCCTCTTAGTTGGACTTTAAAGTTCTTTTCACAAAAAAAAACTCCAACCTGTAAGAAAAAATGTTTTAACAACTAATAATACGAAATAAGAATCTATAACAGAGCAATCACACAAAAGCAATAAATAACAACCAAGGTTGGAAAAGTTTAGATTTTAAGATTTGTATAGTATTTGTATTGTGAGTTTATTAAATTGTAGGTATAAACGTAGTTTTAGGTTTAGGGTTTTTGATTTCATAAGCATTCGGGGTGCTTTAGGTAGCTTCATGACGACATAATATGACCCTACTAACGACCTCGCTGAAAAAACAAGACATCAGACGGACAGACTAAACTTCCCCTGATGTGACCATGATAGGACAGGAAAACTACTAAAAACACAAACAAATTACGTTACAAAGTTTTTCCCTTACCGTTCCCGCAATTCTAGACTGTCTCTAGGGACCTTGCTAGAAGACATGAAACGGTAGGATAAAACTCACACAAAATTTTGGAACGATGATGTCGGACTACACGTCTCGCACAATCAATCGTCCAAGTAGAAAAAGACGAAACTAGGAAATGAAATTGAAAAATTAGAAAGAAAGAAAAGTAAAAAAAGTAAGGATGGGAATAGGTAAAAGACAAAACGAAAATGTACTGACTGACCTTACTCAAGCTTTCGCAAAGGAACGTCGCGATACACCTAGGTTCGCCTGTGGCCTTCCTGGTGCAGACATACGCCCTTTGCAAAAACTTCAGTAATACCAGAAAGAACATTACACTCATTAACCGCGGTCACTGTGAATTTTCAAACTCTCGTCGCGATACGCCTAGGTACGCCTGTGGCCTTCCTGACGCAGACATACGAGGTTTAAAAATCCACAGCAAGTTTGGTTAGGACAATACAACAAAAAAAAACTAAAACTAGTACAACATAAACTAATTCGCCAAAAAAAAATGTTCCAACTAGGTTGGAACACCCTTTAACGACGTTGGGCGCCATTTTGTTGCGAATGCACACCCTATAAAAACGTTGGGCGCCATTTTGTTGCGAGGCAAGAGGAGGTGAGGAGGTGGGTGAAGTAGAAGGGTAGGATAAGGATGAGGTAGGGAAAAGGGATAGGAAGAGTTTGGAAAGGGTAGGTAGGAATGCTAAGCTCCGGGGGACGCGGCCTGCTAGCGGTGCACGGCATCAGCTCGTCGGACGGGGGGGATCTTGCCCCCGAAACTTAACCTCGCCTGCAAGCAAAAACACATATCAGGCCAAGGAAGGAGGAAAGGGAAGGAAACATAATCGGACGGACTATGGCACATCAGGGCACTGCGGATGTTAGTGCAGTGAGGCCATTACCCACCCTACCTGTAGGTGTCCGCGGCCAGTGTTGGACACCCCCAAAATAGATGGTCAAAGATCGGGTTCAGGTCATCTTAGGTCCACTCCGCTACCCTTGGCACCCCTGAAAAAAAACCTCAGCACAACATTGCTTCGCTGGTGCGAAACAACAAAAAAACAATCTTCTTCCTTTTTGCAGGCGTTTTGCGGAAGTTTATTTAGTTTCACATAATATTTTAATTATTTATTTTAAAGTTTAATTAAGCAAAAATTTACCAGAATAATGACCAAAAGACTAGACTTAAATTAAAACAATAAATGAAGAGAACAAAAAAAAACAAAAATGGTAACAAAAAAAACAAGTTTGGTAGTCCTACGACCCTACTACGATTCTACTGTTTCGTAGAGTTACCCTTTGCGGTATTTTAATTTCTGTTCCTTAAAACGATCGACGGCGCCCTAATTTCCTACCTCTAAAGAGCTCTCAGGAGGTATCTCTTAGGACCCTATAAAACAAAACTTATGGGACCGAACACGCGACTTACACCAACCGTTTTTTTCGCACCTCACAATCACGATATAAGAAAACAAATTAGAGAGATAAACAAAAGAAAAAAATAAACACTTCCACGCCAAAATTAACAAAATTCAATAAAATAAATTAAACAAAATTAATTAATTAATTAAATTAAGGATTGCAAAAAAAACTTAAATATAGGACAATCACAAACACAAAAAATATATAATATATATTAAATAGAAGGTTTAGGGATCGTTATTTCGGTTTTAGGAATCCCTTTCTAGGTTGAACTCCAGGAATTTTTTTTAACTAGTTCTTCTTTTGGTCAGGTTAAAATTTTCTGTCTTTTATATTCCTTTTTCTTTGGTTCTTTAATTTTTAAATTCCTTTTTTTTTTCCTTCAATTTCTTTTCTATTTTTACTTTCTTTTCCAATTTTTAACTTTCATTTAATTTCGATTTTTCTATTTGTTTCATTAATTTCAATATTTTTGTTTTAAATTTCCTTTTTTTTTTCTTCAATTTTTCTTATTTTAAAATTTCCTGTTCTTTGAATTTTTAAATTTCCTTTACTTCCACTTTTTCTTTAAGTTTCCTTAAATTTCAGGCGGCGGCCCCGCTCTCCGCGAATAAATTCGGGCCGCCGAGAATTACACTAGCATACAAAAAAAAACAATAAATAGCTTTATAGACTAACAAAAATCTTATCGCACTCACCACCTTTTCCTGTTTTAAGTTTATTTAGTATTTTAGATTAATAGTATTCCGCCCTCACTTTATTTTTCACGGATTTTATTTTACAATCACTTTTTTTTCTAAAAATAATAACATCAAATTTTTATTTTATTTTATATTACTTAAATCCAAACAGACAAATAGTAATTTACCACAAGGTCCGATTTGCAACGGATTATTACACCTTTTTTTTTTATTTTAATTTAAATTTAAATTTGTAAGGCACTTCCACCCTACTATATGGTAACCGACCAAATGTGGGTAAGCTGAAAATACTACCAAACCAACACAGGCAAAAAGTATTCGGGTGATGTATTTGTACCCCTAACAGGAACACATCATCCGATCCCCATATCCACACAGTGTATATCTCCACCAACATCATCACACTCAAATAGTGGGACCCTACGTAGGTATTGGTATACTTCCAACAAAATAGGGGTCTCAGTGTCCCAAAAACCAAGGAGGTGTTCCACTGTTTACCAAGGGGAGACCTGTAGAACAGGCCCTCATGCGACCAGAACATTACAAAAATCCGTACACTTAATTAAAAAGTAACAACACAATAAATAAATAACAATCACCTAACTAATCACCTAAATTAAAAATCACCTAACCCCCAGCAATGACAACGAAAACTAAACATGGACATAAAACAAACTATCATTCACATGCAACTTAACCCGTCACCCAACTTCAGAGACAGAACACAAAACAGAACTCACTTTTACGAACCGACCTATTGCTTTCCAATGGAATTTCCATTGAGAACAACAACTACTAATGACAGCTACGAAACTCAAAATTACCAAACAAAACATAAACACCATTTAGGTAAGTATCAAAATTATTTTCTTGAAATAAATTTTAGTTTAGTTATTCTCTTATTTTCTTATTTAGGATTGAGGTGGTTCCTGACCAGGCGTTCACAACACCATGATGACGTTTTGTCCAAGACGTCGTTGTTCAATGTCCTTTTTTGATGACAGCATATACTTGGTCTTGCCCTCATTGACCACTAAACCCATCTTCTTCGCTCCCGTCGCAATGCTCAAAAACGCTCCACTGACATCACGCTTTGATCTTCCAATTATGTCAATATCATCTGCGTATCCGAGTAATTGGATGGACCTTTGGAAGATTGTGCCTCTAGTGTTGACGGTTGAGTTTTGCACAATTCTTTCCAGAACGATGTTGAAGAAGTCGCATGACAGTGCATCGCCTTGTCTAAAACCTTTTTTGACATCAAATGCATCGGTGAGATCTTTTCCGAACTTGATGGAGCAGCGTGCATTCTCCATCGTCATTCTGCACAAACGGATAAGTTTGACAGGGATGCCAAAACTAGACATTGCTCTGTAGAGCTCTTCCCTATGGATACTGTCATATGCGGCTTTAAAATCGATAAAGAGATGGTGGTATCGATTTGAAGCTCCTGGGTTTTTTCCAATATCTGCCGTAGTGTGAATATTTGGTCGATAGTGGACTTCCCTGGTCTGAAGCCACACTGATAAGGACCTATCAGGTTGTTGACGAACGGCTTCAGACGTTCACATAATACGGCAGAAAGGATCTTATATGCAATGTTAAGGAGACTGATCCCTCTGTAGTTGGCGCAATTTAGAGGGTCTCCTTTTTTATGTATCGGGCAAACTATGCTGAGATTCCACTCATCGGGCATGCTTTCTTCCGACCATATTTTGCAGATGAGTTGGTGCATGCTCCCTACCAAGTCATCGCCTGCTGCTTTAAATAGTTCGGCAGCTATGCCGTCAGCTCCAGCAGCTTTGTTTGACTTCAGTTTAGTTATAGGTATCTTCACTTCGTCAAGGTCGGGTAGGCGGAATTGTTGATCTGCGTCGCCGAGGTTGAGTGGTTCTATCTCCCTTACAGCGGAATTCGATTCGTCATCGCCGTTATATAATTTGGAGAAGTGGTCTTTCCATATTCTCAACATAGACTGCGGTTCTATTTAATTTAAAATTAAATAATTTTAGCGCTGTTATTTAATTACAATCATGTTGGCAAATAACTTAAATGCAATTTTAGCCTAATGTTGTGTCTGTAGATGTAACGACTAAATACAGCTGTTCAAAAATTAGTTAAAATGGCTACGTTCAATCTCGTGTTGGATAGGGTATCTTGGATAGGTGGATTTTTAGATACCTTGTTGAACGAGTTGGATAGCTGTATTGAGATAGCTGTCAAAAAATAAAAATAACTTTCAGCTGTTCACAAAAAGCAGAGAAACATTTAAGCTTCGAAGTCAAAATTGTTGTAAGATAAAACATAATTACCTTCTAAAATTCGGAGGCAAAAAGCTTCTTCATCGTCTATTATGTACAGAACATCCTCAAATACAACTTCAACTAACATTTTGTACCTTTTTGTTTACCAACAAATAGAAAAAGCTGAAATCAATTTTCAAGTTTCTTGAAATTCAACCATGTGTTGAATCAGCTGTTCTGTCAGATACCTACATACCCCAGAAATTCTTGGATACCTTTGGATTCCTTTTTTGACATCTCAGCTGTTTTTGATCAGTTGTTATTTTACACTTAAAACACTAACAAAAAGGTATCCGGATACCCTATCTGTCTGAGATTGGTCGCATTCGGAAAGCTAGTGGCTACGTAGCCGAAATTCAACTAGATTTGTGAATGCAAAACTTCACTACAAAGCTAGTCAATCCGGAACTGTCATATAAATGACAAATGCAAATATATAATACAGGAAACATTTGTGTTTTCAGTACTTTAAATAGTTTGTTTTGTTTTTAAATTCAATAAAACCGAATATAAGATATAATATGAGTGATTTTTATTTGTATTTAAATACTAAATGATTTATTTCATTTTGAATTCTTGTGTCCTTACCGAGCAGCTGATTGTGAAACGTCAAAACCAGTGTGCACTAACTTTGTAGCTGAAAATTTTACACTACGTCGGAGGGGAAATTTCAACTACTTTTGTAGTTAGATTTAGCCAATCAGAATCCCTTGACTACGTAGCCACTAGCTTTCCGAATGTGACCATTGAACGCAGCCAGTTTGTTATATTATAAGGTATACATACCATAACCCTGGAGTGAAAAGATTAGGCCAAAAAAAGAAAAACATAGTATGCGATAGGGGGTCTGTATCCCCCCTGTTAGGCCATCAAATATTGGAAAACAACGGCAACACCTACATTAATGTGATATAACTTTTCTTAGACCCAGAAACCCATTCTTGCAGTAACTTAAAAAAAAAATGCTGTCTTTGCCCACAGTTTCAGAAAAAAAAATAATTGTAAGTCTTAAAGTTAAACAAAAAAGAATTGTTGTCTATTATTTATTTAACAACAAAAAGCCAAATCTAAAAATATCTACTATACTATTTTTTAGTCAAGTAGTCTTTTCTTTAGACATAAAGAGCCGTTTCCGTAAAATCAGTAGATCCAAATTTTTTTTAGGTGTTTATGACGTTGGTCTTATAAATAATCCATATCTTCGACCCCGACGTCTAATCCGACAAAACCGCGAAAATCTTTTTTCTTAGGTATTACCGATTTTAACCCCGATGGGCTAGTTTGTTCTAAAAATATATTCTTTAATTTCAAGACGAACGAATTTTCATCAACTTGAGCCCAAAACCTCAATCCTTCCTCTGTGTACCCAATACATTCCGAAATTTTGTATTTCCTTTTGAATGGTATAACCTTAAAAATAATGTCCCAAAAGACTTTGGTAAGGAAAAACGTTTTAGTTCTCGATTTTTGAATTCAAGTGTTAAAGTTATTATATTATTCATGATTTTTTTACAACTTAAAACTTCAAACGCATTTATGTACCTCAATACTGCATTTTTTTAATTGGCCGTAACTCAGACAAATGTTTAACCGATTCACTTGAAATTTTGAATAGATCTTGAAAAATACATTCTTCTTAGAAGTACATGGAAATTTGTCTTTTGTAAATCTTACGTACGTCTAAGACAGTATTTAAATGTGTCTAGAGCTGTTTTTAAGCCGTAAGTGGACGCTTAAAAAAGGAGACGTCTTCGAATAGAAGAATTGCACATTCGCTATTTTAAAATACATAGATCGCTTCAAAAAAAATTATTGAAAGCAGTGTAATTGACGTTTCTGTGATCTCAATCTTAGAATCAGCTAACCACCACCTCCTAAAAAGATTGATGTGATGTAAGAATAAGATAACGGCACCACTAATTGCTTATAAATTAAAATACACTTTCCAAAATTCGTAAAAAAAACTGCCGCAACATTATAAGTTAATTTTTAATATAAATCATCCCATGTAAACGAATGTAATATCTTGGGCACATGAACCACGTCTCAAATGGTGAATTTTTAAGACAAGTGTCTTCCTATGAATAAGAAACTTTGCACATAACCGAGACTCCAAAGAAGGAAATACATGCCCCAAACGACTTACTTTTCTCCCATTACCTTTATTTTTCAAAAAAGTAAATGTTCACATTAAAAACAAAGACTCAAAAAATTTGCAAGCATTATGTATATATATATTTTTATTAACTTCAAAGAAAAACAAAATAAAGACAAATAAACCTCGGAAAAGGTACAAAACTTTGTTTACAAAGTTAATTTTTTGTTTATAAATATTTGAAATTTTATTTCATTTTTTTTATAATAATTTAATTAACAGTCAGTTTTTCTTTTTCTTTTTAAATTAATCTCCTTCTTCTTTGTTTTGTTAGTTTTTTTTTTTATTTTATTTAAGTATCATCTTACAGAAGACGAGGAACTTTTTTTGTATTGTCCAAAATATTAGTTTATTAATAAAATTCTTTAAAATTTATTTTATTTTTCTCCCAATCACATTTATATAAAAGCCAATATAATTTTATATAAAAATTCAATTAACAATAAAACAATATTCTTTTGTCTTTATTCATTCAAATAAAAATATAAAATAAGAATGAGTATTTTTCTCAGAGTGGTTTATGAGTTTTTCGGTGCGGGATTTCTAAAAAGTGAGTTAGAAACGTTAAAACCTAAAACCCAAAAAAAAAAAAACTATAATCTACAAAATATAAAGTTTAAAAATTCGTTGTAAAATCAAATAGAAGAGAAAAAAAAAATGCGTTGAAATAAACGCGTCTTTTTTAAGTTTCTACAAGAAAAAAGATTAAGAATATCTCAAAAAATCTCAAAGGCAAGTGTATAACTCGAAAACGGGCAAACATAAAGAGAAAAACAATCTTGGAACCTGGGATTGGTTGCCTAAAAGTTTATAGAAATGCAAATAAATGGTGGGATAAGAACTCAATTCAATAAATGGATGGATTGGTTTGGTGTGGAGTGGAGTGATCTTGATCGATGCGATGGTTAAATGGAAGTGGTGATTCGATGATGAGTGTAAAAATACGTTGAGCGAAGAACACTTAGTGTATTATGTTAGGATTCACCTCTGCAGCCTTTCCTTTTCTTTTCTTTAAGTAACAAACATTTTCAAAACACAAAAAAAAAATACAAACTTAGTAATAGAAGAAAAACGAGATTAAAAGCTTGAGGAACTGTCGTGAGTAACAATACGTTCGAGTAGGACTAGAATATTGTGTTAAGGCGAAGCGAGTAGGCCCATTGCCATTCTAAGGAACATTAGTCGTTGTGATGTATGATTTTGTGAAGATAGAACAAGTGAGGGCTCGTCTGTTGAATGCTGCTGGGTGAGAACTTCTTGACTTCTATCTACTTCTTTTCCGGTTGTGCGGGTTGTGGTGGTTGTGCTGGTGGTGGAGCAGCAGCAGCAGCAGCAGCATTAGCTTGTGGCTTTTGTTGGGGTTGTGGAGGTTGTGGGGACTTTGCCTTTTGCTTTGGCTGCTGGGGCTTCGGGGAGGCCTGTTTGGGTTGTTGTGCTGGCTTAGGCGTTGGTGGCTCTAACTTTGCAGGAGTTGATCCGGCTGCTGCTGCTGGAGCTTTCACAGGAGAACCAGGTTCTTGTTTAACTGGTGAAGCTGGTGGCGCTGGCTTTTGTTGAGGCTGAGGCTTAGGAGCGGTTGCTGGTTTCGGGGACGGTTGTTTTGGTTGTTGTTGCTGTTGTTGTTGTTGTGGCTTAGGGGAAGGTTGCTTGTCCTGAGGTTTCGGTGTGCTTTGTTTTGGTGGCTGCTGCTTGGCTGGACTGCCTTGTTTTGGCCTTGGCGATTGTGCCTTGTTATTCTTTTGCTGCTGGTCGGGTTTTTTGGCGGCTTCAGCTACTGGCTCGATTATTTTCGGTGACTCAGGTTGCTTCGGTGCTTCGGGTGACTTTGGTGCTACAACTGCTGTTGGGGCTGGTGCGGCAACAGGAGCAGGAACATCAGCAACTGTAGGCGATGGCACTTGATCAGATGATTCTTGCGATTTAATAACATCAGCTAGTGTTAATGGCTTGACTTCAGGTTTTGATTGTGCTGCTGCTGTTGGAAGAGAAGCTGGGGCGTCTTTTGGCGCATCGGGTGTTTTGGGAACTTCAACTGGTTTTGCAGCAATAGGTGTCTTTGGTGCTTCTGGTGTCTTGGGTGCTTCAACTGGCTTAGAAGCTTCAACTGGTTTTGGAGTTTCTGGTGTCTTAGGAGCTTCCACTGGTTTAGGAGCTTCAACTGGTTTTGGCAGTTCAGGTGTTTTAGCTACTTCAGCCGGTTTGGCGGCAGCGGCGGCGACGGGGGCTACAGCTGCTACTGGCTTGGGTGTTTCTGGTGTTTTTGCGGCTTCAACTGGCTTAGGAGCAACAATTGGTTTCGGTGAATCGGGTGTTTTTGGTGCTTCGGTTGGCTTTGGAGCTACAACTGGCTTTGGAGATTCTGGAGTCTTTGCTGCCTCAACAACCTTAGGAGCTTCGGCTGGTTTAGGTGTCTCTGGTTTCTTTGGAGCTTCCACTGGTTTTGATTCTTGAGCTGGTTTTGGAGTTTCCGGAGCTGATTTTGCAGCTTCTGGAGTCTTTGGAACTGCAACAGGTTTGGCACTTTCAACTGGTTTTGCTGCGGTTGGAGATTTGTTAGCAGCCTCAGGTGTTTTTGGTGATTCGGCTGCCTTGGGCGCGGGCTTTCTAGTAGTTTCAGGCTTAGGTGGTAAACCTCCCTTCGACTCCGATGTTTTGGGACTTCTTGGTGATTTCTTCGGTGCGTCTGGTTGCTTATTTCCAGCTGATGTTGGTGTTAGGACGGCTTTCGGTGTTGATGGTTGTTTTGGTGGTTCTCCTGATTTTGGTGTTTCCACCGTTTTAGGAGTTTCTGCCTCCTTTGGAGGGATAACTAGTTTTAAGTCTTGCTTAGGTTTTGCTTCCTGTGCTTTCTGTGCTTCTACCACTGGTTTGGTGGGCTCCGCTACAGCCTTGGGAGCTTCCGCTGGTTTTGGTGTCTCCACTTGTTTTGGAGCTTCTACATTTTTAGGTGATTCAACTGGTTTGGCTGCCTGTTTAGGTGCCTCCGCTTGCTTTGGGACTTCAGCCGGTTTCGGTGCAGCCCCTTGTTGTTTAGGCGCTTCTGTTGGTTTAGGAGTCAATGCTGGCTTAGGTGTTTCTGCTGGTTTGGAAGCTTCTACTTTAGGTGCTTCAACTGGTTTGGCAACTTCAGTTGGTTTAGGTGCAGCCGCTGGCTTTGGAGCTTCTGCTGATTTAGGCGATTCTACTGGCTTGGCAGCTTCTACTGGCTTTACTTCCTTCACTGGCTGAGGAGCTTGAGCTACAACATCTTTTGGAGCTTCAACTGGTTTAGGTTTTTCAACTGGTTTTGGCGTCTCTACCGGCTTTGAGGCTTCAACCGGTTTTGCAGCGGGCTTTTCGGTTTTTGTTGCTTCGGCTGGTTTTGCTACTACTTCATTTTTGATTTGTGCTTCTTTCGGAATTTCTGCAGTCTTTGGAATAGTTCCTGTCTTTTTAGCTGCTTCCTGTACTACTACTGGCTTTTGCACTTCTATCTTCTCAGTTGCTTCTGGTTTCTTCTCATTCTCCGCCTTCTGAGCTGGTTTTGGTGATTTCTGACCATCGGCAGGAGACTTCTGTCCTTCTGAAGGAGTCTTAGCCACAGGTGCATCCGACTTCTTAGGAGCTTCTTTAGTAGGTTTCTTTGCTTGAACTTGTTCTACTTTTTTAGCTTGAATCTGTTCTTGTTTAACCTCAGCTGGGGCGGTTGCCGTCTTATTCACAGCAATTTCGGCTTCTTTAGGTTTATCCGCCTCACCTCCTCCCTTGCCCTTCTTATTACCCTTTCCTTGACCACCACCGCCACCACCAGCTTTCTGGTCTTTCTTTCCTTCATTTACATTATTTACATCGTTTTGCTTAATTGAGTTTTCTTTCTTTGTACTCTCATTGGATGGCTTATTCTTGTTGTCACCTTTCTTTCCCCCTTCCTTGCCCTTTTGCTCCTTCTTCGATGACTTGTTATCGACTGTCTTCTTGTCTGTTTCCTCCTCCTTCTTTAAACCGTCTTCATTGATTGACGACTTATTCTGACCCACATCCTTCTGTTCTTTAACGACTTCCTGCAACTCTTTGATTTCCTCAGCTAAAGGCACAATTACCGGATTGACCTCGTATTTCGAGGCCTCCTCAAAGTCACCCACCAATGTGGGCACATCGTCCTCCTCCACCACACTGCTGAGGTTCTTGTGTGCCGCATTGATGTTACTTGCAAATCGCCTCAACTGAACAACCGTGTCCTGGCCCAATTGTGGCAGAATTTCTGGCAACATCTCAACAATCTTCTTATTCTCCCCATGTCCGGTTATGGCGAATGTATTCGCCGACAGCGATGCCTGTGCCTTGGGATTATTGAAGTGAATGACGCTCAGATCGTCCTTGATGATGTTAACCTCTTCGATGCCCGGAATCGTGCTCACCGAGAGCTTCTTTAGGGAACTCTGTAACTTTTTATCATCGGTGGCTGCGGTCTGATGGACAACCTTCTTCTTACGACGTGGGGTACCTTTGCCACCGATTCTTACCTGAGCCTGAAGGCGTTTCAATTTCTCGACATTCATCTTTGAACTTTAAAAATTAAAAAAATGTGATGCTGGTTTCTCTTCTTAAAAAATGAAGAGTTTGAAAAAAGAAATATGGTGTGCTCTGCTGCTGGTGCACTGCACACACTGTAGCCTCAACTGCACCCGGCTGAACTTTATGGATTTTCTTGAAAACTAAAACGCCTTTCCAAATGAAAACTGCGTTTTAATGTTTCCTGTAATAAAATGTTTTTAATTCCACTTAATTTGTGGGCTGTCTTAACTTACTTTCAGAGAAATTTGGGTTTTCCTCGAGAATTTTCTCACTTGCACTTGGATGGATGGAAAAAATTTTCGCCAAAATGGCCGAGTGAAAGGAATTTTTCATACGATACAACTACCACGACGACAGACGAAGACGACGATGAGCAGTGAAGAGACGGTGCTATAAAGTAGAAGTAGAAAAGACGACGATGCGGCGAATAAATGAATACACCATGAGTTTTCCATTTGCCGATTGTCGTTTGCCGTCCCCCATCTAGCAGCATCATGAAAAAGGGGGGAGGACGACGACACAAATAGAATTTCCCAATCCCCCAAAGAAGAGACGAACAATTTTCATTTTCTCATTTTCTCAACGAAGCACACACAAACGCATTCACGATTTTTCCAATTTAAATTCAAACATTTCAAACTGAATCTATTTTTAAATTTATTTCTTTGCATCTAGCTTGTTAAGGGTCTGTTTTACATTGTTTACCATTTGGCGCATATTTTGAATGTTTATGGCTGAGAATGTCTCCTGGACGGTTTGGAATACTTTAAGCTCTTCCTGGACGACGTTTTGGATCTCGAGGTATTTGCTGTTCTCGGACTCAATCGCTGATATCATCACTGAGTTCTGGAATTGTTCACGCATCATCGCGAATCGGGTTTGCTTAGGATTTGATTTATTTATTCAGGGAGTCTGACTTACCTCAAGGAACTTTTTGTTCAAACTTTCGACTTCGTTTTGCAGTCTATTTTCATCCTCTTTTGTGTATCCTTTGGCGTGATTTAGATCCTGGTGAAGGAGGACATAATCGGGAATAGAAAAATTCTGTTCGTCAAGCGTTTCTATGGCCTCTAGGGTCTTCTCGAAGGAAGCGAACATCTTTTCGGATAAATCTTTCTGGAGGGCAATTAATTTGGCGGATGTTTCTTGGGATACATTTGACTTTTTTATTAAGGAATTTATGAAATGTTTGAGAAGTGTGTAGAGATGTTGTTTGATTACATGGCGTCCTAGGTAACACATGGGATTTTTACAGAATGTCATTAAAAATTGGAAAGAATAACTTACGTTCAAGTTTCATCTGTTGTACAGAGAAACCGAAATTTTGTATTTCATATTCGGCATTTAACATTTTTTTAGTGGAAAATTGTATTTTTTGATTTCACTTAGAAGAGTTTGTTTTGTTTGAATTTTTGAAAAAATTGTCGTTAAATTTTGACAGCAAGGGAAGAAAGAAGAATTTGCAAAACTTAACGAAAGGAAATTTTTGATTTGTCAAAGAGTGTGTTTCAAGATAAATAGATTAGAAAGAGTTCAGAGTATTAAAGACTTTTTTTTTGATTTGCTTGCTAACTTCAATTCAGTGGGTTAAGTTGTACTGAATTCAAATATAATTTTTCTATCACATCACATTTTTAAAATATAGCTCTTAAAAATGTGTATGACAACCAAAAACGGTATTTTTAAAGCTTAGGGTAGTACGAAGCTCGAGCTAGAATTTAGTTAAGGTATTTTTTTCAAACTTAAGCTAAAACCTAAGCTTAAATTTGACAGAAGAAGGTTGTGTAGAATATGCAATTGTTCTTGTGGCGACTATCCTTTTAGTTCTGAACTAAGCGATTTTAATAAATATCTATTTTATTTAAGAACGGGACAAAATAAACACATGAAATACAATGTGTTTCATAACATAACCTTTTTAGCAATCTTGTACTCCTACTCAACTCAACGGGTCCATACAAAATTTAAAGAGGGGCTGTTTTGAGATAATTTTTGTAAAATATATTTTTTAATTCATTTTAGTAGACGATATTATATGTTTTATTTATTTTTTAAAACAAATTGTTTGAGAAGATCCAACATTCCTCTTTTTAGCTACGACCTCAAATAATTTGTCAAAATCTAGCTTGTAATAAATGTACCGAGCAATTGGTTCGAAATATGAAATTTTAGCTAGATCTGAGTACCACTCTGGTAAAAGATATTTCTAAATTTAAGCTTGACTCAGTTTTAAAGAGAATTTTGTTTGTAAGCTTAATTTTAGCTTGAGCTGCGGACCATTCTTAAGATAAAACAAGACATTGTTCTAAATAATAATGGCTAAACCACAACCACGCTTTAGGTCGGTCGGGCTTTTGACAGGCCTCTTAGTGACTTCACGATATTTTACGATATCTTGTGTCATAAAGCGCGACCTAAGAATTTCTTAAGTAATGAAGATTGAAATCTCGGGCGTTGAGAAGAAAGTTCACTTAAGTTTAATGGAAGACACTTCTATTACACACAGAATCTGAAATAAAAATATCAGCTGTCAAAGCACTAAAAAATAGATCTATCTATTCGGGTGTTCACCTTGAGCTTCCTATCAAGAGCGAGCACAAACCTTGAGATAGCATTTAAGATTGCTTCATAAAAGTCCATGGTTTCTATTCAATATGTCAAAGTCGGCACTACTGAATGCATGATTGTGGTTTGTCTTGACATGGCTATAAATTGCTTCACTAACCAATTCCTATTGGTATTAGTCGCCTCTATTAATTAATATTTCTGAGACCTCACAAATATGAATAATTTTAAGCATTCACATGAATCCAAAACATTTGTATACGTTTAGGTTTAACTAAGCGTTTGACAATTCTACCGGTTACTAATAACATCTTGAAAAAAATCAAATCCAAAAGTGAGTTTTTTTGCCTTTGCAGACGTGTTTTTCAGTTAAACTCAATTTCTAAACTCTACCGTTACATTACAGCTGTCACTTTTGAAGGTGTCATCTTTTGCCATATGTCAAGTTGAAACTGCGTCATTATACGTTTTAAAATTGTTAAAACTTACTACAAAAATACGTTTCGTGCCATACTTTACTTTTGCAATAAAAGTTTTCTGGCCGTAATCATTATAGGCCTTCAAAATCTTTGAGGCCAAGTCAAAGATAAAGTCTCATCAATCGAATAAAGATCGTAAAGATGGAATTCGACAAGGACACATATCCATGTTTAAATTAGTCCTGAAAAAATTGTAATAAAAAGGTTGAAATCATTTTCCATTAGACATGACATAACTTCATTTTACCAATGAAATGTTTTCTTTTAAAAAATACTGTTCTTTTTTTAAATATCAAAAATCCATCATTTAAAAACAGTCAAAGAAAATATATTCACTCTGAATACGTTCATTATTCGATAACATCGCTGTTATCGGTAGCGCACGTTTCCCTTTGTTTTGACTTTTCAAAACTGTCAAATAATTTTTTTTAGTGCACAGTTTGTGCACGTTTCAAGAAAGTTTTTAAAGTTTTTCGTTTTAATTTTTTACGAAATTCCACAAAAATGTATCAGAACCTCTTCAAAAAACCACGAATGACCGATGCTCCCGTCGAGGAAGCCCCATCATCTGGCCCACACACAGTACAAGCCCGTCTAATATCAGATACTGGAGAAGAAGCGGGTCCTCCCATCGATCTACCCTCGGGAATCACAGTCGAACAACTCGGTCTCATCTGCAATGCTCTGCTCAAGAACGAAGATCCCACGCCGTATTTGTTTTTCGTCAACGAAGACGAAATCAAACAGACGCTCGACAAAACCCTCGACCTGAAAACCATCGACACAGAAAATGTCATCGACATCGTCTACCAACCTCAAGCCGTGTTTAAAGTTCGCCCAGTCACCCGATGCACAAGTTCCATGCCAGGTCATGCAGAAGCGGTTGTCTCGATTGGATTCAGTCCGGATGGACAGCATTTGGCAAGTGGTTCGGGGGATACGACGGTCCGTCTGTGGGATCTGAACACAGAGACTCCACATTTCACTTGTTCCGGACACAAACAATGGGTTCTGTGTGTCTCGTGGTCACCGGATGGGAAGAAACTCGCCAGTGCATGTAAGGCAGGAGTCATACTCATCTGGGATCCCGAAACTGGCAAACAAGTCGGAAGACCACTCAACGGACACAAGAAATGGATAAATGGCTTGAGCTGGGAACCCTATCACATGGACCCAGAGTGTCGAAAATTAGCTAGTGCCGGCGCTGATGGAGATGCCAGAATTTGGGACACTGTCTTGGGTCATTGTCTCATGGTCATAGCTGGTAAGAGGTTTCTTGTGTATTCAAAGGTTTGGAAATATAAATATTCTTGTTCTAGGTCACGGAATGGCAGTGACTTCTGTAAGATGGGGTGGAGCCGGTTTGCTATTCACATCCTCCAAAGACCGAACTGTCAAGATGTGGCGTGCTGCCGACGGAGTTCTATGCAAAACTTTCACAGGTCACGCTCATTGGGTCAACTACATCGCCCTCAGCACAGACTACGTCCTCCGAACTGGACCCTATCATCCCGTCATGGATCGAAACAAGAAATATTCCCAAATTCCAAGTAAGAACTTTGATACTTTTCCCTGAAAAAATAACTAAAATAAACAAAACTATCATAATTTCAGAGGAAGAACTAAAAGAGATGGCCCTACAGCGCTTCAACAAAGCCTGTCCCGATGGCGTGGAGTCTTTTGTATCCTGTTCCGATGATTTCACTCTCTACCTCTGGCGATCGAATCAATCAAAGTGCATCGAACGCATGACTGGCCATCAGAATGTCGTAAACGATGTGAAGTTCTCTCCCGATGTCAAGTTCATCGCCTCAGCTTCCTTCGACAAATCCGTTAGATTGTGGCGAGCTCAAGATGGAAAATTCGTAGCTACATTCCGAGGTCATGTTCAAGCTGTTTACACTCTGGCATGGTCAGCTGATTCGAGGTTGGTGCTAAGTGGAAGCAAGGATTCAACGTTAAAAGGTGAGAAAAGATTAAAGGAACCTCAACAAAAACAGCTATCTTAAAATATATTTGTCTCCTCCCAGTTTGGAGTGTCCAAACCAAGAAACTGGCCCAGGAACTGCCTGGTCATGCGGATGAGGTATTTGGTGTCGATTGGGCACCCGATGGTTCGAAAGTAGCTTCTGGTGGAAAGGACAAAGTGGTTAAACTGTAAGTTCTATTGGCAAAACGTTGTTCTCTCAATTGACTTATTTTTGTTTCTTCTTCTTCAATCCAGGTGGCAGTACTAAGACGGAAACATTGACTTTTTAAAAACTGTTCTTTTTTAATTTATAGAAAAAATAAAGCTTTTATTTTTATAATCTAAAAATACTACAAACAGTTTCCTTAACTTATATGTCCTTCCACTCTGGGGAACCCAAAACAGGTTCCTTGTCGAAATACTCCTTAGGAACGGCTCCATCGGATTGGAGGGCTTTGTGGGCAGCAAAGAATCCCAGAGCGATGCATTCCTCCTCAGATTTTCCACGTAACATATTTGCAATGAAGCCACTCGAGAAACTGTCTCCAGCTCCAGAGACATTGACGAGTTTTGTGATTTCCTCGGTGGGATAAAAACGAATGGAACGTCCAAGAATCTTCTGATCTCCGTCGATGTCAAGTAAATTCTGGGTCTTTCTGCGATCTACGATAACTCCATGGGCTCCCAAGGTGAGTAAAATGCAATGGAAATGCTCATCGATGGATTCAAGAACTTTTTTGGCAAATGGAATCAGTTCTTTGTGGTCACTGGGAATGGTCAGCTCTTGTCCTGTCAAGACTCTTGAAATCTCAACTAATTCGTAAAGATTTGGTGAGATGAATTTGATCGCTTGCCAGAGATCTTTTGGGAGGGTGAATGGCTTGCCAGCTATTCGCATGTCAGTGGTTTCAAAGAAGACAGGTTTCTTGTGCTTTTGGGCGAGTGTCAAGAGTGCTTCTACCGATGGCAGAGGCAAATTAGCGTCCATCACAATGAGAGGAGCTCGGGTAAGGATGTGTTCGTTTTTGGAAATCAGCTCCGGGCTGATAGATCCATGAATTTCCATGTTTCCCATGATCAGTTTGCAATCTCCACATTTGTCAAAAATCACCGAACAGAGCGATGTGGATTTGCTTGGGTGCTGGAAGATTCCAGTGGTCAAGGGTTCCGGGATGAGGTTGAGGAGACTCTTGCCCAGTTCATCACTGCCAATGGCAGATATGAATTTAGCTGAGCCATAAAGTTTGTAGATTCCTTCGGCGAGATTTCGACCAACTCCACCGGCGGTTTGCTTAACCTTCACATCGTAAGTAGCTCCATCAAGCTGGAAATCATCCTGCAAGGTCATAGAGAGATCGAGAATTGACCCTCCTATCACAACTGGAGGGTTTTCTGTGTCATGGGTTTTTGGTGTCGAAGGTTTGGAGTAGGCTTTGGCTATTTGTGCGGCGACTTTGGCGTTGTTTCTAATCAATGCCATGTTGGAGACAAGACTCTTTCCTTGAGTCAGTTTGGAGATGGCAGCCAGGAGGAAGGGAGTCACAGCTTTTCCTTCGATTCCTTGGGCTTTGGCGTCGAGTAGAGCTTTGTTAATAGCTTCATCGATTTCTTGTTTGTTCATAGAATACTCGGCAGGAACTGGAACTGCAATGAGCATTCCAGACTCGAGCTTGAGATCAATCAAGGCATGGACAAGTTTGGCGGCATCTTCAGGGGTGTCTACATTGTACGGGACTTTACAACCACTATCGGTTGTGTAAAAGTCAGGAAAACGTCCTCCTGGACTACCAAAGGTGCTTACACAAACTCCCTGAGTCTCGAGAAACTCCAAGGTTCTTGGAATGTCCAAAATCGATTTGACTCCACTGGAAACAACACAAACTGGGGTTCTTCCCAGTTCGACAAGATCTGCCGACACGTCCATTGTGTTCTCGCCTTCTCGATGGACTCCACCAATCCCACCTGTCGCGAATATTCGAATGCCAACCATATTGGCAATAATCATTGTTCCCGCCACAGTTGTCCCCCCAGACAGAGAATTCCCGACCAAATAAGGTAAGTCTCGACGGGAGCATTTTATGACATTCTTGGGATCTGTTGAGGCGAGTTCCGCTAGGTCGTGGGAGCTCAGACCAACTTTGATTCTGCCATTTAGGATGGCAATTGTGGCTGGGGTTACTCCCTCTGAACGGACAATTTCCTCAACTTCCAAAGCTGTTTCTAGATTTTGTGGGAAAGGCATTCCATGAGTGATTATTGTCGATTCGAGGGCAACGACGGGTTGATTTTTGTTAAGGGCACTTTGAACTGTTGGATGGACATCTGTGAGGGATTTACGAGTTGTGAACGAACGACGAAGAGGTTGGAGCGAATATTTAAGGTTACGGAGGAGGTAGGCCATTCTGAAATATCAATGAAATGGTGGTAATGGTAATGGTGGGAAATACGTTGTGATACAAATTTTACCTGAATATTAACACAATTTAATAAAAGAGAAAAACAAATAAAGGATCTTTTTGAAAATAAATAAAATCAGCAGGGAAACAAATTCACCGTAACAACTACACACTACCAAATGTTTTGTTTATTACTTTTCATTTCAATTTTAACTGTCAAATGTCAGAAAATAATTGGGTATTGTTAGAATAAAAAAAGTACTAGATTTTTAGTGTAATGCCCCGCTTACACTTATGAAAAACTTCAAAGTTTATTCAGTTTTGTTTTACAACAATGTTTAAAATCTATAACAAATTGCATTTAGATGCATTAGTGAGTAATTTAAGTAGCAATTCAGAACGTTTCTTAAAAACACTTCATAGATGAAAATTTTCGAATTGTGTTCATTTTAATTTACAAGCAATCAGACCTATTGACATCTTCTTTAGGGTGTTTATTAGTTGCATGTAAAGTTTTGAAGGTTGATGTTGATGATTTTTGGTTTGACAGTTCAATATGTCAAGCTGTATTCAATTCATCATGTATCTTTTAGCTCCAGAAAAAGCGTCAAGTTATGAAAATTTACTTTACAATATGCACGCTAAGTTTACAGAGCAATTCACCAATTTTACGTATTTAGTGATGAAATAAGCAAATTTATCGTATATGAAACGAAAATAAGCCAATTTCGAATTACCATAACATCCATTCAAATTAAATGTTTTGTGCTGTTCCTTTCGAAATGAGGAACTGGCTGCTGTACGGTAAATGGCGCTAGCCATACTGACTGACTTGTTGTCAACTCAAAATAGATGACATTTGGCTCCAACAGGATGATGCAACTTGTCATATACCAATTCGGCGATAACTTCATTTACAAAAGTGGAACTGTTGTTAAAAGAAAGATTTCTGAGTAGGACCTGTTAAGAGATACTAAATTGGTGAATTTTTGCAATTAAAGTTTCAGATTGGTTTTTGTGTCATAATGAACCAATAATCTTTTCCGTTTTTTACGTTTTGCAGCAAGATACCCTGTCATCGTTTGGTTTCCTCAGTGTTTGATCAATCCGTCACCATTGACGTATTGAAATCTTGACGTTTAGCAGCGCTTGTATTTTTCTGCGACATAATTTCTGGTTAGGTATAGTTCGTCATCAGTGAATCTGTTGTATGCTGCGTAGAGAGCAATTTACAAGCAGCCGAGACCTTTCAGGTTTCGCAAACGTAAAATAGCACAGAAAGATTTGAATAGAGGTCCGAATTTGGGGCAGATTACCGAAGATAATGAGCTTTACATAATTTTTTTTTAACATCCGTATCTGTACCAATGCATTGTTTGTTGCTACAACCCTTCTGATGATCAGCATAGTCTAAATGACTAAGTCACCATTCGATGCCTTGTCTTTCCGCTATACCAACACTGGCCGTCAAAACTTCGTCAACAGAGAGAAGAAAAAAGGATTACTCTTAAAATATCATCTCCTCATAGTAGTAGTGCAGGGTTTTCCAATAAGAGGTTTTATTTTGAAAAGCCCTTTTTTTTGGCAGATGCCAAAGTTGTTGCCTTTTTGGCGTTTGACAAGTAAGAACTACAAAAACGCATTAAAATAGTTAAAATTCACTAAAAAAAATGAACTATAATTTTTACACAATAGTTTTCGTGAAAATGTTATTTCTCCCTCTCTCTTTTGAATACAATGTCTGTTCCTTACTTTTTCTGCTATTTAATAAGGTTTGGACAAGTTCATATACAAAAAATAAAAAAGAACTTGTGACCTGTTATTGTTGGTCAAAAATTCTTTTTTATTTTTTTTTGTATCTATATGAATTAGTCATTAAAATTTTGTAGTGTCACGTTCACCTTAAGGTTATTTTGAAGTTAAACAATGCCCCCTTTATTGAGAGAATGACAGCTGTCACTCTCCGAACCATCGCACGTGTTGAAAAGAAACTCGCAAGTGAAATAAACAAAATAATGCAATTTTTATTTTTCCAAGACAAAAATTAGTAAAAAACAATAAAAATGTCACGAATAATTGTGAAAAATCTACCAAAAAATGTAAGGCCCACACAATAAAATGTATTTCCTTCAAAATATAATTTCAACTCTTTCAGATAACTGAGAAAAAACTCCGTGACTTGTTTGAAGCCCAAGGAACCATCACCGACATCCAACTAAAGTACACCAAAGAAGGTGTATTCCGACAATTTGCCTTCATCGGCTATCTCTCCGATAATGAGGCACAATCTGCCATTGAGTATTTCAACAATACCTGTATCCAAACAAGTCGAATTCGTGTAGAGACATGTGCTCCACTTGGTGCCGAAGAAAAACCACAATCGTGGAGTAAACATGCAAAAGATAGTAACGCCTTCCGCAAGGCAAATGGCATTATTGATAAGGAAAAAGCCGAACAGGAGCAGGAACAGCTGAAGAAGAAAAAGGCAAAGAAAGTGTCAAAGTTCGAGGAGATTATCGGAGACCACAAGGACGATCCCCAGTTTGTGGAGTTTATGCAGGCACACGATAAGAACCGAACTCTATGGGCTAACGATGCAAAAATGCTTGAAGATGGTGAAAAGGCAAAGAAAGAAGATTCCGACGACGACAATGATGATGGAGATGAAAAAATGGAACCCAAGAAATCAGATGGTAAAAAAGAAAAACAAGGCAAAAGTGTAAAAAAGGAAGACGATGGTGATAGCGATGACGGTGATGATAAAGAAGAACAGGAAGAGGAAGAGAAAGATGATGACAAAAAATTGGCAGAGAAACCCATAAGTGACTTGGAATATATGAAATCCCTGGTCAAGACATCGCCCACCAAAACTCCCCCAGCAAAGAAAGAAAAATCCAAAGTAGACAACAAGGATCTCTTCACAATCAAAATTCAAAACGTTCCCTACGCGGCTAGTCGTCAAGATGTCATCCGGTTTTTCAAACCCCTCAAACCCTACTCTGTTCGTCTGCCACCCAAACGTCACGGATTCGCCTTCGTGGGATTCAAAACCGAGAAAGACTTCAACACTGCCTTTTTGAAGAACAAAAGTTTCATCAAAGGCAAACAAGTGTTCTTCACCGATTTCACACAACAGAACAAGATTTCCCTAACCAAGGACGATACCAACTCGAGTACGACAGTTAGTGGGAAACAACTCAAATGGCAGGTGCAGGAAGAGGCGCTCAAAAACGAGGAAAACATCTCTGAGTCGGGGAAAATCTTCTTCCGAAATCTTGCCTACACCGTGGTGGAAGATGATTTGCAAAAACTTTTCTCGGAGTATGGTCCTGTGGCGGAGGTAAATCTTCCCGTGGATTATATCACCAGGAAGATCAAGGGTTTCGGAACGGTGACGTTTGTGATGCCTGAACATGCTCTGCAAGCGTTCTCAGCACTGGATGGGACCCATTTTCATGGTCGGATGCTGCATTTGATTCCCGGAAAGTCCTTTAATCATGACAAAGATGACGAGGCACAGGAAGAGGGTCTCTCTTGGAAGGAGAAGAAGGAACTCAAGCTGAAGAAAGCCGCTCAACAGACCTACAATTGGAACACACTGTTTCTGGGAGCCAATGCCGTTGCGGATGTTCTGGCTCGACAATACGAAACAACAAAGGAGAATGTAAGTTTAATCTTAACAAGTTCTTAGCTCACAACCTGACTGTCCTGATTTTTAGATTCTTGACTCACAAACCGGTGGATCTAGTGCAGCTGTACGCTTGGCTCTGGGAGAGACTCAGATAGTCATTGAAATGAAGCGTTTCCTCGAGGAGAACGGCGTGTGTTTGGATGTCTTTGAGTCTCAGACGGCAAAGCGTTCGAACACTGTCATTTTGGCAAAGAATTTGCCAGCCGACACGCAAGTATCCGACATCCAGCCACTGTTTGCTCAGTACGGACTGATTGCGAGGTTTGTGTTTCCTCCAAGTGGAGTGACGGCGTTGATTGAATTTGCAGATCCATCTGAAGCGAGAATTGCATTCAAGAAGCTTGCCTACAGCAGGTTCAAGCATGTTCCCTTGTATCTGGAATGGGCTCCAGAGGGTACCTTCAAAACTGAGGCCCCCACCAAGCCTAAGGAAGAAATCAAAAAAGAGGAACCCAATTTGCCAGAGACGAATGAAAAGAAAACAAAGAAACAATTGAAGCGTGAAGACAAAGAAAGAAAGGAAAGAGAACGCATTGAAGAGGAGAAGAAGCGAAAAGAAGAAGAGGAAAAAGCAAAGGCCAAGGCAAAGGAAGAAGCTAAAGCCAACGACGAGGATAGTGACGATATGGATGAAGATGAGCCGCCAGAGGAAGAAACAACTCTTTTTTTGAGAAATTTGAACTTCAAGACGAGAGAAGATGCTGTAAGGAATCACTTCAAGCACATGGGAAGAATTCACTTGGTGCAAATTGCAATGCGCAAGGATCCTGAGGATCATAAAAATAAGATACCTCTAGGCTATGGTTTCATTCAGTTTAAGAAGAAGGCTGTGGCTGAGAAGACTTTGAGACAAATGCAATTGACTGAAATTGAGGGCAATCAAGTGGAGTTGAAAAGGAGTGATAGGACAAATAAGTGAGTGGGATATTTTCTTTAAATGACTTTTAGGAAGAAACTGATAAAAAAGATTTTTGTTTGTCTTTGGTTTAGGAGCGATATTAAACCAACATCAACGAGAAAAACTACAAAGGCATCAAAACAAACTGGCACAAAGATTCTTGTGCGGAATATTCCGTTCCAAGCGAAGGCCAACGAAGTGCGGGACATTTTTAAGTAAGTAGCTTAACTTTTTCAACTTTATTTTATTTATACAAATTTGCTATTTTTTCTTTTCTTTTACAGAGCTTTCGGTGAAATTCGAACTCTACGATTACCTCTGAAAATGACCCCCGGCGAGGAGTCACATCGTGGATTTGGTTTCGTCGATTTCATAACGAAAAGTGATGCGAAGAAGGCCTTCGAAGCTCTTAGCCAAAGTACCCATTTGTACGGTAGACGATTGGTACTCGAATGGGCATCAACAACTGAAGACAATGTTGGCGAGTTAAGAAAGCGAACAGCCCAAAGCTATCAACGTTCCGAAGGACCAAATAAAAAAAGTAAAAAGGGACTATTTGATGACGGTCAAATAACCACCGAAAAAAATATAGAAGAAGATGAATAGGAGTAGAAGTATTTTATAAGAAAATAATTTAAATTAAATTTGTATAGTTAAAAATAAACAAAAATTAATAAACTGATTTACTAAATTAAGGTGGCACTACAGTCCTGTGTGAACTAAAGCATTTCCCAACAAACTTCTTTATATAGTTCGAAGAAGGCGAAAGCCAATGCAATAATTGAAAAATGGCAAACTCGCTAGCAAAACGATTCGCCGCGAATCTCATAATCAGGTCCCAGTTACTAGCTAGATTTTTGCAGTTACGCACTTCAAGTTGAGTGAGGTCACTTTCCACCTGATTCGTAGCCTTCCTATGGGATATTCATAGGGGAGATTTCTATGTGATCTACGTGACGCAGCCATTTTAGGCGTTAAACTTTTATTTTCCTGACTTAGTCCGTACTGTTCGTCATTCCATTTTCTTCTCCACTGACCGTGTGTGCATATGAGACCGTTGATCTTAAGACACTTTAGTTGCTCGGGAGATGCCTTTGCTACTCTGCTGCTTTGGGTGTTTTCAGAAACGTCGAAAATGCCAAAATAATTAATTGCAGACAAGAAATGTAAAAAAAGAATAATCAATAAGAACTTAATATTTTACTTTTATCTCACGCTCTTTCTACAGTTAACGCAGGTCTAAGTAAGGCAGATGTCTATGAAAACACATAAGCTGTTTTGGCACTGAGTGAAACCCAAGAAGGTGAGGATTCCAATCCTGCTGAATTTTTCTGGCTTCTTTCTCAAATTCCAAATCAGGACTTCCAACATCCAAAAAATTGCCTACCTGTGTAGGTACTTGTGATAATAGGATCACAATTTTTATTCTTTTTAAAAATAGAACTTTAATCAAGAATAAGGATAAAAGTATCGGACCCATAGCTAAGTTATAAGTAGCTCGATTTGAGCTGCAAAGAGGTTATCAAATAGAAAGAGCAGAAATTCCGGTGTTTTAGATCCAATATATTAAACTGAGGATAACCGGGAAAAACCTAATTAACTCTGGAAGGAATATATCGCCCATTTTCGAATTTCCTATAGACAGTAATAATTGTTGGTCCTTCTTAAGAAATATGAGGAATTCTTCCTCTTTCTGGTCTCAAAGCTTGTTGCCAAAAAAACTACAATTAATTGTAGCGATAATACTCGAAGCTCTTCATATTCGTTTTCGGACTCCCATCCCTCTTGAGATGTGACACTGCAACGACAAAATATCATATTTATTATTTGAAATTTGTATCTATGAGTAAATAGTTACAAGGGCTTCCTTTAACGTACCATTGAAGGGGGCAAGCTCAAACTGGACTTCTTGAAAAAAAACCAAGCTCAAGACGGTCTAGATGTAAAGGAAATACGTGCCGAAATAAATAAAAAACGGGATAAGCTGCTGTTCTTAGGCTAAGCGATGCTGGCCTACTTGGAAGAGTTGCCGTTCGAAAACCACTTCTTCGACCACAAAATAAGGTGAAACGTTAAGAGTGGTCCAAAAGGCATGGAGACTGCACGATTTTTATGGAGCAATGAAGATATTTTGCATTAAACGGAGGGTTTTCATTGAACGCAGTGCTGATCAAAAGATGCTTCCCGACTGTATAATTTCTACATGGACGAGATTCTATGATGGTCTGGAGGTGTTTCTCACTGAGTGGAATCGTAGATTTGAATTTTAAAAATGAGCAAAGAAGCGTACAAAAAGATACATATTTGTAAAAGGTTGTGATTCGTATGTCAACAGAATAATGGCTATAAACACGAGCTCAACTTCGTTTGTCCTCTGGAAAACAGAGAGATTAATTCTTTAGCCGAACTCCATGAATGTGGATTGCCTTACAACCCTCTATCTTTAACATTCATTGTGCTAATTATAAAAACTAGTTTCTAATTTGTTTGTTTTTTATTTTGTTTATTCTCTGGCTTACATTTTATGTTTGTATATTATTATATAATATTTATATGGAATATGATGCAAAAGTACAAAAAGAAGAAAAAACCTCAAAATCATAATGTTATTGATATTCAGACGCGCATTATGCAGACAATACAGCCTTCCTCATTATTTTTGTTTCATTCATTATTGTATTTTTATTCAAAAAAAGTTTTCTTATCATTAAGATACGCACGCGTTAGCTTACACACAAAATATTCAAAAAACTTTTCTTCAGTCCATTTTTTCTTATTTTTTTTTTGTAAGGGTTTATCGAATTTAAACAAATGCTAGATAGTTTTTCTATATGTTTTTTTTTTGTTTTGGTTTGTTTAATAATATTCTAATAAATAATTAAATTACTTAAAAGTTGCTTTAACATTTTGTGAAACTGCTGGCGTAAATTGTTTGTATTTTATATTTTTTGTTTTTTTTTTTTTAGTGAATAAAACATTATTTATGAAAATATTTGTTTTTGCATTGTTGATTATATAGTTTTTTAAAAACCTCATCTATTTCTATAGTTTATTTTTTAAAGTTTTGTATGTTTATTGAAATTCTTTATATATATTTATATAAAGTATGTATACATTTTTTTTTTAAATTTGATAGTTTATATCGGCTGCTATAATGTTTTTTAAGTTTGTCTTGAATAAGGTTCAATTTTGAAGGCGATACGTTGCAGTATAACACATAGGTTTTTTTTTAAATCTTTTATCATATGTTTTTTTTTGTAATTTAATTTGTTTATTAATTATTATTTTATTTGGCAAAAGGATGTTTTGTTGTTTTTTTTTGTATAAATACCTACATAATAATATATAGAACTCTAAACTTGTTTATTTTGAAGTGAACTTTGCTATTGATAGATAAAAATAGAAGTTTAATAAACCAACATTTGCTACTGTAAAATGTATTTTATATTCTTTATTGCATTAGAAATCTCCAGAATAACATACATCACTGGTTTCCAAATTCTATTTCAAAACGACTCTAACAGTTTAGCTTTTTGGGATATATCACCTTTTAAAATTAGAAAAAAACAACATATTATTTTTCAGACTATGACTAATTGATGAAGTACCTTCTTTTCTTCAATAAAATGTGTGATGGTTTTCAAAACCTACATTTATACCATACCTTCAATAATCCGTTTGAATATTTTCTGTACCTAGTCATAGTTAGTCTTCACCTCAAATCTCTGAAGCATTTATGCTAAACAGTTTTTAATATTTTAACATTACAAAATTAATTTGAAATTTTTTGTAAGGAATTATGTTTTTTTTTATTGATTTTTTAACGTTTTTTAAACAAGAATAATTCAAACATTTTACCTGATAAAGAAATTATAAGGCCAAAATTGGATTCAGAACATCAACATCCCTTGGAAAAGTATTTTGTGACCAGTATAATAAAATGGGGAGAATTTTTTAAAAACAGATTAAAACTACTCATGGTTGGATGCCAAACCCATTTTTAAACTATACATCTACGTTTTCTTTTCTAACACGATGGCTGTGTATTAAAGTTTCCCTTTTAATATATTTACAGCGAACCAAGCATTTGGCCATTTTTTTAATATGCCTCACGACCGTTGTGAAACACTACGCTAGGTCTATTTTCAAAGATCAAATCCGATGGATGATCAATTTTATGTTAGACTTAACTATAAGGCCAAGAAGCCTTAAAAGCCAAGAAGTTATCAGTTGAAAAGGTGTGTAAAAATGAAAATCGAGTTCATATATATGTAATTGTATTGGCTTCCTTTTTACATTAAAGGTTCAAAAGCCTGAGCAAGGCCATTCCGGATTTTATAACAATTAATTCTACTCCAAGAAAGTTAATACCAGAATAGAATTTCATTTCGTTATTTTATACTGCTGCTAATTAAAAATCATAAGTAGTTAGAAGTCTTTTGTGATTGTAATGATTATAAATCATTTATTGAATTAAACATAAAGACTACACATTTACGTTCATTGATATCACCTAGAGATAAAATTAAAATAAATTAGGTGGCGCAACAGCTAGTAGAGAACCAGGGCCTAGTGATTACAACTCTCAACCATTCCTGTGTGCGAGTAATTTCAGGGATGGAGAGGACCTAGTTTTTTTTAAACCGAATTCAAACGGCTACGTGTCAAACCTTGAAGGATTTGTCAGTTTCTCGCCAGACGCAGTACCCGTGGAAAAACTTTAAGTTGGAAATAGGTATTGAACCCAATACCAAGGCATGACAGTCCTATGCACTAAACATCACGCCACGGGTAATACTTTCACCTAGGGACAGAAACTTTAAATTTGAAGTCATCAATCAGTAAAGCATTTTGTATGTGATATACATAAATTAGATCTACATATGTAGCTAGAGTTTTTCACTTAGAGCAATGTTTAAAAACAAAAACGACCTCTCCCCCGCCACTTGGGTGACTGGGACACCTAGAACAGCTACAGCCAGTTCAAAAATTTTAGGTCAATAAAGTTTGAGGCTGCGGAAAAACGACAAAATCACATAAAACAACTTCAAACCTTATTTATAATCATAAACATGTATAGATCAAAATTGTGAACATTTAATGAAATTAGCGGACTTATAAGCAAAAAATATGCAATGCGACTTTTCGCTTGATTGTTTAAAAATAAAAGTGATATAAAAGCATCTCTGAGAGAGAAACCAAAAACATAAACGATACACAAACGTGCGTCGGTTGTTCTGAAGCTATTAAAAATGTTCGTTACTTTCAACCCAGTTAAAATGATAACCATTAGCTTTCGAATCTCTGCTAGAGTTATACAGAACTCATCTGCTAAACTTGAAAACCTGTATTCTGCCACCCAAGAGATAGGTCCAAAATTGTGTAGGAAAATTACCAAATGAAATTTAAAAATAGATAAAAGTTGGCATTCGAAAAATAAACAATTTAAGGTAGTAAAATAACTCAAATTTATTGAAACATTTAGGGCAATCGATCGATATACGATCGCTTAGAAAAATGGCGATGTTAGTTTGAAATATTAGATTTTTATGTTTCATACACCTAATGTTTTTATTCAATCCTGTTTTTTTTGTGTTCGTTTTCCTAGCTCAAATTCGTTATTCATTTTTACTAGGATGCTTTAATATTTCTTGAACTTCAAAATTTATTCGACTAGCCAGAAACGAACTCTTAACTTAATGCCTTCTTATAACTAGGAAATTTGTTGTAAAATTAGAAAATTGAATTGGTTTGATTGGCTTAAAGCCTCGTTCTTTTAGAAGAACATATGGACTGTACTCCATTTTTAAACTTATTTCGTATTATTTATGCTCCTTCACGAACTCTCAGAACTAGATCTGATTAATTTGTCTTTATTGCTCGTCATGCAACAAACTATGGCCGTTATGAACCTATGACGAATGCTAACTTTTATTTTTGTCAGTTTAAATAATTTTAAAACTATTGTAAAAATTTGGTTGTTTGTAGACTGCAATGCGAAGTCACATTCGTTCAACTTTATTTCGTTTTTGCGAGTTATAAATGGGACACACTACTTTTTAATAGTTTTCTCGCAAACGAAACAAATATTTTATTTTCTGTCTAAAATAATTTAATTTTTGTATAATTTTGTAAGATAAACTACCTTCTATCAAAAATAAATGCAATAATTCAATCTGGACTACTTTGAACGTGCAATTCATGAAAGATTGATAGTTGAAATGGTTTTGATTGAAAAATATTTAACTATGGGTTTTTAAGAAATGTTTTCACTGGTACAAACAGGTCAATCCCCTAAACGAGCTAGAATAGTTTTTTTTTTTAATTGAATGGGTTTATGAATGAGCTTTAAAACCGTTATTGTTGTTTGATTGTTCTGTTAAACATTTAAAAGAAGAAAGTCTTAATTTAAAAATATACAAAAATAAATAGAAATAAGGCTTCAATAAGACCAATCATTGTAAACATTCCAAAACCGGCAATCAGATTAAAAGTCAGTTTATTATGGGCACATTTAAATACTTGGATTTAAAAGATTGAACCTTTTTACCAAAGGATTGGCTACATGTAATAAAATAAAACCAATAAATTCGTTCCCACGCCCTGTTGACTTTATTTCGTTTTTGAAAAAAGAACGATCACTTTCGTTTCCCTTTTTGTAGAATATGGGCTTAGTATTCGTTGAAATGGCTGAAATTCATAATATTATTCGTTTTTTGAAAATCGTTTCTTCTACTTCTGCATATAGACAATAGACATCATATAGACATCATATAGACACATACCGTCAAGGAGGTATGATTATTTATCCTTTTTTAATGCACCTACTTCAACTCAAGCTCATGTAGTCGTAGAAAAACTGTCGCGATATTATGTTTTTATTCAACTACTAAAAAATATTCCTTTTGTTTCCTCACCAATACTGAATCCTTTCCCATTCAATTAGGCTCTAAAAAGGAAATTTATACAATTCAACAGCAAAGTCACTTCTATAATGAATATATTATTTATAAATAGTAAGTAATGGTCCTCAAATATAAATCTACTCTTCTTCAAATCTCAACAAAAAAGAAACGAATCAAAAAGAAAAACAAATATAAAACACAAATAACAAAAACAAAAGTCTCATACATATTATATATATACTATATTTGTTGTTGTTTTTTTTTTTTTAATTTTTTATATATAATAATAAAAAGCACATCATTTAAATTGTTTGTTTATACTCGTTAATTCAAATTAAAAATTAATAATAATAAATGTTGTTTTGTTGTATACAATATATAAAGGATTCTTAAATTTTAACATTATCTTTAATAAATACAAAAAAATAAAACATACTTTCTATTACTCATTAGAAAATAAAAAATATTTAAATTTAAGAATATACAAAATTTATTTTATACCATTTTTTTTTTTTAATTTATTTTAAGTTCTCTATAATTTTCTCCACAAATAAGTTCTTTTAATTTTTGTTTTCTAATTTAACAACTTCTTTTTGTTTTCGGTTTGTTTTTAAATTTATAGTTAAATGTGTTGCTTTAAGTGGAACTCTATATATATATAAAGTGATATAGTATAGTGAACAATAATATAGTAATAATATATTTATAGTTTACATTTGGAGAAGTTTTTTAATAGGAGAGAACAATATTTAAAAACAAAACAAAATATAACGCATGTGGCAGAAAATAAAAACAGAAATTAAATACAAATAATAAAACTCTTTTGGTATTTACAGTGGAAAAAGACGTGAAGCCTTCTTCAAGCTACTCGGCGAACACAACATTTGATAGGCCAGTGCTCGCTGTATTTGCAAACACTAATCTTTTTTGAGGCGCGCCTGCAGGAAGCAATAGAGAATGCCAGCTTGGGCCATCACATCGACTGTGCTAGAAGCAAGCATATCCTTTTGTTTGATTTGCGTTTGACCCGGTCGCAGGAGTGTTGGACCAAACACCATTGCCAAATTATGTAGAGACATTTTATTATCGGCCTCTTGTCGGTTAACTCTGTTCAAAACAAAAAATAAAATATGATCAAACTCAGAGAAGATGGAAGGTTTTCAATAAACTCCTTACCTAATTAGATGATCTAGAATATGACTAATAGAAGCTTTATTGGCTAGCGGAAGTTTTTCAAATATCGATAACAGTTCCTTAATGCGGGCTGTTTCGTTGTTATTGCTAAATTGGTTGAATGTCTCGAAAAGTTCGGGATACAGCAAGTCGGTAAATAGAGCTTCGGGTAGTTCTCGCAAATACGATTTGAGGATACCGGTTACCGAATGAATGTCAACGTCTTTTAACATTTGTTCAGCCTCATATGCATCTATTAAAAAATATATTTAAAATAAGAAGCTTTTTAAAAGAATAGTGTTTGTTTTTACTCGTTTCGAAAGACTTCTTCAGCTTGGCCAGATCAGACGCTGATCCACTGACTCGATAAATGCCTACTTCAGTCATACCACGTCGTTCCACTTCACGAACACAGGCGCTTATGATGAACGGAATGTCACGTTTTTCACGTCTAAAAACAAACTCAGTCATGAAACAATTTTGAATGAATTTTGATTTCAAACTCACTTTAAAATTTGACTCATTTTAGCACCGAATAAAGCACCTGGCTTGGATGTCGGTACTCTCCTCAGTGTAACTTCTCCGGGGACAAATCTTAGGGATGTGTTCAACGTGATGGTATCACTTAGTTTTATCACTTTATTTGTTGGTGCCTCTTGCAACCATGTTCGACTCAACTACAAAAAAAATTGTTGATATAAAGATTTTTTATGAAATTGAGTCCGACTTACCTTTAAAATATATTTCGCCCTCAATAAGGGCATGTCACGGGCTTCATAGAGTAAAATTCGGACGTTTTGGCTGCCCTCGAGCTCTAAAACAAAGCTTTCATTCCACAATGGACTCGTACTCCGACAGACCATTTTTGTTGTTGCCTTCCGGAAGTAATGTCCATACGAATCTACCTCAATGCAAATATACAAATCTGCCGGATGCTCCAAACCCGTCAGTCCTTGGACAGTCATATGCAGATCTCCCACCAATAGACTCTCGTCGTTGTTGTTACGCAACAAATAGGAACCCATCTCAGCCTTCATGCCTTTTTGCATAGCCAGAATGTATGCATGGACATCTAATGCATTTATTGCATTTGATCCGGGAATGTTGCATAGTTGCTGAGAAAAACGAGAAAACATGGAATCACATTCATTATTCTTTAAAATAAGTACACAAATAAAACTTACATCCTTCAAAGATTTAATCGACTCAATCCATTGCGTTCGCTCAAAATCTGAACTGAGGAAGAATGTCATCGTCTTATTGGTCACCTTGTTACCTATTCTAAATACTAAATTGGGTGAAGCCAACACTAGCTGGGACTCGAGATCGGCTAGTTTGCGGCGGTACTTGTCTCCCGAACGCAGTCCATTTGCCCTTGACTTCTTGTCGTCCTTCTCTTCGAGCAAAATCTGATCACGCACTGTACATGCCTGTGTTTTCAGCTGCAAAATATTCGCTGGCGAGGATTCCTTGAAATCACTGGACGCATCTTCTTCATAAGTAGCAACATCTTTCAGAGGGATAAACCACTTCAGTTCGTATTCAAGCCGATCACGGCCGGATCCCTTGTGTTTGGCACATGCAATCACGTCGTTAAAGAGGAACAGATGTCTCAACTTCCGATGACCATCGACTAGCTCCACAATGAACGAGTTCTTTACCATTCTTCGGAGGTTCTTGTTAGATTCCGAGGGTAATCGCTGATTGACCACATTGAATTGCTTCAAGAAAGCATGTATTGTCTTTTGGGCCTGTCGCAAAGCCTGATGATCTGGATGATTGGGGGGAGTTTCATTGAGAAGATCATTGAAGACGAGTGCATTGATTTGAACCCTTGCCACGGGCTTATGTAACAAATCTTCGAGAGTTTGCATCGATGGAGGATTTTGTTCGCTATAATTTAATACTATCTTCGAGACGATTGTTTTAAATTGTGGATTATTGGCACTACACTTTTTAACCGTCTCTATAGCTTGTCCGTAGTTATGGAGGAATGCACTGTACAAAGTGAACATATCAGCTAGACGTTTGAAGGCATCACCTACCAGAACATCGCCGCCTTCATTGCGAACAATCGAACGTAAATCACTTAAGAAATCTGTGTGCACAGCGTGCAGTTCGTCGATCTTAAAGAAAATTGTGTTCTCTTCGTCAATACGCATCACAGGTTGAGATGTACCATGGGTGGCATGGAATGCTTTTTTATACTAAAATTAAGTAAACAAACAATAATATAAAAATGTTTGAGGTGTTATGTTATGAGTGAATCACTGACCTGGATCATGGTGTTCAAGCACTCTACATAGATTTTCTCGCTTTCAATGATTCCATTTAGAATCGATCGAATTTTATTACCACGTGCACTGCCGGAAGCCTAGAATCGAACAAATGAACGTTAGTTTATACTGAAATTCACGAAAGCCAAACCTACACCATTCCAAGAAATTAATAAAGCGGAACAAAATAAATGAATGAGGATTTATTAAAATATGAGACTTGGTTAGCAGAAAACCCATGAAGTAATAAAAAACATTTATGAATTAATGAATAAAAATGGAATTTGTATTTGGTTAAAAAAGCGGGGGTAGTAGTAAAATGAGTTAAGGAGCTTTTATAAAACATTCATTATTAACATATTAGAATAATAATAAAATGTTTTTTTTTTTTTTTTTTAAGATAAGATAACAAATAGATATTGAAAACCATTCTATGCTCTGCCATAAATTCGATTAAATTGAACAAATAAATGCATTCTGTACACAAAATAATGTCTAAGAGGACTCTGAATTTTTATTTATTTGTTTTTAACGCATGAAGATTTTGAATGGTACTCACGAGTATTGCCGAAACTAAACTCTGTACGAATTAAATAAGAAATATAATAGAACGAATTATTTATTTGACAAGATATTAAGTCATGATATAAGGAATATATACGAGTTCAAGTATGTAAAATGTGTTTGTATATACGAGTATATTTTGTTTAATATTATAATTCAGTGTTTTTAAAACTAGCTTTTTATATGTCCTACTTTTGGAACTACTACAAAATAAGTGAAGTCTAATCTTTGTAAGTAAAATATAACACAAAAATACGCTGGGGAAATGTTTTTTAATTCAATAGAAACAAATCTAAGGGAAGAACTAGATCTATGCATATTTACTTGATTGCTCTAAATAACATCATGTTTTCTAATAACCAACGTGAGAACCAAATGCATATACATTGTGTATCATATTTATAACTCACTTTTCAAATTTAAGTTTAATTTTCAATAAAATTGAAATAGGCAAGCTTTGAAATCATAAGGAATTAAATGGTAGGTTTTTCAGTTATTTAAAAAAAAAAAAAAATTGGCGCGGGTTTTATCAATATCCGAAGTCGAAAAGTGCAGAATTTTGGATCTTCATAAAGAAAACGTACACACAATTTGGTAGAAGTCGGTAGAAACTTTTTAAACAATGACAACAATATTATGGAAGGCTTATCCTCAGGCCCGTCTAGAGGGGGGGAAGGGGGGGGTGGGGGAAACCCCCCGGGCCCGGGGGCCCTAGGGGCCCGTAAAATTAAAAGCAATGAATAGAGTGTTTTTTTTTTCAATATACATAGGTAGTCTAAATTCATCATCAACATACCTATTCCCAATTATTTTTAGGGGCCCGAAAATTTAAAATCATTCATGCTTTCGCAATCGCGCCCCTGTTTGCATGTTATCTACCAATCTTTCAGTCATCTGGGCCCCTGATTATTATTGGCGTACATTTTTGTTTATATTTAATGAAAAATTGGGCAATTTTGAACTATTGAAAGAAAGTTATAATAAATTGTTTCGCTTTTCTTATTTAATTTAACGTAAATTTAAAATTTGTTTTAAATATTTATTTCGGTTTCTGTTTTATAAAGTTTCTTTTCTTCTATTTTTGTTTCTGCTGGGAACGAAATTTTTGATTCGGTTTCGGGGGACCGGAAAATCCCACGCAAACATTTTTCAATTGTGGTTTCCGTAATATTAATTAATTAATATTTTGAATAAATTGTTTACTGAAGATTTGAAGGATATCAAGTCACTTCAAAGTGTGTATATTAAACCAGCCATACAAAAATAGCAAGGAATTCTATATAATTATAATAATATTGGACACCATTTTCTTCCTTGGCGAAAGGGGACTAGGACTACTAGGCGATAGCAATCTTATTGGAAAGCCAAATAATGGACATGTTTTGTTTAGCAGCAGTGCTCAACGTTGGGAAATTCTTAAGAAAAATGTGCCCGGATCCCTTCACAAACTTTCCAATACAAGATGGTCAGCTAGAATTGAGGCAGTGAAACCATTTGCAAATCATCTGAAAAACCTTAGAACATCATTAGAAGCTTTAAGTGATATTAATTTAACTGCTGAAGCTCGAAGAGATGTAAATAGCATTTTAAAATATATGCACAAATATGAATGCGTCCTGATGTCTTTGATTTGGTGCAAGGTTTTTAGCGCTATAAATAAAGGAAGTTTCCTTCTTCGAGCCAGAAACAGTACTATTGACGTTGAAATTCGAGATCTCGACAACTTGATCTTCATTTGAACATTATTCCAAACGGATGAGATCAATTTTTATCTGAATGCAAAGCAGTTGCTACTGGATTGGGGGATGTTCCAGAATCGTTTCCATCGAACAGAAAAAGGCAATTAAAGAGACATTTTGAAGAAAACCGAGGAGCTGGAAAGCAAATAGAAACAGACGAAGAAATAAATTTCAAGAGAAACACCTCTTACGTTATAGTTGATTCAATTATATCTGGAATTTCTCGTCGGTTCGATACGATGAAAAATTTGAATGCTACATTTTCATTTTTATGACAGTTTTCAACAATGGACGAACTTGAGATTAAAAACTCTGCTACAAGGTTCATCTAAAAGTATGACTCGTATGTGTCTCAAGGGTTTAAAGAAGAAGTAATTCATCTGAAACACATTTATGAAGCCAATTTTGAAGCAGAACTTCCGCCAATGAGTTTGCTCAATGCTATTTATTCCCAGAACTTGGAGACGATTTTCCCCAACATTTGTGTTGCTCTCCGTGTGTTTTCCATCATACCTGTAACCGTACCTAGTGCCGAACGTTCATTTAGCGTAATTGCCAGAACAAAGAATTTTCATCATTCGTGCTCATCACAAGATCGTGTTTCTGGACTTGCTACACTATGCATCGAAGCACCTTTGGCAAGGGAACTGAATTTCGACGCAATTATAAGTTGTTTTGCTGCTCAGAAAGCTAGGAAAGCTCGTTTACCAAAAGAAAATATTTCATTGAATGCAAACTCACTCTAATAAAACATTGTAATAATATTTTAATATAAAGAAAAACAATAAAGAGTATTTAATGTAAAACTTTTAAAATACTTAGTTTTTTTTTAAACACAAATTTCAAATACTTTTACTTCGCTCTATTTTATTTTCATAGTATGTAATAGATCTTCATACTATTTTTTTTAATAGTTAATCGACCGTATTATCAGTTGCTTACATGTCGTTGGCAATATCGAATTGAATGTATGATTCTGTTCGGATTCTGATCTAATCGCATGTAGAATTATTTTCTATCTATCCTCCATTTCAACTAAACTGGATGATACCCGTAAGATTGATTTGATGATTAACACTTTTTTCGATTAATTTTTCAAACAAAAAATGATTATTTCCGTTAATTCCAACCAATTTCATGCTATTCGTAATTGAAATTAGAACGTACCATATCAGTAGGCATGAACTTTAAAAAAAATGCTAAATATGGGGGGGCCCGAGATTTTTCCGTCCCGGGCCCGGAATTCCTCTCGACGGCCCTGCTTATCCTAGAGGGTAAGGAAAACTCATTGTCCGTGAAGAGCGAATAATTGCAAGCACCGCCAGCAATGCAATGATCAGATGTTCGAAGCTATCGCCGCGGTTTTAGGCGAAAATCTAGAAAATAACAGTTTGCAAAGCTCTTCGTCGGAATCAAAACTTGAGCCGAACTAAACTAAATCACGCACCACGTCTTTTTGATTGACCTCTTTAAATTTAAACATCGTTTAGACATCTGAAAGTTTTAATAAGAAGTTTCTTTAACATTTTTGTTTTTTAAAACTTATGCCTTCAAATTCGATTAAAGGTTATTTTTGTCTGACGAAAGTAAATTAAATTTAGATGGCCCTGATGGATTATATGCTTCTTCTTTGGTTTACAGAAGGAACCGCAGTATTTTGAAAGTTCAATTCTCATTTTGGCAACAGGACAATGCTAGAATCCACGACAGTCGCGAATAACATATTGGTTGGAATTCAGTTTCATTAGGAAGTGCACTGGCCTGCTTGTTTTCTTAATGTTAATATCATTGGACATTTTTGGGGTAACCTAGTCAGACGAATTTAAATCGATGGTTAGACATACGAGTATTTAAGAAAACTTAAACTAGCTCTTCGAAGAGAATGGCTTACAATTGAGCCGACAATTTTAGATAACCTGGTATTAAGATTTAGAATAATTAAAGGTTTCCAAATTGTACTTGTTTTTCTTTAAAACAGGTATTTGAACTATGGGTTGTTATTATGAAACATTTTAATGATTAGAAATTTGTCTGGTAAAGTTTTAAAAAATAGAAAATATAACATAAATAAATATCTTTATTTTGCATTTAGATCATTATTTCTGTCTTAAGTCTTTATAGGGTAAGACTTGAAACACTACGCATTCCAAGTTTCTGAAGTTGATAAGATTTGGAACAAATTAGTTTTAGTGTAGTGTTCCCTTGGAGATGTCTAAGCGCTCCAATAAGTGATAATACTGGACAAGCTGATTCGACATAAAAGACTTTAAGGTTCGTTTTGTGGAATTATGGTTATTGCGTAGGACTATCATGCTAAAACTAGAAGTCTTGGGTTCAATCCCTGCCTGTGCCAACAAATTTTTTCACGGGTACTAATTAAAAAATCAATCTGTTCGCGATGTCTATTTTACATTAGTGTTTATAAGGAAAGAGCTGCCGTGCGAATGGCGAGTGCTATCGATTGATGCACATTTCAACAAAACGGAGCAACCTGCATCCTCATGCAGCGCCCTTAATCATTTATTTATTGCAAAATAAATATTTGGTGACAACTTTATTTGCAGAAGTGGTATTGTCAAAGAATCCCCATTACTTTTTTTTGGAGCTATGTTAAGTGAAAGGTTTATTTCGTAAAAGCAGAAAATCGTGAAACATTTGAATCCAATATTCAAACCACTATTGACGCCATACGTACAGATTTATTGAAAAAAATTAGTTAAAAATTGAACTTTGTAAATCGTAGCTGCGACGCACAAATTTCGGAAATCATAATTACAAAATAAAAAGCATCAAATTATAGACTAGATTATAATAATGAAAAATTAATTCCAACTATATTTATGTCTTGTAGTTTTTAAGTTCTTTAAAAAACACCTTTAAAAAAACACATAAGAGACTTGACTTGATAGCAAGGGAGAATTATATTGGATAACTTTCTAGTCACCTTTCAAATAAAGTTGCCTTAATTTGAAGGCAATTTTTTGGCAGCTTGCAAATCACATTCTAGAAACTTGAATTACCCTCAAGTCTCTTATATGGCGTCTCAACCTGGCCATTATCAGCTCTAATTTTTCGTATCTTACATGTATATTAAATTTAAAAAAAATAAAGTAATTGCTCAATTTTTGTTTACTTTGGAAATGATTAGTAAAACCAGAAAAATATGAGACCAATTATTAAAAAATAAGTCACCACGAATTAAAGTATAGATGTTTAACTAGCTTGATTACTGGTTAACTTTTTGTATGACTTACATAGTACATTGAAAATTGTTTAAAATAAGTATTCTAAGCTAATTAATTTAAATCTTAGAAACAATGTTAAAATTTAATAGAATCTATAGAAATAAAAACAACCTCAAGAACCTAATTTCACAGTCGGAGTAAGTGCCACTAAAAGGTCCAATGTGCAAGACTAACAAGAAGTGTCACTTAAAGCTGGTAATTACGTTTTTGAGTGTGCTACAGCTGTGAAATTAACCTAAATCCTGAATACATTTTGCGTGTGGTTAGTTTAGTGATGGAAAATTGGAAACTAATAGAAAACTACTTAAGAGAGTGTGCATATATATATTAAATCATAATTTCAGTGCATTTCTACTTGAATTACATTATTAGAAGTAGGGAAATGTGTGTTTGGATAACTACTGTTGTTCTACTTTGCCATTGTAATTTCTATTTTAATATTAGATTTGTTTTTCATAATTTTAAATGTGTATAATAAATAATAAATTATAGTCAAGAAAGAACTTGACTTGTTTTTGAAATTCTTTATTGTTTTGTTTTATTTTGTATTCAAGTTGACTTTGACAACAGCTTACCTTTCTTAAAGCACTTGGAGTCTGTGACGCTGGTTGCTCATCGTGCGGTATTGTACGTATTAATGGTGGACCATCACCTTCACCATCACTGTCCAGTGAACTCGATCGTGTCTCGGTTCTTTGGCTAGTTAAGAAAACACAGAGTTAGAAAGATGAACATGTACATACATACATGAAGAATAAAAAGTGTTGATTTAATGCTTTGCATGTGCAACAAAAATGTATTGCATTAAGTTGCATGCATAGGCACAAGCACAGGCATTAAGCATTAAGCATACAACTATACTCAAAACTTACTGCAAAAAGTAGTCAATGTTGACATAGTTTGAGGTCCGGCCAGGAGATTCTGGTTCTACAACGCTCGTCTGGCTGCTCATGTGGCTGCGACTAGACGACGAATGATGATGATGTTGCAAATGCTGATTGTGGTGGTATGGACCGCTGCCAATTGGTAATGTACTTCCTGCTGTTGATAAATCATCGCGACTTGATGTTGACACAGATCCTCCGGGTACTAAAGAAACATATTCACCATCACCGTTATCCATTGGTACTGTATCGTAGTATGGTTCGTTGTCCAGGTTCTGTGCTTTAGTGCTATCTGAACTAAGCGAAGAGATCGATTCGTAACTTTTAATCTATTTTTGTTGTTTTTTTTTTTTGGATAGACAAGAAAAAGAATTAATTGAATTGATTTTTCAAATTGAAAGTTAGATTTATAATAAACTCAGATTATTATGGATGAATACAAAAAATGGAGATACATTTCTTGGTAGGAAGTTAGAAGATTAAATTAATTTATCATGAATTAAAGAGTAGACAGGTGAAGTGAAACTTGAATCCTTTTTCTTCTTAGAAAAATAATCGTGGACAATGAATGTACATACATAGTTTTATACAAGTAAATATCATTTTTTAGATATATTATAAACAATTTTGCCAATTTAGATCCTCAACAATAAACTTGTACGGTCCCATTATAAGGTTATAGTTGAGGATCTAAACACGTTAAATTGTTTATTCGAACATATTCAAAACTCGATCAGGAGGATATATTTTTCTAAATTCGAAGACTCTCAAAACGGAAGTTTTTTGTTCCAACGAACTACAAAGTCCAAGAAATAATATTTGCGAAGACATATATTCAAGGGGAGATTCAGTATTTAAGTATTTGTACATAAGCCACAAATTGTATTTAACGCATTGCGAAGACAACTGAAGAAAAATGGACTTTAAGTTAAATTAAATAACACGTATCCGTCTTAATCTTATGAATATTTACCACTTTCAAAAGCTAAACATTGGAAGATCTAATTTTTCTTTGATAACTGTTGTCTAGCACGGCATAGTTTAAATATTTCGGAAAAAAAAACATTCTAATAGTTTTTTAAATATGCTCCATTTAAGTAATAACATGCAACTGTTTAGAAAAATGTTTGAGACTATTTTGTTAAGTATGCTTTAAAATAAATTTAAGTTTGGACAAACAGTTTTAGTGTTCAAGTTAAAAACTTTTTAAAAATTCAATACAAATGTGTGTGCTGGAGAACTATCTAAACAAATTGAATTTCTTGATTGAAGCTTTTAAACATGTTTTGATCGAAAAAGAGAAATAAGAAACACAACAAATTATGTTATTTGAATTCAAATAAAATAGCTTCACTAAAATACTCTCTGTTAAAATTTGAACATAAAGAAATTGAGGTGATGGCTTCGGAAGCTACAAATTAAAAAAAATAGCATGAGAATCCTTAAAAAACCCAAAGATTCTAAGATAGAATTGTAGCTGTAAAACAGCTCACTACAAAAGTAAATTTTTTCAACTTATAAAGGAATCAAACTGTTTTGAATGTAGAACGTTAATTCTCTAATTTATGTAAGCGGCTTATACGCTGTTTTTGAAGGTGCCACAAAAAATGTTCTCCACTACGACCATGATTCCGGAACATAAAGCAGCTGAAAATGTCGTGCAACTGGATGGTATTTCCTTTACCAAGACCTAAGTTTCGTTTTTTCGTATTTTTAAAGCCAACTGGTAAAGATTTTAAAGGTTTTATATTTAATCTACGACTCTGCCATTGATATATTGGACTTTAATACAGAGACATTCAAGAGACATTGGGTAGGTTCAGATGACATAAGAGACTTGAAAGTAAGGCAAGTTTCCAGTATATGATTAGGAAGATTCACACCACATAAGGGACTTGAAAGTAACGTCGTTTTCAATTGGCAATCTGGAATTGTTCTTCGATTCGGAATCCCAATTGAACAGTTTTTTTTTATTCCGAAGAATCTGAAGTTTGGTGAGAATGTATTGGTTGAGTATGACATATGTGTCACATATATGTGTATTCGCGCTAAATTTCATTTTGTTTTTGTGCTGCAAACATGGAGGAAGTGACATTTAAAATGTATGAATGTGTGAGTGATTCTGCTTCTGATTCTGTTTTTAAAACCAGAAGGGAAATTCTCTTCTTTTCAGAATCAGAACCGTCACTTTTGCCCAATTGAACGCATTCAGAATGCTTTTTTTCACTTCCAGATTGCCAATTGAAAACGACATAAGGCAAGTTTCTTATGTCCAATTGACCACCTGCCAAAAAATTGCCTTAAAATAAAGGCAACTTACGTCGTTTTCAATTGGCAATCTGGAAGTGAAAAAAAGCATTCTGAATGCGTTCTGAATGCGTTCAATTGGGCAAAAGTGACAGTTCTGATTCTGAAAAGAAGAGAATTTCCCTTCTGGTTTTAAAAACAGAATCAGAAGCAGAATCACTCACACATTCATAAATTTTAAATGTCACTTCCTCCATGTTTGCAGCACAAAAACAAAATGAAATTTAGCGCGAATACACATACATGTGACACATGTCACTCAACGAATACATTCTCACCAAACTTCAGATTCTTCGGAATAAAAAAAAACTGTTCAATTGGGATTCCGAATCGAAGAACAATTCCAGATTGTCAATTGAAAACGACGTTAATTAGCAAGTTCCACTTATGTCAAAATGACAGCTAATCATAATTTTTCATTAAACTGAAAGCTGAGCTTTTTTACAATATTATGATTTATTTATTTTCGATTTGATTTTGAAATTGAAAAGGAATAAGTAATATTTTTTTAAAATACAAAATACAGGTTGAGATGGAATTGTAGCTTGTCTGAGGAGTGTTTTGTAGAGAATTATGTTTTCGGTAGTTTTTGCACGATTAACTGAAGTTAGGGGTAAGTGAAGTAAAGTTCCGAGTTTGAATTTTATGACACTTGAAAAACTAACTAGTTGCCTTGAGCAAAATTTACGTTCAAAGAACGCAGTTGACTGCAAATGAAGTCCCTTATATTGTCTGAACGTGCCCAATCTCTCAATTCAGCTTATGTCAAAATATCCTCACTCGGTGATTTATTTATTTACTGCACAATTTTGTTGAACGTTTTGTGTTAAAGGGTTCTTTGTCTGAAAAATTAATCATTGGTCATATTTTGCGTTCAAAAAACGCAGTCCTTTATGTTGTCTAAACCTTCCCATTAATTAACTTACAAAATTTAAGTTCTTAATCTTGATAAAAAATCAATCAGAGTCAACATTTTAAAAGCATCAAGCTCACGAGAAACATTTTTGATGGCAGTTTACTATATACATAATTTGTGACTCGAGAAGCAATATCTTTGAGTCGGTAAACCCCTTGTTAAGTTCGATAAAACGATATAACCCGCAATGGCTCAAAAGGCTTTTTAAAAAAAGCAATCATAGTTTAAACAAAAATTCAAAATGTCAAGCAATTAATTGAAACCAATAAAAGTTCCTTCTTAGATGGTAAACCAAAAATGTTTTAAGTAAAACTTTGGCATTTGTCACTTGTGAACAAAAGCTCTTCTGAGTACCTAACACTTAAGACATCAAATTTGTTATACTGTAACTGCAGTACTTTGGGTAAAGATCTTTTATTCTGTCAACTTTCTCTCTTTTTGCATTTATCTTATTGAAACAGAACAATGCCCAATCAGTCATTCCTTAAAAAGACAAAAGAACTCAAACAAAAAGAACAATTATACATCAGAAAATTACTTACAATCTCGGAGATATTGCCCTGTGATGCCAATGACTCCTTCGATCCAAGACTATGCAGACTAGTCTCTAGGAAGCTTCCGCCACTACCTCCTCCACCACCATTTCGTCCATTGCTGCCATCGTTTAGTTTCATCTTCTCCAAACTTCCTGTATTTGGCGATGCATTATCTCCTGCAATCACACCATTTCCATATCTGGCACTACTGAACTTACTCAAACTTCCAGTGGGTGATGCTCCAACACCTCCTCCATTACCACCACCACCCGTTGTTTTACCCAAACTCCCTGTGGGACTATGATTCAGTTTTGAAATGCCATCCCCAACTCCGCTGCGTTTGGTCTTTTCTAAACTTTCGGTTTTTGCTATCTTACGACCAAACTCCTCTACCAAATCATTAGCCTTAAGGCCTGCTCCGAGTTTACTCATTTCGGGGGTTGTCTTGCGATTGCCGGCAAATGATTTGGCTTCCAATGAGTCAGATGACTTTTGTCGTAATATATCCGATGGTTTGATATTACGTTCCAATGAACTTGAAGGACTGTTATTGTTTGACAAGGAACCACCACTGCTCACACCACTGCTGCTCGTAGTTAGACCTATATGACTGTTGCCCCTCTCATACAGTATATTATTGCCTGTCGTAGACATGTCACGTTTTGGCGATGACGATAGCTGAATATTTCCTCCTGGGACTGTAGGTGGTTCCACACGTCGCATGTACTTCGGCGGTGGTCTGAAAAAAGAAAGCAGAAACAAAAACAAATGAAAAAAATTGTTAGAGACTTTAGTTATAAAATAGATGGTGAGGGTAAACAAAAATATTGAATAGGGTGTTTCCGATTTGGTAGATCCCTTCACTTTCTGGGTTTTGCTCAGAAAAACATGATATTTTGAAATTTAAGAATGAGTTGAAGCAAAGGTTCATTGATAAATGCGACAATTAGTTGAGATGGTTGGATGCCTGCTATTTGTTATGTATTTGGTGAGATCAATGGTAAATATGACAATTGTGTTTTTCGAACACCCTATAAAATGTAATTCAAGGAGACTTTTTTTTTAATTAAGTATAAGCTTGATAACTAAAAAGATTGAAGGCTCTATTCTGCTGTTGTGGTCATTTATACATCGTCACCCACTCATTTATATGAAAAAGTGGTTATCGTACATACATATATAAAGCAATTCATTCATTTAATTAGCCAGCAGCCAGCCAGCGCAGCAGAGAGTTTAATGCGTGGCATGGTTCGGTTCAATCTTGAATGTTTTCGATGTCGATGTTGATGATGATAATGATAATAATGAAGAAGAAAAAGATTGTGTACGAACGACGACGATGAGATTGAGATGATGGCAGAGACCAACGATGAAAAGGTCACAAATGCAATTAACATTTGTTGACATTTGTGTTTGGCTAAATCAAGGAGTAGTTTGTATATAATATTATGGACTCTGTGTTTTTGCAAGAGTTGCCTCTGCCTCTGCCAGCGCCACCACAGCGGCGAAAATTAATGTGAGTCCGTTTAAGGGGGTAACGTTTCGTATCAAGATCATGAAAATCACTTGTTTTGTATGTTGTGTCTTGTGTGTGATTCATGCGAGAGTAATTTGGAAAGAAATTAATATAAATCGTTAGGTGCCTACATAATAAATGGTTTGATGACAGTATTTTTCTTTTTGTATTTTATTTGAAAAATGCTTACAACGCTGTGCATGAAAAAGTATTTTTTCTAATCTCTTCAAAACAAAGCCAACAAAAACTTCTCCAGAGGCTTGAAATGATGTTTATATTTAGCAATGCTATTACGAGAGCCTATGGTAAGTTTTATTAAGATATACCTAAGGTTGTATAGGGTGTTTTTTTTAGATGTGTGAGAAGTTTCGATGGTTGTTGTCTATGGTTTGACAGTTGAGAATATCAAATTGTAGTGACATTTCTGTTCAGTAAGGTTTTGGAAATTCATAATGGCTGCGTTCAATCTCGTGTTGGATAGGGTATCTTGGATAGATGGATTTTTAGATAGCTTGTTGAACGGGTTGGATAGCTGTATTGAGATAGCTGTCAAAAAATAAAAACAACTTTCAGCTGTTCACAAAAAGCAGAGAAACATTTAAGCTTCGAAGTCAAAATTGTTGTATGTAAGATAAAACATTTAATGGATAATTCAACTGATTCGTCGGACGATGATGAATTGATAGGTGCGTAAAAATTTAATAAATAAGAGATAACCTTAATCTGTAGTCTGTAATCTATGTTAAATTTTCTCTTAGCTGAATTGGAATTCTATACGATTAATAATTTTGTATCTTTTTGTTTACCAACAAATACAAAAAGCTGAAATCAATTTTCAAGTTTCTTGAAATTGAACCATGTGTTGAATCAGCTGTTCTGTCAGATACCTACATACCCCAGAAATTCTTGGATACCTTTGGATTCCTTTTTTGACATCTCGGCTGTTTTTGATCAGCTGTTATTTTACACGTAAAATACCTACAAAAAGGTATCCAGATACCCTATCTGTCTGAGATTGAACGCAGCCAATGAATCGTTTAACGCCAGAACAACATTTCAAAATTGTGAAAATTGAGTTTTAATTAGTTTTATTTGTTGATAGATTATTTTTGATATTTAGTTGAAAAAACATGAAATGGTTTTTTTATTAAGATTCAGGTCCAGTTATTGCGAATAGCAAACAAAAATAGACTTTTTGTTCCTTTGAAATCAAAGCTTTGTTAATCTTCCTAAAATTGTCATCTAAGGGGAATATTTTTGTACGGAAAATTAATTAGTATGTCAACATCTACAACACTCCATCACTAAAAAAACACGGTCATCCATGAGAGGTAACTTTTAAGTAGTATACTGTCACCTCTATGTTTGAATATTGGTTATATGATTTTGGGATTGAACGCTTCCCACATTGAGCAAGGAACAAACATTTTTCAATCCGTTCCAAACAAATTGTTTTAGTGCATTCATGACGTGTGAAAAATAAACAATTAATCTCGAAATTAAGAAATGTCCTTTTAAGCCAATGATGTACATTTCTTGAAAATAATGCTAAAGAGAATATTCTAACTCGGCATTGTCTCAATCTAAAGAATAGTGACGCATTATGAAAATTAGTCAATCTTTCTCTTAAAAACTAAGAAAACTTTTAATTCTCTTAGGCAGCTAGCCATTTAATTTCAACTTTCATTTCAATTACAAGTAGTTAATGATTGACTTTTTTTTATTGTAATTAAAAAAAAAGATACATTTCAATTACTTGTAGTTGTAATTAAAAAAATTCAATTACTTTTAAATTACAGCTAAGTTAATAAGGTCTTTTATTTATTTATAAATTCAAAGCAAATTCGAAGGAAATAAATATCATGTATCGCTTAAAATGTAACTGACGAAAAAAAATATTTAATTACATTTTTGTGTAATGATTACTGGAAATAGTAATCATTACTGCCTTTTCATCATTACTTTTGTTTCCAATTAAATTTATGTAATTATATTGCAGTTATTTTACGCTTTTTTATTACATGTAGTTAGTAATTGAAAAAGTGTTTGGAGATTTCATTTACATTTACAATTGCAATTGAATTTTTTTGTGATAATTTTTTTTTTTTTTTTCAAATTGTGTAGATAGATGTTAACGTCATCAGCTTTTGGTCTCAAATTCGCAGGTAGAAGCAAAAATCATCAAAGTATCAATTTCAAATTCTTAGTTCATTGAACTTAATTCAATTCAATTTTTATTTTAATTTTAAATAGAACTATGATTATTATAACTGTTATTGTTCTTCCACAGAAGAGAACCGTGCTATTTTTTTAATATCAGAGAAGCTAGAAAAATATATGTACCTATACATAAATACATTAAAATTTTAATTGATTTTTTGTTTGTCATTAAACAAAAAACAAAAAGAAAAAGTCACCAGACCAGTAGCAGCAGTAAAGCTTGACTTCACTCGAAAAGATTATGTTTGTAAATATTTAAATAAAACTTCTTCTTTTTTGTTCTTAAATTCTTTTTCATATTCTGGTTTCAAGGTCAGTTCCAATCATCTTCTCTTAAGTCAGGTTCACGTACATAAGACATACATATATGTACATATATATATTTTATGATGATGTATAATATGTTTTGTAGGTATAAACAATTAGGCCAAATAAAGTGACATGTAAGACATAAATTTTGTGGACAAGAAGACATAAGTTTATCATGATTTAGCATAAACTTGACCAAGTTTGACGACAGTATTTGCACTTTATTACTATGAGACTAAGCAAGGTTATAATTATATAATATACAAAATAAACATTTAAACAAGAAGTTTAGGTGATTTTTTTTTTAAATTTTAAGGTTGTATGATTAATGAGTTTTATTTTAAGATTTAAAGGGGTTTTTAATTGTTTTGTGAATAGTTGTGTATTTTGAAAAATATATTTTTTAAAATATTGAGAAGTATCGGTTGCATGAATTTGATGCAAGTAAAACGTTTTCCAACAAAAAGTTTTGTTTTGAATAGGGCACTATTTGAACAGCTGTCACTTTGAATCCGTCATCTTTGGACATTTGACAAATACAAAACATACGTCATCAACAATGTGTTGAAATAGTTAAAATTACAAAAGGGTGACAAATTTGCAGTTAATAAAAGGATTGTTACTACCCTTAACATGTTTAAGGTTAAAACACATTGCGAGCGTTAGCAAAATAAGTTAAGATTTGTGAATTTGATTTGGAACTCCTATAATAAATTACTACGAAAGCTGTTAGTAGTTAAAATAAAAACAAAAAATATATATACATATATATAAATATAACCTGCTCTCGTTAACATAAAATGTATAAGGAACACAATAATCTGGAATAATAAAACCCGATTAGGAAGAGTGGGCAATTTGAACTATTACTGCGGATGCTGGACCCTGGACAAAGCAGCAGGAACAGCAACAAGCAAAAGATATATTTTTATATGAGCACACATTTATTTTGTTTCTTTTTTATTATTACATATTTTGTTTGGAATTTGTTTTTGGATTTCTGGAAGTGTTGGCTGGAGCTGGGGTAATCACCAATCCAGATGAATCAAATTAAGGGCAAGCACTTTAATTAAGAAGTTTTGTTTTAATAGTTTCGTGATTGCTGTTTTTTTTTTGTTGGCTTTAAGACAACAACAGGCGGAGCAACAGGGAATTTTGACTACGGAAATAAATTCACGATGAAAGAGATTTTTTTTTATTACAAAAATGTTAATAGGAAATGATTGATGTTAAAATTAATGTAATAAGAAAATCAGGCATGAATAACAAAAAGCAGATGTTTGCAATAATTTAAATGAATAAGGACAAATCGAGGTCGTTTCGAAAAACAAAAATTAATAAACGAACAGATTAAATTTAATAAGTTTTTTCACTTTGAAGTCGTGAATATAAATAACGATACCGAAAGAAAAAAAAAGAAATCATTTACATTTTTCTTAGGTTAGGTATCTGATTTTTGATCCTCTTACTTTAATTTGAAATATTTCAGACTTTGTCATTTTTGTTCCCTTTTTAAAGAATTTTACATTCGAGTTCTACGGCCAAATAACGAGTAAGTATTTGTAATTAACAGTATTACAGGATATGGGCTTGGGTTTTACTTATGAGCACTCCTGAAGGGGCGAGTATTATGGTTGACAAAGACAACCATACGTCTTTGTGAACGGTCGTGTATTTTTTGTACGCTTGAAATTAAATTGATAGCAAGAAAAGTACAGTGAAATTAAATAATACATTGGGCTCAGTCTGTAGAGTTTTTGATTCTGCATAAGATAAACCCAGTGTCATTGTGTAATTAAAGTTATTTGTGAAAATATAAATAAAATTAATTTCTTAAAATTTCAATATAGTCGAACATTGCAACAAGTTTGAGTGAAAAGTGAACAAAGAAAGTTAAAGCTTAATATTCATGCATAAATATGAATTCAAGCGGTGTTTGTGCGGAGTGTAAAAAAACTAACAGGGGCAAAAATGACTCAGTGTTGGTCTCATGCAGAGGGGGGTGCGGATCTTTGTACCATCCTAAATGCATAAACTTAGCTGAGTTTGACATTGCAAAAACAATGGAAAATAAACCATTTTTGGTAATATTATGTGAATTGTGCCGCGAAAAGCTCGTCTCTCTTAGACACATTGAAGAGAACATTAAACAAATAAAAGAAAAGTTTGATCAAATCGGTGTTAAGTTCGAGCAAGTATTAAACAGTGACTCAAAAGAAAATAATGATAAGAAAATTATTTCAACAATTAAAAAGACGATCGATGAGAGTTTGAACAGTGACAAAAAATCGTGTGATAATAATATTAAGAAGAGTGCTTTAATAATTAAACCAAAGGAACACCAGGATGCAGAGAAAACCAAATCGGAAGTGAAATTGAGCGTTAATCCTGGGACATCTTCTATACAAGTATCGGGAATTAAGAAAGTGGATAAGGGTGCAATTGTTGTATCATGCGAGAATGTTGAATCCATGAATAGAGTGAAAGATAAGGTTAAAGAGAACTTAGGTCAGAATTATGATGTGAATGTTTTGAAAAGAAAAAATCCAAGAGTGCAAATCTGTAATATATCGGAAAAACTGAATGAAAGTGAGTTGATTAGTTGTTTAAAAAATCAGAACGAAATTTTGAAAGAAGTTAACTTGGTGTGCAAAGCAATATGGAAAAATAAATATTCTTATACTGCGGTGATTGAGTTGGACAACAAAAGTTTTAATGAAGTGATGAAAGCTGGAAAATTGAGTGTTGGATGGGACAAATGTTTGGTTAAAGAGTCATTTTACGTGAAGAGATGTTTTAAATGTTTGGGATTTAACCACAACAGTAAGGACTGTAAGGCTGAGAGTAAGTTATGTGCTAAGTGTGGTGGATGTCATATCTTTTCTGAATGCACTGCTGAATGTTTGAAATGTGTGAACTGCGTACGAATGAATGATGAACTTAAATTAAATTTGAAAACAAATCACAGTGCGTTTGATAATGAGTGTGAAGTCTATAAGCGTAAGCTTAAAGTTGTGCAGAATAAATTTTTGTAGCAAACAAGAATTAATTCAAGAAAGAATTTGGTATTTTATTATTTGAATATTCAAAGCTTACTGGCGAATAAGTGTGAATTGGAACTTTTAGTAAATGATTATCAACTTGATTTTATTATACTATCAGAAACCTGCGTAACTAGTGAAATTGATGACTCAGAAATAGGTATTGACGGCTACAAGAAAGTGATTTGTAATTCACACTCACGATTCACAGGTGGTGTGCTTATTTATATTAAACATTCGTTCACAAGTTGTCGAGATTTTGAACTTATCAAATGTGTGGTGTATAAAGATGTGTATATGGATGAATGATGAAAAATGGACAGTAGCAGTGTTTTATAGATCCCCAAGTTCTTCAACAATAGACTTTCTTACATTTTTTTCGGATTGGTGCTTGTGTTCCATTAAGGATGAAGATAACATTTTAGTGATGGGTGATTTTAATATCGATCTACTCACAAAAAATCGGTACGCGGAAAAAATGTTAGAAATTTTAACCGATCAAGGTCTGTGCCAAATAGTGAATCAACCAACCAGAATAACTGAACATTCGGCTACCTTAATAGACTACGTTATTACAAATAAAGACCTCAAATCTCGAGTTAAATACGTGATAGATGCACGCGACAAAATTACTGATCATGAAACTATAAGTATTGATGTGCAAATTAAAAAGAAACTAGAAATTAAAAGAAAAGAGTATAGTGTTTTACGCTATACAAAAGAACATTTTGATTCCTGTCTTATCACAGAAGGTTTTCATAATATTTTTTCGAAAGATGATTTGAATGATTTGTCAAATTCTTTTAGTGAAAAACTTAATAAGTGTTGCGAAAAGTTAACGGTAAAAAAACTTGCTCCTCAATTTGAAGACAAAAAATGGTTTAATTTCGACCTACTAAGATTAAAGAATGAAAAAATAAGGGCATATAATATAGCAAGTTTAAACAAAACAAGTGATAATTGGCTGAGGTACAAGAATATTCGGAATAAATATAAAAAAGAAATTCGAATGGCTAAGAGTGACTACATTATTTCTAAAATATCTGCTACGGAGGGTAATCAAATCGAAATGTGGAAAACTTTGAAAAATATGGTGTTAAAGAATACTAAACAAAACAGCATTGAGTCTATCCATTTTGGTGATGTTATCTCGAATCAATCTGGTGAAATAGCGAATAAATTTAATAACTATTTTATTGATAGCATTTGTGAAATAAATGCCTCCATACCATATATTCCCTTTGTGTCACCTGATATTAGTGTAAATTCTGTTTTTGCTTTCAGTTTTTGCAGCGAAAGATCTCTCTACACTTTAATAAGTAAATTAAATAATAAAAAAGATATGTTTAGATTAAACAAAGAAATGATTCTGCAATCAATTGAGATAATCGGTCCGGTGCTTATGAAAATAATAAATACGTCATTATCAACGGGTAAATTTCCTGAAAGTTGGAAGGAATCATTAATTGTCCCTGTCGAAAAAGTGAGCAATTCGAATAAGTGTGAAGATTTCAGACCTGTAAATATGTTACCGTTGTGTGAAAAGATTTTGGAAAAATTTGTTGCAGAACAATTTCTTAATTATTTAGAATGTAATAGTCTGTTAATTGAAGAGCAATCTGGATTCAGGAATGGACATTCATGTGAAACGGCGATTAATTGTGTTGTGTGGAATTGGAAAAGGAAGATGGATGGTGGACTTTCGATAGTGGCTGTTTTTCTTGATTTGAAAAGAGCGTTTGAAACGATTGATAGAGAAATATTACTGAAGAAATTGCGATTATATGGTGTGTGTGATCGTGAATGGAAATGGTTTGAGTCATATCTTTCGAATAGAAACCAAAGAACTAGAGTAAATGGTGAAACATCGAGTTCTAGAGTTAACAATTTGGGAGTGCCTCAAGGTTCTGTTTTGGGAGTGTTTTTGTTTCTTTTGTATATTAATGACTTTAAAAAATGTTTAAAATACTGCAGTATGAAACTCTTTGCAGATGATAGTCTGATTTATATTTGTGGAAAAAATAGTGAAGATATGTGTGCCAAACTGAATGAAGACTTGAAAAGACTTGATATATGGCTGAAAATGAATAAACTTAAGGTGAATGTTAATAAGACGAAGTATATGAAGTTTGGAATGAATGATAACATTGATGTGAAAATGGATAATGAACCGTTAGTTTGTGTTGAAAGTATTAAGTATTTAGGTTGTGTCATTGACAAAAAACTAAATCTTAAAGAACATGCCAGTCATGTATGCGCAAAAATCTCAAAGAAAGTTTATTTTTTTAGTAGAATCCGTAAAAATTTAACATTGAATGCTTCGACTCTTCTGTATAACGCGATAATTTTGCCGCATTTCAATTACTGTTCGACATTATTATTTGGTTCGAATGCAGACGTCAAACAAAGACTGCAAAGACTACAAAATAAAAGTATGAGGATAATTTTAAGACTAAACGTGTATACACCAATCCGTGTTTTGCTTGAATGTTTGTGTTGGATGAATGTGAAACAGAAATTGATGTTTGATGCTATGATTTTTATTTTTAAATTGAGAAATGATATGTTACCGGAGTATTTATCGGATGGATTAGTGGAAGTGGCGGTAGTTCAACCTTATAGTTTGAGAAATGGAACCAACCTCAGACCGGAGCGATGTAGGTTAAGTAGTACCCAAAGCTCAATCTTCTACGATGATGGCATTAATTACTTCAATAATTTACCGAATAGTGTGAAGAGTGAAACTAATATGAATGCTTTCAAGAAAAAGTTGTGTGAATTTATTAAAATTGATATAACCTAATGCAAATGAATACACGAAAGAACATGATTTTATAAATTAATTATTAACAAAAGTATATTTTAGAGTTTTATAACTAATCTCGTTTCTTTTATACCTCTAGGGTTAGGGATAAATAGAGCCCAATCTTATATATGAGATGGGTACTCTTGGCTTTAGCCGAGATGGTATGCGGAAACTCTATATATATATAATTACTTAAGGAGAGGAATTTAGCTTGATATTCTAGTAGACCATTATTCATTGACAGTAACAATAAAAAAGGATGTAACAAGAGATTTTCGACACTGATTAAGTGACATAAATAAATCAACGATTTTATGGTCACCAATCACTTTGAACGCTCTTCTTTTGAATACTGTTGAAAAGACTTAAGTAAGTCTAAGTTGCGAGATACATTTCTTGCATAAGGATACCCAAACATCCGTACTGACTGACAGATCCGTTCACAATTAAATAAAACTCACTATTAAACGTATACATATACATATACATACATACATATTTAAATATTTTAAGGATTAGAAAAATTAATGAATGAAAATGTTTGTTGGCTCGTTGTGAACCCAGATTCTTCAAAAACTCTTCCAGATATATAAATTTGCCTTTTGATTGCTTAAATTGAATAAATTTGAGAAAACAAATATGCTGTCGCGAATCTCCTATTCATTGCTAAGAACTCTATTTACGATCCACGTACAATTCACACTTAAAAAACGTCAAACGTCATTTGCGACATATACATATACATATACGTCATTCGCGACATAGACGACCAACGAATGGACGAAATTCGTCGATTATGACATTTCTTTCACATATGGATTGTTAAGACGCGAGTGAACATTTTGTGCCCGATTACGCGAGATGTTTCCTCTTTCGTCTTTTTGACAGATCGGGTGAGGGGTGTAGAAACGTAGGGGGAAAGTAATCGTGAAAAGAGTCCTGAAAATTTATGGACTTTTTTTGGTTGAACTTTGACGTTTATGCTTCGACAACCAATAAAAAAAAAAAACAAAATGCATAATTTACAGCTATCAGTTTTCCAGAGTACGGTGTAGTAAAGGCAAATATAAACGTGAAATAATGTAAATTTAATTATTTATTTAAACGATTTAAGAAATGTGGACAAAAACTCAAACGGAAGTATTATCAACGCTGTTTCAAAGTTGGCCCAATTTGTATAACAAGCTGAACAAAAATTATAAAAATAGAAATAAAAGAATTGAGGCACTTGAAATTATTCTAAAAGAGCTTTTAAAAATCAAACCGGGTGTTACAATTTCGGATATAAAAAGTAAAATAAAAACAATTCGGTCACAAACGTCGTCAAAAAGAGGAATAACGAAAGGAACGAAAAAAGGAAAGGTGTAATCACGAGGGTAGGTACCTGTCAAAAAGACGAAAGACGAAAACGAACGAAAAAACATCCCGTGTAATCAGGGTCTTTATTCGTTAAAGTGTGGATCATATGTGGAACGCGAATTGAGTTTGACAGTTCATAGCCATCAGATTGCGATTTGTGATGAACACTTTGTAACATACTTACTTTGGCAATGAAAAATCTAATTTTATTACCTTAAGGTAAACTTAAGCTATATTTTTAACTTTTTCTTTACAATTTGCACAGATTTAGGTTTAAAAATTGTTAAGATCACATCTTTTCATTCATTCGTTGGTCGTTAGTAGCTCTCATGTGAATATTCTTTCATTCGTTGGTCGTTCGTCGTGTTCATGTGAACAGTTCATTAATGTTTTCCCTGTGAACTGTCAAACGCAGATTGCGTCCCACGTCAGAATACATTCCACAAACGAAGCGAAAACAAAATTCGTGAGAATTAAATGTCAAAATTCACGACTCGTTTTCAAGTACAAGACACCACAAGTGACAAATCTGTTGGGAATAAGGAAGCCCTTTGAAATTCGGTCCAATTACTCAAAGTTCAACGCTGCCAGAATGTCAGAGTGACATCATGACTGAGTTTACAAATGTACTTACATCCTATTGTTGTTTTTCACCACAAACAGAGCTAAATAAAACAAACAAAGGGAAAAACTTTTTGTGACTGTTCCATTTCTATATACCTCCCATTTTTTCAGATTGCTTTCTACATTCAACTTGTATCTTTTATTTTTGTTGTAGTTATGTCAACGTGATCTCTGATGAGACATAACATACCTACCTGCTGTAAGGCTGCTCCAGATGGGTAATGGGCGGGAATGGCTTGACTATGGCATTGGCTATAGCTATGGCTAGTTATCTTTCTGTCGAAGCTTGAGTTTACTTTCACTAAGAAAATTGAAAAAAAAAAAACTATCATGTAATCGAGCGCGGTGATGATGGGGCGGGCGGTAGTGGTAAGATGCATTAAACCGTGACAGCAGCGCGTCAGTGATGATGATTGAGTAACTTTATTGAGGCGCATTAAACTTTAAACAAAACAAAAGTCTACAAAGGCAGGAGGAAAATCATAGTAACAGTAAAATTACATAACAAACCCGCCGATCCCGCAGTGTTGCGCCGCGCCGCGTGTAAATCACTCAAATGGCTTGATGATCTTTATTCGCTCCAAGCCTACAACATAACGAATCTTCGTTTCTTCGATTCAGCCAATTGGAACCAACAACACAGTTAGATACTCTATCCATGGTATTGTTGATGATGAGAAGTATAAGCAACAATCCAAATCGATGAAAACCAACAACATGATGTAGACTCTGCCTTAGACCATCATCATGCCACTCGTTGGCTCGCTCGCTCGCGCGCAAAAGCAATAAGCATCGACTAATTGTTGGTAAATGATTCGTTTGTTTGTTGTGCAGCTAGAGGCTCTGGATTGTTGTTATTTTGCTGCCCTCAGTCTGCTTATAGTTCAATCTGAGTACTCGTTTAGCTTTCACCACGTCTTCGGTCGTCGTCGTAGTGAGCTATTCTATATGCCTGCCAGGCACTTAGTGCGCTTGGATGCGTGCGTACCTTTAAGTTTTTTTTTTCTTTTCTTAATGGGGTGCCATGTCAAGGAAATCATTTGTTGCGAATTAACGCAATGGAACGCAAGGTGTTAATAAATTTTAATGTTTCGATCATTGACTTAAAATTGTTGCTTGCTTGCAGGAGGACAGACAAATATTGAAGGTAGGGAAAATTTCAATAGAATCGTTTAGGATTGCTTCGCCTCGCCTAGCCTAGAGGCTAATAGAGAGTATGGGAATAAGAACTTTATACATTCGTCCAACGCAGCAACGCACGTAAGGATACGTGTTTCTAATTTTAATATAATTGTACGAAGTATAAAAGAGTTGCATACAAAACTAACGAACAATAACATTTAAATAATAATTTGAGTGAAGGAACTTCTTAGAGAAGATATAATTTCCATGCCAACTGTCAATCATTTTTATATATGATATTTGTTTTCTTATTTTTGTTCAAGTTTATGGAACTCTATGAACTCTTTAACACACTGAATTTTTTCACAGTCAAGAGGTTCTTTTGTTTGCTGTATAGAACTATACTATACTCAAATTGGGTTGAAGGAAACACAGTTGTTCATCCCTAACGAAGAAGGAAATGGGAGGATTTCAGAGATGGATTTCCTCTTCAATCAGCTCTTTAAATCAGGATTTTCTTTTTTTCGATTTCTTTTTGTATGTTTGTTGAGTGATCTCAAAAGACTATCGAAAAAAGAGTTCAAGGGTTAATTTTTCTTGAGAATTGACTGATTCATCAGGCTAATATTACACTTCGCACTATATACATCGTTCAAGTGCATTTTTCTTGATATTAGGTTAGGCAGGAGTTGGAAAAGATTTTATTATTATGATAATGAGTTTAACTATACGAGTATACCTTGTCATCAAGGTTTCAATATTGATTTTTGTGTTAAAATAAGGGTGAGGAAGTGAACTTAAATAGAAACTTTGTGGAGTGGATTCCAGAACATATTTGGAAAACTCTTCAGTTTTGTAGGATTTAATGATGTACAAATAGGTATGTAATAGAAGATATCAGAATTAGGAAATATAAGAACCAAAATATCATTGATAGGTTTTGTATACAAGTTTTAAAGTTAAACTTTCTTGGTTAGTTATTAAATAATTGTATAATAAGCAAAATAATGTATAATATAAATAAAAATGAGATTCTTTTTTGGGTAAGAAGTTTTAGACAAGAGATTATTTATAAAAATGAGAAAGAGGTTCGGAGACAAAACGGAGCCCTGGGACACACCAGCATTTATATTGTGGATTTCAGACTTGAATCAGTCCAAAACAAATTTTATAGACTTATATTGTTCGATAGAACATTTCTTATCCATTGAAGACCGTATTAGTCTTACTTTCGAAAAGAGAGCAGGACGCCACACTTATGTTAGTACTATCAGTCAAAAACTTGAGGAAGAAGAAGATTCGCCTTTTTTGGGATTGGCTGAACAAATTCTATTTTCCAACTACTCGGAACGAACCCCGAAGAATATTAAATATGTGTGGAAGAATACCTCTTCACAATATAAGAGGGGATATCATCCGGGTGTATGTTTATTGAGATCTTTTAGAACTCTCGACACAGTACAAGTACGAAAAAAGATTGGTCCCATAGAATCATTAACGTGCTCATTAACTGGGGAGCCATTACTCTATTAGGTAAGGTGTAATTGTCGGCGAACGGCCTTGCAACCAAGGTAGGGATCGAGGAATAGGACGAATTTCTAATGCTTTTTGCGAATGGCCAAAAATTCTTACTGCCTTTGAGATATTGAAATATTTTATGCCGTAATTTTTGGTCTTACACAAATTTGGTCCTTCGAATACGTCTGTCGCAGGCTTTCCTGGCTTGCTTAAAGCTTTCCCAGTTTTCCTCAGGAAGGAAGGTTGGTTCTAAAACAACGGAAGTTTACCTTTTTCTCCTGGAAAACCTTTTTAAAGCTCGAATTAAACCATGACTTAACCTTGGGTTTGATATTTTTAACACTATTGGGGATAAGGGTTTTCGTCACTACCGAGAAAGCACAGTGACCAGAGCTGAAGAAATTATTGAAACCGTACCAGTTGACTTTTTCATACTGCCAAACGGTTTTAAATTGAATTTGTTTGACACGATAAATTATCAGATATGAGACTATGGTCCGATGAGTCTAGAGGCTTCAATATACTGATTAAGAAACAAGTCAAGAATATTTTCTGCTCGGCTGTTAACGTCCGATATTCGAGCAGGCTCGTTGGCAAGCTGAGTTAGATGGGCATATTCAACTCTATTTTTTTGGTATTTATAAAATTTCTAAATACAAACCACTTACTCAAATTTTTATACTTTAGTATTTGATTTGTTTTATTCATAGGAATATATGGCGTATACGTACTTTTTTTATAAAATAGAAAAATAAGCTACTGAACCAATTTGTATGAAATATCGGTCGGTTATCGTACTGTCACGAATAGAGATTTGTTCTTTAGCCGTACTACGCGAATGTTTTTCTATTTCATTGCAATATTCAGAAATTAAAAAATAATATGTACCGATTCCACCTTCTACCTCTTCTCTTTTATAAACACTCATACCGTGTATTTTGAATAAAAGGGTATTAGAAACCTCTTAGTTTGATGTAGGCAATTAATGTCCACGTAAAATGCCATGCCCACTTTGTGTTATGCACATATTAGTCAAAATTGAAATTTAAAAACAAACAGTTGAGGAAATAAAGCTTTGGCAAAATTCTAAAAATGACTAAAGATATAATACGCCAAAAGTAGGAGCCACATAAAGTTTCCGTCTACTTTTTTGAGATCATTAAACTATGATGTTAAGAATAAGAAGTGGATGGACAAAATTCTTGGAAAATGGATTGATCCTATTAAAATCACATAACTGAAAATTCTGCTATGTGAACTCAATACTGTTTTGGTCGGATTGTTTACACAAAAACATACTCGTAGTATTCTTCTTGATCGGATTCGTTTAATGCGGCAAGTAATGCCAAATTTTCCCTCCGACATAAATAACATACTGTTAAGCAAAGATATTCTTTTTTTTTGTAGCACATCATGAATGTGAAATGCTTTACCCAACTCTGTGTTTCCCTCTCACTTTGACAAACAAAAAAAAAAAAAAAACTAAAGAGTGGCCCGTTTTCTTCTTTTAGATCCTTCCCTTTCTAACGCTTACAATATGTTTAAACTCTTAACCTCTTTAATATGTTCAAATTATAACAAAAAATAGGGTTAATTTGAGGGACTGCGTAGATTCCAATCATAAAATTTCATGAATTAATTAATTATTTGAACTTAAGACTCGTATCTTTCCCAACCCAATAGTATTTCCAAGGTATTCGAAGTAAATAGCTTTCTTCAGTTTCTTTGAAGTGGCTTTTAATTAAAAAAAAATATAGTATTTAATTTGATATTGCACGATGACTCTAGGAGAAAATATTTGAATTTCTTCAAAATTCAGGATAGTTTACAGAAGTACCTTCATCTATCCACGTGAACACTTGAAAGTCGGTTGGAACTTAGTTCTTAAAATTCCTTAATTAAAAACTTCAAATTAAGGAAGATATCAAGTGTTGTTTTGTAGGAACTTGGAGTGTTAATTTCCAAGAAACTACCAATCAAGGTATAAAATAAACTTCGTCCTACCTATAGCACCACATTCACACAATTCATCATTTTTCAATGTTGGATACCTATATACAAGCTATTCTTTATACTTGCGCATTTTCAAATTGATTTAATTTCATTAGAAAAAAAAAACATTCCAAAAACAAAACAAAAAAAAAACAATCTTTTCTGTTCTATTTTACAAAGGTAGCCTTGCAAAAAGCTTGCTATCTGCTTTCTACCAGGTCTGCACATTGTTTGACAATTTTTCTTTTTTCTTCGAAAGAGCAACAAATATCAATATTCCACAACCCCAACTCGTCTGTCAGCCGGTATCATCATCATTCCTTTGTACATGTTTTTTTTTTTTAGTATTGCTCATATCAGTCTCAGTCTCAAAGAAGAAAGACAACATCGCACGTATGTACCAGGCTTGCCACATTCTGCTATCTTTTCCCAAAATCACCAGTAAAAAAATTTTAATGACAGTTCAATCCTAATTGGGCTATAAGTAGCCCAGATCTATTCTTGGGCAATATTTTCCTCACACAAACAGAAAATGTCTTATGAAATTGTTAAACTTTTGCTGTTATTTTTCTTTAAATTAGAATCAATTCTAATTCAACTGAAACTGTGCCATTATTTGAGCTACTTTTTTGGCTTTGGTTTTAAGCTACAAATATTTCTAAGCTAGTTTATTCCTTTGTACATCTTTTTTTTTAATTATTTCTCACATCAGTCTTGGTCTCAAAGAAGAAAGACAACATCGCACGAACTTATACGAGTATGTACCAAGCTTGCCAGATTGGGCTATTTATGGAAATCTTTTGACAGTTCTATCATAATTGGGCTATAAGTTGTCCAAATGTTATCTTTGGCGATATTTTGTTTCGCATAAATAAATTAATTTGATGAACAGAGAATATCTTTTAAATAAAAATCAATTCAAATTCAAGCAAAAAGATTTTTTGACTAAAATTGGGCTATTATTTGGGCTACTTTTCCGGCTCTGATTTTGGGTTACAAATATTTTAAAAAATGGACTATTGAGCTACTTCTTGACATGGCAACCCTGAATGTACATAGATTCTTCTATTTTGTTTTTGTTTTGATATTGTTCTTTTTTTTTTGTCGTTGTAGAACAGACAGCAGCCGGCCGGGCCAGTAGCCAGTTCCCAGTTGTGTGATGGTGTGTTCATCGAAAGAGTTCAAAATTAGTTTAAAACTTTGTTATGTATCTTTTGTTGTTGTTATTGTTTTTCCTACGTTTTTCGTCGTCATTCTGTCATTTTTATCAGCGAAATGCTGTCATGAATAAACCATTAGGGTAATTAAGGGAGACATTTATTCATGCGTGGTTTTGTATGATGTGAGAGTTTGTTTGAAGATATCACTGTCACTCTGTTAAAATACTTACTTTAAGTATGGATACAAAATATCACTTCTATAGTTTAGTAGTACTAGAAGTGCTATGGAGTCGCGTTGAGGTCATAGACAAACAAATTCGACGAAATATAATTTTTTTTTTTATTTTTGTTCTGTTTCCCTTTTTAATTTGAGGCAAAGAGAGACGATTGTGTTTGTTAAAGTATATCAAATTGAAAACGCGACTAGGTCGCACAAACTTGATCATACAAAAAATCAGTCCTTCTTTGTTCTCAAGATACTTCAGTCAAAATTGTTTAGTCTAAAACGAATTCTTATCAATTTTTATCGTGTTTTCCAATAGGAACTTGACAACTTCAAATTTTATTTATGGACGCAACCTGTCACAAATCATCAAACATATGTAGATGTCGATTCATTTAATAACCTCAAAATTTCCATCATGGTAAAATACACGATAGATCAACGCTTGCAAATTATAAAACAATTCTACAAAGTTAATGTAAAATAAAACTGTTAAAAAATAATCCTAATAATTCACACGATTCTTACCAAAAAACATACAAATTTGAATTTAATTTTCGGGTTCTTTTAAATTCAAACATATCAGCTGTTCTCTTGGATGCCCACAATTACTAGAAATTCTTGGACACATTAGAATTAATTTGTTTGACATAACAGCCGTTTTGGAACAGCTATTCTTTTACACTTAAATACTAACTAAAAGATTCTGGATACCCTATCTGTCTCAGATCGAACGCAGCCATTTCAACTGTCAAACCATGCAAACTTCTAAAAACACACAATAGATGAAAGCATTCAAAGCAATGGCATCCATGTTTTTCTGGAAGTAAATTTATCTCTTTCTTTTATTCTTAATTCTTAAGAAAATAGAACCGTTATTTGTGTTTGTTAAAGGTGTTGCCAGCGATGTGTACTTTTAGATTTATAACATTTCTTTCAATAAGTTTTTTCTATAACCTTTATATTTTACGTTGAAAATAAGTATTTATTTTTTTGAAACACTAGCTTGCCTTTAAAACTGCTACTAAAGCTAACACTGCCCGACAAAGAAACTGGTGTACTCATACGTGTAGTGTAGGTAAACTGAGAAGAAGCTTGAACACATCACCACCCTTAGATATTTTTGCGTACATTTCCTTGAATTGAAATTGAAAACCAAATCCAAGGCACAATATTTTCGCGGTTATTCCAAGAAAACCAAGAAAACAAAAAGCAACAACAAAAATCAACAATTTAAAAATGAATGATAAAAAGAAGTACGAGTTTGTAGGAAGGTACACACAATTCAGAAAACAGAGAATTATAAATAAGAGTGAGATACCGTGCCTGACCTCCATGAATCATTAATCTGAGAATTGCTGGAAATGGTCGGTCGTACGGTCGTTTGGTCGTTTTCGTAACTTCGTTACTATTTGTTGATTGCTTAATTTGTTTACATTTAACGCGTAAAGTTGACTATGAAAGAAAGAAAAATAAATAAAGACATACGACACTCCTCACGCATCGCACATCATATAAAACATTATAGTGATGACATCGTTGTAATCAAATAAAAATAAAAATAAAATATAAAAACAACAACAATTACAACTAAAATAAATCTTAATGGTAGCGAAGGCGATATGAAATAATGATGGGCGTATATAAACGCGTAAGGGTAGGTAAGGCAGGCTATAGACATAAGCTTGTTTGTTAAATTGGTTTGTCCTTTTTATCAGCTCTCACACTTTATTTACTATATTTCTGATTTATTCATACATATAACTATTTTTAGATAGGTTTTTAGAATATGTGGAATATTATGTGTATTTTGTTCATTATCAGACTAATGTGAATTCGTTGTTAGGAAATGTGATTAATTTGTGTTAGTCTTTTTTTCTATATCATAGACAAAGTGATATGAATGACTTCGTATTTTGAAAGGCAAGTTATGACTTCATTAAAATAAAATGTAAGCATAAACAAACGTCATGCAGATTCTAAAATATCAAAAGATTAAACGTTTAAAGACTGATCTTCCTACAGTATCACTGGCATTTGACACCTGTCAAACTTAGCTGTCATTTGAAGTGTCATAATACAAGTTGAGTGTTTGCAATGTAGGTACGATACTGGACATTCCTTTATCGAGATTTTAGATAGGAGATTTTTAACATAGTTACATATTAACAGTTTTATGTATATTTGGAAATTTCAGCGCAAAAGATTTCGGTTTGGAGATTTAAGGTTTGGGGATTTTAGCTTTGGAATGAAGGCTAGGGGAAAAGTCAAAATTTTGTAACGAAAAATGGAACGATGTGTTTTTATTTGGTTGTGGTTTCAACACCGACAAATGAATTACCCTTTTTTGAATTGTATGCTTGCATGGTTTTGAAAAATACGTTTTTGAAGTTAATTTTGTTTGTTGATTTCTAATCCGAACTCTGTTTTTAACTATTTCGAAAATATCGATTTTTGACCTTATTTTTTCAATATATTTCAAAAATTTGATGTGATAGCTTTGTTTAGACGGCTGATTCGTTACGAAAACAAAAATTAATTTCAAACCGCTTTGTCTTTTCAGTTTAAACATAAATAGATCAGTGTTTCTTTAAAATTTTATGAAAAACTATAAATATTTGAACTGAATATTGAAGAAAGGGATTATAAATTTAGAAAACCATAACGAATTGTATTTAAAAAAATAACTAAAGGGTCCCCAAATGCTATACAAACATCGAGTGTAGCTTCGGCTTTGTGGCACGTAGCGCCGTCCTGTTGAAACCAAATGTTACCAATATCCTCCTCTTCAATTTATGTGAACAAAAATTCGTTCAACATGGCCCGATAACTCTTTGCTCATTTTCGAAGAAAAATGGCCCAATTATGCCTCTGGACCAAAATCCGCACCAAACAGTGACTCGTTTTGGGTGTGCCCGCCAAGATCAAAATGAGCTTCATCTGAAAAGATGATTTTTTTTGGCGAAAACGGCATCTTCTCTAAGCGTTGTTCCCAGCGTTGTTCAAGCGTGTACACAACCATATTCGTTCAGCGGAAGGGCAAAATTAATTATCTGTCAAATCAGACATGAGCTAAGTGTTACCATTCACGAAATAAGCACTAGTTGAAAAAAAAACGTTAGATGGCGGACCCTATACTTTATGGATAAAGTTAGTCTCAGAAAGCCTTAAATATTTTTCGAATCTGAAAAGTAATACCTCAAAACTTAATAGAGTAGTTTTGGAATTGGATTTGAAATAAGGCCATAAAACAGATCAGATAGGAAAAGTGCAATTTGATTGATAAGACTTTGTCGATTATTGAAGTCAGCCAAGATCTTATTCTTCAAAAGTTTAAAAAAACAATGATTGGATCAATTGTCACGATTAAGTCAGGTAAAATTAACCCCTAGTAATGACAAATTCACAGTCGAGTTTTCGCGCAATTGGTTGACAAAAAAAACTCATTTTAAAAATTCCCTACCAACAACTACAAAGAAGCTATGGATTTTTTGAAAATTCAATGAGGTAGTCAATCCTCACATATTACAACGAATTTGACAGTTCTCTATTGTTTTAATGTTGATTTGGATTGACAGATAAGCAGAAACAGATCCACAGTTGCGCTGCATAAACGTTTTCAAATTGTTTAGATTTATTCTACACATTTATAAAATTTCATCGATTTCAAATAAATTATACCATGTTTTTTTACATCATATTCGCATATAATGACGCCATTTTGAAAAAAAAATCACATAACGGAACATTGTCCCCAAAAGAAGGTACATGACACAACGTAGATATACTCTATTGGTTTAATGTTGCAAGCAAATTGAATGAATCATTGCCACAAATGTGTTTATAGATTATCGATTTATTTTTATGAAACAATGAAATCTATTCCTATGTAAATATGCTTTGTTTCTTTTTGAAAATTCATCCGCAAGAGATACATTCATAATATCATTTACAATTTGGGTACATGACAATGACTTATCTTCTGAAAGTGATAATTTATATTCGAAATTATCTCCAGGGAGTTCCATTAGCAAACCATTAACAAAAAAACCCTTACAACATGTTGAATGCAGCCAATGAACCTTGGCGTCAATAAACGCGCCGCTTCAGCCGTCGATATAAACAAAATCTAGTACCTGATTGTACATAAATGTGAAGGTGAAGTCAAGGTGGAAAAAGAAGAAAATAAATACTTACATTCAAACTTTCAAGGTGGTTGTTTCATTTTTATATACAGAGTTTTCCTTTGTTCTTTTTGGTTAAAAAAGATAATTTTTTGAGCGAACATTTTGGTCCTTCGAGCCGGATTACAGTTCTGTCACCCTTAGAACTTGATCTTGCCCTAAAATTAGCCATAAAAATGGTTCAAAATGTAATGTTTTCTGATGTGAAGGGAACTAAGAAAACCAAACTTAATAAATCTCTTAATCTTTTTACTGATGATTTTGGTATTATAAGAATTGGAGGAAGATTACAAAATGCCATTTTATATGTTTTACGGTTCGTAATTTGAATATTATTTTGAATGTGATGAATGTTTTCTTATTAGGCCTGAAAAAATATCCGACTTCGTTCGACGTTTCGGTTTTAGGAGAAAATAAAAGCGGATCTTGTAAGAATTTTGTTGAATTAAATCTTCAGTCAACAGAAAATAACGCCCCAAACGATACTGGTTGTAGAGTGCATATATCTAAATAACAATTAATAATTATTTGCATTTTTGTTTGGTGATTCAATTTAGTAAACAAAATTTATAAGCACTGATGCAAGCTTCAATTTTGTCAAAGCTCTTGAACAGTAGCACTTGGTTATATAGATATAGAGACAAAATTATAATAAATTTAAACTCGCTCTAATTTCAAATTCTCCTATTTTTCTTCGGGCGAATGAAAAAAAAAAACAACAACTTAGTTATAAAAATATTTCAGCTTGTTTAGATTCAATTAAAATTTAATGAGATTCTCACGAAGACTACGAGTATATACGACGACTTCATATAGATGGCGTTGTTACCAAATATACATTTTTAGCTCCGTCATCGTCATCACCTAAACCAGCGACAACCAAATCACCCACCGCGCGTCGCGTCGCCGGATTTGACGTGACGCCTAAAAAGAATACGTATGCAGTTACGTGATTTGCAAGTAATTAAAAGTTTATAGTCTAATGGTAAAGCAGTCTGGTACATCACTGAACAGCTGTTCAACATTTATTTTCCTTTAAAAAACATAAATACTTAACAAAATGTAGCACTCTCAATAATTCACGCCAAAAGGTTAGTAGCACAAAAAGAAAAAAAAAAAAACAACAAGTAGGTATAATATGTAATACTATTGAAGTCTTGTGCTTGTCTTGAGGAGCCCCACCCTTTTTATATTTTGTGTTCCAAAAAAAATTAAAAAAAATTATTCAAACGTAGCAACAAAAATGAGAATATGGTGCGATATGAGCCGGATTAGGTAATGTATTTAGTTTCATTTAAAATAAATAGCAACAACAATTTTTAAAAGAGTTTGCTTTTATTTTTGTTTTCATTCAGAAAACTATGCTCAAAAAAATTATAATGTTCGACATTAAATTATTTATGTTGAAGATTTTCTATTTCTTTTTTTTAAGACGTTCAGTTGAACTTAATTCGGGTATTTTTTAACTGAAATATGAGTCTTCATAATTTGGAGGTCTAAAGGGTGATGCGCATTAGAAATAGAAATGGAAACATAACATATTTATATTCATATAATTCGTATTTATTTTACAATTATAAAACAAAAAAAAAGTATCAAAATTTCATGTAATAAGGTGAGCTTTATTGTAAAAAATGACATCTAGCAATTTTTGTTCAATATTTTCATCTCTACGATTTAACACAAGAATAATTTTGATGTTTGCTCATAGATGACGTTAGTGCACGTATTAAGCTACTATACCCACGCCCGCCATATTGTTTTTTTCATGAGTTTGACATCTGTCAGCATTAATCAATGGAAATTGTGCAGGTTCAGACTACGTACGGGACTTGAAAGAAAGGTAAGTTTCTGGCATCTGATTGGCCAGCTGACAAAATGTACCTTTCAATTGAGGCAACTTTATTGGAAAGTTGACTGGAAAGTTAGTCAAAAAGAATCTCCCTAACTATCAAGTCAAATCCATTTATGTTAAAATGACAGCTAATCATAAGTTTTCATTTAACTGAAAGCTGAACTTTATTACATTGTGATTTATTTATTTTCTGCACAATTCCATTTAATGTTTTGTGTAAAAGGGTTTTGCTTGTCAAATAGGAAAAGAAAAAGTAATATTTTTTGACAATACAAAATACAAATCGTAATGGACTTGTAACTTGCATGAGACGTGTTATGTAGAAAATAATGTTTTCGGTAGTTTTTGCATGATCAACTGAAGGTAGAGGTTAGTATAGTAAGGAGCCGAGTTTGAAATTGATGACACTTGAAAACTAACTATAGTTGCCTTGGTCAAAATGTACGTTCTAAGAATGCCACTTATCATATAAATGTAGATATGGAAGCTTAGCTTTTTGGCTTCAATTTGAAGAATTCAGTTGTCGAATCGCATCGAATGCTTGTGCAGGCCTATGGCAGAAATTGGTTTCGTTGGTTCAAAGACACCCATTTTCATTTGCGAGAAAAAAGGCGTAAAAATCAGCCCGAGAAGGTTAAGGACGTTTAAACCATCAAAGGGTTACGCCAAAAAAATGTCATGCACCTTCGGTTTAATCTAGAAGATTAAGCTAATTTAGTAAGATTTCGAAATTGTGACCCACTAATGACGACAATGAGGTCTTGTAAAATTGTCGATGTCTCATACATTTTTAAATACAATTTCTACTTATAGAATTTTAACAAGAAATTATTTCGTGAATAACCTTTTATTTATATTTAATATTGTCAGTATTGGTGGTACAAACATATCTGTTAGAAAACGTTAAATAAAGAATATAAATAGTATTGGACCTAAGTCACTTCCTTGTGGAACTTTATAGGATCAAAATTGCTATTAACATTTTGAGAAAACAAATAACACTTTAATGTTAAATTTAAGATTAAATATTTTATACTTTAAGTGAGAACTAGAGAAACCTGTTTGCTATAAGAAAAAAAAATTTAATTAAAAAAGTATTTAAATCAAATATAGCTATACATCGATACATTTTCTTTTTAAACCTTTAAAAAATTAAGCTCTGCAGTTTTGGGTTAGACCAACTCGAATAACTGATAACAGAAACTGGAATACTTAAATAGAATAAAAAGATTAAAAGTTGTCTATTACGGCTATATTTGAAATTAAATCGTATTATTAACCATTTCGAAAGACAATTTAGTAGTTTTTTAGTAGATTTTAGCATCTTACTATCTATCATGTATTTAAGTTAAAATGTCAAAATGGCTTTATTAAATTTTAGTAATTTTCTAAGTCAACAAGTTTTTGACAATTTAATTTAGTAGGTCCGTTCACGATCCCTAGATTTAGGTTTGTCACTTTTTAGATGTCTTCGAGTACACCGTTTATAAGGCAATTAATATTTTAGTAGTTAACAATGGATTCAATTTTGGAATCGCTTGTAGAGTGCTAAATATTTAGAAAATTTCTAAATATCAATGTGTAATTTGAAACGAAAATGAAAATTTCAACAAGAAACCTGAAATTTATTTTATACATGTGCTAACGCATTTTACATGTAGAAACTTCGCACTCAGTCCGCGTTGTGCGGATGGACGACAACGACAATATTCATGAACTTCGAGATGCGTAACCCCTTTTTCCTATCTCAAATTCTCTGAACTAATTTAATAATTTTACCAAAAATTAAGTAAAAGGTCGAAAATATAAGATGAGATGGTAGTTATACTCCAATTTCAAAAAGAATCCACATTTCAGTCTTATCTTTTGTCATTTCAAAGCCTTTACAACTGAGAGATATTTTCAAAGATTTTTGAAACGCTTTAGAAAATCTCAGAATCTTCATTGAAAAAAATATCTACATATAGGTATATCTTATTTCTTACTATCGCGTTAGAATATGAATGCTTTTTTTTCAATAAGAGGTTTTATTTTGAATAACCTGCTATTTTGGCAGCTGTCATCTTTTGACATTTGATAAATTAAAACTACGTCATTATACTAAAAATGGAAACACGCTTCAATATCGCATTTAAAATGTTTAAATTCACTTCAGTTTAGCAAACAACATTTCCTGAAAGTGCTATTTCTCAAAGATGTGATCACAATTGTCCAGAAACGTCATTGTTTGACAGTTCTGACAATATTTTTAAAACTGACAACTAACTGTAATAAACTTTAGTATTAATTGCGCTGAAATACCATCTAGAAGGCGTTTAAAATCATAGTAAGCTTTCTATAATCCACAACTGACAGTAATGACAACAAGAATATATCACTGCCCAATGGAATGTCACCAATTCTAGAAGTGTACATAAATAGACCAATTGGTATTTTGAAACGCACCAAAATTCAAATTCCAAAAACAACTTAAACCAAAAATTCTAATACAAGTGCTTTGTTCATAAAATTGTTCTCATAGTTCAACCAGGAATAGTAAAACCAAAATTAGAGGGGTGCAAATGGAATAAGACTTCTCCGGTACGTCTGCCCGTTTTTCTCGTCCTCCTCCAACAACAACTAAAACGAAGTCGAAAACTTTAGGTACAATATGATGCATTGGTTTATTTTTTGTTTGTCTAAATATAAACCCATTACGACGACAACGACGGAGGCAGAAGCAGTGGTGGTGGTGGCGGTATCAGTGGAAGCGGGCGGGCGCTTTCTGCTCTATAGTTTATACTATACTCCGTCATTTCTCGTATCAGCAGTGAGCCGCTAAAATTATATTATTATTAGCAAGATCGCGTTTTGTTTATTTGTTGTTATTTTGTTTTTGGTTATTTTTTTGTCGAGTGACTTGAGTGCTGGATGAGTGATTCACTTAAAGTCAAGTACCTACTGCCCCGACTTATGGGAATTGGTTGGTTGTTGGAAGACTGAGTGGCTGTGGAAATATGGTCCATATATACGAGTACTCTATAAAGTGCATATCAACTTTAAAAAATATATATCTACACAATAATAATGCATAACTTGTCTCGATGATGATAACTGAGCTCACTGAGCTGCTTTTGCTTCATATTCGGACGATGACTTTTTGTTCTACTTTTTCTGAGAGTTTGTATAAACATACAAAACTTTTCTATATGCTGTGCCGATGCCGAACTGCAGTTGCATGCAACGGGTCTGCACTCTGCAGCCGACAAAATATTCATTTTCATTATTTTTTTAAATTTTATTTTTACTTATGAACTGAACTGGCAAATGGTTGCATAAAATGAGATATAATGTAGTTTTTGTTTTTTAATAGAATTTCCGACACCAGACTCATAGTGCCTGCCGAATACAGAGGGGTATTTTCTACAAAATTTTGTCTAAAAGTGATAGGAAAAAGGTATGTTTTATAAAGTTTATGATGGTGTATATGTATTTTCACTGTTTAGGAACTTAAACATTTTATTATCTCCGTCATTACAACAGTTTTTTTTTCAGGTGTAGAAATGTAAGTTGGTAACACTGTTTTAAATGTCAGCCATTTTGTTAGCTGTCAAGTAATTTATTTTAAATTTACTTTACAATTGCAACATGGTCGCAACCTCATTTCTACAAGTCTCTTTGTTTATTCCGATCACGACCCGACGCCCGCCATCCAGTTGCGCACCCTAAGGCTTCGAGCGTCCTTGTCTACGTCATCTCTCCAGCGTAAGCATGGTCTTTCACGCTGTCAATTATCACAAATTGTACTACAAAACGCTTTTTGGGTTGTTTCCTCTTCGCTCGTGCGAACTTAGTGTCCAGTCACCCCGAGGTTTCCCGCTACCGGGCTTAATTTTTGTGACGATAAATTCCATATACTATTCTCCGAAATCGTGCTTCCTCACATAAGGGGCCAATAATTCTCCGTAAGACTTTCCACTTGAACGCGCCTAAGAGGTCGGAGTGCCTTTAACCTAGCACCCAGGTCTCGGATCCATATGTGAGTACTGGCAGAATCTAAGTCTTGGTACAGCAGAAGCTTAGAAGTTATGGTAAAATGTCTGGATTTAAAAAGGTTTGATAGACTATAGTAGGCTCTGTTAGCTTTGAGCAACCGCTTGCGTATTCTTGTTATTATGGGCTGATACTTCTGACCCAAGGTACAATTGATTGAATGCACTACTTCAAATTCATGCTATGCTACCTTAATTGCTTGCTGAACTGTTCTTCTCACTCCATATTTTGTGATGAAGGAATCGTGTAAACCTTGTTTGATTCTTTTGATTTTGTCAAAGTCGTCTGCTTAAGGACCTGGTGACGATAGTCTTTTCTACAAAGCCAGGTTGAATTTGAGGCAGGCCAAACAATCCCCTTGTCGGAGTCCATTGTAGATTGGTCTTGATAGCAATCCGGCTATTTTAACTTGTCTTGTTATATTGGCCATGATCATGAATTCACACTGATATTGTACAATGATACCTTAAGCGTATGGGATATCCGTTTTCTTGTAGGATAGAAAAGAGCATCTTATATGCAGTACTGAACAACGTGACATCTCCTTTCTTGTGTGTTGTGTTGGGGCACATGATACTTTTTCGCTAGTCTTCTGGAATTTGTTCATGCTCCCATACGTGCACTATAATTTCATTAACTGCTCGATGTAAAGCTTGCTCGACATGATCAAACAGATCGGCTGATATGTCAACGGCTCCCGGGGCTTTGTTTTGTTTGAGCCTTTTTACAGCCTTTTCGATATCTTCTATGCTTGTTGGCGGTAGCGTTTGGGCTTCTTTTCGAAGTTGTGGGGCCTCCACTTTCTCATTGAGTAGACCGTTTAGTAATTTATTAAAGTTCTTCTTCTTGGTATTTAGATTTTCCCGTCCTTGTATGTGCAGCGTTTTTTATATTGCGTCATGTTTCCGATGGGTTGGTAGAACTTTCGCGTCTAGTGCGGACCTCGCTCTCGGCTTTATTGCTCAATATGCAATATTCTAGGGTGAATTCATCATCAAACCAGGCTCTCCGATCTCTGCGACTGCTGCCTAAGAAGGGGTTGTCAGTACTAATTACAATATTTTTAAGGCGTGTCTACTTCTTATCTACGTCCGGCATACTAGCCCCACGAATTACTCTCCCTCGATCGAGCTCATCAAGGACCCCTAAAACAAACCACCTCTTTACATTTGGTTCATTTAATATCAGTAAGGAACAAAAGTGGTAAAATATTAATTGAAAATACAATTAAACTCTTTTTAATTTTTGTTCAACTTTTCCCATCAAATAACCCACTGTATGCCTGTGCAATGTGATAATAATAATAATAATCGAATATACTAGGTGTAAGAAGAGATGAGCAAAGTTGCAGTAGGACGGCAAATATAAAGCGCATCACCATCACGTATTATGTATAGTTTTGGAAAAGTTTTATGTTAGATGTTTTGGGACAATCATCCAGCGAGGAAGAGCGTCAGGCGGAGAATATTGATATTGCTGATGGGTGAATTTGTTTGTGATGAGAATGGGGCTTCCCGAGTTTTTCGTCTAAGTCGTCTACGTTCGTCGTCGTTGTCGTCTTCGCCGTCATTGTCATCGTTGTCATGTCATTGCTCGAGAGTGGAAGTAATGCAAATTGCATTTCGCAGATGCAATATGGTATATAGTATTAAAATATAAAATTCATAGAATTTTATCATTTGTTGTTTTTGTTGGTTGAATGTTTCTTGTGATTGTCGGATGAACATCCTATACAAGAAAAGTACTTGAATTGAGAAGAAAACTTTTAAATTTGAAAGATTCTATGTATTTTATGTGCCTACGTTCAACGACGACGACAACGATGCTCTGGATCTGGATTCTGGAAATATACCTATAAACACAATAAATGTCTATGAATCACAGATTTTGACGTTTCTTTAATTAGTTTTAAATTAAAAAAAGAAACAAGAATTGAAGAAGAAGAAGCTCTTAGATGGATGCAAGTGTTTTGTTATTTTCCATAAAAGTTCTGACAGAATTATACTAATTAAATTTTGTTTTTTTGGTAAACAAAGTTGACAGATTATTGCGGCTTCATTTATCAATGTCAAAAAAGAGGAAGATGATTCAAGCTTCCGGACGTGTTCGTTTGACACTAGATGACAAAAAAACGGAAACAAACAGTTCTCCTCTGACTTTGAACGAAAAGAACATTTTTGTGTGACAGAGACAGTGTATCATATGGATTTAAGGATTAATTATTGTGTGTTTTGGATGTTAAAGGAATTTATAAGAAAACAAAGAAATAAGCTTCGAATGTCATGTGTATGTTGTGTGTATTAGATGTGTTTTATGGTCACATATTGCTTTGACAGATGCTTTAACGTTTAGAGTTCTTTTGAACTTTGCAAAGTAAGAAAGTAATTTTTGGTAACAGAATGAGCCAGAAAGAACTTTAGAACTATGGCAGTTTATAAAAGTTCTGTTTGAAAAAAAAACTGTAATGGCCTTAAATAACTTTGGAAAATGAACAATAAGAGAAATTGGTTGAGAATTCAGAAATTGCAATGAATAAAAAAGAGTGTTATAAAGGGTTTTCCACTAAAGGCGTGCTGATTTTTAAATTGAATATAACATCGTTTAAATTGCCGCCGCGGCTCCGCTGGGTGGCGCGTATTCCAAAGGTTCAGTTTTCGATGACTTTGGCATATGAAGTAGGCTGAATTTGAAAGATGGCATCGATTATGTTGTCTTTGAAGGCCACGGTAAGTTGCCTTAGCACGAGATAACCATGTCATGAACCCGCACCCCGAAGAATATCGATTGTGTGTTAAGCTGTGTGGCACTTATACCGCCATCATGTTGAAACCATGTCTTCGTTAGTCCATTCAGGACATAAGAAGTTGGTGATCATTGACGTAAAGCGATCGGCACCGTTTGCGATGATGGCCTGGCCAGCAATATTTTCGAAGAAGTACGGACCGATGACACCTTCAGCCCAAAATCCACACCAAAGAGTAATTTTATTTGGATGCATTGGCAACTCATTAATCTCGCGTGGATTAGTGTCGTCTCAAATCCAGAAAATCCGGCAATTTTGCTTATTCACGTTCCCTTTCATCTAAAAATGGACCTCATCGCTAAAGATGATGTTTCGTCCAAAATTGGAATTAACTTATAACAGCTCAAAAATCTAATTAGCGAACACACGACGTTGCTGCGTATGATCGTTCGGTTTCAATTTTTGGGTCAGTTAGATTTTCACACATTTTCACGAACAGCGGGGATGTTTTTGGTAGATCCTGCGTTTTGTGCTGACTAATTGTTGACTGAACCATTGGACTCGAAATAAGCCAACAAACGTTGAATTGTCTAGTGACTGTGAGTATATTTTGAAAGAAAGTAAAAGAAACAATATGGCCGCCACATGCTGTCAAAATCAACCTGTTCCAATTGGAAAACCCTTTAGAACACATACATAACTAAGTCAGCTCTGAAAGGTGCCTTAACACTCAATGGTTATCTGTCACTAATTGACATTTAAGATTTCAGTTTAACAGCAAACAGCTTTTGACATTTATTTATAAGTTTACTATCTTCCCACATGCTTCACATTTATTAAACTCAATTAAAAAGAAAAACGGTAAACAAAAATAGCGAACACGATGAACAAGAACTTTCAACTCTATCCAGTTGAAACGCACCCAGTTTTTCATATAATTATGTAAACAAACAGTCGAATTCTCTCAACGACCTCTCAATGGAATCGAACAAACCCTTAGTTGAATTGTTCGATGATTGTTTAAAAAGGATCCAAGTGAGGTTCAATCAGGGTAATTTGTAATAAAACAAGAATTGAAATATACGCCCAATTAACATAAATAATTCGTTGAAGAACTATTATCAAATTTAAGTCCACAGACTGCAGAAACTCAAAAAACCTTCTACAGTTTCGTTGGAAATTGTACCCACCAGAAAAAATCAATAAAAAATTCAATCAAAATCGAACACATTACGGAAATAAATTCAAAAAGGTTTAAACCACAACTTCAGTTTGAAGTGTGTGTACCTGCACTATAGCTTTCAGTCTGAGTACATATTCAAATTTAAGATTTCAAGATTTTATTCAAGTGCTAAAAACATAATAATTCTTCTCAATCATTGAATTGTATTGAAAATTGAAAAGAAAAAAAGTTCTACCTCTCTTAAATACAATTTAAAGGTAGTTGTACAATTTTTCCTTATTTATTCCATTGTGGAGCTTATTTTTATGAAGTGAATATAGTCTGAACTGAATCAATCTCCATTCAAAAGTGAATTGAATTGAAATGAAATGAAAAGAAAAAACCAAGCAGAATTCTTATACCACACATTTTCTCCCTTCAAAAAAAAACGCAACTACGAAAAACAAAAGTAAACCTATGTACTTTGATATATTTCTATAAAAGTCTATATCAACCAACCTATCAAGAACTTTACACATCTCCCGCACTCTGCCTCTCAAAAGTACCCATATTACTATTCAAACAAAAGGAAGAAAATTTATACAGAAAAACAAAAAGTACTAAGATTGCATCCCTGTCCTGCACTTGATGGGATCGGTAAAGTAGAAGCACCTACTACCTAACCTATCCTACATACCTACAGGGAGTCAGAGCTTGTTTTCGTGGAATTTGCAATAGAGACATAAGAAATTTGCAGAGCTATTCGTCGTCGTCGTCGTCGAACTAACAACGTTTTGTTTTTTTTTTCTTATTATATTTTTTTTTTTGTCTCTGATAGCTAAAAGCTAAAATGAAAATGTCTGCATCATGGAGCTTATGTTTTCGTTATGATGTCACCAGAGGAATAAAAAAGATGTACTGCAGGCTGACACACCCAATAGAATAGTGCATCGACATGAGCGCACTATATTGGAAATGAGAAAAGGTTCCGAGGTAATAATGAATTCTATATTTGTCTGCTCTTTCTGCTTCAAAAGCAAAGAAAGCATCGTTTTAAGTTAGTAACGCTGACATTTGACACCTGTCAAACTCAGCTGTCATTTAAAGTCTCATTATATTTGTTGAGGGTTTGCCATTTACCATAATGATCGTTAAACAATTGAACACAGCGTTGAAATTATTAAAACTTGGCACAACAGTTTTGATTCAAACGTCATTATCGAAAATGTGCTCAAGCAGTCGGTAAAGTTGTAGACAAAATTGAGGTTGTAAGGCCTGTGTACCATCGTAATGTATGCTTAATCAAAAATATCGCCACCGCAAGTTTAAGAACTTTTTTTATAATATGAACTTAACAATTTCCTTGCGTATAACTCTTGTTTGGCTAGGGATTGAAGATCATGACTTAGACGGTTTGCGGTTCGAAAAAGATGGGGCAACAAAGTATACAACACGACCAATTATGGTATTAATACGTGAGAAGTTTCCTGGATGCATAATTGCACGTTTTGGAGACTTCAACTAAAGGCAACTAAATGCCTTTGAATAATCTTCGAACTCTGTACGTATTTCTTAAGCTATGGCTAAGATATCACCCGAAATGTACAAGAAAACGTAAACTAATACAGAGACGGCAAAGTTAAAAAATCAAGCTTTACTTTTACTATATTTATAAATAAATAAATACTTTCTAACACATCTCTCAATCTGTCAAAAAAATATTTGTAAAAAGTACTCTTTTTTGACGTTACACTAAACATGGATGCCTGGATTGAAACTTCACACATTACACTTGAAATGTTTTTTAAAGTCTTCGAATAAAATGTTTTGATTCGATAAAAAGGGACTTATCAATTTTTCGAGAAGATCAGCTAAATTTTTCTCTTAGGACTTAACATCATATCTCGAGAATGGTTAAGAAATGTCATTTACATCGTGTCAAACCTTTCTAGAAACACATTTGGACTAAACGTCATATCTCGAGAATAGTAAGTAAATGTCATTTCTATGCTGTCAAACTATTCTATCTATCATATCTCGAGAATGGTAAGGAAATGTTATTTCTTTGCATTCAAACGTTTCTAGAAACACATTTGGACTAAATTCCATATCTAGAGAACGGTAAAGAAATGTCAATTTTATGTATTCAAATCTTTCTAGAAACACATTTCGAATAAACGTCATATCTGGAGAAAGGTTCAATTTCTATGCTGTCAAATCCATAAAAAAAACCATTTTGGATTAAAGGTCATAACGTAAAGGAATGTCATTTCTATGCTGTCAAAACTTTTTAGAAATACATTTAGACTAAACGTTATAAGAATTTTAAAGAACTGTAATTTATATGCTGTCAAAAGGTTTCTAAAAAAACACATTTGGACTAAAAGTTATATCTCGTAGAGAATGATAAGAAAATGTTATTTCTATGCTGTCAAACCTTCTTAAAAACAAATTTGGCCTAACCGTCATATCTAGAGAATGGTAAAGAAATGTCATTCTTATCCAAACAAAGCTTTCTAGAAACACATTTGAAATAAACGTCATATCTCGAGAATGGCAAATATAGATCGATTCTGTACTGTTAATCCTTTCTGGATCACATTTAAAATAAACGTCCTATTTCAAGGACGTTAAAGAAATGTCATTTCTTGATGTCAAAAAAGTAAACGTCATAAAATACCGTCAACGAAATGTCATTTCATTAATTTTTTTTGGCATGACCATGAGCCCTTCTAATACCGACCCTTACAGCTGTCTAATCCGGAACTGTATAAAACCGTGTATAGGTGCTCTGCTCTGCTCTCCTATCGGCGCTATCTTATTCATTTTTCTCTTCATTGCTTTCATAGAGCACCACCACCAGCAGCAATGGTTCAAATAAAAAAATAAATAATAAAAATACATAAATAAATGAAGAAGAAAATAAAAAAGTAAAAAAAAAAAACAAGATATGTACTTTGAGCGAATAAAAGATACATCAAGCCTTTATACCCTGGCGATTGTATATCACGTTCGCCTCTGCAATGGAATATCCTTCGAGCATCACTCGACCCAGATTCCTGATGACTGCCTTGCCTTATAATGCACGAAGCGAGCATGGTGGTTGCGCGGCGGCGGCAGCAGCGGTGGCATATGGATGGCAGTGGCGGGTGGGCGAACAGTCGGGACCGTATTATGAGCTTGGAGGGGGGTTTGAGGATTTGAATAAGAGAGAGAGACTATAGTAGGTAGGTAGGATTTGTGAGCAATTATTCGAATGTGTATTTTATACTTCCATCTTTGGCAGAAGGACTTCCGTTGTAAACAACAATGGAAGGAACGTGTGCAAAGCTAAATATAGCAAATAGGTGCAGCGGTTTTTGTTGTTGTTTTTTTCTTCCTTTTGTTTCTTTTTCTTTCTGTTTTTTAGTTAGCCTATTATTTTAATTGTAAGGACGCTTTACAACAACGAATTCCGGTGCAGCGCATGTCAGTCAGTTTTTAATCGACCCCGTACACTACACTCACTCCCTTTAAACTTTCATGAAGGACATCCGGTACAAGGTACCTTCCTTCTCGTTCTTAAGATTTAAAATCGGTCGGGAGGAGAGGGGGATGTTGGGCGACTATTAAAACTTGGTTACATTTGCGTTTGCTGACCTGTGGGACCTTAATCGGATTTAACTAACCAACTTTATCTTTCTTTTATTTCTTAGTCCTTCAAAAGATTAGTGTGCGCTCCTAATCCTTACAGAGAGGTAGAAATGAGTCACCTTACTACATATACCATACCATACACATTAAACCCCGATGACGTTTTGTGTGCAAACAGTAAGATACAACCATACATATATCACACATTTTATAGATGTGACAAACGACACGTTTTGACCTTGGTTCTAATACGTTTCCATAGAAATCCATCCAACTGATGATGGATGAATGGATGCGGATGATGAAAAGGTTTTATAAAAGTTTTATATGTAATTTTGTGTAAGTTAAGTACCTACCTGTACACTTTGGCACAAACCAAGAAATAAAGAAAATGAAAATTTTAAAAATTAATCTTAAATTACTAAGAGAAAGAGATATACTTTTTTTTTTAAGGGCGATGTCCATCATCAAGAGGGTGTCAGAGGATAAACTGGATAAAGTTCATAGAGCGCAGAACGTTAAATTATTTTTAAGAATTTTATTTTCTTCTTATTAATAAAAGAGATGTAATTTTCATAGAGAAAAGCTTTTGCTATGAAATTGAAATTAATTTTTAAAAGGAAACGTAATATTGTAAGTTTTATGATACTTTTCATAAATTTGTTTGTCATTAAACCATAGTTCAAAGCTGATGCGATGATGATTAAAGAAACTTGATCTGAATTGCATTTGAAATAGGGTTTCTTTTTGTTTGGTGAATGTACGCAATTTTGTTCGTGACTGTGATTGAAATCTCAGAAAAGAACTGTCATTTTACTGTTTCAATTTTAACCCAAAAAAAGTGCGTTCCCCATTGAAGAATATTTTCACTTCAAATGTTTTAAAGGTTTCTCTATCTTACATCGCGCGGGAGCTAGTCTGATGCTCATGGTCATGACTGTCAGTTTGGGAGCATCGCTACTAATTTTGTACATGTTAGTGGACCCTTACGCAAAACGTCAAATTTTTTTATTTTCAATTTTGTTTCCCAATTGGCCTAGGTATATAAGTAAATATAATATTTAATTGAGAAGTGCTTAAGGGTATCCAGGTAGCAATGACAGATCTTTTGAATTACTATGATTCATCTCCTGTCATTCAAAGTTTTGACAGATGTCAAATTTTTCATCATATTCATGAGCGAAATATTTTATCTTAAAAGTTGTGCAAAAATTTACTTAGAAATAAAATACTACGCTATTTGCTTGGTTGAATTTTGGAACGATATTTTATATGTCAAAACTTGACATAGATACACTAAGAGACTGGCATTTATGTCTTTACTTTGAATTTCTGTGATTTCAATTTTAATTAAAAGTTCTGCCAAAAGCGAGCATACGTTCTTTAAAGTCAAAAACAGTACAATAACCGTAGTGTGAAACAGAATAAGACTAAGAACCAAGAAGTTTGAAGTTGAAGTTTTATTGTCAGCCATTTTCTTTATTTGACAGTTGAATTGACAGATATATTTTATCTTAAATGTTGTGCAAAAATTTACTTAGAAATTGAATATTACGCCATTTGCTTGGCTGAATTTTAGAACGATATTTTATATGTCAAAACTTGACATAGATACACAAAGAGACTGGCATTTATGTCTTTACTTTGAATTTCTGTGATTTCAATTTTGATTCAAAGTTCTGCGAGCATACGTTCTTTAAAGTCGAAAACAGTACAATAACCGTAGTGTGAAACAGAATAAGACTAAGAACTAAAAAGTCTGAAGTTGAAGTTGTATTGTCAGCCATTTTCTTTATTTGACAGTTGAACTGACAGATGACTGACAAATGTATGAGACTTCAATTGAATAATATTTGTTGCTGCTGATTTGTTGTGTTGGTATTTTTTCTGTCACTTTCAATTGTGACTTCAAAGTATAAATTTTTCCTAAAATATTTTCAATTCAATCCTAACAAAAATTTCCAAGAACTCTCAAGGAACGACATAAATCAAAAGTGACAGATAAAAATTGTATTGGAATTGTGTAGTAGTCGTTTTGACAGATTAAAATAATAAAAAGAATTAAACTAAGTTTTAATCAACTACAAGACTAAATCTTCCCGCACAAGGTTAATTTTGGAAAATATTTAAGTAAATCTTACTCAATGTCATAATATCCATGGGGTTTTAAGAAAAAAAATCCTTTTTATTAAAAGCAACCATTTTTGTATCTTGTAATGCAAAATTATTGCAAAACATTTATATTCCAGTTGGCCATAGATCACTTTTTAAAGTAGGTAGGCAATAAGACACATATCATTTATATCTTTTCTTAAAATTCAGCTACGCGTATTCGCATTTTAATATATATTTTTTACATATACAGTGTGTAATGTGTATACATACATATATGATGTTTACTTATAGATAGATATTAATTGCTTATGTTAACCCCTTATTGCATGAATTATAAAAACGATAAAAAAAAAAATTTTTTTTTGTGAAAATATCTTTTATTGTTGTTAAGAAATTATTTAATAATTTTTTTTTTTTTTTTAAATATTTTTTTACAAAAATTATTAACAAAGCCATATATGGCTTCGTATGCATTTAAGTAAATTTAACCGAAAAATAAATATGTCATATATGGCTTCGTATGCGTTTGAGAAAAATTATGTCTTATGGAAATCCGTAAAGCAATTTCTTTTTTCATTGAAGCACAAATAAACTTCACATTTCTGGCATCGTACAAAAGAACGAAATTTGTTGCAATTCTGGCATAGTTGCCTTTGATTCTTCTTCCATTCCGTGAAATGATCCAAGTTATCTGAACGCACCGAATTAAGTGGTAAATCTTGAAGCCTTGATGGAGTTTTACGTGACTTTTTGCTGGGTACTGGTGAATAGGACGGAGTGCATGGAGTGGGGGCTCGGCTTGTTGGTGTACTTAAAGTTGGTGTTCCAGCTGGACGCCCACGTTTTTTGGCCATACTTAATACCTTTCCTGCCTTACGCATATGTTCGGAGACTGCAAGTTTGAAAGCAAACAATGGCATATATTCATCATTTACTTTGATTCGGCGCCATAGCAACCAAGCATTTACAAGGCTCATATCTACCATGTGGAAAAAAATTCGTTTGTACCATTGACGAGAGCGTAAATGGATTCTATAATAGCCAAGCATAGAATCAAGCAAATCTACACCCCCCATGTGCTGATTGTAAACATCCACAGCTTGAGGAGATGTCACATCCTTGAATTGTTTTTCTCGCCGAAAATACCGCCGTTTTGTTATTTTCGGCTCACTTCCTACATAAGCTGACAGCATATTCACAACCTTATTATCGTACCACGACACTAAACTTAGCTTAACACCGTCTATGATTGCTGTTTTTTCTGTCATGCTTCCACGTCCCTTTTTTTTTTAAATCTTTCTCAACAGGCATATTCGAGTTCGGCACACGATTTAATCTCACTGTTCCCAACGATAGCAAACCACTTTTAAATAAATAAACTTGAAGCTTTGGGCTATTAAACCAATTATCAAAACATATTTTATAGTTTTGATGTTTAGGTACAGTGGAGGCCAGTCGGGTTACGACGTTAGAACTGACGCCAAGATCAGGTGCATCTGAAGGATAGGAATTACTTTGATCTCCAGCAAAAATGTCGAAATCATAGCTGAACCCTGAAACACCACTCAAAACCAGATTTTTATAACCCCATTTATGGGGTTTTGCAGGATTATATTGCTTGATTTCGTGACGACATTTGGTGGGAATTATTTGCTCATCTACTGATAAATACTCTTCTTTCGGCACCAATAACAAACGTTCCCGAACTTGATCCAAAAGAGGCCGGATTTTAAAAAGTTTATCATGGCCATCTGCTCCACGCGGCTTGAAGTTTTCATTATTGTTGAAATGTAAGTTCTTCTTTATAACCTCAAATCTATTACACGTCATGGTTTCGTAGACTTGAGACTGGCCTACATGTTTCGACCAATACATCATCATTGATGGCAACTTCACACAAGACATGAAAATTACGATTCCAATGAATTGTTCGATTTCATCTTTTGAAATGATTACTGGCTTGTTGATGTTGTCTTGAAGTGACTTCAAGTTTGATTGCTCCACGATCATATCAATAAGATCGTCAGTGAACAAGAACTTGAACAATTCTTGAGGTGCATCTAACTGCTTTATATTTTCGGGAAGATTAGTGTTTCCTTTAAATTCAAAGTTTTTTTTATCAAAAGCTTCCATTTTTGCATTTTTCCAGATAATCTTTTTTTTCGATCTTTTCCCTTTGCTCTGGATGATGTTTGGGCCTGCAACTGTATGTCATCGTCACCAGAGCTCTCCGATTCAGTTTCTGGAATGGTGACATGATCACAAACACGCTGAGGCTGAGGGTCATATTCGTGGTCGGAGTCTGAAACCTGCTCATCATCACTTATGCATCCATCACCTGGAATGGGATTTACAAGCTTGGAATTGCCATAAAAGCTGGAAGGTTTCATTTCTATAAATAAAAAAAAAACATTCGTGAATGCACATAAAGCCGTAGTCACAGGTAGAATTTTGTCGCGAATGCATGGGAAGCCAAATGTGGCAAGTTCAGAAAATCGCAATAAAACCAAGTTAACAAGAAAAAACACAAAACTTTTTACAATTACAATGTTCTTTAATATGCAAATAATGTATATTTAATTTATTGAAATTTTAACTTACTGTTTTGTATATTTTTTTAATCTTTGAAAGTAGCACTTTTTTTACTTATAATTTCACTTCCGAACACGTTCACAAAATCTCAAATAGTTTGACATTTGCACTTTGTATAAACAAAAAAGAACAAAGTTCCGTTACACAAATGTATGCATAATTGAAATTCCTCGTTGGTCATAAACAAAAAACAGTTTATTGTTAATAAAATAAGCTTTAAAGTTTGCAAAGCCATATTTGGCTTCGTATGCGGTAAGGGGTTAAGGCCGTGCCCATCCACAACAAAACAACAGCGTGAACACGAAAAAATGTTCATTTTAAATAATTTTTCCAAAGAACAAATCGAATGTGCAAACCATGCAGTTTGTGGAACAAAACAACAACAACAACTAAAATGAAACGCGTTGTAATCGTGATTCACACTATTTATTTCTATATAATTTTACTTTTTTCTTCTTATTATAAAAGTTATAAACGACAAACGAGTAGTTCTGCAAAAATTCTCATACCTATTCTCGAAAAGTTGTTTTATTTTCATATCGTGCTTTAGGAATTAAAGTACATGTGTGACTACAGCTAACGTTATAGTTTATTATGAAAATGCCTATTATAGATGGCGCTGCGAATGTAGTATTGCAAATGACTTGCAACTACAATCTACTTCATGTGTATATGAATAATAAAAACCGTCTCGCACGAACGAAACACGCTGCTTTAAAAAAAAATATAAAATATACATGTACCTATTTTATTTTCTGACTTCAAAACCGAACACAAAATGAAGGCAAAAGGCGCTGCATGATGGCATCACACGTCATGAATCTTCATCAGCTACATAAGTTATGCCTTGCCTATGCCTACCTAGAGCCCTCCTGGTTGGCTCTCTGATTCATTCATCAAATGAATTTTTTATCACCGTAAGCAATATGGAAATATTTACCAACAGAGTAAACGAAAAAATTGCACAAACATGAATTACACGCGGCGACGAAGACGATGATGATGATGATGATATTCGCCTCGTATAAATGTTAAATAGGTATAAGCTCAAAAGAAAATATCAAATAAACAGAAACAAACTATACAAGAAAAACGCAGTATAAAATCTCACCCTGACCCGTTCAAATGTTGCGAATCCAAGGCGGAACTTGGGTTTTTCAAGGGCCCGGTGACCACATCAATTTGAAGGGGCCCTTACGTTTGACTTTTTTAAGCATTTGTAGGAGTTTTTTTGTTGTTTATGTGGAATTTGTGGACTATTTCCACGAATTATTATAACTGAAATGAAGTTGGCCTATTTAATTGTTCAATGCAAGAGGAGGGCCTGTTGACCACATTAAAATGGAAGAGATACCCGTGCACAATAGTCTTAAAGTTTCGATTATCAAGATGGCAGAGAAAAAAGAGTAAAGCATTCTCCATTCTTGATGTGCGGCTAAAAAGATAATCTCCAAACTTGACTGTACGTCCGAAATTGAGCTTAACTCAGTTGATAATAAATTAATAAGGTGGCGTAACAGTCCGTTCAGAACTTATTTAAGAAAGCACTTTTCATGACAAGAATTACTCTTGGAGAATTTTTAGATGGCACAGTCAGGGATCGAACCCAAGACCTCTAGCGTGACAATCCAACGCACTAACCATCATGCCTGGGGCACTACAACATCAACTCAGTTGATGCTACTCGTAAATTTGACAGAACATTATTATTATTTGATCAGAAATCAAAGTAAATATAGAGTGAATAAAAATGGTTGATACGTTAAGATGTAAGTGGCGCTTTATTCGAGTCCAGACAAATATTTGTTTCTCATGCGAATTTGTTTTCTAAGGGATTTGTAGTAGTCGTATGTGAAGACATTTGAAAATAAAGCGTTATGTCTATCAAAGTTTTCTTCTTTTGTACGTAAAAAAAGTAAAAGACATACATACAACAAATTTCAAATCTCGATAAACTGAAAAACTTTTGAAACATCTCAGTTTTTTTAGTGGAAATTCGAAAATTTTCATGTTATAGCAAAATGTAGTTTATTTACTACCTGTCAATCTAAAAACTATCAATTTCTCTTGATCTTAAAGTAGGAACCTCTTAAAAATATCAATTATTTCACCTACAGATTGATTTTTTCATTCAGAAAAAAGCCGGTTCTATGACTTTTTAAAAGCATATGGTTGTATGTTTTTCATCTGTCAAGCCATAATATGCAAAATTCCATTGGAAAATGGCTGAGAACTCGATGGATTAAAAAAAACATCTACAAAATCTTTTTTTTCTTTTTTTTATCTAAACAAATTGTCGTTTTAGGTCTTTTGACAAGCTTCTGGGAAAAAATATTCTATAAACGTCAAAATACTACAAAATTCATGTCAAATTCAGAATCAAAGCTTTACGGTGTGTCAGAAGTTAGAGAAAGAACGAGTACAACTTTTGCATTGATCGTCTAATCGTAATTTGATTTACTACGGTACTGGACATCAACTATGTCCCTTATACTTACTTACTTACTTAAGGTGGCGCTACAGTCCTGTGTGAACTAGGGCCTCACCCAACAAACTTCTCCATCTAGCTCGGTCCCTAGCTAGATGTCTCCAGTTTCGCGCTCCGAGTTGGGTGAGGTCACCTTCCACTTGTGCGCGCCACCTGATTCGCGGTCTTCCTCTACTGCGCTCTAAACTCGGTCTAGAAAAAAAACACTAGAACGCACCCAATTACATTTTTTAATTTCCTCAATTTTCGTTACTGAAGCTATACATTTTCCGTAATGCTAACAATCCCAAGTATTTGGCATCATTTTTGACCACGTCAATTCAAATATTAGATCATTCCTCATTGGAGGTTACGCTATGACGACAGGAGAAAGCACTAATTTTTTGAAGCATTTAATTCTAACGGTTAATATTTCCCCATTTTGACAGTGCTGTCAAGATCTGAATTAAATGAACTTCTCATACACCCACGAAGAGCATGGGTGTTAATCTAGTAAAGAATTTAAATCAGCGAAACAATTAAATGCATGAGAAGTTGCAGACAAAAAATCGTTTATGAATATAAGAAAGAGTGTCGGCGACAAAAAGAAGCCCTGCGGAACACCACTTCTTATTTTATGAATTAAATACTTGAAACCATCCAAATGACTTGTATTAAAGTGTTAGAAAGGTAATTCGTAATCCAAGAAGAGATTTGAAAATATTTAAAGCACGTTTTCTCAATAGGAAAGCTTGATGCAAAACTCTATCAAATGCAATTACCTCACTTTCTCCAAAACGATGTAAAGATTTGTTCTACTGTTCTTTGGGATCTTCTTATGCAAAACTTGCATGTTAGGTCATTTTCCTTTTCCACTACATTGACAGCCCCGAAGTCTGCCTATATAAGAGAATGGAGCCCCAAAGAGAGTTGTCTTCGTTCTTCTCGGTCGGCACTGGACAATAGTTATGGCGATGTCATGGTGCGCATAGCGGTCTATGATTGCCTTTAATGCTCTTAACAACATTTTTTGCCCTCAGAAAAATTATTTTCGTAAGGGAACTAACCATACGAATACGTAGATGGTATAGGTATAAAGAAAATCCGCTTTCGGCGAATTACACTTGAGTGATTAGTTGGGCCACTGGTTAAAGTAGTGTACATCAGAAGATAGATAGATACAACGAGTATGATAGTATCTTGAAAGTGTACAGATATATACGAGTGTATGCATTTTGAGTGCATGTGCATCATCAGAACTTGCTTTTGGGGCATGCCATAGGCCTTCCCAACTTAATGCATCGTTAGCATTACTTTTTTTTTTTGTATTACTATTTTCCAGCTGCTTTACATCGAGTGTATTCAGTAAAGCATCAGTAGTGGCTCAGTGGCAGCCTCAGAGGCTCAGGCATTGAATACCATCTCCCCATCTTGGAGCACCCAGGAAGGTCTTTCTTTCAACTTACATGGAATCTTTTTTAAACTTTTATTTTGTTGGTATTTTTTTCCATTTTTCTTTTTTCCTTAACTGAACTGATGTCTGCTGAGACTGAGGATTTTTTAAATTTAATTTAATTTCTCTTTTGTGCACCTTGACATGATGATGGGGTGGTGATGGTGGCGGAGGTATTGAAAGTGGAGGTGGACGTGGTGCTGGTGCTGGAATCATAATATCAATACGTGCTTCTTCTATTTGAAGAAGCCATCGTAAAGATAGAGTGGAAAAAAAGGAATACCTACTAAAAAAAAAGAAGAAAGAAAAAAGATAATAAAAAAAAGAATAACATCACTTTCAATGTGGACATAAAGTGTTGTTGTCATTTATCTTAAGGCCTTTTGAAGCCGCTGTGCAAACTCATCATCTTTTCATAAAAGAGGCGAGGAACAAAATGATTGCATATGTTTTTTTTTTTTAAGATAGGTAGGTAGGTATTTTATAGATACATATCTATTTATGTACATATCATATATACTTTGTTTATAAGAGCTTTACCATTGATGAAGGCCATAAACAGTTTAGTCGAAAAGTAAGGGAGCATATTTTAAGAAATAAAAATGTTTTATCGATAAAAGTGATTCAAAAACACACATTTTTTAAATTCATAATCCTAATGCTTATTATAAATAGAAGAATATTTTTCTTTATGACGTCTGTGACTTTTCTGGTATAAAATTTCTTATATTCTTTGACACTTTTTAAAAAAATAGTACGCATACGCACAGTGTACCATTTCGTTATTTTTGCTTTTGGATCGATTTTTGTTGAATTTTATATGATGTTTATGAGATTGTCATAACTAAAGTTATACTGTTTACTGCAAATAAAAGTACATACATACATACAAGTAAAATCCAACTGCAGATAGAATTTTGGCATTGCTCGAGTCTCGAATATAAATTTTATTACAACTGACAACTGTTGTGTATCTCGAGGGTATGTTCGTAGAGCATAAGTAGTTTGTTGCTAAATATTTTTAATTTCTCAGTGATAGTTTGTGTTTTTTACTGTTTGGTGCATTTTTTAGATTCCGAATTTTATCTGCAATCAAACTTAAGTGAAATAAAAACGAAGCTGACATGATTCTTATTAAAAAACGCTGCACTTTGTTTCGTGTACGTGTAACAGAAAGCTGTGTAATTTCTGATTGCTTGAGCTTGAGCAACAACTCTTATTAGCTGTCTAATTTTAGTAACCCAATGTTTTATGAGTGTTCGCCCATTACCACCAAAACATTGCATGTTTTAAATGTTTAGTCCTACTTCTTCTCATTATAAAAGGTTTTTTTTTTCTAAACAGCATTATAAGTTTCGATGGATGTTGTCTATGGTTTAATACTTTAAAATTTAAAATTATGTTGACATTTCTTTTCAGTAAGGTTTTCGCAACTCATCATTATTCGTTTAACACCAAGACAACGCTTCCAAATTGTAGAAACGGAAAATCAATCTGTTCGCAGAGTTCATAGAGCACTTCGTCCATTTTATGCAGCGCTTAGTGATTTCTGGAGAAATGAATACGTCCATATAGAGCGAAGACTGTTTGGTGCGGTTTACACGTTGGTATCGGTTCTTATTTATTTCGAAATGGACAAGGAGCTTCCGTTAAGACATAGGGCGAGCGGTACCGACTGACTACTAAATGATTTATTTCCTAAAATTAATCAGCTAAACATTATTCCCGTCACCACTTGTCATATCTCAATTTATTGTTATAGAAACTTGGTGACAATTTTATTTCCTTAAGTGGTCCTGTTGCAGTACCCGTGGCATGATGGTTAGTGCATTGGACTGTCATGCCAGAGGTCTTGGGTTCGATCCCTGCCTATGCCATCTAAAATTTTTTTCACGGGTACTGCCTCTTGCGAGGAACTGACAAATTCTCCAAGAGTAATTCTTGTCATGAAAAGTGTTTTCTTAAATTTGCCGTTCGGATTCGGCTTAAAACTGTAGGTCCCCTCCATCCCTGACAACAGTACTCGCACACAGGAATGGTTGAGAGTTGTAAGTCACTAGGCCCTAGTTCTCAAAAGGACTGTTGCGCCACCCAATTTATTTATTTTTATTTATAGGTGGTCCTGTTAACCGTCCCTGAATTTTTTTTTGTGGGGTTATGATTTGTAATTGATGTTGACGAAATTGAAAGTGATTACTCAAGCCATCATCAAAGCCATACTGCAGGTTTATTTTTGAAAAAAATACAAAATTGGGATGATCGGTTAGACTATGTAAATCGTTGTCGCGGTGGACATACATACACATTACACACTGTAGATGTGAAAAATATATTAAAATGCGAATACGCGTAGCTGAATTTTAAGAAAACATATAAATGATATGTGTCTTGTTTTTTTGTTTTTATTTGTTTTCCATAAATTTTGCATTACAAGAAACAAAAATATTTCTTGTAATAAAATTTAAAAAAAACCCGATGGAATTTGATGGGAATTAAATATTTTACAGAAAATAATTCAATGAATTTTTCATTGGTAAAAGTTCAATTTATTTTTTTATTTAAATCTGTCAAAAAGTTATATTTTTCCCTTTTATCGTTTCATTGGGTAAAATCAATAAGCCAATAACAATTCACTTTGTATCTGTCAGTTTGACTGATGTGATTTGTTACTAGTTGGAGAATTCTTTCGCAGATTGTATTAATAATATTTTAGAAATCAATATTTCTTGAATAATAAATGGGTTTCAAAAGATTTGGTTAGTTCATCAAAGTACTTTGGAAAGTGGAAAAAGAAAGGAAAACGTAATGAAAATTTGACAGCTACAGGACAGGAAAAATGTCAACACAAAAAAAGCAATTTTAATTTATTGATTATTATTGGCCACTAATAGATTTTACCAATGGAAAACCCAATCCATTTGTCAAATGAGAAAAATGAATGACAACAACAATACAAAGAACATAACAATTATATTGAGTCAGAAACTGTGCTAGTTAGACTCCTACGTTCTAAGTCTTATCCTGTTTCACTAAATTGTACTAATAACTATGTTAACGAAAGAGAACGTCAGAAGAGTTTGAAATATTAAGTCTCTGAAAATCACAATTTTTGCCCTTTTAACTTGATTGTTTATGATTTGTATACTTGTTTTTTTTTAGACGTGTGGTTTTCAAGAAGAAATATGAGGCGTACAATTTATGTTATGGCTTCAAAATGTTAGCTTTATTGGGCTTGCTATTATATTTACAAAAAGATTATATGCAAGTGACGCGCCGCCGCGGCTGGCTTGGATAAATCCCAGACGAGAGGCCCAATTTTAGGCTAGTTTTTGCAACAATTTGGGACGTATGTCAGCAATAAAGTGTCGAATATTCTCTTCTAAGGCATCAATCGTCTTGCTGTGCTGACCAAAGTTCGTCAACAATAACATCCTCAAAATCAGACAGGAAAAAAGTAAGAAATGACAAACCAAACTGAGCGTAAATCATGTGTCAAAAAGACCAACTTTAAAAAAAGGATTGCAAGATTTATACCAAAATCTTTTTTAAGTTCATACAAAAACAGAGTTTACATAAGTTCGGGCTGAAATTCACAGAAATTCTAATTGAGGACATATAATTCTTTAAATGTGTATTTGTCAAGTTTTCACATACATACAATATAAACATCGTTCCAAAACTAACCGAAGTAAATCCCGTATTATTCAAGTTCTGAGTAAATTTTGGGACACCTTCAAAACATAATTAGCTCTGTTCTATATTATTTGACAATTCTTATTGAAAATTTTTCAATCCAATAAAATAGAATTGGATTGCATATCTTTCCACGCTTTTAAGCTATCAGTTTAAGTATCCGCATAAAATGAATGTTCATTTAAAATCTTATTTTTTTTTTAAGGTGTGACGATTCTCTTCCGGAACAAAAATCTATTCATATCTGCATCTTAGACTTATACAACATGTCTACAAAAACAAATATGCACATAAAATCGTAGAAAAATCTTTAAATTGATTTGATGCTCACATTCAGTCACACAAAACCGCCAGAAATGAACACCCACGCTACCACAACACAGCAATCTTTTGAATTTGTGGACTTTTTTTTTATTTTAATTAAATCCCAGTTTAGAAATAGAATTTAAAAGTTTAAAACAAAAAACCAAAACAGGTGTATGTTATTCATATCTTTCAATTAATTTTTTTGAATATTTTTTCTTTCGTTCATAGTCTGGGATAATAATATTAAAAAATGGCCTTACTTTGAAAAAATTTCGATAAAGCTGAATTTTTGGTGGAGAGTTCCATTTATAGGTCCATAACACTCCCTAAAAATGTATCTTATTTTAAACTGAAGCAAAACATTTTGGGGGGTTGTTGCAAATTACTTCAAAACTATAGATTTTTTTGAAAAAAGTTTTGAATACTTATTGTAGCTTATGTGATTCTATACGAAAAAGATCTTTATATTTTTTTCGGACAGTTGACAGATTTGGAGAAAAACGGTGGTATAAACGGTCAAAAAATGTATAAATCAATATTTTTAACTGGGCATTCTTTTTGTTATTAGTTTATGTGTCAAAAAATATTTTTTATAAGAAAACTAAGTCGGAGCGATTGCACCAGAAAAATGCTGCCATTTTGAAAAAAATATTGTACTACATTATTAAAGTCGATTGCAGATACCGATGAAGGAATTGATTTGTTGACACTTTTACTATGACAGAAATGTCAAATTAGACATTTGATTCTCTCCGCAGCTTACTTATTGGATTGTTAACAAAAATGTCCTTTGTTTTACTTACTCCTAAGAAGATTATTTTGTTAACATTTTTTCAAAGTGAATATCTTATTTTCCTGAACTATTATACCAAGTGCCATTTCGATTGCCGTTATTATGCAGAAAGAAATTCTGCTACCAGCAGCCAAATATCAGACGAGGGTCGTTTGTTTGCCCGTCCGTTTGTTCGTTCATTAACTCAGTCGTTGGGTCGACGACGACGTAACGTAACGCGGCCCTTCTAGCTGATAGTAGGTACATACCCTTATATAATTGACTTAAAGCGAAAATTAACTTTTCTCAATGCAATGACTTTTAATCCGATTACTCGTGGGCAATTGAAATTTACCATCCAATTGCAGGTTGCAGAAAAACCCCACGATGACGATGACGACGTTCGTTTGGTTGAATTTTATTTTATGGCAAGGAAAATACCAACAACAACAACAAAATTAAACGTACAAAATAAACAAGTTAAAATTAAGTTAATTGGAACTGGATCAAGATCGCAAATAAAAACATTTAAAAGAAAAAGAACCAACAGCAGAAAGGAGAAGGAATAAATGGCATACTCCAGCAGAATGTGCGACAGGTGCCACAAGCAATAAACCTTTTATACTTTTTTCTTCTTTTGCAACCAGATTTTTGTAGAAAAAAAAATCAACAGTCAGTTTTTCTTAATTGCTTTTAACACTTTTGCGAAATTCTTTCGTTGAGTTCGTTGTTTATTTATACAAATGACAGTTCACCGATTTTTATTATGTAGGTTCTTTTTCTTCGTTTACTTCAACAAGATTCTTTTAATTTAATTAAAATGAATGTCGTTTATGTTGATGATTATTGTTTACTTACACCCACGACCCATTAATATGGCCACGACTGTCTTTATGGTCCTTAGTCACGCACCATCTGGCGTCTGCCTGGATATGGAGCAAAATAGGAATAATAATATATAAGGGGGATATAAGGAACGCATGTTGTGCTTTCGGACAAAATATTTCGATAAAAAAATTCGAAATTTTTTGATAAAACATGTCAATTTTCAAGAAAAATCGATTTCTTTTAAGGAAAAATCAAATTTTTTTGAAGAAAAATCAATTTTTTTGAAGAAAAATCAAATTTTTTGAAGAAAAATCAAATTTTTTGAAGAAAAATCAAATTTTTTGAAGAAAAATCAAATTTTTTGAAGAAAAATCAAATTTTTCGAAGAAAAATCAAATTTTTTGAAGAAAAATCAAATTTTTTGAAGAAAAATCAAATTTTTTGAAGAAAAATCAAATTTTTTGAAGAAAAATCAAATTTTTTGAAGAAAAATCAAATTTTTTGAAGAAAAATCAAATTTTTTGAAGAAAAATCAAATTTTTTGAAGAAAAATCAAATTTTTTGAAGAAAAATCAAATTTTTTGAAGAAAAATCAAATTTTTTGAAGAAAAATCAAATTTTTTGAAGAAAAATCAAATTTTTTGAAGAAAAATCAAATTTTTTGAAGAAAAATCAAATTTTTTGAAGAAAAATCAAATTTTTTGAAGAAAAATCAATTTTTTGGAAGAAAAATCAATTTTTTGGAAGAAAAATCAATTTTTTGGACGAAAAATCAATTTTTTGGAAGAAAAATCAATTTTTTGGACGAAAAATCAATTTTTTGGAAGAAAAATCAATTTTTTGGAAGAAAAATCAAATTTTTGAACAAACATCAACTGTTTGAAAAAATATCAAATTTGTATCGAATTTTTGAACAAATATCAAATTTTTGAACAAATATCAAATTTTTGAACAAATATCAAATTTTTGAACAAATATCAAATTTTTGAACAAGTATCAAATTTTTGAACAAATATCAAATTTTTGAACAAATATAAATCAAATTTTTGATCATTTTTTGGAATTTTTTGGAAAATATTGTGGTAAAGGTAAGTTTTCATATTCAAGCCCTATCAAATTGCAAATCACTTCCATTGTACCAGAAATAAGCAAATACATTCAACTCAGGAGAAGTTTTTAGTCCTCAACTCGCAATTAAGTTGTTTTTCCTTTCAGACTTAATTCTCTTCAAAAAACATCAAACGGTTCCATAAATGAATCTATTTAATGCAATTTATGCGCGCAGACATAACCCCACTTGAAGTTTTGCGATTTTGTTTTACCAATTGGAATCCATGCGAAGTGAAGTGCGAGTTTCTTAATTGACAGCTTTTTTCCAAATAAACAGGTCTACGTACTCCCAAGTTGTTTTTGAAATTAAATGATTTATTTATTTATTAGAAAGTAGCTTAATGTTTAGGTACGTTCACACATACTCACGTACACCGTACACTCCCAATGTGACGCCATTCTTTTAGAGCATTCATGAAAAGCAATCATCGAGATAATTAAAACGTGAACCCAATTCTGCAAATTACTTCTGTATGCAGTTAGGCAATGCACCTTCACTTATTCTTTTTGCGAAATTTTTCCTAAAGGGTTGTTTTTTGTTTGGTATGAATTGACAGGGCGAAAGATAAATTGTCTCGCACGAATAAGCTAGGTTGGCTTATTTTGCAAAGGCCCTAAATAACCCTTATAAACATAACATCTCCAATCCCCATAGACAAAATATCCTTTCACTTTTTTTTTTTTGAAACAAACTGAAGGGGGAATTCCCCTCTATACACAAATTCATTATCCCCCATTTGGTACATTTCATTTATGTGAAAGAGGGTAAAAGGGGAATGGGGGAAGAGGGTAAGTTAAATTGCAATAAAAGACATTTGCCGACTGACTGGATGAATCCAATCCATGAGTGTTTGACTCACTTCGTTTGATATAATAAATATTCCATATCTTTCCTGATTTGGAGGTCTTTTTGTCTCTTCTCAAGTCTGGACCAATTTTATGGCCATAGAAATAAATGTGTTTGTCTCGTCGACTTTTTTGTAACTAAATATTTTGTTTTCTGTTTTGGTTTTTGGGGGATGAGTCATACAGAAAACATCATCAGGAATAAAAACACAGGACCAAAAACAAAATCTACAAAAAATAAAATGCACGACTGGGTCGCACGAAATTGCTCCAATTAGTCTTTTTATTTAAAGATTTATTTAAGGATTGGCAGACTATGCTATAATGATTTTTGTAAACATGTTTGGTGTGTAATACAAATTTTTACTTTAATTCAATAAAATCTGTATCTATCTATCTATTTATCTATCTATTTAAGGATTTATTTAAAAATATACCTGTACAATAGGTTTATCTTCAAAAATTTAAATGCCATTTAATTTATCAAAAAAAAAACCAATTCATCAACTTTTCGAAAATAGTTTTTTTTTAAAACACTTTTGTACGTATAAAATTCTTTAATTTGTTCTTTTTTTAGAAATACATTTGATATCCTGTTATTTAGTGCTTAAAACTATACGTTTTACATTTGGACTTCGTTAGAAAAAAGTGTATCCGTTTTTGAGATATCGAATTTTGAAAAAAAAAACTTTATTAAAAATCCAAACAAGAAATTAGAAATGTGTAATTATAATTTGATAATTAAAAATTTCTAATTATTTAGACTTTAGTTTAAAAACTAAACGGTTCTATGTTTGATTAAAATCTCCAATTTCATTTAATTTTTACGAATGCAATACTTGCCCTTTGGTTTCTATTTATATGTCGCAAGTTAAAAGGAACAAATAATTTGGAAACAGACATTTTATGTGTTTTTATGCCAAAGGGGAAGTTTAAAACTTGATTTGGCAAAAACTTTACCTTTTGTTTTTAACATTGTTATTTTTATAGGAATAATTACGTTAGATGATTTTCGTAGGTTAACATTTCGTAAACACATACGTATACTTTGTGATATGCATTCCAAAGATACGCTGGGTTTATACTCCTTGATTCACCATTTATAGAAGTTTTTGTTTGTAAAATCTGATAAAATTCAAATTAAGATTAAGATGAAACAGAAAAGATGTTCTGTGGGGTTGTTTTTGTATAAAGTAAAGTCTTTTTCGAAAAATTATTCATATAAAATTGTTCATATTCATTTCTGGGTCCTCATCTTTTGGCTCGAAGTTGAGAAATTAGCTATGATAAGCTCATTTAATTTAAATTTTTAGAGCATTTTCCATAAAAAAAGTACTGTTTTAAACACTTATCGTATTATGCTTATTTCTGATCAATCCTTGGATATAAAAGACACGTGACAGTTTTGAAACATTCTGAAAAATAATTTCATCTTTGATATAGTCAAGATCAAATAAAAATATTATATTGTTCCTTATCGCACGAAGTGACGAAGTGATTCTGAGTAACCCCTTGCTGTAGAGTAGTCACGAGCTGTTGCGACACCAAAAGTATTTATTCATGTTTCAAAATTAAAAATGACGTCATAAAATTGAAAACATAAAATTGAATTGAAATATTCAGGCTTATTCCGATAAGATTTTTTTTAGAACGCCAGTCGTTTTAGTTTGTTTTTTTTTCATATCTTAAACGCCTGCGTTTCTTTCGCTTTTATTTTCAACAAATTAAATCATTTAGTTTCTGAAAAAAAAACAGAAGCTATAGACATTTAAAAATTTTAACATTTACAATAATTATTTTAAAGTACTAATTATAAATATTACGGGCTTAAATTTTCCAGGGAATAATTTCCAGCATTCAAAAAAAAGAAACAGTAGTAGTATCGAAAAAATGAAAGGTTGTCTAACAATACTTTTGACTTTGATATCCCGCTATCTGGGCAGATGTGACTTTTGAATCTGTCATCTTTCGATATTTGACAAGTAAAAAATAAACAAATGAAATTCTTAAAATTTAAAATTCTTCAAAGCCTCTTTGTATACAATTTTCCATCGATGTCTTGTGATTAGACATCTTAAGACTTTTTTCAACATTCAGAATTTTCGAAAAATCGTTTTTTGTTTTAATTATGGATCCCCAAAGCTTCGAAAATATTTTTCAAAATGTTATGGCCAGAAAAACCTTTAAGTTTTCGAATTAAAGCATTAGAACAAATTAAAACTTCGAAAATATTATGGCCAGAAAAACCTTTAAGTACTCGGTTTTCGAATTAAAGCATTAGAAATTATCCAAAATTATTCATTATTTGCTACTACTCAGGAAAGAAGCCGAAGAAATATTATATGATATAACTTTTGCCTTTTACGTGCTTTCAATTCACAGTGACTTTTCACAGAATATTTCATATAGGGAGTTGAAATTTCGCAACTTAATAACTTATTCGTCTTCTACCTGTACTAAGTTGGGGTACCAATCTTGTATACATTAAATGAAAGAACAGTTAGTACCTCGAATACAGGACCGTCTCGTAATTTTTGGATCCCAAAATAGCTTCTTACTTTCCCCATTTATTTCCTTGTTATCTTAGTTCAGAGAATCTAACGATTGCTATTTAAGGAAAATACTGTTGGTTACAGATCAGAGTTTCTTTGGGTAAGAACCCTGGACACTGACGAGTCTACCTCAGCCTCGTGCAAAATAGGGTAGGAATAACAGGGTTTTTAAACAGAGACGCTACAAAAGTAGAGCGACAGGGACAGCAAACGACGCCATATTTCTTGCCGCTCTTTTTACATTTTTCTTCAGTAAGAGCCCGTTCACACGATGCCGAATCGGTGGTTTTGCCGTATCGGCGATTTTGCCGTATAAGCCAGTGGCAATATAATTTAAATGAGTATATTCAGACGATACGGCATTTAACCGTATACGGTAAAATCACCGATTCGGTCGATTTTGTCATTCGATTTTGTCACTGCAAATCGTTTTCGGTCGTACGGCAAAAAAACCGATTCGGTTTATAGTGGCAATGTATTTACATACAGTAACAGTGCGTTCAATTTGCAATGGTTTGCAATTTCATGATGGAAAGATATACGAACCAACAACGAGTCGAAATTATTAAAATTTACTACCGAAATTCGGAGTCAGTGGCCTCAATGTTAAGAGCGTTACGTCCAATTTATGGTCGTCATAATCGTCCTAGCAGATTAACAATTGAGCGTCTAGTGGACAAATTTGAATCCAAAGGCACAGTACAAAATGTTCCCGTGCCAGTGAGACAAAGAAGTTCCAGTAGTGTCGAGAATATTTCTGCCACTGAGGCCTCAGTTGCAGAAAGCCCAAATGTGTCTTTCACACGTTATTCTCAAGCGTTGGGCATCTCTGTGACGTCGTTGTGGCGAATTTTGCGAAAAGATCTTGGCCTACATCCTTACAAGATGAGTGGCTTCGTCAACAAACAAAATATACGGTATTTGTCAGGCAGAAATCCAAACGAACTCCATGAGTCATCATTGCATCCCGAAAAAATTACGGTTTGGTGTTTTTGTTTTTGGACCGTGCGTCGGCGTCATTGGGCCGTACTCTTCTGTGATGATCAAGACCGGCACGTTACTGTGAATAGGGATCGCTACCGTTCAATTATAACCGAATATTTTTCGCTCCAATTGGATGATATGGACTTGGAGAACATATGGTTCTAACAGGACGGCGGCGGCGCGGCGCCACAAGCCACACAGCGAATGTCACATAATCAATTTATTGGAAACCAAGTTTGGAGAACGTGTTATCTCACGAAATAGTCCAGTTGCTTGCCCGCCTCGGTCGTCCGATTTGACGCCGCCGTTACACTTTTTCATGTGAAACAATATTTGAAAGGAGATACCGATGCACATTGGTTCCGCGTTTCTGCAAAAATATTATCGACAGTATTTTGTTTATTAATTTCAACAAGTAATTATTAATTGACCTTTTCACGACTAAAATAACTATTACTTGTAATAGTAATTGACAAAATACATTTACTGATTACATGTAATTGAAAATTGTAATGTGTGCATTCAAGTTCTTGATGGGAAGTACCCTTAAATTACAGTCAAGTTTATTGATTTTCTTATTTATTTATTAATTCAAAGCAATAAAAGTATTTAGTATTTTAGGAGATTCGTTAGTAATTTTTGTGGAATGATTACATGAAAAAGTAATTCTCATCGCATTTTAAAGTAATTGGAAAAAGTATATGTAGATTTCAATTACAAATAATTATAATTGTAATTGAATTGTTTTGTAATTATTTTTTACCAACTCTGTTCTTTACATCTGACAAATACTTTGAGGAATTCTTAGATTTTTTAAATTTAAGAACTCGGGTTGACAAGAAATTTTGTAGTTCTCTATCGTTATACACGAAACAGAGAGATTTAATTTTGTGAAAATTCCATATTTTTCATTGGATAGTCACCATAGAAATGGAAATGGTGATTAATTTCCCATTAAATGAAAAACCAACCAAGCGTTACGTTCAAAAGCTCACCATCAAGTTAAATTACTTTCAAAAAAGAAGAAAATACATTTCCTTAAGTTAAGAGGCAGAAGACAACACGTGCAAAATATTATTTTCAATCTCGACCCGAGATAATTTCTCAGAAACAAAAAATAAACTAAAAGTTAATCGCAATATCGAGAAATAATTTCATCAATTTTTCATTTCGATTAAAGATTGAGAATTGTTTAGAGGAAATATTTCAACAGTATGCAGTTCTAAAATGCTTCTTTTTGAAATAATGCATTTTTGTCGCAGTTTCCGGTGTGCGGTGTCGATGGATGAGACTTAAATATAATTATCAATTTATCTTTCAATTATTTATAAATCTGTCGTCTTTGCCGTAAAGTTTATTTTATCTTTGTTTTTCTGCTTTTATGTTTTTTTTTTAAATTTTGTTTTGTTGGGGTGGATTGGATACAGCTATATAAGCACCTACTGGTAAATCGAGTTTTTCCCGCTGAGTTTTATGCTGTCTGTAGGTGGACCCGGACCGGGTGTGCTTGATATTATTATTGGTTTTGTTGTTGTTGTTGGCTTTTTGTTTTGTTTCTTTGACTTTCCTGATTTTTCCAGCAACAATAACGACTACGAAGCAACGAGCGACGACGACGACGCGTGTTCACAATTTGTGCTGTTGCGAGTTGTGCCGCGCTGAGCTCGCTGCTGCGATGTTCTGCGTTCGTGCCATAAGCAACTTTCACATTTTTCGAGCAAAAGATTTGGGGACACATTAGTTTGGGGCTCATTCTATATCTATATAGAATATATGGAAGAGAGTATCTGAAACTGACACAGCTGCAGAGGAATGTAATATATCGACCAAAATGTCAAATAGAATCAACTTAAGCATGGGGAAGTTTTTTTTTCCTTTTTTTTATTGAAATTAATTTATCATTTAGTTTGAAATGTGTACCACTTGTGATCATCCATCATTTGGAGATTTTCATTAAAAATGTTAGATGATGTTCATCCGAATCCGATGACGACGACGACGATGAGCCAGCCACACACAGCACGCAGAAGAGATCACTTATAAAATACTCCCGCGGTCTTGAGTGAAATAGCCTCGATAAAAATGATATACTATAGAAAATACAAACTAGAGTACTTTATATGCGAGCTCTTAAAAAAAGTGTTGATGGTTTTGGATTGGATTTCATTCAACAGAAACGTTTTAATTAGTTTCAATAAAATAGATTAAAGACGATAGATAATAATTTTTACTGAACTGACAGTTTTTGTATGTTTAGTAGAAAATGCATTTAAAATTGCAATTAATATGCAATGGGTAATTGTTTTTGTCAGTTTTTTCTTTAATTAATAAAATAAAATTAATAAATTTTTAATTTCAGATGAAGTTAATTAGAAAGGCAATACATTTTTAATAAATTTTAAGACAAAAGAGTAAAATTATATCTTTTCAGGCTACAATCGTGAAAATCTCATTATTACTAGTGGTTACATGTAAAACGATAAAAACATCAAATCAAGAGTAATGAATATCAATCAAAGTGAATATAGATTGAATATGTTGAGATGTAGACGATGCTTAATTCGAGTTCAGAAAAATATTGGTCAAGACATTTGAAAATAATTAAGGCTTAATTCGAGTTCAGAAAAATATTGGTCAAGACATTTGAAAGTAAATCTTCATGTCTGTTTAAGTTGTTTTAATAAAAGTAAAAGATGTAAATAAAATCTCAAAACTGGTCGATGGATTGAAAAACTTCTGAAAGATTTTAATAGAAATTCGAAAAATGTTCATATTTTAGAAAATATAGTTTATAATCTACCTGTCTATCTTAAAACTATTAAATTCTCTTGATTACAAAGGATTAAGACAACTCTTAAAAAATATGACATATTTCACCGACTTTTTATTTTTTGTTGAGAAAAATGTCAGTTCTATGACTTTTGACCCACATTTGGTAAGAAAAATTCTAAATATGTAGATCAAAATATTAGTTTATTTTCCGATCTGTCTAGCCATAAGCTATCAAATTCCATTGGAAAATGGCTGAGATCTCGATGGATTAAAAATCGTCTAAATTTTTTAACCAAAAAATCGATTTTTTTTTGGATTTTCTTGTTTAGAAAAATTGAGATTTTAGGGCATCTGAAAAGAAATGTTCTAAATACGTCAAACAAAATATCAAACTACTCCGAAATTCTTGTCAAAGCGAGAGGCAACGTTTTAACGGTGTGCTCCAAGTCAAAGAGTCAACGAGTGGATCTTTTGCATTGATCTTCTTATCAAATTTTTCAATTGACATTTCCCGAAATTTTAAATTTTAAACATTTTACAAACAAATACTTAGTTTAAAGGCAAGTTATCAGTGTGGGTCGCATTCCAGGTTATTTTTTCTTGTATTTGAAATGGTCTTCAAGAACAACAAAAATCGAGAAAAACTTCATTAACAAAAATCACGTTGGTTCCCCTTTAATATTCAATATTCCTTAACAATGAGAAATTCGAGGAACAAAAACGAATTGATTCAGAAAAGGTTTTTCTATAGAGGATGAACTTAAACTCTTGGTATTAAAATATTCATCAATCCTTCATGGAAATTAATCGCAATTGTGATCTTATAGAAATTACCCTTGTCCAATGTTCGTCAAAGGCAACTTGAGTTAATTTAGAAACTAGAATCAGCTTTTCATTTTATTTATTTCAAAAAATTAGACCAACAATTTTTCACCTTCAAAAACCATTTCACCTTATTTCATTCGAGTCAAAAAAATAAGTACTTTAACCTAGAAAAACACCTAGTAAAAAAACTTTCTTCATCCAAAAATGCGATTGGGACGGTGTGGAAAAATGTGTATGGTAACAAGGACCTAGCATTTAGTGCAAAATACAAAGTTTTTCTCGCAACGTCCGAATCAATAATGTATGCTGCGGAATCATGGGGCTGGAATCAGTCTGAAACCACTGAAAAACTCCTGAGGTTCTCTCTAAAGAGGCAGTTCCGACTACCCGACACAACACCTAACTACATGCTTCTCATTGAAACCGGTCTATCACCCTTACATCTCTCACCGCTTAAACTGACTTCAACTACATTACCAAGTTAATGTATAGCCATGTGAATAAAGTTGCAAGAAAGATTGCTGTTTCGATTATAAAGTCGCAAAGCTCATGGTTTCAGGAATGAAAAAACTTAGCGGACTCTTGTGAACTCTCTTTCAATCTAACTTTAGATAATTTACAAGAATGGAAGCCATATCTTAACAGTCTACTCGAAAAGCTCCACTCCAAATCTAGAGAAAAAAGTATAGAGCAAGCTACTAGTTCACTACATAGGGAATTCTACCCCCTACTTCAGCACAATTTAGGAGAATCCAACTACTTCAAGGACACCCATAACATTGAAATAATATCATTGATTTTCAGGGCTAGAGGTGAACTTTTGCCTCTCAATTTCATTCCACATCGCAATGACCTATTACTAAGCTGCTCCTTATGCAACACCAACGAAAGAGAAAACGTACTGCATTTCATCGCAAGTTGCCCGATTCTAGCAGAAATTCGGCGACAAATATTTCAGAAAAGTTATATGGAACAAGAGGAACTCATTGAAATTCTAAATGGAACAGATTGGAAAAAACTATCTCAATATTTAAAAATAGCACTTAACTATAGAAGACAGATAATAAGAGAAGACTTTTAATATAAAATTGTATATTAAGCACCATAAAACAGCAAAAATTGGAAATTTTATTAATTAAGGCTATTATCTGGCTGACGGCCCTTCCGGCCATGCCACTAAAGATTGAAATTTAAATTTAAATTTAAACTCAAATGTTTTTGTAAATAGTATTATGAATAAATCTATTAATCTATTAATCTTAAAAAAAAAAAAAAAAAGTACTTTATTTATTTATGAAAACGCTCATTTTGAAAAGAGAATCAAATTTATAAAAAATAGCTTATATCTTAAATTTTTAGTTTTTGAAGTTTAAAGGACTTCTCCAGTTAATTGCCGCAGGTGTGAGGTGTGTGTATTAAGACCACTTCTGTTTGTAAAAAAATCTTCATATCATCCATTTTGTAGAAAATACAGTTTGCGCCATCTGGATGTGTCCTATTTAAACTCCGCCATTTTCCTTCGATTTTGACAGCTAAATAAAATTCTGAAACGTCAGTCAGTTCCATTTTGTAGCTGTGATTCGAAAAACACACACTAGCGCTTTGCAATTAAAACGATTATTCATGTCCTAAGAATTAACTGTGCAGAACCTGATCTTTAAGACAAAATGTTAATGCTGGACAAGGTTATCAAGGTGGATTAAATAAGTATAATTGTCGATTTCGAAGGACATAGATCTAACACGTTATTCGTCAAAGACCATTGCAAGAGCAGAAAGTTACTTTTTGGACCGGGGTGTGTTCAAAAATCACCATCGGCTTTATTTCTTCAAGGTTCGAGAGACCAAAGACGGCGCACGCTACTGTTGGATTTTGGCTCAATTTTTATGCAAAACATTTAAAAAAAAAAACGTTTATGAAAAAGGTCTATGTTCAACAAGCTTGCGGCGCTCTTTGCCACACCTTACAAAGCAAGTTTCTAACTGCCTCCAAGTTTTCTGGATAAAACGGTAACAGACTTTTCAACAAGGCTAAAAACTTTTAACGAATTCCGAATCTAATGCAGAATTCCCCTAAAAGAGCTGCTTTTTGTGTATCATTTAATCAACGTGGTATTCTAAACCTGGTTTGAAATAATTGACATGGAAATTAGCTGAAACAAAAAATGGCGGAGTTTTTCACTGTTAAAATAGGAAACATCCAGATGGCGCACTTACTTTCCTAACTTTGAATTGTCTGTGATGTACTTCATCATTTAGTCCCAGCCCCTGTCAAATTCATACACAAAATTAAATTGATTGCTATCCGGAGTTAAGGAATAGACCTATAAATTTTAAAGCAGCAACCAAATTAAAAACTTAATAACACATTTCTTGAACTTGCAGTAAACCAATTTAATTTTATTTCATTACTAAATTGCATTTAAAAATAAGTTCAAAAACAGAATTTAAATCACTTATGTCAAATGTTTACACAAACGTCAACTTGCCTTTTTTTACTATACATATTTGGTTTGCATATACCTACACATACATATTTTTTGGCGAAAGTGTATGAATAAGTTAATCAAAAATAAAAAACAAATGCAAAGTGAAGGTCCGCTTTTCCAGCAATTACCATTGCAAATATTGACCGACAATCGGTCGACAAAATGTTACTTTCGTAATCAAGAATACTAAAGCAAAAGCAAAAGCAACGTATACAACGTAAACAACAACAAGAGGAAATCAATCAGTACAATAATGCGGTGTGGAATGGAATCATTGATTACACGATAACTCGGCAACCATCATCATCATCATCGTTGCAAAAAGGTTTTGTTATGGAGCAGGCAGATGGACTGGACATGGACTTAATAACAACAACAAGACCCAGAGTATACCTCCAACTCCAATACTAAATTTAAACTTCTACTGCAATCGCCAAGTCTCTCAATATACTCAACCAAGTAAACCCCTATCTTTCCTTCCTACTGGAACGTGATACAAATTTGTTATTCGTTGGCAATTAATCACCAAGCCACCATATTATGGTAGACGAGGAGCTTTTCGTCTTCTGTTTTTTATTTTTATTTTAATTTTAATTTTTATATCTCCCATAAAGGTACAATCGAGCTCCAGCCGTATAACTGGCTTCGAAACCGGTCCAGAGCACACACCAAAAAGTTGGTTTTGATGAAGACTCAACAACCTACTCCTCGAATATAGGAAGGTACAAGTCGTCGAGTATATGAACGTATAAATTATATAAAAAAATGTATAAACTTAATCAGAAACTGTAAAATGGTGCGGTGAGTGACGCGACGCGACGGCAGAGAAGGTATCAAAGAAAAATAGTACAACTGTTGTTCCATAGGTAACGGCTGCTGTTGCCATATTTGTGGTATGATACTGGTACCACGTTCTGAGCTGGAGCTGGAACTAAGCTGAGGTATCAACTGTGGCATTTTGACTCAAAACTGGTATTCCACAAAGTGTAGATGACAAAAATGAAAAATGAAAAAAAAAAAAACAACAACAACACCAATAAAAACGTAACCGGTCATTAAGCAGCAGCATATACGAGTATTGCTTGCACTACTTGGCGAAATTCAAGGTAGATTCAAATTGGATAGTTGGCTTGGAAGCTGCTATACTACGAGCTTGAGTTTTATAGATACCATAGACTGCTGTTGGGGTACTGATAGGTGCTGCCTGCTGCTGAAACTGAAGCTGGTGCTTTTGATAAATATTATTAAGTGTGTGAACAGTAGGCAAAATTAAGGTCACAGCTTATTTCTTCTTTTTTCTTCTTCCTAAACACTCTGATGATGCTTTGCTCTCTCGTCATATATTTCACATATATCACATAATTTGAATGATATCTCTTATAGTGGATCTGATATTAAAGAAAACATATTGATGCATTGTTTATATAAAATGGGTAACCTACATAGTTTGTGCTCTCAAAAGAGATTCTGCGATGATAGTGTAGATAGGTGGAGCTACATAGGTACTGATTGTGCATCATATCATGCTTCGTTTAACATTTTCCAAACCATCAATGTCATTAGTGTCACAAGAAAGAATATAGGTTACCTATTGAATATAATTTTTCTTTCTTTTTGGCACAGTTTCTAAATTTTATCTTTTATAAATCTTTAAAATTTAATTTATATTTTCATACAGCGTCTATGGGAGACTCATTTTAAATAAGGAATATAGCCTTTAAGATAAAACTGTCATTTTTGAATTTTGTTAAGTTGAATTGGAGTTGAAATAATTGGTTATATGGAAATTGAGTTGAGTAGAAATTGAGAAAGCTTTAAATGACACATGTCATGTTGGTGTGTTTTTTTTCTTTTTAGCATTTTATTTTCATTAAATAGTTTGGTTTTATTTTTTCAAAGTAAAAAACTATTCACATAAAAGCGACCAACGACCGACAAACGATTCCATAAATGTGATTTCAAACAATATATAAATCTTAATTCTGTCCAAATTGCAAACAAAAAGGTAGAATTATAACTTTAGTTAATCTTAAAGTAATACAATTTGTTTTTCACTCATAAAATAAGACAAATTTAAAAAAACAAATTGTTCGTCGCAAATTGCAATCTGGTTGTAACGAACTGTCAAATGCGATTCGCGTTCCACATACAATCCACACTTGAACGAATAAAATGTTTGCGAGCGTTTAAACCTTCAAAATTCATTCTAGTCTTTGTTGTCCATCTTTTTTGACGAAAAAAATACAAGGAATTTCATAATGGATGAAAATTCATTCATTCGGTGGTCACTCTCATGTAAATATTCCTTAAAGTGAGTGTTTATTAGCTTTTTCGAAGTTTCAATGGTCGATGTCTATTGTTTGACACTTGAGAAAGTCAAACTTTGTTGACATTTCTGTTCAGTAAGGTTTGGCAATTTATCATGAATTGTCTAATGCCAGAAAAACTATCCACAATTGTGGAAATTTAATTTGAAACAAAAAAAAATCTTTTCCCAATGTTCATAGAGCACTTCGTCCATTTTATGATATTTAGTGATACAAAAATAATTGAATGACTTTGTCTATAAAGAAAACAAATCCTCAAGTTATTAACGAATCACTATTACATCCAATAAAATTGACTTACATCCATTACAACCAATTAAATTGCTTTTTTTTCACGGGTTACACGTCGCCGGTCCTTATTTTTTTTTTAAATGTGGAAGGAGCTTAATGTTAGGTATTTGGCTGCTTGATTCGATTACAGTTTTTGAGCCTATGTTAAGTAGTTGAAATTGACCTAAATTCTTTAAGTCACCATTGACGCCATGTGGACAGACTTATTGGTAAATATAGTGACAAAATGGACTGATCGAATGTTTGAAATGTGAGTCCGTTTTAGATCAGTGAAAAATTATTAAAAATACTAAAATTGTGGTTTTGTGTCTGCCCACTTTAATTTGTACTTGAATAAGAATTATCTTATTTGCTTGACAATTCTTAAAAAGAAAACTCATTCAATCGTACTACTTAAAATAAAATCTGTTATTTTTACTGACAATCCGTTTTACAAGAATTCATTATGGACCGAAAAAGTGGGTTCAGCGATTTTTCTCCATTATTTTTCTTTGCGGTAAAAATGTTTGCAAGGAGGTGTGTTATTACACTCAGACTTTTTTGGAAAGACGCAAATAAGTGCGAAAGAGAAAGTAGGTGAAATAGAAATACTTTAAAAAATCTCAACCCGCAGAGTTCTGGCTCTGGGTTCAGGATTCTTGGATGGTTTTTGACGTTTCTCTTTCTTGCCTTTCTTTGTTTTTTGGCGTTGCTTTATTATTCTTTCTATTGTTACCGAGTAAGCAAGAAATATTCCGCCGGACAAATTCAAGTGGAGCAAAGACCTTATAATGAAATTAAATGAAGGAATGATTGAAAGAGTCTAGCTTGGTAGTTTAAGCTTTGGAATGTTTCACCCGTTGAAACAAAGTGATAGCCAACTTTTCTGGCCCTCAAAATTGTATTTTTTTATGTCGGTTTTCAATGAAAAGCAGGTTAAAAGCTTCATTCATCCTTTTATAATTTAAAAACGATGGTTTATCATTTGATTTTAGTTCTTTTGTCAAGAAAATGAAGGATTCTCTCCAGATTTCAATCCAATTAATATTTTTACATTATTCGGAATTATTATCCGTATTTATGATGTCAATAATCATTGTTGTAGTAAAAAGTGCAGTTTTCTTTAATTATTTTCACACTTTGACTTTGTGGATGAGAACAAAAAATAAAAGAGAAGTGTCAAAAACACGCAACCGAAAAACATCCTAGTATAATAATGCGAGATTGATGGAATGGGTGTTCAAAAGAAAATATGCGAAACACGCAGCATACAGAAAGTCTGAGTGTAATAACACACGAGGACTTGCACTAAGGGCTTGTTAACACTATAAGAAATTAAAAGTCTTTGTTAATCGCAATATTTAAAATAAAATGTATCACATTAATTGGCAATTCGTTTTGCAAGAATCCAATAAGGACCGATTAAATTACGTCAATGACTTTTGCTTTCTTTTTCTCTCCGCCATTAATTTGTTACACAGAGGACTTGTTCAGAGAGATAGCACACACTATGTCAAAATAAGTCTTATTTCGTAGTGACAGGTTTTTTAAATCATTCAAACTTTTATTCTTAATAATTCATTGTTTTTTTTTTGTAATATTATCGTTCTTTGTAGTTTATGGCACCTATGCAGCTCAAAATTTACCGTTTAATTAGAAGTGACAGTTGTTATTTTGCTCTTATCCCAATAAAATATGGACAAAAATAGTGACTTTCTAAAATAATTAGAGACAAATAAATGACAACATATCAAACACCAAACCAACAAAATATAAACGAAAAAAATAATTTTGTATGGCCTATTAACGACTAATTGACCGCAGATTATTCATCTGTCAACTTTTTGATTGGTGAATGTTGTTTTGTGGAAATGACATTCATTTTTTTTTCTTATTTATTAAACCACAAAATAGAAAACTTTACTGTTTCGCTGTACTATTTCAATGTGCATTAACGTATACTAGAGTTAAAAACATTTTTATTCAATGTCAACATTCAGATAAATAAATAAAATAAAATGTAAATGTAAATGTCAAATGACAAATGACATAAACATAAAAATAAACATAAACTCACCTCGGTGGCACCTTTTTCTTTGCATCTATATTCGACATAAACAACGATGATGACGATGTCATAAGCGTCGATGAGGGCGATGTCGATGCCGAAGACATTGCAGCAACTGAAGTTGAAGACGTCATGGCCGGTGACATTGGCGGAGCAGTTGGTTCAATTTTCGAAGACTTACGCTCGAAACTACTAAATGTCAACTCATTTTCACTCGAATGCCTATCATGATCGTTGATGCTGGCAACAGTGGTTTCTGGCATCGCCGACGCACAACTCACTGGAACAACTTCAGCTGCAATCGCTGCAACAGACTGCGTAGGCTGGTGATGTTCATTGCCATTGTTTGTGGAGGCGACATTGCTCGGCTCCACAATTGTATTGGGCTCATTTACTTCAATTACTGTTACAAAGTGTGACGGTTTGTCCGATGATCGATTATTGCTTCTATCCAAGCTGCTACTGGTACTACTGCTACTCCCTCCAGTATCTGATGTTGATGATGATGGCTTAACTCCTTCCCTAACAACACCACCGACGACGGTCTGTTGCTGCTTTTGCTTCTGAGACTGTTGCTGTTGGTTTTGTTCCGCATTTATCTCGGCTGCCTTGAAACCAGATGCCAGCTCTGTAATGCATTGATTAAGTGCTCCATTCTTTTGTATTTGCATATTTTTAATGTCTTTTTCTGTTCGAGAATCTTTGTCATCTGATGTGATGGCTAAGTCTAATTGTTTGCTGCTATTTCTATTGTCCAATGCGCTGGTGCTGCCGTTATTTATATTGGTTGTTTCTTTGTAGCTGACGCGTTTGTTGATTTCGCGACTAGCACGATCTTCACGTAAATTTACGCTCTGAAAGACAAAAATAGAGATAGGTTAAGATATAAACTTGAAAGTTTTGCATTGAATTTTATTTTCTTGTATTTTCACATTCAACACCTTTTTTTCTTTTCTATTTCTTATTGAAATTAATACAAAGTTTTAAGTAACACGTTTGCGTCAAAGAATTCAATTCAGCAAAAGGGTTAATTTTTAACAGTTTCGTGGAGTGCGGCTTATGAAATAATATCTATAGGAGCTTGTGAGAGGTTAGTTGAGGTTGTTTCTGTAACAGTTTTGTATTTTTAGAAGTTTTTTAGGATCTTCAATTTGATCTCAAATTAAAAATAAATCAATTTATTTTGTCGCATGAAATTCAAAAGGACTGAACTTTTGTTTTTTGACAGATCTAAATCAAAAATAAATTGATTTATTTTAGCCACAGAAAACTCCATAAATGTTTGTCTACTTTTTGTTAATAACTTTTTTAAAAAGTTGTTTTTATGTTTTTGGACAGCTTTCCTAATTTAGCTATCCAACTTGTTCAATAAATAAGTTAAGTAAAGATTTACCTTTTCACAAGATTAAACAGTCATTGCGTTTCAAAAAAAGATAAATGTCAAAAGTGAGTCCTCAAAGTGCAGTTTCTGAAGTCTGCCAATAATCGAAGGATTTAAATTTTAGTTTGTTTGTTCCTTTCTGACAGCGCCTTGAATTTATTTACTATAGGTTTAAAAAAAAAATTATTTTTGTTTTAAAATCAATTTTGCAAGTCTTTTGACGAGATAATATTTTAGATGACAATAATTCATAACTGGACGCTCGCGTATAGAAGTACATACATACACTTCTTTTCGATCACTTTCTTCGTTAAATATTAACCCCAACAACCAAAATTTTTGTCATTTTTAAATCGATGATATCTTCTAAGCATGTTTTGGAAGTAAAGTTTTAAAATCTTTTCCATTGAGATTTACACGATCTTTAAGTTTTCCTAATACGAAAATGAATCTGTCACTTTGACTTTTCGAAGATCATTGGAAATGCTAAAATAAAGATGTATTATATGTAGCAATTGTACTCAAGGGTCATTAATTTGCTTGGTTATAAGTTGTTAGCGTAGCCATTTGACATCTGTCAAACTCAGCTGTCATATTAAGTGTAATACTAGTTGAATACTTCTAATTTATTATAGTATATCGATTAACAATTAAACCGACCTCTTGATACCTTTAAAACCAACATTGCTCAAACTATAGCCGAGATACCATCCGAAATACCGTTATAAGTTGTCAAAGTGACTTCAAATCAATCCCTTTCTGCGAATCTTTGCGTGGCGAACATTTGAATTATATCACTAAATATAGATTAAATTACCATCAAAATCGGGTGTTTATTACTTTCGAGACTAAAAATTTAATCATTTTTTTCTTATGCAAAAATCGGCAATAGACAAAAAAATCAATATTTTTAAACTGAAATCCAGATTTACCAATGGAAAATCCCATATTATAAAAGTCTATAGATAAATAGCATTTCCATAAAAAGAAATTTATTACTTTTCATTACATCTTGAAGCAATTAGGAAATGAATCAGAAATTCAAATGATTCTACTACATATTTTTTTTGTTTCATTTCGCTTGTCATTTTTACCGCAATAAATTAAGGTACATAATTAATTACGTCAGATAAAACCTAACAGAGAGTTTTTCAATAAAAAATACAAATCGAACTACCCCAATCGTAGAATTTTAATGACTTATCTTCTTATTTTATATTTACATATTTTTACTATCATTTCGAGAGAATTTATTTACATGAATGTTTTTGATGATTGATAAATTTGTCAATTTTTCAGTAAACAAAAAAAAACTCCTACTTCATCCTCATCCATCGTGTCCATCAGTCAGTCACGTTTTGAATGGAGACAAAAAAAAATTGGCATTAATTTTTTGTAGCCAAAAATAGACGCAAACAAATCAGGCAAATAAAACAAAAAAAAAACTGTTATTTGCTCATATCACAAGCGATGTGAACAGACCCAAAAAAAAACCTTCTGTCAGCACCAGCGCCATTAAGAGGCAACACTCTGTAACCATACAGCTGAAGCGATTGTACAAGTAAAATTCAGGTGTTATTATGTCTGACACGTTTGGCAAATGTTTCTACACGAAGCGTTGTCGCTCATCGTCGTTTTCGTTGTTGTAGACGTTCGCTTCTGAAAAGCTGGCTGATGATGATGATGCGGCCTATTAAAACGAGGCTTCTCCTCCATTGACACACTCTAGGTAGGTCGGGGAGGCGAGGGGGTTTGAAATAGAGGAAAGTTATTTGCGCCATGCCATCATCAGCATATAATAATTATTGTCGATCGAATGAATTTGTATGCCGGCAGCGCCAGCTCCTCTTGAAGAGGAGGAATTTTGTGCCCCATTGATGATAAGGTATGGTATGCGCCGTACCGTGTACAGGCCTGGTCGCCCAGCACTCCCAATCCAATAGTGCAATGGCCGAACTTTTTTTTTTCTTTGTCCAACCTTTTCTCTGCCAACCCAGAAAGAGCGAGAAAGAAAAAGCACATAAACGAGAAACGAGAGGGTCGACGACAGCTGGAAATGGCTTTCCACCCCAATAAAGCTCAAACAACAACATTTTCTCGAGTACTTAAATCGATTTTTGACTTCGTTTTATGAGTTCGGGGATTATAACCATAGCTTCATATAATTTTCCTTTTTCTAATTGTTGTTGTTGTTTTTGTTAGACGTCGTCGTCGTCGTCGCGGTCGTCGTCATGTTGGATTGAAATTAGAAGCCGGCAAACGGCTGCAGTAGCAGCCACAACAATGCCTTATCAGGCATCTTGTTATCGGTACGGTCGCGTCGTTCGTCGTCGTCGTTCGTTGTCGTCGTCGGTGTGTCGGTATGGTAGGGGAAAGAAAATCTTGTGGTTAATTTGCATGTTAAATTCGCTTTTACTACACATAACGCAAGTCGCTATTTATGGGAAACTGACGCAGTTCTGCAACCCTTTTTTTTATAATTTCCATTCCATTCCATTTTTGTCTAATTTGATGCAGAGTGTTTGCGGCTCAACTTATCGTCTATAGTGCAGCCCAGCAGCAGCAGCAATGTGCATCCTAATCAACCGGGAAACGTGTTTAGAAAAAAAAAATTAAATATCATTGTGGCATGGAAAAACATTGCCTTTTATGGTAACGTAAACGACCCATATTTTCTATTCCACTAGTCATACTCGTAGAACCAACCTATATAACATAACCCTACTTTGACACATTGCATTGTAGGGAAAAAGAGATGCTATAACATAGTTTGGGACGTTTGGGTTGAAAAGTTGCCTCGAAATGGGGTTTGATGATATGAATATGCAAATTTAGTACGTAAAACCGTAAAAACAAGGAAATAAATGGCTGGTATTACCATCAGAAAGATTCAACTGATATAAATATGGCGGTATGTGACATTTGTCTCATAGGGGTTTTTTATACCCTCTTCCTCACTTAACTCCTTAAGGGGTTAGGCAGGCAGAAATACTACAAAATAAATTGAAATCACAGCAACAGGACTGTTCTATAAATATAAGTAAAATTGACAGTCAAAGTGACAGCGATTTATTAAAAAATGGCGGATTTGAAGTTTTCTTGCAATGACGTTTCCTTTTTAATTGTTCACTACTGCACTGACAGTTACAGTACCCTTTTTTTGATAACATATAATAGTGTTTTGAGATAAACGCGTTTGAAGTTTTGAGTAGTAGAAAATCATGAATGAATTTGCAATGCTTTTATACTGAAATTCGAAAACCCAGTACTTCAAGTTTTTCGCGGCCACAATAATATTTTGGGACAGAATTTTTTGAAGTTTAAAGAGATAATTTCAAATTTTTAAAAACGAGGATAAAGGTTATGATGACATTTCTAATTAAATTATAGCAACATTACCTCCTTAACTATAAAAGATTCGTTAAACTTATCAGCATCAAGAAAATACATTAGATAACATATAAGCCTCAACATAGGTTTTAAAATTGTTACTTTGCTGACGAACGTTTAAAGAGTGCGTGCGTGTAGCATGCGTCCCTTTAGTTTTATTACTTCAAACACACAACAACAAAAAAAAAAATTAACAATGAGTAATTTAAAGAGTGGAAATGTGTGTGTTGAGAGATATGTTGAAACGATAGTTTTTAAAAAAGGGGGCGTGTTGTTGTTTGAAAGAACACACACATACGGTTTTAAAAAGGGTATCATTTTGTGCCATTTGGCAGTTAACATATTTTACACGTTTATTACAAGTATAAATGTGACTTTACTCCCCCAAACATTTTTAAGTTTAAGGGATGATGGTGGTGTGTGTTTGAAAGTATGTATAAGAAAAGCAAACCAGTACTTATATTGTTCTTTATACAAAAGTTGTTCGCATGTGTTAAAAGTAATGATTTCAGGATTTTAGTAATTTGACATATCGTTTCCCTTAACAACTAGAGACATAATGCTTGAAAAATGTGTAAAACCAAAACTTTCAACTCCTTAGTCGTTGTTAGGTGTTCAGTCATGTGAAGATCAAAGTAAGAACATTTTATTTAAATGATTAGGCTCTATTTCGAAATGTGGTCCAAAGAAATGACAAAATAACACGGTTAAAAGGGTTTTCCAATACAAAGTTTCATTTCGGTAGCCTGTTGTGGTTACTTCTTGGAAAAATAAGGCGGTAAAAAAAAACATTTCTTGAAATATTTCTTTTATGGTTCTATTTTTCAAATGAATTTAAACAAAACAATTTTAAACTTTCCAAATGTCAAAAAGAAATTAAAAGAGTGCCATATAACGGTCTATTCATTATGACACCTTTTATTGGAAAACCCTATAGCTAGTTTGACATTAAGTCAGATCAATTATATAGATCATTTCTGACAGTTTGACAGTAGATTAATGTATTTCCATTGATAAATTCGAATCTTATCAAATTGGACATTTCTTTGTATTTTTTATTAGCTTAACAGTTGAACATTACATATGTTGGTGGAGCTGTCAAACTGCTATATAAAGCCGTTTTCGATTGATGCACTTCACAATTAGGAACTGAGTTTGTAAATTGTAAACTGTAACTGCTTGCATATTATTTCACAAAATGTATTTCTTTATTATTTTTTACACAATTTTCACAATCAAATAAAAATAAACAAACCACAAACCATATTCATCAATCTGACAGATGAAAAGTGCATTTAATTTGTAGAAAGAAAAATCTCTCGAAAATTTGATTTAAAATCAAATAAAAAAGTTTGTTTTTCCCAATGGAACATAAAGGGAAAATCGGTCTTTTGACAGATTTAACGTATGTACAGCCTTAACCTCCTGAAACCTATATAAAACTTATACTGTGTACTCATAATATTGATGACTAATTTATGGGCAACATGTTTTAAAAAGTTCATGCAATAGTTGGGAACAACTTTTAACTTCTCCAAAATCCAATTAGTAAACACACGTCTGCGTACGGTCGTTCGGTTTTAGCTCCTGGGTCAAATGGATTTTATATGGGTGCAGGCCCAAATCAAGACTTAAAATTCACCATGTTGTGATTGACTTCCTCGAATTTTGTTATACACTTTCAAAAACTTTTTGCGTTTCCTCGAGCGACGTATTGTTCACTAAGCCCGTGGACTCGAATTTAGCCACCAAACGTTGAATAGTGGACTTGGAAGGACGACAATGTACCCCATAAAAAGGGCGCAACGCGCATTGTTTCTATTAAAGAAAATCAATTTTGATAATAAACTTGCATGATTATTTATCATTAGTGACTGATCAAAAGATGTTTTTTAAAGAAAGTAAAAAAAGAAATATGGCCGCCACCAGCTGTCAAAATCAAACCGTCCCTATTGGGAAACTCTTTATTACCAATAAAATATATATTCGACATTATAATAGGTCCTGTCGGAGAAGATCCGTTCTACGAGTGGCAAAAAAAAAACTACCACAGATTATGTCATAACTAAAATATTGACACATAAATCGAGATTAGAGATTTAGAAACTCAACTCAATACTTCAATCTTACCTTAAGGCTTTCCTTTTTCATGCAACTATTAATCCATAATAATTATTTTGTAAGACTCAAAACTAGGTGTTTCCATATCCTACTTGCTTATCACACAGAAAACAATACAAAAACTACCCTTTTTGTAAATAAATATCGAATTATATGAGATACCAAGATTTATTTCATCATCAAAATTTTGAATACAAAACAAACCAATCAACTTTACTTTACAAAAGTTTTGTCATCCAATTTAACTTTTAATCATCAAAATTCCACCGGGTATATACTATACATTTATGTATGTGGAGTATAAATACTGATGGTATCTTTTTATTTTATGAATAGATATAAAATGTATCCACATTCGCTACATTCATCATAGACTCATCGTCTCTTATTCTTTATGGATGTTGACTTGAAATTAAGTAAGATATCATTTAATAAATTGTCTACATTACATTATTTTGTTATTGTTCTATTTTTTATTTTATTTTCATTCATCATGCGGTTCTTACTTCTATCTATGTATATAATATTTGTATCTCTGTACTGACAAGTTCGAAGTATTTGGTTATGAAACAATCTTAATAATAATGAATCAGTTATTGAGAGTAGGGTAAATCAATCTAGAATTGGTACTTTTTAGTGAGTCATATTTTTTTATTTTATTTTTTATTCAATTCTGAGCCTCACGAAGTCTTAATGGGCCTTGCACATGAGAGCGAACAACGAATGAACGAACAAACGTGATTTAACACATTTCAAAAAGTCAATTTCACATAAAAACACATTTACCAATTGACAATAATGTTAGGTAATAAAATTTGAATTTTGTTCTCTAAAACAAGAAAATTTTGTAAAAACAATTTGGTAGTAACGAATTGCAGTGTGGTTGCTACGAACTGTCAAACTTTATTCGCGTTTCACATACCATCCACACTGCAACGAATAAATTGTTCGCGCGCAACTTAACCTCAAAATTATACCACTCTTGTTTTGTTTTCTGTGTGAAAGATCATGGCTGAGGAAAATATAACATCCACAGTTTATCTGTCTGTCATCACAGCATTTCGTAGCTCATGTGCTTTAAAGCTTTCATTGAAATTTTTTAGTTATCACTTTATCAGTCTAAAGGGAAATTTAGTAATTTTTCTAGATGCCAAAGTAATGTCGTTTTTTATTCGTTTATCTGGAAGTCTTCTGGAGTCTTCTAAAAGTTGTCACTTGGGAAAAAGTGACAGTTCTGATTTCCAAGAAAAGTGACATTTGCTTCTGGATTTAAAATCAGAAGAACTTACTTGGTAAGTTTATATATATTTCTAAGACCTTTCGTATTTCAAAAATTGTAACCAAATTTTTTGTTCTTATTGTTCTTATTGTCCGAAAATTTCAGAATGGCTAGAATAAAAAAAAATAATTTTGGATGCCAGATTGGAGAGAAACGCCCAACTGCCATACACAAAAGCGACATAGGACATAACTCTAACCAAAAAAAAACATTTTTTGTCCAACTTTTTAGTATTTTTAGCATTGAAAGAATCTTATTTAAATAACATGATAACATTTTTAAGAAAATATCTTGAAAAGGTTACTTCAAAATTTTGATTGATGCAAAACCGTTATATGGAAATTAGCTGATATAATAAAGCTTTCCTTAAGGAAATGAAACCAAACAAAATTTAGTTTTTACTTTAAATGGTCCCGGGGATTGATTGTCATGATCAAATTTTTAAGCTGTCATGTGACATTTTAGTTGAAAGTCTAAGGTTTTTTTTTTCTATTATAAAAATAACTGAGAAAATATTACAGTTATTTTTGTAAACCTCTGGTAGCTGTATTCAAATTGTGACAGAAATGTCAACTAGTTTCAAAAATTATTATCAAATGTATGTTGTGGTGACAGCTGTCAACGTACACAGATCAAATACATTGATTTCAACTGTCATTTATTAGAAATGGCTTTTGGTCTGACATCACGTCATCATTTTTAAACTCAATATTGAAGTGTCAAATATATATGTATGTATGCAGTTACGATTTATATTAAACTAGATGAGTTGAAAGTTTTGAACTGTCAAATCAAATGATTTGTTTACAAACAAGCAATATTTTTTTGACGTACAAGAAAACAATAAAAATAAAAAGCATGACTACTGTTAAATCGAAGCGTATATTATGTTTTTCTTTGATTCCTTTTGTTTTTCACCATTTTGTTAAAAAAAAAAAACAGAAATATTTGGCTCAGTACCTATGTACATCTAACAAATTTGTATTAAATTTAGTTATTTCGCAATGTAAAGTTATAAACAATGTCGGAATCACCCTGTGTATAACAGATAACAACACCAATTCAATCATTTTACTCCTGTCAAAATGCACAATTTTTCTGGCTTAAATTTCAAACATGCAATAAAACACATGTCATTACCATTTTACTTTATTTATAAAAACATTATTTATGCCTAACACTTATTTCACCTTATTTAAAAGAAGTAATCAATCATATTTTGATAGGTAGTGTAAAGTCCGCCTTAATGTCACTTTTGTTTGCAAAATTATGATAGAAGGTAAAACATTTGTTTTACATGTTGAGTAAAAGGGAGAGAGAAAATGCCAATAAAAGAATTACCTACCCTATGAACCTGCATACCTTTTGGTTAAATATTCTTATTTTCAATATTTATTTATATCAATAAAGACACATATAAACCTAAGGAAATACCTATTGAAATTTCAAAAGCTCTAGGTATAGATTTTGTTTATATTTAATTTTCAGAATGTAAATCCATATGCCCACCTACCTACATATGATAAGAAAAATAATAATTGTCTCTTCGTTTGTTTAGTAACAAAGTACACAAACACCATTTGTATCTTTGTATCTAATGTTTTTTTTCAAATACAAATTCAACCCTCTCAAAAATGGATACCAAAACAATAACACAATGAGTCTTAAAAATATGTTTTTCGCTTCTGCCAGGAAATGAGTAGATATTAAGTCGTTATATACTTCAATCAAATATTCAATCTTTTTTTAAGCTAAATTAATTAGACAGATAAACAAAATTCCAATCCAAAAAAATGTACAAGAATGTATAATAATTTAAATTTTGTTGACAACTAAAGTTTAAAAAAAGAGAAGCACTTAAAATTACAACAACAACAATCACAATTTCATAATGACACAACATTGATATTCGAAAAAACACTCGAAAGTAGATTATAAATACATTTGCGAAAATTCGAACATGAACTGAACTTCATTCATTACTTTTTTGGAGAACTATTACATATATTTTCGTAATTGCGTAGCTTACCGTTTTGCTTCTTCCCCAAAATTTAAATTTATCCTTAAATGATGACATTGTTTTAAGTTTTTGATGTTATGTTATATTTTTGTATAAAAGAAAAAATAAGAACAAAATATATCACTTTAATTTGACAAGAAATTTTTAGATATCGAAAAAGAATTTTTCACATATTTCGTATTTAATTTCGCGCTTCGCTTCGTACAAATTGCAATTCACAATACTTCATAGGAACCACCAATAACTTGAAATCGACAACAGAATTTCATAAATTTTCTAAGAATTCAAAGAAAAACACGAGCCGCACAACGTAATTGTTTAATCTTATCTGACAGTTTGTTAGGCGAAAATTTCCAAGTTCGATATTTTGCTCGGATGGTTGTTTTTTCTTTTATATGACTACAATTTAAATTATTTTAATTGAACTTTATTATTTTTTCGTAAACTGTGTGCTTCGCACAGAAGGAAATAGTCATCTAATCATGATAAACACACAAATTAAAAAAAAAAAAAAAACACGGTGAAATGAATGGAAATGGAATGTGATAAGATAAAGATACAAAACTGAAAACCCTTTCTTGGTTGGATAAGATTAGAGGAACGAAAGTAGAGCCAGCGGCAACAACGACGACGACGAGCGGTCGACGACGACGGATAGCGATACCGAACGGTTGTGGTCGGATTTAGCGTGAATGGGAATGGGAACCGAATTAATTTTTAGTTTTCATTCCGTCGCGTCGTCGTCGTTATCGTTGTGTTCCAATTTGCAACATTTTCCTCCTACTCCAATTAGATCCATATGTATGAAGAGGGTTGCCATTAGACAAAAATGTTATCTAACTTTGTAAAAGTTAAAAAGGGTTCTATGAACTTCTGGAACAGATATTTTTTCAAGTAACAATTTGAAAGCGTTATTTTGTAATAATTCAAGATGAATTGTCAAACCTTACTGAACAGAAATGTCAAGACAGTTTGACATTTTCAACTCTCAAACTCTGACAATAACCATAGAATCTTCTCATGCAGCTAAAAAAAACCCTATCTTTAGACATACAGGTAGAATTGCTGGATATGTAAGATCAGCTTAAATATCGGTGTATCATGTAAAGTCTCACCTTCACCTTTAAGAAGTCTTATCAAATGACTATTTTAAGCGCTTTTCTTTTTAAGCTCAGAGCAGAGAAGTGAGCTGTCAAAAAAGATCGTTTTTTTTCTAGATCAGAAATGTCAGAACGTTTGGATTGTATTTCTTTTTTTCAATGAAAGTTAGCTCGCTTCGCGTTGTATGAGCTCTAAATAAAATGACCGAGCTAATTGAGTACGAAGCTGAACGCTTTTGTTTTGTGTGGTATCACAGAGACAAATGGACAATTCTAAAACTTTTGACAGTTCAGTTCTCTACTTTGTTTCATAAAAAAATCGAAAATCTCTGATTAAATTCTGATCGGAGCGTAATTGACGTGCACAGGATCTGCTCTGAGCTTAAGAAGAAAAACGACTTTTGTGAACAAACGTCATTCAATTGGAAAGACAATGCATAAACATTTTTCTTTCGAGGACTGTCCATTTTTTACTTGCGACATATAGGAACTATATGGCAAGTTTTGCATTCGTGCGAAATTTCGAACTCGAGATTTTAATCAAACATGATATTACGATGGTAGAGAAGTCGAAAAAAGTGGGTCCCGCGATTCCGTCCGGTCAATTTTGTCTGTCTGTCCACGCTCCTACAGCCTAACCCATTGGGTCGATTGAGTTCAAACTTGGAAGTTAAGGTTTTGAGCAGATTTGCGTTAGGCGTTTTTTTCATTTTTTTTTTAAGATCAAAACTAACAGTGGCCCCCATACAATTTTTTTGGTCAAAAAACGAAAATTTTAATTTTCTCAAAAACAAACCGATAGATTTTTTTTTAATTTTCTCTAAAATTTTATTTTTTAACTTGGCTTCTTTTAATAAGAAAAACATATTTTTGTATTGCTCAGGAAAGGTACCGCTCATAGAACCGTTTTTATGTTTTTTAATTTTCTCAGCAACTTTTGAACCGATTTCAATAATTTTTTTTCTGAACGAGCTCTTATATTGCCTTAACAATATTTGATTTTCAAAAGTGCAATTTTTTATTGTTTGGATTTTTAAAAAAATATTGAAATTTTTTTTTTCAAAATTCTATATCTCAAAAACGGGTGAACATTTTTTTACGAAATTGAAATACAGAGCGTATATTTACAATCACTTAACAACTGCATACCAAAAATATTTTTAGAACAAAATTGAAAAATTTTATATATAAAAAATTAATTTAAAAAAAAACCGCTCTAACGATTTTCAAAAAAAAAATTCGAAAAATCAAGGGTTTTTTGATTTATAAAATGGCATTTAAATTTTTGAAGACAAACTTATTTTTCAGGCAAAATTTTGAATCTTAATTTAGTTTTTTTTTAAATTATTTTAACTGTATTGAATGTAACCCCCTCCTAAAAAATTGAAAAATGGAGGTTTTTTCGACATATATAATGGCATATATATATTTGAAGACAAACTTATTTTACAGGTATATTTTTAAATATTATATAGATACTTTTTTAAACAGACTCTTTGCATACAGGAGCAAGTTCGTGCGACCCAGTCGTGCACTTTATTTCTTCTTGAGTTAAATTTCGAACTATAGAGATTCTTTTTCCAGCTACACATCAAGAATGTGGAATGCTTGACCTAGAACTGTGTTTTCCCCTCCCATTTTGATATTCAAAACTTTAAGACTAATGTGCAAATGAATCTCTTAGTATGCACTTCCCTATTTTCCTAAAGGTAAGTATACAGCATTATTAGACCTTCCAATATTGGCAGATTTTTGGCAAAACAATTTTAACCCATTCAAAATCAACTCAATTTAATCTGTCAAAAGTGACAGAACATAAATTGAAATCGTTTGAACTGGTCTAAACGATTGTCCAATTGGAATAAAGTTTTTAAGCAGGAAACAACAACAAAAGTTTATTGGATTTTAAAAAATTTAAAAACTACGAAAATGGAAAGAAATAAGAATTCACCGTCTGACAAATTAACGAAAAAGAAGTCATACAATAAAACAAGTTGAAAAAGATTTAACGCATGACAAAACTTTACAGTTTATCCAGGAGATCGAGCCCAGGCGATGTTTGTTGGATGCAGATTTTGTGGAGGACACAGTTTCACAGCAAGACGTTGGCGATCTAGTACTTACGGAATGACAAATCCGCATTCGGATTTTTCGTACCTGGCAATGCGTTTCCGAATGTCATTAGCGTTCGAAAACAGAAATTTTGTTTCTACACCAAGAGAGGTAACGGATTGCAATTCGAAGGCCGTTTTTAAAGGACATAAAAGGAAAATTGTGTTAAGTTGTGTGAAATAGATAAAATGTAAGTAAGGAAATAATAATTTTATTCAAAATTTAAGCAAATAAATTTCATTACAGGGAATCATCAGCGAAAAATGTGCATACCAAACAAAAGTAATTTGAAATTATGGTGGAATTCATGTGTGCTCATCCCGATTTAGCCAAGGAACGTTTGACGTTCTTCTCTATTTTCTTCATCCATTCACAGCACAACCGAATCCATTTTATTAACTTTTTATTGAATTTTATATTTTCTCTTTAAAAATTCATTTCAACTTCCTTGTCTTGTTTGTGATTTGTTTTGTTTTTTTTTTGTATTTTTGCTATGACACATCTCATGAGAAATACTTCGGGACTCGGCAAATCTATTCTATAAATAGAAAAAGTACTAGATGATTATTTTGTTCGATTCGAACTTTTTACAGAGTACAAATTCATAAACGAATCGAATATCAGATTCGAATCGGATTGGCTTTCGAAAAGCATTATAGAGTAGAGCCCGCCCCAGGTTTGTGTATTTGTCACTATTTCAAGAAAATTATGTTATGGCAACACTGATCCAACAGCACACCCACTGCAAATGACACCTGTGTGTAAGGAATTTACAATGAGTTTAATTGTAATAATGCGTGAACAATAAATAAAATGTTTCACTTTAATCTTTTTTTTTTTGTTTGTTTGTTATTAACTTTCACTTTTTCAATTGAAACTATACGAGTACAGTACATAGAATAGTCAGTCGAGTCGGTCGGTAAGCTAAACTGAGATTGTTTAAGGGCAACGGAAATGAGCCATATTGTTTTAGTTCAGTGATAGAGAGAGAGAGTGAGTTTTGTGGTCTTATTTTGTTACTGCATTTGATTTGATGTTGTTGTTGTTGTTTTTGTTTTCGTTAATGGATTTGCATGATCACTTGAGTTGCTCCTTTTATGGGACAACTTGCGCAGAGAAGGTACTTTTTTTATTGTAATTGAATTTAACCATGAAAAATCATTCCTTGCACGTAGCAATTGTTTACATTTAAAGTGGACAGCCAAATGAGTTTTACATCAAAATAACAACAACACAAAAATTTAATTGAAAAAGATGAAAGTGAACTAAGTTGTTGCACTTTTATTTTATATTATTTTTGGTGTGTTGCTAATTTGAAAAAGATCAAAAAAAACTTAGTATAAAATTAGCTTTCCATTTCAAGATTATACAAATATGGTGGATTCAAATGAATGCAGATATGCCTGGTTTAAGAAAACACTTCAACTCCTTAAAGAGTTAATTGCTTTGTTTGCCTTTTAAATTGTGTAAGAGAAGCAGAGTCTTTATGAGAATGCAAGATGTAAAATCTTGTAGACAAATTGAAAACTACGATTTTTAATTTAAGCAATTCGGAATTTTTGTTTGAATATACGAAGAGGCTATTTCTTCCCTCCTTTTTCATTTGAATCAAACTCAACTTTAGAGTTTATACCAAACATAAAGTTGAAAGTCAAGTTGAGGATTTTTTTTTTTTTTTGCACTTGTTTAGCTTTCAACTGAGTAGTTAGAATTTGAAAGCTTATTTCCTTGAAGTTTTTAAAATATCCCCCCTTCAATTCATGACATATTTGAACAATTTTGAAATAATTTGAGCAATTTTCTTTACTAGAAGTTAAACTCAACTTGAGGAATTTTATTCTCAACTTGTGATTTTGTTTTTCTTCACTCAAAGTTGACAGTCTCAACTTTCGATTTTCAACTCTCGAGTTGATCAACTTTTGGTTCCTCATTTCTGGAAATAGTAGACATTGAGAGAGCAAACTTGAGAGTTTTCTATCAAATTAAAAATGTTAACACATTTTGTTGCATCTTCTATAAAAAATTAATCTCGGTTTCGGTCTAAATAAAAAAAATCTATGTAACATAAAATGTTTCGAGAAAATTATTATTGGGAAAATCATCCATCGTCTGATCCGGAAGCAAAGATGTAGAAGAATTGTTAACAATTGAAAGAAGACAATATAAAATGTGTCCACGGGTCGGACTCGAAAAATGGGTCGACTATGATTGTGTCTACCAATTTCGTATTTCAAAGCAAACGACAGTTTTACTCTTGGAATTGATAAGGGGTTTGACATGCACTAAAACAAGGTACGCAGTGAAATATCTTTTCTTAGTTTTAACTATGCTAACTCAAATACATATGTGTAGATCACGCCAATCAATTATTGATTGTGCCATTGCTGATTTTGTTAGCGTTAGTATTTCAACATTGCATCATCGTGAAAAGGGTGTCAAATACAATTATTGCTTGTCTTGCGCCCCAGTTTGTTCTCATTCCAGAAACAAGAGGAGAACGGTTAAAAGCAGCAAGAGAATGCTATGATATAGCCAAATTTGCAAGAACAATTGGGGCAATCGATTGCACACATGTTAGAATCCAATCGCCTGTTGGAAACAATGCAGAACTTTTAAGAAATTTTAAAGATTGGTTCCCTATAAACGTTCAAACCGTGGCATCTGTAGACCGTTGGCAGGAATGACCGATAAAATACAAATAAATACAAATTATGCTCCAGACTTTTGGTTTTATTCCTTTCTCAAGGTTGCATGCATGATCAACGTTTTTTCAATTCGTCAATTTTTAGGCAACGATTTGAAGAGGGTGAATTTAAGCACTTTATTATAGTCGGTAACTCTGGCTACTCAAACACAAATAACTTGGCAACAATTTTTCAATATGTTTCAAAAATATTGAACAATTATATAACGAATCTCATATTCACACTCGATATTCTGTCGAGCGTTCTTATGAAATTTGGAAAAGACTGTTTCCAATATTGGCCACCAGGTTAAGATGTCGAGTTCAAATCGTGCAATTCATTATAATTGATTGTGCCGTCTTTCATGAAAAGGAACCACAAACTCCACTGTTAATGCACAAAAACAACCAAAATTTTTTAAATAATCCCACAAAATAAATCCAAATCTCATCAAATCTTGAACTGTCAAAAATTTCCTGATAGGAAACTAGGCTTTTAATTTCAGATTTCCAGTTGAGAGTTATTGCAGAAAAACAAATGTCAACTTTTTTCTCAACTCTTGATTTTTTTATAGCTTGAAAACCTTTCACTATTGTTTATTAGACTAAAAATATGATAGAGAGTGGAATCGTTTTCACGAAGTAAGGCTTGAAAGTATAGTGATAGATGTTCTGCAGAAATGGATGTACCAATTTTCAATCCAGAACTATTTATCGCTTTTGTTAATTTCCAGAATTCCTTTGAGATTTTAATATTCGCATTTGACAGTCAAAAATATAACTTTGGAGGTAGGTTAGGTTAGGTTGCAAGGGGTGTGCACAGCATGAAGCTGTTGCGTACACGGGGGCCTACTGGTCCATTGTGACCCCCTGTAAAAGTAAACATTTTAGTAACGATGTTCCTCAATTCTGTCGATTTGCGTAGACTGGCTCGTTAACGAACCAGCCTGTGCTATCTATAAATTTCCTCATGCTTGCCATTGAGACCTGTGCTAGATCATCCAGTTCTCCAACAAACCTGTTTCCGAAATGACGGAGTCGGCTGGTTTGGAGGTTCGGACAGTCGTAGAGCAGGTGTTTAATGGTTTCCATTTCTTCCTCATCCTGACAGCTCCTACAAAAATCGGGTGCAAATGCCCCTATTCTGTTAGCCATTGTGCCAATGGTACCTTACACCTATCAGGATTTTAATGTTCTTTTTACTCAGCGATAGATAGATAGGCCATAAACTTCTAGAGATTACACAATCGTTCCTGGATTTCCAGGAGATATTGGTTTTCTCTTTTAGTTTAAGGTCTATCTTCCTCTTGAGTACCCCAATCGGGACGAGTGGTCCCCTAACTGAATGGTCGCTACTACTTGTGTCTGCTTTTGACCCTTTCCTGGCTAGTTCGTCTACTATATCATTCCCTTCTATATTGCTATGTCCAGTAACCCAGCAGAGCTTTACCCGGTTAGTGTGGCAGATTTTGTTTAATTCCTTCCTACAGTTTAAAACTGCTTTTGATCTTATGGTCTCACTGGCTAAGGCTTTGATAGCAGCCTGGCTGTCCATGAAAAAAGTAATCTCCGAAGAGCTTAGCTTTTCGCGATGTGCCAATTCAGCTGCTTTTCCAATGGCAAAGACCTCGGCCTGAAAGACACTACAGTCAGCCGGGAGTGTATATGACGATCTGATGTTGAGAGATTGGCAAAACACTCCAGCACCTGTTCCTGATTCCATTTTTGAACCGTCAGTGTAGAAAGGGATACCCTGTTTACTTATAAGTGAATTGGGATCCCAACCCTGCCTTTCTGGTATGAAAATAGAATATTTTCTGTCGAGATCTAATAAAGGGGGGATATAATCGGTGGTCTCCCTCAGTCCTGGAATCGTGTCATATCTTTGTAAGATTGACCCGTGGCCATAAGTGCTATGCCTCCAAAAACACAGTTCCCTTAAACGAATTGAAGTTTTGGCTGCCGTGAACTTTATGAACTCATCCAGAGCCGGGAGGTCCAAGATCATTTCCAATCCAGCTTGTGGTGTGGATCTTTGAGCCCCTGTTATTTCTACACAGGCTAGTCTCTGTACCTTATTCAGGTTCTTGAGATAGCTTGATTTTTCCACCGCCTTCCACCATACAATAGAGCCATAGGTAAGAATGGGTCTGACAATCGCTGTGTACATCCATTGGATGACTTGCGGTCGCATACCCCAACGTACACCGAAGGTCTTTTTGCATGTGTAGAATGCACATAATGCCTTTTTCATTCTTTCCTCCGTATTACTTCCATGTAAGCTTGGAGTCAAGGATTACTCCTAGAAATTTAGCTTCCTTAGAAAGTTTTAGAGGAATACCATTTAGTTTGAGAGGGTTGAAGCCCTCCAGTTTCCGTTTCTTCGTGAACAAGACTAGCTCTGTCTTGGTGAGGTTGACCCCGAGACCGTTCTTAGTTGCCCAAGAAGATAAATCCTTTAATGCATTTTCCATAATGTTTTCGATGATGGTAAAAAACTTGCCTGATACCAAAACCACTATGTCATCTGCATATGCTACTATTTTAATGCCCTGATCTTTGAACTTTGTGAGAATTTTGTTGACTACGAAGATCCAGAGTAGGGGTGAGATGACTCCTCCCTGTGGTGTGCCTCTAGTAACTGTTTTCTCGATAGTGCTAACTCCTATTTGAGAGTTGATAATTCTGCCATTTAACATGCTGAAAATCCAATCGACAATGACAGATTCAACCCCAACTTCAACTAAGGCAGTCTTGATCGATTCCGTTTTAACGTTATTAAACGCACCCTCGATATCAAGAATATGCACTGGCAGCATTCTTTATGTTCAAGACTTTTCTCAATATGTGAAACAACTTCATTCAGAGCAGTCTCCATTGATTTACCCTTAAGGTAAGCGTGTTGGTAGCTGCACAAATTGTTTTCGTTGAGAAGTTCTCTAACATGTAGATCAATTATCCTCTCCAGTGTCTTAAGGAGAAACGAAGAGAGACTTATTGGTCTATAATCCTGAGCGGTCGAGTGAGTCAGTTTCCCTGCTTTTGGGATAAAGACTACCTTGACCTTTTTCCAGCTATTGGGGACGTATCTTAGTTCAATACAACTTATGAAGATTACCCTAAGCCACGGAGTTATTACTTTGAGAGCATTTTGAAGAAGAGCTGGGAAAATCTCGTCTGGTCCCGCTGATTTGTAGGGTTTGAACGAGTTTATTGCCCAGATAATCTTTTGCTCAGTAATAATCTGATTTAGTTCTAAATTTGATTCCATGTGAGTGAAATCCAGCGTGTTCGATTGCAAGCAATCAGAACTTCCTGGGTTTTTACAACCGGGGAAATGAGTTTCCATGAAGAGTTCAAGCGTTTCCAGGCTCGAGTTCGACCATGATCCATCAGGGTGTTTTATGTACCCCAATGTAGACTCTGACTCTTTCATTTGGTTCAAGAACGATTTCTGTACCTAAGTGAGTTTTAATAAAAATGCTCTTAGATGTTGAATCGGTTACCAAAGAAAATAATTAAAATTGACACATTTTCTACCCACTTCCTTAATTGTATTTGAACTAGGAGCAACAAAATTGCCTCATAAAATCAGTTGAAAATTACTCTGAATTTAAACGCAATACTTAACTCCTTAAAATATGTGTGTTCATAATCGTTATTATAAATTTAAAACTTGAAAAAAAGCAACGATTATCCACTTTGTATGACCTCTACTGTGTGTGTTGTATTGCCATTTCTTAAGAGCGCACAATTTTCCACCTGTTCTGAATTTGCACTGAGGTGAGCTGAGTTGAACTGAGTACTGCATTCAAGTTTCAAGAATTACCTGCGGGATTCGAGACAGAATGAACCAAGGAAATAAAGAAAAGAAACCTGTTGTAAACAGAGTGTGTTGTTTTTCTTTTGTTTGTTTCCTTTTCAACTTATGTTTGTTGTGTTTTTTTTTTTTTTGCATAATTCCGTTGTCCTGATTTTTTTGTTGCGTCTTCCTTCAAAAACGACCAGGGGGAATACATTTTCCTGTTCCTTGCTACCTTATTGCTAACCATATTAATCTGGTTTACAATAAGAATTCAAATATCCAACCAAATCCAACTGACCATGATGCAATGCTCTGTCATTGGTTTCCTTTTACTTTTTATTTATAATCCTAGTTTCTCAATCCCGATTCCCCGACTCTCTTGTGGTTGGATTTTCATTTTTGTTGTTTTTGTTCTTCTTTTTTTATTTGTTTCTGGTCGTTTCCTGTTTAGTGGTGGTTTATATATTTGTTTTGATTTGAATATTCCCATTCCCATTGAGTTTGATTTTAAGTCAATGGGAAAATGCCATTTGCCAGTAGATATGATTCAACTAGGATGCTATGGATAGGATATGCCCATAAGTGTCTATCTCTAGAGATGAGAAACATTTTTTTTTTTGGGAACTTTCTGAAATAAAATTACATTATTAGGGAAATCCACTTCCGGTTCAGCCAGGATATATTTTATTGAGTGTTATATGTGCATTGGCTTGCAATGTACACGTAGACACTTTATAGATTAAAAAGAAAAGTCAAGTGCTTTTTATTAATGATATTTCTATTTTATAACTGTTGACACTTTTCTTGAAGCATATCATAGATAATTTATTACAAATTCAACAAACGGAACATAAAAACAAAGTTCCAAAAAATAAAAAGAAAACAAAACATAAATAATGCAACGATAGCGACCTAGGCATACATACAAAGAAAAGTCGCTTACGAATAACTTATTACAAAATATCAAGCTCATTTATTTTGAAAAAAAAAACACACACTTAAAAAGTGCAAGCTTTAAATTATATTTTCATTGAAAATTTGTTTATATTTTCAGACACCACACTTTGCTTACATATTGAAATAGAAAATGTTGAAAAACGTCATCGTGCGTCAATTGTAGGTCGGTCTATGCATTTTATTTTATTGTTGTAGCCCATTTATCATACAAGCATATGTAGGTATTATGGTTTCTTACAGTATATTTTAGTTTCAACGACTTACATAGATGTAAGCATACAAACAAACTAGCTATGTATAAACAATAATTTATCATTCGGTTTATTTTGTCAAATTATTTACAATATTAAGGATAGAACAAGAATCAATACAACTATTTATAACTTTGTGTGATTTTGAATTCGACGTGTGAGTCAAGTTAAAATGTAGATCGTCTCTCAGAATAATAGCGAAACAGTTCAACATGCAGGTGTGTTCGGTGGAGAGTGCACATTCCAGAAGAAGCTGCTTTACCCACATTGGCAGATAAATCTGACATTTGTTTACCCCACGTTACATGTTAACTTATGCTTAAGCTTGACACCAAAAGGTGTTTTCCTTTTCTACTTCTACAGAGTAGAGCCTGAACTAACTATCAAAAAATCGTGTTTATGTTTTACCACTGAACGTTCAGAGTTTTAAATGTATGGTTATTTTTTTGATTCTGAACTTTTTCAGATTGTGCCCTAAGAGTTCAGAACAAAATAATTGAGCAGACCGACTTGAATGCTGAACACAAGCATTTTGACAGTTGAAATTGAAAAAAAGCAATGTATTCAAGTGTGTTTCAAAAATAATGTTGATATTTAGAATATCCTGGATATGCTCAGACTCTGTTCACTTTTCTGAATTAAAAAAGAAAAAGGCATACAGAAAAGCAAAAAGAGATGGACCAATCCAACCAACACCTGTCTGGCGACAAAAGAAATTTTACCAAAGCTTGATGCTAAACCCTTAAAACATACAATTTATCTTGGTGCCTTAACTGTTTCTAACCTTCTTTGCACATACATACATATCTAGCCTTATAACAAAAATGAAGGCAATACTAAAACAATCTTAGTGGTTGATCAAATTCTGAAACTATTATAATAAGTTCCAAATGGTTTAATGAGTAGGACCCATGTGGTATTAGTTGGTACCATAGTCTAAGTATTTTGGCTTTTCAGTGAGCAGAACAAAATTTGTCGCATCGTTTAATCTAAAAAAAAGTAAAGAAAAAAAAGAACTATCAAAAAATAAGTTTTCTAATATGTTTTTAAAACTTCGAATTTATTTCAAAATAATTGTTTGTTTTGCATAAAATATAGGACACGTTGATTGACGTTTTAACAAATTTTATGATTTACATCCGACAAGAAAATATAAAAATCGAAAATAGAAATCAAATGAACATACATACAGGGTGAGCTACGAAAATAAAACGTAATAGATGGACAATTATGAGGCTGGTGAACATGTTTCCCGAATCTAGAAGTATCACACGAAGACCGCACCATCGAGGTCACAATGTTTGTGCTCAGGATACAATTGCTGCTGTAGCATTGGCAATACAGGCAAATTCAAGCGTTTCGACTCGAAAATTTTCGGGGAAAATTTAGGTAAGCAGACTTAAGCATCTTGCACATGAGCAACGAACTGCGAACTGTGGATGTTCGCATATTTTGACTTTTCTTTCACATGAGCTTTTTGAGCTTGTCAACCCTTTTCTCCATATTTTCCTCAGCCATCATCTTTCACACAAAAACAAAACAAGAGTGGTATAATTTTGAGGTTAAGTTGAGCGCGAACAATTTATTCGTTGCAGTGTGGATGGTATGTGGAACGCGAATAGAGTTTGACAGTTCGCAGCAACCACACTGCGATTCGTTACTACCAAATTGTTTTTACAAAATTCTCTTGTTTTAGAGAACAAAATGCAAATTTTACTACCCTAATATTAGTGTCAATTGGTTTCTTATAATTTAAATGTGTTTTTGTGTGGAATTGACTTTTTGAAATGTGTAAAATCACGTTTGTTCGTCCATTCGCAGTTCGCAGTTCGTTGCTCATGTGCAAGGCACTTTAAACCTATTTCCGTACAAAGTCCAAATTACAAGTTAATCCCCCACGATTTTCCCTGTTTGCGAGTAATTTTTGCCGAAAAATGATTGCAATGGCCGAAGAAGACAACACATTGATTAGTTGTTTGTTCATGTCGGATGAGGCCCATTTCGACCTAAACGGCAATGTAAACAAGCAAAATTGCTGTATTTGGATTGAATCAAATTCAGAAATGCTCCATGAGGCGGAACTGCACCCAGAACGAGTAACTGTGTGGTCCGCAGTTTCATCAAGGGGTATTGTAGAGCCCTTATTTTTTGAAGAAAACGGTGTAGCAGTAACTGTCAATGGTAACCTATATTTAAAGATGTTAAATGAGTTTTTTTTAGCCAGAATTGCACCGAATACGTGTCCCATTGAACAGCATTTGGTTCAGGCAAGATGGAGCAACTGCACATATAGCCAGAACAGTTATGGCGGAACTCCAACGAAAATTCCAAAATAAATTTAGGTATTTCCAGGAACTCCACTTTTTGCTGAACCTCAAAACCTGTTGGAAATGGTAAAGTGCAATAAAATAAGATGATGATGAAAGTATTGCTTGTTGTTACATAAGATTATTTTTTTTAAGTTACAAACTTTTTTCATAAAAAGGGGAAAAGTAAACTCTCAAATGGCAATACTTCAAAAAGGTTTTAAATTTTTGTCCAAATTATGTTGTTGCTTACACACAACAAACTATTGTGATAAGAAATTGTCGAAACTGTCAAAATGTTCGTTTTCGTTTGATTGTTTTTTTTTTTTCAAAGAATTTATTGTTGTTTTACTAAGAATTAATTGTTATTTATAATAATAATTTAAATGTTAATAGAAAATTATAGTTCAATGCACAAAAGGATGTTCTTAGGTCGAGCTGTAGATGAGAAGTGTCCCATTCCGATTGTGAACACTTCCTAATTCACAGCTTATTTTACCCATCGTATATTAACAAGTTTATGAGAGAATAGTTCTTAAGCGAAGAAAGGTATCAGAAAAATAAAAACGCAGAAAGGTTCATTAGGTTTATAACGTATAAGCAAAATCTCTTTATTTATTTTACTAAATTAAAATAAGATTAAAATTACACAACAAGATAACAAAAACAAAATTAAATCAATTATTCAGTGTCACAGCTTATTTGACCCATTTTATATAAACATTTAATAAAAAAAGATTACGCAAATTAATGTTAATTTTAATATTTTGTATGTCCACTCTTTTCTTCTAATACTGCCTTAAGCCGATTTTGATAAGAATCCACCAATTTTTTTGTCGTTTCTGGAGGGATTCTTACCCATTCTTCAGTCAATGGAGTTTTGAGGTCATTTTTGTTTGAAATGTGGCGTTTTCGAATGTTTGTATCCAAAATGGACTACAGGTTTTCTATAACATTAAAATCCGGAGACTGTGTTGGGGGTTTTATGACGTGTTGACAGTTATAAATTAGCCATGTTTGGACAATTCCTGAAGTATGTTTTGGCTTGTCTTCATAAAACCGAAACGAGCGTCTTATGCCCAATTGTTCTGCACTTTGGAGCACATTTTTTTTTTCAGGATATTGAGGTACACCATTTTATTCTTTTATTTTTATTTATTTTATGCAGTCCCGAACCACCTCCATGCTTCACAGTTGCTCTGAGATTTTTGTCCTGGAGCTCTGTATTTGGTTTGCGCCAGACATAAGATCGCCCGTCATATCCGAAAATGTTTAACTTTGAATTTTCCGCAAATATAACTTGCTCCCAAAAACTAGCATCCTTTCTAATGTGTTCTTTTGCGAACCTTAAACCACTATCTCGGTTTTTCTTGTTAATGAAAGGCTTTTTTCTAGCCACCCTTCCATTAAACTCGTTATTCCTCAAAATGCGTCTTCGGGAGAGCAAAACCTTCCGAGCTCGTTTTCCACTTCACTAGTTAGTTTTGGTGCCGACAACTAGGGGTTAAGCTTCACTTTTGCGCACAATGTATCTTTCATCTGACGAAGTAAATATTTTGTTCGGAGCATTTCTTCACTTATTTTCCACACGGTTTCCAAAAACAAACCGGTGGATTATGGCCTTGACCATGCTGTCTAGAATATTGACAATTTTCGCTATTTTCCTCTAGGAAAGTCCATTCCTGTGATGAAACAGGACAATTTCACGTTGTTCAATTGTTGTTCGCTTTCCCATGTTTAAAAAACGTGATGCCTTTATGACAAATAACTGAAACTAATAATTTTATTTGGAAATATAACAACTTAGAGACTGACATAATAAACACCGTTATTCCCATGTTTTTGATTGAGCAGTTGCTCCTTAAACACAGTGGGTCAAATAATCTGTGGCATTGAAAAATCTAATTATTTCGTTTTTCTTAGGTAAAATTTAAGATTTCAAAATAAAATAAGTTGGTTAAATTCTTATTTTAAAGATTAAATCTTAATTAAATTTCCTGCGTTTGTACTTTTTTAATAAATTTTATTGTTTAGGAAGTATACTCAGTTGAATGTATTAATAAGGGGTGGGTCAAATAAGCTGTGAGCCACTGTACATAGAAATTTTGTTTAGGCAGTGATTAATTTTTACAAATCTACGGCCTTCGTTTTGTTCTTAAATTTTAAATTTGTAAAAATGTTTTTTTAAACAACTTTTTTTAAAGAATAATTTCTAATTCAAACCATCAGCAAATTAAAAACTAGGTGTGACCATTTCAAAAATGATATTTCGACTCTTTGAAATCTAGTTCGAGATCAAGTTATGTTAACTAAATAATAATAATAATAATAACGTTTCATGGAGACTATTAGCAGTTAAAAACTTATTAAATGATGAATCGTAAAGGTTAAGTTGCAAATTTTAAAGTTGAGAATTTGTTTCCCAATCTAATCCATTTAAAATTGTATTTGGTTAAATTGACGCAATTTTGCAAACAAAATAGATATTGGTTTCGGCGTTGAAGAAAGTTGGTCTATTGAAAAGAGCCAAAATCTGTTAGAAACATATTTTCGATATAAATAAATGCCAAGGGATGCTTTCGTCATAATTAACATCTGTACATTATTTTGGAAGATGGCGAAAAAACCAGAATTTAAATTTATTTTCCGATTTTGCTAGGCAAAGTTGACGAACATAAGAAATCATTTTTGTTAATTTTAAGCTTTGAATCAAAATTATGTTTTTCTGATCAGAAGATTTGCGAATTAAAATTAAAGGGATAACGTCCTATTTCATTATTAAATTTTTGACTAAGAAATATTGTACCTACACAGTTTTTTCTATTGGCTTTCGGGTAATAACTGAAAAGTTTAAAAATTTACAGACAACTCCAAACAAAAAAACTCATCTCTATTTGTGTTTACCAAATTTCGTGATTAAAACAATGACATGCCCAAACTTATAAAAATCTACATTGGTACAAGTTTTAAAAATGTATTGTTATGTATGTAAGGTACATACATAGGTAGGTATATATTTAAATTTGAATTTCTGTAAGCAACAAAGAAGTTTTATCATTATCTAGAAAGTGTGAAATTAGCTTAGTATCTATGCACTTAAGCATTTTTGATTATTTAAATTTGTATTTGCACCGAACCTTTGTCAGAAAGTAAGGGAGGTAGGTAGATAGAATTACACACCGACCTACGTACCTACTCTAAAAATTACTTTCTATTTACCTTGAAAAGTTGCACTTAAAATCTTATCAGAACATTTCCTATTAACACAATACTATTTAGTTTCCAATATGAATCTTTCACAAAAATAAAATATGGGAACTACATTTAGGTAATAAGCCAACAGCTAACCAAGCAGGTAGGAAAGGTATGGTATTCCCATAAAATAACACAAACAAAAACAACACCACCAACAATACCTTAATCAAAAAACTAAACAAACCGAGAAGTACAAACTTCTATCGATTTTCACACGAAATCGAGAACAACGAACGGAGGAAGAAATAATATAAAAGTGTTTTTAGGTTTTTGCATGTCCTCGACAAATTGCTCGAATAATATGCGACTTCCTTTCCTAGCCGCACCCATTTTGTGATTTTTTTTTCCTCGAAATTTCCCCAAATGGAACCAAGTTCCAAATTTTATTCAATGTCATCTCATCTCAATCTTAAACAACAAAAACAGATGCTACTTCTGCTGCTGCTGCACCCATTATCGACATCGATACGAAGATAGTAGTACCTACTTTTCTCGTCACCACTGTTACGTGTGATTTCGATTCGAGTATGTTGAGAAGCTAAAGAAAGAGTATGGCAAGAGCAAAAGCAGTTGAGGCAGGGGTGACTATGACAGACAGACAGAGAACTACACTAAATTGAACACGACTCACCTCCTCAACCTGTTTGTTGTCGTGATGGCTGCTGCTCCCATTAAGGCTATCGCGAAGGACAACTGTGGTCAGCAGTGGTGGAGTAGTTTCCAGCGCCGCCAACGAAGATTCCTCAATGGATGACGATGTCGACCCAGCTATGGTTGTGGTGGCAGCTGCGGTCTGCTGCTGCGAATTATTGGTGGTGGTGGTGGCAGCTTCAAACAACGTAGTTGGATCCCCACCCGTTTCCTTGTACTTCTCGACGTCCGAAAGCAATCTTTCCAGATATTCCACATACAATGTTTCCTGTTCGAGCTCTTTGCTGATTTCGAGGATCTTCTGCTTGTGACGTTCGAGACTGGCACGCACGTCCTGCTCCCAGGCGTCGGACAGGGAGCTCTGGGGGAACCGCTGCATCCACAAGCGTTGGAAATCACTGAAGACACTCATTTTCGAGCACTATTTTTAGAAAAGAACTTACGAGAAAGACAAAACTATTTTATTTTTTAAATTCCTAAATGGAATTAGATTTCCTTTATTTTTATTTTCTTGAATTCAAGTTGGAAATATTTCTTTCTTTACTTCTTCACTTTTAAATTTCTTTGGAATTTTTTACTCAGAATATTTTTATTTTCTTGGATTTTAAGATGAATTCGAATTGAAATTGGGAGGCTGTAGAGATGCCACAGCCTATTTACATCTCACATTTCGTCGTGAAGATGTTTTATTTTTTAAAAACACATTTTGTATTTTTGTATTCTTCTCTTGTGCACTTTTTTTTTATTATTTTTATTGATTTTGATTTTGCGTAGCACTCTCTTTGTGAATTTCAATGAATTTTCTTTTGTGTTTGCACTTTTTTTCTTCTCTTTTCTTGTGTTGTTTCTATTTTAAAAAGGGGGACATTAGAATATTTAGAAGAAAACGAAAACACACCCGAATCTTGAAACTTGAATCCGAAAACCGAAACCGTCGCACGTCGCAGTCGTTGCCGTGGCCGTCGTCCGTCGTCGTTTGGTGTTAAATCGGTTCAAAAATACAAACAACACAACACGACGTTTTTCTTTTTCTTTTTTAAAGTAGGAAAAATATTGAATTAAATTTATTTCGTTTCAAAGACGCAATCAACCAACAAGAACAGAGAAATCGTTTCGACTGAAGTTGGATGAAATTTGAAAATTGTTTTTTTGATATTTGGAGATTGGAAAGGAAATTTCAAATCTCTCCACATGTCAATATCCAATCTCCGTGGATTGTAATAAGCTTGCAGCTGACAGCTAGTAATGGCGGCTACAAGATTATGCGGGAAGCCATTTTTGTTTTCTTAGACATATGAACAGTGGCGTCAAAAAAAAAATTTATTTTATAAGATTTTATTAGTCTTTGTAATATCTCAACCGTCAGACCAATGCCAGGCCAATGCAAAAGTAGATATATTTTCGGTTGTTTGACAGTTCATTGTCAGTAGCTTTGTTTTGAAGTAAAATAAGAATTAAGTAATATTGAAGTTATTCTATTTTATAAATAATTAGATCAAAAAAATGTGGTTCTATTTTTATTAAGTCATCATATTGGTTCAGAAATCTTGGACCCATTTACTTATATAATTAAATTTCCAAACTATTAACAACTGGCAGAATATATTATATTGTTGCGAGGCAAGAGGAGGTGAGGAGGTGGGTGAAGTGGAAGGGTAGGATAAGGATGAGGTAGGAAAAAGAGATAGGAAGAGTTGGCAAAGGTTAGGTTGGAATGTTGAGCTCCGGGGGACGCGGCCTGCTAGCGGTGCACGGCGTCAGCTCGTCGGACGGGGGGGGGGGATCTTGCCCCCGAAACTCAACCTCGCCTGCAGACAAAAACACATATCAGGCCAAGGAAGGAGGAAAGGAAGGGAAACATAAACGGACGGACTATGGCACATCAGGGCACTGCGGATGTTAGTGCAGTGAGGCCATTACCCACCCTACCTTTAGGTGTCCGCGGCCAGTGTTGGACACCCCCAAAACTGTTGGTCGATGATCGGGTTCAGGTCATCTTGGCTCCATGTTCACTCCGCTACCCTCGACACCCCTGAAAAGAAACTTAAATTATCATTGTTTCGCTAGGCGAAACAAGAAAAAACTTGTTTTCTTCCTTTTTTACCGGCGTTTTGTCGGAAGTTTTATTTGTTTTTACATATTTTAATTAAACTTAACAAAAAAATTAACGATCAAAAGATTTTAACAATAAAACTAAAACAATATATCAAGAAAAAGAAACAACAACAAAAAAATGGTAACAAAAAAAAATCTCAGTCAGTATATGTTATATACATATGTAGGTTTACCCTTTGCGGTATTTTTTTTCTCTCTACAACGATCGACGGAGCCCTAATTTCCTACCCCTAAAGAGCTCTCAGGAGGTATCTCTTAGGATCCTATATAATTCAACTTATGGGACCGAACGCGCCACTTACACCAACCGGTTTTTTTTTTCGCACCTCACAATCAACAATTAAGAGAAAAAAATTAATGAAATTAAACAATCAAAAAAACAACTTCCGCACCTTAAATAATTAGATTGAAAAATAACAAAAAAAACTTAAATTTAGGACAAACACAACACGAAATAATCGAGATGGTAAGTAGATATAAGTATCGATATGATTTAGAGCTATTATTGGTGACCTTTTCTCTTCTTCAAATAATTTCAAAATTTTATTTGAATACCAGCACTTCTTTTTTTTTTTTGAAATTCTATTCTTTGGTTTCATTTGTTTCTCTTCGGTTAAATTCCACTTTTTTTTTTTAAGATTCCTTAAATTTCAATTTGTTCAGTTTCCTTAAATTGCAATTCCTTTTTCTTTCAATTTCAAATTTTGTTCTTTTAACTTTCCTTTCGCATTTTTAAATTGCATTTAATTTCAATTTTTGTTCTTTAGTTTTTTTTTTCTTCAATTTAAATTTAAATTTCCTTTTATTTAAATTGTTTAAATTTCTTTGAATTTCAAATTTTCTATTTTTTTCTTTAATTTCAAATTTTTTTTTTTCAGGCGGCGGCCCCGCTCTCCGCGAACCAATTCGGGCCGCCGAGAAATATACACCTTTTCCTGTACTTAGTTAATTTTTTTTTCCTTTAGGTCAATGGTATCCCGCTACACCTTTATTTTTCACTATTGTTCAGTTATCTTTATGAGATCTTTATATAAACACCTTTTCTTCAGAAATCTGATTTTTGACGGTTTCTTAAATTTTTATTTTTTTTCTAATTTGAATTTAAATTCTAAACGCACCTTCACCTTATTATGTGGTAACCGAACAAATGAGGGTGAGCTATAATTGCAATAAAACCAATACAGGCAAAAAGGTATTCGGATGATGTATTTGTTCCTCTAACAGGAACACATCATCCGATCCCCATATCCACATAGTGTATACCTCCACCCACATTATCACACCGAAATAGTGGGAACTACGCAGGTATTAGTGTACTTCCAACAGAATAGGGGTATCAGTGTCAAAAGAACGAAGGGCGTGTTTCAAAATTTACCATAAGGGAGACATGTAGAACAGAACCACACGCGACCAGAACACTACAGAAATCCATACACATAATTACAGAGTAACACCACAATATATAAATTAAAATCACCTAACTAAACACTAACTAATTAATCAAAATAACCTAACCACAGCAATGACAATGCTAAACATGGACATAAAACAAAGATCCATTCACACGCAACTTAACCCTTCAACCAACTACAGGGACAGAACACAAAACTGAACTCACTTTTACGAACAGACCTATTGCTTTCCAATGGAAAATTTCCATTGAAAACAACAACTACTAATGACAGCTACGAAACTCAGAATTACCAAACAAAACATAAACAACATTTAGGTAAGTATCAAAATTATTCTCTTGAAATAAATTTTTATTTAGTTATTCTTTTATTTTCTTATTTAGGATACAAGATTGAGGATGCGGTTCCTGGACAGGCGTCCACAACAAAATTTGCTGTTTACTGAGATATACTCTCAATAAATAGCAAAAACAAAAAATCTGGATGCCTGGGAATTGGGTACGGGTGACGTCGATGAACGGGGTGGTACAAGGGATGCTGAGATGGGTGAGTTTTTTCGCAATTTATATTCTTTGAAATTATTTGTTTGTTTTTTTTTTTCTTTTCTAGATTACTTGAGTGGGTGGAAAACTGTGGGGAAAAACCCACGATTTAAGCCGGGCAAAAATTTGTCCTTTTACAATTCAGTAAAAGTAAGTATTAACATATAACTAAGTCGGCTTCCATTTTGTTTTTACTCTTATTTTTTCTTTACAGTAACCCATTATGAAGGTCAATGACCCTGATAATATCGCCGACCTACCTCAACGTTAGCGATAGGAGGAGCGATTCACATTTTAATTACAAATATAGTAATTAAACAACAAGACACGGGTAATTAACACTTATATACATAACTATTTATACATTTAACAATCAACATTCATTTTTCAGGATTTGTTTCGAGACTGCTGATACCCCCACCTGCTGGAGCGACCTGGGTACTGAAGTTTACGATGCTGGGAGGTACACGCTTGTAGAGATGCGGATCGGAGGTGCCTGCTAGAGACTGACGAACAAGAACCAAGCTGGTATATCATGTCAAGTATAAAGTGCATACAAAAAAAAACTATATTTACCTTGAAGTACCTAATAATTTTCCTGTATTTTTTTTTCAGGAATCCTACTATGAAACCAGTCAACAACTTTTATTATCGTCATCTCTATCCGCCACCACTACGAGATTCTACATTAAAGCACCCATACACCAATCAAGTATTTATCGGTGAGTGATTTTTTTTTTTTTATAACTGTTTTAAGTGATTAAGTTATAGATAAAATTAAAAGGTATAAATTAATAAATATATAAATACATAAAAAAAATAAATAAGTTAATAAAATTAGGGATTTTATAAATATCACAGATCGTAGTTTTTTAATCCTTGCGGATAGTAACTAAGTTAATAAAATAGTAATTTCGTAAATATCACAGATCATAGTTTTTAATCATTGCGGATGAAATAAAGAATTAATAAATAAATAAATAAAAAGTAACTAAATTAATAAAAATAGTAATTTAAGTAAATATCACAGATCATAGTTTTTAATCTTTGCGGATGAAATAAAGAATTAATAAATAAATAAATAAAAAGTAACTAAATTAATAAAATTAGTAGTTTAAGTAGGTATCACAGATTTTTAAAAGATAAGTTACTTAAGCTAAATTAAAAGAAAATGTAAATATCACAGATAAAAAAAAATGTAAAGCTATCAGTCTTATTAGAATTAATAAAGTTAGTAAAGGTATCACAGGTGGAATGGTTAAACTATTTTATCACAGATGTTTAATAAAAAAGTTAAGATATTAGTAAATAAATAAATGAATTGGAATGAAAATTAGTAATTAATGTAAATATCACCGGTCGTAGTTTTTAATCATTGCGGATGCCTAAAATTAATATCACCGATGTTATTGACTAAGTGTATTGGTATATAAACAATAATAACATAATATTCAAATGATAACGATAGACGAAAATATTCTAATAAATAATATATGTACATGACTAGACTAGATAAGTAGGGAAATCCATGCAATAAATAAATCATTACCAACAATTTACAAATCTGTTTTTTTAATCAGTAGGATATTTTCAGGTACAAGGTGACTATAGTTTTTCTTTATAAGAATAGAAAGGTGTGTCCAGTGTTAAAGGAAAAATTTCATAAAAATAAATAAACTAAAAGTGATTCAGTCGGGTACTAAGTGAATCAAAAAAACATTTAAGGATGTCCATGATAAACGGTCAATATGCTTAGTTTATGAATTTTGGGCGATAGTTTTGCGGAAAAAAAAATGAAATAAAATGAAATTTGTTTCTATATATTTCCTGGCCGGTTTATGCGATCTTCCTTTTCTTTGCTTGAATAAGCAATTGGTTCAACAATCAGTAACGAAAATAGAAATAAGAAAACGACAAAAAAAAGGTGTGTGGTGAGTGTCCAAAAAAAAATCTTATTTTAGCTAAGGAACCTATTTTCTTCACTAATACAAACAAAATTAACTATTTAGAAAAAACACCTATTCGGAACAAAAAAAATATATAACTTAGCTCACGAAAACGAAAAAAAATTGTAATGTAAAAAAAAAGAAAAAATAAATAAACGATGTAATGAGGTAATGATAAAAAAAATGTAAGCTTAACGAAAGTATAATAAGAAAAATGAAAAAGATAAATTGTAAAACCTAATTTAAGATAAATAAATTAATCACCAAAACCAAATGTAACTTAAATGAAAACTGTACAAAAAAATAAATAAATAAGATAACCAAAAAACCAAAACTGTAAACCATAAACTTGAACCAAAAAAACTTATAATATTGCAACAGAAAAATTAATAAATAACGAAAAAGGTAAATAAATATAAAAAAAAATGAATAAATAACTAAAAAAACAATGATATATGTAATTACCAATAGGAAACTAAACTGAACGAAAAAGATGATAAATAATTTTGAAAACAGGATTGTAAACAATCAATTTTGAAAATCAAAGAAAAAATGTAAATGTTTAAAAACGTATTTCCTTAGACTTGTATCTTATCTAAAAGAGTATATAGCTATAAATAATATAATCCTTGTTTTAACTCTTGCAAAAAAACTAACAAAACTAACGGCAACCAATAAAACAAATGAATATATAAATTAACGAATAAACGTAAGACAACGTTCAAGTTTTTTTTTTATGAATCTTAAAGTCATTTTTCTTCCGAAAAAAACTAAGACCTTAAAAACTATAAATGAAATTGTATAAATTTTCGAAAAGTATTCTTCAATATCAGAATTTTATATAAATAAAAATCTTAATTGAAATTTACTTACTATAAGGTATATAATATATATGTACGAATCAAACAAAAAAAACAAAACAAAAATATTATATTGTAACGAAAAGATATATAACTACCAAAACAACTTAATAAATACCAAAAGAAAGGTTTAATAAATAACGAAAACACGTAAATAAATAATGAAAACGAAAAATGTAAAGAAAAAATATTGTAAATAAATAAATAATTTCTCAAAAAAAACTGTACTTAACTTATGAAAAAACTGTAACTATTCAAAGTAAATTATTAAATAACTCAAAAAACTTAAACGTAAAAGTTCGGAAGGAATTCCTATTTGCGAAAAAGTATACGTATCTTACAAAAAAAATAATAATAATGTAACTCGTAACGAAAAACGAAAAACGAAAAACAATAGACAGCCTTTTAATAAAGGTAATTATAAGAAAACTGTTTTAGAAAACTTTGTAATTTTATCTTTAAATTTTGTTATCTTACCAAAAATTCAATTGGTTTTCTATAATGAAAACAAATTAACTCTATTAAGTAAGAAAACTTTTAAAACAAACTTAACATACTTAGAAAACAAACAAAAAAACAAAACATAAAGAAAAAAATATCAAATTTCAATACTTTCGTAATGAACTTAAATCGAAATAAATAAAGAGAAAAATATTAACGAAAAATCAAACAAAAAAAGGTATAAGAAGATAAATTTTTGAAACAAAAAATATCTCACCAATGTATAAAAAAAAATAAGTCAAAGAAAAATGTATAATAAAGTCAATAATTAAACAAAAAGATTTCAGTGATTTCTTCACTTACCAATGAAAAGTTAATTTCAGTTTACATGAGCATACGGGGTGCTTCAGGTAGCTTCATAACGACATGGGATGACCCTACTGTCGACCTCGCTGAAAAAAGAGACATCAGACGGACAGACTAAACTTCCCCTGATGTGACCATGATAGGACAGGAAAACTACTAAAAACACAAACAAATTACGTTACAAAGTTTTTCCCTTACCGTTCCCGCAATTCTAGACAGTCTCTAGGGACCTTGCTAGAAGACATGAAACGGTAGGATAAAACTTACCCAAAATTTTGGAACGATGATGTCGGACTACACGTCTCGCACAATCAATCGTCCAAGTAGAAAAAGACGAAACTAGGAAAAGAAAATTGAAAAATTAGAAAAATAGAAAAGTAAAAAAAGTTAGGATGGGAATAGGTAAAGACGATACTAAAATGTACTGACTGACCTTACTCAAGTTTTCGCAAAGGAACGTCGCGATACACCTAGGTTCGCCTGTGGCCTTCCTGGTGCAGACATACGCCCTTTGCAAAAACTCCAGTAATTCCAGAAAGAACATTACACTCATTAACCGCAGTCACTGTGAATTTTCAAACACTCGTCGCGATACGACTAGGTACGCCTGTGGCCTTCCTGACGCAGACATACGAGTTTTAAAAATCCACAGCGAGTTTGGTTAAGACAATACAACATAGAAAAAAACTGATACGAGTACAACATAACTAACTCGCCAATAAAAAATGTTCCAACTGGGTTGGAACACCCTTTAACGACGTTGGGCGCCATTTTGTTGCGAGGCAAGAGGAGGTGAGGAGGTGGGTGAAGTGGAAGGGTAGGATAAGGATGAGGTAGGAAAAAGAGATAGGAAGAGTTGGCAAAGGTTAGGTTGGAATGTTGAGCTCCGGGGGACGCGGCCTGCTAGCGGTGCACGGCGTCAGCTCGTCGGACGGGGGGGGGATCTTGCCCCCGAAACTCAACCTCGCCTGCAGACAAAAACACATATCAGGCCAAGGAAGGAGGAAAGGAAGGGAAACATAAACGGACGGACTATGGCACATCAGGGCACTGCGGATGTTAGTGCAGTGAGGCCATTACCCACCCTACCTTTAGGTGTCCGCGGCCAGTGTTGGACACCCCCAAAACTGTTGGTCGATGATCGGGTTCAGGTCATCTTGGCTCCATGTTCACTCCGCTACCCTCGACACCCCTGAAAAGAAACTTAAATTATCATTGTTTCGCTAGGCGAAACAAGAAAAAACTTGTTTTCTTCCTTTTTTACCGGCGTTTTGTCGGAAGTTTTATTTGTTTTTACATATTTTAATTAAACTTAACAAAAAAATTAACGATCAAAAGATTTTAACAATAAAACTAAAACAATATATCAAGAAAAAGAAACAACAACAAAAAAATGGTAACAAAAAAAAATCTCAGTCAGTATATGTTATATACATATGTAGGTTTACCCTTTGCGGTATTTTTTTTCTCTCTACAACGATCGACGGAGCCCTAATTTCCTACCCCTAAAGAGCTCTCAGGAGGTATCTCTTAGGATCCTATATAATTCAACTTATGGGACCGAACGCGCCACTTACACCAACCGGTTTTTTTTTTCGCACCTCACAATCAACAATTAAGAGAAAAAAATTAATGAAATTAAACAATCAAAAAAACAACTTCCGCACCTTAAATAATTAGATTGAAAAATAACAAAAAAAACTTAAATTTAGGACAAACACAACACGAAATAATCGAGATGGTAAGTAGATATAAGTATCGATATGATTTAGAGCTATTATTGGTGACCTTTTCTCTTCTTCAAATAATTTCAAAATTTTATTTGAATACCAGCACTTCTTTTTTTTTTTTGAAATTCTATTCTTTGGTTTCATTTGTTTCTCTTCGGTTAAATTCCACTTTTTTTTTTTAAGATTCCTTAAATTTCAATTTGTTCAGTTTCCTTAAATTGCAATTCCTTTTTCTTTCAATTTCAAATTTTGTTCTTTTAACTTTCCTTTCGCATTTTTAAATTGCATTTAATTTCAATTTTTGTTCTTTAGTTTTTTTTTCTTCAATTTAAATTTAAATTTCCTTTTATTTAAATTGTTTAAATTTCTTTGAATTTCAAATTTTCTATTTTTTTCTTTAATTTCAAATTTTTTTTTTTCAGGCGGCGGCCCCGCTCTCCGCGAACCAATTCGGGCCGCCGAGAAATATACACCTTTTCCTGTACTTAGTTAATTTTTTTTTCCTTTAGGTCAATGGTATCCCGCTACACCTTTATTTTTCACTATTGTTCAGTTATCTTTATGAGATCTTTATATAAACACCTTTTCTTCAGAAATCTGATTTTTGACGGTTTCTTAAATTTTTATTTTTTTTCTAATTTGAATTTAAATTCTAAACGCACCTTCACCTTATTATGTGGTAACCGAACAAATGAGGGTGAGCTATAATTGCAATAAAACCAATACAGGCAAAAAGGTATTCGGATGATGTATTTGTTCCTCTAACAGGAACACATCATCCGATCCCCATATCCACATAGTGTATACCTCCACCCACATTATCACACCGAAATAGTGGGAACTACGCAGGTATTAGTGTACTTCCAACAGAATAGGGGTATCAGTGTCAAAAGAACGAAGGGCGTGTTTCAAAATTTACCATAAGGGAGACATGTAGAACAGAACCACACGCGACCAGAACACTACAGAAATCCATACACATAATTACAGAGTAACACCACAATATATAAATTAAAATCACCTAACTAAACACTAACTAATTAATCAAAATAACCTAACCACAGCAATGACAATGCTAAACATGGACATAAAACAAAGATCCATTCACACGCAACTTAACCCTTCAACCAACTACAGGGACAGAACACAAAACTGAACTCACTTTTACGAACAGACCTATTGCTTTCCAATGGAAAATTTCCATTGAAAACAACAACTACTAATGACAGCTACGAAACTCAGAATTACCAAACAAAACATAAACAACATTTAGGTAAGTATCAAAATTATTCTCTTGAAATAAATTTTTATTTAGTTATTCTTTTATTTTCTTATTTAGGATACAAGATTGAGGATGCGGTTCCTGGACAGGCGTCCACAACAAAATTTGCTGTTTACTGAGATATACTCTCAATAAATAGCAAAAACAAAAAATCTGGATGCCTGGGAATTGGGTACGGGTGACGTCGATGAACGGGGTGGTACAAGGGATGCTGAGATGGGTGAGTTTTTTCGCAATTTATATTCTTTGAAATTATTTGTTTGTTTTTTTTTTTCTTTTCTAGATTACTTGAGTGGGTGGAAAACTGTGGGGAAAAACCCACGATTTAAGCCGGGCAAAAATTTGTCCTTTTACAATTCAGTAAAAGTAAGTATTAACATATAACTAAGTCGGCTTCCATTTTGTTTTTACTCTTATTTTTTCTTTACAGTAACCCATTATGAAGGTCAATGACCCTGATAATATCGCCGACCTACCTCAACGTTAGCGATAGGAGGAGCGATTCACATTTTAATTACAAATATAGTAATTAAACAACAAGACACGGGTAATTAACACTTATATACATAACTATTTATACATTTAACAATCAACATTCATTTTTCAGGATTTGTTTCGAGACTGCTGATACCCCCACCTGCTGGAGCGACCTGGGTACTGAAGTTTACGATGCTGGGAGGTACACGCTTGTAGAGATGCGGATCGGAGGTGCCTGCTAGAGACTGACGAACAAGAACCAAGCTGGTATATCATGTCAAGTATAAAGTGCATACAAAAAAAAACTATATTTACCTTGAAGTACCTAATAATTTTCCTGTATTTTTTTTTCAGGAATCCTACTATGAAACCAGTCAACAACTTTTATTATCGTCATCTCTATCCGCCACCACTACGAGATTCTACATTAAAGCACCCATACACCAATCAAGTATTTATCGGTGAGTGATTTTTTTTTTTTTATAACTGTTTTAAGTGATTAAGTTATAGATAAAATTAAAAGGTATAAATTAATAAATATATAAATACATAAAAAAAATAAATAAGTTAATAAAATTAGGGATTTTATAAATATCACAGATCGTAGTTTTTTAATCCTTGCGGATAGTAACTAAGTTAATAAAATAGTAATTTCGTAAATATCACAGATCATAGTTTTTAATCATTGCGGATGAAATAAAGAATTAATAAATAAATAAATAAAAAGTAACTAAATTAATAAAAATAGTAATTTAAGTAAATATCACAGATCATAGTTTTTAATCTTTGCGGATGAAATAAAGAATTAATAAATAAATAAATAAAAAGTAACTAAATTAATAAAATTAGTAGTTTAAGTAGGTATCACAGATTTTTAAAAGATAAGTTACTTAAGCTAAATTAAAAGAAAATGTAAATATCACAGATAAAAAAAAATGTAAAGCTATCAGTCTTATTAGAATTAATAAAGTTAGTAAAGGTATCACAGGTGGAATGGTTAAACTATTTTATCACAGATGTTTAATAAAAAAGTTAAGATATTAGTAAATAAATAAATGAATTGGAATGAAAATTAGTAATTAATGTAAATATCACCGGTCGTAGTTTTTAATCATTGCGGATGCCTAAAATTAATATCACCGATGTTATTGACTAAGTGTATTGGTATATAAACAATAATAACATAATATTCAAATGATAACGATAGACGAAAATATTCTAATAAATAATATATGTACATGACTAGACTAGATAAGTAGGGAAATCCATGCAATAAATAAATCATTACCAACAATTTACAAATCTGTTTTTTTAATCAGTAGGATATTTTCAGGTACAAGGTGACTATAGTTTTTCTTTATAAGAATAGAAAGGTGTGTCCAGTGTTAAAGGAAAAATTTCATAAAAATAAATAAACTAAAAGTGATTCAGTCGGGTACTAAGTGAATCAAAAAAACATTTAAGGATGTCCATGATAAACGGTCAATATGCTTAGTTTATGAATTTTGGGCGATAGTTTTGCGGAAAAAAAAATGAAATAAAATGAAATTTGTTTCTATATATTTCCTGGCCGGTTTATGCGATCTTCCTTTTCTTTGCTTGAATAAGCAATTGGTTCAACAATCAGTAACGAAAATAGAAATAAGAAAACGACAAAAAAAAGGTGTGTGGTGAGTGTCCAAAAAAAAATCTTATTTTAGCTAAGGAACCTATTTTCTTCACTAATACAAACAAAATTAACTATTTAGAAAAAACACCTATTCGGAACAAAAAAAATATATAACTTAGCTCACGAAAACGAAAAAAAATTGTAATGTAAAAAAAAAGAAAAAATAAATAAACGATGTAATGAGGTAATGATAAAAAAAATGTAAGCTTAACGAAAGTATAATAAGAAAAATGAAAAAGATAAATTGTAAAACCTAATTTAAGATAAATAAATTAATCACCAAAACCAAATGTAACTTAAATGAAAACTGTACAAAAAAATAAATAAATAAGATAACCAAAAAACCAAAACTGTAAACCATAAACTTGAACCAAAAAAACTTATAATATTGCAACAGAAAAATTAATAAATAACGAAAAAGGTAAATAAATATAAAAAAAAATGAATAAATAACTAAAAAAACAATGATATATGTAATTACCAATAGGAAACTAAACTGAACGAAAAAGATGATAAATAATTTTGAAAACAGGATTGTAAACAATCAATTTTGAAAATCAAAGAAAAAATGTAAATGTTTAAAAACGTATTTCCTTAGACTTGTATCTTATCTAAAAGAGTATATAGCTATAAATAATATAATCCTTGTTTTAACTCTTGCAAAAAAACTAACAAAACTAACGGCAACCAATAAAACAAATGAATATATAAATTAACGAATAAACGTAAGACAACGTTCAAGTTTTTTTTTTATGAATCTTAAAGTCATTTTTCTTCCGAAAAAAACTAAGACCTTAAAAACTATAAATGAAATTGTATAAATTTTCGAAAAGTATTCTTCAATATCAGAATTTTATATAAATAAAAATCTTAATTGAAATTTACTTACTATAAGGTATATAATATATATGTACGAATCAAACAAAAAAAACAAAACAAAAATATTATATTGTAACGAAAAGATATATAACTACCAAAACAACTTAATAAATACCAAAAGAAAGGTTTAATAAATAACGAAAACACGTAAATAAATAATGAAAACGAAAAATGTAAAGAAAAAATATTGTAAATAAATAAATAATTTCTCAAAAAAAACTGTACTTAACTTATGAAAAAACTGTAACTATTCAAAGTAAATTATTAAATAACTCAAAAAACTTAAACGTAAAAGTTCGGAAGGAATTCCTATTTGCGAAAAAGTATACGTATCTTACAAAAAAAATAATAATAATGTAACTCGTAACGAAAAACGAAAAACGAAAAACAATAGACAGCCTTTTAATAAAGGTAATTATAAGAAAACTGTTTTAGAAAACTTTGTAATTTTATCTTTAAATTTTGTTATCTTACCAAAAATTCAATTGGTTTTCTATAATGAAAACAAATTAACTCTATTAAGTAAGAAAACTTTTAAAACAAACTTAACATACTTAGAAAACAAACAAAAAAACAAAACATAAAGAAAAAAATATCAAATTTCAATACTTTCGTAATGAACTTAAATCGAAATAAATAAAGAGAAAAATATTAACGAAAAATCAAACAAAAAAAGGTATAAGAAGATAAATTTTTGAAACAAAAAATATCTCACCAATGTATAAAAAAAAATAAGTCAAAGAAAAATGTATAATAAAGTCAATAATTAAACAAAAAGATTTCAGTGATTTCTTCACTTACCAATGAAAAGTTAATTTCAGTTTACATGAGCATACGGGGTGCTTCAGGTAGCTTCATAACGACATGGGATGACCCTACTGTCGACCTCGCTGAAAAAAGAGACATCAGACGGACAGACTAAACTTCCCCTGATGTGACCATGATAGGACAGGAAAACTACTAAAAACACAAACAAATTACGTTACAAAGTTTTTCCCTTACCGTTCCCGCAATTCTAGACAGTCTCTAGGGACCTTGCTAGAAGACATGAAACGGTAGGATAAAACTTACCCAAAATTTTGGAACGATGATGTCGGACTACACGTCTCGCACAATCAATCGTCCAAGTAGAAAAAGACGAAACTAGGAAAAGAAAATTGAAAAATTAGAAAAATAGAAAAGTAAAAAAAGTTAGGATGGGAATAGGTAAAGACGATACTAAAATGTACTGACTGACCTTACTCAAGTTTTCGCAAAGGAACGTCGCGATACACCTAGGTTCGCCTGTGGCCTTCCTGGTGCAGACATACGCCCTTTGCAAAAACTCCAGTAATTCCAGAAAGAACATTACACTCATTAACCGCAGTCACTGTGAATTTTCAAACACTCGTCGCGATACGACTAGGTACGCCTGTGGCCTTCCTGACGCAGACATACGAGTTTTAAAAATCCACAGCGAGTTTGGTTAAGACAATACAACATAGAAAAAAACTGATACGAGTACAACATAACTAACTCGCCAATAAAAAATGTTCCAACTGGGTTGGAACACCCTTTAACGACGTTGGGCGCCATTTTGTTGCGAGGCAAGAGGAGGTGAGGAGGTGGGTGAAGTGGAAGGGTAGGATAAGGATGAGGTAGGAAAAAGAGATAGGAAGAGTTGGCAAAGGTTAGGTTGGAATGTTGAGCTCCGGGGGACGCGGCCTGCTAGCGGTGCACGGCGTCAGCTCGTCGGACGGGGGGGGGATCTTGCCCCCGAAACTCAACCTCGCCTGCAGACAAAAACACATATCAGGCCAAGGAAGGAGGAAAGGAAGGGAAACATAAACGGACGGACTATGGCACATCAGGGCACTGCGGATGTTAGTGCAGTGAGGCCATTACCCACCCTACCTTTAGGTGTCCGCGGCCAGTGTTGGACACCCCCAAAACTGTTGGTCGATGATCGGGTTCAGGTCATCTTGGCTCCATGTTCACTCCGCTACCCTCGACACCCCTGAAAAGAAACTTAAATTATCATTGTTTCGCTAGGCGAAACAAGAAAAAACTTGTTTTCTTCCTTTTTTACCGGCGTTTTGTCGGAAGTTTTATTTGTTTTTACATATTTTAATTAAACTTAACAAAAAAATTAACGATCAAAAGATTTTAACAATAAAACTAAAACAATATATCAAGAAAAAGAAACAACAACAAAAAAATGGTAACAAAAAAAAATCTCAGTCAGTATATGTTATATACATATGTAGGTTTACCCTTTGCGGTATTTTTTTTCTCTCTACAACGATCGACGGAGCCCTAATTTCCTACCCCTAAAGAGCTCTCAGGAGGTATCTCTTAGGATCCTATATAATTCAACTTATGGGACCGAACGCGCCACTTACACCAACCGGTTTTTTTTTTCGCACCTCACAATCAACAATTAAGAGAAAAAAATTAATGAAATTAAACAATCAAAAAAACAACTTCCGCACCTTAAATAATTAGATTGAAAAATAACAAAAAAAACTTAAATTTAGGACAAACACAACACGAAATAATCGAGATGGTAAGTAGATATAAGTATCGATATGATTTAGAGCTATTATTGGTGACCTTTTCTCTTCTTCAAATAATTTCAAAATTTTATTTGAATACCAGCACTTCTTTTTTTTTTTTGAAATTCTATTCTTTGGTTTCATTTGTTTCTCTTCGGTTAAATTCCACTTTTTTTTTTTAAGATTCCTTAAATTTCAATTTGTTCAGTTTCCTTAAATTGCAATTCCTTTTTCTTTCAATTTCAAATTTTGTTCTTTTAACTTTCCTTTCGCATTTTTAAATTGCATTTAATTTCAATTTTTGTTCTTTAGTTTTTTTTTCTTCAATTTAAATTTAAATTTCCTTTTATTTAAATTGTTTAAATTTCTTTGAATTTCAAATTTTCTATTTTTTTCTTTAATTTCAAATTTTTTTTTTTCAGGCGGCGGCCCCGCTCTCCGCGAACCAATTCGGGCCGCCGAGAAATATACACCTTTTCCTGTACTTAGTTAATTTTTTTTTCCTTTAGGTCAATGGTATCCCGCTACACCTTTATTTTTCACTATTGTTCAGTTATCTTTATGAGATCTTTATATAAACACCTTTTCTTCAGAAATCTGATTTTTGACGGTTTCTTAAATTTTTATTTTTTTTCTAATTTGAATTTAAATTCTAAACGCACCTTCACCTTATTATGTGGTAACCGAACAAATGAGGGTGAGCTATAATTGCAATAAAACCAATACAGGCAAAAAGGTATTCGGATGATGTATTTGTTCCTCTAACAGGAACACATCATCCGATCCCCATATCCACATAGTGTATACCTCCACCCACATTATCACACCGAAATAGTGGGAACTACGCAGGTATTAGTGTACTTCCAACAGAATAGGGGTATCAGTGTCAAAAGAACGAAGGGCGTGTTTCAAAATTTACCATAAGGGAGACATGTAGAACAGAACCACACGCGACCAGAACACTACAGAAATCCATACACATAATTACAGAGTAACACCACAATATATAAATTAAAATCACCTAACTAAACACTAACTAATTAATCAAAATAACCTAACCACAGCAATGACAATGCTAAACATGGACATAAAACAAAGATCCATTCACACGCAACTTAACCCTTCAACCAACTACAGGGACAGAACACAAAACTGAACTCACTTTTACGAACAGACCTATTGCTTTCCAATGGAAAATTTCCATTGAAAACAACAACTACTAATGACAGCTACGAAACTCAGAATTACCAAACAAAACATAAACAACATTTAGGTAAAGTGCCTTGCACATGAGCAACGAACTGCGAACTGCGAATGGACGAACAAACGTGATTTTACACATTTCAAAAAGTCAATTCCACACAAAAACACATTTAAATTATAAGAAACCAATTGACACTAATATTAGGATAATAAAATTTGCATTTTGTTCTCTAAAACAAGAGAATTTTGTAAAAACAATTTGGTAGTAACGAATCGCAGTGTGGTTGCTGCGAACTGTCAAACTCTATTCGCGTTCCACATACCATCCACACTGCAACGAATAAATTGTTCGCGCTCAACTTAACCTCAAAATTATACCACTCTTGTTTTGTTTTTGTGTGAAAGATGATGGCTGAGGAAAATATGGAGAAAAGGGTTGACAATTCGTCGCTACCTGCGAATAGAAATAAAAGCTCATGTGTAAGAAAAGTCAAAATATGCGAACATCCACAGTTCGCAGTTCGCAGTTCGTTGCTCATGTGCAAGATGCTTAAGTATCAAAATTATTCTCTTGAAATAAATTTTTATTTAGTTATTCTTTTATTTTCTTATTTAGGATACAAGATTGAGGATGCGGTTCCTGGACAGGCGTCCACAACAATATTTAGACAATATTATTTACCATTGCAAATTTTTAATTAGTTACAAAATTTGTTAAATTACAATTAAGAAAGTACTTATCAAAGATGTGATAGAAACGTCAGTCAACGCTGGGGGTTTCAAACTAAATTTCGTTTTGTAATTGCTATGGTCGTGCTTTTTGACACATAAAATCGTAAATACGATCAAATGCTAGTTAACGCCAGACCGACCAAACGTGAAGTTGTGATTTCACGATATGTGAAGTGAAAAGGGGGCTTAAAGCTAGGCCTATTTCTCTGCTTGTACAGCAGCCTCATAAAATACATCATACAACATCCAACATTTACATTTTTCGGCTCAACTTTCCATTACCGCAGCACGAATTTCGACACGCGGTTTTTTTTATTTGATAGATATGTGCAAATAAATAATAATTATAGCAATTTTAGAGCAAGGAAACATTTATTTCTATTTTAAATTAATTTTCAAAGTTCACTTTTTCACATACAAAACACGCAAAAATAGTTGATTTTCACATTTCTTTCCTGATTTTTGTTCAGTGTTGCCATACTTGATTTTTGTTTGTTGGGGATTTCTTTGATTAAGTGCAAAAAGTACTTTGCATATACCCAAACTCGCACCAACCCCAAATCCTATAGTGATCCAAGCAGCATGCCCCCCTAACATACCTATTTAGCTGTTAGTACGCCGTACTATCAATTCAAAAAAACTTGTTTTAGGTTCAAAAAACGAAATATAAAAACGTAGGGTAGCAAGGATATTATTGGCAATAATTCAAAGAACGCAGTTACATGATTTTCTCCAAATTTATTGTTTGTACAATTTTTGAAGAATTACTTTTTTCAAATTATTTAAATCATCCGTCTAATAGAATCTCAAAAAATGTTTTTCCAAAATATTATGGTCTTTAAGCACATGGTTTATATATTATTATATATTGCAAAAATTACACCTGATTTGTTTCTACTCAAAACTTCAAACGCGTTTATCTCAATACTGCATTTTTTTAAGTTAACTAGAATAATAACTTAGATAATTTTGTAACAGATTCACTTGAAATTTTAAATAAATGTATTTTAAAAAATACAATCAGTAAGGAAGTACGAAGCATTTTGTTTAAATTGTATATGTTAATTTTTGTATGACAATTATCTCTTGATTTTGTCTTTTACCTGCAAATTTGTGTGTTTTTTGGCCAAAAATCAATATATCGCAAAAATCCTACGTTATTCTAGAGACATTAAGCAGGTTCAGACCATGATACAACTAATAAGATAGCGCATTGCGCATGTAAGGTTTTTGCTGTCAAACTATCGTGACGTCACCAGCACTCAATTAATTGAAGAGAGCTAGTATATTTGGCGCAATTTCAATCTATTTTTTGTTGTGAATGTTAACGGAAGTGAATTTAAAATATTTTTAAATCAATAAAGTTATTTAAAGTGATATTGTTCATAATTTATACAAAAAAAAAAACATTTACTAATAAACATGGGTGTTTGTTCTGTTTTTGACTGCAACAATAACGAAAGAAATAAGATAACGAAAGATTCCAGTTTTCATACATTTCCAAAAGGAAATTTAAATCTCTCGAAGCAGTGGGTCTTGTTCACTAAACGCAAGGATACAATTAATGTTCAGACTGCAAGAATTTGTAGTCTCCACTTTTTCAAAGAAGATTTTATAAACAATACAAAGTATTAAATGGGTAAGTTAATACAAAAAAAGTAGTTCAGAATAAGAATCAGAAATATATTTATATCAACAGGATTCACACGGTGTCGGATTTTGAAACCAGATGCAGTTCCTACGGTTTACCCAAAGCAACTGTCTGTAGCGTCTGAGCCTGACACAACAAAGCGCTCGAAAAGAATGGAGCTGAAAAAGCAAAAAGAAGTAGTGAGTGGGTTGCTGGAAGTTCCCATTGAGCTCGAGCATGACAATTTGCCTGAACAGCAATGCAAAAATGATAGCTTGATGGAAAATATTTCACATCCACAATTAGAACAAGCTCAATTTGATGTGTTAACTGAAGAGTTGTAAGTACCTTATAATATTTGTATGCATTTATGATAGGAACAAAATCTTAATCGTACTATCCATGCATTCTGAAATTGTATAAAATAATTTGTTTTTATAAACTTATTAGAAAAATCTTACGCGAAGAAAATGAGAAACTCAAAGCAGAGTTAATGACTAAGACCAGGAGGATAAATAAGTTGAACACTGAAGTGAAAAAAGCGAAGTTTAACCAGTCCAACTTAGAAGAAAAGATTCTAACAATTTTCACTCCTGGTCAAATAAAAAAAATTCGAATGGGCGTAAAAAGATTAACTTGGTCTGAAGTGAATGAATGAAGGTGCAATTTTTGACAACGGAAATGTTGGTGTGGATAATACACCAGACTTATGTTTGGAAGAAACTTCTTTGACAGGTTTGATCTCACAATCTAATAATCGATTCATCTTAACAATATTCGCTTTTTCAGGAAGGATTTTTGTCGTTGTCAAAGTCGAAAATAGTATGCCTATTGCTTCTGAGCCAGAAGAAAATCTCCCATTTACTTACGATGGTTTGGAAAACATGGCTGGCTACATTTGCCATCGTTTTAAAAACACTATACCAAACCTGGAACAAATTGAACCAGACGAAAGCTCTTGGGTAAATCATTTGGACGAAGGAGGCTTGTCTAAAGCAAATCCCACAATGATGGCTCACTTTGCTGCATTAGAAAATGTTTTTAATGCCGTAAATGGAGAAGGTGAAGGCATTTACATCTGTCCAAACTACATCCAGCATTTACTTGAAGTTGCCGGGAAACAAAGATCAAATGCGATGAGAAGATCATAGAGGAAATATATTATCTAGAGTCCCGACTGGTACCCGTCCTACCTGAAACACCCTCAAATTTTATTCGTGGTGAACTCTCTCAAATTCGAGGTGAACTCTCTCAAATTCACTATCGGTGAATACATGTGAGTGGGGAAAAAAAAACAAAATGAAGGATTGGGCTAAAATAGAAACTTATGGAATTTTTGTGACCTGTCAAAAATGACAATCAATTTTGCAAAACAAAACAATAGATTTCGGATTTGAAGAGTAAGTTTTTGTTAATTGTTTTGATATTTAATATAATTTGATATTTTTCAGACCAAAATTCCTTATAATGAAGAAAGTATATACAAGTTCACTTCATTGAATAAAAAGTAAGTCAAATTGCAGTGAAGGAGGTGCAACAATAATCAATTCATTTTATAGTCTGTGTTTTCATTTTAGATGCTGCCAATAACATACCATAATGCAGGAAGCAATTTCCCTAAAGAAATCTGGAAGACAAAGCAAACAAGGCGCTGATTTGCAGGCAAGTTTTTTGTATATTATATTTCTCTTAACAAAATATTATCAATGTTTTTTTTTAACGACAGATACTGGCCATTGTGTTTGTATGTACATCTCAACGGCATAGCTCCCGCAGGCGTTGACGGTGGAGGTGTCACTATCTCTACCAATAGTCAAACGCATTCAATGCAACAAAACCAGCAGCAACAACACCACCAAGTCAATGATGCAAGTGGAAGTTTTGCCATGCAATAGTCGACCGCTAACGCCCTTCTCCCAGCAGCTGAGTGTTGGTGTTGGAACGACATAATAGCAGCAACTGCCAACTCGGCCTATTCATCAGCTGCCAAGAAATAAAATGCAAGCGGCTCAAAAACAACGACGCAACAGCGCGCGGAGATCAATTGTGTAAGTACGAATCGAAACATTCATATCGTAGTCAACTCGCTTAATCTTCATCTTCTAGGTGTAGAGAGTACTACCAGTCGGTAGTTCTGCAAGAGAAGCAAGAAAAACAAGACTACAATCGCAGGAAGACTCCAAAAAATTTCCAACCTGTAAATTAATTGAGTTCAAATATTAAATCTAAATCTTTACGGACAAAAATGAACAAATCAAGGAGAAGAACATCTGCCTCCTATTTGTATTCAAGGCACCAATTCGCCCCGATGTTGTCAATGAGGTTCATCAATTGATGCGCCGCAACAAGCGTCAAGCTTATGCTGTCAGAGAACTTGCAAGTTAGTAGCTCCGCGTCACAGGCCTCTCAGTATTTATACATTGCTTATGATTGTTTTTCGTCTTCTTCCTATAGGTCACCAAACCTCTGCTGAATCCTGGGGTACTGGTCGTGCTGTTGCCCGTATTCCTCGTGTCCGTGGTGGTGGTACTCATCGCTCCGGTCAGGGTGCTTTCGGTAACATGTGTCGTGGTGGTCGTATGTTTGCCCCAACCAATACTTTCCGCAGGTGGCACCGCAATATCAATGTGAACCAACGTCGCTTCGCCGTTGTTTCAGCTATCGCCGCCTCTGGCGTACCAGCTTTGGTTCAATCCAAGGGACACATCATCGATGGAGTCTCTGAGTTCCCATTGGTTGTTTCCGATGAGGTCTAAAAGTTGCAGAAGACCAAACAAGCTGTTGTCTTCTTGAGACGTATGAAGATCTGGGCTGACATCCAAAAGGTAAGCAATTGAACTTAAGTTATCATCTTTCCGCAACACTTGCATTTATTTGCGGTGACACTATGACCTGTGTTTCTATATATATATTGGATCAACAGGCGTTCCGTTTTAGAGTTTTTCTCGCTCAATCTCGGGGTAGCTTGATCCTACATTGTATCTTATTAAGACCGTGACATGCCATAAGTAACTTACACTTCATCATTTCAGGTGTACAAATCCCAGCGCTTCCGTGCTGGACGTGGTACCATGCGTGACCGTCGTCGCATTGCTCGCCGTGGACCTTTGGTCGTCTATTCCAAGGAAGAAGGTCTCCAAAAGGCTTTCCGAAACATCCCCGGCATTGAAACCATGAACGTTGACAAGATGAACCTCTTGAAGTTGGCCCCTGGTGGTCATGTTGGACGCTTTGTCATCTGGACCGAGTCTGCATTCCAACGCCTCAACGAATTGTTCGGCACATGGAAGACTCCATCTACCTTGAAGAAGGGATACAATCTGCCCCGAGTGTTGTTGAACACCAAGAAAAACAACATTGTATTGCCGAAACACCACTTCGCTAATGTCGCCGTTAAAGCCGAGGTTAACCGCTCAAAGATGTTGTCCAAGGCCTTAGCCGAAAGGAAAAAGAAGTTGGCTGCCAAGAAGAAGGCCGCTCCTACTCCCAAGAAGTAAAAATCTACTTCGCTTCTGAATTTTTATAATATAAACAAAAATTATGGATAATTCTTAATATAAAATTTAAAAATATACATATGTATATTTAGTGATATTCTTTTTTTAATTCATACAACAAATTTGAGATCTCTTATTTTTCTGGAGTAGTATGAATAGCACATTAGTTTTCAATTGATTTGTGATAAAATGCAAACTGCAATTTGACAGAAATTTCCAGATATCTATACCTCCCAGATCTTTTTGGGAGGATAGGACATTCCTGGAAGATGAGTCAATCCATATCTATACAGATGGGTCAAAAACAAAAGAAGAGTTTGGTGGAGGTGTGCACTCTAAACGACTGAAATTAAGTCTCTCATTCCGCCTTCCCAATCATTGAAGCGTGTTCCAGGCGGAACTTTTGGCGATAAAAGAAGTCTTGTCCTGGCTTAAAGAAAACGTGATATCAACATCTGATATCCGTATCTTCTCAGATAGTCAGGCCGCTATCAAATCTCTGGATTCTGTCTCTACAAACTCTATAACAGTCCATAACTGTCGATCATCTCTTATGGAGATGGCACAACAGTTTAATATTCACCTTTGCTGGGTGCCGGGCCATAGAGACATTCCAGGTAACTGTAAGGCAGATGAACTCGCTAGGAACGCTACAGTACAGCCCATCCTACTACGTTTGGCACGTACTGGCATACCAATCGCTACTTGTAAACTGTTGCTAATGCAAGACGCTGTGAGGAGGGCAGGCACCAGGTGGAACAACATCACCACGTGTCAAGTCACAAAAAACATCTGGCCAACACTGGCTCTAAAACGTTCACGGTGCTTGCTCTCTCTAAGCAGATCGCATATGAGCTCGACAATAGGTGTCATAACCGGACACTGTCTAATAGGAAAGCACGCCACGAGATTAGGCGTATTCTAAAATGACTTTTGCAGAAGCTGTATGGACGAGGAAGAGGAAGAAACAGTTCTTCATCTTCTCTGCACATGCCCTGCTCTGGCTCGAAAACGCAAGAATTACCTAGGAGAATTCTTCTTTAACGATCTAAATCATATCAGCATAATCAGCCTCTCACGTTTCGTAAGGGACTCAAATTGGTTCCATTGAGCTTAGGAGGAAGCCTCAAGATTCATTCATTCAATGGGCCATTAAACTGGCCTAAGTGTGTCCGTTTCCATCTTGGACAGCCACTATAACCTAACCTAACCATGTATCTGCATTTTATCAATCTTCAAATGTACAAATATTTTTTTAATAGATACATACATTTATTACTAACCAAACTTTGAACAAAATTTTAATAATCCTATAATATAAAAAACAAAGTTTTATTTTATGATTTAAGTTTCTTGCAATATGCAATAAAATAGTTTTTGAAACAATTTTTTTCATTTTCCTATTCACTTACATTAGGTACAATATTACAATTGTTATAAACATCAAAAATAAAATAAGGTTATTTGAAATAACACAACATCAAAAATAATAAATTAAATTACTCTCAACTTTAATCAAAAAATTTGTCAGGCGCGTCGCCTAAATTTACTTAAATACACTTTAATTCTTTTTGAGAAAAGTTAATAAAATAAAAGCAATTTAAAGTTATGTCAAAATAAAATCACTTAAATTCCCTTTTGGTTGAACTATATTCGTGTGCATCAATTGAGAAAGCTTGTTGAATAAAAATGCTCTACGGCTTCTTATTTCGAATAGGTAGTCTTGTTTGGCAAGTTTTCCACCGCTCTTTTTATATAAATTGTATAACGAACTATCGGATAAAGATGCACTGGAATCATAGATTCTTTGTTGAAATCGTTTTTATTTTCATTCTCCTCTGCTATAGTAATTATGTGAAAGTTAATTGAATAATTTAAGTAGATTCAAAATATTTTACCTTTAGATTCCAGGTTTTGGTTTTCAATAGACAATGTAGCTAAAGTCAACTGTCCTACGGATACTGGATCTTCTGGTCTGAACAAAAATGCGGCGAGTTTATGAAACTAAATACAAATTTTAAATCTTATGTTGTCATAGAAATTTAGATTAATTTTAATTAGCTTACATTATTTAACTGCACTGGATCGGAATGGTTAATAACTTCAGATATATGCGTTTGTAAGTAGCGCAGTGCTTTGATAGGGTTTATCCTTGATATTTCTTCGTAAAACAGCTTCCTTACTAGATATCGGCAATGGTTCAAAATTTCAGCTCGCGTTGGCCTAAAATAACGTGGAAATGAGAAAAAACAAACCAATTAAGAACTAAGAACCACTTAAATTTAGTTGCAGCTTCCATTGCGACAATTCTCCAAATATAAGGCCTTGCATCCACCTTGGACAATCAAAGTCTTCTTTTATCCTAGACCTTAACTTCAATAGAAAAGGTATTACTGACAACAGATACTTCCGTGCTATCTACGTCTTTTATTTTCACCGGCGGGTCAAAAATAAACGAAAGCGTCTCATTCGCTGTTGTCTAAGAGAATGGATTGCTTCTTAGCACGGGTCTACTATGCGAACAAGCTTCTATTTTCAAGGCAGAGGCTCATGCCATATTGGAAGCAGCCAAAACTTCTAGAGACATTCTCATACGTTCACCAACAAAACTAAAAGTAATGTGGACCCCCGGTCACACAGGAATACAAGGAAACGAATATGCCGACGAAGCAGCTACTGTGGCTCACAAAACACCACTCTACCCACTGCCAGTGCACAACCCAACTAAAACTTGAAACTTTTTTCACGAGAATACCTACTAATTGGCCAGAACGGAAACATAATTTAATAAAAAGCATGATTAAGATATATTTAAGAAACAACTTACCTGTAAAGAGAGAAAAAACGCTTCAAAAAGATTATTTTTAGTATTTTTAAAAGATTGAATTCTGTTCTGGTTAGTTTGAATTTATATTTATTGTCTGCAGTCTAAACTTGTTGTTGATCGCAATCAAAAACATTATATTTTTTTGTTTTCATTTTCGTAGAATTGTCAAAATACTCACCTCGCTGTTAATCTGTCAAAACTGGGTTAAACTCAAATTAGGCCACGTTCGCATTGCAGTTCTATGGTGCGCTTATACTTTCTGCATGATTTTTTTTGTTTTTAGCGAAACTTTTCATAAAAAACACAGAATTTGCATGCCAAAAGCAGGCAAATTTTATTTTTAGCACAGTTTTCACTGAAAAAAAGTTGCATAATTCATTTTTCTCAAAATATTGCAACAATTTTTCAATTTTTGAATTCAACGGATCTCTTTTTTGAACGGCTGAGTTCACCTCACATTATTTTCCCCCTAACTGTGCATACTGAGCAGCGTTGTGCTAAAGTGCCCAATTGGGCCATTTGGCCCCAAGATTTTAATTTTGGCCCCCTGCCCCGGGCCATCACGAAATGGCCCCAAAATCGTAAAATGTTGTTATGTTGCGTTTTATAAATAAAAATTGATTAAATAATTAAAAATACTAACTACAAATGCAAAAATATGAAATATAACCTAATGTTTTATTCGATTATTTTCATTTCATTTTCTTGTATTTCTTTTTTAATGTATCTACTTATACATAACGTCTTACAATAAAAAAATATACCATTTGAAAGTCAATATTATTTAGAAGTCCTATAAGAAAACAGAGTATTTGAATCGGTCGACACATACTTATTATGTAGGTGTAAAAATATTCATATTTGAAATCACATTTTGTCGCTCAGATGGTCGAATTTCGACCACACGCGATACTATAAATACGGAAAAAATAAGTGGCCCCAAAAAAGTCAAAAAGGCCCCAAAAATGGCCCCAATATTTTTTTTCCCAGGAACAACGCTGATACTGAGCCCAAAAGCCCATAACAACTACATAGAATCTGGATTTTCCCATAAGAAATGCACGGGACAACTAACCCATGCTTATGCTAATGGGCAAAATTTGCTCAATTTAGTTTGTAGGTCAAAAGAGAGCGAACCCATTAAGTCGGGACTCTAGATAATATATTTCCTCTATGGAGAAGATTATGAAGCTTTTCTTTCGTTGTCGCATGTACTTCCGAATGCGAAAACTAAACAGACAAATCACTGAAAGCAAACTGGCCAGAAAAAGAAAATACAAAAAAATTATTAATTAAATAAAAGGTTGAAAAACCACTGACTAAAAAAGACCATCATATCTTTTATTTAACCATTTATCACTATTTAAACAATCTTCCCAGGTAATTCTATGGAGAAAAATGCATCCGAATGAAAATGAAAAAAAATACACCATTCTTCATTTACTTCGATTTTTTATTAATTTCTTTCACTCAAACACACAAATTTTCTTTAACTTACGAATAAACACAAATATTAACTATTTAAAACCATTTATCTAAATAAAAAATTTTAGAAATATTAACATTTTATTATAAAAACAAAATATCCAAACAAATTAATGCCATTGTTTTGTTTTGATTTCACATACTGAATAATAAAATTTCAAACTAGTTGAGTGCTTGTGACGTAGATGCGCAGAACGAAACAAAAATAGAAACGCGAATGCGCTATCTGTTTTAGTTGTATCATGGGTTCAGACAACATAAGGGACTTCATTTGCAGTCAACTTCATTCTTTGAACGTGAATTTTGACCAAGGCAACTAGTTAGTTTTTAAAATGTCATGAGTTTCAAATTCAGAACTTAACTTCGCAAACCTCTACTTTAAGTTCATAGTACAAAACGTACCAAACAAATTATTGTCTACAAAACACTCCTCAAGCAAGCTACAAGTCCATCACGATTTGTATTTTGTATTGAAAAGTAATATTATTTATTTGTTTTCCAAATTGACAAGGAACCTTTTTACACAAAACATTAACTGAAGCTGTGCAGAAAATAAATAAATCATAGCGTAACAAAGTTCAGCTTCTAGTTGAATGGAGAAACATTATCAACTATCATTTTGACAGAAGTAGACTTTGACTTGATAGTTAGGGAGATTTTTCTTGACTAACTTTCCAGTCAACTTTCCAATGAAGTTGCCTTAATTGGAAGGCAAAATTTTGGCAGCTGGCCAATCACAATCAGATACTAGAAACTTGCCTTACTTTCAAGTCCCTTATGTCACCTGAACCTGACCATTATTATACATAATCAAAAAACATAAGTTCATTATGATTACAAAATTACAGCAAATGTTTGTCTTGCAGTGGCTGCACTACCGCCATTTTGTAATAAATCACTCCAAAAAAATTGTTCTATATGATAATGACAAATCAACGATATGTATAAATTAATTTCCGTTCTGTAATCTCGATTTATTTTGTAGTATTTCAGAAAATGTACCCAAAAAGTAAAGTCGGCCTCTTGGATTTTCTAAAAATCCTTATATACGATATTTCTAGACCTTCGCACTTTTAATGTACCAACAGTCATATTCCCTTCGGTACAACCCTTAGTCTAGCACGTCATTCTCCAAAAGTGCCCATCTCATTTGCAATTCTAAACTACATTTGAGACTTCACAAGGTTCTTTTAAGTCATTTTATTCTTTATTTTAGCTGCAACTAGTGTGGATGCAGTTGTCAACTTTTCACTCAAATTTATGTTAACTTGACGCACTTGGGAAGAAAAAAGTGTACTTATTCACTTTAAGATCATTGCGAATTTTAAATAAGACAGTATCTTAAACACATCAATAGGGTATTCCATGGCTAAAATAAACCTATTTATTTTTGATCTAGATCTGTCGAAACACAAATTACTCCTGTTTTGGCATTCCATGGGTCAAAAGAAATTGATTTATTTTTGATTTAAGAACAAATCTACATTTCTTTTGGCAGGTTAACTCCTCATTCTACTAATGCGAATAGAATTAAAAAATGTTTAGCTCGAAATTTGACAATTCCAAAACTTAAAGAATGTATTCCCATCTGTCACATTTGAGGCTAATTATTATGACGTTTCATCATTTGATCTCACTTCTACTCAATTTTTGAAATTTTTAAAATGTGAAACGATGAAAAGAGCTAATCCAACCGTTAAACAATTCGTTAAGCACAATTACAAACTGACAGATTTATCAAAATTTCATTATAAATCAAAAAATTGACATTTTAACAAATTTGTATTGATTTATTTTACCAGTGGAAACCTCATAAACAAATGAGAAAGAGATTTGTTAAAAATCCTGATTTTATATCATTTTATCAAACTCTGTGCATTGTTCTTTTCCTGAAAACTATGCAGAACAAAAATAAAATGTTCCTAATACCACAAATAAAGAAGTAAAATGGTCGATTGTAAATCACAAAACAAAAGAATATTTTCAAAATTACACGAATCAATTCAATTCCTTAAGCACACACCACACTTAGTTTCCGTGAACGCATTGAATATTGACGAATTTGGATATGATCCGTTGCGCTGTTGTTGTTTTCATGAGAACAATGTTTACCTATGTATATTTATTTAAAGCAACCCACGTGCTAAAATTAAATTTAAAAATTCTCCAAAGATGCATTTTTTGGAACAAGTTCAATTAAGAAAATTCATCAACACATTCAAATAAAACCATGGATTCAAATTAAGTCTTTAGCCCCATATTCCAGTGCACACGAACTCATTCCGTCGTTCATTAGCAGCTTTTATTTTTAGGTTATATTCCCAAGTCCTTCTATAAATCTTGAAGATTATCTACTTCCGCAAATAAAATCATCAACTTCTCCCCATCTCAGCAATAATTAGAAAAAAATACATAATTTAATTTTTTGTAGATTTTGTACAAACTATTTTTATTATCTCAGGCTTAAAAAACAAATAAAAACAAGTATGATTTGTTTATCCTTGTTTCTGTGCCAATTCTCTCGCCTTGGCGCGTTCCAGCTTGGCGATACGGGCCAAACTCTTGGATCCCAAAATACCACCTCCCCAGTGTTTCCTGATTTCGTCTTGACGGTCGTTGTAGTTGGTCTTGACGACTTCCAAGATCTTGCCCAAGTTAGCCTTGTCATTGGCTTCGACTCCGGTAAGAGCCAAGGCAGTGCAGGTCTTGCGACGCACCAACAATCCCAAACGAGCCTTGCCTTTAACAATGCAGTATGGGACACCCATTTTGCGGCACAAAGCTGGCAAGAACAGGACCAACTGGAAAAATACAAAAAAGAATCAACATTAGTAAATTATTGAAGGAAGGAGGCCTACAACTTGACTAAGAGAAAAGTATTTTCCTCAGGTTGTCAAGTTCCACAAAGAATAGTTAAAGAATTTTATTTAATTTTTAACTTCAGTTGAAGAAATTCTTTCATCAATGGAGAATCGCCGTGGAACACTTCATAATTTGTGTAATTTTGCAACACTCACCTCAAGGGGATCGACATCGTGGGCGATGACGACCAATTGAGCCTTCTTCTGTTCAACCAACTTGGTGACGGTGTTGGTTCCTGACCTCACGAAAGTGGGCTTCTTCTTGGGCTGGACTTCCTTGCCCTTGGTCTTGGACTCGGCGAGTTTCTTCAAGCGCTGCTTCTTGGCCAAAGCTGACTCGGGCCTGTATTTCTCCAACAACTTGAACATTTTGACAGCGGTGGTCTTGTCCAAGGTCTGGGTGAACTGGTGGATTGGTGGAGGTACCTTCAGACGCTTCTGGAGGACAGCCTTTTGACGCTGGACGCGAATGTATTTGGGCCATCTGACGAAACGAGACAAATCACGTTTGGGTTGGATGTTTTGTCCTAGAAAATAAAAAATTTATCTTCAAAATCTGAATCCATTGGGAAGTTTTTCGTGAGCAAGAAACTTACCAATGCCAAAGTTCTTTGGCCTCTTCTCGAAAAGCTGGTTGACAGTTTTCTTGACAACGGCTTTCTTCACGGCTAGAGGGGCTGGAGCCACCTTCTTGGTCACTGGCTTCTTCTTCGGTCTTGGCTTTATGAAACAAAATTAAACAGGAAAGAAAACATTAGACACCGTATGTACACTATTGAACTGAAGTATAAATTATATGTATATGAACACTCTCGAGGGGTAAACAAATGGAAATATTTGTGAGAAATTACACGAATTTTATGGAAATTTAATTTGCACTTTGTTTAAATTAACATTTACCTTCTTAACAACCATATTGGTTTAGTTTTTATTAAAAGATGTTAAGCTAAAACGCAGATTTTGGGCGGCTCAAAAAAAGAGCTGCTTGTATGTCTGCCTGTCAAAAAGGTAAAGGAGTTGAGCAAACGGAAATGGTGTTCATCTTGTTTTTTTGATATGTCAAAATTTCTGATAGTGGCGACATCTGTGTGAGAATGGATTTGAACTATAAGGGTGTGTTGTAAGAATGACAAAAGTTATGCCTTTATGACACTTTACTTAAAAAAAATTTCAACAGTTAAAGGAAAATAAGGAAAGAATTGCAAATTTAAAAACAAGGATATATAAAAATAAAAATATAAGGCTTGAGTATAAACTTGTTTTTTTGCTTTGTATAAGGAAATGCTGAACTGAAGGTTTACATGCGTGGTAAAAATTAATTTGTTCACTTTGATTTCTGTCAAACATCAGTTAATCCCCTGGGAACTGTCAATTAAAATTGCAGATTCAAGGATATTGATATAAAAAAGTGAGACGACTTAATTTGCTTTTGAAAAATCATGATCTTACGTCCAGTTGTAGAATCCTAAATTAATATTAAGTCTAATCGATATAAGTGATATGTGTGTATTTATCTGAAAGTTTCTCTTGAATAAAATAAATAATGTGGCGCAAAATTCAGAGCGAGGAATGTTGTCAGGGATGCTAATTTGTTAATTTGAGAAAGCACTTTTCATAACAAAAATTACTCTTGGAGGATTTTTCAATTCCTCGCAAGACGCAGTACCCGTGAAAAAAAATTAGATTGCATAGGCAGGGATTGAACCCAAAACCTCTGGCATGATGCATTAAAAATCACGCTACGAGTAAAATAGTTAACTACAATAAAGTCTCAGATGGGTTTGAACTTGACAATGAATAATGATTTCAAGTCCTTTGTTGGAAAACTGACAGTCGTGTATTATAAACGCAGCGCAAAAATGTAATGCCTTTCCTATAGACACCAAAATGATATTTATAAAGGTTATTTAAGTTGCACTGGGGCATTTAAACTGAACGTTTTTGAAAGTTGCTCAATAGAGTCTGATCAAAACTCTCTGATTTATTTATGAAACAAACTCTCTTTGTAGAACTGAACTGCCATACATTTTCGATTTTTTCATCTTTCTCTTTCATACCACATGAAACAAAGATAGATTAAGTCAGCCGCACTCATTTATTATTATTTATTTTTCACTTTTTATTTATTTTCACCAAGCAATGAAATTAGCTTTGCATTTCTTTTTATCCTTTTTTTAAAATTGTGACATCAAGAATTCTTGATGTCACAATTTTTTACTTGTCAAAAGATGACAGTTTAAAAAATACTCGTAAAGAGGATGGTTTCTTAAGAGGCAACACTATTTTAATTGACGGCCATTTTATCAGCTCTCAATGTGATTTGTTTTAAGACTGGTTTGACATTTCAACATGAATAGAGTGATGCCTAAACAATGCTTCGAAAATTGTGGAAATTTATTTTTGAAATCATGGTTCTTTTTTCATTAGCGAATTTTGTTTATCGATAAAGTTCACTTTTAGTGGAGTGACTACGTCAATAAATGAAACGGCCATATTTGGAGTGATGATAATCCTCAAGTGAATATTGAGACACTGTTATACGAACAAAAAATTGACTGTTTTATCAATCAATTGATCAACCTTGATGCGCAGGAGCTGTAGGTTCAACATGTTGGGACCACAATTGATTTTTTCAAGGAAACGTTTGGTAACTACATAACTTGATATTACGGACCTGTGAGTTGGCCTCGAAAATTGTGCGATATAACACCGGTTGACTATTTTCTGTAGGAATATGTGTAGTCGCTAGTCAAACCGATAAGCATGAAACGATTAACTACTTGGAGGAAAACATTCATCGACATACAGTCACAAAATTTAGAAAAAGTCAAATACACTACGTCCAAGCCAGCCGTTATATGCTAGAAATCATATTTAAAGTATAGCACTTGAAGAGTTTCTTCCGAATAAAGAAAATTTCATGTCAATTTACAAAAAACGTCTTTCTTTTTTTCCACTTCTAATTATATGCCTCAAAATAAATAACCTTGAAATAAATAACCTTAAAGAAAAGCTTATACTTTTTGCAAGATAATTTGAATGTATCCAAGCTTTAATACCTGTCATCCACGAATGAATTGGATTACAGAGCAATTTAACTGTTGTTAAAAGTGTTAATTAAATAAGATTCTTGTTTGTTCTCCATAGTTAAGAACTGATTTTCTCAATAATTTCGGTTTAACTCTTGGTGTATTCAAGTAGTGGAGGGCCTTAATTGCTTTTCTCTAAAATCTATCACTGGATTCATTCACTATTTGATTCGTTTTGAATTCTGCCATTTCGCTCAAAAGCTCTTTACAGGTCGTCTCGTCGCCGTCATTTCTGTCGTCCTTTCGACCGTTTAAAATTTTGACATTGGTTTGCCGGCTTATTTGTTAAATTTTTCATTTTTTAATTCGCCAAAGAAATTTTGTCGTCTTTTTCCCAATACAAAAAAATGTTTACATTCGAAATAGCATCGAAAAAATCCCACTACAACATAAAATACGGCTACGCTGATTGTTGCTTTGGCAAATGCTTCGTTGCATTCTCCAACGATGCCATTTGTCATCTCCATTTCGTTGACAAAGAAAGCAAAACCCATATCCAGGATTTAATCAAGAGATTCCCCGAAGCCAATTTACAAGAGGACACAGCTCAAGAATCCACCGAAGTCGTAGATAATATCTTTACGGACACAAATGTATCGAAAAACTTTCGTCTAATCCTGCAAGGCACCGATTTCCAGGCCCAAGTGTGGCAGCAACTCTGTGATATCCCGAAGGGACAAACTTGGAGCTATGAGGACGTTGCTGTGGCTATGAACAAACCGAAAGCAATCAGACCAGTGGCAAATGCAGTGGCGAGCAATGAGATTGCTTTTCTGATTCCTTGTCATCGAGTGATAGCAAAGTCGGGAAAGAGCAAGTATCGTTGGGGATCGGAAAGAAAGATTAGTATTTTGGAGAGGGAGGGTGTTCATCTGGGTTGAAGTGGTGATCTCTTTGTTTTTGTTTATGTCTGTTTTGTAATAAAAATGTAATTTTAATGTAGGAATCAAGTTTTGTGGTTTTTATTTGATACTTTTTTGTTTTTAAGTTGGTTGGTATGTAGCGCCATCTGTCAAATGGTAGAAGTAAAAATTGAGGGGAAGTGAAAGTGTGTAAATGAATCCGTTCGAAGATTTTGTTTTTAAATTCAAAAATAATACATTTAACTAAAGTGCCATGCTCATGAAGTATAAACTAGGAGTGAACATCTTAAGTATCTATGGACATAAATGATACATTTTGAATGACGTACATTTTGGAATTCCATTGACATTTGAATATAATATAAAGCAATATTGACAAGAATCCAAAATTAAGCACTTTTTGTTACCATCATTGAAACAATCAGAATTTTTTTGGTATGTATTGTTTGATAGTGACCATTGAACACATTTCCTGATAAAAATCCATCGAAATATTTTTCTGAAAGAAATCAGTCATTGAATTGTATAAAATTGAAACGCCAATCAGTGGAAAGATTAGTTTCAGTTTTTAGCAAATTAAAGTTAGCTGTCCAGGGAAATGAATTTAATTTAGGAAAAGAGAAAAATGCGTTTCAAAAAAGAAAGTTTGTATAAATTCCATTCGATCAATAAACAGTTTTTGGATTTATTTCAATGAGGCGCTATAACTTAAGCCTCTTAATCTTTTGAACTTTTAAAAAACGTGATAATTTAAAAAGTATACTATTTGAATTCTTAATAGAGACGTTTTAAACTTTTCTGTGTTCTTATTTGATTGTCCGATTCAAACATTTGAGATTGTTCTTATTAAGATCAGCTGCAGTAAAAAGAGCGAAAAACACGATTAATTTTGTGGCTGTAGACTGTGAATTTGACAAATCATTGTTTTGGTAGTTTGTTTTGACGATTAACATGTCTGAGATCGTATGTAGCTTACTTCAAAATAGTAGAGCGATGAATGTACGTTTAAAAGCAACAAATACTACAACTTGCACAACCTTCCATCAAAACCCTCATAATTTGAGATGAGACAGATAACAGTACATTTTTTAATGGAAATGCTAGTAGATCTACGGCAATCCTATTGGGTCTATCTTTATGATAGGTACATATACATACGTCTTTGGACCAATTTTGTGGTGTACACTGTTTTATTTTTGGGCTGCACCAAACAAAAAGTGTACAGGAAGACGATAAGATCACTATAGGGCTTTAACAGCTCCATTTCCATTTTTTAAATTTAAATAAATACAAAACTAAACAATTATCTAAAAACAATGTTTTTTGTTTTAAATTGATGGTCAGTCAAATTAATAAGTTAAACAACTTGCACCGTTGCCTCGATTTATGAAGAGTATTTTTCAAAAAAAATATTTAATTCGTTCATTTTAAGTCTTAAGCAGCATTCACATGAGCGCGACCAACGAACGACGAATGAATTACAAAATGTGAGTTTATATACGTTTAAATACATATTTCCACACAAAATCTTAACAAAACGATAGCAATATAGTTTCTATTTGATTTATGATGCATACTTTTACTTTTCAATATCAAATATTAATAAATTTAAGAAAACAAATTTATTCGTCGCGAACAAAACTTTAGTTGATACGAACTATCAAACTTTATTCGCGTTCCACATCATCCACACTCGCAACGAATAAAATAATCGCGCGTACTTAACCTAAAAAAATCATTCTTGTTTTGGTTTCGGTGGTGAATGTCAAACTTCATTCGCGACGAATTAAAAACTCTCATGTGAAAGAAATGTCAAAATCGACGAATATTCGTTCATTCGTTGGTCGTTGGTCGTGCTCATGTGAATAATGCTTTAATATTCAAAAACATGGAACATAATATAACGAAGTAAATTATTTTATTAACCTCGCTGTTTATTTATATGACCTTATAAACATTTTATACGTTTGTCATCACTTTCTTTAAACAAAATTTTTCACTAGAGAATGGCTTAACTTTTTTTTAATTTGCTTATGTTTCAATTTTTGGAAATCAAAACAAATTGAATTATTTCTTAATAAAAAATGTTAAAGAATTTAATTTGTGTACCAATTAAGTTTTGTCCAAAATAATGTTGAAAATAGAAGGAACTCATCCATTTGTAGCCGTGGTACCTATTCAAAAACTTGAAGTAAGTTAAAACAAACAAGAAACTGTGAACGAAAAAATGCGCATATGTTGAGGTGAGTCCTTTTTGTTTTCTATTTGAAATCAATCATGAAGTGTCCTATAAGCTATTAGTTTCAGGATTATGGCATTCTTTAAAGGAGATCCTGTATATCTTATCCACTACAACGGTGTTTTCGCAGTCTTCCTCCAAATAAAACCTCAAAATATGACAAATACAAAATATTTTTGTTTTATATCATTCACCCACAAGAAAATTATAGGAACTTGTGAAAATTTATCAAATTTACAAAATGCAGGCAAAGATGCTAAAATAAAGTTCGTCTTTGCAATAATTTTGACTTTTGCATTTCTCAAATTAAGTTTAATAGAGAAATGAAGTTTGTTTGCATTTTTATCTTTTCTCTTTATCTAACTAATATGAATTTTACAAACGAAATGCAGATGTATGTAAATCCACCATAAAATGTGTGGAAAGTAGTCCACAACATCAGGATACATTCCAAAAATTCACCAAATTCAAATTTAAATACAAAATGGTTGCACAGAACTTTTAACATAGAAAACATAATGTAAAACAAAAGTTCATGACCATTCGCCGTTCTTGTCTCAGGTTAAAAAAAAGTAATCATTTAGCAAAATTGTAGATCATTTTGTGGAACATAAGTCCACAGTTATTTTTCCTACCTGACAATACTGCCAACCACCCACCCTCGCCATTTTGGATACTTGTTTTTTTTCTATACTAGGAAATGTCAAAACTGTGGAACACTGACGATCGTCGTTCGTTTTCCACCCATCAAATCAAAAACTGGTCCTATGTCAGTGATTTGTTTGCGACCAGTTTTCGATTACAAATAAAAAAGCATTAAATAAATTCCAAAATCGTTAAAAATATAAGTGCATTATAAATTCTAATCCAAGTCCTATCATGGAACACTTGAAATTAGTGAAAGATCTGCACAAATTTGTGCTAAATCCACAAGTGTCCAGCAGTGTCCAACAACATACAAGTTCTCGACTCCACCATTTTTGAATAAGTTGAAGTTAAAATTGTGTTTTGTTTCTTTTTCTATTTTTATTGTTTTTTCTTCTGTTGCTGCTGTTTCTGTTAATTTCTCGATAATTTGTGATTTCGTGTTTGTTCGTTTGGTTCGTTTATTCAAATAGAAATTTATTTGTTTAAAAATAAAGAAAAAAAAAGTTCTTTGCCGATCTTGGTCTGATTGGATTTAATTGATTTAAATTGAGTTTTCTTTTTTTTATTGTTGTTGGATTGTTGACTGTGTTATTTTGTTTTGTGTTTTGTGTGGTGCGTCGTCGTCGTCGTCTAAGTGGGCCTCCACTCTCATAGACGAGGTGAAGGCAAAGGCAGAGGCGCGGGTCAAGCAATTTGAGTGCGCGACACGACCACGACCACGAAAAATTCCCAGGCGTAGTAAAAATGCAATCGGCGGTAGCAAGCACTAGTGCTGGACATAGTAGCTCTGCTTCCACCCCTAGCAACAGCAACAGCAATTCGTGCAGCGCTCTGGTGAACAGCCATGCAGTGGTTGTGTGGGAGTTCGAGTCGCGCGGAGGCAAGTGGTTGCCGTACAGTCCTGCTGTGTCGCAACATCTGGAACGGGCGCATGCTAAAAAGCTCACCCGAGTGCTGCTCAGCGATGCCGACCCGAATCTGGAACAATTCTATGTGAATGTTAGGACGATGGTGCAGAGTTCCGAGGACGTCCAGGTGCCTATGATCAGTGTCCGTCGGATGTACTACAAACCCACCTCACCGGCGGGCAAGGGCACCAAATGGGAGTGGGTGGGGGCAAGTGGCAACGATTGGCATCCCTACAACATGCACGTTCAGTGCATTATCGAGGAATCATGGGCTAAGGTTAGTTGGTCAAAGTAGATCAGCATTTCTTGTGCTCGCTCGAGCTTGAGTGTGGTTTTATTCTTATCTTGTTTTTGTTTTTTTTTTTTTTGCTTAACGTTTGTAGGGCGAACAAACCCTGGACTTGTGCAACACGAATATCGGACTTCCGTATACAATAAATTTTTGTAATTTAACTCAAGTACGTCAGCCAAGTGGGCCAGTTCGTAGCATTAGGAGAACACAACAAGCGCCATATCCGTTGGTCAAATTGACACCGCAACAAGCGCAACAATGGAATAGTAAGTATTGGTTTATTGTCGTTTTAAAGGGATGGGCATGTTTTTGTAGGTGACGTCAATTTTGTAAACTTTTCTCTTTAATTTGTTGTTATCTTTTTTTTTAAATAAAAATTCTCATGAATTGATGTGCCTTGCCTTTGACAAATAGGTGGGTCAATATAAAAAAAAATGTGGCAATGTCTTGGGAAAGTATTCAATTAGCTTATCAATGTTTTTTTTTTAGATTAAAAACCACAGAATTTTTCATAGCGAGTGGGAACTTTTTTGAGCATGTGTTAAAATGTAATAAAACAATTTTTGTCTTTTGTTGCTCAGATGAAAAGTACTTAATTAGGAATTGTTATTAAAGTTGTTGCACTAGCCGATTGGGGCTTCTTTAAACGAAATGGTGTTAAGCAGGCAACTGTCTAGTCACTGATAAAGCATTGGTTTCTTTTCGATCACATACAGTTGAAACATCTTCATTAAAAAAGAAAAGAAAACGTTCTCTGTTTCAAAATCGTTCCTTTTGTTTTCAATCAAAGTAGTGTCGTAGTTTTGGAACCTTTCGTGTTGGAAGGCATTTTCAATTTGAAAGGCCTTTTATTTACAATTTAAACCCACTCAAAGTATTTTGTATACCTTTGATAAGCCAGAGACACAGTTAGAGCACAAGAAAGAAAAAGGTAGGAGCTAGAAAGGAGGTGTCGGTGTACATTGTGTTGAGTTCTAGAACATTGACGAAGACTGTCCAAGATTGTAGAAAGATCAGAAGGATATACAAAATGCATTACATCATCTACGAAATTTCAAAAATCTTCCAATATTTTTGGCGACATTGCCTGTGTGGACCGTAAACAAAACAGAGCCCTGGGATACACCAGCATTTATGTTGTGGGTTTAAAACTTGAATACATCCAAAACAACTTGTATTGAAGGGTTCAAAGGAAAATTTGAAATCCAACGACAAAGGGATTCGTTTACACGCATTCTTGATAAGAGTGCAAGATGCCAAGTTAAGTTGATGATGATTTTACACTGATTTTACGGCCAATGCTTTTTATGAAAAAGTGATTCTCAATTCACTTCTGTTGTACTCGTAATCATTCATCTTTCGGTCCTCGTAGATAAAAAAGATTGTTCTTGTCTAAGCTAAACACCCACCAATCCTCTTGTGAATTTTGAGTGAGTGTGATTTTTCATACTCTTACTATGCCAAGGCACAGTGTGAGCATTAGGAAAGGGGGAGAGGGTTTCAAAGGAGGTGTCACGGCACATTGCTTTGAATTCACGAATATTACAATGATTGGGAGAGATAGAGTGTTCCACATTCGCGTAGTACAGCTAAAGAACAAATCTCTATACCGACCGATAATTTTCGTGACGCTGACGATCTTAACCACGCTTTTACATCAGGTAATTATATTTTGTACGGAGATTCCAGTGAGTTTGATTTTTTCATCGTCTTGGAGTATAAGTTTAACTCCATAGGTAAAATTTATCAAAATGATACAACCTTAAATAATATACACAATAAATTTTTGTATAACAAACTCATCATTTGCTGACTGCTTCAACATTAATTAAGGTTGTTTTTGTACCAAAAAAAGCCCGATTTAACATTTTACCCGTCTTTCAAAAGTATTTGGAAAGTCGGTGACTACTTTTCTGATTCGATGAATCTGTTTGCTAGTGTTCCACAAGGTTCAATTTTGAGTCCTTTGCTAGTTTGCATGTTTATTTATGACCTCCTCCAAGTTAGCCATAGTGTCACTTAACATCTTTATAACCATGATGTGCATTTGTAACTTTTTCAGCCATTAAGCTTTTTGGTGGAATGTAACTGTAGATTTAATGAAAATCTTTCAGAAATCTTTAATTCATCCTCCTGCAATAGCTTAACGCTTTATCCGACCAAATCGCTGATAATTTTTGTTGTTATCTCCGAAAAGAAACTCGATGTAAATAACCTTTATCCTGCCTTCTTATCATTATTTTAACTTGAATTTGTTGAGTCTGTCAATAATATATGCTTCAAAATGAATTGGACCCTCTCAGCTAATGATAATGTCAATCTCTCCATAGGCAGAATTTATAGTGGTCTCCGTAAGATAATTTGTTTGCTGCCTCGACTCCAATAGATTTGCGGCATATTAAATCTTGTTAATAGTAAAACATCACCATCATTTTTTGATAAGCTTCGTTTGGTGTGTTCTGCCTGAATTTATAACCTCATAACCCATTTCCGAAATTATTTAAATTCGTCTAAACTTTACTTTGTTAATGCCATGAGGCTCTGGAACTGCCTGTCTATGTTGATAATAGTAGGCCTTTATTGCTGCAATATCAAACTCATTTCTTTTGAAATGATTTTTTAAAATGGCACACAATTGAAAAAAAATCTAAAAATCACGCAAATGTCCCAGAGTCATCATAATCATGTTGTTACCCTTTTTAGTATTTATTATTTTATTCTTATTTTTAGGTAATACAGAAAAAATCAACCCACCACAACCACAACTACCACCGAATTCAACAGTTCCGAAAATCCCACCGAAACCCTATCCCAAACCGAGACACCTGCAGGCACCAAGTCTCCAAGTAACCCAAACGCTTGGCATACCTCACTCGACAAATCCAAATCATAATAATAACAATAATAATGCCAACAATCACAAACAACGCACAACAAAACAACCCAAACAAAAGAACCCCAACGAAGTATCGACGACAAATCTTCGTCAAATACTCAACAATCTCAATATCTTCAGCACAAAAAATGCATCATCATCATCATCGAGCGGCAGCGGAGGCGGAGCCGCTTCATCCAGTTCACAAAACGGTCAGCTAACATTGGGGAATACGCATTTCTCGCATTCGAATAAACTCACCGCATCAATTCATAGCCATCATAGTCGCAGCTCCGAAGGATCTCATCATTCTCGACTCGGATCGCATCGTTCCCGTTCGAGAACTCGCATTTCCGAAACCGATTCCAGTAGCTTAAAGTCGAATCGGCGGCCCAGTGTTGACACAGTATCCACGTATCTCAGTCACGAAAGCAAAGAGAGTCTACGTAGTCGGAATTTTGCAATCTCCGTCAACGACCTGTTAGATTGTTCAATTGGGAGTGACGAGGTGTTTGCTTCGGTTCACGACCGCAACATTCCCCCACCACCGCCTCCTCTGCCCCAACAGCAACACCACCTTCACCATCAACAGCAGCAGCTGCAACATCAGCAACAGCTAACTGGGTCGATAGTCGGAGTTGATCCCGCCAGCGATATGATCAGTCGTTTCGTGAAAGTGGTCGATCCGCCGCAGTGGCCAAATGCCCAGCCCTGTCCGATGTGTATGGAAGAGCTGGTGCACAATTCGCAGAACCCAACCATTTCGCTGAGCCGCTGCCAACACCTGATCCACTTGCAGTGCCTTAACGAGATGATTATCGAGCAGCAGAAGGATGTAACAAAGGTGGGTGCTTGTAGTAGTCTCCCCTTATGGGAACCCAATATGGTTAGCTGTGTCCATTTCCAGAATCTTTTTATCGAGTGCCCAGTCTGTGGGATAGTGTATGGCGAAAAAGTAGGCAATCAACCTGCTGGCACTATGTCTTGGAGCATAATTGGCAAGAATCTGCCTGGACACGAGGGTCAGAATACAATTCAAATTGTATATGAGTAAGTAGTGTCTTTTAGACCTTGAAAGTTAAATAGAATGACTCTATTTGAATTGTGCACTCTTTTAGCATTGCTTCGGGTATTCAAACAGAGGAACACCCTCATCCAGGACGAGCTTTCTTTGCCGTGGGATTTCCTCGTATTTGCTATCTGCCCGACTGTCCATTGGGACGGAAAGTTCTTAGGTTTCTCAAAATAGCCTTCGATAGACGCCTGTTGTTTTCAATTGGACGTTCGGTTACAACGGGCCGCGAAGACGTCATCATTTGGAATAGTGTAGACCACAAGACCCAATTCAATATGTTCCCCGATCCGACATACCTACAGCGGTGTATGCAGCAATTGGTGCATTTAGGAGTAACTGACTGATTATAATTTTGTTTACTTGTTTGTTTTTTTTTTTTGTATGATTTAACCATACAGCAGGTTTAAGTTTAAAAAAGAAAACCGTTAGAAGAGAAAAGAGAAGAAGGTGTGCAATTTTTGTTTTGAAAATCCCCAGTTTGGGTAAGCCAAACGTTAAAAGAAAAAAATCTAAGCTAAACTCATGAGCATGACACTTTAAAATAAATGAAAAATGAAAAAGAAACAATATAAGAGAATCTCTTGCCATCAGCCATTTGAAAAAAATTATTCTATATTTTATATACATATATTTTTTTGTATTTAGTTTGCTTTTTAAAAAATACTTATTTACACAAATGTTTCCATAAATGATGAATGTTTTGATTTTAGGAAGAGATATCTTTATATATATATATTTTTTGTATATAAAAAGCTTTAAAAGTGTGTCAGTAAAACTAGGTGTTTCCTATTAAGTTCTTCCATTTATATTTAAATTGTTTAAAAACTTTTATATGTGTTAAGAAAATTAATTAGTAGAATAATTTTTATTGTAAACAGCGAAGAAAGCAGAGATGTTGGATTTGATGAGATGAAAAGTCAGTTTTTTGGGTAAGTTTTTTTTGTTGTTTCTCTTAGATTTCAGCTATGGACAACTATTGTCATTTTCTTTAATTAATTAATAATTATTATTTATTTAATCATAGCTTATTTATCATATGAGTTGAATTCGAAATATGTTTCGCTTTAAATGAAATTGTCTCTGAATGCACTCGAAATATAAGAAGTCGAAGACTGCTGAAAATTCCATTTTTTCAATGCATCATCAAAGCGTTTTTTAAAATATTTCTCTTTAAAATGTATGCGCTTATTTTGATGACTCCCATAAAATATTGTTGTTTGCAGGGCGAATTAGTGACGTAATTTTGTTGCCTGAATTGTTTCTTTGGAAAAATTGTTTTAGAGATAATAGGTCATAGGGAAAAAGATATTTTCATGCTTTTAATCACTTTTCTGATAACTAGAGTGGACTGAAATCGACCTTAAGCTGTGATTTCGAACTTATTGTGTGAGTTTTAATATCAATTTCTTTAAGAAAGCTTGACGCGATAAAGTTATAGATTTTATATGCAAAAAGATGAGTAAGTGATTGATTGCATGAAATCGATCTCATGAATTGTTGAGCATATGTTTTTTCTTACTCAGTTCTTAAACAATAAATTATTAAGTTGGTCCAGTTTTAGAACAACATTGTAACAAATTAGGTTTATTGAAATAAACGATGTGCAATTCGTGAAGACTTTCAAAAATTTTACAGATTTAGCAAAGTAGGTGTGCAATTATTAATGGATTAATTTGTTGGCCTAACCCTTGAAACACGGTTGTACTTTAATTCATAGTTTTCGGAGTCAATTAATAAAGTGTTCCTTTTTTTGTCAATCCTTAAGAGTTATTTTCTTATTTTGAGCTTTTTTATATCTATTTTGCTTTTCAAAAAGGGGTTCTCTTTACCAAAGTTGTTTTTATATGCTGCTATGATTTTATCAAAACATCCCTGGATTGATAATTAAGACTTTTTCTATTCAGAAAGAATAGTTTCTACTTCTTTTTTGACTCGCCGCCACAGAGAAGCTTTAAAAACGTTCTATCGGATTAAAACTGTGGAGAGCGGACTTGTTATTTTTTTCATTTGAAACTAAGTCTGAGTTTCACTCTGCTCTGACTCTGAGAACTTCCTCATATTTTAGAATATGATTCAATGCGCAGGTTCAGCCGACATAAGGGACTTGAAAGTAAGGCAAGTTTCTAGCATCTGATTGGCCAGCTGCCAAAAAATTGCCTTCCAATTAAGGCAACTTTATTAGAAAGTTGACTGGAAAGTAAGAAAAATCTCCCTATCAAGTCAAGTCAACTTATGTCAAAATGACAATTGATCATGGTTTTTAATTCAACTAAAAGCTGAACTTTATTACTCAATGATTTATTTATTTTCCGCACAACTTCATTTAATGCTTTCTGTGAAAAGGTTCCTTGCAAATTTGGAAAAGAAAAAAGTAATATTTCTTTAAAATACAAAATACAAATCGTGATGGACTTGTAGCTTGCCTGAGGAGTGTTTTGTAGAAAACAATGATTTTGGTAGTTTTTGTACTATGAACTTGAAGTAGAGGATTGTGAAGTAAAGTCCTGAATTTTAAATTCATGACACTGAAAAAGTAACTAGTTGCCTTGGTCAAAATGTACGTTCAAAGAATGAAGTTCACTGCAAATGAAGTCCCTTATGTTGTCTGAACCTGCCCAATGTCTTTTAAATAGTGCCCATTGTTGGCTTCGACTTGAAGTAATGTTTCAGAGCATTTTTTCTTATTATTTCAGCTCACTTCTTCTCAGAAGTAGAAGTTAAGCTTTCACATGGCTCTTGGTTATCCAAAGAAACCTTGAGAATTATAAAAAAATCATTCTTGATTCTTTGAATTTTGGTCTAAAAACTGGACAAATATGGGTTAAAAATTGTTTAAGAAGTAATCCACTAAATTTATAGTTACACTTCAGCAGCTGATGTTTTTTGGTGGTTAACAATTTTGTGATTCCTTTTTGTTGGCTAGATAAGCTTCGACGAATTTAATCAAAGCGTTTTCAGTTTTGTATTTCTTGGTTTTCAGGATCTTTCCAGAACTTCGTAATCCTGGTTGGAGTTTTGGTCACAACCTGTGTCACTTTTGCTATGTCAATATGTTCCGCCGCTCTTTCAACTTCTCGGTACCGTGTATTTGTGTTCATCAACGGACACAATCTTTCAAAGTTCCACGAAGATTTTCGACGTTTTGTTCGGTCATTTGGTTCCTTAAATTCTTTCCTTAAATATCCTTTAGCCCTTCCAAAAAGTATGCCATCAGGTAGTCAGAGCCATCTTTATTTATAATTCTGTATGAATTCCTTGATATTTTCGTTAAATTTTTGTAAACAAATAGCTATTGAAGTTTTTCCTCAAGAAATGTTTGTGCGCTTCCCCTTACCAACTTATGAAGTTGTTTTCTAGATAAAGTAGAATTACAGTCATCTGAAATAACATACAAATTCTTAAGTTAGAGTTTTTTTTCCAAGGTTTTGGTTTTTCTTAGGCGAAAACTTATTGGTTGGAAAGCTAAGTACTAAAATTTGGTAAAATGTGGACCCTTAAAAGCCGTTTTCTTTATTTTTTTTTCAAATTATTTCAAATTCCGCATTTGCTCAGCTTTAGATTAAATATAAAACTTAAAATTGAATATTGGTCGCCAAGATAAAAATGTGACTCGAAATCTTTCGGAAAAGCATAATGATATTTAGGCATCATTAATGTAGTAAACTTTGAAAGTCGAAATCTGTAAACAACGTCGCGGTATCATTTTGTACTGCCTTCTTTAAGTTCTTTAGAATTATTATATTCACTTGCTGATGATTGAAATTTCTCCCAAAAATAAAATAATCGGGACATTCTTCAAAAAGTGTTTGAGGTCAAAATACATCAGTATGCGTCGTTAAATTTTAAATATGAAATTGATTTCTGTAATTATTGTCGACTTTTAAAATAAAATAGAACAACTTTCGTTTAGTATCTCTGTGCAAATATTTTTCATCATAAATGTTCCATGTTTTTCAAAATCAATTCTGAACAAAAAAAGAAATATTAAAATAATTAAAACATTACGTTGCTTATGCACCATCTCTTATAAACCCCATTTTTATTAGTTTAGAACATTTTAAAGACCCCCAGTTAAGATTTTAATGCTTTTCTGACCTAATCTCTGCTTTTTTCTGCACCCAACGATTTTTTTATAAGTTCTCTTCCATTTCTTTATAAAATCCTTAGGATATAACTATAAGCGCGAACAAATTGAAAATTCATCAATAACTTTAAGAAAAATAAAAAAAAATCTCAAATCATTATAAAACATTAAGAAACAAATCAAAAAAATAACATTTCAATATTATTTTAAGTTTTATTTATTTTAATATCGAAAGTAAATGTGCCAAAATGCAATTTGTTTAGTGCACTTAAATATATTAGCTCCATATGACAAATGACAAATCAAACACAAAAAATATCTTCCATTTTAATTTTATATATAATTAATGTTATTATTATAAATAAAATAGCAATATGAATTTATACTTTAAAAAATATTATAATAATTATATGTAAACATTCTGGCACTTTTATTATAAACAAAAAGTGCTGCCACCTTGTGATTAGTTAATGAAATGAAAACAGCTAAGAAAAAAAAGTATATTTTTTAAAACTTTTTTTTCTCCTTCTCATAGTAAAGTTTAAAACAAATAACATACCATACATTTATTATTATTTACTAAAAGAAAGTTAAAAGTAAAACAAAACTCGAAGAAAATGTATTGAGCAGATAAAGACAAAAAATATCATATTTTATTTTATGTAGAGAACTGATTAGTTTATATTAGAAGAAAAACAGAAAGAAAATAACTTGGTAAACAAATTTGATTTTATCCATTTACTATACTTTCTTATTATTTTACTTAGCTAGTAAACATAATTGCAAGATAATAAAACAAAATATTTTTCGTACATTAAAAATGTTTTTCTTTTTTTACTTCTTGCAGGTTGATAACGTGAAATACGTAAAAGAACAATATTTTCCAATTAAAATGGTAAGCTCTAAATTTTAAACAATTTACTTTAGTAGAATACTAAAGCAGATTTAGTGTCATGCTAGTAAATATGTCTTTCCTACAATGGAGTCATTTTTTCAAGCTGATAAGAGTTGTTCCTCCATCCTGAACGCAGCGTAAGATTTCGCAATACGGCTATTGAAATTTTGTTCGGTTCCGCCTTCAGTAGAGACCATAATCCCTTTCTACTGCTTGTTGAGCAATGTTTACCACAGAGAATGGGCAGGTTCAGACGACATAAGGGACTTGAAAGTAAGGCAAGTTTCTAGCATCTGATTGGCCAGCTGTCAAAAAATTGCCTTCCAATTAAGGCAACTTTATTGGAAAGTTGACTGGAAAGTTAGTCAAGTAATATTTCCCTAACTATCAAGCCAAGTCAATTTATGTCAAAAAGACAATTGATCATGTTTTTTAATACAACTGAAAGCTGAACTTTATTACTCTGCGATTTATTTATTTTCTGCACAACTTCATTTAATGCTTTCTGTAAAAAGCTTCCTTGTGAATTTGGAAAAGAAATAAGTTATATTTCTCAACAACACAAAATACAAATCATGATGGACTTTTAGCTTGCCTGAGGAGTGTTCTGTAGATAAGAATGATTTTGGTAGTTTTTGTACTATGAACTTGAAGTAGAGGTTTGTGAAGTAAAGTTCTGAATTTTAAATTTATGGTACTTAAAAAACTAACTAGTTGCCTTGGTCAAAATTTACGTTCAAAGAATGAAGTTGACTGCAAATGAAGTCCCTTATGTTGTCTGAACCTGCCCAATGTGTGTGAGGTTCCGAGGCTGCCAAAAAATTAAGCAGGTTCAGACGACATAAAGGACTTGAAAGTTAGGCAAGTTTCTCGTATTTGATTGGCCAGCTGCCAAAAAATTGCCTTCCAAGAAAAATCTCCCTTACTATCTAGTCAAGTCTACTTACGTCAAAATGACAGTTGATTATGTTTTTTGTTGATTCAACAAAGAGTTGAAATTTATTAATCTATGGTTTTGTGTAAAAAGGTTCCTTGTAAAATTGGAAAAGAAATAAGTAATATTTATTTAAAATGCAAAATACAAGTCGAGATGGACTTTTAGCTTGCCTGAGAAGTTTTTTTGTTGACAGTTATGTTGTTAGTAGTTTCCGCACGATCAATTGAAAGTAGAGGTTCATTAAGTAAAATGCCGGGTTTGAAGTTTATGACACTTGACCAACTAAGAAGTTGACTTGGTTAAAGTTTACGTTCAAAGAATGCAGTAGGCTGCAAATGAAGTCCCTTTATGTTGCCTGAACCTGCCCATTTGCTGCGTTATCTAGATGTTTCGGGTATGTTGTCAGAGTACATCATGATACAACTAATAAGATAGCGCATTGCGCATGTAAGGTTTTGGCTGTCAAACTATCGTGACGTCACCAGCACTCAATTAATTGAAGAGAGCTAGTATATTTGGGGCAATTTCAATCTATTTTTTGTTGTGAATGTTAACGGAAGTGAATTTAAAATATTTTTAAATCAATAAAGTTATTTAAGGTGATATTGTTCATAATTTATACAAAAAAAAAAAAACATTTACTAATAAACATGGGTGTTTGTTCTGTTTTTGACTGCAACAATAACGAAAGAAATAAGATAACGAAAGATTCCAGTTTTCATAAATTTCCAAAAGGAAATTTAAATCTCTCGAAGCAGTGGGTCTTGTTCACTAAACGCATAGGATAAAATTAATGTTCTGACTGCAAGAATTTGTAGCCTCCACTTTTTGAAAGAAGATTTTATAAACAATACAAAGTATGAAATGGGTAAGTTAATAAAAAAAAGTAGTTCAGAATAAGAATCAGAAATATATTTATATCAACAGGATTCACACGGTATCGGATTTTGAAACCAGATGCAGTTCCTACGGTTTGCCCAAATCAACTGTCTGTAGCGCTATCTGTTTTAGTTGTATCATGAGAGTACATCATATTTCTCCGTTTACTGTCAAGTCCGCAGCACATAACTGATCATCAATAAGAAAAGAATTGGTGATAATATGTAGCCCTCTATAACTCCACTTTGGATTTCAAACTCATCTGATCCTTTATAATAGAGATGAGCTTATACGGGATATCTCTCCTCCGCAAAGCAAGTCAGATAAATTCCCTATTGACGCTGTAAAAACCCTTCTCAAAATCGATTAACAGCGGGTGTTGATGTGATCAATGCAGGAGGATCAAGATCGGAATCATTCTTGTTCAACGTCAAGTGTAGCATGCAGTTGTTCTCTTACACTTTCTAAGATAATCTTCGCTATACTATTTTGGTGACTTCATGCAAAATACAGTGCCTCTTCAGATCTTGCACCTCATCAGGTGTCCTTTTTTGGAAGCTTGACTTAGAAGCTTCCTTTTTTTCTACTCTTCGGGAAAACACTGCTTCTTTGGGCGGTTTCGCAATTCGTTTGATGAACTTGGCGCTGCTTGCAATAAGTCTGTGGGAATGCCGACTAGTCCTACCACTTTGTTGTTTTTCAGTTCAATTGATCGCGGTAAATACATACATATGTATGTATTTCTTCCTTACTGGGGTGATATTAGTTGTACGTACATAGCTGTCAAATATACATGGTTTAAAATCGAAGCGAAATGATTCTTCCACCTTCTAAACTGGTTCTAATCCGAGATCAGAAGGGAACCATCTATATATTTCATCGGGTGTTGTCTTGGCTTTTTGGTTATACTCTAGAGGGTGCTCTTGTCTCAACTATTTGCGACTTCTTGTGCATTTTGAGCCAAAGCTTTGGTGTAATTGCGCTTATCACGTATTACGCTACGTTGAACTTCTATCATTTTTATGTGGTATGAGGATTCTAGCTCGTTTCTTTCTTCATCTCTAGCATTAATTGCGCTCTTTTCGTTAATTTTTGTCCACATCTTTTTCAACAGTCAGGTGTTGTTTCTTCCTTGTACACGACCGACTACTCTTTCAGCACCTGATATAAACTCAATTTTGACAGCAATCCAATGGTTTCGGGTCCCGTGCTGCTGATTGTTCTCATAAGTTGCGAAAAGTACAGTAGCTACCATAAGATGGTGATCACGGGCAACACCATTTCAGCACCTCTTCTATTTCTGACTTCCGAGAGACTGTTTTTAAAGCGTAGAGTTATCGCGAAATTATCAATTTGGTTGGAAGAAGCTTGTCTATCCGTCGACATCCACCTTATCTTGTGACGCGTCTTGTGTTCAAACAAGTTGCTACTAATCGCAAGGCGGTTAGCGTTGCAGAAGTACAAAACCTCTCATCATTGTGGTTAAAAGTGAAAACTACATGCTTTTATATGACGTCTTATTGCTGACCCTAGCATTCGGGGGTCTCCTATTATTATTGTGTGTGTTGTTATAGGCGGGATTTAGCATACTGAAGAAGCCTTTATCTTCGTCTGGAGCGAGTTCCGTTGAGTGTAACACTGCATGATGGTGACATTACGTCCTCAATTCCGGAATCTGCCATTTAAAACCTGTTCACCTAATGAAATCAGAATTCTGATAGCTGTTTTAGTTAGCAGCAGCCCAACTCCAGCTTCCCGAGCGCTGCCATGTGTCTTTCCGGAATATAGAAGTACAGTGTTGCGCGTTGGAGACTTACACCATTTCCAACCATTGTGGTTTTCTAAGTCCTAATATGTCCATCCTATACCGCATGTCCTCACATTCTAGAAACGAATCTTTACCCGGGTAGGTACAATAGCCAAAAGTCGTCAACGCGTGATCATTACTTATACGAGGCGAAGTTTTGATTTCGTAAGCGGATAAAATTTAGGAGCTCCACACTTAATATTTTAACTTAAGGTATGGTTATAGGGATGCAAACATAAATACTGGCGAACACCACGCAGAGGAAGAGTAAGCATTTCGTCGAGGCTGAAAGTTGCGCTACTGGCCTAAGCCAACTAGTAGGCAATCCAACAGTCACTTGATCAGACACGACGCAAGTCTCCAACTATCTAGTTTAACAGCCCTATTATGGCTATCAACTTTCAATTATTTGATAACTGATAACTTCTATCAATTTATTGATAATTTGGTATTATGAGTATCAAATGATAATTTTTCACCCATTGTGAATACTATAATCAATATACGATTGTGAATAGGTTTTGTTTGGTGTTTGACGTTTGTCATTTGTGTTGAGTTCTTGTGTTTTGGTCTATAAATAATTTCGGCGGAATAATGAAAGTTATTTTCATTAAATTAATTTCTCTTTTTTCTTAATAATATTTTGTTTATTTAGGAGTAGAATAGTTAGCAACAGAAAACAAATTTGATGGATATCATAATTTTTGACAGCCGTAATACCAAGTTTAATTTGCTTATTTTAATTCATGAATTTATAATTTGTCCAGTGGGTTTGAAGCATCTCGTAATACTGTTTATTTTAGCTTACACGATAAACCTTCGTTCCTCAGTACAATTGCCTTCAAACAACAATTCTAGTGAAAGCATTTCGTTTTTCAATTTGTACAATATTCAATAAAAACTACAAAAAAAAACTTTTATAAATCGTATTTAAATTACAATTCTTTACCATTTACGAATATTTGATACATTTGTCAACGAAGATTTTGTAGCTGATAGAATGTTTGATGGGTATCAATATGTTTGATAATGATAGCCGTAATACCGAGTTTATCAATAAAGCTATTCACAATAGATGTTTTAATTCACTATTTATCAAAAATATTGATAATTGATCACCATAATACCGATTCATTAATTTTGTTGATAATTTAATTATCAACTATTATCAAATATCGTGTTGGTATTTGATAACCATAATAGGGCACTAAATGTCCTCTATATCCTCCTAATAAAGTATAATTTACAAAATCTAAAAAACATTCATCATTGATCATTTGAGAAAAGAATTTTCCCAATGTTGCACCTTGTACGTTCCTTTTTTTATAATAAAAAGCCAAACCTACACAAATCTTTTCGACCTTCTTTAGTTCAATAAAGTGAATCTTAAAAATATGTAGATAGAGATTCATATGTTACATATAATCAAATGAGCTCATCATTTAAAATACATCACCCTTGCTTCAAGTCGATTGTAGCATATATTTTCCTGGAATCGAATGCATCTCTAAATCTGATGATAAATGTAGTCCAAGGTATTCCGGTGTTCCATCTCGGAATATCTGATGAACTCACACACTATTGTGCACAATAAAATAACGATGACTTCGACGACGCTGCGGCGGCGCAAATCAACGCTCAAAATAATTCAATGGTTATATTAAATAGCTTTTTGTACAATATATTTTTATTTGATCCTTTTACGCTAGCTCTGGCATCAAGCTGATTAAAAATTCCGACTATCTTATTGTCTTGTCTTGCCACTGTCATTGTAGCTGTCATCAACATGGTTTGTCCTTCTTGCTGCTCCCATAAATCATATGTAGGTAAAGTGAGTGACTTTGTAACTTTGTTGGCAAAAGCAAATCGCACTTTTTTTTTAAGATAACAAAAGTTGCGTTTTCGCGTTTCATGTCAAATTTGTTTTCATTTAATGCGACCAACATTGCATCGACGAGCGAAGCACGCATGAATGGAAATGGAAATGGAAGTCTGTAGCCAGGCTGTAGGCCAGGTTAAGCTGAGCCAGGCCAAGCTAGTAATGCACGTAACATTACCAATTTTGGGAAAAACTACATTTTAAGTGCGCCTCCTCCTGCTGCGCTGCGGACTTTTTAAGTCAAAAGAAGAGAAGGAGTGAAGTGAAAATTGTATACCTACTGTACTGTGTTCGTGTGGTGCGTTTGTAAGGCTGTGTACCTACTGTGCAAAGATTCTTATTGCAATGATTTTCTCGTAAATTCATTATGTGATATCGAATTAAAGTCAAGCAGCCAGGCTTTACGTTTGGAGAGTCAAGTCAGTCAAGCAGTTAACAGGTTACAAAACATATACATTTGATACAAGGTGAGTTCTATGGGATTTCATTGAGTTTTTGTTAGTTTATTTTCTTCTTTATTTTATTTTTGGTCATACAACCTTTTGGAACTGGAATTGTGCTTGATGGAAATGTAATTATTGTGGTGATGTGATTTTTGTTCACTTGGGGATGATTTTTTTACGATTTGTTTGTAAAATAAAATTTATAAGATATGATGTAGTTTTTGGGTGGGTTTTCCTTTCCGGGACAGCCAGCGAGAGAGTGTCGTCGTCGTCGTCGTCAAGGCAGGTTAAAGAGGTGGGTGCATTTATTTTTTTTTTTAACAGAGTGATGGTTTCTCGACGTAAGCCCTGTTCCTTGAGAGTTCCATATTAAGTATACTGTTTAATGGCTTATGTGATGAAATTGAAGCACTCAGTTAAGTTGAATATTTTCATGATCTTAAACAATGAAGGCCAACTTATTGCAAAATAAGAGCCAGACGATGTTCTTATTTCACCTGCCTGACTACCCAGATTCTGACTCATAGAAGAGTATCATGCTCTTAAATAAAACTGGGTAATCACTAACGAAGTGAAAGTTAGGTACAAGATATTTGCAATATTTCTGGGGTAAAATTTTATTTAGTTTTTATAAATTGATTTAATAGAAAACCGTTAAAATTCAAAAGATGGAGTTATTGCCTTAAAAGTGTTTTTTTTTAAGATTGAAAAATGTTAAGCAAAATGACATTCAAATGTTCTTTTAACCACTTGACTTATTTATGTCACTCCCGATTTTCTTTACGATCCAATAAATTCCATAATAGTTAATTAATTCAATGATACAATTCAAGTTTAATATTATCCTTGATTGATTTACATATTTATCATTGAAACAGGAAACTAATCCTGTCATCAATTTTGTAGATTAAATTTGACAGAAATTTGTGTCAATATTTTAATTGATAGATCATTTTTGTATTTAAGATTCTTAAATTGATGATGAGATCCAGGTCTATGCATCATTTTTAAGATTGGTACAATATTTATAATGGATCTCATGTCTGAAATTATAATCCCATAAATTATTTGTGAAATGACAGAATATGTTATCGTATGTTTCAAAAATAAAATAGACCTTTTTTGGGATTAATTTAAAATAATTTATCAAATTAAATCTTTATGTCTTTTGGAAAGGGTAAAAAGCTAAATATTAACACTGTCTATTATGTTATTTGGATATAGATTTCTGATAAAAAAATCTGTTTAAATAAAGGGTGTTTTTTAGCTACATTAGAAGCTGTTATTGTCTATGGTTTGACAGTTGGGAATGTCAAACTGTTGAACATTTCTGTTAAGTAAGGAATGTCAATTCATTAAAAGAGTACAATCTATTCGGGAGAGGTGAATTTGTAGATACCTTATTGCACGTACATTGTATAATAATAGTTAACAATAGTTAGAAAAAGAACAGACCGCTGCTCTGTCAGATAGCCACATATACCAGAAATTCTTGGATACCTTTGCATTTCTATTCTGATAGCACAGTTGTTTTGCATCAGCTGTTCTTTTATTCGTACCTAAAACACTTAGAAAAAGGTATCCGGATAACCTATCTATTCAAACTTTTATTGGCTTTACCTGATTCCTAATAAAATTCAAAATATCAATTTTCGAAAGTGACATAATTGAGGCGCAAAGTTGTTAACGAGAGAGGAAAGTCGCCGTTAGAGAGAGATGCAAATAGCAGTGTCAAAAATCTCTAGTATTTATTCTAAGCGAATACTATGCTGAACATGATTTTTTAATAAGCTGTTAAACATAAACATGAAGTATGCGTTTGACAGATTCACTTTGTTTAAATATGCACTCGTATGTCACACTTCAAATAAATGAAAAGCTCCCGAACCTTAGAGCAGCACTACTTTAATTAATTAGAAGCCAGTTATAGGTATAAATGGGCAGGTGCAGACGACATAAGGGACTTAAAGGTAAGCTAAGTTTCTATAAATGATTTGTCAAAAAATTCGAAAGTTGATTGGAAAGTTAGTCAAGGAAAATTTGCCTAGCTATCAAGTCAAGTTAACTTACATATGTCAAAATGACAGTTGATAATGTTTTTTCATTCAACTGAAAGCTTTACTTTATTACTCTGTGATTTATTTATTTTCTGCACAATTGCATATTATGTTTGGTTTCAAAAGATCCCTTGTCAGATTAGAAAAAGAATAAGTAATATTTCTTTACAATACGTGTACAAAATACAACTTATGATGAACTTGTAGCGAACCTGGCCAATTTTTTTTAGGAAATAATATTTTTAGTTATTTTTGCACTATCGAATGGAGGAAGAGAATGGTTCAAACTTACGTTCAAGGAATGCAATTGAAATTGAAATTAAAACTATAGTTTTAAAAACAAAATTGTTTCACTGAGAGCGTTCCGTTTTCTCTCTATATAACAACTGTCAGTTTTGCTTTCAAATATTAAGTCTTACTTAACGTTCTTTATTTCAATCAGAAACATTTTTTTTTCAATGATAGAAATTATTGCTATAACCATTGAAAATAGCTATAACTAGGTCCTCACCTCAATATCTCTTAGGGGCCAGTTATAGCTATCATTGAAATCGATCCGGAAAAATTTTTGAATCGATATTTGACGGTGTTTCCCTTTGATTAGAAATAAAAATTATATACTCATCGATCGGAAATCACACAAAGAATTTTTTTGAGAAAAAAAATGTATAATTACGTATTTATTTTTCTCTAAAAATGTATTTTTCTATTTTCCGGACGGAAATTCATTTTCCTGAACAGCTGATACTTTTATGTTCAAAATCCACTGATTTGTGTTCCAATTTCACACAATTCCAATGACAGATTTCTGTCAGTAAAAGTTTTTCGTGGATTTCAATCAGGAATTTGTTTTCAATGACAGAAATTTTTAATGATAGCTATAAACGACCTGTCGAAAAAATTCCAATGTTTGTTTTCAATTATGAAAACCAATGATAGCTATAACTGGCGCCTTAGTAACTTATAAGTGACAGCTAGATAAAACGATGCAACATCGAAATGGGTCATCAAACTGACAGCTATCAATTATACTGGTGTTAATCTGACAGTTTTCAATTGTGTACGAGTACATACGAAAAGGGTGACATTTTATCGAAAAATAGATCCTGAATATTTGAGACAGTCGGTGTTTTGCATTTTGAAAGACTTATGTCTATCAAGCCTTGAGCTTAAAACTTGTTAAGTATGTAATAGGAAAGTTAAGTATTACATAAGCAATTTTTTAAAACTAAAATCACTTATAAAACCAAAACAGTACAGCAAACCATACATCTCTCATGTCTTAAAAAATAAAAAAAACTCTCCAAGGACAAAGTTTGGGTGTCGTCATCTTTATTTCAAAACAACAATAAATCTTCATAAATCTTCCATCATGCATATATGTACCTTTACCAAACCTACTCCCAAAATAGGCAAAAGACCCTGATGTCGCACCAGCAAGCGCCCTTTTTTCCATTTTCAATTGCTATATGAACTTAACGTTCTCATGCAACGCATAGAGATCTATACCCAGGTTTAAGTGGCGAATGACACTCGTTTCAGTACATATTTTGTTGCACCTGAATAAAGGCAAGAAAATAAAAACAAAATGACATCTCTATATAAAAGTCGTTCAGATGAATCTGATAGTATGTAGGTAAGGTAGTGGGGTAGAAGTGATGCTGTTGCACTTGATATTACAAAAAAATAAAAACAAATAATAATAAAATTGCAAATATATTTTATTGCAAATAAAGTAGTAATTGTTTACCTATATGGTCCCCAAAGCTTTACAGCATCAATCAGTTTCATTTATCTATCTATCGTCGTCGGTTGGTTTTCAATTAATAATAAAATATTGATGATAAAATACCTTTTAATTTATATTAAAAAAAATAAATAAATTGTATTCAAAAATTGCCCTGAGTGAATTCTACAAAAGTATCATCTTGACTGTGTCAAATAAAATAAAATAATTTAATTAAAATAAAAATACTGAAACTATCAAATTAGACAAAATATTTGTTCTTCTGTCACTTGTGAAAAAGTTACGTGCGTCAAGTGAACCGTTAACAATTGAATTTCTAAAAAACTGTCAGTTTAAGTAAGACAGTTTTCTTTTTTAAAAAACAAAACTGAGAATATTTTTTAAAATATAAAGAAAACAATTTTATATTTAAATACAATTTTTGTGTGTTTAACGTCAAGAGTCCATCGCAAAAGAAGAAAAAAAAAATATATAACTTAACACTGCGTTCACACTGCGCTCTCCTAACGGAATACGATACCAAGCCAAAAAAAAATAAACCACCTAATCAATCACCGGGCCCAGGCAACAACAAAAACAAACATAATAAACGCGGTTTCGTTTTTGTGGTTTTAGTTACATTCTAAACTTACATTTTCTAAGTGGGCGACTTCATAAGTCAAATTCTAGGTAAGTTCTCATGAAACTATCTCGTTATTTTTTTTGGTTTAAAATGCAGAAGCAGAAGCAGATTTATGTATCTTTAAGACACAACCATAATAATGTGAGATATTAAATACAGTAGCAGTTGCAAAGTAGACACATACATTGTATGCAATTTAATAATTAAACCCAGTAACCCTTAAGAATAAGGTGAATTGAATTCAACATATACTCGTAGTTATATTTATTATGGAATTATTTATTTTAAAACGAATGAGTTAAACAAAAAACCAACATTCAACTTGAGAATTATAAGCGGTGTAAATAAAAGTAATATGTTGTGGTTTGTTCATGTTATTTGTGGTGCTAAATATATGCATACATATGTACATTTGTATATTAGAGACCTTATAATATAAATCTGAAGTAATACATAGATATTGAGGAAAAAATCAGAAAATGTCTGTCAAAAAACTGGGGGTTTGAGAATTTTCATCTTCTTACAAATAAATTGACAGTTATTTACGACCACAGTTATATATAATTTCTCTCATTTAAATGTCAAAATTATTGACGGTACTTCTTATACTTTTAGGAATACTAGGTTTAAAAAAAATATGGTATCATGCCAGACATAAATATTCATCTTAACAGGGACTTTCAGGTGTGCCTCAGGGTTCCGTCCTGTCTCTGACGCTCTTTTAATTTCATTTTTACTAATGATCCACTGTCCGAAATTTCTAATCCACTTACTTTCTTTAATTCGTTTTTAAACTCACAACCCTGTTCACCGGATGTGGACCTTGCATCTCGAAAGTCTTGGTGTAAGTTGTGTATCACCATATGCAATGTCGCCACCTAAGATGTTTCTTGTGGGATTGCATAAAATGTATCTCTCCTTTCTTAACTGACTATCATTTATACGATTTTCTAATTAGGAGCTTTATTTTCCAGAGCCAACTTTAAAAGGACTATTAAATGGAAACAATTCTGTCATAAATTATTTTAGCAAAACCATAACCGTTTCCACAGCGCACGCAGTAGAACTAGAAATCTCCGAGTTCGAAAAACTAATTATTTGTAATCCTCTCGAACTAGCCATAGCCCTTAGCCTTCCTTAATAAATAGGCTATCTAACACTGAAAGAATTGTTCAAATTGGATCAGTAGTTCCTGAGGTTAGCGCGTTCAAACAAACAAACTATTCAGCTTTATAATATCAAGTATATTACCCACTATTTTGGCATCTGTCACTTTTGAAGTTGATATTGACATTACTTAAAATGGAACGATACACGCTTTGTGCCCGATTACACGAGATGTTTTTTCGGTTGTTTCCTCTTTCGTCTTTTTGACAGATCGGGTGAGGGGTGTAGAAACGTAGGGGGAAAGAAGTCGTGAAAAGAGTCCTGAAAATGTATGGACTTTTTTTGGTTGAACTTTGACGTTTATGCTTTGACAACCAATAAAAAAAAAAACAAAATGCATAATTTACAGCTATAAGTTCAGTTTTCCAGAGTACGGTGTAGTAAAGGCAAATATAAACGTGAAATAATGTAAATTTAATTATTTATTTAAAAGATTTAAGAAATGTGGACAAAAACTCAAACGGAAGTATTATTAACGCTGTTACAAAGTTGGCCCAATTTGTATAACAAGCTGAACAAAAATTATAAAAATAGAAATAAAAGAATTGAGGCACTTGAAATTATTCGAAAAGAGCTTTTAAAAATCAAACCGGGTGTTACAATTTCGGATATAAAAAGTAAAATAAGAACAATTCGGTCACAAACGTCAAAAAGAGGAATAACGAAAGGAACGAAAAAGGAAAGGTGTAATCACGAGGGTAGGTACCTGTCAAAAAGACGAAAGACGAAAACGAACGAAAAAACATCCCGTGTAATCAGGGTCTTTGACATTACATTGACATTGTTAAAATTGTCAATTTTCTAAGAGCTAGTCACAATTGCCCAACGAGATCTTGTGATATAAGATCTCTAGAGACGTGAAAAAGCAAATGACAATTCTCTACAATTCATACACAAAATATATACGCAGAAAGTTTGAGTATAACTTCCATTTCTGGGCTGGTATTCCAGTAATTTTCTTAAATCTTTTAGACAGTGTTCAAAAAAGTGCATTAAAATTAATTGGTTACATTAACATCGTTCATATCAATTATACCGTTGTTATATTTCACCCTTTTTTACTGTTATTAAGGGGAGAAATGCAACCGTAATATCTTCGAACCCATTACTGCGTGGGTATGGAATTCTTTACCATACTCTCATTTTCCTGTAAATTTAGTAGTAGTAGTTTCTTTATTTCGTAAAAAATATTTTTAAAAAAGTCTATGACCGCTCATTTTACAATTCAGAGATTTAGATAATAATTTATATCTTACAAGTACAACTCTTTCCTTTTATAAATGTTTGTGCTGTGTATTTGGTACACTTAATGTGCCAAAACCTCTTAAGTGTGCGCTGAATATAAGCAAATACTGTTTTTTTAGTGCTTCTCCATTTTGACAGACTTGTAAAAGAATATATTCATTTGTGAATGTAATCTTGAATTTAAAGATTCATTTGGAAAATTTGATTTCAAATTTAGCATTTAAAAGAATGGAATCATTTTTCAATCCAATCCAATTTGTGTGCGATAAATTGAATACAATCATGATTGCAATCTATCAACAGTGATTCATTAATGGCTTCAGGATTGTTATCTTTCTATAAACGTCAATTTTGATTGTTGACGAAGGCATTTAATCAGAAATTAGCTGATCACAAAATTGACGAAGTGCTCTTTGAAATAAGCGAACCCATTTATTTTGTTTTTAAAGTAGGTACATTTTCACAATTTGGAAGCATTGTTCTGACGTTAAACGATGCATGATGCATTACCAAACCTAAATTAACAGAAATGTCAATACAGTTTGACATTTTCAACTGTCAAACAATAGTGATGCAGTTAAGAAACACCCTATATAAATAAAAACTTTGGTTCCAATAAAAAGAATAAGTTTAAGTTCTTATTATCTAAATTGGGTGTAAATGTAGAATATTGTAAATTCGACTTATTTAGAATATTTTAATTCTTTGTTACATTTTTGTTTTATCTAATTAAAAAAAAAAAAAACAGGTGTCCAGGTGTCATTTAGATTTTGTAAATGGATATTTTATAGTTTTATTTAAACAGGTGTTACAATATATGGCTCATCAAAATTACTCGCATAAAACACTTGATCTTTATCTTCAAAAATAAAAAATCCCATTTGAAAATTCATATCAACCTACACGTTGTACTTTCCATAAACTAAATTCATAAATTTTAACGTATTTAGGCATCAATAAGTAATTTATGACGAGTGATTGAACTCGCACCGAAAAAATAACGATGTCTATTACCTTTTTCGGTTATTTTATTTTTGTAGGTTATTGAATCAAGATGAGGTGTCGTGTTTTTCGTTGTTGCTGAGCATAAGATCAAATGAATGAACATTCAAAGGAGTTGTAAGACTTTTTTATACATACAGATATGCGATTGGAATTAGTAATTAATTTTCTAAGAAAATCGTATCGTGATGTGTGTATGGACTGCATATAAGTTAAAATTGAATGATTATAAAAGTCATGGTGAAGTGCCAAGTTTAAATTGTTAAACAAATTTCACCATTTAAAGTAATTAATTTGAGTTAGCACTTATTCACTCTCACCATTTAAAATATTCAAAATATTGCTTGCTACTGCAACGCCGCACTGTGTTGACAGATAGAATTAATCTAGTTAAACGTCAGATTTAATCTAGAAAAATGACAGATTCAATTGTCCTTGTCAAAATTAAAGGAGATAACTGTAGTTTACCTATGGAAGTTAAAGATTCCCAACACAGATGTTCATGTTACTCTTTTCTTCAATTAAATTTCACTTTTCTAAAAATATCAACACATATAAAAATCAGTCTTGAACTAACCCTGAACTCCGAGACTATCAAAGTGAATGACATAAGAAAAAATTAACTTAACTTAATTCAATTGAATTGCACAAAAAAATATAATTCAACAAAAAGAAAACTGAGAGGGACATTTTTCTATGAAAAAGTCATCATAATTAAACAAATTTGTTTGTTGTCGCGGTCGTCCGCATCGCATCGCTTCGTTCGTTTCGGTTGTCCCCAAGCACATGCAATAGATCTGCATGGTAATAATAATATACACACTGTACGAAAGTACATATGTTGACCATTCCTGGTCATCATCATAAGAGTTTTTATATTTTATAGCATGCGCGAGTAATGATTCAATTAATTGTAGCATCATTCTATAATAACTACTAGAATTATTATAGTTCTACAATAATTTAATGTTATATATTGTAATTGATTGTTATGCGGGGGCGTTAGAGTTAACATTTCAATAAGACAAACTTGAACTCGGTTTTTATGTGTCTGGACAAGAGAAGTGAAGGTGTTTGTTTTTTTTTTTGGTTTGAGGAAAAGATTGAATACAGTGGGACAAAAATCCGAAACAATTCCCTTGAATGTTTCACACCTACCGAAATGGAAGCAAATTTCCAATATAAATGATGCCCTCAGAATCTTTCGAGATAGTAACGTTCCCAGATTTCGATGGTGAGAAAATTTCGAGGGAAATTCCAAAGAAAAATAAATTTCCCTGTAACTTTAAAACATCATTTACGTTTCCATAATGTTCAAAGGCACAATGAACTTTAAACTCACTTAGTCATATGAATTGCATTATACATTAATGCAGATCTTTTTGTTGAATAGTTCGGAATAATCAAGAATTTATGCGTCTCCTTTTTTTTAGAGGAATTGGATAATAAGTCAGCAAATATTTTGTAATATAAACACAATGCTTTAGGGGGAGTTAACACTCTCAAATATGTTTGACAAAAGCGGTTTGTTTGAGTTGAATCCAGAGTGCGAACGCTTCATCAAACGGATTTTCAAATATGCTAGATAGAAATAAAAAAAATTGTTATTTTCCTGGTTTGACAAAACTAAAGGAAATTTAATTTTAAATCAATGTTTTTTTAAGTTGTAAGAATAAAATTATAGTATTATTTTTATGACAAATTAATATTCAGAAGTCTTTTTTGGAGATAAATTTAGATTTCTTGAAGACTTGAAATGTACAAATAAAGAAAATGAGTAGGTTCGCATCGGTCAAAATTCGAATTAGAAGTGATTTGTGATTTGACAGTATGTTTAATGAATGGTTTCAATCTGTCAAATTAAACATAATTTTCCAAACATATTTGTGAATGTGAACACCCCTTATGTCAATGCTTTTTATAATCCTCTTTCTCGGTTCAGGTCCAACTATAATTGCTTAATTGAACGTAACATAATGTAAAAAAAAAACAACGAAAATTGATTTATGTATGTTATAAAAAGTACTGACTGTTACCATAATGTAATTTCGCTCACGTTGCTATCTGTCAAACAAATATTGACTGATGTCAATTTAGATTTGTATGTCTTATTTACTTTCTTTTAATAAAAATTAATCCATAATTGAAAAACAGAAGACAGCATGATTTTTTTAATTTCACCTTCTTAAAAATCAATTAGGTCGCAAAAATCTTTTATAAACACACTTTTCTTCTTTCGTTTACTCTGTCAAAATCAATTGAACAATTAGCGAATGAAACCGCACTTGTTAAATTATGTAACATAAATCTTAACGAAAATTTAACGAATGTAGCTTCATTACATTTTGGTTTGTTCTTAGGGTTCGTTTATATTCACTAGCTTCAATATTACGATTTACGAGGTGAACTAAGTGAGGTTAGGAGGGAGAATGGTCAACTGAAGGACACTGTGGAGGTGCTAAGTAGAAGATGCAATTTACTCCAGGATGAAATAGGGACAGCGACTTCATTAAACTCGAAGATAATCTGTTTACTAGCAACTTATCTAACATTTTGCTGATTGGGGATTTTAATGCAAGAACAGGTGATTTAGAAAGTGAAATCAAGCTCATGGAAAGAGATCGTCGTTCAAGAGATGTGATGGTCAACAGGGAAGGAAGAAGAGCTTTGGATCTTTGTAACTCCTTTGGACTTAGCATATGCAATGGAACTACGAACGGAGACGCAACAGGTGATTTCACATTTATAGGATCACAAGGGAATTCAGTGATTGATTATGCAATGGTGTCAGGCGAATGGAATAGCGCGATGGACGAGTTCGAAGTTGTAAACGAAATACATTCCGATCATTTACCAATTCAAATGACAATCAATGTAAACAATAATCAAAGCCAATTAGAAGAGCCACCAGTACGGGTAAAATACAAGTGGAAAAATGCATTTGCTGACAAGTATGCAGAAGCTTTAAATAACGCCCTTCTTCTACAAGAAAATAATTCCTTGGAACATGAACCCAATTTGGCGGAATTAGATGAAATGGTAAAATACTCAATACCTGTACAATGCATGCCCAATACCAATAGTGCAATACTCTTTCAGAAAAAGTGGTATGATAAAGATTGTGTAGATGCCCGAAGAAAATCATTCGCATGGTTAAGATTATTTAGGAGATTTCCGAATAATACCTACTTTAAAGCACAATACATAAATATGAACAAAAATTACAAGGAAGTATTAAAGAATAAAAGGCAAATATACTCAACGAAGATTGCTCGAGACCTTGCAGACTGTAGAAATACCGGAGAATTCTGGAAAACTGTTCGAGTAATCAACAATAAACCGAAAAAACAAGTTGCTGGGTTACTTGAAATGGATGAATTAGTAGAACACTTTAGAATGCTAACGCAGGAAAATTTCTCCTCATCTTTTCAATTTGCTAGGCCTTATATCCAAAATGACGATCTGGATGAACCATTTTCTTGCTTAGAGGTACAAATAGTGTTAAATGAGCTCCAAAACAATAAGTCTCCGGGATCGAATGGAATACCTCAAGAATTCTATAAATTCAGCACTTTTCTTTTCGTAGAAAGTTTAACAAAAGCCTTAAACCAAGCTTATGAAAGCTCCTGTTTACCGGATTGTTTCAGAGAGGCTATTACCTGCCCTATTTTCAAGAAAGGCGATAATAGAGTTCCCGCGAACTACAAAGGCATATCGTTGCTGAACTCTTCAATGAAAATTTTTATAAAAATACTTTCAAAAAGGCTTTATAAATGGGTCCAGAATAACAGCTTGTTGAGTGAGTCACAAGCTGGCTTTCGGGAAAATTATTCGACAATTGACCAAATTTATTCGCTCATCAACATAGCTGAAATATTTGTAGGTAATAAAAAGAAGCTCTACGCTTTTTTCATTGATTTTAAGGCGGCATTCGACACCATAGACAGGAAAGCATTAATTTTGAAGCTGTACAACAAAGGAATGTCAACAAAGTTTGCAAACGTTCTAGAACAACTGTATGATTCAACTACCTCTGCAATTGCATATGGAAACAAACTTTCCGAACAATTTAGAATTGAAATAGGACTGAGACAAGGCTGCAGCTTGAGTCCTCTATTATTCGCTCTATTTATAGATGACATTGAAGATGTATTGCAAGGGGGAGCACGCATTTCAGCTGATCTTTTAATAAAAGTCTTAATGTTCGCTGATGACATCGTTGTCTTGGCTGAGTCACCTGGAAGTCTACAATTGATGATCAATAGATTGTTCGAGTACTGCAACAAATGGAGGCTCCAGGTAAATCTCGCCAAGTCGAAAATAATGGTATTTCGGAACGGTGGAGGCCGCAACTGTCGCAATGAAAGCTGGAAATTTGGAGACCAAAATATCGAGGTTGTGAAAGAATACAATTATCTTGGAATAAGAATCTCCAGAAACTTAAACCTGAAAAACCATATGATAGATAAACTAGCGAAGTCCAAAAGTGCCCTAAACGCAACTTGGAGGAGTGTGATGCAGTGCAAGGATGTTGAATACGAAGCCAAATATCGTATTTTTAGAACAACAGCGGAAGCAATAATGTGTTACGCAGCTCAAGTGTGGGGACACAAGCAGTTTGAAGAAGTGGAGCAGCTATTGAGATACTTCTTGAAACGAACTTTGAGGCTACCAAATAGTACGGCTAACCACATTCTTATGCTAGAGACGGGGCTTTCTCCTTTATTCACATCAACACTAAAAATGCAGATTGACTACATACTTAAAACGATCGAAATGGAGGATAGTCGTTTACCAAAGAAAATAACATTGCTGGTGATACGGAAGAAGACATCATGGTTCGAGTCCTGGAGAAGTTTAGCCGAGTACTGTGGAATCTCACTTTCACTTCAAGTGGAAAGGATGGAAACGTGGAAAAGCGAACTCTATCGTTTAATTAGTTTGGTAGACGAAAGGAAAAGAGAAGAACATATTGAGAAAGCCAGGAGCTCAACTCACAGGAGTATATATGCGCAACTTAACTACAACTTGGCAGCTAACAATTACTTCAGGGCGGAGTACTCAACCGATCTCATGGCACTCATTTTAAAAGCACGAGGAGAGTTACTCCCCCTGAACTTTTTGCCGCATAGAAGTGATTTACGAGAAACGTGTGAGCTATGTAATCTTGGAGTGAAAGAGGACGTTTTTCACTTTCTGGGTAGATGTCCAATTCTGGCAGAAACGAGAAGAAGCACCTTTGCAAAGAGTTACCTAAGTGATGCTGAAATGATTAATACTCTTAACGGGGTAACTGATTGGGATATTTTGTATCAATATATTAAGATAGCTCTTAGCTACAGAAAACGAATTTTTGATGAACTTTTTTAAAATAACTTAAAAACACTGAACACTTATGTATGTATATGTTATAACAATTTATTATAATATTCGCCAACTGGCAGACGGCGTATGCCATGTCATATAATGAATGTGAACCAAATCTAGCTTCAATATGAGTGCATGATTGAGCTGAATTCAATTTTGGTTGGTGTTTTAAAGGATCATTAATTCCCTCTTGGTTATATTTTTTCCAGCTCACTCAACTCCTTTGCTCCATATTTGATATATAAAGTAATTAAGGATGCCTCCGTGTTTTTTTAATACAATTTCTGTTTTTATTTTGTTAAATTTAATTCTTCACAACTTGACATTGACAGTTCATCACAGATAATATGATATGATCACGAAGTGTCAGTAAAATGAACATTTCCATACTTATTTGACTTTTTGAGTTTACATTATATCAAGTTTGAAATTATAAAAATAATATTTTGAACGAATCATTCATAAATTTGACAGTTGCGTGGAATTTATTAAATTTAATTTCAATTGTAAGACTGGAAGGGCTTTAATTTAGTACTACTATCCCACTGTTTGTCGCCGCCCGTCACATGAACTCATGATGCAATTATGGTTGCTGCTGCATACACATTATATTTTTGATTTATTTAAATAATTTCCTCCCATGGGCTATTTTGATTTCGATAAAAGATTAAAAACGATCTATGATAATTTTGTTATAATTAAAATGTTTTCCCGCCGCATCGCTAGTGGGACTCGTTAGCTAGATTCTTTTGTAGTCTAATAGCATGTTAAAGTTAGAACAGTTTAATTTGATATTGAAATAAAAATAAAATAATTATAACAACAAGCGCAAAATGAAGGTCAAACAAATTTCATCTCTATCTCATCTTAAATTCAGCCTGGAGTGTTCATTTGGTTTTGATTTGATGATGGTGGCGATGTGATGTTTTGATTCTTTGGGTGCGTCGCGTCTGTCATGTCAGTCGCGGCGGAAGCATAATATAAATTACTAGATATTTAGATTTGTCATAAATAAAATAACACTTGGCTGAGCATTTTCATGGTTCTGATTATCTTTTTTTTTCTACCATCACACTTCTTTTAGTTAAAAGTTAAATAATTTTAAATAGCACATGAGAGTACTATAAAACGAAACGAAATCACATCTTTTTTATAGGAAGTCATGTGTATGCAAAAAAGCTTACGTCATCAAGATCTTAATTTGTCTTGTGTTATAGATAATAATTATGTTCTCCTCTTTATTATTAATTATCAAAATGTTGTATTTTTGTATTGTCTTATATTGCTTCTGGGTCAATTAAGTTCTTAAAGATATAATTTAGATTTTTGATGATTGAAAAGAAACGGTAATAATTAAATGTAGAGGGTTATTATTTATTGTGAGAAAATTGAAATATGACAAAATTTGAAAGTCAAATTTTTAAATTATTGAAAAAATATAGGGTTTTCCATTAAAAGGTTTCATTTTGATTTGTAAGAAAACGAGTATTTTGTACAAGAAATCAATAGGTGTTTTTATTACATTGTAAAATAGAAGATATGCCATTAATAATAGAAAACAATATCCACAACATGACAGCCAAGGCTACGGTTGCAGCATCTTACCACTTTCATGAAATTCTACATTACCAATTCGAAAATTTGTCGTTGGATGTTTTGAATCCATTGTGGATCATTTTCATTAACCTTATCTTTCACGTGGACCCAAAGAAAAAAGTCTTAAGATCTCGTTGTATATTGTGATCATCTCTTCGAGAAATAACACGGTCATAAATCTTTTCTTACAAAATTGGGACTGCCAGAATGTAACTGCAAAGTATTCATTATTTTTCTTGTGAATTTTAACAATTTCGATGGTGAAGCGTGTATATTTCCAATTTTAGTAATAATGAAGCCTAAATAGCTTCCTATTCAAATGGTACAGTTTAAACTTCTCAAGCGTCAAAAAATGACATATTTAAAAGTGACATCTGCCCGAACGGGCGGGTTTTTCAAATGGAATAGTTTTTACTTCCCAAGTGTGAAAATATGACAGCTGCCCACCAAACTTTCTTCTCAAATGAGATAGTTTTAACTTCTCAAACGTCAAATAACAAAAAGTTAAAAGTGACAGCTGTCTCAATGGCGGGATTTTTAAATGTCATAGTTTTAACTTCTGGAACGTCAAAAGATGAGAGCTTCAAAAGTGACAACTGCCCAAATAGTTTTGCATTCAAATGGTATAGTTTTATTTTTTCAAACGTCAAAAGATGACAACTTCAAAACTGACAGCTGCCCAAATAGTAGGCTATTCAAAACAGTTGAAACTTGTCATTCTTTGAATTCTCGTTACTTTTGACCTATCTATTTTTTACAGTTATGTTTTTGGTGGGATGGATTTCATCGAATTAGTTTAACACGGCATTTTCATGAAATGTTTATAAGATTTATTATTAGAGGATAAGTAATTTAATAAAAATCAATCCTTTGCTTTCAAATTTAAAAAGTGTTTGATTTTTGTTTATTTATCATATGTAGCTCATCTACAAACGTCAACGTCACTTAATTACTTAAATAAATAGTAGAACCTTCAATTCGAATATAGAGAGACATCCCATTGAAGTCAAATTTGTTAATTCAAGTTGTCAATAAAAACACTTTAAAAATATCTATCCGTATACCATAAATAAAACTCATTGCTCATTGCACTGTTTTGTTGTATTTAAACATTTTGTTTTTGTTTACTCTCAACTATCGACTTGATTGAGTATCTATTTCTACTCATTAAACATCTTAATCTTATTTGGAAATATCCAGCATCCAAATTTATCACTTTTATTTCAATTAACTTTTAGCAATTCAAGTGACATTAACAACAACTACGATGTCAGTGCTGTGCTGTGTGCTCCCATATGAGAATATCATTTGCCCTTGATTTAATCTTGATGTGTACTTTTTTTCACTTTTCATTTTAATGAAGTTATTTTTCAAAATAAAAATTATTGACATTTTGTGTGTTTACACGCAAAAAAAGTTGATTCTTTTTGCATTCACGAATTTTCTTTTCTTTATTCGAAAATTAAGTCCATGAACTTTCAACCTACTCGCATGCTTCATGAATATCGTGTTTCGTATTTATGAAGACTTTTTGTATTTTTATAAAGAATTCATATAATACAAAATTTGTCATCATCAATATTAAGTGATGATCGTGGGTAGTACCTTCCAATTCGAACGGCAACATTCGATTCTTGGTGCAAATAAAATTTACGAGCACGAAATACACGAAAAAAAACAATTGGTTCAAAATATAGGTCACCGGTCGTTGTCGGTGGAAGTGATGGAGATGGAGAGACTTTTATATTCTTTCAATGAGACTACTTAAATCCAAAAATGGAAAAACCATGTTAGACTCTGGTGTTTGAAAATTTTCGTGACCACCTGTACACACAAAACACACAATGTACATGCGCTCCTACCTGACACTGACAGCAACTTGCAATTACTTATATGCATTACTGAATCTATTGTTTAACTTGGTCATTTAACGTTCAAGAAACACTCGTCAAAAAACCCCATCAAGTGGGTGGAAGAACCGAGAATAAAATAAAACAACAATAAAAATAAAAAGCTCTCGCGTCACGCCTCCACTTTTTGGCAAAATTAATGATTTTTAATGTCAACTTAACGCGCGAGCCTTACTTGTTGTTTTGTTGAATGGAAAACGAAGTAGAAATTACCTAATTTGGGATCGAAGATGAAATGAAAAGAAATTTCCAGTAAACATATGATGACGAAGAGACTTTAGAAGCAATTTTAGCGACTAGCGTGCGAAGGTGGTTATGTGTAAAAGAGTTAAGATTTATATTAGCCAGTCGGTTTGAGTTTGACATATTTGGTAAACCAACGACTTGTCACCCCAAATTGACAAATGGTTTTTTCTAAACTCTTTTAACTGTCAAATTAGTATGTCTCGACATCACTGCCGCTTGGGTATTTATTCAAATGACACATACTAAATTAAGTGCCAAATATGTTCAAATGCGTCTGGGTTGCACCTAAATCTAAAACATCAGCCTAGAAATTATTGTAATATAAATGTACATTAGCTGTGTATATGAGAAAAATTTCATCCAATTTTATTTTGTATAATGTTTATTTATGTACACATAGTATGTTCAAACATTACTGGTTCTATCAATGAATGACCATATTGGTTTTTGATATAGCCTGAGCCTGATTGACAGCTTTTGCCGCACACGGTTAACTTGAGAGCTATTAACAGAGACTACGTTTTGACGTGTTACCCTAATGCAATGTAATACAAATTGCACTCGCTGTTTAATTCAATAATATATATTTCTTGTTTTGTAGAAAAGCACAAAATAATAATCAAATATGGTGTGACGTTCAGGGTCTTGTGCCGTTAAAAAATGTCGGCCATAAAATAAATTCAAAAACTCAAATAATCATAAAAATTTACGTTTTGATTGATCGTTAGTTGAGTTTTATTTTTATTTTATTTTATTTTTTGTCCGTGTAAATGTTAATATGGGGGTTAACTTATGGTTTATTTATTTAATTTTATTATGGTTTATTTGAAATTATACAATTTGTTAGATATTTAATAAATATATGTACATTTGGTGATATACCTACCGAATTCTTATAGAGCCAAGGTCTAGTGGCTTAAAAGTTAAAACTCTCCACTATATTCCTGCACCTGAGAATACGTTTGAATTTGAGATTCAACAAAAGGACAGTTCTTACTAACCAGCCCTTATCCTATCAATTGATAGTTGATAAATATCAAAGTTTGACATTTAATTAGAAAATTTGATAATAGCTTTGACAGTTGAGAATTGTTTAGTCTATTTTAAACAACAAGAAAATTTGTAATTACAATTATAAAATGTTTATTTTATTGATTATATCTTCGTTCGAATAAGACCCAAGAAAAAGTTTGTCAATGGTCCGTTTTAATTGCTATCTTGAAAGTATGAAAACATGTACAGTAAAAAGTTCTTAAACGTAACTCTTTTGATGCTCAATTAAAGTTTCTTATTCTTTGATAAGAAATAGTTTTGGATCATAAAGGCTTTAAAATGTGAATAATCTTTAGATATTTACGTTGTGGAAAACAATATCTTAAATTCAATGATTTTGGAAAATACTTTTAAGCTTATGGTGGAATTTATGAACAAGGTTTTGCAATAAGAGGTTTAATTTGAATAGCTGTCACTTTTAAATCTTTGAGAAGTTAAAAGTAAAAGTAAAAGTTGCACAGCTGTCACTTTTGAAGCTGTCATTTTTTGACATTTGACAAATAAAAAATGCCTCTACAGCCATGCCAGCTATTTCCGCAGTTGTCACTTTTAAAGCTGTCATCTTTTGACATTTGAGAAGTAAATCTATGTGCCCGATTACACGAGATGTTTTTTCGGTTGTTTCCTCTTTCGTCTTTTTGACAGATCGGGTGAGGGGTGTAGAAACGTAGGGGGAAAGAAGTCGTGAAAAGAGTCCTGAAAATTTATGGACTTTTTTTGGTTGAAGTTTGACGTTTATGCTTTGACAACCAATAAAAAAAAAACAAAATGCATAATTTACAGCTATAAGTTCAGTTTTCCAGAGTACGGTGTAGTAAAGGCAAATATAAACGTGAAATAATGTTAATTTAATTATTTATTTAAACGATTTAAGAAATGTGGACAAAAACTCAAACGGAAGTATTATTAACGCTGTTTCAAAGTTGGCCCAATTTGTATAACAAGCACTTGAAATTATTCGAAAAGAGCTTTTAAAAATCAAACCGGGTGTTACAATTTCGGATATAAAAAGTAAAATAAGAACAATTCGGTCACAAACGTCAAAAAGAGGAATAACGAAAGGAACGAAAAAAGGAAAGGTGTAATCACGAGGGTAGGTACCTGTCAAAAAGACGAAAGACGAAAACGAACGAAAAAACATCCCGTGTAATCAGGGTCTATGCCAATTGAATAGCTCACTTTTTGGGCAGCTGTCACTTTTGAAGTTGTCATATTTTGAAATTTGAGAAATAAAAACTATGCCACTTGAGTAGCCCGTTATTTGAGAAGCTGTCACTTTTGACATTTTAGAAGTAGAAACTACATCAATTCAAAAAATGGAACATCGTAAAGTCACATTTCGCAAAATTAATCACTTTTGGGTCGTCATGAAGCACAGTTCCGTCCAGCAATATTGAATCTGGTGGAAAACTTAAAGCTGTTGGGACAAGTTAGTTATGTAAAGAATCAAAACCGTTTGCGTTGCTCAAAAAACAATTTAAAAAATTTCTTCTGTAGTTTGTCTATTCTTCGTCGATTTTTTATGTATGGCAATTCACAATTTTTAGCACCCGTGGCATGATGGTTAGTGCGTTGGGCTGTCATATGCCAGAGGTCTTGGGTTCGATCCCTGCCTATGCCATCTAAAGTTTCTTTCACGGGTACTGCCTCTTGCAAGGGATTGACAAATTCTCCAAGAGTAATTCTTGTCATGAAAAGTGCTTTCTCAAATCAGACGTTTGGATTCCGCAGTAGGCCCCCTCCATCCCTGACAACATTACTCGCACACAGGAATGGTTGAGAGTTGTAAGTCACTTGACGAAAGGCCTTAAGGCTTTTAAGGTTCAATAAACACAAAAATTCAAGGCGGTAGATCACCAGCACTGTCGTATTTTTGCTGATTATTTCCTTGAAATGCATCAAAATTATCTGGATTTATATTGAAAAATCATAGTCAGTGATAAGGTCAATTTTCATCTCGGAGCCAACGTAAATAAATAGAATTGTGAAACTAAGCGCTCGGAAGATCCAAAAATAGTATTGACAAGCATCTTCATATCCTCACTGTTTGGTGCGATTTTTGGACTTGCTTTGGGATTGGACTTTACTTGTTTAAAAATGAAGCCGGTGAAAAAAGTAATATTTGAATTGATTGCACTATCAAGACAAGATTAATTTATGACCGAAAGATGGTGGCGGCGGCACTATGTACCACACAACCAAAAACACAATCGAAATTTTGCAAGAAAAGTTTCCTGGTCGTTTTATTTCTCAAATTGGCGATTGCAACTAACCACTAACCGTTTTTTTTTAATATTGTGTGCGCACTAAAGGGGTTATGAATACCCTTATAATGATTGAACACAGTGCGAGCAATTAGGAAAGGAGGATAGGATTAGAAAGGAGAAACCGATGCACATTGGTTTTGAATGTCTGCACATTGTAATGAGTGCGAAATATTTAGCCTGGTTAAGCATTCCACATTCGTATAGTGCGGCTAAAGATAGAATCTCTGTACTTAACAGTCCGAAATTGGGCTCAAGGGAAAAATGATGAGCATTCCTAGCAGTACGGGTATTACGGTTGAATCGTTTAAGGGGAGGAATACCACTGGCTATTTCACTAGAGCATTGTTTATAAAAATAACGATAAAACAATGACATTCATGATACCTTTCGGCGGTGTTCAAGAGAAGCAAATGTAGCGACATGAAAGATAATTCAATGTCAGCACTCCACAATCGATTCAAGACCTTAGAGATGGTTTTCGTAAAGTATTGAGAACTTACAATCACAATTTTATGAAAAGGGTATAGAGCCATTTGAAATGAGCTGATGAGCTGATGAAATGAACATCCATTAATTTCTCTTAAAAGATACGCTTTTGTTTATAATCAAAATGATACCTCTTATTGGAAAACCCTAGGTATGCTTAACAATAGCACTTGTCAAACATTTTATATAATCTCATCATAGCTAAAAGAATGTTTCAACAAAAAACAAACTCATTTCAATTATTTCTCAAGGATTATAAGTTCTCTGAAAGACTTATTATGAATAATAAATCAGATCAGCCAATACCATAAACTATAGCTCTGCTTTGTATCATCTATATATACTTTATCCTTTAAGACAAACAGATATTCATAAATCACATTAATCCAAAACTATTTACATTGTGATTTAAGTATTCACTATTTTCAAATACGAATTTAGTTCAATGTCTATCTTTATATATAGTCCCATACATGTCCGAACGAGGAAAAAATAAATATAAAACAAAAGAGCTGAGAGCAAAACTTTCAATAGCAATCAATCAAAATAATAAACTTACGTACATACGTACTCGTATCTATAACTCACATTGTGTACGTTACAAGCATAAGAACACATTTAAAATGTCTCTTAGAAATTAAATTTTAGAAAATTATAAACAAACTGCAGTTTTATGTAAAAAGTACGGATAGGACATATTCGCATGCTTTCAGTTAAGTTAACTCATTCAATTGAATGATAAATAAATTTATTTTGACATATTGTCAAATATCCACTCAACTGGTCATAGGTTTACATTGCGGTTACATTACTTTGTCAACAACTATAACAATGCAAAAGTATATATATATATATGTTCTAATATTTTCAGGTGTGCACCGTCCCTAAATTGCAGCACATCAGACCGTCAGAATGGAGATTGAATGTGATTTGGCTTCCATACGAGATGAGGATTTGTTGAGAAAAATGGTAAGTTTTGAAATATTAACGAAAAAAAACAGACAGAAAGGCATGAAAACATAAGTAGGTACCTCTTGATTTGAGAGTTCACCATATAGAAAGTCGTTTCACCGATAATAATCTTTTTTATTTTTGATGACATCATGGTTAAGTTAAAAGACAACAACAAAACCATAGAGATCCATCCAACCAATTCGAGTGTTTTTTTTTAGTATTTTTAAATGTTGAAATTCCAATTTGGACATTTCGCATGCACTCATGATGTTATTTTTGTGTGTTAAGATAACTTCTATACGTACATTGTTGTTGTTGTTGTTGTTGATATTCCAAAGTTGTGATCAGAATGTGTGAAAAATATTCATGCTTGTCCTAATTGAATATCGAAAGTGAAAAAATAAATGTACAAAAAAAAATCAAATAAATAATTGCCATAAGCTAATGGAATTTGCTAAAATTTATTGACATTCTTTATTTTTTTTGTTGTACATACATATGTGGTCATTCAATAACTTATTTAACACTTGATAATCCTACTCAAAGAAGTTATTGTTAAATAATTTAAACTAAATAAATAAAATGAATTATATGCACAACAGAATCACACTATAACTTGTGGTTCAAGGCTATAAGCACTGCATACAATTTAAGCCATCAAAGTGAAAAAGGGATTGGTACTATAGGAATACCTAAAAATGTTGATTCGACGTGGATCAGCTGTGTGAAGAACTGCTACTTATTTTGCTGATGGGGTTAGGTTTACATAAAGTTTTAATCATGACTATTTCTTTCCTTTGCTCTGGTCACTGCACTTTGTGCGTTAAAGAAAGGACCAAGCTCAGGTATCAGGAAAGCTCAAGCCATACAAATAACGTACGTCATTGTCTAAAAATGCTCCGCTAATTCTAGGTTTAGTACAGGAGATTATCAGAACCTTCTAACATGCTATTATTAATTAAATAGTTGTTGGGAACAATTCTGACTACCTTTTTTATTGAATTTGAATATTGGAAGCTCATTTGAATAATTTTTGGAAGACGAATCGATGAAGTTCTATACAAATGGATCTAAAGCAGATGACTTGGTCAGTGAAAGCTTGACTAAAAGTTCGTCTCTCTTTTTCTGTTCCCAATCACTTTAGGGGTTTTCAGGCAGAATTTCTGGCTATCAAAGATATATGTTATATAGTCAAGCTGCCTTAAAATCATTGCACTCTGTCTCTCTGTTCAACATTCACATGATTTGAGGTAGGGTCATATAGATTTTACGGGAAAATGCAAATCTGACGAACTTGAAAAAAATATTCTTTCCTATTAACCAAAACTTTTCAATAAAGCTAAACTGAGTAAATTAGAAGAGGACTTAAAGTCTTATAGAGCCGCACTTAACACTTACACCAAAGAGTTAAGGAAGGCCAAAAAGGATTCGTGGGCTAAACATTGTGAATCCATTGAAAAAACAAGCGAGGCGGCAAGGCTCCGTAGAACCCTGGCCCTTAATCCCACGATCCCGGGGTACATAAAACACCCTGATGGAACATGGTCGAACTCGAGCCTAGAGACGCTTGAACTCTTCATGGAAACTCATTTCCCCGGTTGTAAAAACACAGAAAGTTCCGATTGCTTGCAATCGAACACGCTGGATTTTACTCACACGGAATCAAAGTTAGAACTAAATCGGGTTATTACTGAGCAGAAGATTATCTGGGCAATAAACTCGTTCAAACCCTATAAATCAGCGGGACCAGACGAGATTTTCCCAGCTCTTCTTCAAAATGCTCTCAAAGTAATAACTCCGTGGCTTAGGGTAATCTTCATAAGTTATATCAAACTTAGATACGTCCCTAATAGCTGGAAAAAGGTCAAGGTAGTCTTTATCCCAAAAGCAGGGAAACCGACTCACTCGACCACTCAGGATTATAGACCAATAATTCTCTCTTCGTTTCTCCTTAAGACACTGGAGAGGATAATTGATCTACATGTTAGAGAACTTCTCAACGAAAACAATTTGTGCAGCTACCAACACGCTTACCTTAAGGGCAAATCAGTGGAGACTGCTCTGCATGAAGTAGTTTCACATATTGAGAAAAGTCTTGAACATAAAGAATATACACTGGCAGCATTTCTTGATATCGAGGGTGCGTTTAATAACGTTAAAACGGAATCGATCAAGACTGCCTTAGTTGAAGTTGGAGTTGAATCATTGTCGATTGGATTTTCACCATGTTAAATGGCAGAATTATCAACTCTCAAATAGAAGTTAGCACTATCGAGAAAACAGTTACTAGAGGCACACCACAGGGAGGAGTCATCTCACCCCTACTCTGGATCCTCGTAGTCAACAAAATTCTCACAAAGTTCAAAGATCAGGGCATTAAAATAGTAGCATATGCAGATGACATAGTAGTTTTGGTATCAGGCAAGTTTCCTACCATCATCGAAAACATTATGGAAAATGCATTAAAGGATTTATCTTCTTGGGCAACTAAGAACGGTCTCGGGGTCAACCCCACCAAGACAGAGCTAGTCTTGTTCACGAAGAAACGGAAACTGGAGGGCTTCAACCCTCCCAAACTAAATGGTATTCCTCTAAAACTTCCTAAGGAAGCTAAATTTCTAGGAGTAATCCTTGACTCCAAGCTTACATGGAAGCGTAATACGGAGGAAAGAATGAAAAAAGCATTATGTGCATTCTACACATGCAAAAAGACATTCGGTGTACGTTGGGGTATGCGACCGCAAGTCATCCAATGGATGTACACAGCGATTGTCAGACCCATTCTTACCTATAGCTCTATTGTATGGTGGAAGGCGGTGGAAAAATCAGGCTATCTCAAGAACCTGAATAAGGTACAGAGACTAGCCTGTATAGGAATAACAGGGGCTCAAAGATCCACACCACTAGCTGGATTGGAAATGATCTTGGACCTTCCGGCTCTGGATGAGTTCATAAAGTGCACGGCAGCCAAAACTACAATTCGTTTGAGAGAACTGAGTTTTTGGAGGCATAGCACTTATGGCCACGGGTCAATCTTACAAAGATATGACACGATTCCAGGACTGAGGGAGACCACCGATTACATCCCCCCTTTATTAGATTTCGACAGAAAATATTCTATTTTCATACCAGAAAGACAGGGTTGGGATCCCAATTCACTTATAAGTAAACAGGGTATCCCTTTCTACACTGACGGTTCAAAAATGGAATCAGGAACAGGTGCTGGAGTGTTTTGCCAATCTCTCAACATCAGAGCGTCATATACACACCCGGCTGACTGTAGTGTCTTTCAGGCCGAGGTCTTTGCCATTGGAAAAGCAGCTGAATTGGCACATCGTGAAAAGCTAAGCTCTTCGGAGATTACTTTTTTCGTGGACAGCCAGGCTGCTATCAAAGCCTTAGCCAGTGAGACCATAAGATCAAAAGCAGTTTTAAACTGCAGGAAGGAATTAAACAAAATCTGCCACACTAACCGGGTAAAGCTCTGCTGGGTTCCCGGACATAGCAATATAGAAGGGAATGATATAGTAGACGAACAAGCCAGGAAAGGGTCAAAAGCAGACACAAGTAGTAGCGACCATTCAGTTAGGGGACCACTCGTCCCGATTGGGATACTCAAGAGGAAGATAGACCTTAAACTAAGAGAGAAAACCAATATCTCCTGGAAATCCAGGAACGATTGTGTAATCTCTAGAAGTTTATGGCCTAACACAAATGAAAAGGAAACTCGGTATATTCTATCGCTGAGTAAAAAGAACATTAAAATCTTGATAGGTGTACTAACAGGTCATTGCGCCATTGGCACAATGGCTAACAGAATAGGGGCATTTGCACCCGATTTTTGTAGGAGCTGTCAGGATGAGGAGGAAATGGAAACCATTAAACACCTGCTCTGCGACTGTATGAACCTCCAAACCAGCCGACTCCGTCATTTCGGAAAAAGGTTTGTTGGAGAACTGGATGATCTAGCACAGGTCTCAATGGCGAGCATGAGGAAATTTATAGATAGCACAGGCTGGTTCGTTAACGAGCCAGTCTACGCTAATCGACAGAATTGAATTGAACTGAGGAGCATCGATGCTAAATTTTTACTTTTACAGGGGATCACAATGGACCAGTAGGCCCCCGTGTACGGAACAGCTTCTTGCTGTGCACACCCCTTACAACCTAACCTAACCTAACCTAACCAAAACATTCTGCTGTACTTCAAGTTTAGCTCTTGTCTCTACTTTTTGATATGCTCATTTTATTTAAGCCTTGCAGAGTCATTTCAAAGTATTTAGCAGTATAAGAGTAAGGTACTACTGTATTGTTTATAGAAGTTGGAACATTATTATGTTTTTTGTTTTTATAATTTGTACGTATAGCAGCATTTTTCCAATTTTTGTGTAGCCCTTGCAACGGACCCATCTCGCAGCAATATAGCAGTTTTATCAGTAAAGATGTCAATGATAACTTTGGTATCCACTGGATTGTGCCTTATATGAAAAATAAAAGGTTGGGGCTAGGACACTTTCTTGCGGTGCACCAGCTTCTATTTTCTTAAGTTTCCAGCAATTCTGGTCTTAACCTAGTCTAAAGTGTCGTTTCGTAACATAAGCTTTCAGTATTTCGTAGTACTCCTTGAGAAGGCCCCTATGCAGTTTGTTTGTTTGGAACATGGCATTAGTTTTTATCTCACTATTTTTACGCAGACTATTACTCACTTTTTTTTGTCCCACAGAAAACATGGCTTATTTCTTTAACTCCTTTTTAACTTTCCATAGGAAGTTATTGTAATCGGTCCGATTTGTCGAATTGAAAATTTTGACATTTCTTGACGTTTCAAGGTCCCTAGAGTCGAAATAAAAGATTTTTAGAGAGATGTCTGTTCGTGCGTGTGTACCTACGTTCGAACGTCCGTACGTCCGTACGTTCGCGAAGTTTTTTCGTCATCCATAGCTCAAGAACCAGTAGAGATATTGACTTTAAATAAATGTTGTTATACAGATAATAATACAGAAAGATGCAAAAAGGACTCTCAAAAAAATTTCGTGGTTGGTTTTTTGCCATAGCAATTTTAAAAAAACGGTGAAAATTTTGGTTAACCCCAAATATCTCACGAACTAATAACGCTAGATACTTGAATTCATCAAGTTATATAATATATTGTAACGTGATACCAAACAAGTATATTTTTGAAAAAAAATCCAACTAAAGGTTTTTTTATAAATCAAAAAAACTGAAAAAAAAATATTTGTCACCTCGAACATTTTATGAACCAAAAATGATTTTATCTCAAAATCAATTTTATGCAACGAAGAATAACGTTTTTGACATCTGATAAAATTTTGAGAAAAATCGAATTGACAGTTTATTTTACAAAAAATAAAAAAGCTAAAAAAAAAATTAATAAAAGTTGGTAAAAATTGATTTTCGACTCAAATATCTTTTCAGAAATTTGAGATTATGGCTTCAAACTAAATTTTCCTTATAAGAAATATTGTTTCCTACATTCGGTAAAATTTTGAAAAAATTGAATTGACAGTATATTTTACAAAAAATAAAAAAGCTAAAAAAATTAATAAAATTTGGTAAAAATTTATTTTCGACTCAAATATCTTTTTAAAACTTTGAGATATTGGCTTTAAACTAATTTAATCTTATGAGAAATATTGTTTTCAACATTCAGTAAAATTTTGAGAAAAATCGAATTGATAGTTTTCTTACAAAAAATAAAAACCTAAAAACAAAACAATACTTAAACTTATTAAAAATTTACTTTCGACTCAAATATCTTTTCAAAAATTAAAATGATTGTCTTCAAACTAATTTTATCTCACCGAAAATATTGTTTTCGACATTCAGAAATTTTTTATAAAAATCCAACGGTCCGTTTTTTTCATAAAAAAAAATAAAATCTACAAAAAACAGTACGCAAAATTGTTCAAAATTGATATTCGGTTCTCGATATCTCGTGAACAATAGAAGATATTGACTTCAAATTAGTTTCATTCATCCAATTTTTATTTGTTTATATAAGAAATACAAAATTTTAAGAAATGCTACTAAAATTGGTAAACATTGGTTTTCGACTAAAAATCTCGCTAACAAAAAAAAGATGTTGAAATCAAAATATGTCATAATATTTCAAGTGACAACTTTTTTAACAAAACACGAAAACATTCAAACCTCTTAAAAAAGACAAATCGACAGACGGGATGGGAAGTTATCAGTGTGGGTCACATCCTAGCCTCTTTTTTGGTGTGTTTTAACTGTTTTTCGCAAAAGGAAACCACGACTCTTGACTATTTAATGTTAAATTTCGAAGTTTTCCTTAACTAGAAAACTATCCGAGGTATTTATTTGTTGGTAGTTCCAATGTCATTATTCTATCAACATAATTCAGAAGTGTAATGTATAAATGATAACAAATGTATGACAAGTGGGTGGATACCACGCAACCTTAGTGTATAATTTCAGATTTTCGGATGTTTATCTTTATATACGTACACATAAAACCCTTTGAATATGCTTAATTTCATAGTTCTACAAAAATCAGAAGTATTTCATAGAATCCGCACCAAATATACGAAAAGAAGATGGATACTTCGTCTAGTGTTGTTCTTCAACACTTTGAAATGGTGATTTATGGATAATTTTAACTTAGTCCCTACCCACATACATATATATTAAAAACCGCAAAACAGGAGCTTCACGTCTAATTTCAAGTTTCTATGATTTTGGGAAGTAATTCATAATTTCGATGATCGGTCAATTAGTATTTAAGTCAGACAGTTAGTTATGATTTTTGAAGTTCTGTATCTCAGAAACTACTTATTCTTTAATTAATACAAGTTTAAAGCTTCCAACTTTATTGGTTCTGAAGTTAGGGGAGATTGAAACCGACTGAATTTGTTCCTGTAAAAAGGGTATTGTGCAAGAACTTGGGCTTTATTAACCTTAATCATTTCACTAAAATCTAAAAAGTCATTGTTTTTTCATTTTATCGTTGTAAGTCTAATTTTTGAGGTGTAATATTGTCTGAAAAACATACGGAGTATTTGTTTCCTTCTTATACATATATCAGTTACGAGATAATCACCTGTTTTACTAATGTCACCTTCTTTTTTCCACCCTTACTAGTTTGTAGATATGTAAATTCCAAGTGTTTTTTTCTACCGACATTTTCTTCACCCACATTAATTTATAACTACTCAAGCTTATATGTCTAGACATTTACAACTTGGCGTTCTAAATACTTTAACATTTCTTAGGAATTTAACCAATATACAAAATGTCCCACATTTAAAAATTATTTGAATATTCATATATGCGCGAATTTTTTACACCATTTGCAAAGTTTTGAAGTAGGCTAAAGTTTACAAAATCAAAACCTATCCTAATGGACCAATAGATGTCAAAAGCCCACTTCTAAGCGCCACTGGTTTTCAAGCCATCATCAAACTAAAGAAAAACAAAATAGATACTTAGAAGTAATAAATCGTGTGCCATGACATCAGCCTATATCAAGTATCTACGCATAAGCCTTTTGCTTCATTCATAGGTTTCAATTGTATCTACGAGTAGTCCAGAGGTTTATATGGTTTTCTCAAAGCATGAACACATTTTTATATAGTCATATCTACATATAACCGTTCATAATATGCGGTCATATGAATTTTAAATTTTTTGATTTTTGAACTCCACACGCCTCGGCCTTTGAAAAAAAGACAACAAATAAAAACAAAATTGTAATAAATAATAAAATCGAATCGACCATAGATGTGGGCTGTGATGGCGACTTCGTGCCTCGAGATTTCTACGGACATCAGTTGACAGTTTGTTGGCTGAAGTTTTTATTTTTATATCACTTTTTTCTTATATGTATATATGTAGATACGTAGGTACAGTATATCAAAGTTGACCGTGAGCACAAATTTATTAATTCAATTGACCAGAATGTCTCTTTCTGCAAGTATAACCCCACGCGTACTTTATTTTTGTATATGTGTATATTTACGATTGATAGACACTCTATAAAAACCTTCTCAGTAAAAAGGTGAACTTAAAGCGCGGTTGAATTTAAAAACAATAAAAAATAAAACTTATTAATGAATGAACTATTTAGGACATTTACATAGATTTGTTTGACACTTTTAATATGTTAAGTGAATTAAAAAATAAAAAAAAAACACACCAAAATGATCGTTAAATTAAATTTCAAATAGTCATATAGTTTATTGGTATCGTTTTGTCAAAAACCATAAAATTTGTGTTCGGTTTATTATTTGATCTCTTATATACTAAATATTATGATTTTTGTATCATATTTCATTTTATATACATATGTGAAAATTATAGTGTCATCTTTTAGACAAAAATATTATTTATGCTTTGATTTTTGATCATGATTAGGATTTTATTTGAAAATTATACAAAATTGTTTTTGACTTTATTGCGCATATTGATTTGGGATAGGATATATAAAAATAGATAGTAACCCATTATTTTAAAATATTAGATCATACCCATATGGGTTTCAATATGAGTTCAAATGACGCATTTACATGAATGGAGGACTACTTCCTTATTTTGAATTAGATGAATCAGACAGCCAACAGTTGGTAAACAAGCTTTCGCTCAAAAACCATAGGCGATCTGGTGAAATAAAATCCAAAAAATTCATTAAAAATATAAATAGTAGTGAATCCATAACAAGATACATTTTTTGACCTAAACTGTCAAATGCACTTAACTGTCATCTTATTGCGAGTGTCAACTTTAAATTTATTGTTGATAGTTTAATTTCATTAAAAAAAAAAAACGAAGTATGAAGTAACCAGTTATATCTATTATTAGATTTCATCATTGAAGCCAATCATTGGAATTTTTTTTGACAGGTTGGTTAAAGCTTTCATTTAAAATTTCTGTCATTGGAGACAAATTTCCTGATTGAAATTAAGCACTTGAGGTTAGAGTTGATCATCGGAATTAAAACTGACAGGTAGAAATGCAAAGAAAATGGAACGCTTTCAGTGAAACGATTTTGATAATCATTGTCTGGAAACAATGATGAAAACCAATATTAGTTATAAATAGCCTCTTACTTTTCCCATACCTATGAAAAGTGAACAAAACTGTCAACTTAGAATGTAAATTAACTTCAAGAAAATTAAGTAACTTCCAGATTGTGAAATCATTTCCCGTGAATTTAATCCAACGCACCAACAAAATTAGCCTCCCTTGAAAAAGATATCGTTCTTGAAAGAACTTTATTTCTAGTTCAATACAAAAGCTTAGAGCCCCCGCAGACTGCAGACTTTTTATCGGCCGATAGTTTGGTCGGGTTGGGCTGAAAGTGCGCACACCGAGCCAACTAAACAGTTTGGTTGGTGAACAGGGCGCAGATTATCCAACAGTCAGCCGACTATTCTATTGTGATTTGGGCGACGCCATATTCAAAATATACGCACACGACGCCAAATCACAGAGAGAACTGAACTATTGGCCAACTAAACAATCGTCATGTATGCGCAGGCGTGTATGCGCCAATACTGATTAAACAGTCGGCCGATAGTTGGCCGACATATTAGTTTGAATGTAATCGGGTAGCCCATCAAACTTTTTTATCGGACGATACTGAATCGCTGTAGTGTGCGCATATGCATTCCTCTCCATACTGATTAAGAAGCCGACCAAACTATCGGCCGATAAAAAGTCTGCAGTCTGCGGGGGCTCTTAAGGTGAGTACAGACTACTGTCAAAATTATCTATCGCCCACACTTGTTTGCTAAGTGTAAATGAATAGTAAATTGTTTTTCATTAATTCTGCTCTGTCCATCTGATGAAAAAATTCTCAGAAATCTTAGAAATTACGAACTGGCAAACTGTCTGACACACCCAATTTTGTCTAACAATATTATCAGAAACGTCACTTTCAGGTAATTGTCAGACGAAAACATAAAAATAGAGTCAGATGTATTACAATTGTCGGAGCATACAATTCTATTTATTATCAGACAATTACGACATTCTCAGACGCGTTTTAAATTGTAAGATGTCAACAAATGAGTGCAACGGCCGATATGGTCAAACTTGCTTACCACTTTGAATTGAAAATCAGGAAAAAATCAGAAAAAAGAAAACAGGACAAGCTGTCAATGAAAGTGTTTCGATTTTCTTGACGTATTTGCAACAAACGGTGTTTTTAAAATTCAAAAAAGTTAAACAATCGACTGTAATCGACTTTGTCGTTACAGGTGATATGTTACCAACCACTACGATATAAACTTTTAATTTGTTTGACAATATCTTCTAACGGATCGAATTTTCATCCTGAAAATATTTTCAGAAACGTCATTGTCATTGTAATCATCTGACAATGAAACAAAATCTGCCAACCGTTTGAAAAAAACATTTTTCCATTGAAAGGTAATTGGAGAGATCATTTGTAGCTATTGTCAGAGAACTGACAGATCTGACAGGATTGTAAGATCTGACAATAGTCTGTACTTAGCTTTAGAATGACTGAAGAAATGCACTCGATATATTTTAAGGAGACTTGCCTACGGCCAGGTTAACTTAAGCGCAGGCGCAAACGATACACAATAAACCCAGAATGTGAATCACGAATAACCGATCTAATTCTTATTATCGCGTTTATATAAAGAATATATTAAGTTTCACTCCAGTTTAAACTTGGAGAAATTAGTTTTTTCACCATATGGTGAAATTAACTTACCTAAGCTCTATCACAGGAACTGACATCAGCACGAAAAAATATCTTTAAAATATGAGATTAAAAAATTGCCAAATTTTGTGCCTCCCTAAAATTTAAATTATTTTGGAAGAAAATAAGTGTCATCATGCAGTTTTTGTTTCGTTTAAATAGGAACAAAAATTCAAATAAATCATCTTTAATTTCAGAAGCTAGAAATAATAATAATTATTGTTATTGTTATTGTAGGAGGTTCAGCCTTGATAAAACAAAGCATTATCAACAAACAAATTTTGTTTGCACTTTACCTGGGAGTATTTATTTATTTTGCTAAAACAGATCAATGTCAATGACGATGATGTTATAATTATCACAATCCCACACAACCTGGAACACTTTTCCGATTACACCATTGAAGTCGATGTCACCTGAGATCAGCGCAACAATCATCATCATCACTGACAGATAGAAAAAAGTGTTAAGTGCCTTAGTTATATAGAATATAATCAAGACTGGGCATCTACCTACCTGTTCCGCCGTCGATCGTCATCGTAGTCTGACTCTAAAATCTATTACCTTCGGGCTCGATCAATAAAAATGCATATGGGTTATAAACTTCGAAGATATTGGAGGAGAATGAAGGCGGTTCGATGTTTTGACGGAAGTTTTTAATTGTTCTGAGTGAACGAGCTAGAGTTTCATATAGTTTTCATTTTGTATTCCTATTAGATAAGCATTTTATTTTTATTTTGAAATAGTGAAAGAAAACTGACATCCATCAGTGCGGGAAATGGATTGGAATTCCTTGTTTGGTTGAGGTATATTATTGTATAATTATAAATTGAATGATTAATCTTATCTGAGTAAATTCTAAGTTGAATTAAATGCGTGGGCTGTGATTTACTTAGACGATTAAAAACAAACACAATTTAATATTAAAATGTATTGGATGCTTTAGCAGATGGGTTGACAGGTAGGTAATATAATAATACATAATAACAACTTTATTCTCAGACAAAACTTCTGAAATAATAATTAGATTACATATGTACATACTTATGATAAAACTATAAATTAAAAAATTAAATATTTAATTGAGCTACTGTGTTGGTTGATTGTTATAAATAAATCACATTTAAAATACTCGCACATACATATGTATGTATTGTTCCTGGAAGAATGAATCAATTGACGGCACAATGAAACAAGATTTTGATCGATCTTTATCGTTTTCCATTCGCAGTAGAAACAAATTGCGCAAGCTGTCAAAATTGAAATTATCGAAAAAAAATAAAAATGGCGGCTTATGGTTATTTTTAGATTTTCGGTTTCACAAGTTATTTATAGACATACATTCATCACACTTATCCCAGTTACATTTATTTGATACATTACAAGGGAAGCAAAATAAAGTAAAGTACAGACGATTGTCACATCTGTTAGCATATTGGCTGATCTGTCATTGTGAAATGTGTCCCAAATGTCTGAATGTTGGCAAAAATCTTGAAATAAAATTGCCAGTTATCAACAATTATAATAGTGAGATGGTTAGGACATTTTCATGGTCATTAAAAACTGTCAGATACTATTGTTAGTAACATCTGTCAAACCTAGCACTGTCTGGTCGTGCAAGGAATGTAATAAGACAAATTGAAGGTGTGTAATAAGACAAATTAAATAGAATAAATAAATAGTGTTTATTTTTATTCAAACACATTTTAACCGAAAGGTTTTAAGCGAAATTATTTAAAACAACATAATTTTCATTTGAAATAAATTGCGAGAAATTGTAAACAGCTTGATTTATAGTTTAAAATGACTTTATTAAAATACTAAATTAATTTTAAAATCTTTGCTTAATATCATCATACTAAAACCATTTTTTTAAATAAATATCAACTGCGCACGTAGCTTAAAAGGTTTATAAACGAAAGTTTTGCTACATAAGATGGGTTGACATTCGATCACAAAGATGTTTGACAAATATGGTTTAGTTTAATTTTTAATATTTGACGGATTGATTTCAATAGCGTTCATTTTCGTCAGAAATGCTGTCAAGCATCGCTTTGCTTTTGGATTTTGAACGATGTGAACTTACTCGGAATGTTAATGAAATTAAGAAATTTTCTTATAATTTGTATTTTCCCTTTAAATGAAATATAACTTTGTCTATAAAAGTAATCTAATTTAATTTTCTTACAATTCTTGAAATCTTCATTAAACATGAAATTTAAGTTACGTTTGACAAGCATGCATTCATATTCTCAAATGTCAAACCAGAAAAGTTCAAAAATATTTGACAATCTTTTAATTTTCAAACATATTTGATAATGCGAACGCCCTATTAATAAATGTCAAATGTTAATGGTGCTGAACGAAACTTAACGAAAAACAACAATCCACAGTTCAAGGTGCATATTGAATTTGTTTATCTTGTATTTGCTTATTTTTTTCCGACTATCACTTAAATGCCCCTCTGAAAAATTGTTATTTTGATTAAGTGATACCTATATACACAATTTTGGAACAATTTATGTAAATAAGAGAGAAAATCTTAAGTCATCAAACAGAACTCTTAGCTTTTGTTTTGCAAATTTCGTAAGTAGGTCTCTACATATCTTTTTATCTATGTATAAATAATCGAAATGTAAATTTATGATGATCATATTTCAATCCAAGAATGTGGAAGTCTTCATATATTCATATATTGGAATCGTAAAAATGATATCATATTTTTCGTTAAATCCCAAATTAATTTTGTTTGATTATTACTATTGAATCAATTTAAATGTCAATTGATTAAACTCAAAGTTCAAATTTTAGCTTCTTCGCAGCATTGAAATCAAAGCAAATGTCTATGCTCTAATCTTCTTTCAATTTTCATTAAGAAACAAAAATATATATCCCTTAAATTGTTTTCAATATCATCGAAAGCATTCAATCCAATTTAAAAAAAAAAAAACAAAACTAAAAATCAAAATTGAATTCCCTCCGCATTTCGTTTTCAAAAACTTTATACTGGTTATCGATAAATCTCGATCGTCTTCCATATAAATAATGTAATAAATTCTCCCCCTCTTAATTTATTCAGATTTCGGAAGAAATAAAAAACATAAATATTGTCAAGCCCAAAACGCGTCATCACTCTACCATACTCCGTATGACTCATCCTGCACGTCTGCACGAACTTCTCGAACTCATGTCATATAGATTAACAACAATGAACGTTTGCATATGTAACACCATCGGACATTCAACAAGTTAAGCCGAGATTTGAATTTGGAATACAAAATTCATAAACAACAACAACAAAAAAAGCCGGTCGGTATCCTCACCACACCAACCACGACGCGATGCGGACGGGATGGACAACATGACCACTCTCGGCACTCGCAATCGTGTGGTCTTCGTTTACTAAGACAACAAAAAGAAGAAGACTCTTCGAAGACGGCCTACGTTTCTTTCCTATAGGTACGATATGTGCCTTACCTAAGCTACATATATACTGAATCGATCAATGTATCCCATACCTGTCCTGTCCTGCGATCCTACACTTCTTCTACCTCACAGCCAACGGTTTGGAACCTTAACAAAATGACTAAACTATCCGATATGGACGGATACGTATCGGCCCACTATTATTATTATTATATTAACTGTTACCTTTCTGAACCCTCTTTGAATACGAATTACGAATACGAATAAGAAACGTAACTACGCGAGTACGCCGCCAAATGTAACTACTGATATTTTTGCCATACGTAAGGTATTGAAGTGGCGACAGGGTTGGACTTAGACTTGATAGGGTCTCTTTGATGATTCAAATCATAAGTCACTAATAGCAGTGACGAACAGTATGTTAATACGTAAAAAGGGAAATTTGGACCAACATATTTTTGACACTTAACTGAAGGTTAATTACCATAAGGAAACATTAACGTTTATAAATGTCAAAAAAAGCTGTTAAAAGCAGTAAAGCTTAAAGAGACTGTTTGGATGGAGTTGATTAGGGAAAATTTTGCAAGCTTGAGATTTAAGAAGGTAATTTTTTTAGCAACAAGACAAGAATAAGATGTCGTTTTATTTTGAATAGACCTTTGAAGATTTCATTTTTTGACACTTGACAAGTTAAACTTCGCCACTGATAAATGTCAGCTAAAAATTAACTTTCTTTGAAATTGCTGTAGTAAAACAGTCACCCCTGGTGATACGAACCTACGAACTTACGCATGAACGGACATCTCTTCAAAAATATTCTTGAGAACTTGAAACTTCCAAAAATGTCAAAAATTTCAATTTGACGGATCAGACCGATTACAATAAGTTTCCGTGGAAAGTTAAAAATGATGCCGTAATTTCCTGACTTCCATCGAAAAGATAAACATTTTGTACGAATTCCTGCTTATTCGAACTTTTGTGGACTATGTTATATCCAGTAAAAGCTAAGCAATTGAGCCAAAGTTTCGATACTATTTTTAAATAATTTCTACTGCTTAAACGCAAAAATTATAGAAAAAAACAAGTGTCAAACAAAATATTGAGAGTCATTTGTTTACCAATCTTGACATTTCTTTTAAACATATGTATGTACGTAATTATTTGACATTTGAATTGTGTTAGAAAAATGTAAGGCTGTGTTTAGTTTTAGATAGATAAAGTGTCCGGATAACTTTTTGGTAAACTATATCAAAACAGAAATCCAAAGCCTTCCTAGAATTTCTGGTATATATAGCTACTTGGAGAACAGCCGATTTAGCATATGGATCCTGAAAATTGATTTCAATATGTTTATTTTAGGCTTTGGAATTAAATGTTTTTCTACTTTTTATTAAAAGTTGTTATTATTTTTTGACAACTATGCCAATTTAGCTATACAATTCCTTCAATAAATTATCTTAATATTCACATATCCTGCATAGCCCATCCAACACTAATTTCAGCAGCAACATAGATTTATTTTATACTTTCAATGTGAAACCTGTTAATACTTAGTGATATAGCGTTACTTTTAAGGTGTATTTTGTGTTTTCTTGTATCATTGAAAAAATAGGTTATTGAGTGTTCAACCCTCAAACTCAACCAGAACTAATCCGAGGAAATTTTTTAACGCCATTTCGTACCTTTGAAATTTCTATAATATTTTTGAATATTTTAACAGATGTCTTTAGTAGTTTTGATTAATAGTTGGCGTAGCAAATAACAATTGGAAAAACTTTAATTGTTATCTTGACGCTTTATCACACAAAAATTGACATTTGTTTTCGACACACAACAATTTAAAATTTGGAAGTTAATGCAAGTAAATTTCAGCAGCAATTCGGATTTTTTTTACACTTTAAATGCACCATCTGTCAATACATAGTAACATTGTATCATTTTGAATATTATTTTGTGGTTTATTGTTATAATTTTTATTTTGACAGATGTCATATGTGACGCTGACTGATAGTTGCCGAAATATAATTTAAAACTTGGAAAAACTATAATTGTTACCTAGTGATCTTTTACGCGTGTGTCAAAAAAAAAATATTAAATGTCATTTGAATTTTATAAAATTATGGATTTCTTTCACACTTTCAATGTGACACCTGTCAATACTTGGTGACATGGTATCATTTAAAAAAGTGATTTTCTGTTTATTTAAAAAGTTCAACTTTTTAAATATCGGGTGATTTTTTAAGAGCTTGAGAACTTTTTAAAAAAAAAAAACGCATAAAATTTGCAAAATCTCATCGATTCTTTATTTGAAACGTCCATTCGGAAAGTCCAATTTTGGGTAACTTTTTCGAGCATTTCGGCCGGAATAGCCCGAATTTCTTCGGAAATGTTGTCTTCCAAAGCTGGAATAGTTGCTGGCTTATTTGTGTAGACTTTAGACTTGACGTAGCCCCACAAAAAATAGTCTAAAGGCGTCAAATCGCATGATCTTGGTGGCCAACTTACCGGTCCATTCCTTGAGATGAATTGTTCTCCGAAGTTTTCCTTCAAAATGGCCATAGAATCGCGAGCTGTGTGGCATGTAGCGCCATCTTGTTGAAACCACATGTCAACCAAGTTCAGTTCTTCCATTTTTGGCAACAAAAAGTTTGTTAGCATTGAACGATAGCGATCGCCATTCACCGTAACGTTGCGTCCAACAGCATCTTTGAAAAAATACGGTCCAATGATTCCACCAGCGTACAAACCACACCAAACAGTGCATTTTTCGGGATGCATGGGCAGTTCTTGAACGGCTTCTGGTTGCTCTTCACTCCAAATGCGGCAATTTTGCTTATTTACGTAGCCATTCAACCAGAAATGAGCCTCATCGCTGAACAAAATTTGTCGATAAAAAAGCGGATTTCACATTTCGAACCGAACACTGATTTTGGTAATAAATTTCAATGATTTCCAAGCGTTGCTCGTTAGTAAGTCTATTCATGATGAAATGTCAAAGCATACTGAGCATCTTTCTCTTTGACACCATGTCTGAAATCCCGCGTGATCTGTCAAATACTAATGCATGAAAATCCTAACCTCAAAAAAATCACCCTATATAAACAAATAGTTAGAAAATGGAAAAAATATTATTTTGTGATGTTTTAAAATATTTGTACAGGTGTCATTAGTAACTTTGACTGATAGTTGAAGAAAAATCATTTAAAAATTGTTAATTTCTTGCATATGTGTAAAACAAAATATTAAATGTCATTTGCATTTCACAAAGCATGATATTTTTTTCAACTAATTTAAAAGTTTTACATATGGAGCATGATACAAATTTTGGATTTAATTTGACACCTGTCAATACTTGGTGACATGGTGTCATTTATAAAAGTGTTTATTTAAAAGAAAAATTAATACGTTTAACTTTTTGAAAATAAAATAATAGTTTTTGGAAATCGAACATAACAAAACCCTCTCTTATGATGCTTCTGTCAAATGCCAACTCCAGCCCTGATGTTTGAACGATATTGACGAGAATGGCTAAGCTCTAAATGATTGTTGTTGTTGTTGTTGTTGTTGTTGTTATTGTTTTTGTTATTATTGAACTTATATCTATATAATGTAGTTATAGGTTAGGTACTTGATTTTTGATTTGGTTTACTGTACCTATGGGTATTATGGATTGCGACTTTGCGAGTTATATCTGCGGGGGCTAAACTCTAGAAAGACTGTGGGAATGTATGGGCTAGCTGCCTTAGCCACCTTGCAGTATCTAGATAAATCCAAAAGCTTATTATTACTTTGGACATATAACACATTATACGTACGACGACGACGACGCTACGGATACGGATAAAGATATATGTTATGTACATATGGAGATATATGAGGAGTGACAGAGGGAGCTGATGGTGCAGACGAAATCAGAGTTTTTTGTTGTCGTCGTTGTTGCCGTCATCATTGGTGTCGCTGTGGTCGTCGATCGTTTGTCCGCGCAATGAATCCGAATCTAAGCTGCGTATTGGATTTGCCGGCCGTATCGTAGTCGTCGTAGTCGTAGCTGCCGCGAGAATCTTGCACTTAGCTTTCAAGTCAGACATCGGTTTCAGTTTCAGTGAGAATTTGGTGCTCGATCAAGACGTTCGTCGTATCCATAATACATAAATTGTTTGTGAGTGGAAGAAATTAAAAGTTCTTAGATTTTTGTTTTGCTTTATTTCTTACCCAACCATAAAAACCTACTATAATCCATCCATAAGTGCGTCTTGTTGTACCTGCTCTGGTGCGCTTTAACTTGAAGAAGTTCTTCATATATATCTCGCTGTGTCGGGTTTATCTTTAATGCTTAGTTTGTAGATTTTTTTTTTTTGAACTTATAAGTTCATAACATAATTTATTGTTCGTACCTTCCTATAAATAAAAATTATTGTTGATTCTTTTCATTGCAGCTGTTCCTTGTTTTGTAAATAATTCTTATCCCTTAACTTTGAAATGAAGTGTGAAATTGAACTAATTTAACTCAGACTGTGTGTGATATATGCTAAATTGAAAAAAAGTGCTAAATTTATTATTTAACCCTCAAAAATCGAACAAATATCTTTTTGCATATCTTCTAAATAAATATTGAACCTGTTGATTATTTTGTGTTCATACGAAAGTATCTTGAATTTGGGATTTATATTAAACAAAGATATTGGGAGGAATTTTTATAAGGAGGTGTATTTTTTTATAGATACTATTGGTAAGTAAGACTTAAACTTGTTTATAAAAAAAAAAAACGAAAATAAATAAATTACAAATCTATAAGAAAAATATCTATGATTGTACTTAGGCGTTGAAGTGTCGAATAAGATAAATATAATTTTAAGTGTAGGCTTTGACAAACATCCTACACTTTAGAGTGGAGTGTTATAAAAGAGAGGGTTGCTTATTATATTTGTTTTAATTTTTTTTTTAATTTTTATAATTAATCCAAAGATGATAAATAGATAGATAGATACTTTTATTTGCAGATAGATACTTTTAATTTTTGTATCTGTTATTTTAATTGAACGCTCAAACTGGATTTTAAGATTTTTTGTTTTGTAATTCTTGGAACTTCTTGTAGGTACAACAGAACCTAAAAAAAAGTTAAGTGAAGAAGATTATTCGCGAATCCCACTGATGTCTGAGCCTGAGTCTGGAACTGGGAAATATTTTTATAAGGATAAAACCAGTTTAATTTTTATTTTATTTTTCATCTGTAACTTAAGGTATTCAGAAAAAGAAGGATCGCGGGATTCTGGTTATTTAAGATGTGTTTGCCAGTTCTCTTCTTTTATTTTTATTTAGTAAAAAATACATAATAATGTAGACAGACATCAGGGAAAGTTAATTTCAAAAGATTGCCGCTAATTTATGTAAAATTGTATTCGATTGGAATTTCAATTGCATGAAATTACAAATGCAGTTTATATTATTATTTAGATAAGAATTAGATTGAGCGATTCGTATATTTGATGGATATTTTATTTTTTATTTTCGTTGTAAATTTTCTTATGTTTTTATTCCAGGAATTTAAGAAAAGCCCCTTAGATAATTTAAACAAATTTACTTCTATTTAAAGAAATTCTTTAATTTTGTTTTGCACAATTTAACGAAAATGATAAGTTTTAGATTTTGTAGATTTTTTTATATTTTTCTATTGTTTCTTGGATTTTTGAAAAAAAAGGAAGCTACTTAGCTGTTGGCTGAATGAAAGGCTTCACAAGATTTCTTGTTTATATTCAGAAATTAAAAACAAAATTTGTTAGTTTTAAAAATTCACGATTGGAGAAGAATTTTTATGTCATATTTTCTGAGTTGAAAAACTTAAATTTAATCAGAGAAATAACTTAAAAATTGTTTACATTGTCTCTTAACAAGCAGAGTAAGATAGGACAAAATATATCATTTTTAAATGAAAACACATTAACACTTCAAAAAATCTTTAAATTTCTTTGAGACAGAAATTACTGTTATTAAAATCAACACCTAAAAAACAATAATATTTGATTTAATTTTATAGCATAAAAAACCGATTTAAAAATGAAAAAAAGAGGCTGGGATGCGACCCACACTGATAACTTCCCATCCCGTCTATCGATTTGTCTTGTTTAAAAGTTTGTCTAAATGTATCAATTCTTACCAAATTTGCGTTCTATATTTTTGGAGATTTTACTTTTTTATGAAAAAATGGACTGTTGTATTTTTATGAAAAATTACTGAATATCAAAAACAATATTTTCTGTGAAATAAAATTTTTACCAAGTTTTAGTATTGTTTTTTTTTAAGTTTTTATTTTTTGTAAAAAAAAACTGTCAATCCAACATTTCTCAAAATTTTACCGAATGTTGAAAACAATATTATTTATAAGATAAAATTAGTTTGAAGCCAATATATTTGAGCCGAAATTCAATTTTTACCAACTTTTATTAATTTTTTTTCAGTTTTTAATTTTTTGTAAAAAAACTGTCAATTCGATTTTTCTCAAAATTTTACTGAATTTTGAAAACAATATTTTTTGAAAAATAAAAGTAGTTTAAAGCCAATATCTCAAAGTCTTGAAAAGATATTTGAGTCGAAAATACATTTTGACCAACTTTTATTAATTTTTTCTTAGGTTTTTATTTAATGTAAAAAAACTGTTAATTCGACAAAATTAGTAAGAAGTCATAATCTCAAATTTTTGAAAAGATATTTGAGTCGAAAATCAATTTTTACCAACTTTTGTTAAATTTTTTTTTCGGTTTTTAATTTTTTGTAAAAAAACTGTTAATTCTATTTTTTTCAAAATTTTACTGAATGTTGAAAACAATATTTTTTGAAAAATAAAAGTAGTTTAAAGCCAATATCTCAAAGTCTTGAAAAGATATTTGAGTCGAAAATAAATTTTGACCAACTTCTATTAATTTTTTTTTAGGTTTTTATTTTTTGTAAAAAACTTGTCAATTCGATTTTTCTCAAAATGTTTCCTAATGTTGAAAACAATATTTCTTATAAGTTAAAATTAGTTAGAAGCCCATATCTCAAAGTTTTGAAAAGATATTTGAGTCGAAAATCAATTTTTACCAACTTTATTAAATTTTTTTTTTCGGTTTTTAATTTTTTGTAAAAAAACTGTCAATTCTATTTTTTTTTTCAAAATTTTACTGAATGTTGAAAACAATATTTTTTGAAAGATAAAAGTAGTTTAAAGCAAATATCGCAAAGTATTGAAAAAATATTTGAGTCAAAAATCAATTTTTACAAACTTTTATTCATTTTTTTTTAGTTTTTTATTTTTTGTAAAAAAAACTGTCAATTCGACTTTTCTCAAAATTTTATCAGATGTAAAACATTATTCTTCGTTGCACAAAATTGTTTTGGAGATGAAATCATATTTCAGTGGTAAAATTTTCGAAGTGACAAATTTTTTTTCAGTTTTTTTATTTATAAAAAAAACCGTTAATTGGATTTTTTTCCAAAAATATAATTGTTTTGTATCACGTTACAATATATTATATAAAATTTAATTCAAGTCTCTAGCGTCATTGGTTCATGAGATATTTAGGTTTAACCAAAATGTTCACCTGTTTTTTAAACTGCTATGGTAAAAAAACCACCCACGCAATTTTCTTTAGAGCCCTTTCTGCATCTTTCTGCCTTATTATCTGTATAACAAAATTTATTTGAAGTCGATATCTCTTCTGGTTCTTGAGCTATGGACGTCGAAAAAAACGTCGCGAACGTACGGACGTACGGACGTACGTACACACGCAGGCACAGACATCTTTCTAAAAGTCTTTTATTTCGACTCTAGGGACCTTGAAACGTCGAGAAATGTCAAAATTTTCAATTTGACAAATCGGACCCATTACAATAACTTCCTATGGGAAGTTAAAAAGATGGTAGGATGGGACCCACACTGATTACATTTCATTCGTGCCCGTCTTCCGATATTTCTAAAAGTTCGAAAAAATATTAATAAAAACGTTTTGTATATTATGTTAGTATGTTCTTAGGATAGTGAAGTGGAACCATTTTTAAGAGTTCTTAGATGTTATTGTAGGTGTCTTGTAAAAGAAGTTGTCAATATAATTTTGCTAAAAAATTGAATAAAAGTTAATTAAAAATATTTTTTGCATAATAGATAAAATCAGTTTGACTTTAATAACTTTTCTTGAGCCCTTTTAGTGGAAAACAATTTTTACCAATTTAAGTATCATGTTTTGAAAGTTTTGATTTCTTATAAAAACAAAAATACAATTTTGTGAAGTATTTTTTGTAGATTCTTATTTTTAAAAGAAAAGCAAAGTTGGAATTTTCTAAACAAAATTTATGAATGCTAAAAACAATATTTTTTATAAAATAAAATTAAAATTAGTTTAAAAACAATATCTTTAATTTTTGCCAAGATATTCGAGTCGGAAATCAATTTTTTTTGAATTTTTTTGTAAGAAAACTGTCTTTTCGATTTTTCTAAAAATTTAACCAAATCTTATGAAATTACAACGTAATTTTTTGTACGCATAATATTCAAGTTGAAATATATTTTTTCAGTTTTTTCTGATTTTTGGAGAAAAAAACTTTTTTTTTTAAGTTTTTTTTCGGACTAACAGAAATGTGGTATCATATCACATTTTATAGTATAAAATTTAATTTAAGTCACTAGCTTCAAAAGATATTTGTGGTAAACCAATTTTTTCACTTTATTTTATATTAGCCGTGTTTTTTTGCTATTCCATATATAGTACAGTGAGAAATTGCCAAAAAAACGATCCGCAGTAGTCCGGTTTTTATATTTGAAAGTTAATACAACTGAATATTTGCCAGAATAATTTATCAAAAAATTCAGACCAGAGGTGAAATCGTGTAAGCTGATTTTTGATAGTTGACTATCAAAATTAAGAAAATACGTCTGTGTAATGTGATAGTCGATTTCAAAGTATTAACCAAACAATTTGACATAAAATAAAAACTTCAAGAAGGGGGTTTGTTCGTAGACTACTACATTAACATGTGGTGTTGAAGCGAGCTTGAAACTCGCCTAAATTCTTTATATACCTGAATCGAGTTGAAATGAGCTTGATTCGCCTCTATTTCGGTCGGGGATCGGATCCGAGTCAAAACTTGTGAAGAAAAACCTGTGTGGAGGAGTTGGTTTTACAGATAATGCGTTATGGTCTGTTTATTTGCATGTTTGTATACAAAAAATATAGTTTTGTTTTAATCAAATTAAAACAAAAAAAATTGCAAATGGAGTAGGTAGCGTATTCTTATATGGTGCTGAACTATTCAGTTTTTTATTGTTTAACACGAATCAAACTATCTCACTTGCACTTCATAAGAAACATCGAAACACCATTTGCATTTTAAAAAGTGCTGTCAAACTTAATCATTTTTAAATCTTCTTGTGCGATGGAAACACCAAAAAGATTTATTTAATCTAAACTAAGATAAACCTTTGGTGGAAACATAGCAAAACATAAATATCTTTTCTATTGTTTTCTCTTGCAAAATAAGCCCAGTTAGTCCATTTTCACTAACAAAACTAAATAATATCAACAGTAATAGATTGATTTTTTTTCCCAATGGAAAACACATGATTCCAAATGCACAACTACTCAACAAACACAGCCACCGAGATACAAATGCAATATCAATCGTACCAACATTTGAGAACAAAATCACATAAGATTCATTCGAGACTCGTATAAATGTCAAAAATATTGTTTTTGTTATTCATGTAAAGTCCTACTATACTATTGATAGATTTTCCAACAAAACACAGGTATGATCTTTACGAGAATATTAACTTGTCCCCTCAGAAGTACAACTTAAAATCCTTTTTTTTAATTATTTTTAAATTAAACTAGCATTAAGGATACAAAAATTCCTTAAATTTGTTGTAGACAAAAATTATTTTTTATCAATCAATAACTTGAAAAATGTTAATAAAACGAATTGTTTCTATAATTTAAGAATTTATTTTATAACATAAAAACAGATTTTTAAATAATAAAATGGCTCACTTTGTTTCTGATGGGACGACATATTTTCTAAAAACATTTATTATTGTTCATTAAGAAATCAATCAATGAATTTCTAAATTCTAAAGTAGTAATATTCTAAAAACCAGATGTTTAAAGAATAAATTCAACATGGTTATTACCTACATATGAATATGTACATACATATGTATTTAACGATAATTTATTAATAATTATATTTTTAGATTATAACCATTTAAAGCCACTTGAACACAAATAAAACCTGATTAATACATATTTCCATACGTGTGACTCAATTAGTTGTGAAATTAATTGGAAATTTGTTTGCTAATACCATATTTCATAGCTAAACTATTCTACAACTTTAATGAGAGAATAACTACTTACCAAGTTTTGTTTTTATTTTTCAAGCCTAAATAATTTTTTATGGACGTCTTGAACTTTAAAATAATTTAATTTTGTATATTTTAACTTCTTTTTATATTTTAAGAAAACTTAAAAACAATATTTTCCACCGCAACATTTTAAGAACAAAAAATGATATGATCTTCTGTGCAATTTTAAACACCGAAGAATAACGTTTTTAAAGGCTGGTATAATTTCTAGAAAAAATTCTTTCAAAATTGGTAAACTTTGAATTCCCCTTCGAATATTTTTGTAACAAATAAAAAAAAATTACTTCTTACACAAAATATTGATGTTAACGTTGTATGATATATTTTTTAGATAATTATAATTGACAGTTTTCTTGTAAAATAAAACTACAACAAATACAACTAAAAATTGTTAAATTTATTTTCGAATCGAATATTTTTAGAACAAAAGTAAATGTTGACTTATTTCAAAATTGTATTGACATATATTTTACAGAAATATAAAAAAAATAACCAACATACGAAACTAAATTAGTTCAGAGTTATTTAATCGATAGTTGTTAAAATAATTATTTTAAAAAGCACCAATAGGAAGTTATCATCCTCTTTTAAACCGACAATATTAAGATCAATATATTTCCAGGAGGTAATTGAAATTGCCATAACAATGTTACCCATATTGGAATTGAACAAAAAATTGAGAATTTTATTTTAAAAAAGTTTAATAATTTCGAACGAAACTTTTCATTTTCTCAAAAATGGCTGAAATGATTCTTTTACCTAAAAAAGTTTTGTGAAGATAAAAACGTCATTATGAACATAGGAATTTATTACAATCTTTCCGATTGAAATTTTGACATTTCTCGAAAATTCACGGTCCCTAAAATCTCATTGCATGCTTTTTAAAGAGATGTACGTTCGGGATACATTTTTCCCTCAGCCATTTTTCAAGAAATTTAAAAAATTGTATCTTTAAAATAATAACATCATCATTTATACAACATAAAGGACTTTTAAAAAATTCAGTAGTTACAAAATTTGGTTGGAAGAAATAGAAAAATACAGTTTTTTGTATAATACAGGAAAAAATAGATACAAAATATTTGTCTCTTCGAAAAATCTTATAAAAATAAAATAACATTGCCTCTAGGATAACTTTATCTTACAAAACTAGTGTTTTCGAGATAAAGTAAACCTTTAAGAAAAATCCAATTGACTGCTTTTTTCGTACTAAAAACAAAAACCTAAAAAAAATCTGTTTCTCAAAATTGGTAAACATTGCTTTTCGACTCGAATATCTTCAGAAAAAATGTACATATGTATGTACTTAAAACTTATTTCATACTTAAGAAATTATTGTTATCAACTTTTGGTAAAATAAAAATATAATGCAAAAACTTATCATTTTACAGTTCACCAATGGGAAATTATGGTCACATCTCAAAATGTTTTTTAAGTTATAAGCATCCAATTTAGACCGATATTTGTTTAGAAGGTATTTTAATTATTTGTCAATTTAAAGTACCTCCAGTGTTAACAGAAGTAAAAAACGTGGGTTTTATTTCAGTTTAGACAGATATTTTAAGAACAAATTTAAAAATTGTATGGAAATATGATTTCTTATTAATTTTGACCAGTTTGTTGACTTTTAAATTTCTTAAAAACGCCCCAAGTGATTCTGGTATATTTTACCAGTATGTTGAAGAAGGTATTATTTTTTGTCTTTTTATATCAGGTACATTTTTATGTTCCTTATTAATTTGACCAAAATATTTTTTTTAGAACTGTCATACATTTTATTTAAATAAAAGACTAAATTTGAAAAAAAGAATTATTTAAAATTCGGATTATTATTCTAATTAACAAAAATGAATTACATATATTAAATTGAATTCGTACCTATTTTAAATTAGTAAGCAGCTTTTTCCTTTACTTACTCGTAGTTTCAATATATTCTACAAATAATCTTTTAAAAACTTTTTTTCAATTTTGTTTCTTCGTAAATTCAAAACTGGGATTAAGTTTCGAAATTCTTATTTGTAAGCTGGTGTTGTTCTGCTCTTAAATGTAAGTTAATGTAATTTTTTAAATTATTTTCGAAACAACATCAACAAAAACTTTTTGAAGGATATTTATTAAATAGCAGTATAATAAAAATAAAATGCACGATTGGGTCGCACGAACTTGCTCCTGTATTCAAAGAGTCTGTTTAAAAAAGTACCTATGTATGTTTATAAGATTTAAAAATATACCTGTAAAATAAGTTTGTCTTCAAAGATATAAATGCCATTTGATTTGTCGAAAAAACCTACATTTTTCAATTTTTTTGGGAGGGGGTTACATTTAATACAGTTAAAATAATTAAAAAAAAAACTAATTTAAGATTCAAAATTTTACCTGAAAAATAAGTTTGTTTTCAAAAATTTAAATGCCATTTTATAAATCAAATTTTTTTTTCGAAAAAAATTAGAGCGGTTTTTTTTTAAATTAATTTTTTATACATAAAATTTTTCAATTTTATTCTAAAAATATTTTTGATATGGAGTTATTTAGTGATTATAAATATACGCTCTACATTTGAATTTCGTAAAAAAATGTTGACCCGTTTTTGAGATATAGAATTTTGAAAATAAAAAATTCAATATTTTTTTAAAAATCCAATCAAAAAAAAAATTGCACTTTTGATAATCAAATATTGTTAAGGCAGTATAAGAGCTCGTTCAAAAAAAAATTATTGAAATCGGTTCATAAGTTGCTGAGAAAATTAAAAAAACAAAAAAACGGTTCTATGAGCGGTACCTTTCCTGAGCAATACAAAAATATGTTTTTCTTATTAAAAGAAGCAAAGTTAAAAAAGAAAATTTTAAAGAAAATTAAAAAAATCTATCAGTTCGTTTTTGAGAAAATTCGAATTTTCGTTTTTTGACCAAAAAAATTGTATGGGGGCCACTGTTAGTTTTGATCTTAAAAAAAAATGAAAAAACGCCTAACGCGAATCTGCTCAAAACCTTAACTTCCAAGTTTCAACTCAATCGACCCAATGGTTTAGGCTGTAGGAGCGTGGACAGACAGACAAAACAGACCGGACGGAATCGCGGGACCCACTTTTTTCGACTTCTCTACCATCGTAATATCATGTTTGATTAAAATCTCGAGTTCGAAATTTTGCACGAATGCAAAACTTGCCATATAGTTCCTATATGTCGCAAGTAAAAAGTACATATATACATACGTCCAGTGTACCAAAGTGACATTTCTATTGGCATACAATAATTGAGTCACACAATTTTTGAGAACATTTATTTATCGATTAATTTTCGATACTTAAGAAGATGTTCATTAAAATCAATTCAGTTGTTCTTGAATTATTAGTGGAGAAACTTAAAAGTCTTAAATGTCCGTACCAATTTTGTTTATAAATCCTAAAGACTCCAATTTTGTTTCACTTTAATTTTGCTTGATTGTCACAATTTTGTAATTTAAAAATCGTAGGCAACATATAATAATTAATCATGCACTATGCTCTATTTTCTATCTCAAAAACAGCCGGATATTGGTCATAATCTGTGGAGAGGTGGTGTTATGACTAAATCAAAAATATCTTACAACTTCTGTTGTTCATCAGGAATGCCATTCCTTCATGATGACTCATATAACTTTATTGTGCCCGTCCAGCACACATTGATACAGAGGAAATGCGGTTAGAGATAAAAGTCTTTGGGTATTTTAAATTCTTGGTCAATTTATGCTTCTTTCTTGGTTTTCATATCTTTTACACTAAAATTGATTAATTTTTGATACTTGGAATAAAAAGAAGAGAGTAAATGTTTACTAGTAAATTTAAAATGAGTTATTTTCGAGAAAAAGCTTCAAAGATAAAACTTCGTTCATATTATAATAATATGTTTATTTACCCTAATTAAATAAAAGCAACAAAAAAAAAAAATAATAAAAATATAAAATATTTTAATCAACATTTTCTGCGAATGAGATTAGGTGTTGTTTGCATTCTGTGTACAGTACGGAGCCTACGTACGTACATAATTTTAATCTTTTCTAATTCTCGCTCTCTTCCCACACAACATTTTTATAAAACTTCAACTTCAATAGTATAAATTTCAAACTCATGATCAGAACCATTAAATCTCATTACTAGCTTCAGCAACCGAAACGCAATAGCTCTTTTTTTACGGAGCGTTGCGGCAGTGGCTCGGTGGCAGGTAGAAGCGGTAAGGTGACCTATATTCAATTAGTTTTCAATCACGATAGTCGCACTTAAAATAAAAATAAAATTAAAATTAAAAAAAGCCGGTCAACCCAGCTGACATTAAAAAACAAACCTGCAAAAAAATAATAAAAATATGTTAATTTATTGTTTTGTTTTCTGAAGAGCGTTTTTTTTTTGTTCTCTCTCAAACAAAAGGTGTTATGCAAAGCAGTGGTCGTGTTAACACTCCAGTTCGGAAATATTGGTATTATTCGGTTTTATCAAATTTTCGAAATTGAAAATAATCCGGTTAAGAGCCGCGCCGCCGGCCGTGGCAATAAAATTGCACTTTTTCGAAGGATTTATATGGTCTTAATTAAAATCCAACTATAAAACTGATTTGTCAAGTCAGGTTTTTGAGATATTAATTTTAAAGTTAAAAATATTTAAGATAAGATATAAGGTGCTGAAGTCGTTTTTTCCAATAAAATTTGTGATGGTTTTCCAGATTTATAGTTATTATTTATAGTATTGCCGAAAATTTTCAAAAATTCTTATTAAGTTTATATGCTGAATCATTTATGCTAAAGCGGGTTTTAACAGAAATGGGCAAACAGTTTGAAAATAATTTTTGATTTTGTAACCAATCCGTCGTCTTAACAAGATAATATTGGAAACAGATGTTTTTTAAATTTGAGCAGATTGAGTTAAAATTGAAGCTTGGATTCGAAATCAACACTAAAAATGTATTCTAAAACTTATTTTTCAAAACAATGAAAGCATTAAGTTCAAGGTTTCTCAAAACTTCATAAAGAGTCAAATGAAGACTCATACCTAATGTATGCAAAGTTGTCATACAATTATTTATCGTCAAGAACAATGTTCTGTTTTACATTAGCCTTCAAAACTCCGTTTTCGGTTATCTTTAAAAATTTTAAAGAGGTACATTTTAAAATCTTGATGTAGTAATACAATTATTATAAGTCAAAATTCGAGTTCAGGATAACTTAGTACTTTAAAAAAGTATCCCACAACCAATGTGGGACCGAAAAAAAATTTAATTTTAATGAATTCCTTTGGTCTTATTAAATTTTGGGAAACTGAAAGTAATCCTTTTAAGACCAGTTGATAAGCTGTATGCGATTAGGAGTAGTAAGCCGGAAAAGAAACCTTAATAAAGTTTTAAATATTGATAACTTGGCTAAAAGTCGTTTATTAAATAGGTAAAATCTGCTGATAAGTCAGCTTATAGAAATTACTAATCCAGTCCATAATCTGCCACTCCCACTTTATGTATAAGTTTATTTCCTGGAAATGTTTTTATAATTTCATTGTTCTTAAAAGTAGTTCTCTAAATCAGAACTTTTACGAACATTTGTCAAATAATTTGGTTTCTCGGAAATTTTTCGTAAGATTTGAAAAAGATTTATTACGCCCACTTCCCACTCTGACTATTTGGAAACTATATCTTAATATATCAAGGCAAAATTTATACCAGATATCGTATAGGGTCTTTTTTAACTGCATTAGAAATTTTGGTAGGTGTTGTCTATGATTTGACATTTGAGAATGTCAAACTTTGTTGACATTTCTGTTCAATAAGGTTTGACAAATCAACATGAAGCGTTTAACGCAAGAACTACTCTTTCAAATTGTGGAAATGTATGCTTCAATTAATTGCAAAATCAGTTTGGTGACAAATATATTTCCAGAACTGTTCCTAATAACTGTGCCCCCCTCTTTTGTGCTACTTAACGCCTTACAATTAATTTGTTGGGGCTATTTTAAGTCATTAGTTTATGTCGACATATCAATAAGATTCCATTATTCAAGCTTCCATTGATACCATACAATAAGATATATAGGGTCCGCCATCTAACGTTTTTTTTCAACTAGTGCTTATTTCGTGAATGGTAACACTTAGCTCTTGTCAGATTTGACAAATAATTAGTTTTATCCTTCCGCTGAACTAATATGGTTGTGTATACGCTTGAACAACGCTGGGAACAACGCTTAGAGAAGATTCCGATTTTGCCAAAAAATCATCTTTTTTGAGATGAAGCTCATTTTGATCTTGGCGGGTATGTAAACATGCAAAATTGTCCCATTTGAGGCACAGAAAACCCGCACGCATACATTGAAAAGCCGATAAACCCAAAAAATGTCACTGTTTGGTGCGGATTTTGGTCCAGAGGCATAATTGGGCCATTTTTCTTTGAAAATAAGCAAGGAATAGCCGTTACAGTCAATGACGATCTTTATCGGGCCTGTTGAACGAATTTTTGTTCACAAAAATTGGAGAGGAGAATATTGGCAACATTTGGTTTCAACAGGACGGGGCGCAGCGCTACGTGCCACACAGCCGAAGCTACACTCGAAGTTTTTCGCCATTTTTTAAGTGAATTTTACCACTTTCAATTTGTTGTTTTTTAGTAATGGCATAGTTTTTACTTATCAAGTATCAAAAGATTACATCTTCAAAAGTGACCTCTTGCGGAAACCCCCTTTACGAAGGAATTTTATTGGTACTTAAAAATTAAATTTTCAAGAAATTATACTTGATTCCTACCAAAGCATATGGCGTCCCAGCAGAGGTGCGAATTTTTAAAAACACAGGGAGAGTTGCTCGGTTGACAGCACTGTTCCAATCTTTATTTATTCTATAGCGTCCACCATTTTCATCGCAAAACCTATTTTGGCATTCGTCGTCATGGAGAAGTTCACTGCCTGAACACAATGGTGAAGCTGATGCTTTTGGTGCTGTCAAAGTTGAAAAGTACGAAAACAACACACAGCGCTCCAATTCGAAGTTGAAGGCGAAGCTAAAGTTTAAGTTAGGTGAACTTTTACTATTGACTTCATGCTGCGCAGATTTTTGACATTTGTATGGTTTATATGGATAGTTTAGGGATCAAGTTGTTCAATTCTTGACGCACTTCATTACTATGGACATCCTTTGCTTCAAAATGTGCGTTTTTAATGACAGCTTCTGCTGCCAACGTTTTGTTAAGCTTCAAGCTTTACTCATTGTGCTCTGACGGCCACAGTTAAAAACGGCGTGGGGTTACAATAGTAAAAACGCAGCCATTGTGCAAGACAGTGTTCAAGTGGGTCAGCATAAGTTTATTCGTCGTCTTTAACCCCAAGACCTTGATCTACATATACATAAGATTCAGTTGATACAAGAACTGAAACCAACAGACCAATGCAAGAGAAGAAGGCGAAAATTATTACCAATTTTAAAGATAACATTAGTATCAAAAATACTCCATTTACCAAGATGGGAATCTTTCGTACTTTTCACTCTCCAAAACCCGTTTGTTTACATTGTTGTATTTGTAATTTTGACAATTAGTCCATGAATAGATGTGAAAACCAACAACAAAAAGATGCGGTGGGCTAGCGGCACTTTGCTACGCAACAACAAAATGGAGAGGTGAATAAGTTTAAATGAAGTATGTATTTTTGATTAGTATATTCAAGGATCGCAGAGGTGGACATTTATTCCACATTATTTTTCATCATTAAGTAAAAAACGATGTTTACAATAAATTTTGTGTTCTTGAAATTTCGATGGTTTTTGCTGAGTAATCGCGTTCTGCTTCCAATCTTGGTAGCAGAACCCTGAACCTATTTAGTTGAGTCGCAGTGTAAGATAACTCAACCTAAACCTTTATTAAATAAAAATAGATATTACCTGTTGAGTTAATTCCGTCTTACTCTCATTTTTTATTTTTGTTAATATGAAGGTGTTCTCAGTAATCGGTATACACCGATTCGTATAAGTATTTCAAATTCAATTTAAACTTTTATAATAATACATTTAGTAGAATTGTATCTGAATTTGACTTTTTTTCAACTGATAGCGCAATAAACTGTTATGTGACCTTCAAAACAAAACAAAACAAAAAAGCTTAAATTGTGTCTTATCAACATGACTTCATAACTTAAAGCATATACATATGCCATGCCAGGGCCATCAGACTACCGGCTTTATGAAAAGGTGCGGTATAGAGTCTTGTGTATAAATTATTATTTTTATTTGTCAAAAACAAAAAAAAAAAAAACAAAAACAAAATATAATCCAACTTGTTCAACTTCAGAGATGAGGACCCGTCTCTAAGTTGGCTCACTCACTAAACATGGTTTAGTTTTGATTTGAAGTTCCACCTGGAGCATATTAGACACACGTAATTTTTATATTTTGAAATAAAAATTTCACACTGCGAGTTAAGGTATTTTTGGGTGGTGATTTCATGCCAAATGGTTTACTTAACAAAAAACAAATAATAATAAATGAATTCTTCAAGTTTTGCAAAAAGAGAAAAAAAAAACAACAATCAAATTATTAAATAATAATTTGATGCGTTGATAATTCAAGTTTTTTTTTTGTACCTATAGAAAAAGATACTTCCTTGTTTTATGAAGTTTAAGTGTAGAAAAATAATTACGTTATGCTTCGAGCGGAAATAAATTTTAAAATTTGCAATTGAATATATTTACAAAACATACAAAAACAATACTTTTATTTTTGCCATCATCATAAAGTTGGAAGTGATGCAATTTGTTTGGAATTAATTTATTTGCAAAAGAAGGTTTTTGTGCAAATATTATGATGACGTGATGCTCCCCTTTGTTGTTAATTAAATAATTGAAATATATGAATCGATCACTTTGGTTGTTTTAGTTGCAAAAAAAATAAAATATCTAAAAAAGTTGAACTTTAACTTTGCTGTGAAGGGGTTTATCTTGTTCTTTGTGATTTTATTAAAATTTTTTAATCAAACCAGACGCGTGAAATTAAATCTAAATTAGCTGTGAGTTTATGATTATAATTTGTATTGAATATACAAACACAAGAATAATACAGTAATTAATTAGAATCATTTTGACTAATTTGTGTTAAATTTTTAAATACTCGTAAAAAATTTTGAAAATAATGTGAACGTGAATTAATAATATTTTTTTTTTGCATAAAAAAAATTTATTTTGGAATTTTAAAATACTTTAACGCCTCAAAACTTAAATATTTTTTTGAGGAATTTATTTATTTTGTTGTATCTTCAACTTGAATAAAACATATAGTTTAATTTAAAGCCTCTTGTTTTCAGAAAGATTGAATTATTCCTCTAAAAATGAATTTCGAAACGAAATTTTGTATCTTGAGTTTTTCTTTTTTGAGTAACGAGTAAATTCTTTCACTCCATTGCATTGGAAAGCACCATGCTTCTTCTTTTGAATTTGAGATTAAGTTTCTTAATTTTTTAAATACATTTTCCAAAATATTGATATTATTGATTAGAAATTGACCTAAATGTTACCTGAGTAACCATGGAACAAACTTGAAAATGAATGCAATCTTTTGGGAATGCAATTATTACAAATCATTTATCCAATCCCCAATCCAATCATTTGACCGCAATCAATTGATTGCAATCACTTGAGATTTCATGCATTTTTTACATTCACTTGAAGTATTTCCATTCTTCACTTAAATTTCACTACCTCGTTCACCAATTTTCGGTGTCAGAGATTAAAATCGAAATTACAAAAGTGTGAAGCAAAATTTCACTACAGAATTTAAAAGACTTCAAGTGAATGCAAAGACTTCAAGTAAATGTTGCAATCAATTGATTACAAAGAACTGAAAAGAGAAAAAATGATTGCATTCTTTTCAAGGTCAAATGATTGGTTGTTGCAAAATTTAAAGTCCCAATCTTTAGGTGAATTCAATGAATGCAATCTTTATATTGAAGTCATAAAAGATTGCATTCTTGCACGAGTCAATCTTTAGGTGAATTCAAATTTTTAAAACTTCTTAAAAATTATTTAAAGTATCTTAAAGTTGCTTACAAATTAAAACTAAATATTTAACATTATTTAATTTGTACAACATTGTATTATAAGTACATGCAAATTAGTGAGAAAATATTAATTAGTATCCATAAAATATTTTATTTTCTTTTGCATAATGATGCAGTTTTAAATGGCAATTTATTTGAGGTAATTAAAAATGTAGACATAAAAAATGCATAATACAATTTGTATTGTTTATATAAAACTTAAACAACTTTGAACTTAAAAACAGTTTAATTTGTGTGTCATAAATGATGCGGTTGTTATAACAGTCTTTTGAATTACCAATGTTTTTTAGTATGGTATCAATTTTTGTTTTTTTTCTTCTAATGAATTGTCGTTTATATGATTTTTGCAAAACTGGTATCAAACTTGTATCTTATCTGCAAATATTACTTCATGATGATGATATTTTTTTTTCGTTTTTTAATTTATGGATATTTATTATTTATAAAATACTAGTAATGTGACAAAATCAACTCTAATTTTCTGAGAATCAGTAATTTAATTGTTTAGTTTCTTTGTGTACCATTTTTAAATAATTTAAATTAGAATTTTATGGATTTTTGAATATTTTATATTTTTTGAATAAATTGTTAATTTATCGTGTATATTTTTTTATTTGGACACTATTTTATATAAGTTAGCACTAGTATTTCTTTTAAAAGAGAACTATCAGAAAGCTACACCGATTTATTTAAAATAAAAAAAATCGGACTGTATTTTAACTTACTTCATTAAGGTTTTTGGCAAACTCTCATATCGAGTGTTATTTTTTTTTTTTAATTAAAAAGAAATTGAAATTTAGCAAAAATTTTGTTAAGTATCTCGAATTTTATCCATTCGATTAATCATACTCTACATTTTTCAATGGTTTAAAATTAAATCCAAAATTCCTCAGGGTAGTCGTTTAGGTCCTCTTCTTTTTATTTCAGTTATAAACGATTTATTTTCTGTGGTGAAGCACTCAAAGTGTATCCTCATAAATATATTCGTGATCTCAGATTTGGACACACAATTATGTCTGCCATAAATCCAAAATAAATATGATGCAAAAGAGGTTCTTGAGATTTGCGCTTGGGAGGCTAGGGTGGAATATACGGTCTGCACCCTTATCAACATAAACTTAAATTTATGAGAGCTTCTTATTTATTTCTTTATTGTTAAATTAATGATTGGAAACATTGACTCTGAGAGAAATGTGATTAATAATAATAATGAAAAGAGGCTGCGATGCGACCCACACTGATAACTTCCCATCCCGTCTTTCGATTTGTCTTGCTTAATAAGTTTGTAGGTTTTCGTGTTTTGTTAAAAAAGGAGTCATTTGAATTATTTAAAAAAATGTTTAAATTAACAACAATATTTTGCATATAATGAAATAGTTTGATTTCAAAATCTATTTTTGTTAACGAGATTTTTAGTCGAAACCAATTTTTACCAATTTTAGTAGCAATTCTTAAAAGTTTTTATTTCTTATATAATACATACATATATATACATATTTAAACAAAAATGTCAAAAACTATATTTTTTGGGGATAAAATTAATTTAATTTAATTTAATTTAATCCCCGCTATTGTTCTGAAGAGGTGTTCTTCAACGCTGGCAAAACCACTGCGTAAGCTTTTTCATCTGTCCTACTCCTCTGGTCTCGTTCCGAGCGGATGGAAAACCGCATTTGTCCATCAGCCTATTCCCAAAAAAGGCGAATCTTCCTCACCCTCTAATTATCGACCGATTGCACTCACGTCCCTTCTTTCCAAGGTCATGGAAACGCTGGTAAATTATCAGCTTAAGAAATATCTCGAAGACCGAAAGCTTCTTAATGACCGGCAGTACGGCTTTCGCAGCAATAGGTCCACTAGTGATCTCATGGTTCATCTCACCGAACAGTGGAGCAAATCTTTACATCGCTTTGGAGAAAGTAAGATTATTGCACTTGATATATCTAAAGCATTTGATAGGGTTTGGCATCAGGCTTTCTTATCGAAAATGCGTGCTTTCGGTTTTAACGAATCCCTGCTTCATTGGATTAGTAATTACCTTTCGGATCGTTCAATACAAGTCGTATTGGATGGATTCAAGTCTGAGAACCACAAAATAAATGCTGGTGTGCCCCAGGGCTCTGTTCTATCTCCAACACTCTTTCTCATTTTTATTAATGATCTCCTGTCTGCAACATCTAATCCAATACATTGTTTCGCTGACGATAGTACTCTTAGCTTTTCATATTCGTTTTCAGACTCACATCCCTCTTCTTCGGATGTGGAACTGCAACGACAAAATATGATGAGCTCATTAAATTCCGACCTAAACAGCATTGTTCAATGGGGATTAAAAAACCGCGTGGAATTTAATGCTTCGAAAACGCAATGCTGTCTTGTATCGTTAAAGCGAGATATACCCCCGTTGCCATTATCCATGGATGGCACTTGCATCAATGAGACAGAACACCTCGATATTCTCGGTATGTGTGTCACCAAACACCTCTTGTGGAATGATCACATACGCGATGTCGCCAAAAATGCCGCAAGGTGTTTGGGTTTCCTTAGGCGATGCAAGAAATATTTCACACCTTCTGATTTGGCTGTTATCTACAAGACTTACATACGTCCAAAGCTTGAGTATAACTCCCATCTCTGGGCTGGTACTCCTGCAACTTACTTAAGCCTCTTAGATAGTATTGAACGTAGAGCATTTAAATTGATAGATGATAATATCATCATAAATTCATTAATTCGCTTGAACATCGTCGTAAGGTCTCTTGTCTGACCCTTTTTTACCGTTATTTTAACGGCTTATGTTCTAGTGAAATAGCCAGTTGCATTCTTCCCCTTAAACAGTTCAACCGTAATACTTGCGCTTCTAGGAATGCTCATCAGTATACCCTCGAGCCCAACTTCGGCCGTACTGTCAAATACAGAGATTCGTTCTTTAGCCGTACTACGCGAATGTGGAATGCCTTACCACACTCTGTCTTTCCTAGTCATTCAGGAATTCAAAACCAATGTGCACCGACATCTTCTTTTAAACCCTCTCTCCTCTTCCTAGTGCTCACACTGTGCATCTGCATAATAAGGTTAGTAATATCCCCTTGAGTGTTTGCTTATAAAAAAAAATTAAAAATTTGAAGCCAATATTTTTAACTTTTGAAAAGATGTTTGAGTCGAAAGTAAATTTTTCCAAGTTTTAGTATTGTTTTCTTTTTAGGTTTTTAGGTTGTTTATTTTTTTTTTGTTGAAAACAATATTTCTTATAAGATAAAATTAGTTGGAATTCATTATCTCAAATTTTTGAAAGGATATTAGAGTCGAAAATCAATTTTTACCAACTTTTAGTAATGTTTTTTTTTTAGGTTTTTATTTTTTGTAAGAAAATTGTCAATTCGATTTTTCTCAAAATTTTACCGAATGTTGAAAAAAATATTTCTTATAACATAAAATTGTTTGAAGCCATAATCTTAAATTTTTGAAAAGGAATTTGAGTCGAAAATCAATTTTTACTAACTTCGAGTGATTTTTTTTTTAGGTTTTTATTTTTTTGTAAAAAAAACTGTCAATTAGATTTTTCTCAAAATATTACTGAGTGTTAACAACAATATTTTTTAAAAAATAAAATTAGTTTAAAGCGAATATCTTAAAGTTTTGATAAGATATTTGAGTCGAAAATCAATTTTTACCAACTTTTATTGTTTTTTTTTAGGTTTTTATTTTTTGTAAAAAAACTGTCAATTTGATTTTTCTCAAAATTTTATCGAATGTTGAAAACAATATTACTTATAGGATAAAATTAGTTGTAAGCCCTAATCTTAAATTTTTGAAAAGATATTTGAATCCAAAATCAACTTTTACGAACTTTTAGTAATGTTTTTTTTTTGTTTTTATTTTTTATAAAGAAACTATCAATTGGATTTTTCTCAAAATTTTACCAGATGTCAAAAACGTTATTCTTCGTTGCACAAAATTATTATGGAGACAAAATCATTTTTTGTTCGTAAGATTTTCGAGGTGACAAATATTTTTTTTCAGTTTCGTTACAATATATACAATATAAAATTTAATTCAAGCCTCTAGCGTTATTGGTTCGTGGTTTAACCAAAATTTTCACCTTTTTCTTAAAATTGCTATGGCAAAAAAACCACCCACGCAATTTTTTTGAGAGTCCTTTTCTGCATCTTTCTGTATTATTATCTGTATAACAACATTTATTTGAAGTCGATATCTCTACTGGTTCTTGAGCTATGGACGACGAAAAAATCGTCGCGAACGTACGGACACACGCACACACATACATCTCTCTAAAAATATTTTATTTCGACTCTAGGGACCTTGAAACGTCGATTACAATAACTTCCTATGTGAAGTTAATAAAATGCACGACTGAGTTGCACAAACTTGCTACTGCATTCAAAAACTCTGTTTAAAAATGGTGTTTGCATTTTAAGATTTAAAAATATATCTGCAAAATAAGTTTTTCTTCAAAAATGTAAATGTTATTTTATTTCTAAAAAAAACATTAACATATTAATATTTTTTGGAAATCGTTAGATTAATTAAATCTATAAATTATTTGGTATGTTTGGTATACAATTATTTAGTGCTTATAAAAATACGTTTATCATTTGAATTTCGTTAACAAATATTGACCCGTTTTTAAGATATCGAATTTTGTAAAAAGGAATTTTTATATTTTCTTTTAAATGAAAAAAAAATGTACATTTTTGATGATCAAATATATTTAGACATTAATCGGTTCATAAGTTCCTGAGAAAATTTAAAAACAAAAAAAGAGGCTAGGATGTGACCCACACTGATAACTTCCCATCCCGTCTGTCGATTTGTCTTGCTTAAAAGTTTGTAGGTTTTCGTGTTGTGTTAAAAAAGTTGTCACAATTCTTACCAAATGTGCGTACTATTTTTTGTAGATTTTATTTTTTTTTATTAAAAAACGGACTGTTGAATTTTTATAAAAAATTGTTGAATATCGAAAACAACATCTTCTGTGAGATAAAATAAGTTTGAAACCAATATTTTTAATTTTTGAAAAGCCATTTAAATCGAAAAAAAATGTTCACCAAGTTTTAGTATTGTTTTTCATAAGGTTTTTATCGAATGTTGAAAACAATATTTCTTATAAGATAAAATTAGTTTAAAGCCAATATCTCAAAGTTTTGAAAAGAAAGTCGAAAATCAATTTTTACCAAATTTTGTTAATTTTTGTTTATGTTTTTATTTTTTGGAAGAAAGCTGTCAATTTGATTTTTCCCAAAATTTTACTGAATGTTGACAAAAATATTTTGTATAAGATGAAATTAATTTCAAGCCAATATCTCAAAGTTTTGAAAAGATATTGGAGTCGAAAATCAATTTTTACCAACTTTTGTTAATTTTTTTTTAGGTTTTTATTTTTTGTAAAAAACTTTCAATTGGATTTTTCTCAAAATTTTACCGAATGTTGGAAACAACATTTCTTATAAGTTAAAATTAGTTGAAAGCCATAATCTCAAATTTTTGAAAAGATATTTGAGTCGAAAATCAAATTTTACCAACTTTTGTTAATTTTTTTTAGGTTTTTAATTTTTTGTAAAAAAAACTGTCTATTCGATTTTTTTCTAAATTTTACTGATTGTTAACAACAATATTTTTTTCTAAATAAAATTAGTTTAAAGCGAATATCTTAAAGTTTTGATAAGATATTTGAGTCGAAAATCAATTTTTACCAACTTTTATTATTTTTTTTTAGGTTTTTATTTTTTGTAAAAAAACTGTCAATTCAATTTTTCTCAAAATTTAATCGAATGCTGAAAACAATATTACTTATAGGAAAAAATTAATTGTAAGCCCTAATCTCAAATTTTTGAAAAGATATTTGAATCCAAAATCAATTTTTACCAACTTTGAGTAATGTTTTTTTTAGGTTTTTATTTTTTGTAAGAAAATTGTCAGTTCGATTTTTCTCAAAATTTTACCAGATGTTAAAAACGTTATTCTTCGTTGCACAAAATTGTTTTGGAGATAAAATCATTTTTTGTTTGTACAATTTTTGAGGTGACAAATATTTTTTTTTTTGAGTTTTTTTAATTTATTAAAAAACCGTTAATTGGATTTTTTTTCCAAAAATATATTTTCAATTCGACAAATCGGACCGTTTACAATAACTTCCTATGGGAAGTTAATAACGGTTTTGTTTAGTATATTAAAAGAAGTCAAGTTAAAAGAAAAGTTGAGAGATAATTTCATAAAAATCTATGTCGGCCCTGTTAAGTTTTTATACGTCGCAAGAAAAAATGTGAATTCAGATTCTAACGACCTTGAAACAATATCTTCCAATGTGAATTAAAAAAAAAGTTGCGTACACGCCCGATTGTTGCGTGTTGAATTTTTTATGAGAATGTTTACAATTATGTATCAAATAATGTTCAAAAAGGTCGTTCTGTTTCATTTTCAATACATAAGTAATTTGTATACAATTCCATATTCTTCTTTTTCTCCTTCCAAATCTTCAGGAATGTTTTATTTTTTTTTTCGGAAAAATTTCTTTTTAAATTTAAAAAAAAAATGAACCTAAAAAAAAAAGGAATTGAAATCTCAACGACGATTTTAATTTTTATTTAGAATGAACAAATTAGGATTAAGAGTTTTTAAATAAGTATTAATATTCCAAAATGTAATGAGTTTCACTCAAACTTTTTAAGAAAATGCATAATCGGGCTCCTTCTGCCGCGATTTCTTTAATAAATTGAGCACCTGACAGCTTGTAGTTAATAAAAATGAAGATCTAAACGAAAAATAAGATGTTCTTTTATTCATAACACAAAACTCGAGTAGCATTGGCAACTTTTTACTACATTTTAACGAAAACTTTACAAATGTTATCCTTTTTACGTGCTAAGAATTAAAATTTGAGCTGAAATAGAGGAAGAAATATATTTCTAAGTTTTAAAAATCTTACTTTTTATTTCTCCTTGACAAAATTCTAGCCTTCAAATTCAGTTTAAGGCTTGAACAATCAATAAAAGAAAAATTAAGAACAATTTAAAATAATTTTAAAATTTCTTTCAAGAAATCGGCTGTTAAGTATTTTTGTTAAGTCTATATTAACCTTTAAAATGTTTAAAAGCCCATATTTGTATACATTTTTGTATTTTGGTGAAAGTTTCTTAGGTGAAATTTTTATAAATTTTATTGGATCTTTAAAATCATTTTTATCAGCACACTAAAAAAAAACTGTCGGATATAATAAATAACCACTTAACATCCGACAAACTAAAAACCAGATCCTTATAATATTACACTACTTATCGTATTCTATTCATCTGGAAAAAAATAAAATTCAATTAAATTCAACCCACTATTCGTGTACATTTTTTAAATACAAATCGAAGAAAAGTTAATTTATTTCGAAAAGCAAAATAAACTATCTATCATCTACTTATACGAAAATGACGTAATCTCACAATTAAAATAGCAAAATAAAAAAGGCTTAAAATAAACTCTAATACGGTTTTAATAGTTTTGTAAGCTGTGTTTTAATTTTTACTTTTTATTGTCATGCACTTTATTGCCAAGTTTTTAAAAATCAGGTATAATAAATGACATGAATGTCATTATAAATATATATGTAAATAAATTAGTTGCCGCCAAATGGCGTCCTCAATATTAAAGCTATAACTCCGATAGAAATGAAAATGAATGAAATTCAAGTCTGGTCTGATGATTGTTGAATGGAGGCAGACTAGAACTTTTCGAACTCTCCATGGAGTGCACTATGCGAATTATTATTCATTGCAAAATATACTAAAGTTAAACTTTTATTTTTTTTTTAACGATGACGTAGTCTTGACTAAGTCTTGAATTGATTCCGAGTCAGATTTAGACTGAGTTTGTTTTTCTTCTTCTTCGAAAATATATATTAAGACGACCAGAAAAGGTAAACATCATCATCATCACTATACTATACAGCTCTTGGCCATGTCATGTAGCGAGTGAGTATATTCGCTGGCTGGCTGGTGCGGCGGCGGCGTGGGTCGTCAACGCTCACACCAGACTCTATAATAGCTTACTCTGACTAAGCCCTGGGTATATAATATCGGTGACACCCCCGATATTCCAATGAAATTCTAGCTGGCCTATAGCTGGTCTGGTATCCGATAGATGTTCAAGCTTTAGTCTAACAACGAACTTCGATCGAACGACAACTTAATTTTTAATTTCCTAACACGAAGCTATCATAACTCATTTACTTGATTTTGAATTATAAGAAAACAAAAATAAAACCAACAACTTGTTTTTCTTTTTCACCTTTTAGTGGCAACAATCTGAAGATTTCGGTCGAAAAAAAGAAATACGTTCGCACTTGTATAAATTACGTGAATCGAGACTTCGAGAATTCTATTCAACGGGCGGTCCAGCAGGAGGTGAAATAATGAATCCAGCAACAGATATGCACTTTGGCAAGACCCCTTTGACACCGAGTCATGGGGACTCGCTGGTCGATCAGAGTTTCCAGAGTTTGAAATCGAAGGAAATTCGTGACTCACTGAGTCCAACGCACGAAATAAAGTTTCGCAATAGCGGAGGTGTTGCCGGGGGAGTATTGGTGCCGGACACTACTGGTTGGGATGTGCAGACTTCATCGGAAGTTAGTCCAGATGGGAGGGCGTTCCGAACTGAGTCATTGGCCAAAACAGATGGTAAGAATATTTAACTATTTCTTCAACAATTCTTAAACTAATTTTGTTGATTTTTATCAGGTGTTGAAAAGATACCTGGAGGTCATGCAGAGTTCGCTGGACGAAACGAACAAAAATCAAGTGCTTCCCATCAGGGTGACGACAAGAATTATGTGAAGAAAGCGGCTGAGAGTTCCAAGACACACTTGCAAGAGAAAGTCGTGATTGGGGATGAAAATTCGGGCCGTACTGAAATGAAGAGTAGTTCGGTGACGTCATCGTCTAAAGTAATCTCTTCGTCATCACAACAGGTGTTCTCAAGTGAAGACCCCGGATTTGATATGCAACCCAGACGTTTAACAAACCATCAGGATCAACACTATCAGAACGTGCTCCAAAATGCGAACAACAACAGTTCGAGTACTGTGCACAGTGAGCGTCAGCAATTTTCACGCAACGAACGCAACGAACGACAGGAAACATCGAGCAACACACTCGAAGAAAGCAAGAAGTACGTTGATATGGACAAAGCATCTCCCGAATACCAACAGCATGTCCAGTATTTGATGTCTCAACCAGGTGCCATAGTCTCGAATACAGTCGAGTATCCGAAACCAGGAGTTAAGATGATTACCACTGTGAAGAAGCTGCCCGATGGCACCACAGTAAAGACCAAACGCTATGAGACTGAGGCCTCTGCTGCAGCTGCTGATACAACATCGATTTCTCAGACAATGAAGCAACAGCAAAAAATCTCATCGAACACAACGACATCACAGAAATTAACCGAGAAACGAATTGCAGATTCGGAAGATGTTTTTACACGTTTGTCTAGAACTCGTGATGCTAATGTTCCAGCAAGCCCTCGACATGCTCCAGAAACTCCTTCCCAGGAGGATGTTTATTCTCGTTTACAGCAATCTCGTGATACAAATGAACAAAAGTTTTCCGATTCAATTGATCAGCGATCAACACAGATTCTTCGTGATACCAATCAGCATCCGGGATCTAGGAATGCACCGACCCGTCGTCCCAGTGATCTGGTGGAAAATGTTGAAGTGATCTCCAAAACGAATAAGACAATCAAGAAAGATCTCAACCAAAGCGTTCGCAGCGAAAAGATCACCAGCTCGGATTTTATTCAAAACGAGCGTGATCGTTATGTCCGCGATCATGAGAGTCCAAGCCGTCGTGGGCCAGATGGTTATCCCGAAGTACTTGCCCCCATCACACCCACTCGCCATGGTCGTCCACAGCCTGATGATTACCCAACTAATGGATATAACGCCACTGAAGTCATCAAGCAGTCCTCTTCGTCAAAGTCATCGGCTAAGTTTTCAGAGAGCCGTCGCTTCTCCACTGAAACAGTCGAGAGCTATCATGAAAACGAAAACCAGGACTACAACACTCGGGGATATCCATCGAACAGGCGACCAATCGATGAGCCTAAAGGGCAATCTCCGTCAGGAGGACGTCCTGGTCCGGACTATTCGACTCATGGTTTTCCTTCGGTAAGATCGGACAAGCCAACTCAGCAACATCCATCGGATAAACCAAGGGCTCCAGATGAACACAACACTACAGAAAAGGTGCACATCATTCATACCGATCGCAACGATACAACTCGATCGAATTACACAACAAATGAAACACGTCGTAATGTGACTTCGACCAACGAGGACTACAGTACCCATGGATTTCCTTCGGTCAGAGCTGGAACTCCAACAAGAGACTCACCTAGACGCCCATTAGGCTCTGAACCGAGCCCCGGTGATTCCCCAAGGCGTCCATCAGGTCAAGAGCCTCCAGCTCATCAGGCACGTAGGCCACCAACTGATGGATACTCAACACACGGTTTCCCATCAGTGAAGAATGGAAGCCCAACTGAAGATTCCCCAAGACGTCCATCGGGTGCTGAGCCTACAAGTCAGGGTCGCAGGCCAACCACAGAGGACTTCTCTACCCACGGCTTTCCGTCAGTGAAGCCAGGTCGCAGCACTCCAACACAGTCGGCTCCTCAATATGAGAGTTCTCCACGCGTCGATCGCGAAGACACTGTGTCCGTCACCTCAGACCGCAGCAACAGCATCACATACGAAAAGAAGATTGATGCCGCCCATCAAGCATTTGCGCGATCCCTTCGCTGTGCTTCCCCAGTGGAATCTGTTCGTCGTGATAGTACTTCCGACCGTCACACTCCAAGATCAAGCATCGGTTCGATTCGAAACTCTTACTCTCCATCCAAGCGAGACGGACGCAGTCCATCGCATGACAGCGTCACCAATTCCGAATCAAGTCGCATCAGCTCTGCAACTGTTACAAAGACGCACAGACCAACCGAAGTAAGACGTCTGTCTAGCCCCAAAAGTCCAATTGGAAAATCATCACCTAGCCATGTGTCAAATGAGACAATCGACCTGACTCTAACAAGAAAGATCACAGCCAGGCCTTCACCCGACAAGGCAGCTGGAAAACCAACAACAAGTAAGTAACCAACACATCCCTTTCCCAATCCCAAGAAATCACCAATATGCCTCACTAATGTGCTTCCCTCAGTTAAAGAGGAGCAGCCCGTTATAGTTGAGCCTATCCTGCGCAAGAAAATATTTGGTGCAACCGAAGATTTTCTTGCAAGCGAAGGTGTTATTGAGAAACCGATCAATAAAAACCAATACTATCAGCTTGGTCTATCCGATGCAACACTTCCGTCTAGTCGACTAGCTAGTAAATTGCTTGGTAAGATAATCCCATAGCATGTGCTTAGGTGTGCTTATTGTATTTTTGTAATGAAATGTTTTTGGGTTTTGTTGAATATCATTTTGAGTATTTTTTGGTTTTCGGTGGGGTATTTTTTCGTTAAAAATTCATTTTGTTTTGCGTTTTGCTGCTATATCGCCTAGGTTAAGCTTTAAGGTTAAAACGAACAAACCTTTTACAGGTGCAACTCCCAATACTTCTCGTAGGGCCCACCACAACACCGAAGAAGAATTAGACACACTGATCGATACAGCCACAAAACACACCACCCCACATCCTCAAAAATCACCAGTAACACCAACAACAAGATCTACGAAAAACAAAGAACCCAAGACCGTTCAAGTTCAACCGGAAACCATATACAGTAAGAAGCCCCTAACCGCCAAGCCCGAGGGATACATAACCCTCAGCGAGGCCAGCGAAATCACCGAGAAACACAATCAGACGACAGACAAACATGTATCCTATCCCCATTACATTCCTAGTGCTCCAAAAGGTAGAGTTAGGTTTACTTTAAATCCCCAGTAGTGCGTAGTTATTAATAAAATTTACATTCTTGTTTTTGTTTGATCACCTCATCACTGTGTGTGTCTCATTAATCACTATTCCATTCTCGATCACATATTTTTTCAGCCGACCGATCACCATCAGACAGACCAACAACGAACAATTTATCATCACCAGCACCAACTTCCACAACCACAACCAGCACCACCCCTCACAATGCACCTAAATCCACGAAAGACAATAAAGTCAAATCACCATCCAACACAACCACTCCGAAGCCATTATCTTCTCCATCTAAAGTCGATAACAGTACCACATCTAGATTTACTAAAACTGTCAAAGTTGAAAACGCCATAAATCGTGACACGACAACCAAGACAAGACGACAACCCGATCAAGAACCGGAATCTGAGTTAGATACCGAGCCATTGGCAGAACCTGAAGACCTCGACGAGGGCTATGTTCCAGATAGAAAGGGCAAGAGGAAGCCAAGCTCTCAGCGTCCAACTTCGGATGATGAAGGCTTTGAACCTGATTCTCCGAGGGCTGGATCACCAACAAGTGACTTTGAGTATCGTAGGCCTGAACAAGTTCGGGAGACCTACGACGAGGAAGATTCGATAGTTAAAAAGACAAAGCGCACTGACAAGAAAGTGGTCACAAATGATTTTCTCAATACCGAACGAAATGTGACCAGGACACGAAAAACTCAAGATACACCTTCTCATCCGGTCGATGAAGAACCAAAACGCCCAGCACAAGATGGCCGTAAGCCATCATACTCGGTTGACAAACCAACGGAACCTTATGATGATGAAGAACCAAAACGACCTCAGAGGCGTCCAAAGGAAGATATCACTGATCAAACCCCATTAACGAAAGACCGCAAGCCTTCGCAATTGGTAGATGAACCTAGGAAGACCAAAGGTCCCGAAAATGAACCTGGTTATCCAGACGAAGACAACCGAAGGCCATCTTATGGCAAGGAACCATCTCGTCCGGATGATGAGTCCACTCGTCCATCTGAACCATCGAGGCCTAGAGGAACAAAGCCCCCATTGGAACGTAGTGAGACTTTTGAAGAACGCTGTCGCCAAATTTTAGGCATGAATTCAGAAACAGTTATTGATCAAACGAATAAAACTCAGGAGTTTATCGAAACTGAACGAACAACAGTTGATTCGAAACACAAGCCTTCTGATCGTTCTCCAAGTCCCAAGAAAAGGCAACCTAGTGACACTGTAAGCATTGAAGATTGTGAAGACGATGATGATGATCAGTCCTATCCTAGCAAGACAACAAAGACTACAACAACTGTCAAAACCACTCGGGAATATCCCCGCGACAGGTCTCCAAACAAGAAAGAACCAACATCTAGACCAAAAGAAGATAATACTGGTGATCGTCCACGTGATCGATCTCCACTGGGTAAACTTCCAAAAGGACCTAAAACAAATGAATATGACGAAACAACTACAACAGTGACAACAACGAAGATCACTGATGATCGTTCGCCGTCCCCAAACCGAAAATCTCCAAAAGAAGGCAAGCCAACTTATGAAGACAATATCCGTCCAAGAGGTCGTTCTCCAACTGCAAAGGTTGATGAAACTACAACTTCCCGAAAGACTAACAAAGTGGTAGATGAAATTGACGAAAAAACAACTCGTTCAAAACCTGGCTCTAGGCCAAGAGATCAATCTCCTCAAGAAACTCGACCAGGTGATAAGTCTCCTGGATTTGGACGTTCACCAAGTCCGAAGAAAAAGCAACCCAGCGATACTGTTAGCATTGAAGATTGTGATGATGATTCAGACACTCCCAGTAAATACACCACTAGCAAGACAAAAACAACTACAACAACTGTCAAAACTACCCGTGATGAACCTAGAGATAAGTCACCATCACCTGAAAGAAGGCCAAACCGAAAGTCTCCCAAAGAGGTGCGACCAAGTGAAACAGATGATGATTACCATCCGAGGGATCGTTCTCCATCAGAAAAACCAGAAAGAGTCAATGAAACCACAAGTATCCACAAGACCACTGAGATTGTTGATGAAATTGACCGGGAAACAACACGTTCCGGACCTGGCTCTCGTCCAAGAGATCAGTCTCCACAAGAAAGGCGACCAAGAGGGGAATCTCCCACAAATGATCGCTTACCAAAAGATCGATCTCCTTCTGAAACAAGAACTTTTATCACTACTAGAGAAACGACTTTTGATGTAGATACTACAACTCGTGGAAAGTCTCCAATGAAGCAGCCAACACGTGAAGAAAGTCCTTCTCAAAGGTCTCCTCGGGATAAATCTCCTTCGAAAAAGCCAACTGGTGACTACCCACGTGATAGATCCCCAACCGGAAAGCCAGTTCGTGAAACGAGTACAACTGGTGAGACTCCTCGTGGAAAGTCTCCTTTGAAAAAGCCAATCCGTGGTTCAACTCCAACTGAAGAGTATCCACGCGATAGATCTCCAACCAGAAAGCCAGTTACTGATGAAACCGTCATAATCTCTACTACCACAACTCATTCTAATGTTACAGACGGTGTTATCGAAGATCGCTATCCTTCATACACCCCAAAAAGCTATCCCCGTGATCGTTCGCCAATTGATAAGCAGAAGCCTCAGCCTCATCACATAACAGAAGAAGAGGATGTAACAATTCAAACTTCCAAGAAAACAAAGAAAATTTCGACGGAAGAGATTCATGATGATGTCTTTGAGGTGAAACGTCCTCGAGAACGGCAGCCAGATACACGTGATGGCTCATACATATCTATCCCAAGAGACCAATCACCCACTGAGCCATCAAGTCGGCCAAGGACAAATGAAACACCTCAGGATAGATCGCCTGAGAAGCCAACAACAAAGGAAACCAACGAGACTGTAACCAAGAAAACTACTAAGAAAACGAGTGACACAACAGTCCAAAGTGAATTTCCTGATAAGTCTCCAGTCTCACGACCAAAGGACTCGCCTCGAGATCGATCTCCAAACAAGAAACCAACAACTGAGGAAACTGAAGAATATAGAACAACGACTACGACTCGTCGAGATACTACAATTGATAAAAAATTACCGCAACGTACACATCCCAATGATTATCCCAATGACCTTTATCCAGTTGATGATCTTACTCGACCAAGAACAAAGGGCGTCAGCGAAACTCATAGGGTAGACAAGAAAACAGTCATAAATGAGTTCTTGGACACAGAGAGGGGAGTCGTCGAAAGACCACAACGTCCTAAGGACAATAAACCTTTTGATAACAGATCCCCTGACCGGTTAACTTCTTCTCATCCCGTCACAAAGGAATCTCCAACTTCCAAACCTAAAGGTCCAATGAGAACAAGCATTGACGAGTCAACGACCATAAAATCTACAAAAACCACAAAGGATACAAGAATTGAAAACGAAGTTGAAGAAGTCTTCCCAACAACTCGTCCTCGTGATCGGTCTCCAACTGAAAAACCACTTAGGAGCCCGAAAATTGTTACCACTGAGACAACAACAGAATATGGCATCCGAAGTCGACCACGAAGTCGTTCACCATCTGAAGAACCTGAAAAACCATCAGATACTGAAGAAATCGATGAAACTTATGTTCAAAAGACATCGAAAAAAACGGAGAAGAAAACTATTACTTCGGATTTGGACGTTGATGTTGTAAAACCAAGTCGTCGACCAAGACCAACAGGAACTGAGGATCAACCAAGGGAAAAGTCTCCTCAAAAATCCAAACCTAGTGATCGTTCTCCATCTCCTCGTTCGAAGTATCCAAAAGACCAAGGGCCAAGACCAGTCGATAATCGCCCTCAAAGCAAATCTCCAGTTGGAAAACAGCCCCGTCAGAGCTCACCCGCAGAAAAATCACGAATCTATAAATCCACTGACGAAGAAACAAATGTGGTGAAAAAGTCAAAAACTACAAAAGTAACTACAACATCAACAGATGTAGAAGACGTTGAATTTGAAAACCGTCCTCGTGGAAGATCACCCTCTGAAAAACCAAGGCCTACAGGTACTAATCAGTCGCCAAGGGATCAACCCCGTAGGTCATCACCAACAAAAGTACCACGAGATCGCGAACCAGTCGATACAGATTACGAAGAAGTTGTAAAAAGAACAAACAAGACGACAAGAAATGAAACAACTTTGGAAGAAAGAATTGATCGATCACCCATCAGGAACTATCCTGAGGACAAACCAAGAGAAAAATCTCCCTTATCAAAGAATAGAGGACCAAGACCAATTGAAGAAACCGAAGATCGTTTTCCAAAGAGCCCACGAGGTACTTCTCCATCAGAAAAGCCAACATCAAGAGATTATCCTCGTGACAGGTCTCCTACTGGTAAACCAGGGTCAAGAGACTATCCTCGTGACAGGTCTCCAAGCGATAAGCCCAAAAAACCTAGCACGACTGAAAGAACTACCACTGAGTCGACAACAACAGCTGAGCGTTTGTCAAAAAGCCCAAGAGGAACTTCTCCCACAGGCAAACCAATCCCTAGAGACTATCCTCGTGATAGGTCTCCAACTGATAAGTCTAGAAAACCAGGATTATTTGACGAAACTGTTATTGTTGAAACAACTTCTGAGTCTACAACAACTAAAGACCGCTTTTCGAAGAGTCCCAGGCATAGTTCTCCATCAGAGAAACCTGGTCCAAGAGATTATCCTCGTGATAGATCTCCAACAGAAAAACCAAGAAAATCAGTGCCAAATCAAGAAACAAGTCCAACTAGAAAACCAGTAGGTCAACAGCCAAGACCAGTCGGAGAGACGGTTGTTCAGAGAACAGTAAAGACAACAACTGTTGAAGACCGTACAACAAAATCTCCTCGTGGATCATCGCCAACTAAGACATCTCCTCGGGAGAGATCACCAACTCAGAAACAACCTACAAAAGATAGTCCCCGTAGAACATCACCCTCAGAGAAGCCCAGTAGACGTCAACCAGTTGTAAGCGAGGTTGAAAAAACTGTTCGAAAGACCACCTCGAAATTCAATAAAGATAAAATAATTTCGGAAAAGATAATAGTTCAAGATCATCCTCGAAGGAAATCACCATCGGAAAAGCCACGAAGGCGCCCAACAAGCGACGATGAAACCGACGAAGATGATGAAACCACTGAAACAGTTATTGCTGTGTATACTATTGATGGTGAGACAGTAAAGAATCATCCCCGTGATTTGTCTCCATCGGGTAGACCTAAACAACCAAGGGAGTACTCTCCCAAGAGACCTCAAACAAATGGAGATTCTCATCGTCCAACTGATGAAGAAACTGAGGAAACTTTTGTCTCAACTAAAACAAGGCTTACAAAGGAAAGCAAAACCTTCGATATTGAAGACGAAGATCATTCACCTAGAAAAACATATCCGGGAGAAAAGCCAAAAATCACACGTGATCAGCCCCGCGAAACTTCTCCTTCAGGAAAGCCCAGAACACGTCAACCAACTGACGAAAGCATCGATATTACGGTTGTGAAGAAAACGAGTAGAACACAAAAAGGTGAAACAACTGTCGAAGAAACTAATTATCGGTCCCCTAAAGATCACCCTCGTGATAGATCTCCCTCGGGAAAACCATCTTCGGTAAGATCTTATCCCCGTGATTCATCGCCCAAAAAGCCAATCGATGAAGACATAGATGATGAGACTATTGTTGTAAAATCATATAGAAAAATACCTTTCGATGATGACAAGTCTCCACTGCAAAAACCTAATGGCCCCCAAACTACTGAAGAAACTGTTCTTTACACAACAAAGATTACATCACAAATTGAAGATTATCCTCGGGATAGATCTCCGTCTGCCAAGCCTGGTACAAGATCCTATCCACGGGATAGATCTCCAACTGAAAAGCCTGGTACAAAGGCTTACCCTGGTGACAAGTCTCCATCAGAGAAGTCAACTCGACCAAGACCAAGCAAACTAGAAGAAACAACCAATAGAAGTACGACAGTGCAAAGAAAGGTTCAAGAAACTGATTTCGAAAAGCGATATCCTAAAGGTCGTCCAGGAGACCAGTCGCCAAGTGAGAAACCATCGACTCTGCGACGCCCAAGTAAACTTTCTACCACCACAACCACAACGACTACTACTCGCAATCGATCGACCCTAGATGAGCAAGATATAAATAGGACTCAACGTCCTAGAACTCAACCATCTACACGGGATAAGATCCCAACCAAAACCACACCACTATCTTCCCCAAGATCTCAACCGACAACAGAGAGGCGAGTACCAGCTGATTTGCCATCACCAGTTCGTAAACCGAAATCAACTTTTGGTGTAACAACTAAAACAACAACAGTAACTTCACGTTTAACTGGACCAACTCGTCCGAAACCAACAACAGAATCACCCAAGAAGCCATCAAAACTCCCTGTCGAATCGAGACCAAGTTCAAGGCCAACTGAGAGGAAACATTCGCCAAGCATCTCACCAGACTCGAGCCCTTCACGTCCGGGCAGCGATGTTGAAGTTGACTCTCCGTATCGTTCTCCAAACATGAGTCCATCCAGAAAGTCACCAAGTCCAACGAGGTCCGTAAAACTAGAAGACATCACAGAGACCGTTAGTACTACACGGAAGACAACAGTGTCCATTGCCAAGTCAAAGCCAAAGGTAACACACGTTACGACGGCTAAATTCCAAGTTACCCCTCCAACTTCACCAACCAAGGTGACTAGTTCACCAGAAAAGTTTTCACCATCGTCCAAGAAGCCATCATCAAAAGTTCCGACATCAAAGTCAAATGGAAGCAAGTTTACGAGTGACACGACCACAACTAAAAAGGTGACCAGCAAGGTTTACAAAGAGGTTCCCGTTCCGACGGACTCTGAAAGAGACTCTGAGGTCCCTACAGACGCTGAAGAGGTTGATACTTCCTTCCCACAAAAGCCTTCTTCAAGAAAACTTCCGGTCACTGAAAGGAAAGAGTCTGCGCCGGTTCATCGTGTAACAAAAGTGAACAAGGATGTCCAAATGTCGAGGTCAACAAGCGAGAACATTATAAAGACTCCAATCAATAGACGTCCTGTAAGAAATGAACCTCTAGAGACTCAACGTGAATCTCCCAGGCCCATTAATGGCGATCGGTCTTCACCTAAAACTGAACGACGCCCTAGCAAGCATCTGAGTACCAAGACTATCAATTTGACCACTTTTGACAAGGTCATCAATAGTGAAGATATGGAAAATGTTGTAATCGATATTCAGCACGCCAAAAGCTCTAGGGAACCATCACCAAACAAAATCGTTCCAACTCCAGTTTCTGTCGATATCTACACAGGCAAACCACGCTATCCTGATGTTGTTCAGGAACCAGAGGATGAGCCAAAGAGGAAGCCAAATGTGAAAAACATTCCAATATTTGAAGAAGAGACAAATGATTTTGTTGGATGTCAGATCACAGAGGTCAATGAAGAAACAAACGAGAATACGGTCAGAGCTCGTACAACAAAGTTTATCGAAAAAGAGTCAATTCCCAGAAGACAAACTCCAAAAATTATCACTGGGGATAATGTTGATAGTGAATGCCTCCTAAGTGTCCACGACAAGGTTTCTAAATTCATAAGCACTGCTGAAGAAGTGAGCAAGCCAAAGACATCGGCTCCATTCCGCAGAGATATTCCTGAAAAAGATATGCCTGAAGACGACGATGAGTGTCTTTTAACGGTCGATGAAAAGGTCAGTAAGTTCTTGAAAACTGCCGACAGTGTTACTAAGGAGGTTATAACTTCGAAGCCCCGACGAGTGGAGAGGCCAAGTATTGAGGACTTAGATGAAGACCTCAAAACCGACGAGTGTGTCTTGAGTGTTTCGGAAAAAGTAAATAAGTTCACAACAAAGGCCGAAAAACTGGCTCCGTCCGCTCCACAAAGGTCACCTGAGCTCGTAGCACGTATTGAGAGACAAATATCGAGACCAAGTGATGTCGAAGAGTCCGAGAGCCCTGAAGATAGTCCTGTTTCGGTTAGAAAGTTCAAGCCAACTTCACCTCTAACCGAGAGAACTGAAAAGAAATATACTGAACGACAAATCGATATTCTTTCGAGACCATCCGTTTGGGAAAAGAAACCAAAACCTGACGTGAAGCTCGATGATATCATTGGCTTTACCACGGAAGAAGAACCAAGAAGGGAAGGCTCGCCCAAAACCTATCCCGAAGATGAAAAGTCAAAACCAGTTAAGTCAATTGATTCAGTGTCCAAGAGGAAGGAACTGTTTGAGAACAAAGTTTCTACCAACAAGACTACAACCACAACAATAAAGCAGAGCTCTCCTGAGAAACGTCCCAGAAGGCCAGCAAAGTCACCTTCGGAAAGACATCCATCCGATGATTCGGATTCTAGATATCCAAACGAATTCATTCCTCAATATGTTGATGGATACGCCCACCAGGAACCAGATGATGATGTTCATAAAGATGTCTATGGCTCATCAAAGACTCGTAACATCTACGAAGTTTCACATCAAGAAACTGTTCAACGATCAACGGAACGTTCTCCCACACGCAAATCAAGTCATCCCGAGAACCGACCAACTACACAGTATACCACCAAATCTCCTCGACAACCCGAAGACAAAACACCATCACGTAGGTATTCAGAAGATCACTCACCCAGGTATCCAACTAGAGATCAGCCATTGTCTGATCGCTACACGGAAACACGTGAATCGTCAGATCACACAACTCGTAGAAGATCATCCACACAAGAATACCCAGAACGTAGAACTCCATACAATGGTTCACCTTCCCCACGTAGAAACCAACAACCTGTTGAAGAGCCTGAAGATTATACCTTCAGCTCTAGGCGGGATGAAAATACCACACACCACACAACACGAACTGCTCCACGCAGTCCAAAAGACAGTCCCTTAAATGAAACCTCTTTTCTAGATGACGATGAACGAGACCTCTCACCGGCTCGATCAACAAGCACGGTCTCGTCCCACAAACAAGTTACCACCCATAGATCAACATCGAAGCGAGTAACTGAAGACATCTCATCAAGGCGTCCTCGACGTCCGTCTGGTAATGAACCATCCACCCCAACACCAAGCGGAAGAACACCCCGAGGCAGAGCAGTTCCAGAAACTGTTGCCGCACGTCGTAACATTTTCGAGAAATCTCCCGGAGATATTTCCCCAATGCCTACTAATAGAAGACCATCATACATGGAGCCAACTAAGAGTTCTCTTGAACACCGTAAAGACTCCCTGGAGATAACAAAGACAAACTACTCCCGTAAGTCTTCCGTCGATGAAGAACCCTACGAGCCAAGCCCAAGGACTTCGGTTAAATTCGGTGTTGGATTGAAGCATAAAGAAGAACCAAAACCCAAACGGAAACTAAGTTCTTCGGATATTCCAAATATCGAAGATGTTTACGAGCTTGATCTTCTCGAAGAGATGTTGAATATTGTCACTTTGTACGAACAAAGGAGGCGTATTCGTGCTCAGATTCGAGTGGTGAAGAAGTTACTTGAAACCAAGACAAGAGAAGAAGTTTCAAGAATGACGAAGATCAGCACAATCAGAAAGACCTCATCGTCTTCTGTAAGGGAAAGTCCACTTCCAACTCCGAAGAGAGAAACTCCAGTGCGATCAGAAAAATACCATCCACTGACAGATGATGAAATTGACTCGGAATCAATAATTGAATCTCGCCATATTGAAGAACACGAAGAAATCATACGTGAACGTAGCATTAGTCCCAAGACTAAAACCAGCCGCATTGTAACGAAGGTAACTGAAGTTCGAAAGATTGGCGAACCAACAACACAGACCACAACAACGACTACAACCAATAAACGAACACCTCTGAAGAAAGACGAACCCAAAGATTCGAAACCCATCTGGGCCACTAAGAATATTCTTAAAAAACCATCGGATAACGAGAAAGTCACTAGAGCTTTATCGGCTAAGAAAACCACTTCGACTTCATCGTCTTCCATGTCTAGAACTCAACAGACTCATCGCCAACGTGTTGCTACTGATGATGATTGTGTTACATCGAGTTACGGAATCGGACCAACAGATGAAGATGGCAGACCATTGTTTGGTATTCGGGCTCTTAAGAAGAAGACAACAACCAACACTAATAACACTGTTCAGCCCAGTGAAACCACAAAAGGTAAGAAAATAGTTCAATTTAATGACATTTAATAACATGTATAACGGTTATTTTTCTAGTCACCGGAACAGTTATAACGGAGAAATATTACTCAGAAAATGGCGCCGAACCAGTTGGTGAACGAAAAGTGACCGTATATTCGACAAATCCTGAAGATTTGGTAGACATGGAAACACAATACGATCGTCGTGACAGTGAAACTGTAAAACGTGAGAAACTTTCAAAAGACGGTTTGACAACAGTGACAAAGGTTCAGAAAATTGGAAAGTATAAGGTGAGTTTGAAATAAGTGTATAGGTTTTTGACATTCAAATATATGACAGTTGACTTAATTTGATCACAATTTGTATTTGCTTTCAGCCTGGTGAGATTCCCTCTTTGACAGATGATGCTGAATTTACAAAAGCCACCTCGAAAATGGTTCGTCGTGGATCAGTCAAAGAAATGAGTGAAAAATTTATTCGCAAGGAATCATCATCGTCTGTGACAGAAAAATCTAGTGGTTATCCAAAAGCTGGTCTAATCTTACGCACACGAACAAATTCCGGAGCTACCGCTGATGCAGCCGATCAATATGAAGTTCGTGCTAAATCAACTGAATTTGATTATGATTCAGAAGATGATGTTGAAATCCGTTCGTCAAGGAAACACTCGAAAGTTGTGACCGAGAGTGAAGATGAAACATCAGAAGTACGACGAAAGATCAATACAAGATCATTTTTGAATAGTGGTGGTTCAAAAGTCACTGGAGTCGATGATGTACTTGATAGAATGAGAAACGCCGATAACGGTAAGAATTTAATTTTAATTTTTTTCTGTTTGAACAAATGGCGTTGACGTTTAAAAAATGTACATATATTTGTAGTTGTTGTGGATGGTGATACAATGGAAGATCGTGAAGCAAGATCATTGTTAAATAAATTTCTTGGAGCAAGTGTACTAATGTCAGGAATGGAATCAATGATCCCACAAATGGAACTTAGGAAGTCGACAGCAGGTGCTGATAATAAACAAGAGGTAAGTGAAATATTAAGTCGTGTATATAAATGCAAACAAATTTGAATCAAGGCTGAAGATTTTGATAACTATCATAACATATAACCAGTGTAAACGGAACCTTAAGTTCGTAAAAAAATGACTTTATATAATCGAACTGTAGCCTTTGAATATAAAACCTATATCACTGTCAACGGAAGACTCTACGGGTGGCATCTAGTGGCTACTGCGAAATAAACTTGTGCAGACTTTTTTGACTTAAATTTTGTGAGTAAAACATCCAACGCCATATTGCGGCTACGGAAAACGAACAAAAATTGCTTCATGATAATACTACACTAATATAAAAGGGTTAAACTTTAGTTGAAACCGCCAGTGAGTGTATTAAAACATGCAGTTTAGGCAAAACTCTTGCATCAACATCTGTCATTTTTCTAACGAACGCGTTTTCTGTTATCTCCATTTTCACCAATTCGGTTTTGTTGACTGGAGAGTAAAGAAAAGAAAGAAATACATGTTTTTCTTTTTAAGCTCAGAGCAGAGAACTGAGCTGTCAAAGAAGATCTTTGTTTCTTTTTAGCTATAGCGTGCTCTATGACCCCTGAATAAAATGACCGAGTTAATTGAGTACAAATCTGACCAGCTATTTACAAATTAGATAAAAAATTCCAAAACTTTTGACAGATCAGTTCTAAAGTTTGTTTCATAAATAAATCATATAGCTCTGATTACACTTCGTTTAGAAATGTACTTGACGTTCAAGGCTCTACTCAGGGCTTAAAAAGCCTAAATATTTAGCGAAAATACAAAAGATTTAAGAACTCTGCATTATCGACACAAATATCTTTGACAAACAAATATTTTTTGACAGTTGTTAAAATGTATTTTTGATGCACTTTAAGTTTCTGAAGACAAACATATTTATATCAATCTAGACAGAACTTATTATTATAATTATTTATTCAAACGATTAGGTTCGATTAGTTTTAATACTAAAAGTATGTCAAATTGATGTTGTTATTCGTACGTCACTTCTTATAGAGATACATAAATAATGATACATGAAGCGTTTAAACAAATATTTAAACTGTAAACTAGTTTTTAACATATTATATCGACATTACTCTTTTCCGCTGCAGTTCTTAAGTAATTAGTTCAACTAGATAAAAAGTATAAATTATTACCCTCCTTTTTTTTCTTCAGAATTAATCGTCTAGAAAATAAGATTCATAAACTACCTACACTTAAAGCGTTAAGGTATGCATACATTTAGTTAATATTTTCGCTGCTTTCAAGAATTTAAATGTAAAAATAAAATTCAAAAAAATAGTGACATTTCAAAAAATATTAAACGCTCCAAATAACCTCCTGTCATTTTTTCACAAACAAGATCAATAGCTCAAAAGAGTTACTCTTTCCAGCCTACAACCTCAATTGCCAAAACTTCAAAAGGTCAATGTCCTCTAAAAATAAACACAATCTTATCCTGATCATTACAAAAATAAAACAAATTCTTTTTCTTGCTACAAAATGTCTTTTTGTTCTGTATTAAAAAAAGAATTAATTGAAGCATTTTATCCTAAATGAATCAAATACAATGCCACACTGACCTCTAAAAATATCCACACCATGTCTGCACTTGCATATTTGTGCCTATCCTATCCAGAGAATAGATTCACCACGAGCGAGACGCGATCCAAAAACCTCGCCTGTCAGCAGTAATAGCAGCAGCAAGACAAAAGTGTGCTTTCCAAAAATAGTTTTTCTATCGCACTAAATAGTACATACTATGAACAAATTGTTTTAATAGTTCGACGATCCCCCAAAAAAGGAAAACGTTAACAAAAAGTTTCTACATATACTAAATGAGAGAATCCGCCATATTGCGGTCCACCCTTGACCATAATGTACGTACACTTAAAAAATTCAAATTCAAATGCACGCAACTCGACTTAAGAGAATAATTTATTCACTATAAGAAAGTATCAACTGGGATACAATAAAAACAAATGCTAAATGAAAAGAACACCAAGCCAAGAGAACCAATTATCAGGTGTATGGATCCATGCGCATTGTGCATTCGACCAAACTCAGAGACGGATTTGATACTTTTCGAGGCGTAGAAGGCAAGCGAACCTATCTTTGGTTTTGTCTTTTAAAAAATTTGTATGAAAAAAAACTAGGCCAGTTCATCAAAAGCTTTGACAGAACGTTGTCATATTTCAATTTCTTCAGTGCATTCTGTCAAAATAATTGTGGTATTTTGAAACTTTAAAAAAAATGTAATATGTATATGTATATTCTTTTATAAACGTCAAACTAATGTTGGAGAATCCTGAGTACATTTTATTGCGAACTTTTGTGACGTATTCCGTAATGTCAAATTGTATGTAGGTATAATTATTGTTGATTCAACCAAAGGGGTGCTTAGATTGTTACGCGCCTCCTTAAATGTCATCAAACCATTGTAAAGTTATTAAAATTTGTCAAATGTCATTTGTACTTTGGTATTTTTGAAACATTAAAAAGCGTCAAAAATGTAAATGGTTTAGTAGGAATGTTTGATTGATGATGACAATTTTTCCGACTCGAAGTACGTTCCTCGTTTATAAACTTCAAAACAATATTGGAAAATCGTCAGTATAACAAAAAATAATGTTCTGATTTTTTACACCAAAAACAAGAAATTTGATTATATTTCTGAAAATAGAGACATTTTTGGAAAAATATAAACTGGACGAATTAATTAAATAGAGACTGTTCATTCATGTGTCTAACATCTTCTAAGATTTCTTCAAAAATATTTTGATATTTGTTGTAAAGAACAAATTTAAAAACGTCAAAACATTATTGGTGAATAGCCAATGCATTTGTCGATGTGATATTTCATTTGACGTTTTCCAAAATTTTTTCATTATTCACTTTTCGTTGACAGATTCGTAAAAATCTATTTAAATAGATGCATGTGCTGAAGTTATTAACTTTCTTCATAAATGTCATAATTTTTGTCAATAAAAGCAACATTTTATTTCCACTTTGACAAAAAATCGTCCAAAACCAAAAGTACATTTTTTCTTTACATTTTCAATTTGGTTGATGATGAGAACTCGTTCCTCTCTTTAAACGTTAAATCAGTTTAAAAATCTTCAAAATATTTTTGAATACAATTTTGTGACACTGCTTTCTGTCACTTTTCGTTGACATATTAGTCGTAATTTTTGTAAATGAGGGCAAAACGTCAATTTTACTCTGACATTTCCAAAGCTAACAACGCAAAAAAAAACTCAATAACCATGAGTAATTATTTATGTCAAAATATTTGGCTGATGATGACAATTCTTCTGTATGTATGTATATCCTCTCCAAGTATGTATATCCTCTCTATAAACGTCAAATTAGTTAGAGAATCTTGAATATGTTTTTGTGTGAAATTTGTTGACATTTTCAGATGTGCTTTCTGTCACTTTTCGTTGAAAGATAAGTCAAATTCTATTTGTAGTATGTTCACAAATTTCATAATTTTTCTAAATGAGGGCAAAATGTCATTTGTACTCTGACATTTTTAAAGTAAACAACGCAAAAGGTGCTATCTGCGTCTTGACAGATTAGTAAAATTCGTCGATTCCCACAAGGTGGCGCTTAACATGTTCACAAATGTCAAACTATGTATAAGTTTTGGTGATGAAGGCATATGACATTTCTACTTTCACAAAACCTACAATAAAAGTTGCAAAAAAGATGTCTGAATGAGAAGCTAAATGTCATTTCCTTGTTATTTGACATTTTCGAAATAAGCAAAACAGTAAAATGTCTAAGAACCATGAATATTTTTTTTCATAAAAATGTTTCGTTGATATGACAACGTTTTAGAGCCCCCACAAGAAAAATCCCTTAGGAACTTTCGAGTTTTAACTTTAAATAGTCCGTTTCTGGCCAAAACTACATTGTGGGCATAATTTAAAAAAAAAAAAAACAATCCAAATGAGATACGAATAAGCTTATATTTTATCTAAATCATGTAGGTACCTAGTAGTTCGGAACGCTGCTGCTCGTCAAAGTATAGAAAAATTCGTTTTGCAAAATTTCAGTACAGCATAGACCACGGCCAAATTAACATCTTGAAGATATACTATTAGTGTTTTTTATTTTTCAGTAATTTGTAATTTTAAATAACGGATTAAGAATTTTGATTTTTTAAAATTTTTTATATTTTTAAATAAATCTAAAAATAGTGCGAGAAAGTGGAAATAAAAATAAAAAAACGAGTTTAATTATTATTATTTTCAATTATTATAAGAAAAATAATAAGTTTATTAAAATATTATTTAAACAAAAAATATAAAACTGTTCATAAACTTGTGTTCCGTGTGCATAAGTGTTACGAAATAGAATTTTTCAAATATTTATAATTTTTGAAAAAAGCTTATTTATACAGTTTAAAAAAATATATATATTTTTTATAAAAAGTTAATAATTAACAAACTTGATTCTCTACCGCCGCATACCGTTATTCGTGAAAAAGTAAAGAATTACCTTATGCTGTACTCATCTATCCCATAAATACCACCGAGGATACATAGTTTTCAAAACTTTCTTTATTTTTTTGAAATTTTGAAAAGTTCACCAAATGTGCAAGCACATAAAATACACCTGAACTTTAATGGAAATCAAATGAAGAAAATAAATAAATAAACCAAAATAACGAAATAAAAAAGAAAATAAGAGAAGACACCACACAGAAAATAGAAACTAGAAAAGAAACGAAGAAACGAAGGAGAATACACCACATTGTCAAAAGATCTAAAAGAAAACTCTGTACATTCGAAAATAGATTCGTAGTCATACTATTTTTACGAAAATACGAAAACGAAGAATTTTTTCTATCCGTTCAGAGATTTTGAGATTTCAGAAGTTGCTGCGAGTTTTTGTATGATTTTTGTTCTTAGCACGGAGCACGGAACATCTTATTCACTTTATTATAAATCACATCACATTTATCTCACAGTCACAACAACCTTAGGAAGGATTTTGTGCTGTTTTGTTACCGTTGCTGTTGTTATTTTTTGGATAAACGCATCACAGGAAAAACCCACCATTGCGTGTTGAAAATATTCCATTTTTCACACAGCTGAGGTGAGTTTCTAAAATAAGTTTTGTTAAAAGGTAGGAAATAGCTAAATTCTTGTGACAAAAATGCAAAAACAAAAAAATAAAGGCTGTGCATTTTTTCGATTCTGGCTCCTTGCGCTGTTTTTTTTTTTTTTTACTTTGGTTTTTACTCAAAGTAATTTTAGAAAATTATTTTAAAAAAGTATTTGAAATAATTTTCCGTTTCCATTTAGCTAATTTTGTGTTCAGTATCAGTTTAGTTTAAGGCCGTTTCAAGTGTGGATAGTATTTTTTATATATTTTTGTATTTGTTTAAAGTTTATTGTTTTTTTTGTTGTTTTATGTATATTTTTACTATATCTGAGATAAAATTACGTCAGAGATGAATATTTTAGAAGTGTTTGCATTTTGTTTCGTCCTGGGAGCATATGTTGTGAGTTTTTTAAAAAATTGTTTTTTTTTTTTATAAAAAAAATGTTACACAAAATAAAAAAAGAAGAAAACTTTGAGTGCGATTTATTTTGGGGAATTTTACGTGGGATTAAATGTTTGTGTTTTATTTTTTAATTTAATTTTGAGGTAATTTATAAAGACGCAGCTGTTCATAATCGGTAAAAGTTTGTGTTATGCATTAAAATTGGCACATTTCATTTAAAGCAAAAAAGAGAATTAAAAATGTGCTCTATTTCCCAGCTGGATCGATTTTTCTAGTTTATGGAAAATTTTACTATATGAAAAATTTTGAGCTGTGCTACTCATTGTATTCTTTAAAAATATATAAAAGAAAGACGGATCAATAGAATTTTGAAAAATCCAGGACTGAATTTCTAATCGTTCTCATTTAATGTTAAAAAATCCTGTTTTCGAGTTCAATTCAAAATCCATGAAAACGTAAAATTTCCTAAATACTAAATTTTGTATGGTTAATATCGCATAAAGTCAAGCTAAAAACACTTCAGAAGTCTAATTTTATGATTGTTTCAAAAGTAAAAAAAAAGTTTACTTAGCTCTCAAAAAAGTGACGGCTGTCACTCTATTTTAAAATGGCATGTTTTAGAATGTCATAAAGCTTAGATTTAATTTTCTCAGCTCCTATGTCTTCTAAAGTCTTAATTTTTGCTATCTTTGTATTTGAAAATTCTGTCAAACTTTTATTTATAACAATTTTTCAAATCTTAATCTTTAAAATGCGGAGATGATTTTTTAAGAGCTTGATAACTTTAAAGGACAGAAATGTTAATGGAAGTTATTTTAATCGAACTTACGTTTAAATATCGAGCACTTTCCGCCATTTAATCGTAAGTGACATCTTCGATAGAAACAGAAAACAGTTTACATATATAAAGCTTGAAGATAAGAAACTTGTTGTCGTGGTTTAGCCAAGGAACTGTCAATAATATCCAGTGCTAATTTAAGACATAACGGTTTCACTTTTGAAAAGTCATTTACGGTACATTTTTTTCGGCGGTTAAGATAATGTGAAGGAAAGGGCTCGATATGTCTGCCGCTGCTATGAGCTACATTGTCATTTCGATCTGTTCAATTTGTCACTGCTTTTTCCGAAAAATAATTTCGAAAGAAACAAAAGCCGATTATGCCGCCAGCAGCGTGTAAGCCAGACCGAGAAGTCCATTTTAAAGGCAATTTTGTTTGTAGACCTAACACCGTAAAAATGAAAAAGTGCTTTATAAACTTCGCAAGAACACTTAGTTTTAAAAAAGGAAAATTCCGGAGTCAAACTGTTCATGGTGAATTGCCTTACTGAACAGAAATGCCAACACGGTGTGACATTCCAACTGTCAACTTATCTTAACCGTCGAAACTTTTCATAGACCCTGATTACACGGGATGTTTTTTCGTTCGTTTTCGTCTTTCGTCTTTTTGACAGGTACCTAACCTCGTGATTACACCTTTCCTTTTTTCGTTCCTTTCGTTATTCCTCTTTTTGACGTTTGTGACCGAATTGTTTTTATTTTACTTTTTATATCCGAAATTGTAACACCCGGTTTGATTTTTAAAAGCTCTTTTCGAATAATTTCAAGCGCCTCAATTCTTTTATTTCTATTTTTATAATTTTTGTTCAGCTTGTTATACAAATTGGGCCAACTTTGAAACAGCGTTAATAATACTTACGTTTGAGTTTTTGTCCACATTTCTTAAATCGTTTAAATAAATAATTAAATTTACATTATTTCACGTTTATATTTGCCTTTACTACACCGTACTCTGGAAAACTGAACTTATAGCTGTAAATTATGCATTTTGTTTTTTTTTATTGGTTGTCAAAGCATAAACGTCAAAGTTCAACCAAAAAAAGTCCATACATTTTCAGGACTCTTTTCACGACTTCTTTCCCCCTACGTTTCTACACCCCTCACCCGATCTGTCAAAAAGACGAAAGAGGAAACAAACGAAAAAACATCTCGTGTAATCGGGCACATACAGCCAAAAAAACGTAAAGTGTCAAAGTTTCTTATCTCCAAAATGTCAAAGTATCAACTATGTACCAATTTACCCTTATAAAAATATCATATCGAAGGTAACATAGTTTTTAGCAAGTGCATTTAAAGAAATGAAGAAAAGTTTCGTGTGCTTAATCGAAGAAATGCGATCACATTTTTGACCAACAAGATCTTGTGGTAGCTTTCAACTATCCACTAGTGATTCATTTGGCTGACTTGCAGAAAATTTTATTTTGCCACAAAATACGAGTTCGACATTTACAAAAAAAAAAAATATAAAAGCTATTTTTTGTTTTGTTAAAGGATCCAATTAAATGACTTTAAGAGTGAGTCTCTAAAAGAGTAAAAAAATAAGTTATGATTTATTCAAGTATCACTATCTATAAAATCTTGTCGGAAAGTATTTCTGGTGTCATTTATGCATGTTATAATCGACTTTTTTAGAGAAATTTAAAAATTTCTAAATTGTTTTAACAGCCGTCTTGACGCTTTTAATTTAACTTATGCTATTTTTTAACCAAGGTAATTTTTTAACCCAGGTTATTTGTTAACCGACTTTATTTTTAACCGATGTTATTCTTTTAACCTAGGTTATTTTAAACCAAGGTTATTTGTTAACTAAGGTTTTTAGCCAAGGTTATTTTATATTCAAGGTTATATTATTACCAAGATTATTTTATAGTCCTGGCCATTTTTAAACCGACTTTAGTTAGAGGTTATTTTTTAACCCAGGTAATTTTGTAACCAAAGTTATTCTTTAACTAAGGCTTTAACCCAATGTTATTTTATAAACCAAGCTTTTTTTTTAATGAGGTTATTTCTTAGCCCATAATGCATTTTCAAAATAAAAAGCATAATATGTTTTCAAAGTTCACTACACATTATTAAATGTATGTATGTATCACCAGAAATTTAAATTCCATTTTAAAATGTTTACAAACAAATTAAATCCTTTTCTATTAAAATGTTTTTAAACACTTGTAAAATTAAAAAAAAAAAAAACTAAAATCATTATTTCTCAATTTTTGACACATATACATATGCATGGATATATTCTATTATTTAAAAAAAATAATTCGGTCAAGATGTCCATTAGGTAAATTGTCAATTTTTCTCTTTCTTGCATTTATTTCAAGAAAATGAATTAAACTATTTTTTATTTCATACCAAGATAAACTGGTAAAATGCTCTTTATTTAATATATGTATGTGAGTTAAAAGTAAATAAACAGACCTTACGTCAAACAAACGTCATTTGAACAACCGTTATCGCAGTTTTATTAATTAACCTAATATCGGGTGATTTTTTAAGAGCTTGAAAACTTTTAAAAAAAAAAAAACGCATAAAATTTGCAAAATCTCATCGATTCTTTATTTGAAACGTTAGATTGGTCCATGACATTTACTTTTTGAAGATAATTTCATTTAAATGTTGACCGCGGCTGCGTCTTAGGTGGTCCATTCGGAAAGTCCAATTTTGGGTAACTTTTTCGAGCATTTCGGCCGGAATAGCCCGAATTTCTTCGGAAATGTTGTCTTCCAAAGCTGGAATAGTTGCTGGCTTATTTGTGTAGACTTTAGACTTGACGTAGCCCCACAAAAAATAGTCTAAAGGCGACAAATCGCATGATCTTGGTGGCCAACTTACCGGTCCATTCCTTGAGATGAATTGTTTTCCCTCAAAATGGCCATAGAATCGCGAGCTGTGTGGCATGTAGCGCCATCTTGTTGAAACCACATGTCAACCAAGTTCAGTTCTTCCATTTTTGGCAACAAAAAGTTTGTTAGCATTGAACGATAGCGATCGCCATTCACCGTAACGTTGCGTCCAACAGCATCTTTGAAAAAATACGGTGCAATGATTCCACCAGCGTACAAACCACACCAAACAGTGCATTTTTCGGGATGCATGGGCAGTTCTTGAACGGCTTCTGGTTGCTCTTCACTCCAAATGCGGCAATTTTGCTTATTTACGTAGCCATTCAACCAGAAATGAGCCTCATCGCTGAACAAAATTTGTCGATAAACACATTTCGAACCGAACACTGATTTTAGTAATAAAATTCAATGATTTGCAAGCGTTGCTCGTTAGTAAGTCTATTCATGATGAAATGTCAAAGCATACTGAGCATCTTTCTTTTTGACACCATGTCTGAAATCCCGCGTGATCTGTCAAATACTAATGCATGAAAATCCTAACCTCAAAAAAATCACCCATTAGTTCTGTTCGCTTTGGTATTTGGAACTATTTACCAGACATCCATTAAGTTAAATTTTTGACGATTTTATAATTTTGAAATAAAATAAATCATAAAAACATGACATTCCAAAGTCTAGCATAAATTTAAAATTGATTTCATACGGAAAAATATATGTAACTATACATACTTAAAAACGTACGCACAATTATTAGGTGTGTCTAGAAATAATTTTATTTGGCACACCGCCTATTTATATAAAAAAAAATGTCTGATTGTCTGCCAAAAAACAAAGTCTATATATTATTTTATGGTAACACAACTAATATTGATTCGCATATTTTGTATTTGTTTAAATTTTGTTGTATAATTTGGAGGCTAGAGTGTTGTTTACAGAAAGTATATTAAATTTAAAAAGAAAATCTTAATTAGTCCAGAGCAACTTTTGGATTCGAAAAAGGAAAATTTAATTTGACAGATTTTATTCCATTGCCCTTAGAATTTGATTTTTTTTACTGTAATGATTCTAGCACCATTTGCGTTGTGATTCAGAAACTTATTTTAAGTGTCTACACAAATGTCAATTGAAAATGAAAAATTGGAATTCACTTCAACACTATACCAATTCATGTTATGTGTTTCATTTAAACTTAAATGAAGGCAATGACAGTGAATTTGACATCCTCCGATCTGTTTGTGTTCAGTTTCCAATATTCGTGACCTTAAAAAAAGGGTCGTCTTCCACACTCAACTGCATATATTAAATCATCTATGCCAGAGATAAAAGTTCAATGTCATCAATATTCCAAAATTGCTTTCGTAATTTTCGAGATAAAAAGGGAGACAACAAAACAAATATTCAATATTCATCGCTCATATACTTTCGTGTATAAGTTTTTTCCATGACACCATTATTCAATGGTTTTTCAAATACATAAGTAAAAATAGGAACAAAATTTCTCAATATATGTATGTACGCTTGCTCCTATACGCTGCTGCCTGCCGCGTGCCAAAACTTATCTAAATCCATAAAAAAAATTAATTAATTTCGGGAAAATTCATGTTAATTTAAAACAACAAAAAAAAGAAATCAAAAGATAAAAATTAAAATTTGAAATTTTATAATTTTTCTGAAAAACGTAAATTATACAGAACACAGCACTGGTGATATGTGGCGTGCGCTGCGTGGAGCGTGAGAATCAATAGAATAGAAACAGACCTATTTTGGTCACGATCGACGCTATGTTGTTTCTTGCCTTCTCATACACACATATTAGCCATATGTTTGGTCTTTGTCTAAAATTATTGAAAAACTCAAAAGAAATTTGTATTTGAAAATACGTCAATTTTAATGAGTTTTCCCATAGAAAATTTAAGATGTGAGCCGGACACGGACATTGCCTGATGTTTGTTTTACGTTTTTGAACATCATACAAATCTATTTTTGTCTCACATTCTTTGAATCGTCGTCGTCGTGGCTTGTCGTTGTTCTTTTTGGCAGTGCAAAAAATTAACGGTGTATATGAAATTCTTTGTCATTGGAAGAAAATGGGAAGGCGTTCTTGCACTTTATGACAGTTTATAAGAGATGTTGTTTTGTTTTTTTCTGTTTTAATTTGGCGAAAATGCGGAAGATTTTGAGTGAAAAATGGTTGTGGCCCACATGTGCGCTATGCCAGATGAAATAAGATTAATTTATGCGCCTCCACTCTGAACAAATAGCTTTGTTGCTATTTTAAATGCAGTTTAAATGGGGTGATTTTTGTTGTTAATTTGAATTGATTTTTGGGTGACAGGAGCAATGACATTTAATTAACCTTGTCGAATTGGTGATTTTAACATGTTTCGTAATTAATTGCATTGCCAAATTAATCGCAGTTTCCTAGTTATTATGGTTTTGGAAAAATTGATTTTTTGTTGCAATTTTAATATTTATACTAAAATTAATATTTACCTAACGTAAACCAAGAAGATTTCAAAATTTCTCAGTGACAATATGTCCTAGAAGAATTTTAATATAATATTTCCTGCGTATTTATGAAACAATTCACTCAGGTGTAAAAGTATTTTTTATTTTGACAGTTCCCAGGGAATATAGTTCTGGTAATTACAAATTGTATCAATTGATCAACTGTCAATTATTATGATAAATATTACTAACATTTACACCGTGTAAATTTGTTCCAAATTGCCAATGTGCAGAGTGTCAAAATCGTTGTTTTGACAGATCCTTATGTATCATGTTCATATATATGACACCAAAGTAAAATCTCTTAGCTTTTAATTTCACATTTTGACGGAAGCAAATTTTAATAAAAAACAATATTTCCTACGCATTTGTAAAACAACATAATATGTGCTTTTTTATTCGTTAGTTTGATAGTTTTTTTTTTTAAACGTTGACAGTTGCCAGAAAAGTTGTGGTTACAAATTTTGTATTCAATTCAAAAACAATTATTATGATTAATATCACTAATTTCTGAAAAGTCCAAATACACAGAACTGATTGACGATCAAAAACCAAATTAATAAGTTTTGCTACTGATTGGAAAACCAGTATTGTAAAAATCGTTGTTTTGACAGATCCTTACATATATTTTTAATGAATTTGAATCGCTTAGATTTCACCTCAATTTTTGACAGAAGCAAATGTACGAGATTTGAAATAAGTCTCAGTAAACTTGACAGAGCAGAAGAATAAAATATAAACCTCAAATTTGTGGAAAAGAAAATCGTTAAAAAACTTAGTCTGAAATCTATGAGATATTAGCTAGAAATATAAAATGGCCAATTTTGTTGAACGCTGCCACTTTATTTCATTTGATAATTGAAAACGACTTTCCCTGTTTTGGGTTTTGAGTTCTGACAGCAAAACCGAGACATTTTCTTTATATTTCTGGGAATACGGAAACCTCTGAAAATGGAATTTTTTGGAATTGAATACTCAAATATTTTCTAAAATAAAAAATAAAAAAAGGATACAAAGAAATGCAAAGCTGCTTTGTTTGCAAGATAAACAATTATAGCGCTTTCTGTTTATAATTAATTTTCCTGATCTGTCAATATAAATAAATAAAAAAATATCAGTAATCTAAAAAATATAAGTCATACATTATAAAAGATAAATAATAATAAATTAGTAGATATTTGACGCATCTGCTAAGTTTATGAAGATACGAGAACTATTCATGAATTTATTATTTAAAAAAAAACTTCGAGCTACCCCACCGTTGGCTGTCAAAAGTCTTTAAGTTCTGTTTGATTAATGATGTGCAGTTCCATCAATAGTTTACCTGTGCCTTTGATGTTGAGTGATTAGTTAGCAACATTGATAAATTGATTATCAACATAAAAAGAAAACATAAACTAGCCATCAAAGATCAATCAACTGTCATGTCAATTCAAGAGCTCATTCCACACCTTTTCAAGTTTATCCAAAACATGTTTGTAAATATAAAAATAAAGAAAATATTCTTTTTTCTTTGATAAAAAGAAGAATTAGGTACAAAACAAAAATTAAAATTCTAAACAAAGAATTCTCTAATTTCAAGTGCGTAAAACAAATGATTCCTATAAATAGTCTGCACAATGTTTGATTAACGCAACCAACCAACGCCTCAAAAAAAAGTTTTATTTTCCTATAATTTCTCTATTTCTCTGTGCGCATAAAAGCTCCACTCTCCGTAATAACTCAACAAGAAGTTCCAAATAAGAACCTATTTTTATCTTAATTTTCGAAAAATCTTTTTTTTTTCTTAATAATCAAATAATGATAATTTTATGACTCCTTTTATAGAGGACTGCATTTGAAAAGCTTAATTGCCTCGCAGACGAAATCTTTTAATTTTTAATAGAAATGCTTTCGGCTTTCATCTTATTGGTTTAAGGCGACGAGAGAATCATCTCTCAAATTAATATTTTCAAAATAACCCAATTTTTCACACAAACCATCCATTTTTGGTAATCCTCCTAATTCGAACCTACATACTTAGTCATAATTCTAAAAGTGGAAAGTCAACACAAAAAAAAACATAAACCATTTTGTTTTATTTATAGCTTTGTTGTAGAAAGATTTATATTTATTTTACTTTGTGTACTTCTGGTGGTAAACATAGCCAATGGTTAATTGGTTTTTTGGTTCGCAATTAAACGTCAAAAACGCAATTTCTGTGCGCATTTTTCTATTTTTTTTTTTTTTTTCAAAATGCAAATTGAATGAATACGTAGCCTTAAAGGTTTTTTCTTGTTCTTTGGCTTTGTCTGATACGGAAGTTGTTCCTCTGCCATCTTTTTTTAATTTTAGCTCAGTTTGATTACAATTACAGGTAGAAAAGATACTCGTAAGATAATATTATTATCCACTTCTCGTTTTGGTCATATTGAATGATTTTTGTGTAAATGGGGGTGGTTTACAAAACGACATAAACAAACGCTAGACAAGATTTTTGTTCCTTACTTTTTTGTTTGTTTAGTTGGCAGCAGAGGCAATTTGGCACTTGCAACGGTATATAACGTCACCATCATCACACATAGAAGTTCCGCCAAAGATTCACCACAAAATAATTAAGAGAAAAAATTGCGAATAAAAAGTATAGGGCAAACTGGGGTTGATTTATACACAGCCCGCTCGGCACTTAGATATTTAATTTACGTTCGTTTTTATAATGAAATACATTAAGTAGATAATTCTCAGTAGTTTATGTTTGGAAAAATTAAAATTTTGAACTGGAAATCTACTTTACAACAGCGTTATCGTCTCGAAAATGGCAATGTCAGTTGTCAGATTCACTTTCAAAATGAAAAAAGTGCTGCCAAGTTAGAAACAGCAAATAACTCACCTCATTCCCTTGGGAGATGGCAAAGTCCTTGCGAGTAGATTAAAATCAAGATTACATAAGCAGAGTAATTACGCACTAAAATTTCCCTAGAGGGCGCCCGATAAAATAAGGAGAATATTCTTAAAAATGGCATTTGCTTGCATTAATTGACATTTAAAGAATATCACACATATAGTTGTAAATTGGTTGTACATACATATTTATAGAAAATCACTTAAGACGGAAGAGGGCTTTTTTCATAGTTTAAACGATCATCAAGGAGTCTCTATCTTTAAAAGCATTTTTGAGTATATCAAAAAAGAATTGAATTTCGCTACAAACTTCGCCCACTCTCCCCTATTGGCATATCCTTGAGATTTTACCATGGACTTGCACTTGTGATTAGTAATCTTAGATGGCGGCCGAACAAATTGTTAATCATCACCCAAGGCTTCTATTTTGTTGTTCGATGATCATCATCAGCCATAGACGCAAAAACAAAAAACAAAAAAAATAAAAACAGACAAAATCTCAACAAGCCGGTATACAACGACATTTTTAGACAGGGTAATGACATTGAAAAAATGCTCTCAGCGAACCAAGAAACAATTATTTGTGTTTTCCTTATAGCCATCAGCCGACTTAAAACCTGCTATTGATTGTTATTTAAATGTCAGTGACATGACACATATTATTGTTTGTACCTTGAGTAAACAGAAAAAACATTATTTTTAAGAAAAATAATGATGATTAATGAATTCTGACGTACTGTTCTGTCAAAAATAAAAAACTACTTTCAAAATAAGAAGCATGAATGTTAAAAAGAATTGAGGTTAAAGTTCTTGAAATGCACCTCCGCATTGCTGCCAATATTTTAATTGCTTGGCAGAAGTTGTAGATATTATTTTGGGGATGTTATTGAAATACAAAGAAATTCATTTGAATAGAAAAGTGAAACAGTACATAAATATTTTAATCAGATGACATGATAGATATTTATAATTATTTTAGTCTAGGTCATGATAGATGCAACTGCCCATAGCTGATTTAAAATATGTTTCATTCCAAAAATTAATAACGACACATGAGACATTTCAATAGCATTTACAATAAGAAAAAATGAAGTGACTTTTTAAGTGACATTCAAGTGACGTTTGAGTGCCATTTAAAAGACATTTACTACTAAATGTCTAATCAATTGGGTTTTATAGATAAAATTAAACTCATCAAATGAAACACAAGTAAAACATATAATGAAACATATATTAAATATTAATAATAATAAAATACATTTTTTAATTTAGTACAATCAACAATACAAAAAAAAACACGTTTTAAATCTAGTACAATTATTTGATAGATAAAATTATCATCATATTTTTGTAAAATGTTGACTTAGTTCATTTTTAATCTAGTACAATTTTCGTCTAGACAAGACCCTCACAAGTTATTGGTTCATTTTTGTATTTGAATTTTGTCTTAAGTATAATTTGAATAAAATTCTATTTAACTTTTTCAGGTTAAAACAACTCGTGTAACGAAAACGATTAAATCCGGTACCACCGGTGGAAGCTCTTCATCACCAGTTGCCAGAGAAACTTGTGATTTCGAGGAGATTTGGGACGAAGAAATTTTAAAACAATTGGTATGTTTTTTATACAAATTAAGATTGCAAATTAAGTAAGAAATAAAATTATTTGACATTTACAATAATAGCTTGAAAAATCAACAAGCTACGAGGAACGTCGATCAATACGTGCACGTCTAAGACAACTAATGGCTGAACGCGAAGGTAAAACTTAATTTAGTTTTTTAAAAACTTATTATTTTTAAGACTTATTAAACAATTTGAGAGTACACTATACATGTATTAATTAATAATAAAAAAAAAGACAAAACAAAACAAAACTTATAGATAATTAAGGAAAATAGGGACTCTCCTTAATAACCTTAATCAATAAAATCATTTATAAAATTTAATTAAATCTCAATTACGGTGGTGATTCTTTTTTAATAATGATCAATAGCTTATTCATTAACAATAATTTTAATACAAACAAAAATAATTATATTATTTGTATGTTTTATTACATTTTCTAGATCGAATAATAATTTAGGTTTGGACAGAATTAGGTGTGTTCCAAAGGGAAAGTACAAACATACTTCATGAGTTTCTGGCTTAGGTACAAAACTTATTAGTTGTCACTGTAATTGTTGTAAAATGTCATATTTTCAATTCTATTACTTTCGTTTCATTTTTGTTATTTCAATTTTTCTTCGTTTTCTTTGTTAATGAATCTTTGAATTTCGTAAAGTTTCGTTAAGTTTCGTTATTATTTCTTCTGATTTATTTTTGATGTCACACAGTAAAACATTTGAATCACGCGGTGTCAATTCTAAGATAGCAGTTTATAATTTGCACACATTTGACAATCAGCTGTCAGATGGCACAAAATGTTCCTCAAATTGGTTGATTCATTATTGAAAGCGTCTAATACAAAATATTACTTGCTTAAAGAGGCTTGAAAGAACAGTGTGAATTGTAATTCCACCTTGAGATTCTGTGTGACATCGAAATTCGTTACTTTCGTTATAATTGTGTTCTTTTGTTCGCAAAATCAATCTGTCTTATCTTTAAAATTTATATCAAAACAAGAACTATAATTTATTCTCAAATGCTTCCCCATGATATTAGCATGTGCTGAATTAAAAGCTAGCGCTAAAGCTGAGCTTAACGAAACAAAAGTCAAGACATCAACCATAGATGCTGAAGCTGAAGATGAGAGCAGTGGAAGTGAATACGAGGAGATTATCGAAGAATACACTGCTTCTGAAGATGACGATGAAGATGAAGAAACAACTACAACCACAACAACTGTAATTGCTGACAAACAACAGAAAGACGAAGTAAAAGAAGAAAAAAGTGCCAAACAAATAACAGAAGGTATAAAAAAGACAACAATAACCAAGAAAGAAGAACCAAAGTCGGTAGAGAGTAAGAAAACCGTAGTTGTTGAAACGACTACAGTTGTCATTGAAGAAGATGATGATTCATCTGCATCTCACTCTAAAGAAAAGAAACTCAGTGCAAAATCATCAAAAGAAGAAGAGACAAATATTGTCGCCAAAGAAAACGATAATGATGGAGACAGTGACTCGGTGTCCGATAGCAAGGGTGAGTCGTTGCTGATACCATTGTTGCAAGGCTTATTGCATAAAAACATGCCGCAAGCACGTTCATCTTCTGGTTCTTCATCGAAAACTGCAACAAATTCAGCAACAACATCCAATCAAAATAGAAACAATTTAAAAAGTAGTCTTAAAGCAAATAATACACATTTTAGTAGCACTTCTAAGAGTAACAATAATAATTCATTGGGTGATAGTGGTTTAAGTAGTGAAGTAAGTAAAGATAGTTCCTTAGGTCTCCAGAATAAGAACGGTTCTAGTCTGAGAGTAGCAGCACCTCAACAAATTGAGGATTCTGGTACTGAGAGTGGGGAAGATTTGCGCTTAATTGCGGCTGGGATTAGGGATTCTATGCAAATTGAGGGAATCGAAAATCATAGTGATATGAGTTTGATCAAAGAGGTTACGAATGCCTTGAACAAGCTTGAGAGCTCGTTGAAGGAGGGCAAAGATTTAGCTTTAGATAGTAGTAAGAAGAGTACGTTATTGGCTTTGGTTGAGAGACTGCAAACAGGGCTGACAGCTCCTGACAAACTTTCAAATGCAGTTGGAGAGCAGGACTTTCCTGATGAAACTTCTTCACCGGAAGCCGACAATCACCGATCGAACAGACAAAGGTTTGCCAAGCGAAAAAATCGCAACAACAGACATACCGTTGGGGTCAGTAAGGAGGAGTTAGCTGATGCCCGGCGATACATGGAGGAAATGGTTATGATTGAAAACTTGTCGAATTGCACAACTCCAGAGTGTAATTCTGTCACGACTCCTCCTGAGCTGTTCGCCATCCAAAAGCAACACTCTACTGGGGCGATTCTGACCAGCCATGAGCCACAAGAATCATCTGCGGGATTGTTTCGTCCAAATCAATTTGTTCCAAATAATCTTAAACACTCAACAGAAGCTGGTTCAGGGCATCCAGAGGTTCAGATGCGCCAGAAGAAAGGTACCCCAGGACCGGGCCAGAGGCAAAGTACCGGTGACATGGACACTATGAAAGTACCAAACTCAAATAATGGAAAACGGCCATTGTCGGACTCGTTTGATGCTTACACCGCCCAAAATAATAGAGTAACATTTAATGACCCCAACTCGCAAAACGACCATTCTGTGGAAGAGAAAAATGAGTACAATCGATCTCATCATTCAGATGATAAGCAAAACAATCATGGCCGATTGTCGCCCGATTCGAACCGATTAAATCGTTTCAATAATAAGAAGCAACTAATGAAACGGGCCAACACAATCGATATCCCGAAAACCCACCGTTACAATCCCGAGTTCGATACAGACTCCGATTTTGAAGAACGGAGCGCTCTTCACACAAAAGGTCTCCGTGGAACCCTCCAAGTTACGGTAAAACGAAAGCCACGTCAAGTGGTTCCGAATTTCGAACCGAAAACCGAAAATGATCACAAATTTCTGGCATTCATCCAGAAACAAAATACAACCACTGGGGTTGGTTGGAATAGCTCGAAATCTGTTTCGAATTGGACAAATAAATTTGGTAATATCAAAAATGTGTTTGAAGCTGGGGCGAATACTGTGAGTTCTAACAAACCCAAGGTATCAGGACAAACTTCTTCGTCGTCGGCGAAGAGTTTTTGGAAGAAATCCGAAGAGCAAAATCCTCCCAAGACCAGTACAAGTGTGTTGACTTCTGCGCTTAAGGCAAAAGAACGCAACGAAAAAAGGTCTGAGGTTATTGTGCCAAAACCAATTCACCTGAATCAGTTTAGTCACAATCCACAGAGTGCCTTCCGTCCGGTTGACACTTCTCCAGAGACTATTCAAATGCAATTCAAACCAATACCAACGGAAAAACCGTCAAATGCGGCCATCAACAGCCTTTCCCCTACCAAGTCATACAATCCGAATCCAGTGAGGAGACAGGCCTTGGAGTCTCCGCATTATGCGCAGTCTTCGCCGACTAAGTCATGGATCAAAAAGAACACTGCAACAAATTCACCGGTCTCTCTTCCCTGGACAGCCAAACTTCCTGAGAACAATGTTCTTAAGATCGCCGCAACGAAGTTTGAATCACAGTCCCCGGTGCAAAGGCATCAATCCTTTAAACAGCAAGAAAAGAGACCTTCGTTGCCGAATACCTCCTATCCTTATCAATATCAAGACTACGGCCACTCCCAGTCGAGTTATGTGTCGAATAGTCAGCCAACATCATACGCCGAATACCCGCCACAGCCTAGAATCTACCGAGAGAGCTCGCTTACCAATCCCCAAGCTGAGCCCCTAGTTCTTACCTCTAATGCACCAGCTTACAGTCCTCATAGTCTGCAGCCATTTGATTATTATGCAGATGACCTGAATCAAAATGCCCATCAGACTGACATGACAGACGATGACATTGATGACATGGAGAGCATGACAGAGTATCGTGTCGAGGCTAAGGTAATGGGTAAGCCTATGAGCCAGCAAGCAGTGACTGTGGGCAAGAGGACAAATCATATGAGTGACGATGAAGTTTTTGGAAAGAATTCGAAAGCTGCGAAGAATCTTTTGTCAGTTATGAAAAATATCGGAAATGGTAAGCCCGATCGATCTGCAAAGAAACCAGAAAAGAAACAACCACCTGCGTCTTGTATATCTCCCAATGGAAGTGCGTATCAAGCTCCGATTGTAGAGCCTCTCTTCCCAGAAGTGACCAAGTTCGAAGCCAATAGAGATCCAGAATATATTGGTAAACAAAAGAATAAACAACAAGCTGGGAACTACCATCAGAATCCAGTTTATGTTCCACTTGAAGACTACCAACACAACGAACCGCCTGTTGCCCCACCTCGTGGTCGAAAAGTTTCCCAAGAAACAAAGAAAGGTTCAGCATATGTCCCGAAAGAACGATCAAATGTTTACCAATCACCAAGACGCGATGCTCCAAGTTCCCTTCCAATTCAAGCTGGTCCCACCAGTCCACCCCGTTATATGTATAGCTCCCCAATTCAATCTCCAGTATCGAGCTCAACAACATCTCAGATTCTTAGCGATGGTATGTATATGCAAAATGTTCCAGCTTTTAGAAAACCTTATTCAGAGCCGAATACGCCCAGCGATTATTCTGCCTCGAATGATCAATATTTCAATCAATATGGCCACATGCAAAAGAGCTATCCAGCTACACAGCCACCTGTGATTTTGCCTCAAATTCCACTTGAGACTAGCTACACCAAGGTTTACGATCAACCTAGGGATGTATCATCTTTCTATCAGCCTCCTCTAGAAAATCCAAACTCAAGTGCATATATTCAGAGCTCTCCCAAAGTCCAGCAGAGCTCCCAACCATCAAAGTATATTCCACCAGAATATCAACAAAAGCCCGAGATCCCTCAACAATATTATCAGCCTTCTTCGAAGGTCCAACAAAGTCCAATGCCACAAGAATATGCTCCACAACAAGCTTATCAACCTAGATCTGAAATTTCTCCAGATTACTATAGCTCCCCTAAGGTTCAGCAGAGCCCACAGCAATTTATACCCCAACAGGTTTATCAACCCAGAGCTGAAGCTCCTCAGGAATACTATCAAGCTCTAAGAACTCAGCAAATTCCACAAGCACAGGCCCCGGTTCAATATTACCAACCACCAAAAACTCAACCCAGCCCTCTACCGCAGTCGATAACGCCACAATATACTGATACTCCGGCACAGTACGAACATTCACCAAGGGTTCCACAGAGCTCACGGTCTGATGTTCCACAATCTTACTATCAATCTCCGAAAACACAACAGAGTCCACAGCACTCCAGTTCGGAAATTCCTTTGCAATATTCTCAGTCTCCTAGAACACCACAATCGCAGTCTTCGGTAACACAACAAGGGTTTAAATATCCACAACCTCCACAGTCTCAAACTTACCAGCCATCAAAAAATCAACAAAGCCCACAACCACGACCAATCTATCAGCCAAAAGCCCCCATGATTCAAGCAAAGCCTCAAGTCTCTCCGAAAAATGATTCTGTCATACAGTCGTCTAAGTTTCAACACTCTAGTTCGACCTACCAGCAGCAAAGCATCCAAAATGTTGTGATTCCCAAAAGGCCTGTCGAGCAGCAAGCTCCAAACGCTGCCGTTTTATGCAAACAGGCTTCTCTGGAGGGTCGCAATCGAGTACAATCGCAATCTCAAAAATATGAACAAGTTGAGGAAACTCGTCGCAAAAGCCTCGGAAATGTCTTGGAAGTGTCACGAATTGAGCGTGAGGCCAGGGAGCAAAAAGCAGCTGCTATCAAGCAAGACATGTACTCCGTCCAACAAGATGTTTATTCTCAGCAAAAATCGAGCAGCAAAAAGACTGAAGTTCACCAACAAGAGACGAAAGTTATGTACAAGTCATCGGCCCCGGACGATACACCTGATATTGTAAAATCCTCCCTCAAAAAGGACGATATTCCTATTCTGAAGAAATTTGGTCCACCTCAGCGTCATTGCTATATGCCAAATGCCTATCAAAATCCATTGATGAAAAGTGAAACATCTGCTGTTTTGAACAACGCTCCAAAGACAGTCTCTCGCAAGTTTTCCGACCCTGCTGTTAGCAGAGGTCCTTTGATCGTTGAAATCCCTTCAACACCACAACCTGACAGCCAAGATGAAATACCTCGAAACATAGTTTTCAATAAGATAAGCGCTTTCACAAGCATGTCGCGCAAGCAGACAGAAGCCTCTACGGAATACACCAGCCAACAGAACCGTCCCAACAAGTTAAGTAAATGTGACTCATGGCATCAAATTTGCCAGCTTCAAAACGTCCCTAAGCCACCATCGCCTAGATTCAACCAGCATGGCAATGCTGCAATACGGCGTTCCAAATCAAATCATACTTTGGCTCTTCCTAAACTTTACGAAGCCAGCTACGATCGAGCCGAAATATCCGAGAAACAAAGGACTGTTGCTGCGTATTTTACGGGACAGAAATCCCCCAACAGCTTGTCAAGAAACTCATCTCAGACAAACCTTGCCGATGAATGTAATTATGTTTCTGTCAAGAAATCATCTATAAACCGCATCAAAACCAGCGAGAAAGCCTCTATAAGTCGACAAGATCCAAGCTCTGGACTGTCGAGAAGTCACACAATGCCACAAATAGCAAATGTTAACTTGCTCGATGAGAGCAATGTCGAAGACGCATTCGAACAATTAATGAATGGTTCATAAATGATGGCAACATTTAATTTCAAACAAATTTGTAGATGGCGCCATTGTCGCTTAATTTGTCGTAGAATTAATTTAAAAAATACGTCCATTCCAAAAATTTATTTAAATAAACGAAAAAATCTACTACTTTTCTCGCTGTTTGATTGTGTGAATATCAATCAACGTCCACGTCCACTATTGCCCTTGAATTTTTATTTATGTTATTTTATGATGCATTAGTTGCCTGAGCTTTAACGGTGGTGATTAATTGAATGACAGTTGTTGACAGTTTCAAAATAAAAATCACTCTTAATGTAATATGTAGCACTGCATTTTGTATGCCGAAGAGGGATTCAATATGGTTTATGTTTATATTCGTTTGCTTGATTGTGTGGAACCAAAAAAATAAAGAGTTAGAGAGAGAGAAAAAAAAAACGAATGGATGGCACTCTTTCACACACACACACATTGCATCCTATCGTCTATAATATACTGTCAAATTAATTCAAATATAATATTCAAAATCTCCTTGCAAAGCCGGACTATTCAGCAAAATCTAAATAAAAATTATTTACATGTCTTCTCTTTTGTGAGTTAAAAACAAAGAAAAAAAAATACTAGTTGTGTGTTTGTTGTTTTCTGTTTTATGTTTTACAGATTCCGTCATATTGTTTGTTTTTGCTTTGTTTTATAACTATTTTCATGCATAAAAGACACGCTGTCATTTCATGTTTTTCTATTGGTCAAGTTCACTGAAAAATTAATAGCAGCTGTCAACTAAGCCAACGCTTTAAAGTGGCAGCTAGCTTATTAAAAACCCTGTAAATATCGATATCTAACTTAAGTTGAACACGACCATAACTGTCACCCACTCATTCATCCAAAAACAAAAGGCTTAGCATGTTCATTTTTGGCACACACTTAGCGTAAACGTGAATGTAAACCATGTTGTCCCACTTCATTTCTTACATATATAAAATTTAAACAACCAAAAATGCCTACGCCCATTTATATAACGCCCACTTTTTTGACATTTCGGATTGTTTTTCTTGCATGTGTACAAATCCAGAAATATTTTGTTTTTTGAACATTTTGAATACCTACCCTTTTAATTGTGTTGTTTTTTTTTTTTGAAATATTTGCTCCATTTTTTTTTAGAAGTGTTTGGAGATTTGTTTAAGCTTTAATTCAAATTTTTTCTTGAGATTGAAACTAACCATAAAATTATCTCTATCATCTCGACATTTCTGACGTTTCTTTCTTTTTTAAATTATTTATGCTTAGGACAATCGACAACAACAACTGAAAAAACCGAAACTAAGAAAGAAGATGGCGGAGTTGTTACAACAACTACAAAAGGTAAGATTTTTGATTTGTATGCTTGACAATTTCTTCAAAATTTCAATTTGGCATTTGACATTTCTTTTTAGTTACAACAAGAACTATATCTGGAGCACCAAAACCAGTCTCACCATTTGCCAAGTTTCAACAACTTGACAAACAGAACTCCCTGCAATCTCCGAAGTAAGTTATGTCCAATTTTTCAATTAATAAATGTCACGGATAAGAAGTCTTGTATACAAAAAAGAACATACTATATCACTACACATGCCTTCTATATATTCATAAGAAATAAACAACTTTATATAGAAAACTGCTACAGTTAACATTTTCATAAAACAAATATAAAATAAACAAAACATAACATATTTTGGGGAAAAAGGTGGCAAGAAAACATCAACATCATTATATTTTAAATGTTTAGATTGTAGTATTCAAATACTCTTAGTTTTTAGACAAGGAAAAGGCATGTGCCCTTCGTAAACTATTAGCAATTTAAAAACCCTTTCTGTACGCTAGTAGTACAAACCAAAAACAAATATTTAGATGTAAATGTACCCTTAAGCGTTATGGAAGGAATAAATAAAAGTAAAAGAAAGTTATTTTAATTGTAGAAAAAAGGTTTTTTATATATGTTCGTATTCGAGATAAAAATTCTTTTCATTTGATTTTTAAGTTTAAACTCTGTATATTTATTCTAAATGATTTCTAGGTAATTAGATTTCTTTTCGAAGATTGAAATATTCGAAGTTCGAAAAATTGACGACTGAAAAGTCTTCTTGAAACAAATAATATCTGTCAGTTGAATGTAATTCTTTCAAAGAGAAGTTTACACAACTTTATACATTGAACACGCCCACTTAAAAATAGGGTTCGTCAGCTAGGAATTAATTAGCGTTTGTCAAACTGATATCTTATCCAATGATTGACAGCCATATTCAAACAACCAATTAAACTCAAACAGGAGATAAGTAAGAACCGTTTTCAGTACTAAAAGTTTGATCGTTCGTAGTTTATATTGACGTTTGAGAAAACTTGAATTAAATTGTTTCCAAATATTTTTGACATATTTACTTATGTTGCTACTATCACTTTTTGTGAGAAAGAGCAAAAACCTACAGTTCATGTTTTAAATCAAACTTTTTTTTATTTAAAAGCATATTTTTCTGTTTATGAAACCTGATTTACACTACGCAACAAATTAAATTTCAACGCTTTGTGTAAGGAAAACCCATTTAAGAAATTTTTCGAATTTTTATAACATATTAGGCAGCAAAAGTAGAAAGCTTAAACATTTTCCGTTTCTAACAGCCAACAACTTAAAACTTATTAAAAAAATCTTTAACTAAAATGAAAAACACATTTTACCACAGTTACAACAAAACATTTTGTTCGCTGATTCGGTTAAACTGAATTTTTCATTAAAACCTCAGAAAACAATAAAATATATATACAACTTTTATAACTTTTTTATAGTCTAATTTTTCTTGTATTGTTTCTTTTTCAAAATTGTAATTACAAAAAGTAGTTAACTAGACTTTGATTATTTTTGTTCTTAAATTTATAAACATTAAAAAAAGAAAACAAAAAAACAAATATTTATATCGAAATTTGTTCAGATCTCCGCTTACACCAACAACCCCAGGGGGTTCTAGTACAACGCCAATATTCAGATTTACTGATCCGGCATTAAATGCACGCGCCGCCACTTTTAAGGAGCAACTTTTACAGTGGTGCCAAAGTAAAACGCAGGAATACGAGGTACCAAATAAGGCAAAGTTGTGACAGCAGCTAATAGTTTTTTTTTTGTTTCGTTTTCATAACTCAACATTTTTTGCTCTTTTTTGTTTAATTTAGTTAATTATTTTTTTTTTATTATTTGAATTTCTCTTTTTCCGCTGATTAAAATATTTATTATAATATTTTTTATTTATTTACTTTTTGATTAATAGCAGTCAAGCGTTCCTATATTTGACGTTTGTACATAATCAATGGTGCTGTATTTTCTGAGAAAATTTATACATATTTTTAGTTTCCGCTTTTATTATTTTTTTTTATAAAATTGCTTACGATGGGTCTTTTATCTTTTTATCTTCTACAAAGTATTCTTTGCTTTTTTTATTTAACAACATCACGCTGTATTTTCTTTGGTTGGCTATAAAGTTTGTGGCTTTTTTTAAGTTTAAGTAAAGCAAGAAATCGAAAAGAGGATTGACGTTTAAGTTTTGACTTGATTTTTCACATTACAGAAATAACTCATGAATTGTCATGCGTTTTTTAAAAATCAATTTCAAGTGACAGCTGATCAATAATGGTGTATTCAATATGTCATTGATGTCAATATGACTTATCATATGTTCAGAATTAGAGTTCAGAATTGGAACTATAAGCGGTATTATAAAAAGGACTTCTCGAAGATAGAAAATTAATGGACGTTTGTCACATTGAACATTTTGCTGTGACTTATTTTGATATCTCTAATTTTAAAAGAATCTCATATCTGAACCGCTATGAATCAATCGGCGATATGAGAAGCCATCTTTATACATTTTGACATTGATATTGGCTATATATGAACTTACTTAATGACATTAAAGAAACGTCAGTCCTTAGTTCTGTTTGATTTCTTGTGGTTATTTATTACTACTTTTAGGAGCGTTTTAATTTTCTTATGATAAATTATTAATAAAATATTTTTTGTTTATATTTTATTTAATTTTCATCTAGAATGTTCAAATAACAAACTTTAGTGCGAGTTGGACAGATGGTTTAGCATTTTGCGCCCTGATACATCATTTCTTACCAGATGCCTTCGATTATTCTAAATTAAATCCTAAACAGCGAAGATACAATTTTGAACTCGCTTTCCGAGTGGCTGAGTAAGTATTTAAATTTTTTATTTGTTAAAAAAATTAATTAAATTTAAATTATTTGTTTATTTATTTATTTTATAGTGAAAAAGCCGGGATTGCGCCGCTACTCGATGTCGAAGATATGGTAGTGATGAAAAGACCCGACTGGAAATGCGTTTTTACCTACGTTCAAAGTATCTACCGTCGGTTCCGCAATTGCCAATAACTTTTTTTTTCAAATACTTTTTCGTTTAAAATTATTTATCAAAAAAAAATATACATAAACCTATTTTTTTATTTTGCTAAACCAGCAGCCAAAAATATTCAAAGAACCAAAAACTTCAGGGTTATTAAATGCATTTTCTAAAATTACTCGTATTTTAAAATCTCTTAATAAATTATTATTTGCATATTTGTTGTTTTTTTTATACAAAAGAAAAAATATGCTTTTAGGTTGTTTAAAAAAAAATAAAAATAATTAATTAATTTAAGGTGCTCACTGTTGTATCGAATATTATTTATTAATTTATTATGATATTTGTTTTCTTTTATTCGTTTTGTGTCCTGTCTGACTTGATGATGATGCTCGTTACTATATAATATTTGAACTTTCAAACTTAATTATGTATTCCTGTGTTTTACCTTGATTTACAATTAAAAAACTAAAATTAATTTTTTACTTTTTTAAAAAATGCATATATCTACGAAATAAGTCTTGTTTTTTATTTTTTGTTTATTAAAATACTCGCGCAAAAATTAAATCATTGTTAGTTATTATTTTTATTTTGAAAACAATTTTAAAAATCAAAATCCAAAAAATTATAAACTATTTATTTACATATATTTAAAAAAAGAAAAGAAAATGAAAAACGTGTCCTTTGTCCTTTCGAATTTAATCAAAATGATCTTGTTGTTTTTCGCAGATTTTGTTACATTAAAAAATCGCAAATCATAATCATATTTATATTTAAAAAAAAGAACAATAATAATTAGAATTCATAAGTAATACAAAAATACATATTATTATTTTTACTAATTTTGCAATAAATTATGCAAATTCATATTTGTATTTTATATAGAAATATAATATTATATAATCACTTAATACTAAAACCTCTTAACTACTAATGGCGTAGATTCAGTCAAAAATAAAAATGTAATTGTTTGTATTACATTTTAATTATTATATTATTATTATATTCTAATTGTTTTCTTTTTGAACAAGAATTAATAATTATTATATTTTTGCCTATTTTCATTTTAACAATAAAAACGTGTATGTATTCACATTGTTATAAAAAAGTTTTGAGTGTTTTCTTTATTAAATCTTATTTGGAAACAACTTTCGTAGAAGACTTTTTGAAGTTCTCTAAAGTCTAGTGTTCAGCAGTATTTTGTTTTAAAATAATATTTTAAAACAAAATACTCAAAAAACAGACCCTAATAAATGTTGATGTAGTGGTAGCCCAATGAAACCTGCAATCTTAACTAAAATACAAAGAAACCTTTCGTACGAAAAAAAGCCATCAGTAATTTCAAACGAATAAGATTTTACTTCGAATTTAGATCTGACAGTTCGAAAAAAATGTGTGTTTAGAAAATAGTTCTCAATAAATTTTTTCATCTGTGTGATGGAAACAAAAAGTCATCAAAATTAAATGTTGCATTTTTCTGTTAAAAGTACCTATGGCCATTGAGTAATAAGATTTTTAATCCTTCTCCAATCGAAGCTAAATTTTCCCAACCGTTTTTAAGCAGGTTATCTATTCGTGTTCGGAAAATAAACAATCCTATTTTTTTTGACAGTTGTTGTTGTTGACAAACAAAAAAATTGTTTTTGTCTATGTTTTTTCAAATGCCGCAAGAAAATACAAAAACTAAAATACTAAGCATAGCCATACATGTTCTATTGCTTGAGGGAGGAGGCAACAACAATGCGTCGAACTTTTTGTAGGCAGTTAAGAGACCATTCCAATCCGTTGGTGTTGTCTGAACTATTGTAAGTTGGATTAGCACAATTATCCATGTGCGTCGTACTTTCCGAAGTTCTCTAAATATTTTATAAAACGACACTGGAACTGGACTACTTCGCCAACACAGAACGAACAACAACAAACAAGCCAATTTTCCCTGCATTTTCAGTAAAAGTATGTATGTACATACATACATAATGTATATAACTTTGATAAGAGTTCATTGGTTTACTTCTGAAAATAAAACAAAAATTATTAAATTGTTGTGGATAACACAGAAAAAAAAGATCAACCTTTTTTTGTGTTGCATGACATATTTTTACCGTTGTTTACTAATTTGGGTGCGCTGATTTCAAATCTACTCTCAGATTTTTTGTAGCAGCTCTAGTTAGTGAGATACGGATACCGTCTTGAATTTACATAAGTATAGTCGACAGTTTCTATTAATAGCGGTGTAACTTAACTAGTTAGTTTATAAATTCCGTTATGTCTTCATCAAGAAGGACGTGTTTAAATAACCCTGATTTTTTTGTGTTATTTGCGGAGAATATATGTTCCAAAAGTTTCGTTTAAAAGTGCCGGACTTTTGTGAAAAAGGCATACTTCAACTAATTTGGGTTTCCGTTGCCGTCAAACTCTAAACCTTGGATACCAAGTTTGGTATGTAAAAGTTGTTCTCGACAAAATTAAGTACAATGAACATAACTGGGGTTTTATGTGTTGATTTGAAAATGGTAAATTTTCTCCTGGGCCAACAAAGTGGCTATACAAAATACCACTGTTTGCTATGCCTATGGGACAGCCGAGGTAAAGCTGAGCACTGGACAAAAAGAGACTGGTCTTCCAGGGAGGCTTTGATTCCCAGTAAGCAAAATGTAATTTATGCTCCACTTGTATCCAGAGACCGAATTATATTGCCTCCTTTGCATATAAAACTGGGGTTGATAAAACAGTTCGTAAAAACTCTAAACAAAGATGGTGAATGTTTCAACTACATTGTAAAAGTGTTTCCAAAAATGAGCAGTGAGAAAATCAAGGGAGGTATTTTCGATGGCCCACAAATCAGGAAGTTGATAGATTATACATATTTCATCAACCATATGACAGCTGTCGAGAAATGTGCATGGGAAGAGTTTGTTTGGGTAGTAAGGAATTTTTTGGGCAATAGGAAGTCTGACGGCTACATTCAGCACGTTGAGTAGTTGCTGATACACTTCCAGCGGCTTGGATGTAACATGAATATCAAGCTTCACTACCTTCAAAGCCATCTAGACTATTTTCCTGAACCTAAGCAAGAAACAGGGAGAGCGCTTTCACCAGGATATTCGCACTATGGAGGAGAGGTATCAGGGGTACTGGAATGAACATATTATGATGGCTGATTATTGTTGCAGCATTCAAAATAGTTCTCATAATAAATCTTACTTTAGAAAATCCAAAAAAAGAATATTTTATTCAGTATAAATATGTTTAATACATTTTTTAAACTTAAACTATGTGCATTTTCAATGAAATATCCAGTCCCTTCATAACTCCAAAACTAGAGCTGCCACATAAAAACGGCATATATTTTTGAAATCAGCGTGGAAAAACTATTCAGATTCATTTAAGAAATCTCATGCAACAAACATGCTGTTTACCAGTGTAATTAACAACTTCGCTTCCAAAATTTAAGTGGAATTCTAAGCTGTCAAATGTGTGACATTTCGCCGAATTTAATGCTTATGATAAGGGGAATTTTTCGAACATGAATTTTATTTCGGGTAAAACTCAAAGTAAGGGAGCAAAAAAGGATTTTTTTTTGGGTGGAATGACGTACGGGTGAAACTCCTGATAGGGCTTATTAATTTAAAGTGGAAAAAGTTGCAAATTCCTCCTGCTCTGTTAGTTTCAAACTGAACTAAGATATCTATTTTAGTAGACCAAGTTCAGAGAACAATTCGTTACTTTCGTTAAGTTTTTAATCTTCGAAAAGATACAGTTGAAAAGTCCTTAGATAGACCGTGTGACGATCGCATTCGAATATTAAACAAATATAACGAAATCGAGTAAAAAAATCCGGTGACGTGAAATAACGCCAAATGAAATAAAGCCAAATTCGTTTTTGAAAACGAAATAAGGCCAAATTTTCAATTTGGGTTTATTTCGCTTTAGAAAACGAAATAATAGCAATTTGGCATTGTTTCGATTTAATTTTTTTTTTGAATTGATAGCACGGCGCGGCGTACTAACAGCTAGGTATGTAAAGGGGGGCATGCTGCAACCCTGCAACCCCCCTGCTTGGGATCACTATAGCATTTGGGGTGGGTGCGAGTTTGGGTATATGCAAAGAACACGAATGCGTTGTAATTCTTTCATAACTGTGAGCCATACTTGCTTTTTTTTTGTTGGAAATTTCTTTGATTTTAGTGCTCAAATGCAAAAGTTCTTTGCATATACCCAAACTCGCACCCACCGCAAATCCTATAGTGATCCCAAGCAGGGGGGTTGCATACATACCTAGATGTTAGTACGCCGTGCTATCAATTCAAAAAAAAGTAGCTATTCTAGACAATAAATCAACCATTTTTGAATTTTAAAATATTCGGCGATGTTTCCATTATTTTGTTGGCCATATTTCTTTTTATAAATCGAAATAAAGCCAAATTGGTTTTATTTCATTTTGAACAAGGAAATAAGGCCAAATTTTAAATTTGGTGTTATTTCATTTGGTACTATTTCACGTCACCAAAAAAATCCGTTAAAACTGCTGTCGGATTCTTCATTTCGGCTAGTTTTATAACTTGAAATACTTTTCGAAATCACTTTAAATGAAATTAATGCACATCACATTATCACATTTGTTAATATATAATTTTGTTGATTGTCACATAATTGTTACAATTTATTTTGTTCTTATTAGTTCTATGCATTCATATAAAACAAAAGAGTGATTTAACCACTTAAGCTACCTATACGCCATCTTTTGTTCCTTGGCCCCAGCAAGCTTTTTTGTAAAGAAACAAAGAACATGATCAAAGTCACTGACAACTGTTAAAATTCAAATTTTAAAAATTTTAACTAGTGATGATATTTCTTCAAGTTCTTGAGATGGCGGGTAAGATATATACATACGTAATTTGGGGGATGGTTTAGGTGTAGGAGTTAAAGGAATCTGATGATCGGTTAGCACCCGTGAAACATACATATATAGTTCCAGCCTTTAATTGGCAGAAAGTTCTTGAGAAGAGAGAAGAATGGAAAGAAATAAGATGTCACCGTCTGGCAAAATAACGAACAAAAAAATGTCTTATTGTTTTCTCTTTCAAAATCAATTTTCATATTCTCTGTCATCTGTCAATAAATATATCAGGTTTAGACGACATACATAAGGAACTTAAAAGGAAGGCAAGTTTCTAGTATCTGATTGACTAGCTGCCAAAAAAATGCCTTCCAATTAAGGCAACTTTATTGGAAAGTTCACTGGAAAGTAAGTCAAGAATAATCTCCCTAACTATCAAGTCAAGTCTGCTTACGTCAAAATGACAATTGATTATGTTCTTTCATTCAACTGAAAGCTGAGCTTTATTACTCTATGATTTATTACATAATTAATTAAATGATAAATTGAAAGTAGAAGTTAGTGAAGTAAATTTCCAAGTTTGAAATTCATAACACTTGAAAAACTAACTAGTTGCCTTGGTCAAAATGTACGTTCAAAGAATGTAGTTCGAAGAATATTGCAATATCTTCCAATCGTGTATACTGTAGCTGTAGATAATAAAACATAGTTCTTAAAGACAAATTGTATGATGATTTTTAAAAGATGAGATTCAAATTATTATAGCATTTCACTTAGTTTTTGAAAATTCTCGTTATTTAGGAGGCTTCATTTGACTTTTATGACGTTTTAAGGGGTCCGGCCACGCAATGAGCGACGAGTCGCTGAGCGACCAATCTGAGCGATGGGTGGCCATTTACTAAACGACACGTCGCTGAGCGATTAGTTGGACGATTTTTTCGTCGTCCATAGCTCAAGAAATAATAGAGATATCGACTTCAAATAAATTTTGTTATACAGATAATAATGCAGAAAGATGCAGAAAGGACTCTCAAAAAAATTGCGTGGGTGGTTTTTTTTACCATAGCAATTTAAAAAAAGGTGAACATTTTGGTTAGCCCGAAATATCTCACGAACCAATAATACTAGAGACTTGAATTAAATTTTGTATTATATATTGTAACGTGATACCAAACAAATATATTTTTGGGAAACATTCCAATCAACGGTTTTTTTTATGAATCAAAAAAATCCAAAAAAAAAATTTGACACCTCTAAAATTTTACTAACAAAAAATGATTTTATCTCCAAACATCTGGTAAAATTTTGGGAAAAATCGAATTGACGGTTTTGTTTACAAAAAATAAAAACCTACAAAAAATTAATGAAAGTTGGTAAAAATTAATTTTCGGCTCAAATATCTTTTTAAAACTTTGAGATATTGGCTTTAAGCTAATTTTATCTTTTAAAAAAATATTGTTGTCAACATTCAGTCAAATTTTGAGAAAAATCAAATTGACAGGTTTTTTTTACAAAAAATTAAAAACCTAAAAAAAAATGAACAAAAGTTGTTAAAAATTGATTTTCGATTTAAATATCTTTTCAAAACTTTGAGATATTGGCTTTGAATTAATTTTATCTTTTAAAAAAATATTGTTGTCAACATGCAGTAAAATTTTGAGAAAAATTCTTTAAAAAAAAAACAATACTAAAACTTGGTAAAAATTTACTTTCGACAAAACAAGAAAACCTACAAACCTTTTTAGCAAGACAAATCGACAGACGGGATGGGAAGTTATCAGTGTGGGTCGCATCCCAGCCTCTTTTTATTTTTGTAATCTTTGTGGGTGTCCTGCCATAGCACTGGGCGGCTTTGGACAGCTGAAATTAAACTTTCAGTGTTTATTGTACACATTGTACAGATTTGATTACAGAGCGACGACGTCGCGCTGTCGCTTAAAAAATCGCCCAGTCGCTTAGGGTTTATGTGGCCACCTCCATACGATCTCATGTATTCTAATTTTTTTGCGTCGCTCAGTCGCTCGTCGCTCATTGCGTGGCCGGACCCTTAACAACAAATTGTATGATGATTTTTAAAGATGAGATTCAAATCATTATAGTATTTCACTTAGCTTTTGAAAATTCTCGTTATTTACGAGGCTTCATTTGACTTTTATGACGGTTTAAGGAACCTTGAATTTAATGCTTCCATTATTGTTTAAGAAAAATACAATTTTAGAGTTAATTCTTAATGTTGGTTTTGAATCCGAACTTCGATTAACTATCGTTTGCTAAAATTTTAATAATACTAGTTTTAAACATTACAAATAACAAATCGGTCTAACTGCAAGCGACAAAACCTGCCACCAGTGTTATCGTAACTTGTAAACTGGGTCCATATTGCTCGAAACAAAAACGGTCGTTTTGACAATAACTATCTCATACTTATGTATTAAGAAAGAGAGTAATAGTTAAAACAACTATTAATAATTGACAATAAAATATAACCCTAGTGGATTCCACCTTCAACTTGAATAATACTGAGGCCAGATTCTATAACAAACGAAACGAAAACGGTCCTTCGTTTTTCATAATCAAAAAAATTTGACGTTTCTTGTGTGTTAAGACTACCAACGTTTGGTCAGTTTTTACCTCACAGAAAGTCACCTATGGTTTTTCAACCCGAAAGTAGAAACGGAAACTAAAGACTTAAAGTCTTCATTGAAGCATCAAAATAACTCGTTTGCACAACAAAAATAGTACGCATTCGCCCCAGTGTATCCAAAATGAATTCCATTTTTTATTTTACTCCAAAAAGGTTTGCACAAGTTTAGAAAAAATCAAAAAAATTCACTTGGCACATCCATATCCAAGCCAGGATCTGACGGCTGCCCACCAAATGTCCACCAATGTCTGAGGATGCTTTTAATTCTTAAAAATCTAGTCAGCCCAAACTCAAGGATGTGAAAGAAAACAATGCCTAAAAATAAAAATACCAAATTGAGTTAAACAAATTTAGTACAAAAAAGAATACCAAAGAGACTTGAGGTAAGGAGTAAGGCTGGTGCTAGGAAAACTATTTGCAAAGTATTGTGCTCCTCAAGTTGCAGATTATCCATTATTAGCAAAACCTGATGAAGAGACTTAAAGTTTTTAAGTTATTGCTTTTAAAGTTCAAAGATTAATTTAAGAAACCTGATAAAGAATGAGATAGGAAATTGGTGCCAAGATCACCACATGGACTGAGTTTTTAATAATTGCCCCGAGATATTTCGATTGGAAGAATGTTCGGAACATAAGTTTGAAATTTCGATTTTCTGTATTTAAATTGAACATAGTCCCACAAATTTCACACCGACTTTCTCCCTTATGGAGTATCCATCGTCGAAGGCATTTTATATGGACATATCCCTAGAAAAACATAGAAATAAATTCTTGGTTCTGGAACATGACTTTTACTTACAACACTTCCCTTGCATTGACACGGACAACGTTGAATCTGGAGGCCAGGTTGGTTCCAGCGACATATTCTGCAAGAATTGCCCAGTTCATTTGAAGAGCAAACACTCATGAGTGAGTCTTCAGATTTAATAGGTCTTATATTTGCAGTGGTGATGCTGTTGAACAATCGAGTAGCAGCAGTTCCATTGAGGAGCATTCGTCTTGAAATTTGCTGAACCAGATTGTTAATGCTTGCACTGGCTTCCATTTTGTTTTTTTAAATTGAATTTTTTTTTAACGGAAAATTTAGTTCATGATTCGAGAAGATGATTTTGAAAATGTTCAAAAATAAAATATTGAAAACTTCATATGAAAAATTGTTTGCAATTTTGTTTTTTTTTTTCGATGTAAGAAGCAGAGTTTTTTTTTTAAAAGCAATTTTTTATTTTTTTAGGGATTCTAGGTATTTTGTGTTGCGAATTGAAGTTGAACGTTTTGAGGGTTCTCAAGACAAAAACTCTATTTTATAAAATTAAAAAATAACCAATCTTATAAAAAAAAAACAGATTAAAATATAACCAGGCTTAAAAAATAACCCTAGGTCAAAAGTAACCACTCTTGGTTACCCTTGAAAAAACACATTCTGACAGCTGTCAATTTGGGAATCATGATATAAAACGCTACGAGAGTTAAACATGTTTTTGTTGTTAAAGAATACTTTTAAGAAATTAGAAATTTAGAAGCCACACTTTAATAGTAAATATTATTCGGAACCAACAACAAAACTTTGTTAAAAAAAACAATATTTCCAATCATACCGAATTTTGCAACTATGTTTATCATTTTCCATTTTTTCCGGATTAAGTGAAAAACATAGATATTTAAAACATATTTTCACCTAGTTTTTAAATTTTTCACTTCACTTAAATCAGATTTTTACCAAGTATATGACATTTGATCTGACTGATCTCACATCTCCTTCTTTATGAACATTTTTCCAAAAATGAAAGCTTACCCTTAACCTTCAGATGTCAAATTACTATTTCAAATTTTAATATTGCATTAGTTTGACGGTGTTCACTCCGTTAAGACGGCTTATTATGATGTCAGCTCTGTATGTAAAATCTATAGTATTATTATGAAGCAGGCCGTAGCCACAAGGTGGCGTTGGAAGTTTTGTATACAAAAGATGAAGTAAGAAAACTGAAATAGCTAATGTCACTAGGTGCAGCCCTCTATATTCTCGCGATGATATTACTATAGATTATATATACAAAGATGTCATGTAAATGTTTGTCTGCTTTTTGTGAATTGCTTAAAGTTATTGTTATTTTTTGACAGCTTTCTCAACTTTCACTCGCTCACTGCGGTATCACGTATCCAGGCATTAACATACTAGATATGGACTGCTAGTCCATACTAATTCTCATATAAACAGTTCTTGAAAGTGATTCCACCTCTAGCTACGTTTGCCCTCCTGCAGGTTTTTCGGAAAAATTATAATTAATTTTCAAATGCCATCTGTTGTTTCTTTGCTTGGAAAAGCCTTTTTTAAAAAACTAATGACATCTATTATTATAAAGTTTGACAAAACAAACATAATACACAAATCAAGTTCAAAAATGTGTCCATATTACCTCTGAACCTACAGAAGGGCTAGTAGCATTAAGGAATAGATGACACCAATTCATTTGTTTATTAATTTGTCTCTGAATGTTTTATATAAATTGACAACCAATTTCTATAAAAAAAATGGCCGATTTCATGGAATCTTTGAGTTTTCAAAAAACTGGACTATTAATTGTCCACTATAATTAGATATTGGTCATCCAATTTTTTATTCACAGAAAGTTTTTGAGCAGGAAACGAAAACAAAAGTCCTCATAATTTTGAAAAAATTGGAAAACAACGAAGATGGAAAAAAAAATAAAAAGTCACCGTTTGGCAAAAAAACGAAAAAGAAAGCATACAAAAAACAAGTTAAAAAGGATTCGAGGCATGAGCAAACTTTGCAATTCATCCAGAAGATCGAGACTAGGCGATGTTTGTGTGATGCAGTTTGTTCGGAGTATAAATTACCTTAAGACAAGGTTTGGCATGACGTAGGCGACGGAATTGAGATGACCTTCAACGAATGTAAACCCTAATGGTCAAACCTCAGCACAACCATCAAATTTAACCTTGACAAAAATGTTTTTTAAAAGGTTTTTGCACGATCTGTTTTTTCCACTGCCAAGAAAATAATCTTCAAATTGAGTCTACCAATTATTTGCTCCTAAAGTCTTTCAACCATGTAAAAAGACGATTTATAATTGGTGGATCAATCAACCAACCGTATGAACGGACAAATTTCATATAATAGAAAATTGACAAATTGTTCCTAATTTGTAATGCTATTTGAAGTCTTTTGACAGTTCGGCCAATATTTGAGGATTTTTTAATAGTGTATACTTAGTTTAACCATCCTTTACGTCGTAGTGTCTATGGGATTAATAATCAGTGAACGAAATTCAATTTTCCATTAATTTTGTGTGTTTTACGCATCACTGACCTTTCACAAAATTTGTTGCTAATTTTTTCTGGTAATAATTCATAAACAGTCACAGGTGGTGCTGGTTTATGTGTAGTTTGCTCTTGAACAAAGGTGACATCCACCCCTTTTGCAAGGAAGTCTCTTGGAGACTGTTCACAAGATCGGTTAAATTCTCCCCATAAGGCGAAGGGCATCCAAAGTAGTTTTTCCTATTTTGTGTTGCGTGGCAGGCTGTGAAAGTTCATTCATTTTAGCCTCCATCAGCTCCTCCGCCAGTTCGATGAGCTCATCGTTTCTGAATAAGTGTTTTATTTTTTTTCGGTGGGTTGAAATAATGACAGCCGCTAGTGCTGCTACGTCTAGTAAGATGTAAAGCCTAGTACATACTTGTGAACCATCTCGTGAACCCATACAAATTTCGGTTTTTGGTTCACCCGTGAACGTGCTCGTGAAGCTGAGTGGAGAACAAAGTGGAGAGTTTTCGTTCACGGGCAATTCACGTGCAAAATGTACGGGAACTGTTGGTGAAGCTTTGACATTTGGTTACAAAAAAAAGGACAGTTTTCAATTTGTACTGAATACTGATACTGATTCCTCATTTAAAGTTTGTGGCTGCTTTGCGTGTGGTTTTAAAAAAAAAAGTTAAAATGCATTTATATGAAATAGAATACAAATCTTCACAACGTGTATTCACAAGTGTGCACCAGTGAGCAATTTCAAAAGTTCACTTTCTCCACTGGCGAACGTTCACTTCACGAGGAAGTATGTACTAGGCTTTACTAATTAGGGCAAACCGGAAATCAATATCGAAGAAAGATCTGCGAGAAATTTTAAACCTATTCCATTTCATGTCAGATTTGAAGTCTAACAAATTTAAAAATATATTTTCGAATGGCCTGAAAGATTAAAATTTCAACTTAACTTATCTGATAAATGTTTGAAAATCATTCATAAATAAGTTAGAAATATAAAAACTAAATATTATGGACCCCATAACACGATTGTACTTTGAACTTTGTTTACAGGTTACTAATTAGGGCAAACCGAAAATCAATATCGAAGAAAGATCTGCGAGAAGTTTTAAACCTATTCCATTTCATGTCAGTTTTGAAGTCTAACATATTTTCGAATGGCCTGGAAGATTAAAATTTCAACTTAACTTATCTGATAAATGTTTGAAAATCATTCATAAATAAGTTAGAAATATAAAAACTAAATATTATGGACCCCATGACACGATTGTACTTTGAACTTTGTTTACAGGTTACTAATTAGGGCAAACCGGAAATCAATATCGAAGAAAGATCTGCGAGAAATTTTAAACCTATTCCATTTCATGTCAGATTTGAAGTCTAACAAATTTAAAAATATATTTTCGAATGGCCTGAAAGATTAAAATTTCAACTTAACTTATCTGATAAATGTTTGAAAATCATTCATAAATAAGTTAGAAATATAAAAACTAAATATTATGGACCCCATGACACGATTGTACTTTGAACTTTGTTTACAGGTTACTAATTAGGGCAAACCGAAAATCAATATCGAAGAAAGATCTGCGAGAAATTTTAAACCTATTCCATTTCATGTCAGTTTTGAAGTCTAACATATTTTCGAATGGCCTGGAAGATTAAAATTTCAACTTAACTTATCTGATAAATGTTTGAAAATTATTCATAAATAAGTTAGAAATATTAAAACTGAATAATATGGACCCCATGACACGATTGTACAAATTTTTGCGTGATATAAGAAAGGGTTAAGTAATTGTTCAGTTTATACCACATGCGTCCGAAGCCTTACAATTACCAAATTACTAAAACTCTCCACAAAATGTCTTCTCACCACTGTCATGTTGAAAACCCGTAGCCACTATCACTGAACCCATCCTCAACGACAGAGACAAACGTATCAAATCAATGACAGAATCAACGAATGTGAATAAAACAAAATAGCGAAAAATAGCAGACACAAAAATAAAACAAACGCCACCGAAAAGACGAACGAAAAAGAATTTAAAAAAAAAATCCCTCCTATCGTTCACCTTCGCCCAGCAGCAAAACGAAAACACTGCACAGAGAAGAACACCACACGAACACAGTGTAGAATTATTCGAGTTGCGGTGGGTTACCATAAAACTACGTCTCGTCTAGATAAAAATAAAATAAATAAACAAAAAGAAAAAAGATATAAAAATATTAATAAATTTGTAGGAAAACTCCTACGACAAATATAAAAACACCTCTGACCTTTGAACATAAAAAAAAAGAAAAGAAAAGGAAAAAATTCAATTAAAAAAATATTTTTAAAAATATATATATATATATCGATATAATGGCGGAGGAAGTGCTTGTGAAAAATCCATCGTCCCTTTATAAAAAGTGTCTGTTAAGCTATGTGTCGAATCTTAATTATAATGTCGCCACAATGGATCGTGTCCAACAGCTTCGTTTTCTGCCTCCAGTTGTTCTCAAAGATATTTATGCCAAGGTAAGAAGTGTGCAAACATTTTGTTTTATGTTTTATTTTTTTTTTGTCTTCTATTCATTGTCCATTCCATCATTAAAAATCAATTCAGCAGCTCACTTACAGATTTTTATATAAGTTTTCTCCTTATTTTGTATTTTGGGAGGACATAACTACCTACCGAGGGAAAAAGTGTATAAAAATATGCTTCACCCGCCCACAACAACCCATATCTATCTACATATATGACCATGAAAACGAAAAGATTCCCTTTCGCCTTTGCCTTTAGCTCTCTGTCCCTTGTAGGTACCTCAAGCTTCTCATCTATCATTTGCCCTAGAGCCTTAAGTATAGTTTTATCACGCCTGTTCCTTTCGTAAAAACATGATGTAGCCTAAGAAAAAAGCATGCAATGCAAATGCAGTCAAATTTTATTTCATCTGGCACAGCGGCATCAGCATCATGAAACGAGATAGAATCAGCTGCTTTTCTGACGACGACGACGACAACGACAACGAACGACGACCACCACAACCACCGCTACCAAACGTTGCTTGGAACGATTCAACGGGCGGGTGTTCCTCCGTTCGTTTTCGTTCGACAACGAAAACGATGACGCAGTGTGAAAAGCATGTTATGTTATGTCTTATGTTGCAAGAAGTTTTCACTTTTACTAGTTTCGTTTTGTTTTTTTGTTTGTTTTTTATTTTTCTTTCTTATATTTATTTTTATTTGTTTATGTTATTCAAAATTTCTTTTCACCAAGTTTGTAAAAAGAAGGTTTTGTGTACGAAATCAAGAGAAGGGTTTGCTGGAGAATTATCTCCTGGCATTTATCCAAGAAAAAAAAAAAAGAAAAGACCCAAGGAAACCAATCAAAGCCGCCTTAAAAAGTTAATTGCCTTTCTAAACACCACAAAACTTAATGTATTTCAATTTTGTTGTACATTTGTTGTTGTTGTTTTTATTGTTGATATACTAATATATTTTTTGCTCCAATCCAACTCGTGTCGTGTTGTGTCGTGGGAAGACCTTCAAGCGATTCGTAGTCGTCGTCGTCGTCGTCGTCGTTGAGCATTGGCTAGCGATATTTTCTGTATGTTATTTGTACATATTTTGAATGGAATGGAGATATTAGTAGTCGATCCACACAACTTATGTATGTACGTATGGACGTCCGTACCTCTACCTCCTAGCTTCTACTTACTTCTTAAATGTCTGAGCTGAGCAACATAAACTATTTACTTAGTATCAAATCAAGGGGTTTTTGGCTTTTATTTCGCATTTCTATGGTTATGCGTATTTTTAAACTTGCCTTTGGTATTTCAATCAAACAAAACTTTGTGAATGGGTCAATTAAAGTCGGTTGATTGGCCTCGTTGTTGTTATCGTTATGATTTTGTTGTTGTTGTCGAAAGCAATGACGACGATGAAGTAGACTCTGGCTGCTGATCTAGAAACTCAATAACTAAACAAATTACCTTAGCATTTTATTTTGCATTCATATGTTTTTTCTGCATAAGTTTATTAAAAAACATTCATTCTTTTGTTATCAGATTTGTTTTTCTTGTTGTTGTTGTTGTTGTTTTACTTCTCTGTTTCTGTTTTGTTGTAGGTAGCCGGCCAGATTAAAACTGAAAATTACCAGACTAGTTTATAACATGTCCCCAGGGTCAGAGACTTTATTAATTCTATACAAACTTAAGAACAGTTTAAAGAACAATAAAGGAAAAAAAATGTTACAAAACACACGCAAAAAAATAAATAAAATGCAAAAAAGTACTAAATTCTAATAACAAATTCAAAATCAAAAATGAGAATACAGAGTTTTGTCTTAACTTATGAAAAGATTTTCATTTTGTTGAATCATTTAAATGGATAAGTTTAAGTTACTTGGTCTTTGTTTAGTCGAAAATTCAATAATGACCGGCGTGAGTCAGTCACCGATATTTTGATATGCAGTTGTGGTCATATAATTAAGCCACCAAAGGAAAAAAAATATTTGTTCCCAATACCTATTATTATTAACTATTGTTATGTGTAATAAACAAAAATTACATAACAATCAATGTCTGAAGTAATTTGTGATACGTTGGTAATGCAAGTAAACAAATAATTAAGCTATTTCAGAGTATTTGATTATTTTCTTAATCGGTTTTATTTCAAATGTTTTCAAATTATCTACTTATTTGTTCTTAGCGCATAAAATACACTATCAGTGTTCTATCTTCTCTAAGCACATCCGACCACTGTGTTATATCTGCAAATTTCTCATGCCAAAACCTTTCAGTTAAAGAAAGAGCTCCTAAGAGAACGAGAAAGCCAACTGGCACGGCTTCAACAATTATTTTAGGATCTTTAACTGGTCACTATGATTCCTCGATAGTGACGTTGATTTTAGTGCAGATATGATCATAAGTTCGATTGTTTTGGGAATGAGAACTTTCATCCTAAATATAGTTAAAAGCAATGTAAATGATTTTAAATACCTAGGAGTATGTTTTACAAAAAACTTAAGTATGGAAAAACATCTTAATGAAAAACTCTCTAAGGCCAAGAGTGCGATTGGAGCTACATGGAAAAAGTGTTTTGCCAACAAAAGTATTGCGCATAGCTGTAAGTTTCGTGTATTTGAAGCAGTGTCGGAATCAGTACTATTTTATGCCTCGCAAGTATGGGGTTACAAACAATACGATTGCGTAGAAAAGTTGCTGAGATTTTTTATCAAAAGGATATTTCACCTGCCTTCCAACACACCAAACTACGTAGTTGCATTAGAAACTGGTCTCCCACCACTCTTTATTCAGACGCTGAAAAGTCAGGTAGACTATGTTATAAAAGTTCTACATATGAATAATGATAGACTTCCAAAGAAAGCAGCTTTGCACGTAATCAACCGAAGTCTCAGTTGGTATGAGGAATGGAAGGAGCTCGCGCAATGGTGTGGTATCGAACTGAATTTGCATGTTGGAAATCTCAATGAATGGAGGGGTAAACTGTACGAACTTATTGCCTTCGTTGACGAGAAGCTTAGGGAGAAGTACATGCAGTCAGCTCTAACCACAGAGTAATCTACACTCAACTTTGTCATAATCTAGGCCCAAAAAACTACTTTAGAGATGAGAATTGTGTGGAAGAAATTTCAACGATGTTGAGACTGCGTGCTGAACTTCTTCAACTGAATTATATGCCACACAGAGAGGATCTCCCAATCTTATGTAGTTTGTGTAACCTCAGGGAAAGAGAAGATGTTTTTCATTTCCTAGGGAAATGTCCGGTTTTAATGGGAACTAGGCGATCCTTCTTTGGCTGCAACTTCTTAACTGAGGCAGAAATGATAGCCTATCTAAATACAATGGAGGTGAAAAAACTGTTTATGTACTGCAAATTAGCACAAGCTTATCGAAACGGAATTCTCAATGAAAACTTTTGAACAAATTTATATTAATACAATTTTTTGATAATTAAAAAGATTAGACACTTTGTGATTATTTTATAGTAATTCAATTAAAATGTTAATCTGGCAGACGGCATTGCCATGCTATACTTGATTATTTAATCATTATACTGTACATTATTTAAATTTGAAAATAAAATCACTTTACTAGTTAAAAGCATCAGCCCAAAAGAAAACGCGTGGTTTGATTCGAGTTGCAAAGATGTTATTAGGGTTAAAGAAGTAAATTTCCGTTGTTATAAAGCCAACCAAACTGAGAAAATCCGGTCAAAATTCAAACAAGCCAGGAACGCCTGAAATGCCAATATTCGATGGACCAAATTTATACATGACCAAAAATTGCGGCAAAAAAATACTGAAATGTTTGGTAATTCGTAAAAAACATGAAGAATGTTATATGACTCCACCTGTACTTGAAAGCGTAAATTATCTTATGGGACCAACCTTTTTTTGAACCCGTGCTATTGCACTCACATATGTAAATCTCTTGGGCGGAATGGCATCCCAGCTATTTTTCTAAAGAGGTGTTTTTCAACGCTGGCAAAACCTCTGCGTAAGCTTTTTCATCTATACTACTCCAAAGGTCTCGTTCCGAGTAGATGGAAAACAGCATTTATCCAGACCATACCCTATAAAGGCGAATCCTCCAGCCCTTTTAATTATCGACCGATTGCATTTACTTTCCTTCTTTATAAGGTCATAAAAGCGCTGCTCAAGAAATTTCTGGACGATCGAATGCTTCCTAAAGACGGTTAGTACGACTTGTGCAATGGGTTAAATGGTGATCTAATGGTTTATCTCGTAGTACCCGTGGCGTGGTGGTTAGTGTGTAGGGCTGTCACGCCAAAAGTCTTGGGTCCAATCCCTGCTTGTGCCACCTTAATTTAAAAAAAAAAAAGTGTTCACGGGTACTGCCTCTTGCGAGGAATAGACAAATCCTCCAAGAGTAATTCTTGTCATGAAAAGTGCTTTCTCAAATTAGCCGTTCGGATTCGGCTTAAAAACTGTAGGTCCCCTCCATCCCCAACAACTTTACTCGCACACAGAAATGGTTGAGAGTTGAAAGTCACTAGGCCCTAGTTCTCAATGGACTGTTGTGCCACCTAATTTATTAATGGTTTTTCTCACTCACTCGGACAAATCTTTGCATCGCTTTAAAGAGAAAGTAAGATTATTGCGCATGATATTTCAAAAACTTTTGGTAGGGTTTGTCATCAGTCCTTCTTTTAGATAAATTTTCTTCTACGTTGGATTAGAAATCAAATTTTTGTCCGTTCACTATAAGTAGTATTGGAAGGATACAAGTCTAAGAACTATAAAATAAATGCAGGTGTGCCTCAGGGCTCTTTTCTGTCTCCGACAATCTTTCCCATCAATATTAGTGATCTGTCTGAAAGTTCTAATCCATTTACATGCTTAGCTGACGGATAGTACCCTCAGCTTTTCATATTAGTTTTTAGATTCACAATCCTACTCTTCACATGTGAATCTTCAACGACAATGTATAATAAGCTCAATAAATTCTGACCTAGACAAAGTTGTAAAATGGGGAATCATAAATAGAGTAGAATTTAATCTAAACTATCTATGAGTGGCACTTACATCAAGGAGACAGAAAACATCGAAAAATTATCGGTATGTGTATCTCCAATCACTTCTTGTCAAAGGATCACATACGCGATGTTGCCAAAAATGCCGCTAGATGTTTGGGTTTTCTAAAGCAATGCAAGAAGTTCTTCTCCATCTCTGTTATCTATAAGACATAAATACGTACAATGCTTTAGTATAACTTCCATTTCTATAGAATGTTAATGATGTCGGTTTATCGATGGTGGTTTTGGGATATTTCACCTCAATGATGTTGGTTCAATACAAAAACGATAAGCGAAATATTGGAGACAATATAGGCAATCATTTGAACATTGATTATGGCAATGATTTATCGTAAGCTGGATATTTTGTCAAATCCAGGTTTGAATACAATTTTATTAAAGAAAGTTCTGGAGTCATGATATACAGTGGTGGACACGAATTTAGCAAATTAAAAAGAGTACGAGTATTTTTCTACTTTCAATTCTTTATTACTTGCAAGTAACGTTCATTTTTATGTTGTTACTATGACTACTTTATATGGTAATAAAAATGTGTAAATGATTGAAAAGTAAAATATAGTTTTGCGAAAAATGAAGATTGTTTGTGATTTGCGTTGTTTTTAGCTGGACATAAATTTAACCCGTTTTGCAATCAAAGAATGTATTTTTAATTTTTGTGTTTTTTTTTAAAAAGGAAATAATAATTTTTGAGGTATTAAATATTGTAAGTCAATAGGCCCTGGTTCTTCATGGACTGTTGCGCCACCTAATTTATTTATTTAATTAAATATTCCTTTAATGATCTATATTAAAAAAAATAAAAAAAAAATGAATTAGTCAAGGCAAAAGGAAAATGGTGCTCAAAGGAAAAAAGAAGTCTGATCTTGAAAATGAAGTCAAAAGGGCGGACGGTAACAGACATTTCTATGTTGTTAGAATTCTCCAGGAAGCTGGTTTATAATGCCCTTCGTCATTTCAAAAAGTTTGGAGTGATTGAAAACGTTTAACAAAACCCCCGGGCCAGAAAGACAACTACAAATGAAGATAGAATTATTTATAGGTTATCGACCAAGGATCCGTTTAAGACCTCCAGTGCCATTCGAAGCGAACTTTCAACGAACTATGGAGTAAATGTTTCCTCAAGGACCATAAGACGTCGATTAAATGAAAACAATCTACGTGGGTGCGTTGCTCAGAGAAAACCGCTTGTATCAAAAAAAAAATCTGAAATGTAGGTTACAGTTTGCCAAAGCTCACTTCGACAAACCAATTAGTTTTTGGAAAAACGTGTTCTGGAGCGATGAATCCAAATTCTGCCGGTTCGGATCAGATGGGAAAAAATATGTATGGCGTCCAAAAAACAGGGAATATGATCCAAGGTACACCATTAAGACGGTGAAACACGGTGGAGGCAACGTTATGGTCTGGGCTGCTTTTTCATGGCACGGCGTTGGCCCCATCGTAAAAATTGACACCAAAATGGACCAGAACGTGTACAGAGATATCCTGTTGGATCATATGATACCCTACGCAGAAGACAATTTGCCGTTATTATGGCGCTTCATGCACGATAACGACCCTAAACACACTTCAAAGTTAGTGAAGTGTGCCTTAAAGGTGAATAAAATCGACGTTTTGAAGTGGCCAGCACAATCACCCGATCTTAACCCGATCGAGAATTTGTGGAATGATGTTGAAGATCATATTGAGCAAAAAAAAACAACCAATTTAACACAATTGTGGCAGGAGATTCAAAATGCTTGGTATGCAATTCCAAAGTCACGATGTGAGGCTTTGGTTGAATGTTTGCCAAGAAGAATTGCTTCTGTACTGCAAAATAAAGGGTTCCCTACAAAATACTAAGAAAAACTTAGAATTGATAAAGGTAAGTAAAATTTTATCAAGAAACTGTTAAATGTGCTAAATTCGTGTCCAGGCGAAAAATTGATATTTCTACATTCCATACTTTTTTCTTCTTACAGATGTTAAACATATTTGATGAAGTACTATGTAAACATAGTACTATGTATATGTAATGTAAATAAAATATAACTAATTTCATAAAAAGAAAACAAATAGAAAATTTAATGGTTTTTATTTTCTTTAACAAGTGTGCTAAATTCTTGTCCACCACTGTAAGCACAATTTTTATGGGGTGTTATAAAAGGGCAATTGTGTCACCAAAACCGAAAAATCAGGATTTAACCTGCGTATTTATATGCAGCGCTAGTTGGTATAATGTCGAAAAAATGTACAAAAGTTATACAAAATTAATGGGAAAAGGGTAAAATAATTATGTGTCTGCACTTGAGTTTATGAAACCTAAACAAATGTTCTTAACAACTGTGTTTAATGTTAAATTATGTTAAAAAAAAATATGAATTTTAAAAAACAAACAATTTAATTAGACAAAGAACGAAGTTATCACTTATCATATAACTTTTTCATCCAATACTTATTTTTTAACTAAAATAAATAACTTTTAGTGGCTAAATCATATAATTACAGCTGTATGCATACATACATATAAGAACAAAATATGTTTAAATTTTTACCTCAAACATTGAACTTCGAATTTTTGCTTTAGAATCTGAAACCACAAAATCTATTTATTTGAATAAAATTGGTAACAATTTGTGACTTGATTGTAAGCTTCATTTATTCTAATAATTACCTAGGTACATATGTTCGTTTGATTCTATGATAGGATTAAAATGTAAACTACACTAGTTGATATTAAAAAAATAAAATTGCATTAAAAAAAAAAAACAAACAAATGAAAAACAAATAAACTGTTAACTTATTTTTTTACTCGTATCGTACACATACAATATTTTTCAATTTTGTTTTCGTTTCATTTTGTTTGAAAAGAAAAACAACACTAATGAATTAAATTCAAAGATCAAAGAAAATAATCACTTCAACCAGGCTACAAGAAAATATTTCTTAGTCTCTACATCATACATACATACAAATGAATAAAATTATTATTATTTTGATACATTGATGACGATTTATAGATGATTTTGTGTTGATGTAAACAAAAATACAATTATTGTCTTATATATTTTTTTGTCTGGGGTATGTAAATATTTTGTCAGCTACATTTAATTATAGGGTTTCAGTTTTATCTGCGCTCGTATATGTGATGTGATGATTAAATTTATTCGCAGTCAGCTAAAACAATTAATAATTTTAATACATTTTGTCATCGATATTCGTCATTTAATGGACATTAAATTTTTTGTTGCATCTACAAAAAATGATTCAACTTTAAATGAAGTTCCTTACACAAATTTTTGAATACAAAGTTAACAAAAAGTAACAACACTTTAATGATTTATCAGAAATGGCTGCATATAACGAATGAGTCAAAGAGATGATATACAGGGACTTAGTAAAGCAGTGTCGATGACTGTCGCTTTGTTACTCTCATAGGTGACAATTAATACTTTCAAGGTTAGACAGAGAGTTCTGTATGATACAATAAAATAAGTTAAAGTCATGAAAGGGCCCAGATACAGGGGGACGTTCTGTAAGGTAAAAAAAACGAAGAAGATAAGCAAACAATAAATTCCTTGGAAAGTGGGAACTAATAGCTTGAGCTTTTTTTATACAAAAAAAACTTGTACTTTTTAAGTTGCAAAATTTCAGGGAAGGATCTTAATAAAAATATCTCTATCAAAAACTCAAACAAGCTTATACAGTGGGCTGATATGTGTGGATTAGTTGTCAACCCACAAAAAACCGATTTAGTTTTATCCTCCAGGAAATATAAGATTTCCAATATTTACCCTACAGGTATCCAATTATAGTTTTCAGATGAAGCTAAATATCTGAGTCTCATTTTAGACAAAAAAAAAATAAATTGAAAACATAATATAAAAACAAATTAAGAAAGCTACAGTAGTTCGCTTCTCCAGAAAAACTCCAGAACAGTCTAGTCTATAACTGTCGATCATCTCTAATGGAGATGGCACAATAGTTTGACATTCACCTTTGCTGGGGTGAAGGGCCACAGAGACATCCCAGGAAATTGTAAAGCAGATGAAATCGCTAAAAATAGCACGTTTGGCTGATGCTGGCATACCAATCGCTTCCTGTAAGCTTTTATAGAACAAGGCGCTATAAAGAAAACCCACAACAAGTGGAATAACATCGCTACCTGTAAGACCACGAAAAATATCTGGCATATCTTAGATTTAAAGCGCTCAAGGTGCTTGATGTTATTAAGCAAATTGCAAATAAGTTCTATAATTTATGTCAGAACCGGACACTGTCTAAAAGGAAAGCACGCCACGCGGCTAGGCTTATTCTCAAATAAATTTTGCAGAAGCTGTATGGACGAGGAAGAGAAAAAACAGTTCTTCACCTCCTGTGTAGGAGAATTTTTCTTTATCGATCTAAACCATCTCAAACACACTGACATAATTAGTCTTAAACATTTCGTAAGGAAAACTTTGCAAAAAGTGTTGACAAAAATTACGAGGAATTGAAAATAAAAACTGTTTCACGTACGCATTGGCCTTGATAAAAAGAATGACCGCGAATCATTTTACTTATTTCAATTTTAAATGTCTACGACATTAATATGATACTTGGTCTACTTAAAGGTTCTTTGACTTGGAAGCAGCGCCATGACACACAGCGCATCAATATTCAATCTTTTGCACACCAAATTTCCAAAGCGTATCAGTTATCTTGATTTTTGTTTTTAAGGGACCGTTAAGGACCGATGTTATGCACAAATATTAGGAAACGGGAACTTGAGACCAAAATCATCTAAGCACTCTATGAGCTTCATCCCGAAACTATCAACAAGGTCTTGTAACATTGGAGTGGCAGAATGCGTTACTGCAAAGCCAGAGCAGACAGCCACTTGAATGACGTTAAAAATATTTGTTTTTACTAATAAAATCAAAATAGAGTTACAAATTTTAATTTTATGTTCAGATTTTTATGAAAAAATTTTGCTTTCTCCATTATCATTTGACCTGAAATTGGAACACCTTGAAATCGTTCCTGTCGAAACCACTGCATCCACTTTGGGATTTTCAGCTTTTTTGAGAATTTTGCGCCTCTCCAATGCTTTTATAGTGAAGCTGTCTGCGAAAAATTTGATTATATTTTTTTTTTTTTTTTTTAGAACATCATACCTACTCTATTTGGGTGCGGATTTTATATCTTTTAGCTAACATTTTCACAGGCACAGTACTTTTACGATGTTCATTAATCAAATCAACTTTTTCCGTAATGGACAAAACCTTACGCGATCTTTTACTTTCACTTAATAAAGAAGAAGCCATTATCACGACGCTTTACTTCAGATTTTCCAACCAAAACTGAACAAAATCCATGCAAACATAAGAAACAAAACGCAACCCAAAAAATGTATTATGCCGTTACTTCTTTTAGCAATGTCTTTTAAATGCAATGCAACGGATACAAAATTCCGTTGGTTTTTAGATGTGAAAAAACTTGTTCGGTCTTGTTCTTATGTTACGGATAGATAGTAGAGTTTATTACGGATAATATAGTTTAAATGAAAAATTTGTCTTTATTGTCGATAAAGAAAATGTTTTTGTTTCTTTTGGAGATAAAATATCGGGTGATTTTTTAAGAGCTTGAGAACTTTTAAAAAAAAAAAAACGCATAAAATTTGCAAAATCTCATCGATTCTTTATTTGAAACGTTAGATTGGTCCATGACATTTACTTTTTGAAGATAATTTCATTTAAATGTTGACCGCGGCTGCGTCTTAGGTGGTCCATTCGGAAAGTCCAATTTTGGGTAACTTTTTCGAGCATTTCGGCCGGAATAGCCCGAATTTCTTCGGAAATGTTGTCTTCCAAAGCTGGAATAGTTGCTGGCTTATTTGTGTAGACTTTAGACTTGACGTAGCCCCACAAAAAATAGTCTAAAGGCGTCAAATCGCATGATCTTGGTGGCCAACTTACCGGTCCATTCCTTGAGATGAATTGTTCTCCGAAGTTTTCCCTCGAAATGGCCATAGAATCGCGAGCTGTGTGGCATGTAGCGCCATCTTGTTGAAACCACATGTCAACCAAGTTCAGTTCTTCCATTTTTGGCAACAAAAAGTTTGTTAGCTTTGAACGATAGCGATCGCCATTCACCGTAACGTTGCGTCCAACAGCATCTTTGAAAAAATACGGTCCAATGATTCCACCAGCGTACAAACCACACCAAACAGTGCATTTTTCGGGATGCATGGGCAGTTCTTGAACGGCTTCTGGTTGCTCTTCACTCCAAATGCGGCAATTTTGCTTATTTACGTAGCCATTCAACCAGAAATGAGCCTCATCGCTGAACAAAATTTGTCGATAAACACATTTCGAACCGAACACTGATTTTGGTAATAAAATTCAATGATTTGCAAGCGTTGCTCGTTAGTAAGTCTATTCATGATGAAATGTCAAAGCATACTGAGCATCTTTCTCTTTGACACCATGTCTGAAATCCCGCGTGATCTGTCAACTACTAATGCATGAAAATCCTAACCTCAAAAAAATCACCCGATAGTTGTTTATGGATATAAGAGTTTTTTATGTTAAATATTTTCATCCCGGTTAATAGAGCGCCCCGGTTAATCGAATTCCGGATAATCGAGTTTCAACGTTTAGGTAAATCACTAAAATAAAACCAATAACTATTTACTTTAATCAATCAACTCGTTAAACTTAAATTAATATGATTATATCATTGAACGTGCTAATAATTAATCATAAAAGCCCAGACTTGCTTCCTTGGTATGATTGATGAAACATGAAGTAAATTTAAGAGCTAGTTTCATACTCTATAGAAGAGTGTGACTAAATTATTAACAGTTAAGAACAGATACCAGAGAATGTTTCATTAAAAAGAGATAATTAGCACAAAGAAATAGAACATTTAAAGAATTCATTTATGCTCTTTAAACAGAAAGCCACTTTTTGTCTCTTACAGTTGACGCTGTTTTATGAAAGGACACTTTATTATAATAAAAGTACCAGAAGACAGTTATTTGTTTGTGTCAAGTTAATGATTCATTTTTGCTCTAGATCTATACAATGCAGAAAAGTATTATCATTTTCAATAAAATGAATTTAAATCAAAAGAGTTCGTGTCCGCTGCGCCGCGTGGCTGTTTGTATGTATTCAAAAATATGGCATAATGTATCCATTACTACAACTACTCTTTGCATAAATTTACTTCACTCTACGGATGGTTATTATATGCAATAAAATAATGCACATGGAATTTGTAAAATAAAAACCTTCATGCACAAGACAAGTACATTGTTTACAGCCATTGTTATCAGCCTTGCTATGTGACCTAATTAAATTTAAGTTAACTTATTTCACTTATTAAGTTGAAATAAAATTTCAGAAAGAAGGGATAGATTTGATGGCATAGTATGAATGAGAAAACATTGCAAAAAGGCTTACATTTGAGAATATTCAAAACCAAACAATTATTGGAATAAGAAAATTTGGTTGTCATTAATACAAGTACGCATCTAATATCATCTTTAATGGATTTGGATCGATTCTTATTGCCAGTGTCATGTCCAGTCAATTAGAGGTATGATCTTGGAACACTCATCCTTACTTGAAACTATCAATAATATGAATTCTTAGACTGGAAATGAAGCGGAGACCAATCAAATATAGGAACATTGCTTCTCATTATGTGACATAACCTTTAACTTGTGGGAGACACGTTCTCGATCTGATGTAACGAAGAACATGACAATGAAACTGCCGTAATCAAGCCTAAGAAACAAGAATAAATCCAAGCGAATGCAATACAAATTTTTGTTGGAGTAATGACTTAATTTTTTTGAACAATCAAATTTAATCTCGAATATTCTGACAAAAAAATATCATACCGTGACTTCAAGAACATTAACTTTCAGTATCTTGAAGAGCATACTAGACTCATCAATTGGGAGAGTATATTTTCTATGCCCTCCACTAACAAACAATGGCAATTCTTAACAAATAATATCCAAACCCTTTTCGATACGCATGTTCCTTTGAAAACAAAAACTCTAAATTCTAATAATAAACCATGGTTCACGCAAAATATTAGATTGTTGATGCAACAACGAGATAATGCATATAACAACTGGAAGCGATATCGGTTAACCGAATTGAGACGCTTGTTTTGTTCACTACGTAACAAAGTCACAGCTGAAATCCGTTTAGCCAAATCTCAAATTTTGTCCAATCAACTGAGTTCTTCATTAAACGGACGTAAATTGTGGAGGAACTTGCGAAACGTTGGTATTGGTAAGGCAAGAAATATGCCAACTAACGATGTTGATGTAAACTCACTTAATAAAACTTTCATCTCAGTTCCATCAACCGGGGCGACTTTCTCTGATAATATTTCATTCAGGGAACATTTAGATCATTCTTGTTTCAGTTTTTGTTCGGTGGATGCTGCCGATGTTGTTGAAAGTCTGCTTTCAGTGAAGTCAAGTGCTGTCGGTCTGGACAATATTAACCCCAAATTTTTAAAAATAATCTTGCCAATTTTGTTGCCTTATATTACATTCGCATTTAATACTATTTTGATGTCTGGAGTTTTTCCGGACATTTGGAAGTCAGCAAAAATCATACCACTTCCTAAAAATGCTAAGGGATCTGAATATAGACCTATCTCAATTCTACCCTATTTGTCTAAAGTCTTTGAGAGAATTTTACAGCGACAAATCAACGCTTACCTTACAGCAAACTCTTTGCTCACTCCAAAACAATCTGGTTTTCGGAAGCAGCACAGCTGTACAACAGCACTACTTTGCGTGACTGAAGAAATAAGACAAGCGCTGGATAAGGGTGATGTAACTTTCTTAGTCTTGCTCGACTTTTCTAAGGCTTTTGACACTGTCAACCACGTAATTCTGTGTAAAAAACTTATGCAGCAGTTTAATTTTTCGGCAAGTTCTGCTAAGCTCGTTTATTCTTATTTGTCTAATAGAAAACAAGCAGTTCAAATTGGTGACTGTTTGTCTAGTTTTTTACCTATTTCGTCCGGTGTTCCTCAAGGGTCGATTTTGGGTCCTCTACTATTCTGTATCTATGTAAACGAACTTCCAGGTCTAATCAAAAACTGTTCCTGTCATCTGTACGCCGACGACTTTCAACTTTATTTCAGTTGTCCCCTGGGACTTATTGAGCATGGCGCCACTAATATCAATGAGGATCTTGATACTATTTCAAACTGGTCTCACTTAAATGGTCTTTTCTTGAACCCTAAGAAATCTAAATGCATAGTAATCTCCAAAAAGATTCTTGATCTCTCTTACTTTCCTTCGATTTTGTTAAGTAATGCCCCCATTGAATATGTTGAAACTGCCAAAAACCTTGGTGTTAACTTTAATCGCTCTTTAACTTGGGACAACCATATAAATGGAATTATAGGCAAAGTTTATGGTGCCCTACGTACTTTATGGGTAACCCAGTATTTTACACCAGTAAACACACGCATGCTGCTTGCCAAGACCTTGTTATTACCAATTTTAATTTATGGTTGTGAACTATATTGCAATTGTTGTTATGAAAGTAAACGTAAACTTAATGTCACTTTTAACAATATTGTTCGCTATGTCTTTGGCTTACGAAGATATGATCGTGTATCCAATTTTGCTACCCTGCTGCTTGATATGACCTTTGATCACTACCTTAAATTTCGTAGTTTGTTGCTATTCGCTGATGTACTGCTTACACACCAACCACAATACTGTTTTGAAAAGATAAATTTCCCTACCTCTAGTAGATCTCGTCAATTGATTCATCCTCGCTTCACATGTTTAACATCCGAACGTCAATTCTTTATAAACTCAGTCCGACTCTGGAACTCTCTTCCTCGCGCCATTACGGTTATCCAAAACGCAACAAGAATTAAAAAGGCTCTTAAAGATCATTTTTCATATAGCATTTAAATACTCGAATTATTATTATTTTTTTTTTTTTTACAAATGTATATTTCTGATACTCTAAAGTGCCTTGCACATGAGCAACGAACTGCGAACTGCGAATGGACGAACAAACGTGATTTTACACATTTCAAAAAGTCAATTCCACACAAAAACACATTTAAATTATAAGAAACCAATTGACACTAATATTAGGATAATAAAATTTGCATTTTGTTCTCTAAAACAAGAGAATTTTGTAAAAACAATTTGGTAGTAACGAATCGCAGTGTGGTTGCTGCGAACTGTCAAACTCTATTCGCGTTCCACATACCATCCACACTGCAACGAATAAATTGTTCGCGCTCAACTTAACCTCAAAATTATATCACTCTTGTTTTGTTTTTGTGTGAAAAATCATGGCTGAGGAAAGTATGGAGAAAAGGGTTGACAATTCGTCGCTGTCTGCGAATAGAAATAAAACTCATGTGAAAAAAAAGTCAAAATATGCGAACATCCACAGTTCGCAGTTCGTTGCTCATGTGCAAGATGCTTAACTTGCAGCCTTATTACGGTTGTCAAAGATCAATTAATTGACAATTGAAACATTTTGTCAATTAATTGATACATTGGTATTATGAGCGCGAGTTGATCATTTTTTGATCCATTGTGAACAAAGATCAAAAATCTATTGTGAATAGTGCAAATTTTAGTATGTTTGGGATGGATTGTTGTCTTTTCGTTAGTTTTAACTTGTCGTTGATATCTAAAAATACATTAAGGAAAACTTCTTTCGAAAGTCTAATGTTTTAAATGAATCTAAAAGCAAGCCAAATTAGATTTTGTAATGTAACTAAAAAAGATCTTTTATCTACTATGTTCAGCCAAATCCATGGGATTTGAAGCATCGCGTAGTTTTCTTCGAATCTTTGCTTGCTCCAAAGTATTTTCTTCTTCAATTTCATTTTCACCGAAAAATAGTTCAATAGTAGACATGCTTTTGGCTTTCGCGATCCGTAAAATATTTTATCAACAAGGAATTTGTGATTGACTGAAAATTTGATAATCAACAAATATTTTGACAACCATAATACCAAGTCTGTCAATTTGAATCATTTACAATAGATCTAATTTTTGAAGAGCGTTCACAGTTTATCAAAAATTTTGATTGCTGACAACGATAATACCAATTCATCAATTTCATTGAAAAATGTCAATTAGCGTATTGATAATTGACAACCGTAATAGGGCTGTTGGTCTTTTTTCGCATTACTTAGTTTCAATCGTGTATTATAATATTAGATACTGAATTATTAGTTTGCTCTACCAATTTGTATTATTAGCTTGTAACTATTTTATAAGATATTGTATCTTACAGTTATTAAGTATTCACGAATAAATTAAATGAAATGAAATGAAATAAATGCTGCCTTAAAAGACCATTGATAGATTGTGTGCACATCAATCAAAGTAAACTACTCAAAAAAACTAATATTTTTGAAACTAAACCATGGACACCTGAATCGAAAAAAGACAGATTAGAGCTCTTGTAGTGTCAAGCAGGGATATCAATTGTGTTCATATAAAGCTTTTTTAGTTAAAAGTTAGATATGCATTCGAAAATTAATGTTTAAACTTTGTTATTCAAGTAATTTAATTCATTGCTATTTATAATTCATATATTTTCGAACATAATTTAACATTAAGACGTAGTTTGTAAAGAAATTTGTTCAGATTTCATAGAATCAAGGGGAAGCATAATGAAGCCATCTACAATTAAGAAATTTAGGATTTTATTTCATCATCATAATCGGCTCGACAATTGGGATCCGGTCGTGGCCTCTTTCAACAAAGTCTCTCAAATTATCCCGATCGGTAGCCGACACCATCCAGTCCTGGTCTACGAAATCCCTCTAACATAATCATGTACTGCAACGCTATTACCTACCATAAAATGTATTACAAAAAACGAGGTGATTCCTTTTTGTTCATCCGAGCTATATGTCTAGCCCATCGATGTCTGCTTAAAGGTAGATTGTATACATAGCAGCTTAGTTTTTTATAAATCCTCAAAAAAGTTGAGAAAAGTCAAAGATTGGTGTAACTTTAACAAAGTCTAGTAGTTTTTGATAGCAATATCATCTGCGTAACCGAGTTATTGGATGGACCTTTAGAAGATTGTGCCTCTAGTGTTGAAATCTTTCCAGAACGATATTGAAGAAGTCGCATGACAGTGCATCGCCTTGTCGATTTGATGTTTCTGGGTTTTTTCCAAGATCTGCTGTAGTGTGAATATTTGATCGATAGTGGACTTTCCTGGTCGGAAGCCACACTGATAAGGACCTATCAGGTTGTTGACGAACGGCTTCAGTCGTTCAAATAATACGACAGAGATGATCTTATATGCAATGTTAAGGATACTGATGCCTCTGTAGTTGGCGCAATTAAGAGGGTCTCCTTTCTTATGTATCGGGCAAACTATGCTGAGATTCCACTCATCGGACATGCTTTCTCAATCCCAATATACAACCAATAAAACGACTAAGCACACCATTTATCATTCTTAAATTCTTATTTTTATAATAAAGTAATCTGTGAGTGTGCTAAAAATGTGTTACTTATATTAAAAATCAATACCGCATTAAGCATATTATCTAGATAATCGCATAAACTCCACATTTGAAAACAATTAACATGACATTGTGAGAACGAGCTTTGATATACACAAATTTTTTTGAAATAAATGTACAACGAACAAATGAAAGCTTTGTATAACTTTCGAAATTGTTGATTTACTTGAATTCAACGTACATGTGTTTATTCAAAAAAAAAAGTATTATTGTATTTCTTACACAAGCCACAAGCCACAACTTGTAGGTACATTGGATATTTATAAAAATAACCAGCGCTATGATAACATCATAATTATTTTGGCAATGTGTCCAACAACAACAAGAGCTAGTGGTGATTTTTTATTTTTCAATTCTTAATTTGTTTTCCTTTTCGCTTTGCATGTTTAGAAAATGCAAAATTATATTGTAGTGGAAAATACATTGCTTGGCCCGTTCGTTTTGTTAATATAATTTTTATTAATGTCAAGGCCATAATCAACGGGCGAAAAGGGAAAGGTGGAAAATTTTGTTTACATTTGGGGGCGTAATATTAATTTATATACCGATATTAAATGTTCTCATATTTATATCTATGTACATAGTGTAGGGTTTATTCTTGGAGTTATATTAGGAATAAAGTATAATTCAAAATTGTACCCATCGCTTAAGTTTTGCAATGTCAATACTTAACTACAAGTACAGATTTTAAAATATTGTCAAATCAGGCAGTGCTCTGATTAAAGCTGAATTACTGTGTACATGGTTAGCGGATGCATTCTTCAAAGTGTAAGATGGTTAGCTAATTCGCTTTTGTGTCCGCACAGACGCAGACGTCTTAAAGAACAGAGTCATCTATGATAAATCCAAACGTTCGCCGTGCGTCGTTCGTTTGACAATGACGCTCTGGAAATATTTGAAGTCAAAGTTGTAAGTTCACACGATTGTAAGACATTTCGGACAATTTGTAAGACAAATGCATAAGATCGGATAATTTGTTGTACTTTACTTTAAGACTTCCTTTTAAAAAAAAATTTTTTGGCTACGGTTTTGAAAAATTATGGATATGTACACAAATATTTTGTTCGTTTAAAACAATTAGTACATTTTTCAATGCTCAAAATGTACACTAAATTCGTTTTAAAAAAATAAATTACGTCAAAAATTTTGCTGTGCAAAGTATAAACAATTAAAAACCTAATTTTTGGTAGTATTTTCTTTTTTCAAATCTAGAATTTACTTTAAAATTTGAATTTAAAATTGATAAGCAAATATTTTGTTAATGATTAATAATTTGTGATTTTCAAAAAATAATATTTGTTACCAAGATCTTAGTGTCCGTTTGCTGCTGGCGCCATATTATGCCAACAAATGTTATTCTTTGAGTTTTAAAAGTCGGAACAAAAAATTGTTATGAAAAAGTTTATTTATGTGTACAGTACATATATCGGGAAATACTTAAATCTTTGAATTATTTATATAATAAAAAATGCCAATTATATTAATTTTGATTTAGTCAAAAAACCTTTATTTTTTAAAACACTATTAATTCTACGAGTATTAAGTCTTACAGTAAATTATGTACTGACACTTTTCTTGATGATTGGTTTTGTTGCAAGGCTAAAGTCCAATTACTTAAAAAATAATGTGCAATGATAAGGTTTTCAATCGGATTCATGTCCAGTTATTGAGAAACTACTCCGAAACATCAATAAGTCCAAAGCTTTAGTTAAATGCCATCTAAGGGAAATGCATTGGTAGAATACGACTTTCTACAAATTTGCCTATCTATTAAACCCTCTCCGACACTACTTTATGCCTCAAAAAGTGTCATGGTTTATGTTGTACATTTTTAACAAATGAATCCGCTCTCAGATATGCCTTTTTTGAATTGCTACCTTCTTTAAAAATTGTGTGTTTAGTTCAGCCTCTCGCAGGGTACCAAAAACAATTTCTAGGAACGAGTTGCGTTCTTTACTGCAGATTTTTTCATGGTTTAGCTTTAGCTTTATTTTTATTAAGAACGTTAGCTTTTGGATTTGTTTTAAAATGTCTTTTAAAATACATTTGACTCTGTTAACCAAGCAACATTATTAAATTTTGCTATAAACTATTTGCACCATATCATATCGTTTGCGTGCTCATTAAATTCTTAATTGACATTCATAACAACAAAGCCTTCGAGTTTTGTAAATTATTCGTTGAAATTCGACAAATGCTTTGTGTTGTTCTTACTGGCCCACATTGACATTTCAAGAAAACAACCTCATCAGGTGGAGCAGTTTAACCAACTGCACTATATCCTGAAAGATGTGGTCCACCAACAACAAGTCCCGATCTAACCAGGATTTCTGCAATATACGAGGGCATCCCGATAAATTTTTAACCTACAAAAGAAAAACGAACATTTTAAAAAAGTTTCCATTTATTTTTTAACATAGTCGCCTTTTAGCCCCAACTATACCTGACCAAGCGATGCTCCAATTTCTTTAACCCGTCTAAAAAAACAAGTTTTCTCCAGGTCTGCAAAGTAGGACTCCGTGGGGGCAATGACCTCTCCCGGCAAGTGACTTTTTCAAGTCTGAAAATAAAAAGAAGTCGCACGGGGCACGAGTGTGGAGGTGTTAGCCGGTGCGTTGTCATGGTGAAAGAGTACTTTTTTCTTTGCCAAATGCGACCGTATTTCTAAAATTCGGGGTCGAATCGAACCAATAATTCGGCATAGTACAGCGCTGTGATTGTTTTCCCTTCTTCAAGTGGTCGATGTAGATCACACCTTGTGAATCTCTAAAAACATTGGGCATTACCTTTCCGGCCGATATGCGGATTGCGCTTAAACAGTCTCTATCCCTTATCACGGTAGTCATCGAAGTAGAAGAATCACCGTAGACAGCGTCCAAGTGTTCTTTGATTTCGCTGCGCGGTTTCCTTTCTAAAAACAAGAATGGAATCACCGAAAAATATTATTCTTTTCCCACTTTAGTAAAATTCGGGGACAAGTCCGTTTCTATACGCTTGTTCAAAACAAAACTACGAACCCAATTCGGCTGACATTTCGACAGTAGCAGTCTACAAGAATGTTATCTATACGATAGTAAATTTCTCTTGCGATAGTGGCACCTTTAGGCGGCAAGGCTAAGTAATTTATAGGACCACCCTTGTCTACCAATTACTGACCTACGGCATTCCTCACAATACCAAAATGAAAAGGAGACTGTGATTAAAGCATTATTCACATGAGCACGACCATCGAATGAACAAATCAAAAACACTCTAATGAAGATATAAATCCTTCGTACGTATCACCCTCCAAAACCCATTTGTTTACATTGTTGTATTTGTAATGTGGACGTATTCAACGAGAAAAATTGACGTGTTTTCACGCATACATAGACAAAATTACTGAGTTTTTAGGGGAAATTTCATAAATTAGAGGAGAAATTACACGCACACTAAGAAATACTTTATGAGGCCAGTTTCCGGTTTAGCTTGTAGGCAAACCAATATGGCTACCGAGGATTTATATCTTTACTAGAGTGTTTTTGGAACAAATATTCGTCGATTTTGACATTTCTTTCACATGAGAGTTTTTAGTTCTGTACAGCGAGGATTTTTCTAGATCAGAACAGCTCAGGACAGCACAGTTTCGTGAGAAACGTCAGATCAAGTAAGAACAGTCAGTTAAACGTCAGTTGTCAAAAAAAAAACAAAACAAATTGCAAATTGTGTGAATTTTTCGTTTCTCGCTTATTTTTTTAATTTTTTGTGTTTTTACTGTGAAAAATATGATTAAAAATTATTGAAATGGAAAGATAATACTAAATGAAAATGTTAGCGGTTCAGACACCGATAGTGATTTTTCGTCGGATTCCTCTTCAGATGATTGGAATGAAAGTGTGACGAATGTTATTACCTTTTTTTTTGATGAAATGTAAAAGATTTATTTATGTAAAATGTAAAAAAAATTATTTTATAATTATTTTATTAAACAAATTAAACAAATTGCAAAATAACTTTATTTTAATTTTTTTAAATCACGAGAAAAAAAACACAAAGCACAACCAAATCAAAACGTAAACAAAAAACATGACAACTTCGATTTTGACATTTCTCACGAATCTGTTCTAACCTGATCTGACTCAAAAGCAAGAACAGAAAATCCTGTTCTAAACTGTTCTAGGTTTGTCAATGAACAGAAAAGTAGAACAGTTCAGCACAGAAAAAACCTCAATGAACAGCAAAAAGCTGTACTTTTCTGTCTAGAACAGTCCAGCACAGCGTCACTGAACAAACTTTTTAATTCGTCGCACAGCCGAACACCATTCACCACCGAAACCAAAACAAGAATGAATTTTTGGGTTAAGTACGCGCGATTATTTTATGTGGATAATGTGGAACGCGAATAAAGTTTGACAGTTCGCATTAACTACAATTTTTTTTCGCGACGAATAAATTTGTTTTCTTAAATTTATTAATATGTATATGATATTGAAAAGTAAAAGTATGCATCATAAATCAAATAGAAACTATATTACTATCGTTTTGTTAAGAATTTGTGTGGAAATATGTCCTCAAACGTATATAAACTCACATTTTGTAATTCATTTGTCGTTCGTTGGTCGGGCTCATGTGAATGCTGCTTAACTTTTTCTGCAAATGTTCTGAACCAGTTCGATAATCAAAGTTCTTTGGAAAGTTATTTTCAAACGATTAAAGGAGTGGTCCGAAAAGGAAATCCAAAACATAATTTTCTTTATAAACGCAACAACAAACTTTTATATCAAAATGATATGATATCAAAATATAGTTCACTCCAGTGCTAATTGGGTCACACGCAAACATAACTTGTATTTGGAAAGACGATTTTCATTGCCAAAGTTTTTTATTTTTTTAGTTCAGTATTATATTTCCTCACTATATCTTAATTATAATTCAAACATTATTTGGATCAGACAAAGATTTGACACAAATCAAGATTAAATAAATGTTAAAATTCTCATTTTTAGGAAATGTGTGTCTAAAAATTTCTTAGTTCTTGGGTGAAGGTTTATATTTGCAATGTGCAGAAGGCACATTCTTATGAGATCAAACACCCAGTGAGGAAGTCTATAACTTTTCATATAGTGTGGGTGTTTTCAAGTTGAAAGAAATTTACTAAAGTTCATAATTTTATTGTTTGTCAGAGTAAATTGAACAATAAGACATGAGAGTAGGCGTAAGTCATATTTGTGGTTAGAAGTAATTTAATCCGCTGGGATTGTCACATTGTTACTATATTTTAATTTTAAATTGTATAAAAATAACTTTAGTTTTCTGTTTTGTTCCCCGAGCATCTTTGAATATTTTTTTAAATTCAGGTTACTGTTATGAAATAAACCCCACATACGTCTCATATCTATATTAACTTCATTTTGTTTGAGTCTCATGCTTTCGTCATACTTAGATGTTGTTTTATTTATTTACATATATGAATCAAGGCAAATATCTAGCGTACAGTAGTTTCATCTTATTGACAAATTACAAAATCTAGGGTCCGGCAAAAAGATCTCCCATATCCATCTTGTTGGAACCAGACTTCTTTGTGGTTCCTAGTAAACTGATTTAAGTTTGGTTGGAGGAAGGTCTCAATCATGTGACAGTAGCGATTCGCATTAACTGTTCATTTTTGCCCATTTTCTTCGAAAAAATACGGACCTAACACCAAATTCAGCAACAGCACACCAAACTTTGACATAAGGACCGTGAAGTGGTCGTTGATGAATTTCTTGAGTGTTTTCTGTTGCCCAGTATCGGAAATTTTGTTTATTTACAGTACCCGATAAATGGAAATGGGCCTCGCCAACGGGAATGTTTTGAAGAATGTCTTCACAAACAGCTCTGCAGAACCACCATTACGGATATATTCCTCTATGACAAATGCGCGATGATCACCGTGCCACGCCATTATGATTTGATTACTAAAAACGGCACGTAGACCTCTATCTATCTATACCCGGAATACCATTTTATCTATAAATAGCTTTAAATATAAAAGTCTAAAAATACGAGAGGTTTTTTTGCCGGACCCTGTACAAAAGAAAGTCGTGTTAGTTACACTATTTATAACTCAAGAACGGCTGTACCGATATGGCTGAAAACTGGTGGGTAGGTAGCTCAGAGCCAAAAAAAGGAACATAGGATACTGTTTATCCCGTTCGACGGCGTTCCCGTGTTACTTGACATAAAACGTCGGTCACTATAAAGCGTGGTATAACAAAAAAAAATCAGACTTACAGCCTTATTACGGTTGTCAAAGATCAATTAATTGACAATTGAAACATTTTGTCAATTAATTGATACATTGGTATTATGAACGCGAGTTGATGATTTTTTGATCCATTGTGAACAAAGATCAAAAATCTATTGTGAATAGTGCCTATTTACTTTTGACGTTTTAGTTTCGTTTACAATTTTTCAATGGACTGCTTTTGTTTCGTATGACGTATTTTATTTTGGTTGATTTGGATTAAAAATGTAAGAAGTTTGCAATAAATTAATTGTGCTATTCAATTTTAAGTGTTTTCCTTACGTAGGAGTAAAATTGTAAGTAACAAAAATCAGCTCGCCATCCATCGGATTTGAAGCATCGCGTAGTTTTCTTCGAATCTTTGCTTGCTCCAAAGTATTTTCTTCTTCAATTTCATTTTCACCGAAAAATAGTTCAATAGTAGACATGCTTTTGGCTTTCGCGATCCGTAAAATATTTTATCAACAAGGAATTTGTGATTGACTGAAAATTTGATTATCAACAAATAGTTTGACAACCATGATACCAAGACTGTCAATTTGAATCATTCACAATAGATCTAATTTCTGAAGAGTGTTCACAGTTTATCAAAAATTTTGATTGCTGACAACGATAATACCAATTCATCATTTTCATTGAAAAATGTCAACTAGCGTATTGGTAAATGACAATCGTAATAGGGCTTTTAGAATAACAAAACGCAAATCACAGCTATGTAATGGACGTAGTGTATGGACGTATGAAACTGCATCTGACAACAAACATGAGAGTTGCATTGCTTAATGATACATCTGCTGAAGAATTCTCTGAGCAATTTCTGACTATCGGTAATGGTCAAGTACCTGTCGATGAATCGAACGGGTTGATATCATTTCCAAATAATTTCTGTAATTTTGTCTCATCAAAAGTCAAACTTATCATTAATGTATTTCCAAACATATTATTTCTGAGCGAGGAACTTTAGCGGCTAAGAATAAAGACTTAGATGACCTGAACTACATAATTCAAAATAAGATCATTGGAACAATGCATTCATTCAAATGTATTGATTGCGTCACAAATCCCACCAACTATCCAATTGAATTTTTAAACTCCTTGGATGTTCCTGGCTTAACACCGCACAATTTAGGCCTAAACGTTGGCTCTGTAGTAATCATGCTTCGAAACATAAACCAACCAAAACTGTGAAAAGGTACGCGTTTGGTGGTGAGAAAATTGACGAACAATGTAATTTACGCGAGGATACTGGAAGGAAAATTCAAAGGTGAGGAAGTTCTTATTCCGAGGATCCCGTTGATCCCAACCGACATGGCGTTTGAATTTAAAAGACTTCAATTTCCGATCCGTCATGACTCATGACCATCAACAAATCACAAGGCCAATCCTTAAAAATTTGTTGTTTGAAACTAGAATATCAATGTTTTTCCCATGGTCAATTATATTTGGCATGTTCACGGGTCGGAAGACCTTCTGCGTTGTTTGTTTTCGCGCCTGATAATAAAAAAAAAAGCGGAACGTTCGCCGGGTCAGCTCGTAATTTTTTGAAGCTAGTGTTCAAAAATATTTTAAGACGAAAAAATTGTTGTAGAAGGGTTTCGAGTTTAGAGTTTTTTAGACATTTGAATTAGATATCAATATAAATTTTATTGATTGGCGTTTTAATCAAATTTTGAATAAAAACTTAAACTCGAAATGTTTTTAGAACTAATTTTAAAGAAGGTAAATAATATCTGCATACAAAAATGTTTAAATAAATTGTAATGGTTAACGTTTTACGAGTGAAAACAGTATTTAAACGTGCATATTTTTTAGACCACTTGGCAACTGATGTTTCTTATACATCTTTTTATCAATTTTATTAAGCTGCGGAAAACTGCTAATTCTATTATGTCTTTTTACCTAATAAGGAAGAACAAAAATAATAATAAAGCATGACTTGTACACCTTTATTAATTTGATCTAAAAATTCCTATATGATAACACGCTAATTTCATGGGTGTTATGACCCCAAGTTCTAAATATAAAATATTGCACCACCTAATTGCTATGCTTTAAATAAGGTTTCATTTTTAATTAGTATAATTACTTATTGTTCTTATAAGTTATATATTTTGCGTGATTTAGAGTAAAAATTCAAAAAAAAAATAATAATGGCAAATTATTTTTGTATTACGTAAGTTAACAAAAACAATTTATGAGAAATTCAAATTTCACAACAGGTTAACAAGGAATTGGATATTTCAATAATAATTTTCAAGATTCCTTATAAACAAGAAAAACCTCTCAATCTGGTTTTGTTGAAGAAAGTAGTACGTGATTCAAATTTCAAACTGGATTTTTTTCAGATGACTTTGATAGTGTGGTCATAGCTTATACACTAATCCTTTATACAGATCGAAAGGGTAATACAAAACCTGAGACTGTACTTTAAAAAAAAACATAAATTACATGATGATTTATGGTGTCAATTATAAGTAGAACAGTTCATCAAACAATCTGAGCATTGGAACGTATTTTATTTTTAAAACACAAAGTTATAGTATTAAGAAAAGAAAAAAGGGTTAAATGAATTGTGATGGCACATTGGTTTTAAAATCTAGAATAAAAAGGAAAGAAAAATGTGGTAAAATATTCCACATTCGAGTAGTACGGCTAAAGAACAAATCTCTCTACCTGACAGTAGCGAGTATCGAAACACTTAAGGGGAGAAGTACTTACTTAAATGCGTTTCGAAAGCAAATATTTTCGAAAACGAATATTTTGTACTCTCTATTTCTAATGCAGATAAGAAATCTAGTACTTACGGAATGACAAATCCGCATTCGGATTGTTCGTACCTGGCAATACCTTTCCGAATGTCATTAGCGTTCGAAAACGGAAATTTTGTTTCTACACCAAGAGAGGTGACGGATTGCAATTCGAAGGTCGTTTTTAAAAGACACAAAAGGAAAATTGAGTTAAGTTGTGTGAAATAGATAAAATGTAAGTAAGGAAAAAATTATTTTATTCAAAATTTAAGCAAATACATTTCTTTACAGGGAATCATCAGCGAAAATGTGCATACCAAACAAAAGCAATTTGAAATTATGGTGGAATTCATGTTTGCTCATCCCTCGTCTTGTTTGTGATTTGTCTTGATTTTTTTGTTTTCATTTTTGCTTTGACACATCTCATGAGAAATACTTCGAGACTCGGCAAATCTATTCTATAAATAGAAAAAGTACTGAAGATGATTCTTTTGTTCGATTCGAACATTTTACAGAGTAAAGCCTAGTACGCAGCTGAAGTGAAACGAATTTTTTCGGCGGTCTCCAAGTGCAGAGCAAAATGAAAACGAAAACCACAGCGGAAAAATATTTGTGGAGAGTTCTGTCAGCTGTCAAAAACAATTGACAAGCTCGAATTTTTTCTGCGGTCTCCAAGTGCAGAGCGAAATGAAAACAAAAACCACAGCGGAAAAATATTTGTGGAGAGTTCTGTCTGGAAGTTGAAGTTCACTGCTTGTCTTCATCACTTCTTGCACATCACCAATAACATCCTGAGTTTCCGATTCAGAAATGCAATGTTGGAACACATTAGAAAAATCCATTTTATTTTAAATTTTAAATCAAAGATAAATAATCCAAATCAAAACACCGAAAGTCACGAGTAAAAAATTTTTTTCAATTTTAAGCCTAGTACGCTGCTATAAACGAAAAATTTTGAAAAATTATTCAATAAATAAACTAAACGTCAAAATTTCGCAAGCAATTAATATACCTGGCAATTAAATTGAGAACGAAAAGAGTGGAGAATTGTACTAAGAAATCTAGTACAGCTATCCACTAAAATGACACATTTCGTCGTTCAGCAGCGTACTGAAAAACGAAAAGCACAGCGACATTTTTCGTTTATGATTTCGTCATGTCATTTTTGTATGGGAATTTTCGTTTCGCATCAGCAGCGTACTAGGTTAAGAGTTCATAGACGAACCGAATATCAGATTCGAATCGGATTGGTTTTCGAAACGCATTTTCATAGCTGGACATAGGGCCTCATTTACTCATCAATCTGACAGTTTTCTCCACAAGCTTCTCAAATTTTTCAACTCTTTTGCCTTCTTGAGTTAGTAAAGTCGTTATCTTTTCGAAGTGTGTACCAAAAGCACTATCCACTGCCACTTCCGTCTTTGTTTAATAGTATCTTGACCTGCTTCCCTATTCCTTGGAGATACGATTGGGCCAGAAAACTCTTAAGATTTGTGGTAGCCACATATTAACGAAGGTTTGCAGTTTCCTCCATCCCCTGCAATACTCGCACACAGGAATGGTTGAGAGTTGTAAGTCATTAGGCCCTGGTTCTTTACGGACTGTTGCGCCACCTTATTTAGTTTTATTTATTGAGTTTCCTAGCAATCATAGCACTGATTCGACATTAGAAAATTGGTCTTCAAGCTGAGAAGGAGAGAGTTATTCTACCAAACATTTTACAACATCCTAAAAGCAAACTTTGATTTCCCGATACGGCTTGCGATTTCTTATTCGGTTCTGCTTTCATTACGGAAAATAATGGCAATTGATATGCATGTTCCTAAAGTTGAAATTAAAACAAATTCCAAGCCTCCCTGGTTCAATAAAAAGCTAAGTAACTTAAGCAATAGAAAAAACAAGGCTTATAAACGTTTACGGATAGCAGAAAATAAAGATGAACTACAAAATATTTATATCCAATTGGAACGAGAATTCGATGTTCTTAACAAATTTTTATTTCAAAATTATATTTTATCAATTGAATCTAACCTAAAAAAAAATAGTAAGTCATTCTGGTCCTACATCAAGAGCAAAAAAAATTCGATTGGTATTCCCAGGTGTATGAATTACCTTGGTTCAACATTTTCGAATTTATCAAGTATTTGCGATTCCTTCGCACACTATTTTGAATCCAATTATACTAATTCGAATGTAAGTTCAGCATGGTCCGCCGAATATTTGTCTTTTGAATGTAAAGCAGATATTGGTTGTTTAGAATTAAATATTTCAGAAATTGAAGATGGTCTTATGAGATTAAATGATGATAATAAACCAGGCCCAGACGAAATTCCACCTATTGTTCTTAAAAAATGTGCTTCTTCTCTTGCTGAACCACTTTTCCTTATTTTTAATAGCTCTTTAAATAACGGTGAATTTCTTGCAGCATGGAAAAAATCGTTTTTAAACCCTATTCACAAATCAGGGTCTAAACAGCAAATTTCCAACTACCGTCCGATTTGTAAATTGTCGTGTATTCCAAAACTCTTTGAGAAATTGATATATGAAAAACTAACATTTTTAGTTAAAGAATACATTTCACCACTCCAACATGGTTTCGTTGCAGGAAGATCAGCAACGACTAATCTATCTATTTTCTCCAGTTTCATTTTAAAAAATCTCGAAGAAGGACATCAAATTGATGTAGTTTATACCGATTTTTCAAAAGCATTTGATAGAGTAAGTCACTCTATTTTAATGAAGAAATTAAAAAACTTTGGTTTTCACTCTAAGTTTTTGAAATGGTTGGAATCTTATCTTATGGGTCGAGTTCAATTTGTTTGCATTGACGAAGTTCTCTCAAAACCAATTTTGGTTTCATCTGGCGTGCCCCAAGGTAGCCATCTTGGACCCCTTCTTTTCCTGATTTTTATAAATGACTTACCTAGTATTTTCCTCAATTCTAGTCAACTTCTTTTCGCCGATGACTTAAAGTTTTTTCGTTGCATAAAATCTATTAATGACTGTCATCTTTTACAAGACGATATTTCGAAATTATCCCAATGGTGCATAAAAAACCAATTATATTTAAATGTCGCTAAATGTCAATGTTTTTCTTTTTGCCGCAACTTTTCTGAAATCATCTTTGACTACAAAATTGAGAATCAAGTTCTGGAAAGAGTAAGGGAGAAGAAAGATCTTGGTGTAGTTTTTGACCCTAAACTTACCTTTGTTAAGCACATTGAATTTAGTGTATCCAAAGCAAATTCCATGCTCGGTTTTATCAAACGCAATAGCATTGATTTTAAAGACCCTTTTGCTGTCAAATCGCTTTTTACTTCATATGTAAGACCAATCTTGGAATACTGTTGTGTAATCTGGAACCCTTATTATAACATTCAATCTAAGAGAATTGAAATGGTCCAAAAAAAGTTTACAAGATTCACTATTCAAAAATTTGGGTGGAACATCGAAACTCCATCATACAAAACTAGATGCCAACTTTTAGGTATTCAATCACTCGAAAATAGACGAAAAATGTGTTCTGTGATGTTTATAAGTGATATTTTATCATATCATATCAAATGCCCTTTTTTGTTGTCTTTAATTAATTTGTATGCTCCATCGCGACAACTTCGAATACGTTGTTTGTTTCGAGAAGTTGTACACCGATTTAATTACGCGAAAAATGAACCAATAACCCGCTGTGTCAAAGAAACAAACTTAATTTTAAATTGTATTGATTTTGATTTTCAATTAAGTAGATCTTGTTTAAAAAATAAACTATTATTGTATTTTCATTTCAATTGATTTTTATATTTTGATTACATATGAACAAATTTAGATTTTCACATTAATTATATTTTAAGTATTTATTTTAAATTTAAGTTTATTTAATAAATTGTACACATGTAAATATTTATCTAGTAGTCTAATTGTAGATTTTTAAATCTCGTATTGATGAATAAATAAATAAATAAATTCCAGATACTGGAAACTTTAACCCTTCTCTACTGGTTGTTGAGTAATGTTTATAGAAAGGATTATTCAGAGGTTCCGAGGCTTCATATCTTAGTTTTCCCCTATTGATTTCAAGTTCAACGATTGCTGCTACTCTCTCCACATTTGTTTTAATTTGATAGAGACCTATATAAAAACAGAATTGCTACTGTTTTGTTGCTCTGTTTGACTATACTTCGGACTTCAAACTCTTCTGACAACCTAGCTTCGTATAAGACGTGAATTTTTAAACCCTTTCAAGCCATATAAACTCCTTGTTGACGTTGTCAAAAGCTTTTCAAAAACAATAAACAGCAGGTGAAGTGTTGATTAGTATTCGATGAGGATTATGGTTCTCAAGATATTGATGTGATCAATGCAGAAGGATCCAGTGCAGAATTTTACTTGTTCCTCGTCAAGTTTATTCTGTTCTGTTTTTTCGTTATAAAATGTTTGTTACTATTTTGACGAATTCGTGTAAAAACAAAGCTTTCACACTTTTTTGAAAGCTTGGCTTTTATTCCCTTTTTCAACTAAATATTTTCCTAGAATATAATACGTTTAAACAACAGTAAAAGTGAAACATTACGACTTTAATTTAAACTACTGCAATCCTTCAAATGTCCTGGGTTTATATTAGAGAAGCTGATACCATTTATGAAGAAGCAATGGGAACTATAGTTACCATCCTCAAAAATTGGAAACGTGAATAAAATTTTTTAAATTTGTTCATCTCAAGAATTCAGTTTCAAGGAAATCGGGGCTTTTATTTCAATGTGTTAGATTCGAGCTTACAAAGAGAAGTAGAAAATTATGGGCTTTTCTAAATTCCGTCGATGGAAAACATTTCTAGAAAAATTTTATCATCGATAACCCCAATGCCTTCAAATCGAAAAAATTCTACAAATCTCCCATAAATTCAAAACAAATAATAAGCTTTAATAAGCTTTTAGCTTATCAACAACCTGATATGAATCTTCAATTATTTTCATAATAGTTAAAAATATGAACTATTGAAAGTAATTGAATAAAAGTATGAACCACATGTTTCGAAAACAATCGAAGAAAAACATCCAATTGTAAATATTTCAATTCAATACAAGTAAAAGCTACAAAATTAAAAGACTATCAGCTAGGTTCTATATTTCACTTTCACTTGAAATGAAATTGAAATCGATTCAAAATATAAATTGGAATTCTAAAATTCACTTTTATCGATATCGATTTCATTTTTTTTTCCGAACTCAAAACGAAGTGAATTTCCGTGTTCTACATTTCGATATTTGCGATTTTCAAGTGATTTGAATTCGACCAGAGTAAGTTGGTGGGATTTGAATTCGAAAAGAGGAATTTTTTTAAAAACAGTAGTATTTTCACTTAACTTCTTTATGTAATGTACTTGGTACGTAAGAAGTTGCAGCTTCTATTTTGTGGTTGAGGGAACGGACAAAAAACATTTAAAATGATTTTTCAGCACTCCAAATGTCTTTTCCATAACATTTCGAATATGTTCTTTTTAAAACTGACACATTCAAAAACTAAGCTTCGACACCAGAGTTTTTCCTAAACTATATAATAGGAAACCTCTTATCGCAAATAACTGCATACCTACAGCAATTTGGTATGTGCATCAACACAATGAAAATAAAAACCATTAATATTTTATATTTACTTTATTAAAAAAGATGGAACAAATAAAACATTTTCAAAGGAAACGTAATGAATGTACTATCTTTTAAAAATAACAACTTTCATGCCCATGTTCTGCATTTTACTTATTGTGAATACATTTTGCGAAAGTGAATTTGGCTGTTCCACAATTCGTTATCGTGAATTGGATTTTCGAACATGCAAATAATGGATGTTCTGTATTTCGGTTTGTTCCATTTTTTGAACGCATTCAAATCACATTTTTTATTTCTGTGGATTAATCTTTGATAGCTTCCTTCTGCTAGGAATCGGAGGGTTGCAGCAAGTTTTTGAATTGAAGGAATCGATGAAGGTATTATAAAAGGTTCTATTTCCCTTAGAATATATAAAAAGAGCCCTGGCTTAATCTAAAATTACAATGAAAGCTTAAAAGAGGAAATCAAGAATTTACTTTAGTTATCAGAACAATTCTACATACTTTTCACACACTTACATCGTGTCAGGTAAATCCAATATATTTGATTTGTCTCGCAAAATTCGTCTTCTTATTTTTTTCAATTGAATTCTGCTTCCTTTGTTTCACTTAAAATTGCCAATAATATCCTACTTCAAAACATCAAAAATTTTACTTCAGAAACAAAATAAAAATGGATGATCCTTCAGTTCTGACAGTTCGAAGCAATTTCGAAGTTTTCGAAATCGATCGAATTGAAGAACATGCAATTTCATTTCACGTGAAATTGAAAAGTGATTTAAATTCACTTTCGATCGAAATTCGGAACATGGGCGACAATCATTGCATTCATTGAAAAGTGCCCCTTCCTATTATAGAAAAGCGTTGGATCTTGATTTGCATGCATCCTATGACGCAATGCTTCCTATGACGCCAGGAATATTGAATTTGTCAAAAAAATGTCGTTTTGATTTACTTTGAACTTCATCGCACATAGCAAGTTTTATCCAACTTGGACAAATTCGATTCTCCAAAATTTTTAGTACTTCTGTAAGCATTTTTGAAACCGTGCTTGGACCCAAAGCAATATCACATACGCAGCATCTGCAATTTCCAAGGGATTAGAAACATACCGCAGACTTCGTCTTTTTATTTTTTCTTGTGCATATTTATTCCTTTCAGTCTGTAACGCCAAAACTATTAACGCAGCACTCATTATTCAATCCTAATTAGTACTTTTATATTTTTAAACGCGTGAACGATAAAAAAAATATTTACAAGAAAACAATTTGCCAAAATAAAAATTCTTCAATACTATCCCAAATGACAGATATCAGTTGTATTCAATTTCACAAAAAGTGATTTCGAAAAAAATTCGGAGTTACCAAATCGCTCGAAATGCAAAACACTGAAAATAAATTCACCCGATTTGCCATTTCGATTTCGGTTTCATTTCACTCGAATTCTGGAACCTAGCTGTATGTAATTGTTTTCAGTTTTAAGTTAAAACAAAATTAATCTTCCATAGAGAACCAAAGATATCAGATATGGACAATAATAATTAAACCAACTTAAATTCTGTCATATAGAACATTACATTTATGCATACGTAGCTCTCAAGGTGCAAAATACTCTCACCAATTCGATAATTTTAGTGTTTAACACGTGAGTTATTATAACCAAGATTTATTCTCACTATAAAAAAGTTTTGATTGACATCTCAATGGAATTAAATGTTTTATTGAATAGCTAATGAATTTTGCTCACAATGAGGGTTTTATTATTAGCCGGACGAGACACTTTACCACATACATTTAAAAAAAATAAACTATATATTTAAATATTACCCGTGTTTTGTTGGAAAATCTATCAAAAGTATAGTAGGATTTTACACGAAAAACAAAAACAATATCCGTAGTATGAATACTACCTATAAAAGTTAAAGTAGAATCTTACTACGGATGGGTTTTTGACATTTATACGAGTCTCGAATGGATCTTATGTGATTTCATTCTCAAATGTTGGTACGATTGATATTGCATTTGTATCTCGATGGCTGTGTTCGTTGAGTAGTTGTGCATTTGGAATCATGTGATTTTCCATTGGGGAAAAAATCAATCTATTACTGTTGATATTATTTAGTTTTGTTAGTGAAAATGGACTAACTGGGCTTATTTTGCAAGAGAAAACAATAGAAAAGATAATTAAGTTTTGCTATGTTTCCACCAAAGGTTTATCTCAGTTTAGATTAAATAAATCTTTTTGGTGTTTCCACCGCACAAGAAGCTTTAAAAATGATTAAGTTTGACAGCACTTACTAAAATGCAAATGGTGTTTCGATGTTTCGTATGAAGTGCAAGTGAGATAGTTTGATTCGTGTTAAACAATGAAAAACTGAATAGTTCAGCACCATATAAGAATATGCTACCTACTCCATGTGCAATTTTTGTTTTTAATTTGATTAAAACAAAACTATATTTTTTGTATACAAACATGCAAATAAACAGACCATAACGCATTATCTGTAAAACCAACTCCTCCACAATTATCTGTAAAACCAACTCCTTCACACAGGTTTTTCTTCACAAATGTTGACTTGACTCCGATCCCCGACCGGAATCGAGGCGAATCAAGCTCATTTCAACTCGATTCAGGTATATAAAGAATTTAAGCGAGCTTCAAGCTCACTTCAACACCACATGTTAATGTAGTAGTCTACGAACAAACCCCCTTCTTGAAGTTTTTATTTTATGTCAAATTGTTTGGTTAAAACTTTGAAATCGACTATCACATTACACAGACGTATTTCCTTGATTTTGATAGTCAACTATCAAAAATCAGTTTACACGATTTCACCCCTGGTCTGAATTTCGGTATTTTTTTTTTTTTTTGAATTTTTTGATAAATTATTCTGGCAAATATTCAATTGTATCAACTTTCAAATATAAAAACCGGACTACTGCGGATCGTTTTTTTTGGCAATTTCTCACAGTACTATACATGGAATACCAAAAAAACACGGCTATTACTATTTATAAATATTATTTATTACTACCCTTAACATGCTTATACACTATGAAAGCGTTAGTAAAAATAGGGAAGGTTTTGAAAGGTGATACCGGTGTACAATGATCTTAAAGTTTTGAATATCAAAATAGGACGAAAAGTTTAAACATTTAACATTCTTGATGTGCAGTTAAAAAAACAATCTCTACACTTGACAGTACGTCTGAAATTGAGCTCAAGGTTAAAATGATGAGCATCCCATTACAGTTCAGTTTTTTGAGATTGGGAATGCAACTGGCCAATTCGACAGAACACTACAACGACAGGCATAAGACATTGTAGCGCAGTGGTGTTTAAGCGATGTAAATCTTCTGTTATAGTTCTATTGGCTATCATTTTTCGGATCCTGTCTAAAATACTTAATCTTGTTATAGGGGGACCTTCCCAAAAATATAAAAGTTGTACTGAAGTACCGTAAGTGCTGGAATTTAATTAGTTTCAATTAGTCAATTTTTCAGGACTAATATTTTAAAAACTAAAAGAAACAGCAAAAACTATCGAACATATCGAGAAGAAAAAGTTCAAAACTCACTAAATACCGCCAGACGAACGACGACGACGTTCAAATTAAGATTAATACAAGCTGTAGGCATATGTTGTGTGTACATCATTTGAGAGAATCTGTATTTTTGAATCAATTAAGATTCGTTTAAATCATTTTATGTGGATATGTTATGTACCGATCTTCCAAGAAAGAAGTCAGACGAAAAAAGAAGATCAACCAAAAAATCATGCGCGCTCCTATAACAAACAAACAAATACCCGACCCACTTTCTTCTTTTCATATCTAATTTAATTATTATTAATAAATTGTTTGCACATTCAATGAGTAAAAATAGCAACAAAATGACTCAGAATTCATTCAACATCAAAATCAACATGAAACAGGATAAAACATTTTATTGTTATAGTTATTTGATGACCATCATAATAAAAGTTGCTTACTTCTCAATTAACAAATGTTGTTATTTTTTTTTTTTAGAATACTGCTCCTCTAAGTTAACAAATTGAAACTCAGATTATTCAAATAATAAAATGGCAAGTTTGCCGCGCGCTGCTGCTTTGACATATAAATATTCACAAATAAACATATATAATAATTTGCGTGCGAATAAAATTTGTCATTTACAATTATTGCAATAAATTTAAATTCAAACATTTTAAGAATGTACACTAACTAATCGTTCGTAAATATTATTTTATTATACTCTTCGTAAATAGGGATATAACAGCTGGCAGGAAGTTCTGTCAATTATTTGAGTGTTTACTTAATTTGAGGTGTGAATTTTGTTTTCCAATAAGAGGCTTCGTTTTTATATTAAAAAGAAAGGAGGAAAATATTGCATTATCAATGGAATACAATGGCAGTCAAATGTCTTGAATCGGTTGAGAAGTATTAGAATACACTTTATATATCACGTGCGCCTGAAGAAAAAAGTCTTAATTAGTTAAACCAAAAGTTTTGATGAACAAGTGTGATCACTTCTTCGAGAAATAATACGGTCTACGGTCACTGTCTTACAAAACTTTGAACTTTGATTGCAAGATATTCGCCTCTTTTTTTTTTTAATTTTAACAACTTCAACGCTTTGCAGAAACTTATTTCGTTTCATTTTTAGTGATGGCGTAGTTCTTGCTTGTCATATGTTAAATTACTTCTTCAAAAGTGAATGCTGCCCAAATAGCGGGCTATACAAAGCGAAACCTCTTATTGGAAAACTCTACAACATAGTAAGTAAGTACTTACTTCATTTGGCGATTTCTTGATTTGATACATGCTAACATTACACTGTAGTAATTTGTGCTTGCATAGCTTCATTTACTGTCAAATCTGATACTTGAAAATCAAACTAGGTATTAATAAACTTTGCCTATGTTAGGGTAGGTAAATATTCCAGCTTCCAGAAATGGCTACACCACATGCAGAAGTATCACAAAATTTTTCATCTTTGTAGATAATAAAACCGCACTGTAAGTATTTGATACATGTACCAGTACATACTTATTATATAGGATGTTCTTTTTTACCTGCATAAAAAGTTTCGCTGGCTGTTGTCTATGGCAGTTCATTATGTCAAAAATTAGTTTAAATTTCTGTTCAGTAAGCTTTGACTATTCATCATGAATCGTTTAACGTAAAATTGTAGGAATTTACTTTAAAAAAAAAAATAAACCTTTTCCCGAAGTTGATATGCACTTCGTCCAGTTTACGGTGTTCGGTGATGAAGCTTCATCGCCTTCAGCTTCGTCTATAATAAAAATTATCGTCTAGGGAGCAAAGACAATCTTCAAGCCTTAATCATCATTACATCATCCGTTAAAATTTACTATTTCGGGCGGTTTACACGCTAGCGCTGGTGGAATTTTCGGTTCTTATTTATTTCTAAATAAAGAAGCTGCTTCCGATACGGTTAACGGTGAGCGATATCGAGCCAAGCTTGTTTTTTGATTTCTTGTTTCAAAAAAAATAATAAACTAAACATCGAAGCCTAAGGCCTCCCGATTTAGACGAAGTACAGATTGCCATATCTAAGCTGACGTCTAACAAAGCCGCTGGTGCAGATATCTTAAAGGTCAAGCTTTTCAAAGCAGCTAGAGATAGTTTGGTTAGGAGCATGCACCTACTTACCTGTATAATATGGTGGGAAGAATGCATGCCCGATAAATGGATCCTCAGTATTGTTTGCTCGATGCTAAAAAAAAGAGACTCTAAACTGCACCAAATATAGATGAATCAGTCTCCTTAACAAAGCTTATAAAATCATCTCTGCTGTAATATGTGAACGTCTAAGCCTGACCAGTCCCAAACAGTGTGGCTTGAGACCAGGAAAGTCCACAGTCGATCAAATATTTACATTAGGACAGATCTTGAAAAAAAACCAATAACATCAAATTGACACCAACCATCTTTTCATCGATTTCGAGGTCGCTATATAAGAAGCTTGGACTAAGCGGATAAAAGCACCTTGGGTCGTTTGGAGAGAAAAGTTCTTCGTGTGATCTATGGGCCCTTAGAGCGCATGGAAACGAATGCTCTGGCCCAGAAAAAAAACAGTGGATTAAAGGAAAGCTGCGAATCAGTTGGCTCACACAATTGAAAAGTGAGTGCGCAACTGCAGACATCCAGCTAGGGACCGAGCTGGATGGTAAAGTTTGTTAGGTGAAGCCATATAGTTCAAACATTGTTTGCCCCACCGTAATTAAGTAAGTAAGCATCAAAGCCATTTGGTTCCAACAAGATGATGCAACTTGGAAAGACAGAGAATGGAAACGTACGGTATTCCACATTCGCCTAGTACGGCTACAAAAATAATTTCTATATCTGACACTGCGGCACGACGCGACGATATACTGATAAATGAGCCTCGAGGCGCGAGTATAACGGTTGATTCGTTTAGGGGGAGGAATGCAACTGTCTATTTCGCTGCAGCATATTCCGTTAAAATTACGGGTAAAACTAGAGTTATTACGACGGTTTTCAAGCGAAGAATCAATTATGTTGTAATCACCTGGTCCCCACGTTGATTGGTCCCGCGCTAGCTGAACTGGCGACTTAATGCCTCTCGATAACTTTTTATGGAGCTTTGTTAAGTTATTGGTTTATACCGACAGATCAGCATTAAAATCCAATGTTGAAGCCACCACTGACACCATACGGCCAGATTTATTGGAATAATTAGTAAAATATTGGACTGATCTGTTCTGTTCACATATGACGGAAATCATATTTAAAAAATAAATATCATGAAATTATAATAAAAAAACAATTTGAAAAATCATTCCAACAACAGATCTGTCTTATAAAATTATTTAAAATTCTCAAGCTTTTTAAAAAACACTCATTACACTCGTACTCTTGAATGAATAGATTGATATATTGTAAAAGAAAACATCAATGAATGTATGTAATGTATCACTCTTGATTTATTAGCTAATTGATTAAATTACCCTACGAATTGATATACATAACATTATGTACATAAATAGCTATACATATATGTATACAAAGTGTCATTAGTTCGAACATAGCACTTTAAAAAGAAGCAGTTTGTTTAATAATTCCGACACCGATAAGTGATGAAGATTCCAAACCCTGATAACCATCGACTACATCTGTTTTATTGAACATTTTCATGTATATTTTTTTTTTTTATTTATTTTTAATAAGAAAATATGTGAATTTTATTAGTTTTTATTTATTGATATTGATAGGCACAAAGTTCTTGAGAAAAATAAATATAAAACAAGGTCTTATGTTGTTTTAGTGTTGTGTTGTGTTCCTCATGTTCATGTTATGTTATTATATTGATTGGCCTTTGAGTAACACTTAAATTTTTCATTAGAGTAAACAACAAAAAAGAGAAAATTTGATATCAATACATAATATTAAACATAAACAATAAATGTGTAGTATATATCTATAATACTTATTTTGATTGACAGTATATATATCTACTAATACTTAGGTCTTGAAGACGTGACGCAGCTTTTAATTACTTTTGATTAGAAGCTTATTCTGATGCCGACAAGAATAAAAACTAGAATAATTTTTAGAAGTCTGTTGAATATTTTTGTTTTATTTTGTTTTAAATATATTGTTCAAAAGGGAGGGAGTGGCCTTAATAAATGCCAATCCGGTCAACATTGTATCATATTATACATATACATATGCTTAAGCTTATGTTTATTTACAAAAGTCTACTTATTACGATCTGTATTTATTTGTGTTTATTTGTGAGCTGGTAAAACTTATACATTGGCATAGTTTGCAAAACAGTAGATCTGCGTTTTAAGTTTTTAGAAATCTACATCTTAACGCTAAAAGTCTGACCAAAAAATAGAGATATGACTAGATGATGGGGTTGATTTGGGGTCACTTACATGTTGACACACTTGAAAAAAAAGTCCATTATATATATACGTTCATTCATTCCAATGATAGGTATAACATATCACTTAGGAAAAGTCACTCTAACCTCTTAATCGCGTCCGAGAAAAAGTATTATGGAGAATTTTGAGGAACATTTAAAAGACGCTACAATCGGACTGCTACGGACAGTCAATTGGCTCATAGAATACATGTGTATAATTGTATATATACTGAATACTTTGAAATACCTTTGAGGCTCTTTGTTAAGTTTTGATTTAAAAGCACAAGGGTTAATATGCAGTATTTTTACTTTTCTGTTTGTTCTTTGTCCTTAAATATTATTATTCTCAACTCAATGACGAGTTCAATCTGGGACCTGATGGCTTTCCTGATATTTTCCTAAATAAAATGTCGTTTTCTCTTCAAAATAAAATGAAAAGCATTTTTATAGAAAATACCACTTTTCCGTTGCAGATGCTTAATTAGCCAAAATAAAAAAGCTTTGCAGAATTCACTGTAAGAGCATAAGAATACGAGAATGAAATTGAAACGGTCTCCACTGACTTCTCCAAGCTTTCGAGAACATTTTTGACAGTCTTATAGGCTTTAAACTATACTCTTAAACTTTGAACTTCTTACTTAGAGAAAACTGAATATTGTGTTCTGTCTGAATTTTTCAATCCCATATTCTATCCACTTTTGGTGTACCCCAAGTTAGTCATTTAGGCCCTCTCCTCTTCATTCCTATAACTAATGACATGGAAATGGTCATTAAATATTATCAAATATCTATTAACGCTGACGATACGAAATTTTACAAAATCGTTGCATCACCTACAAACATAGTTTTTCAAACTGGTGTTCCACCAGTTGCTTAAAGCTCAACGTAAAATATCCCCGTCTTTAATTCCTTCGTAATCAACCCCTTCAAATTGAAATAAGATAAAGGATCTCGGTTTTTAATGCGACCGTGAACCATGGTAAAATAACCCAACTCAGCATTAGGCTTTGTAAAAAGATGGTCTAAAGAACTTTTTAACCCTCACCTTGATTATGCGCCTCCATATCAAGATACATTTTACATATATACATCAATAATAGAACACGAATGCTTCGTTTTTTCGCTTTCCCCAGGATAATCCTTTGATCTGAATCTCTAAGTTTAGTTTTAAGTTAGTTTTTAAGTTATACTTATAGCTTTAATTAATTTTAATTAATTGGAGTTAAAACTCGACTAAAATTAACATTAAATGTAAAAATAAACAATTCTTTTGTAAGAACTTTTCTTCTACTACATTCTTTTTTGTTTAAGAAATTCTCAAGACACCTTTGTTCTTGGGGTAAAATATAACTGATACAAATTGTTATACCTAAATAGAATAACTGCCTAGTATTTATTTAAGGCAGATGTGTTTTGAGGTTTTTGCCCTTTATTTAAAAAAAAACATATTTTTTAAAAAGTCATACAGTCTAACAATTTTTGTTTAATTAGATCCTATTGTATATTACTTTAAATATCTCTTTTATCTCTTTGGCCATATCCACAAGCGAAGCAATTTGGCTGAATTGATAAATTTAGAGATGCTTGAACAGTGAAAACAAAAATGTTCTAATAATTTCTTATTGTCTTATGGTTTGTTATTGTCAATCACAATTATTCACCTTGACAACAAACAAATCTACCGGCAAAACTTGAAATTATTGTTTATATTTGATTTATATTTTTATTTTGATTTAATATTTTTGAAGACACTATAACAAATATGATTCACAGCTAAAAATAATATGAACACAAATTAGAGAAATATGGTTTTTTTTTTTTTGGGTCAGGTACTTGCTTCTATATGAACATTAGTCTGTCGTTAGTTTGTAAGGTTTGTTATGGTTGCCTTCCTTGACATTGAAGGTGCTTTTAATAACGTAGACATATCTTCAACACCATCTGCACAATCATAATCTCTGAACGTATAGAGTTTGCTTGGCTTGTTAATGCATAAAATGCTGACCAGCAGAATAATTAACAAAAAACTAGGACAGAAAAGTTGTCAGCAGAGGTACGCCTCAAGTCGGCGTGCTGTCTCCCCTCCTCTGGAACCTGGTAGTTACTAAAATTCTATCCAGTACGGATATGGAAGGTTTTAGAGTGATTGTATATACGGTTGACGTTGCTTTATAAGATTCAGAGAAGCATCTCAATACCCCAAAAGAACTCTTACAAAACGCTCTAAATAAGCTTATACAATGGGCAGATCGGTCTTTGTTAGGTTTTAACCATCGCAAATCCGACTTAATTCTATTCTCCAGGAAATATAAGATTCCCAATATGAACACGTTTTTTATAAAAGGTGTCCAATTAAAGTTTTCAGATGAAGCTAAATATCTGGGTCTCATTCTAGACAAAATAGTAAATTGGAAACGTAGTATACAAAAAAGAGTCAAGAAAGCTTCTGAAGCTCTCTTTTCGTGACAAAATTGGTTATAAATTAGACAAAGGTGTAAACCGCGACAACCTAATGTTGTCCAACGTTCAGCTTACCTATGTATAATTGCATTGCTTCTGCGGCACATGACACCTCTAGATATACTCAGCAAACAAATAACTGCAAGCTCTGTAATTTGTAATTTGTAATTATTAAGAATCAATTCCAAGGCACACAGACCACACCATCCCCCAACTACAGTTTGATAGAAACTTTCAGGTTTCTATACCTTTCAGGATCCTTCTGAGAGGACAGAACATTTCTTTAAGACGAGTCAATCTACTTCTATACAGATGGATCAAAAACTAATGAGGGTGTTAGTGGATGCGTGTACTCTTAACGACTAAAATTAAGTCTCTAATTCCGCCTTCCCAATCCTTAAAAGTATTGTCCTGACTTAAAAAAGACGCGATACCAAAATCTGACATCCGGTTTTTGGCAGACAGTCAGGCCGCAATTAAATCATTTGACTCTGTCTCAACAAACTCTATAACAGTCCATCTGTCGATCATCTCTATTGGAGATGGCTCAACACTTTTTTTGCTGGGTACCAGGGCATAAAATTATTCCAGAAAATTGATGAACTCGTAAAATGGTACAGTACTACTTTATTCTTTCACGTTTGGCTATTGCTGGTTTACCAATTGCTTCTTGTAAGATTTTGCTGAAAACGTAATAAAGAAAACCGATATCACGTGGAATAAAATCACCACCAGTTAATCCACGAAAAAAATATCTGACCTACCCTAGATTCAAAGCGCTTAATGTGCTTGGTTTGATTAAAGAGATTGCATATAAGTTCGACAGTGTCTTATAGGTAAACATCCCACGCAGCGAGCGTTATTTTCAAGTTTCTTGCAAAAGCTACATGGACGAGGAAGACGTCGCGTCAGGCCTACCTATGAGAATTCTTCTATAACGATCTAAACGGTCTCAAACACACTAACTGTTGGGTTAATCCGCTTGGCTCTTGAAGATTTTGAATTTTTGAAAATTACTAGTTTTTTACGTTTCGTAAATAACTCAAATTGGTTTCATTGAAATCACTACTGGCCTAAGTGTGTCCTACTCCATTACGGACAACCACTTCAACCTAACGTAAATTTGGTAAGATTCAATAACTACTATGCCGATGCTTTAACCTAGCCCTGACCTGATAAAACCATCTTTCGGAGACATCTCGTCTTTGGCACGTTTTTGAATTCATTTCAAATACTAAATTTTTCAAGGAGCTAATTCCGTTATATAATCTTTTTCTTGCCTCTATAAAATGAGGAAGAGAATAGATCTATTCAGAACTCATTGAGTTGACGCGACTTGCAGTTTAATCACCTCTCATTTATATTTATCATTGAACTGAAAGTACAGACATATAATATGATCTGTCTCATTTCGCTTAGAAACAACAAGTCGCGTCATTTTAAACTTTTTCTTCCATCCACTTACTTACTTAATGTATGATCTTTTTTACTGAGTACATCTTCTCAATCCCATTCATAAATATTAATTCCATTTTAATTGTGACAACTTGCAATCATTTATTCTCATTACCTTAATTTTTTTTTTCCTTCTCAATTTCCAGATGTCACGAATAGAAAAACTCAAGAGTATGCTTTTCGAGCAACTTTCGGATTTGGAAATATTTTCTCGTCTCCTTAATTTCGATCCATCACGGCAGAAGCTTTTCAAATGCCTAACGTCTTTGAATAGCAGTAATAAACCATTGGCAACACATTTACAAAATAAATACATCATGAGATATCGATTAGCTCCGAAAATGGTTGATAAAACAACATCATTTGAAATGATATCGAAAACTTCAAATCAAACCTTTGCCGAAGACTTTGATATGGATGCGATAGGATTTGGAATGCGATTGGGATCGTTTTTCTCAGAAGCAGGTCTTCTATCGGAGAGTATTAATGTTTTGTCATGTGTTGCAAGTAGATTAGAACAGATGTCAGATGATGATACAACAACACTTGTTCGATTGGACTGTTTACAAAGGTTTGTATTAATGTAGTTTGTTCCCCTTTTTGGAAAGTCTTTTAATGTTGTTCTTTTTAGACTATTACATTCGGAAGCGGCCTTATGTAGCTTTAAATCAGCCGAACACACGTACAATCAAATTGCGGCAATTCTAAAAAAAGTTTCACCCGAGAGCATCCCCAAAGGTCTTCTAGCTAATGTCTATATACAAATCTCGTGCATGTACTTTGCACGAAGCGAATTCGATAATAGTCATAAATGGAGTGTAAATGCTATGCGAAGTCTAACAAGTTCCACAGCCGAAAAGTAAGTAACATTAAATATTTTTAACGTATTTATTTTTTTAAATAATTTTTATATCGTAATAGAATTGCAGTTGATGTATTGCGACAGGCGGCGAAATCTTGTGTGGTGAAGCGTGACTTCCACATGGCGAATATGTTGATATGTCAAGCCAGTCGCAGAGCAAGGTATGTTTTTATTTGAATTGAAATATATATAATTTTGTTACTTAATTAAAGTAGCTTTGTCGTCATATTCATGAAATCATTGTCATCATCATCATCATCTTAAACGAAGTGAGGGATTCTATAGATATTTTAGATTCTTTACCATGTGTAATAATGTTCTCGACAGATATTGTAGATATACAATACATATTAAATAGGGAGTCGTTGGCATCCGAGGTTGGACAATTATTTGCATTGTATTGTGATTTAAGTTATTGTGGTGTTTTAGAGCTAGACTTACATATGTCTTGTCACAACAGAAAAATCGGGGTTTGCATTCGAGCTAGATAATTGATTTTATTTTCCGGTTGTGAATATTGTATTTAAAATTGCATTTCTTTACTAGCCACATTGTCCTAAAAACTATAATGATTATTATTTCAATTCATAAAATAGAAAAAAAGCTATAAACACCGATGTCTGTTAAACATTAGAAATTCCCACGATTATTTAGTTTTGTTTTTTTTTTTCAATTGAATGACACCAGTTGTTTTGTGCAACACATCATCAATCAAACTGTTTGTAATACAAGACAGAATGTGGAAAAAAAAGTCTCTAATTTGTTCCGACACTTCAAAAGCATCGGCAGATAAAATATGACGTGTAATCTATTTATAGTTCGAATAGTTATTTTCTTGTACTTATTTTGTTTTACATTTTTAAAATCCCTTATCGATTTGACAAATTATGAAATACTTTAGTTTTAAGTTTGCCAGACATTTTTTAAACTCAAGGCTGTGCTATAATAATTAGATCTTTAAAAAATTATTCAAATAAAATTCTCCAATTTTTTGCATTTTTTGTTGTTAATAACTTTTGCTGAAAGTTTCATAAGAAACCTTATTGATAACCGACTAAATGAAGCATGGTTACTTACTTGTGAACTGGATTAAAAGAAATCTATATATTTAGATAAAGTAAGAACGGATTATGTGTGATGTTTTTCTAAGTTGAAATGGGGTAATAAAATGTTTCATCATAGATTTTAACACAGATGGAATGAAATATGATAAGCAAGCATACATTTGTGTGTTCTTTCATGTATGTAAGTTCTGATTCGATTCAAAAAAAATAAAGAAACGTCCACAAACACGAGAAAAGACATTTTTTTTAAACATCAATAAAGTTTTAAAAAAGTGCGTATACGCCCAGTGTACCATTTTTGAAGTGAGATTTCTAAAAATTATATATATTACGGCATAATTTGGTGGCGTATACCCTTTATCCGCTGTTTTTTTTTTTTTTATTAAAACAAAAGAAAGTTTATTAAAAGTAGTAGCCCTCGACAGCTACACATTTCCCCCATCTTTCGGATAATTTGTGGACACCAATCCAAACATAAAACCTTCTTTTTCGGAGCAAATGCAAGTCATTTTCGGACATCTTTCATTTTTCATTAAGATTGTTAATGGTAGTTGACAGTTGATAAGGTTTCAACGTCCTCAAGCTTCTTGCCCCCCGCTGCGCTGTTCAAAATTGCCGTCCTTGAACCGCGAAACTAATCACAGCACATAGTTTCCGATATAGCGCTGTTGTCCTAGGTTGGAACAAGCATTCGTCAGAAGATTTTTTTCAAATTGAAGCAGATATTCTATTATTGATATTTCTAAGGCATTTAATAGAGTTTGGCATCTATGTAGCTCTCTTATAGAAAATGTGTGCTTTTGGTATTGGTGAATCTCTTCTTTGTTGGGTTAGAAATTACCTTTCGGGCAGTTAAATTCAAGTAGTATTGGACGGGTTCAAATCTGATATCCACAAAATAAACACTGGTGTGCTCCAGGGCTCCGTTTTGTCTCCGACGCTCTTCCTTATTTTTATAAATGATCTTTTGTCTGAAACTTCTAACCCACTAAATTGTTTCGCGGATGACAGTACCCTCAGCTTTTCATATTCGTTTTTAGATTCTCATCTTTGTTCTTCGGATATGGACTACCAACGGCAGCTTATGATAAGCTCATTGAATTCTGATCTTGTCAGCATTGTCCAATGGGGAATCAAAAACCGTGTAGAATTTAATGCTTCGAAAACTCAATGCTGTCTACTGTCGCAAAAGCGTAACCCTCCTCCAATGCCACTTTCCATGAGTGGTACTTGCATCGAGGAGTCTGAGCAACTATCAGTCCTAGGTATGTGCATTACAAACCACTTGTTGTGGAGTGATCATTATATTTAACATTGCCAAAAATGCTGCTTCTGATCTGGCTATAATTTACAAAGCTTTTATTCGTCCTAAACTCGAGTATAACTCTAATATTTGGGCCCCATATGAGTTTATTTTCATTGTTTTATCGTTATTTTTATAAACAATGCTCTAGCAAAATAGCCAGTTGCATTCCACCCCTTAAACAATTCAAATGTAATACCCGTACTGCTAGGAATGCCCATCAGTTTACAATTGAGCCCAATTTCGGACTAACTGTAAAGTACAGAGATTCTTTCTCTAGCCGCACTACTCGAATGTGGAATGCTTTACCAGGCTCAATATTTCCCCCACTCATTACAATGTGCAGACATTCAAAACCAATGTGCATCGGTTTTTTTCTAATCCTATTCTCTTTTCCTAATTGCTTGCGATCTGTTTAATCATTATAAGGGTATTCATAACCTCTTTAGTGCGCGCACAATACATATATATAAAAAAAAAAGAAATGCAGAGCTTTCCCCATATTCCCTTTTTCTGGTACAAAACTCGAAAGGTATATTACCCAAAAAAGAATGGACCTTGTGTTATGAAATTGCCGACAATGCGCACTAGAGAAAGAAAAAATAGTACGCTGTGTCTATGGTACCCCAATACGCGCAGTAACACCATCTTTGAGAAAGCAGCCTATTTAAGGTTATATTCCTGATATTTTATTTTTTTATTTTATTTATGAATTTTCTTATTCTAAAATAAACCCAAATATAACTGTATCTAAAAAAGCCGTCATACTTCCCCTTCCCTAAGTCATAAGCCTCCTAACTCAATACCATTAACGTGAGGTAAAACTTTTTCTTCTACATGACTTAATTGACAAAGTTCTTGACTTTAAATCTTGGTTATTGATAAATTAGTACTTCATCAAGTTTTCAAGCGTTAGAACTCTGATTTAGATCTCAGATTGAGATAGAACTTTTATTTATTAGACCTTCAAATTTGGGATTTTACGAACAAGGAACTCGGTTTAGCAATATTTTTATTTCTTCCAAAGACTTAATTTTTAGATTCATTTTGGTTTTGGATTAAATTTCAGAATCAGAGAATTACTACATCGAGTTTTTATTTTATTTTAGAAGTTCCTCATAAAATTGGTTGTAAGATTAATATACTAGTTAACTAAGAAGTACATCATAGACAAATCAAGGAAAACTGATCATTGAGCTGAGTCAAAATAAAAAGTACACAAAATTATATTTTACCCTATGCTTTGACCACATTCAATGCATATTCTAGATCTAAAAAAAACGAAGAAGTAATCGTTCCTCTCCGAAACATAAAAATCTATCAATACTTGTGATGTTAAATATTAAACAAGGAATCGTGAAGTGATAAGCTTCCTTAGTCTCATAAGATGTCACATTCGTTTATCCACCAAAAACCCAATTTGAAATCTCCTGTCTCTAAGAACAAGTAGCTAATATATTGTGTACACTAAGAGGTGACCTTAAAGCAACTATTGGGTTTAAAGATGTATTTATTTCTTCCCGTTGGGTATTTTATTTTTCAATCATAATAATAAGTTAAACAAATAATGTTTCTATAGTGAATAAAAGTATTTATGTAAGATATCTATGTTTTTTTTTTGAACACTATTATGTTGACCAATTTTGTACGACTCTTAGTTCACCTCCTGTTGTCTTAGATGTTAAATCTAAAAATCAAAATTTTAGTTGAAATCTATAGACAAAAATACAGGAAAATATGCTGTCGTTTACGTTACTGCTATTTTTATTTTTTGCGTCCTTTCGTAAACTCACAACAGTTGGGAACGTAGGAAAGCTGCTGTATTTTGTGTCACGCTTTTGTTAAATCAATAAGATTGCTAATTTTCGAAATCATGACTTAACTTTCGAATAACAAGAAAATAAAAGCAATACACCTGAATTGCCATTTAAAAGCATAAAACTGAAGACACTTTCGATACCCTGTAGTGTCTGCTTGACTTATTCTCAGTTCAAATGCATAAAATTGACTAAACTCTTCTCGTCTTCATTAGTTTTTGGTTTGCTCTATGGCTCAAAGAACAACGAACTTTTAGTTAGCATAATAACATTATTTGAACTTGCAACAATCATACATCATATAAATCATTTTAAACTTTTTTTTTTAAACAACCAAAACATAATATAAATATTTTTTTTTTCGAAACCATATCCTAATTCCCTCTAAAATCCTTAAAAATTGCGGCTATCCCATTTCGAATTTTTTTTTTAGAACTGTTTTCGGAAAATACCACCAAAAATATGCGGATACTCTATTAGACTATGGATTTTTCCTATTAAATGTTGACTCAATCAATCAAAGTGTCAATGTCTACAAAGATGCACTCGAAATTAAGCGTCAAGTATTCGGCAATCGTAATTATCACGTAGGCTTGGCGCACGAGGATCTCTCCTATGCATACTATGTCCAAGAGTATAGCACGGGAAATTTCCAATGCGCCCGCGAACATGTGGAAAAAGCTGTTGATATAATGAAGGATCTTGTGCCCAGTGATCATCTGATGCTAGCATCAGCTAAACGTGTCAAAGCGCTACTCCTCGAAGAGATAGCTCTCGATAAAATGGCCGCAAATGGGGCGGACGAGGATGGGTTATTGAAGCAGTCTGAGGAACTGCACAAGTGTGCATTGCAGCTATCGCTAGACGTGTTTGGCGAGATGAATGTACAAACGGCAAAACATTATGGTAACCTAGGGAGGTTATACCAGACAATGAGTAGATTTGAGGTAATTGTTTACTTTCAGCTTCCATTAAAAAAAAAAAAAAAACAAGAAAAATTTAGGGAAATATTTGATACATAATTTAAAACAAACAAAAATTCAATCCAATCTCCAGGAGGCAGAACAAATGCACCAAAAGGCAATTAAAATAAAAACCGAATTAATGGGACCCTATGACAATGAGGTTGGCCTCTCCATAGGTCACTTGGCCTCCCTATATAGCTATCAAATGAAAAAATACCGTGAAGCTGAAGAGCTGTATTTGCGTAGCATTGAAATAAGCCTACGATTATTTGGCAAATCCTACTCGGGTCTTGAGTATGATTATCTAGGTTTATGCCATGTGTACGATACATTGCGTGAATTTGAGAAATACTTGAAATATGCCTCGATATTGGAAAATTGGCAAATGTTGCGTGGCGAAAATAGTATGACAAATGTAAGTTTTCAATGTTGTATACATATATTTTTTTTTTAGAAGGTTTTCTCGTTTTGATGTGCGTGTTTATTAGAAAAATAAATATTTTACTAAACGCGAGACCAAACTAACCTAGATTAGACAATAAATTAGATTTGAACTATTTATTTAACTTACGTGTAGGCAAAATATATTTATTAATCGAATACTTATTTGAATCAAAAGGAAATCAACTTTTAATCATTGTTGATGAGATTCCAATGATTGAATCTGAACAATTTTAGTCCTAACCTCAGAAGTGGAAGATTTAAAGGCCTTAAAAGTGCAAGAGTCATTGATTTTAGGAAGTTGTTGCTTACGTAAGCTGTCGTCATTGTAAAGCCACCCTAAGGGACGACAAAAATGTGTTTTGGAGAGATTTTTTTTTTAAGAAATACTACAAAATAAATGGAGATTACAGAAACAGTACTTTAATATAAAGGGTGATTTTTTAAAAGCTATAAGAACATTTTTCAAAAAAAAAAACACATACAATTCAGAAAAATGCATCAAATCTTTATTTGAATCGATAGTACGGTCCATATAATTTAATGTTTGAAGATTATTTCATGCAAATGTTGACCTTGACTGGGCCTCAAATGGTCCATCCGCTTAGTCCAATTTTGGCATACTCTTTCCAACATTGCGGCCGGTATCTCTCGAAAAAATGGTTGTCTTCCAATACGTTAATTGAAGCGGGCTTGTCTGTATAGACATGAGCTTTAACATAGCCCCACAAAAAATAGTCTAAAGGCGTTAAATCGCACGTCGCGTAGGTCCCGAACGTGAAATAAAATTTTCACCGAACTCGCCTCTCAATAAGTCCATTGTTGCGAGTGCTGTGTGGCATGTGGCACCGTCTTGTTGAAACCACATGTCATGCAAGTCAAGCTTTTGCATTTTGGGCAAACAATAGTTGGATATCATCTCACGGTAGCGCTCACCATTCACAGTTACGTTACGATTCGCATCATCTTTAAAGAAGTACGGTCCAATGATGCCACCAGCCCATAAACCGCACCAAACTGTGACTTTTTCTGGATGCATTGGTAGCTCTTGCAATGCTTCTGGCTGATATTCACTCCAAAATCGACAACTCTGCTTATTTACGTATCTATTGAGCCAAAAATGAGCTTCGTCGCTGAACACAAGAAGCGCGTGATGAACTTTATTAACAGAGCACACATTTTGATAATAAAATTCAATAATTTGCAAGCGTTGTTCGTTTGTAAGACGATTCATGGTTAAATTATAGACCAAACGGAAGATGTTTGATAGTGAAACAAAACACGAAACGTGCGTCAGTTGTTTAAACCAGTGTTTCCAAAAAGATAATAGCTAAAAAATCACCCTTTACATGTTAGATTACGTTTCCTTTTTTAAGGGCTCACGGTCGGACTATTAGCTCAACTATGAGCCAATGAATTGTTGACAATATTATAATAACTGCGATTTTTATGATATATTGATTTTTGAATAAATGAAACACTTTTAAAGAGGAAAGTAAAAAATTTGCCTACAAAAACGTCAGATAATTGTTAATTACAAACAAACTATGTAATATAAAAACAACAACCCTAACACTTCTAAAGAAAATGTATTTTCCGTCAAGTCCAGCTTGAAGTTTTCCTTAATAGCAAATCAAAAAAAGTACTGCAATATGTTTCTTTAACTCAAATTCAGAAACTGAGTGCTTAAAGGTTAATTCCCGGTCATAAAATTTTGGACAAACATTTTTGAGGGCATAGGGCACCATTAAAAAAACGATTTTTCAAAAATTGTAGGGTGGCTTAACCTCTTAGGAAGAATTAAAATTTTATTTTGAAGCTCAAATAAAATTCCATCGAGTTATTGAACTTTCGCAAAAAGTTGCATTTAACGACGACAAACGTCGTCGCCAAATTCTTATACCTCTGAACAAATATTTTTCAATTTTAGAGCAACTTGGCAGTTTTATATGAGAATATATAAACAGGTGCATTACCAACTGTATTCAATATGCCAACTAATTTTCATTAGGTACTTCAAAATAACTCGTGTTCCTGATTTCTACACAAACTTCCTTGGATTAGTTGAAATATTTAAACAAAAGTCATAGACATTCAAATATCTCAGCAAGTTAAAATATTTATTTAAATTCAACTTTTCTATAAACATTTTTTATTTAATATTTTTCAACATGCCTCAAAACACGCAGTTAAATAATCTAGAGTTGATATCAAATTTTAAGTTGCCAAGTCAAGTTGAGCATTCTTTTTCTTCAATAGCGTAGCTTTCAACTTATTAATTAGAATTTGAATGTTGATATATAGGGTCCTCCATCTAAAGTTTTTTTTGTGCTTATTTCGTGAATGGTAACACTTAGCTCATGTCTGATTTGACAGATAATTAGTTTTATCCTTCCGCTGAAGGAATATGGTTGTGTATACGCTTGAACAACGCTTGAACAACGCTGGGAACAACGCTTAGAGAAGTTACCGATTTTGCCAAAAAAAATCATCTTTTCAGATGAAACTCATTTTGATCTTGGCCCGCACGCATACATTGAAAAGCCGATACACCCAAAACGAGTCACTGTTTGGTGCGGATTTTGGCCCAGAGGCATAATTGGCACTTTTTTTTAGAAAATGAGCAAGGAGTGGCCGTTACAATCAATGGCGATCGTTATCGAACCATTTTGAACGAATTTTTGTTCACAAAAGGAGGAGGAGGATATTGGCAACATTTGGTTTCAACAGGACGGCGCTACGTGCCACACAACCGAAGCTACACTCGATGTTTTTATAGCATTTTCAAAAAAAAAAGTTATTTGGCGGACCCTATACTTTAAGTTCTTAAAAGTTTTTCACAACCTCATTTGAAAAGAAAAATTAACCACTGGTACGCACTAAGTTGTCACTTTCTGTTGATGCATTGGCTCCTTGACAACAATATGTGGGTTATCCAAATCCCAAATGCAACAATTTTGTTTAATAACGTAGCCGCCTAGGTAAAAATACGACTCGTGATCTTTCACACAAACAAAATGATGTGCATATAAATTTATGAGTAAAGATTAATCACCATTAATGTGCTAGACTTTGGAAGTCGAGCAATCTGTAAACTATGCCACGTCATCGATTTATGAAGTCCAATACAATTCTTTTCTATCAATTGTCTTGGGAGTTGAAAATCTTGAGTTGAGAATGACAACTTCAAGCAAAGAAAAATATAATCAAAATTGAATAAAAAACTTCTCAACTTAATAACAACTTCAAGTGAAGAAAATCGGTCTTGTATATGACTTTCTTTCAAACGATAAGGTAAAAAATGTTCTAATTTTAATAAGATTACCATACAAAAGAAAAAATAAAGTTATAATACATGCCAAAGACAATCTCAATAAATGAAAATTATAAAGTTACGATAGTGTTCTACCATAAGGACGTATAAATATTTGAATTACATATTTTTAATATTTTATTGAGTGTAATTTTAGAACGTATGTACGTGTATGAAATTGATACTAACATTTATATGTGTGAAACGTTATTCTATTCGAATACTTCTATTTATTTTTTACTAATACAAATTATAAAATGTATCACATTTAAAAGAATTTAAAATATCGCCTTCTTGTGCTGTTCTTTTAGTAAGTTAATTATACAAACGTTTAAACAAAACTGAAACAATTTTTAAGTTTTCTAAAATCCTTAAAGTCATATCTGCAGTACAAGACTTTCTTTCTTAAGCGTAATAATAAAAGTTGTACTGTTGCCTTGGGTGAATCATATTTCCCTTTTTTAAAAATTTCACTTTATCGATTTTTTAAGAACTTTAAAACACTTTGAACAAAATTCTGTAATATACTCCAAGATTTAGTACGTTTAGATATTAACTTTTGGAAATTATACATTTTTACGACCATTTAAGTGCCAAAAAAAAAGGAACAGAACAAAAATGTTGATATTTTAATCATAAAAAATGATTAAAACATAAAATTTATTGTATTTCATTATTTAAACAAAAAAATAGAAACCAACATATCCAGACACAAGCGAAGACATATCCCTGGAGGAGGTGAAGGAACAATTCTTTGAAATGAGCTCCGAATCAACTAAATGAAAACAACAATTCAAACAATAATCCAAAGACCTGAAAATCGAAGTATAACATACTCGGCCTAAAAAACCACATCCTTACCTTTTTTTTTGTTTTCGTCGATAGAAAACAAATTTTATTTTTTTTATTAAAAACAAAGAAAAAAAATAAAATAAAAAAAAAAAATATAATATATAGTTAGTTAGATATAAACAAAAATCGAAATATAGTATGTAAAGAAAAATAAACATTATGTAAAACAAAAAACAAACATTATACAAAATGTACAAATGTATCCTTTTCTCTGCTTATAAACAAATTATGTTAAAATAAATAAAATAAAACGTCCTTTTTTTATGTTAAAAATAAATATTCTTTAATAAAAAATAACAATAAAACTAAAACTGAAACTATGGCAGATTTATGACCAGCATATTGAATTTTGAAATCTTTTTTTCTGAATTTACGATATGCATCATTTTATAACAACAACAACATATACTGCCAAACTAAAGAAATGCAACAAAAACTATTGTTATCCTTTAAATACAAGAATACTTATATTATACCATTTTGTTCTACATTAATATAATAACATATATATATTTTTGAACTTTTTGTCTGTTTTAATCAATATCATTGTGTTAAAAATTGATTAAGTAGACATTATTCATTATTATTGTTGATTTATTTCATTTTTTTGTATTATTATTATTTTCATAGACGTAAGCATAACAAAACAAAACAAAAATGCGCAAATGTTTTTTGTAAATATTAAAATTAAGCACATAATAGTTTTAAAAATTAAAACAAAAACAAAACATATTATGATTAAAAATCAATGGTATACAAAATTACATTTAAAAACAAAAAAAAAAGAGTTAAATAAATAGAAAAATGCACTTTTCAATTATATATTTTTCTTCTTTTTTAAACAATTTCTTTTAAGTCATAAAAGGAATCTCAAAATTTTGTTATGATTTCAAATGTATCCTCTGTTCAATTCGATTAAATTTGTTTTCGATTTTTATTTAAAAAGAAAAATTGTAAATAAATATCTTATTAAATTTAGTTATTTTTAAGTTCAAAATGATTTCTTTATTTCACGTTTTATATTTTATTTTTTTATATTTTAATAACAAATTTGGTAAACATTTTAAGTATTTTTTGTTATCATTTTTGTGATGTGTTTCTTTTATGACTGGCAACATTTTTGTAAAATATCCTTACATTGTGTTTTCTTAATCGCACAACAAATACTATATAACCACGATTTATTTATCTAGAAAGGTTGTTTTTAATAATTTTGTTCATTATCACTCGGCATCTAGTTTGACGTTTTAAAATTAAACAAAATAAAAAAAAATATATTAATTATTTTAAGCATTTCGTTTTTGAAATATTAAAACAATTTATTTTTTATTCCGTCGTCGTCACATTAATAATAATAATACATTTAAAATTAATTGTGAGATTTAAAAAAATGATTTGAAACACGAAAAAAAAACGTACTAAAATTATCCCAGTTAAGGGTTTTTTGTTCAACTTATGTAATGTATAATTTTTATTTTATTTTTCATTTTCTTTGCTCAACAAATAAATGCCTTTATATAAAAATAAACAAATTTAGTACTGGTCATTTTTATTTCATCGGGTATTAAATTCATTTTTCTTTTCCTTGGGTTCAGTTAGAGAATATATAGTAACTGAGTAACAACACGTTATTAAAGTTACAATCGGAGCTAGCGTTAAGGTAAGATAAAATTTATTTTCGGTGAGTTAATTTTTAATGAAAATAATGAATTGAACGCCGGCGCCGCCGCGCCGGCCGCGCCAACGTTACTTGCAATAAAGAGCAAGAAGAGTGTAGCTTATAGGACTTGGGGCTAGGATTATTTAAGTCGGAAAAATAACTTAAAATATTTGTGAGAAGTTTTAGTTTTTAATCCTATTTAAAAAACTAATTGTTGTTCCAATTATGACTCCCGACTTATTAAGAGTTCTTCATCGGGAGGTTTGATTTATAATGTAAAATAAAACACGTAATTTTAAAATGAACTTTAAATTTTTATTTAAACCTATTGGGAATCTTCCGAGGAATTTTATTTCCCACAAAAAGTTTCATTCGCAAAAAATATTTCTAGTTATTTCGAAATTTCCTCGGAGTACATTATACATTTTCCCGGGGAAAGGACTACCAACATTGAAAAAACTAAATTATTTTGGAAAATCAATTTTGAATTGTGTTCAGTGTTATCGAAGTATCATAATTAAAAAAGATGAAGTTTAAAATAAAATATGCAAAGATAATATTATAACGGAATTATATTGGCTAAATAAGCGATTCTTTACCCATTTCGTCGTATTCAGAAAGGAAATCAAGTGTTTGATTTTCATCTCGGAGAGTTCATCAAGATCTTTAAGAAATGTACTTTAAGGAATGCTTAATACTCTAGAACCGGCCAGGGCAGGACATTAACAGGGAAAATGAATCGCAGTTTCCCTTTCATGTTGGTCTCCTCAGCTACGGCAGTGAGTATTGTGAGGGATACCCAGATTTGCTGCAAGCTCTGCTATCGGATAATATCCGGTCTACATAAAAGTTCAATAGAACGGTTTTGCCCTTCATAGCTCCAAAATTAATATTTACCCTTTCCGCAAGTGAGCTATGAAGGGGCAATCCTTGCGGGCCAACTCATCAGCCCGTTCATTTCCAGTGTAGAGGATGTTGTGGCCGAATTGATAGCCATAACAGCCACCTGGCTGTCAGTGTAGATAACCGTGTCCCTATTTTGGTTTGATTTGAGTACATATTTTTTATTTCTCCGAGTAGCTCTGCTATGGCTGGCTTTGCTACCCGAGGGTTTGGCTTGGTTGGTCGGTTAAGAAAGCACAGGAGTACTATGGCTGATACTCGCTGTGCTCCCTGAGGGTTTGGGAAGCAACACAGGGGCCTGATTATGAGGTTCCCGGCGGATCGTTTTCAATTCGACCTTTCAAATTCGATTAGCGTCGGATTTCCATATTAACGAATTTGCGGAGAAGCAAAAATAGTTCTTCCTATATTCCAGTGATTTGACACTTTTGGTTTGACAGCTTTCCACAAATTTTGTTTTGATTTGTTTGAATTTGGGAAAGTTGCGGTAATTTATTCAATAAACAATATTAAATTTAAAAAATAGAATCAATTATGGTGTATATTTAAATAAATTAAAATAAAGCTAACTCACATTTTTATATAGTAATTACAATTGAGAAAGAATCCACGAAATCGAACAGTGAATAATAATAAACACGGGCGCATTCACAAAGCTAGTGGCTACGTAGTCAAAATTCAACTAACTTTGTGAATGCAAAATTGCACTACAAAGCTAGTCAATCAGGAACTGTCATATTAATGACAAATACAAATATGTATATAAAATAAGAAATATTTGTGTTTTCAGAACTTTAAATAGTTTTTTTTCTTTTTAAATTTAATAAAACCAAATAGAAGATATAATATAATTGATTTATATTTGTATTTAAATGCCGAAAGATTCATTTCATTTTGAATTCTTGTGTCCTTACCGAGCAGCTGATTGTGAAACGTCAAAACCAGTGTGCACTAAGTTTGTAGCCGAAAATTTTACACTACGTCGGAGGAGAAATTTCAACTAATTTTGTAGTTAGATTTAGCCAATCAGAATCCCTTGACTACGTAGCCACTAGCTTTGTGAATGCGACCTATTTCGTTTGTGAATCCGCCAAAAAAAAGCCGTCGGATCTCAACTCGCCAACAAACATGGGGCAGGTTCAGACAACATAAGGGACTTCATTTGCAGTCAACTTCATTCTTTGAACGTAAATTTTGACCAAGACAACTAGATAGTTTTTCAAGTGTCATGAAATTAAAATTCAGAACTTTACTTCACAAACCTCTACTTCAAGTTCATAGTACAAAAATTACCAAAATCATTATATTCTACAAAACACTCCTCAGGCATGCTACAAGTCTATCATGATTTGTATTTTGTATTTTTAATAAATATTACTTATTTATTTTCCAAATTTACAAGGAAGCTTTTTACAGAAAGCATTAAATGAAGTTGTGCAGAAAATAAATAAATCATTGAGTAATAAAGTTCAGCTTTTAGTTGAATTAAAAAACATGATCAATTGTACTTTTGACATAAGTTGACTTGACTTGATAGTAAGGGAGATTTTTTTTGCCTAACTTTCCAGTCAACTTTCCAATAAAGTTGCCTTAATTGGAAGGCAATTTTTTGGCAGCTAGCCAATCAGATGCAAGAAACTTGCCTTACTTTCAAGTCCCTTATGTCGGCTTAACCTGCCCATTATGACATTTCAAATTCGCCTTCGAATTCGTTAATTGGTCGACTTCAAAACGAAGAAGGGGAAAGCGAAAGCAATAATTGAAAAATGGCCAACTCGCTAGCAAAACGATTTGCCGCGAATCCCATAATCAGGCCCCAGCATCGGAGTTCCAGTTCCAGTTACGGTCTCCTGGCTGGAGGCTAAAAACCGAAAACTCGGTTTGCGTTTTCTTCCAAAATATTGCTAAATCATCTTTGTTTCTGTAGGTAGTAAATCGAGTCTGTTTTTTCGATAATTTTGACCAGCAGTTCTATTTGGTATTGATTTCAGTTTTTCCTATAATACAATAATTACAAACATTGTTTTTATTTATCAAAAAGAATTTAATTCAACTCTCATTGCTCCGTCTCACCCTAATTTCTCTACCAAAAAATGCGTTAAAATTCCAGAGAAATTACATCAAATTTCCCAAGGAAACAATGTTTAATGTCGAAATAAATTCGGGAGAAATTTCAAACACCATTCACGATATGAATTTTTTGAACGAGGGACATATTTCCAGATACAGTTATCTTGAGTTGAGTATGAGTTTCTTTTCTCAACACTGTATGGTGTGGCTAATCGAGCCACCTTTCTTCCTTATTATTCTAAAAAATTTTCTCATGATCGCATATCTCATGACGAAATAATATGGTTGAGGGCCTCCGGAAATTAAAACAACTCTTTAAGTCGAAATTCGAATTGGCTGCAAAGTAAAATTCCGTTTGTTGTTGGTCGCCTCTCGAATTGCCTCTTCGGCAAAAATTCCAAAACATTGAGCGTTTTCGAGAGACTGCAGAGAAATATGGAAGGTGTTTTTCATAATCACCCATATTCCGATAGACGTTTTACTTTAACGCCAATTGTCGTTTTTTCGGCGTTTCATTAGTCGTATTCCGTAACTAAAACGCCAGCATTTTTTAAAACATTAATATCTACAAAACACTCCTAAGGCAAGTTAGAAGTCAACCACAGTTTGTATTTTGTACTGTAAAGATATATTACTTATTTCTTTTCCATTTTGACACGGAACACTTTAACACAAAACATTTAATGGAATTGTGCAAAAAATAAATACATAAATCATAGAGTAATAAAGTTCAGCTTTCAGTTGAATGAAAAAACATGATCAACTGTCATTCTGACATAAGTAGAATTGACTTGATAGTTAGGTAGATTTTTCTTGACTAACTTTACAATAAAGTTGTCTTAATTGGAAGGCATTTTTGGCAGGTGACTAATCTAATACATACTAGGAATTTGCTTTGCTTTCAAGTACCTTATGTTGTCTGATCCTTGAAAATATGATCCAACAAAACAGCTGGCATTTGCTGAGCATGAGTTTGCTTTTCCAACATTTTCCGAAAAATATTTTCGTTTTGTTTTGTTTTCTGTCGTACATCGAAATCTTCAAATAGATCTTCATCTATTGTTGGCAGTGGGAGCTCTACCGGGTTGAAGTATGTCGGTGTCGGATCTTCAAGACATATTAGTCCAGTCAAAATAGACATTTGACTTAGCCAAAATTCGCATAGAGCTGAAAATTACCGTTTCCAAGAAAAATGGAAAAACCGTAATTTTGTATGTTTGACCTTGAATAGAATTTTTTGCACAAGGAGGATGGAAGGGGATTTTTGACATTTCAATTGTAATGAGGTATTTAACGTCTCTGACAATTTTCAGCTCTATGCGAATTTTGGCTAAGTTATGACTTATTTTTGTCTATTTTGACTGGACTATATTTCGCAGAGTATTTTCTTAGAAGGCTTCGCAGTGGTTACCACTGATATAGAATTTGTGGTAGAAGGATTCGGAGTTTCAATTTTAATTTTATTTAAGAGTTTTATGGCTTATCCGGCGTTGATGAAATGAGTTTTCGAGAAGCATTATGAAACGAACAACCTGAAGCGTATCTTGAAGTAACATGGTGTATTGCTTCGTCGACATCTTTTTTATTAAACAGAAGTGTTTTGCTTTACTTTAAATTTTGCATCTTCGAAATTTTCTCACATTTAGCATTCCTACTTGTGGTTGAAATTTTTGGCAAGATGCTCATTTTGCTCCAAGTCTTTTCATCTTTCGTTGGCTTGTTATCTAAACCCTAAATAAAGATTTTTAAAATTGGGACAACATTTTAAATTCTGGTGTATTTTTTCGTTATAGTCGTTAGCAAATTTTTCAACGACAGAAATTGGCGTAAATGCAAAAGTTTTTGGTATGAAAACGGTTAACGGAATACCAAACAAAATAAGAAAATGCGTACCACAAGAGAGAAAAGACAAATAAGCGTTGAACGCCTTAAGTAATTTCAAATTTGTCGTTTTTCGATGTGGTGTTCAACGCCTTACTGAATAAGGGTGAATATGTTTTGTTTTTCCATGATTTTGAAAAAAATTAATGCCAAAAACCATCAGCAATATCTACTACAGTTTTTTATGGAACCAGAGGTTAAGCTAACAGAATATTTTTGAGTTTCAAAGTCATAGATTAATGTTATATTTTTTATACAAATATGTAACTTGTATAAAAATCGTATTTAAAATTATTCGATACAAGAAATTCTACGACTTTTACTTTTATGTTTCAAAACCACCATTTTTACCCGTTTTGCACGTTTTAAGCAAAATGTAGTTCTATATTTAATTGAAAATAATTGTTTCATTCAAAACTATCTGTTTCCAACTTTATCATGTAAATATAAATTGAAAATACACAAACAAATTATTTTGACTGTGTTTAGTTAAGACGAATTTTCCTTGACGGAGCCTGTGATAAGGTCAAATCTCTTAAAATATTACCTAGTTAGTCAGCGATTTAACATACAGAGTACATGATGCTAACATAATTCAGCTGACAACATTTTAAAATTGTCAAGGCACCTAGCAATGACTCAAGTTTCTTTTTAAATAAACTATATATTGTCTTTGTACTAGTTCCGTAAATTTCAGCAGAATCACTTTACACGACTGACTTGAATGCAAGAAATACTTGCGATAAATCAAAAAATAAATTTTTCATGTCTTCGTTTGGACTTTCTAAATATTTTTATATAAAGTAAACAAAAATAAAAAAGAATAAAGTGCAACTTATAAGTTGCAGCAGTTTGCACGTTAGTGTCTCATGTCTCGAGAGAAATTGTATAGAAGAAGTATGTGTAGTGTAACTTAAGTAGCCATAGCCTAGACATAACCAATACCAAATAAGTTCATCGTTGCTGGTTCTTGTGAAAGTGTCCAATGCACATAAGACTTTTTAATAGCAGAATGTCATATCAACTCCATATCTTAAGTTCTTTGTTTTTGTACATCTTTTTACCTTTGATGGGTATTAATATTTAATGTCGCCTCTGTGAAACTAAAACAATGAACAATCATGTCTTCAACACATTTTAGATGTGGATCAGCTTATTTCTCGAATGAATAATATTGTTTTCATTAATTCCATTGAATTACCTTACCTGTGAGAGTTAAGTAAATTATATCTTACTTCAAGACACAAAAGGTGAAGCAATCGAAAAAGTTTAAGCAATGATGTGGAGCCTTATACCATTCAAAGCCTGTTGGGGCGTAGGAGTTAATCATAGAATCAAAAAGAAGACAATCGGTTTTGGTCTCAGTAGTAGCTCTCGGTAGTAAAATAGTAGGGCATAGTAGTTTACTCAATATCCAGGAAAATTATACTTTTCTGTCCCTCGTGCCACCAACATCCCCGGTGACTATAATTCTAATTGAAAGAATATCAAATTTAAGATTCTGGAAATAAAGGTATCTACTCCTACTACAGATATTTTAAAACCCTCACCTATGTACATAAATACTTTACATATACCATTTATTGTTCTTCAACTTCAAAACAAAAATGATTCCGGTGTAAGGCCATTGCTTTGTTTTGAGAGCTATAATTATAAATTGTCTGTTAACTGATGGGACTTGGTCTTGGCCATAAGCCTACAATTACAAGTTATCGTGTTTTTCCAAGTGTGAGGGTGTTGTCTTTAACAGGCTAGGCAGACATACTTTCTACTTTTCGATTTCAATTCACACGTACAGCTTGTTTAACATGCGATGCTAAAGTTTGACGAGTGATTGTACAATAGTCAAGGAGGTAGAGTTGCAATTTTTTCAATGATTAAAAATTTAATCCTTTTCATGTATGTAGATCTTTGCGTCCCAATGTTAAATTGCAAGTAAGGTTTCCGATGCTCTTATAACTGTTGTGTTTACCTTTTTAGTTTTTGATCAAAAATTTCACTATGGTTTAAATTTTAAGGTTTGCGGTATTGATTGCATATAAAGGGTGTTCTTGGCGGCCAATTGACATCGCCACCAAGTGAGAAAACACGGCAATTGAATTTGCCTCGCAAAAGAGCTTTTGTTTCGCTATCTGTGTGGCAAGTGACACCATCTTGGTAAAACGACATATCGGCCACATCCAAATCTTCCAATTCGGGTCTAAAAAGTTCGTTACCATTCACAGTAACTGATTGAGCGACCTCATTTTGGAAAAAAAATACGACCCCATGATGATGTCGCCAGCTCATAAACCGTACCAAACAGTCAATCTTTGTGGGCGCATTGGTTTTTCGACAATCACTTTTGGATTATCATTCGTCCAAATGCGGCAGTTCTGCTTATTGATAAACCCACTGAGGTGAAATTGTGCATCATCACTGAAAATTGATCATCCACTGTTGCCCTTTCTTTGCCACTATTCTGACCATTGACAACGCTTGAAATAGTCAAGAGGCTTTAGTTCTTAAGTGAATAGCACCTTGTAAGCGTGTAAATGCAAGTCTTATACATAATGTTCATCAACGACGAGCGTGAGAGGTGCAATTGTTGGGTACGACGATGAGTTGAGGTGGACGGCTCTTCAGCCACACTATCACAAACAGCAGCAATATTTCCTGCAGTACGAGCATGCACTGGTGTTTTCATATCTCCTACGGCCCGGATTACTCAGATTTGTACACGTTTTTTGCCATCATTCTTTTTTAAAGGCCCGTCTTAAGCTCCTTAATGTTTCTAAAGTTCGACCTTGCTGTGCAAGATCTGTGCTTTGGGTAGTTGTCCTGGGGCCTGATTATGGGATTCGCGGCGAATCGTTTTCCTAGCGAGTTTGCCATATATAAAATTTTGAATAAATCACCGCAAATTTCACAAATGCAATCAAAACAAAACAAAATTTGTGGAAAGCATGTCAAATCACTATAATATAGGAAGAAGAAGTCAAACCAAAAGTGTCAAATCACTGGAATATAGGAAGAACTATTTATCGCTTCGAACTACGATGCGAGTCGAATTTGAAAGGACGAATTGAAAACGATCCGCTGAGAAGCTTATATAGGGTGATTTTTTTGAGGTTAGGATTTTCATGCATTAGTATTTGACAGATCACGCGGGATTTCAGACATGGTGTCAAAGAGAAAGATGCTCAGTATGCTTTGACATTTCATCATGAATAGACTTACTAACGAGCAACGCTTGCAAATCATTGAATTTTAATACCAAAATCAGTGTTCGGTTCGAAATGTGAAATCCGCTTTTTTATCGACAAATTTTGTTCAGCGATGAGGCTCATTTCTGGTTGAATGGCTACGTAAATAAGCAAAATTGCCGCATTTGGAGTGAAGAGCAACAAGAAGCCGTTCAAGAACTGCCCATGCATCCCGAAAAATGCACTGTTTGGTGTGGTTTGTACGCTGGTGGAATCATTGGACCGTATTTTTTCAAAGATGCTGTTGGACGCAACGTTACGGTGAATGGCGATCGCTATCGTTCAATGCTAACAAAATTTTTGCTGCCAAAAATGGAAGAACTGAACTTGGTTGACATGTGGTTTCAACAAGATGGCGCTACATGCCACACAGCTCGCGATTCGATGGCCATTTTGAGGGAAAACTTCGGAGAACAATTCATCTCAAGGAATGGACCGGTAAGTTGGCCACCAAGATCATGCGATTTGACGCCTTTAGACTATTTTTTGTGGGGCTACATCAAGTCTAAAGTCTACACAAATAAGCCAGCAACTATTCCAGCTTTGGAAGACAACATTTCCGAAGAAATTCGGGCTATTCCGGCCGAAATGCTCGAAAAAGTTACCCAAAATTGGACTTTCCGAATGGACCACCTAAGACGCAGCCGCGGTCAACATTTAAATGAAATTATCTTCAAAAAGTAAATGTCATGGACCAATCTAACGTTTCAAATAAAGAATCGATGAGATTTTGCAAATTTTATGCGTTTTTTTTTAAAAAAAAGTTCTCAAGCTCTTAAAAAATCACCCGATATAATCAGGCCCCTGGTAGAAGATGAAATTTGGCTTGTATTACGAGCTCGCAGATTCCTTAGCCCAAATGTTTTTTAAAAATATTGATTTTAACCATTTGATACACATTACCTTCCCCGAAATGTTAGTTCCTAACACCAGAACCCACTGCCATTCTTCACAGTAGCTCGAGTATGCTTATGAGAAAATTCTGCATTTGCTTACCACCATACAAACATTCTTCCACCTGAACCTTTAATGTTAAATTTGCTTCCGTAATATTGTCATATGTCTGATGGTAACTAACAATGCAAAAATATGTAGTTCCACATTATTCCAAGACTTTAATTTTCTGGTGGTTCTTCTTTTTATGGTTTCGTTACTGAATTCTTTACTCGTTTTTTTTTACAAGCATCTTAAGGGATTCCGATTTTGAATTATTACGTTTCAGGATGGTTTAAATTCAAAGCTTCAAGGCTAAGTACATATATGTATAGTATATGTCATATCTCAAATAAGCATAATTTTTTGCATCTATTGAGTTACTTATTATTTTGGAACTCTAATTCCACAGACTATAAAATTTAATGGCAATGGTTAAAGATTTGTCTTCATTGAATACAAAGAAAAAACACGCACAAAAGCCAGAGGGGCCACTCGTAAAGTCACAGAAAGCTAATAATAAATGAAGATACAAATTGTGTATGTTTTTTTGAAATTGCCTCACTTAAGCACGACTTATAGCTCAAGGTGTTGCTTGAGTGAATGAATGCGATCAATAATATACCGGTAGATAGAAGATCGATTTAATTTAATGAAAATTATAGCTTGGTTTGTGATGTCTGACATTTTCTTTAGCTTTGTAAAGCTGATAAACAAAGTGAATCTATGTAGATTGTAACTACATAGGTTCATATGGAAGTCTGTGGGACGTACGAATCAATAATTATGCATTAACGAAATTGAAAGTGCCGATAGTTTGTAGAAAGCGAGTAATTTTGTTTTCTTTTGTGTGTTTCAAGATGCTAATCAGTTTTGACAAAATAAACAAGAAACAAGATGCTTAGCTGGATAGTTGCAAACGCATTGTTAACATAACCATCAGTGCTTACATATAACGTGTGTTTTTGTTAAAAGATCACTTAATGTAAAAAAAACTTCACTGTTGTCAATTTATTTTCAAAAAATTACACACTTTCAATTGGAATAAGGTAATTGAAAAATTATTAAAAGATTTCAACAGTGAACCCTCGGGCGTATGTGGAATATTTTTTCATCTGAATAAGTTAAGAAATTCTGGATACAAATTGATGGTTAAAAAATAGATTAACATCATTTAACTTGTAACACGTCGTGTAGCATATATTTAACGTGTCAATTTCACGAGCATGAAGTCTGTTCAGTGACGCTATGCTGGACTGTTCTAGACAGAAAAGTACAGCTTTTTGCTGTTCATTGAGGTTTTTCTGTGCTGAACTGTTCTACTTTCCTGTTCATTGACAAACCTAGAACAGTTTAGAACAGGATTTTCTGTTCTTGCTTTTGAGTCAGATCAGGTTAGAACAGAATCGTGAGAAATGTCAAAATCAAAGTTGTCATTTTTTTTTGTTTACGTTTTGATTTGGCTGTGCTTTGTGTTTTTTTTTTCTCGTGATTTAAAAAAATTAAAATAAAGTTATTTTGCCAATTTGTTTAATAAAATAATTATAAAATACATTTTTTTACATTTTACATAAATAAATCTTTTACATTTCATCAAAGAAAAGGTAATAACATTCGTCACACTTTCATTCCAATCATCTGAAGAGGAATCCGACGAAAAATCACTATCGGTGTCTGAACCACTAACATTTTCATTTAGTATTATCTTAGCAATCACTTGATTTTCCATTTCAATAATTTTTAATAATATTTTTCACAGTAAAAACACAAAAAATGAAAAAAAATAAGCGAGAAACGAAAAATTCACACAATTTGCAATTTGTTTTTTTTTTTTTTGACAACTGACTGTTCTAACTTGATCTGACGTTTCTCACGAAACTGTGCTGTTCTGATCTAGAAAAATCCTCGCTGAACAGAACTGGAGTGGATCAATTTCGGTTTCAATGCCAATGAAACACAGTGCTTGTTATCATAGGGATCGATCAGAGCTTCAATCGGTTTTTTAAATCGTAGTTATCAGGGTTTATTGGTGGGAAGATGTATGGGATGTTTAAGATTTTGAGAACTTTATATAATAATACAAGACAGAAATATTGTTGAAATTTGTTTTTTTTTTTTTTAATTATTATAACATAGTTTGACATACTCAGCTGTCAAAATATAAACAACAACCTTCAAAACTTTTCATGCAGATAAATTAACACCCTATATATTACCTACATTGTGGGCACATTAAAATAGGAAATTTGTTAAAAAAACGCCAATTTAATTGTGACTGCAGATCTGTCTTTATTATTTCCAACTACACGGGAACTGGAATGCGATTTTTAATCATCACTTTATTTCTGTAAACGAAATTTTTTTTAAATGGAATATGGTTGTCCACAAGCAATAGAATGCGCCAGCTTTCTCGATCTCTAGCTTGTTGTCTCCAGTCTCCAGATATGAGGTTTTTCTCTGCTTCTTGTTTCCTCTGGCTTAACGTTTAATACTTTACGAGTGGGAGCTTCGATATTCATTCGCTTAATAAGCTCTAGCCATTTTAATCGTTCAATCGTTCGTTCCTCTGTTTTGGCTTTGTTGGCCTGAGCACATTCGGGATAAAAGCAGGGATTCCTCGGTGATGGCTGTGAGAATCCTAGCACCTCTTCAGTAGCATTCCTAAAGAATTGTAGGGAAAACTCCCAGTGGACTGCTGGAAACAACGCATCAGTTGAGGGGCTTCGCGACAGCTTTAGAGATACTTGGGTGACAAATGCTTTTACAGTTTCTTACATCTGCAGTCTTCCAACAGTGAATGTTCTCCTTGTTATTGTTGTTCGCCTGATAGCTTCCGTTGACATTCGGACGCGCAGTTTAGCACCAACCAGGAAGAAATCAGTGTCGATGTTGGCTGATCTGTACGTAAGAATTTCAAGTATGCTAGATGAGTGCCTTCTGTCCATTTTAGGTTCGATTATCAGGGAACCGCCAGGTGCCCTTGTGCCCGATGAATCTAGTGCTACTCAACACCATGTTCTTCTAGTCTGCGGGAAGTCGATAAGCCTAAGTTCGTATTCGGGCGTAATGTCGTGTAGGCTATGTCTTCCACTTGACTTCCTTACCAATTTTTGCATTCGAATCTCCCAGCAGAATCTGTAAATCGTTTTGAGGCATTGCTGATAAGTTTATGTCAAGGAGGTCGTAAAATTCTTCCTTGGTAGGTTCATACTTCTCATCCGTAGGGGCATGCGCGCTGATGGATTTTATTCACTTATTTTTAATAATATTTTTCACAGTAAAAACACAAAAAATGAAAAAAAATAAGCGAGAAACGAAAAATTCACACAATTTGCAATTTGTTTTTTTTTTTTTTTGACAACTGACTGTTCTAACTTGATCTGACGTTTCTCACGAAACTGTGCTGTCCTGTGCTGTTCTGATCTAGAAAAATCCTCGCTGAACAGAACTGGAGTGGATCAATTTCGGTTTCAATGCCAATGAAACACAGTGCTTGTTAGGGATCGATCAGAGCTTCAATCGGTTTTTTAAATCGTAGTTATCAGGGTTTATTGGTGGGAAGATGTATGGGATGTTTAAGATTTTGAGAACTTTATATAATAATACAAGACAGAAATATTGTTGAAATTTGTTTTTTTTTTTTTAATTATTATAACATAGTTTGACATACTCAGCTGTCAAAATATAAACAACAACCTTCAAAACTTTTCATGCAGATAAATTAACACCCTATATATTACCTACATTGTGGGCACATTAAAATAGGAAATTTGTTAAAAAAACGCCAATTTAATTGTGACTGCAGATCTGTCTTTATTATTTCCAACTACACGGGAACTGGAATGCGATTTTTAATCATCACTTTATTTCTGTAAACGAAATTTTTTTTAAATGGAATATGGTTGTCCACAAGCAATAGAATGCGCCAGCTTTCTCGATCTCTAGCTTGTTGTCTCCAGTCTCCAGATATGAGGTTTTTCTCTGCTTCTTGTTTCCTCTGGCTTAACGTTTAATACTTTACGAGTGGGAGCTTCGATATTCATTCGCTTAATAAGCTCTAGCCATTTTAATCGTTCAATCGTTCGTTCCTCTGTTTTGGCTTTGTTGGCCTGAGCACATTCGGGATAAAAGCAGGGATTCCTCGGTGATGGCTGTGAGAATCCTAGCACCTCTTCAGTAGCATTCCTAAAGAATTGTAGGGAAAACTCCCAGTGGACTGCTGGAAACAACGCATCAGTTGAGGGGCTTCGCGACAGCTTTAGAGATACTTGGGTGACAAATGCTTTTACAGTTTCTTACATCTGCAGTCTTCCAACAGTGAATGTTCTCCTTGTTATTGTTGTTCGCCTGATAGCTTCCATTGACATTCGGACGCGCAGTTTAGCACCAACCAGGAAGAAATCAGTGTCGATGTTGGCTGATCTGTACGTAAGAATTTCAAGTATGCTAGATGAGTGCCTTCTGTCCATTTTAGGTTCGATTATCAGGGAACCGCCAGGTGCCCTTGTGCCCGATGAATCTAGTGCTACTCAACACCATGTTCTTCTAGTCTGCGGGAAGTCGATAAGCCTAAGTTCGTATTCGGGCGTAATGTCGTGTAGGCTATGTCTTCCACTTGACTTCCTTACCAATTTTTGCATTCGAATCTCCCAGCAGAATCTGTAAATCGTTTTGAGGCATTGCTGATAAGTTTATGTCAAGGAGCTCGTAAAATTCTTCCTTGGTAGGTTCATACTTCTCATCCGTAGGGGCATGCGCGCTGATGGATTTTATTCACTTATTCGCTGAAATCCCGAAAGCTTAAAACTCTTTGTCTAGTTTTTCGTCCCGGTTCTTCAGAGCGATGTCTCCTACTTAATTAGAAGTTAGCTTGAGTATCACATGCCTGGATTGGATAGATCCAATGTTAGTCATTAGTTCAACTCTCGCCTATTTTTGGGATGATACAATAATTTAGGTCAATCTTTTTCCAAAAAATCAAAATTTCCTGTGACATGTATTGCCAAAGGAAGCAAACACAAATTCCTCAATTGAGTACTCAACCTTTGAAGCATCATTTCAATTCTGCACTCGTTCACTACATAGCCATAAAATCAATGAACATGAAAATCGTAAGATTTACAATCTCAAACTCTGACCCAGTTACAACTTCGTCATGAGCTTCTCTTAATATCCCACACGATCGATTGCATTGTCATGGGTTTGGTTTTCAACTTCAAAGAAATATCTTAATATTCAAAGTAGTACTTTTACCCGTTTTTTCTTTATCTGCTGGATATTAAACAAAGAAGCAATAAATCTATGTATATACAAGTCTTATTTAACTGCTCTTGCTAATAGGAAAAACTACATCTCAAGCCAGCAACAATATAGGTATACCCTTTCCGTTAAGCCTCTCAGTGCAATTTTTCTTTTTTGCTATGTTCACTTTGCATTCCGGAAAACATAAATAAAGACTGTAAAAGATTATATGAACCTCGACGAACATGAAACCTACACTCCACAGACTCCATGGCTTAAGATAGGTATACTATACCTTTATGAACAACAAAGTCCCACAAGCACAACAAAAACGCTAGGTATCTTGATCAGTCCATCTTCTGGCAGAAAAAGAAAAACAAAAACACTTCACCTTCGTTGTACTTTCTACGATGATTATTGTTTGTTTGAAATATGCCGACACAATTTTTCTGCACCATCATCGCACAAACGCCTTGAAAGTCTATTATACATAAGTGCCTTCGATGCAATTTCACATCAAACACAAATGCAACACAACAATTCTTCTCCAAGTCGAAATTTTCACCTTCAAACCAATTTATTAAGCTTTATCACAATCATCATGCAAAATTAGTACTTTTTGTTTGAATGTCTAAAGCTCCCCATACACGAATGGAGTTTGTCGTTTCTTAAAATAAATCAATTTATTTGTTTTTTCTTTGGATCTGTCAAAGCACTTATTTTGTACCTTTTAATTTTGTGTTTCATTGAGCAAAATAAATTGATTTATTTTCCATTTAAAATCAAGGGGTATCGCTAATTTCAGGTCAAAAGTGTAGACCTACAAGATTGATCTCATATAAAAGGTGACGTTTAGCTGGGGGAGTGCAATATTTTTAAAATAAAATTATATGTCAATTTAAAAAGATCTAATAAGGTTTATACTGGTTTCAAAAAAAATATATCCTCATTGGTTTTTTAAAGATATTTGCTCCAAAAGCAAAACAGTACAAAAAATTACCTTTTCAAATAACTAAAATCAAAATTTCTCAAAATCTGAATAGTGAAGATTACAAAAAGATCAAAAATGTTAACTTAACTTTTTTATCTCGCAATACATAAACAGTTCTTTCGATGAAAAAGAAAAAAGCAAGCAAGCAAAACAAGCTCAACGCCATCTTCGATTTAATACTAAACTTAATCGTCTATACTTTTCGCCATGGTTTTATAGTAAAATTCATTTCATTTACACATTCAAATTTTTTTAGAGACTTTTTTTCACCAACATCAATTAGACTTTTATCTGTCAAATTGATTTATGACATCAAGCCAATTAGTATACATATTGATATTTTACAGTTTTACCAACCAAAATAAAAAACATTCAACACGAAAGGATCAGTTTATATGCAATTCACCAATATAGCAACAAAATGTTGACTCACTTCAAAGTTTTTAAATAACTTTTCTTAAAGTCTGATTCAAAAGGCTATCTCAAAATGAATGCAAGATTTGAGTTTTCAAAATTTTTGATAGTTAAGTGTTAGCAACCCAAGAACAAACGCTTTGACAGCTTCAAAGGGGAACAGTTTGTTTCATTGTTTAAAAATAATGATTGATAAAGAATTTTGTAGTTCGAACATTTTAAAGGAGTTACCCCCAGTTTCACAGTGGAAGTTTAAACTTCACTTTCGGTTTAAACTCCAGTTCAAGAATTTATTCATTCGTTTATTCCTTGAACTCAGTTCAAGTTAACCGAATGGAATGCAATGGAATCCCATTCCGCGGCTTTTTCTTTCCAATGTACTTTGTCAGTTTTTTTGTTCTCCAGAATATTCTTTCTTTTCAAAACTAACTCCATCAATAAATCTACATCTGCTGAGGAAAAATATCTTTTTTTTTTTGCACAGCCTTTTGTTTTAATTTTATTTCTATTTTAAAAATTACATAAAATAAAATAAACCTCTCGAGTTCGTCAACAAAACAAAATATTTGTTGTTTTTTTTGTTGTCTTTACCTCAGAGGGAGAAAGAGAAGACAAGAAAAGACAGTTGAAAAACTTCATAAAAGTGACGATCTGGACACGTTACGTCACATTACGCAACAACAACGAACAATGCTGCCAGCTACTTATCATAAAATCTAATTGAACGAAGTTCAACGGAACTGAAGTTCAGATTTCACTGTGAAACCGGACTAGTTAAACTAAAAAACTTGATCTTAGTTGAAGGTTCAGCTGAACTGAAGTTTAAATCTTCACTGTAAAACTGGGGTTAAAGGTTTAATCCCAATAACATGACGCAATTCGGGTCAGTATGAGGTATGACAGCTTAAGCCTTAAACTGTCAATTAGTGGAAAGATGACGTTTTGAATCTTACTGTTTATTCGTCGTAATGCTATGTACAATCCAACTGTTGGAAGTGAAATAAAAGCAATTTGGCCTTATTCCAACTTGTTATAGTGGAATAAGACCAACTCCTAAAAATTGGCCTTATTGCATTTCCAAAATTTAGGGATATATTTCATAGTTAAATTTGGGGAGATATTTCGTTATGAAATTTCTCCCAAAAAATATATGAATAAAATCTCTAAAAATGGGGAGTTTTTATATGAATTCCATACAATAATTTGGGGAATTATTTCATATTTTTTGTTGGGGGTTATTTCTTGGGAAGTTATTCCACTGAGCTTTGAACTTGGAACAACCTTTTCAGTTTTTCCCGATCTCAACAAGCTTAAGGTAAACCAAAATTATATATAATGGTGATCGCGATAGAAAAGAATTGACTAGGAATAATTTATACAACATTCATTTTTTTAGATGCTCTAAATTAAAAATAAATTAGGTGGCCCAACAGTCCTGAGAACTAGGGCCTAGAGACTTACAACTCTCAACCATTCCTGTGTGCGAGTAATTGAAATGATTTTTGAAAAAGTACTTTTCAAAAAACAACTGAGGGATTGAATCGAAGACATGGCATGACAGCCCTGAGCACTAAGTATCAAGCCAGGAGTAGTACCCACATGCTCTATGGTTAACGAAAAAATTGGAGTAAAACTTTTGTCGAAATGATCGACAGCCAGTGCACAAGTACTCGAAATCACAAAGTTTCTGCTTCAGATTTAAAGTAGTTCACGTTATCAAGACCGGTAAATATCTAGAGTCTAGGTTTCTAGATATCTGTTTAAAGGTACTTTAAACTCCAAACAGTAAGACACAAAATGTTCGATCCAAGCTTATTCGAACATGTTGCTATATTTCGTATGAACAACAAAAACAGTAGGTATCTTTTTCTATAAACAAAGGTATAGCAAGCAAACATTGTGCAAAAGCATCTTTTTCAAGACCTTCATTGAGCCACCAACTAACTTACTAGACTGCTGGCTCCATCATCATCATCGTCATTGGTGCTCAGCTCAGATCTCAGGTGTGCAGTTTGCTTGCTTGTGGCTTTGTCCAATTGTGCAGCCTAGTTTAGTCTTTAGTAGTCGCCGGTAAACCGACTTGTTTGGGTCTCGAAATAAACATTCGCGTAGCCAAGCCAACGAATCGAACCGTGTTTTCAATTTTGTGGTGTGTGGTGTGTAAAATTTAAATTGCGTATTTTTTAAGCGCGTACTCGCTTTCTATATTGTTGGCTCAGAAGACTTGTTTCGTTCGTTGTTAAGCTGCGCTTGAAGTTATGGGACGAATGTTGTTTTTTTAAATTTAATTTGCTAATCGATTAATGATTTCTCAATGAATCAAGTTCTTGTATTTATGTAAATATAAATTGTGTATGTTGAAAGTTGATATTTGACCAATTTGAATGGTAGAGTTTAAAAAACATTTGTCAACACTGGCAATTTTAATTAATGTGATTCGATTTAGCCAATATCTTTCCAATCACAACATCGATGGTTTACAAAACTCGATCGATGAAAATTTAAAATAATGAAAAACGAAAACCTCATTTATTTAAAACATCTCAACAGTTAAATTTCAAAATAAATAAATATCACAACAGTGGTTTGGCAACACTTAATAGTTTATGCTGACGGATATGTGTGTGCAATATTCAATAATTAACGGTCGATAAAAAAAATGTTTAAATCTTTTTATTTCCTAGCAATTATTTTGCTACCAAAATATAGTTTGACTAAAGATTCTGCAACGTCTTTCAACCTTGTGAATAATTAAATAGAAAATCACCATCAATCTAATTAAAACACAAAACCAGTTATAACTTAAAGATAGTCACTTTTGTTTTGATTATAAAGTTGTTGACTAATTTTTGAATTACTAAAAGTAACTTGTCCCCGAAAAATATTTTACTGTTTAATCTCGATTACTTTTGTTTGTTTAGTTTATGTTATGTTAAAAATGCAAATCTTGTATCCAAAACCATGTGTAGAGTGAATGCGCCAGAGTGCTTTCACTTTAAATCAACAATTAAGAGTTCAAGACATGGAAAATAATCAATCTTTTGTGTGATGGAGATGCTCTGTTTGGAGCATTGGAAGTGAAGCTAACCATGTTGACTATAATAGATCAAAACACCAATGAATGGAGAGACTTGAGAGAAGAGGCACTTACTGTCAAACTATAATGTGATGTCGATGTGTAATTGCAGTTTATTAATGATCACGTACCTATTTACCGATCAATTTATAGTCGGGGATTTCAAGATGGCGGGAGTTACTAAAAAGACTTATTTTTCTATGTAAACCTTTGAAATCAAATTTTACATCTTTCAGTGAGAGCAGTGCAATTATAAATGTCCATATATTATTTATATGTATTTCTTCACTTTTGGTTAAATATTTTTATTTGTTCACTGATGTCTACACTACTTTACCAACATAAAATCTGTATCGAGTGATTTTTTTGACGCCTTTGTATATAAAATCTATAATATTATCATAGAGCAATTTTTGTTACGTTCGCCGTAACCGTATTGTGGCGTTGGAGGTTTTAAATACAAAAGTTAAGTCAAAAAAGGCTACAAGAGCTAATTCCGTAGGTACCGCCTCGTAGTATCTCGATGATAGTTTTTTTTTTTTTTATTTTTTTTTATTTTTATTTTTATTTTATCAAAATCTTAAGGCTAAGTTAAGGCTAGACAAAAATTCTTAAAAAAACTAGCTTAAATTTCAAAAACTTAAAAAAATATCTTACTGGCCCTATGCGGGTGCTCTAAGTTAATCCATTATCTTATATCTACTGCCTTTCGGCCTAAGAACAATTTTAATACTAAATAACAAGAACTTAATCTAAAACCAAGAAAATTTAAAAAAAAAACTTGGTATCTTTATCATTATTTTTTATTTTATATAAAACTTAAAAAAAAAACCGAAACCCATTATAATACTTAAGCTACTTAAAACTAACCAAAACCAATAATACTACTTAAAAATACTTAAAACTACTTAAAACTACTTAAAACTACTTAAAAACTAGAACAGCCACAGTAAGCTTTTCTTTTTTTTTGTGTTTTTTGTGTTTTTTTTTGTTTTTTGTGTTTTTTTTTTTTTGTGTTTTTTTTTTTATATAATTTTTTTTGGTGCCACCCTGACTGTCCCTAACCTAATCCTTAAACCTATGTAAGCCGGCCAAGACCAAACGCCCTAGACAACTTTAAATGACATTCTCAATTTGAAGCCACCAAAACTGGTTTTCCTGCCTCACCCTATCTCATCTCGATGATAGTACTATAGTTTTAATGTACGGAGATGATATTTAAGAAAGAGAAAGGACATCGAAATTGTAAATTTTGTTTTTAAATGGATGCGTTCATTCCTAGATAGATATCTGGATAAATTTTCCTTACTGTTTTACTCTGATCCGAAATAACTGGGATATCAAAAACGAAATCGAAACCGATTTAAAAATTTGTGTTATATGTGTCAATCTGACAGAACAGCTGATTCAACATATAGTTTAAATAAATGAAACATGAAAATTGATATCAAAGTATCCATCAAAAACTTTGCTTTAAATAAATATTTGACCTCTAAATCTAATTCATGGTCTGCTTTTTCTGACATTTTTTTGACAGCTTCCTTAATGTAACTACGCAACTCGTTCAATAAAAATATGTAAAAATGTAACTATCCAAAATAACATATCAAACACGAGATTGAACAAACTCATTGGGCAGGTTCAGACAACACAAGGGACTTCATTTGCAGTCAACTTCATTCTTTGAACGTACATTTTGACCAAGGCAACTAGTTAGTTTTTCAAGTGTCATGAATATGAAATTCAGAACTTTACTTCACAAAACTCTACTTCAAGTTCATAGTACAAAAACTACCAAAATCATTATTGTCTACAGAACACTCCTCAGGCAAGCTACAAGTCCATCACGATTTGTATTTTGTATTGTAAAGAAATATTACTTATTTTTTTCCCAAATTTACAAGGAAGCTTTTTACAGAAAGCATTAAATGAAGTTGTGCAGAAAATAAATAAATCATAGAGTAATAAAGTTCAGCTTTCAGTTGAATGAAAAAACATGATCAATTGTCATTTTAACATAAGTTGACTTGACTTGATAGTTAGGGAGATTTTTCTTGACTTACTTTCCAGTCAACTTTCCAATAAAGTTGCCTTAATTGGAAGGCAATTTTTGGCAGCGGCCAATCAAATGCTAGAATCTTGCCTTACTTTCAAGTCCCTTATATCTTCTGAACCTGCCCATTTTTACTCATGATCCACATTGATTTATGTACATGACAGTGTGTGGACTCTTTTGATGTCTCAAAACTGTATCTAACTTACAATTGGGAAGAATTGTTAGTTAAAAAGTGACAAGAAAGTGAGGCAAATATTCACAACTTTCTTTTTCGAAAATAAGTGGCAGCGTAAAAAAAATAAAAAAATGAAAGATTATTTTGACATTGACAGCAATACAGCATCATTTCGAAGTAGTTAACTTGAGACTTCATGTTTTTCCTTGATTTCTTTTTAGATATGACAATCCTACATAATTGCTTTTCACTATAAATGTTTCTACTATAAGGAAAATTTTCATTACTCCATAAATTTTAAAAGAAGTACGAGGTGTGTTCAAAAAGTACCCGGAATTTTCGTTTTTTCAAAAAAATATTTATTTATTCGTTTACATCAATGTGGTCCCCTTCAAAGTAGTCCCTCTTAGATATAATACACATATGTCAGCAGTTGTTCCAATCTTGGAAGGACTCTTGATATTCACTTTTTGATATGTCCTTGAGCTTTCTCAGCGATTTTGCCTTTATTTCTTCAATCGAGGAAAAACGCCGTCCTTTCATGGGTCTCTTCAACTTTGGAAACAGGAAAAAGTCACACGGAGCCATATCTGGTAAATGTGGAGGTTGGGGCATGACTACGGTATTGTTTTTGGCCAAAAAATTACGAACAAGCAACGACGAGTGAGCAGGTGCGTTATCGTGGTGCAAAAGCCATGAACTGTTTTTCCATAAATCTGAGTGTTTTTTTTCGGATTGCTTCACGCAAACGTCGCATAACTTCAAGGTAATACTCCTTATTAACCGTACGACCTTGTAGTAAGAACTCTTGATGCACTATACCATTATAATCGAAGAAAACAGTAAGCAAAACCTTCACATTTGATTAAACTTGACGTGCTTTTTTCGTTCTTGACGTTAGATGCTTCTAGGTAGACGATAGTGCTTTGGTTTCGACAGCATAACCATACACCCATGTTTCATAACCAGTTATGACCCTTTCAAGCAAACTTGGATCGTCGTTGACATCATTTAACAGCTCTTGAGCGATGTTCATCCGATTGTTTTTTTGGTCAAAATTCAGCAGTTTCAGCAAAAATCGCCGAGCACATAAAAACACATCGAACCTTAGCAACTACCACAGACAAAGTAAACAGTGAATATAGCTGAAAATTGCATCATACTTTAGGGCCATGTATACCAACACAATAAAAAAATAATTTTGACCTTCGAACTCTCCAGACCTGCGGAATTTAAAAAATTCCGGGTACTTTTTGCTTTCTCGTCTGGTTAGAACACAAACGTCATAGTTAACTTATGAGTAAAGGGCTTAGTTTTAAGGAAAGATTGAATTCAAATTCAAGTTAAGCCTTAAAACTCTGGGTGTTAACTCTGGATTAATTAACCGAATATTTGTGTTTGTTGAGTTTACTGAACAAAAGTACATTTGCGAGTTAGGTAATTGAGACTTTTAGAGTACCCATGAATGAACATAACATAAACAAACCCAAAAAAGATATTTTTGCATTGAAATCTGCATAAAGTTAGACTTTTTACACTTCTGCTAATTCTATTTTTATTTTATTTGTTTATGCTAAACATGGTATAAAGTTTTTTTTTTTTTATTCAGAAGGTTATTCTGACAACTAGAATAGAAGTTCATACGAGTATTGCTATAAAGCTATATACCTACTCAAATGTCAAATGCATTCAAAATTTTGCCATGAATGACTTCCGCATTATTTTGGACAAAACATCATCTGTCACCATATTTAGCGGTTATGCTATATTCACAACACACTTCAACCATAGATCCGACCTTAGAACATGAAACCTAAAATTTTAAAATGAATTGAATAAAACATACTTACATACTTCTGATGTTCTTATAACACATATTTTTGGTGCTATTTAATGGTAACAGATTTATTTTAAAAAGTTTGGTGTGTATTCTCTCATTGTTGTAGATAAATTATATTATGTATAATGTAATTTACAATAAACAAATCAACGTACATATGTATATGTATGTATTTATTTATGTTCCAGTTTTGGATAAACCTTACCTTGTTATGTATAAATGAGGGTAATCAATGAACAGCACAGCCGCCGCCGGTAACATAGTATACATAATGGAATGCGGGTATTCCTCAATATCATTTTCAATGTATTTTATCAGTTAACGTTTTTTTTATTTTGATTTATTTATTTAATTTTCATGATTTATTCCATGTTTGAATTTTTATAAATGTTTGATGCAATTTTGTAAGACTTAAACTTTTGACCTTTTCAAGCAAAAATCCATCGTTATCACAAGTTATCTGTCATACAAACTACATCTGTCAAAAAATCCTAAATGTTTGTCCACTTCAAAAAATATTAACTTAATATTATTTAAATTAGTTTATTTATTACACGTTTTTGTTTTAAAAATGTGTTTTTCTTAAGTACTAAAAATAATGAAAAAAAAACTTGTAGTCGTGTCGGTAATAAAATTATAAATTTGCCGACACACGTTTTACAACCGTTTCTAAAACAGTTTGTGCAAATGACGTTTATCACTTAAGGAGCAAAACAGTTGTAAAATTTAATTTATTTAATAATTTTAATAATAGACTATTGTGATAGAACTAAGCTCTGTTTTTGATTCTTAGCAATTAATTTTGTTTTAATTGTTTTCGTGTCCAATCGATATTTTAGAATTGTGGCACTAAGCTAATTTAAACATGTTTTGAATTTCAAAGATTTTCCGTACGAATAATGACATTTCAGTTGACATTTGCGATGATGTGAAAGAACCCCAATGGCTGCGTTCAATCTCAGACAGATAGGGTATCCGGATACCTTTTTGTTATTGTATAACGTGTAAAATAACAACTGATCAAAAACAGCTGAGATGTCAAAAAAGGAATCCAAAGGTATCCAAGAATTTCTGGGGTATCTAGGTATCTGACAGAACAGCTGATTCAACACATGGTTGAATTTCAAGAAACTTGAAAATAGATTTCAGTTTTTTGTATTTGTTGGTAAACAAAAAGATACAAAATGTTAGTTGAAGTTGTATTTGAGGATGTTCTGTACATAATAGATGACGAAGAAGCTATTTGCATCCGAATTTTATCCATTAAATTTTTTATCTTACAACAATTTTGACTTCAAAGCTTAAATGTTTCTCTGCTTTTTGTGAACAGCTGAAAGTTGTTTTCATTTTTTGATAGCTATCTCATACAGCTATCCAACTAGTTCAACAAGGTATCTACAAATTCACCTATCCAAGATACCCTATCCCACACGAGATTGAACGCAGCCAATTTGTATCATTGTAATCATCTTCCTATTATTAGATTTATCATAAAATTGAAGAATTCGAAGCAAGTGAGAGTTGTCCCTAATTTGCACAAATGGTACCCTTAATTTGTTTCTTTTAATTATATTTAGTTACACCCAATCAAAAAATAAAAGTTTGACGCATCTGAATTACCTACCTCTTTAATTATTATTTACAAACAACTCTTGAAGAAATTATTAGCACTCTATTTATGATACTTCTGATTTTATTTTTCTCCATTTTCTTTCTAAAAGTTTTTAACAATAAATATTGTTGGTTTTTTTGGCACACAATTATAATATACTTAACAAATAATTTAGTGAAAGTGTAAGGGAAATTATCATTGTATATTTATGTTTAAAAATAAATAAAAATATGATAGGAAATAATTATGTTAGGTGTATTTCTCTCTGCGCATAGAACCATGTACGGATATTTGACGTACCTTCAGTTATAAGTTATGTCATGTGATAGACTCTTCCAATAAATGTAAATAAGGAGTGCTAAATAAATTAATTATTTGTGCACGCATGTAATTTATTATTCATTAAGTTTATAGTAGTACTTGATAAAACGTCGTCGATGCCATCTGACACTCAGCGGAAGTTGACAGCGCCACACTTCGTGAGATTTTATATTGAGAATTCAATGGCAAAGTTTAATTAGGAATCTCAAAAGGGCAAATAGCCTTGAAGAATAAACTTGAAAAAACTTAATTATTTTTTGGTTGTGTCATTAAGGAATTATAAACGCATAAGATTGAAATCGATTATGATTTTGGATTTCAACATTGAACTTTGAATTTTAAACAAGAACTTTAAAATTACAAACGAGAATTTTCAACAACATGAAGAGGAACACATTTGGGCGCGTTCATATGCAGGCGGACTATGTTGCAAATATACATAGATTATAGTTTGGACTTTTGACACCTGTCAAAAAAAATTAAACATTTCTTGCTGACAACGAAATTTATGTGAACAAATATCTAAAATTCTCATGACTCATTAAGTGATTGATATGTTTTTTTAATTTTCATGTTTTTACACATGTCAAATTATTTGTTATGAACTGTCAATAGTGTGAAAAAAAACAATTATTATTAGGTTTTACTTTCATTTTTTAGAATTGGAGTGCTGCTATGTTATGTAAAACTTAAATATAAAACACGAATCTGATTAACAGAGAACAGAGAAAAACCTTGTTCTCAATGCATTTAGTAACTTAAATCTATAAAAACAAACATAACGTGTTTGCAACGAATTCACAACAAATTTTACGAAATTTTTCAAAATGATGGTGCTATGTTCAAAAAGGCGCACTCAGTTTGCAATTTGTCTGCTGAGTGCAATTCTTGGATTTATAACAACAACCTTGGCTAAACCGTTAACCTTTAATTTGCCACAAGTTAGTTTTCCATCGTTTACTTCGATAACACAACAAATCATAGAGAAGCGGAGTATAAGGCAGATGAAAACTTACAGGTAAGAAATTAATTTAAGATTTTTTTTTTGTATTACTCGGAATTCCTGTGATTTCAAGTCACAAGTTCCGACGAGACTTTGGACTTGAAATCACAAAAATTCTGTAAGGGAACAGTCCTTTTTATATTGCAGCTGTCAAAAATCGTGGTTTGTTCGTAGGTGTTAGTTCGTTAATGGTCGTTTTTTTTTTATAAGGGATTGGCACACGTAGAACATAAAAATTGGCAATATGGTCTGTTTAGTTATATGAACCCAAAAAATGCGAATTGAAAATTTTAACATTGACTTTAACTTAAACTTTGCTTTAAGTTTGTTTTTGAATGTGTATGTTTCAGTTAAGTTATGATATCAAACAAGTTGTTCCATGTAAACTCCACTGTTAAGATATTAATGTTTAAAACAATGATAGCTACGAACAAACCTCACCTTGTTAGAAAAATATATTTGTTGCATTTAATTGTTTTCTATTTTACAGTGGGAACCGAATTAGTAACGATTCACTGATTATGATTTATTATCATGATTTGACGATAGCTGTTGTTGAATTAGGCCCACAGAAACTTTTGCTGAATTGTGAACTCATCGAAATATAGTAAGTATATATAAATTGAAACTTATGTTAAATTAATAAATCTTAAATAAATTTATAAATGAAAATTATAAAGGATGTTCCAAAACTAGGTATACAAGAAAAACAATATTTTGACAGAAGCTGTCAAATTAATAATACACGAGACAACACAGGAGTTCTATTATTTATAGTTGAAAGAGCTGCTGGCTTTCTTTTTTTCGTAATCGAAGAACTCTTCAAAATGTGAATAATAAAATACGGTGTTGTCGCGTGTATTGCTTTATTATTAATTTGACAGCTTCTGTTAAAAGTTTTTAAATTTATCGAAATCAAACAAGACTTATTAATATGGTCCAATTCACCATTCCTTGATTCAGAAAAAATAATAATGCTAATAGCACAATTAATTGACGCCCTTTATAACAAGTTATCTTTTATAGAACCACATTGACTTGTCTCAAAGTTCAACGTTTTATTTATATAGTTCATTATTATTATACCAGCTCTTTATACTTTGACTGAGTTAATTAAGTTTCTAAAGATCGCTTAAAATCTTCTTAGAAAAAAAGTAAAACCACAATTTTTTCTTGTCATATTCATTTTAATACCGGAAATAACTGAACTCTAAACAAAAAATAAACTTGTCATTTATATTTAAATTTATTTTCTGTTTCATACTTTTTAATTTCAAATAACTTAAAATAAGGAATATATTAACTAATACTTATACTAAATTAATTAATCTGTCAGGAAAAATAACTAATAGACGGAGATCGAGCAAAAAGTTAATTTAACTCATTTCAAAAGATAGAACATAATGACAGAGGACCAAAGTTTAATAGTTCTTTTTTATATAACTAGCTGGCGTGACGGACGTTGTTGCACTCTTTCGTAATCTTGCAAAATTAAATAGAAATTATTTTTTTCAGTAATGACGTAGTAGATAAAATTTGTGTTGGTTTTGCTTCGAATGTAATTCAGAAATGTAACTCTACAAAAAACCTTAGGAAAAATATTGAAGTTGGAGAGATAAACAAGCCTTTTTTTGTAAATGCTAGTAGAAACAATCACGGCAAACAGTTTATCATGTTTACTCTGCAACCTGTGAACATTTTGCACGGAAACAAAAATAAGTGGAGACTTTTGTATGTGTTTTTGTAACCTAAGCTTTTAAGTGAATAGCCACATTTTTCCACGTAAAATGCGTATTGCAGATTGACATAGCAACTTCAACTGTCAATCTGCTGTATCAATAAAATCAAAACAACTAGCAACTAGTATGACGGCGGTCCGTACTTAGACCCACCGTGGAATGGTGCTAGTATCGTAAGAGAGATTTACTATCATCTAGTGCATTGCCTTAACCGCTATTGTCAATAAAGAGCAATATCGGTCGGTGATTCGATTCTTCTTTTTGAAAGAGAGGATGCGCAGGGCTTGAATTCTTCTTGGCAAACTTCAAAAAATGTTATAACGCTGAAATGTTCTCTTATTGGTAGACCGACGCGTCGATTATACTCACACTCAAGATATCTTACAGCAGAAGGCTCCGTGTTATGTCCTACCTACATGAAAGAAAAGAAAAGAGAAAGCTGGTGGCCCGAGGGGTGCCGCGATTGCTCACTAAGTACAACAAGCGCTCTTATGAGACCGCTGAACAGTGTTTGGAGCTGTTTAGAGCAATCCAACTGAGTTTCTCGTATTTATGAGCAAACAAAAATGTCACATCATGAATGTTGGGCTAAAAAAAAAGTTTTTTTATTACTTAAACAAAAATACATGGAAACATGCAGCGGTACACGAACACGAACTGACAAATTTCATTAATTTTCAGTTCATGACGACAACTTTTTTAATAATTATTTATATTGGAAGATTTTTCACAAAAAAAAATTAACTAATTTTCTATCAACCATGTAAACACCCAATTTTATCTGTCAAAAGTAACAGAAGAAAAATTACTCATCTAAGCACTCAATTTTTTGTGTTTCCACTATTTGGATATTCGATGATTTTCTTCCAACCGTGTAAACATTCAATTTTTTATTGGAAGACAAAAAACTGTCGGAAATTGTCAGACAATTTTCTACCACATAATTGTATAAACCAAAAAATCAAACTTGATACAAAATTGTCAATACGATGCTATTGAAAGACTTTTGGCAGTTCGGTCAATATTGGAAGATCTTCCTATCGTTACTTAGCCTTAGACTAGTTCAAATGTCAAACGGTAGCAAGTTTGTATGTAACACAATAATTCATTCACAAGTCTGTTCTAGTTTTTTAAAAAAATATATGTGTTGTCGTTTTCTATAACAAATAATATATGATTTATTTAAATGTTTTTTTTTTTATCGTGCCTTAGTTTTAATAAACTGCTTCTCGAATGAAGTCCAAATTCATACAAATTACTTTATTCCTTCAACTTTTTACAGGGTTATCCCACTTTCAGCCCTTCTTGAGCAGGTTGTTGTTAGTTTCTATTTTAAAGAAATAAATACAGAAATGCAAAAGCTAAAAACAGAAATTAAATATTTAGTTCACACTTTTTTCAAAAATGAATAACAACTGTCACTTAATGACATTTGTGGAGCTGTCAAATATAATTGCAAATTTAACACTACTATATATGTATTTCTTTTGCAATAGGATAAGGGCATAGGGCAGGTTCAGACAACATAAGGGACTTCATTTGCAGTCAACTTCATTCTTTGAACGTAAATTTTGACCAAGGCAACTAGTTAGTTTTTAAAGTGTCATGAATTTCAAATTCAGAACTTTACTTCACAAACCTCTACTTCAAGTTCATAGTACAAAAATTACCAAAATCATTATTTTCTACAAAACACTCCTCAGGCAAGCTACAAGTCTATCATGATTTGTATTTTGTATTTTAAAGAAATATTACTTATTTCTTTTCCAAATTTACAAGGAACCTTTTTACAGAAAGCATTAAATGAAGTTGTGCAGAAAATAAATAAAGTTCAGCTGCCCATAGTAAAAGTGCAAAACTATTTTAAAATTGACGTAAGTATATTTTGTTGTTTTTAGACCTTTTGCATCGAAATGTGAAAATCCCTACTTTGTAATTAAAAATTTGCAGCTTCACACAAAAGGCTATCAATTTTAAAACCCTAAATCTTCAATTTGTTAACCTTTTTCGAATGAAAAGTCATTAAATCGTTTGGATGTAGAACTTTTACCTAATTTCTCCTAAGATTATGTCAAACGTCAAAAGGTATGTAGATCGAAAAACAACATTACAAAAAGTAGCAAGTTTTCATGGAACACAAACACAATTCAATTCATCCGCAAGTCTGCTCTTACTTTCAACAGACTTAAATGATATTCGAGTTCCAAGTTCCAATATAAATTAAAATTAAAAGCTGCTTACTAGTCCAACGAGTGTCTCGGTTTCAGGTTTCAGGTTTTAGTTTTTAATTTTCTTTCTCTAAAACTAGTTAGTTAAATTCACTATCGTTTTAACCTAGTCGTATGCTGCTTGGTGACGCATGGCTTGTGCCAAAACGCACAAAACTACTATAAACCTGAGCCGGTTAGACACAGAGGTGCAAGCAGCAAGCTTCAATGACTTGTGCTCTAGTTTCTGTTGTAATATGGTTTCTTGACAATAATTTACAACCGTTTAGATGGCTTGAAGTATAATTTTATTACATTCTCTTAAACTTCTGAGATACAAGAATTTGTGTGTTGTTTTTGTTGTTTTAATTTCCTTTGATAAACGTTAGTCGCGATTGAACCCATTTAACTTTTCTTTCTCTTTATAAAATAATATAAAATTTCAGATCACGATTCACTGATTGTGATTGTTATGGAGAGCGTTGATCGTGTAGTGAAAATTTATTCGCATAGCAAAAACAATATAATTTACTATTAGAGGTATGGTTTTTTTGTTAATGTTGGGAGTGTGTGGATAAAATTTTTAATTTTATAAAACAAAAGTTGCTTAGAGCTTTTTTTTAAATCTTCTGCACGTCTTCTAGGTATTAAAGATCTTATAGAAGTCATTGTTAAAGTTTAGCTAGATGAGTTAGCTGATTTATGTTCTGATGCAATTTTATTCACTAAAATATTCATGGCCATCAAATACAAAAACGTCTAAATCAATCTAGTTAAGCCAATGGGATCCTTAAAGACTAATGAATTGAGTCGAAGTGCAGGTATTTTGTACCTGGTCTGGTTTAAGCCACAGCGTATAGTGTCATTTATTGTTATTATTATATTCTGCTTTAAGTTGAAGTTACTTAAGGGGTTAGCCAGCCATACAATTTTTGAAAAATCGTTTTTGTTATATTTTTAAAATGCTCCTCAAGGATTTCATAAATGTTGGTCCAAAATATTCTAGTCAGGAAAAACCTTGAATACTCGATTTTTGAATTTAAGTATTACAGATATTGCAAAATTATTGCTAATACCCAACCTTTTTAATACTGCAGACTCATAATTCAGACAATTTTCAACCCATTGACAGGAAATTTTAAAATTATTTTCATTTGCTATTAACAGTTTTACCAATTTTAGTACCCGTGACGTGATGGTTAGACCGTTGGAATTTCATGCCAAAGTTCGTGGGTTCAATCCCCGCCTGTACCATCTTAAGTTTGTTCACGGGTACTGCCTCTTGCGAGAAATTGTCCTCCAAGAGTAATTCTTTCCAATAGTAGTGCTTTCTCAAATTAGCCGTTCGGATTCGGCTTAAAACTGTAGGTCCCTTCCATCCCTGACAACATTACTTGCACACATTAATGGTTGAGAGTTGTATGTTCTCAACGGACTGTTTGCTAACTTATTTATTTATTTATTAACAATTTTATAGGCTATTTTGTCACTTCTCGATTTAGGTGCTTCATTTGGCCAACAATCGCAAAAATCCTAATAAAAAAACCTTTTAAAAAACCTTTTAAACTGCCCCTAATGGCTGCGTTCGATCTCAGAAAGATAGGCAATCGAGATAAATTTTTGACAGTGTTTAACGTGTTATAGAACAGCTGGGATGTCAAAAAGGGAATGCAAAGCCCCCTATTACACGTAATTTGACAATTATTGTTTGTTTTGTTTTGAACGCTCCTTCTCGTTGGCTTTAATTTTTCGATAGTTTTTGAAGTTGAGTAAAATTTATAAAACAAAATAAATAGGATTTTGGAAATGGATTCAGAAAGTTTATTAAAGCTAATATGGAGTTACACACTTTTCCGGTTTTCAAACAAATTCGATGTTGTTTATCCCAGCAACAAGAAAATCGAATGTGAAAAAGAACAGCATAAAACGAATATGAGAAAAAAGAAACGTCAAAGTGAGTCTACTAAAAATTTGCCCGAGACTCACCGGACATTTTTTTTTGCATCTCATTTTCTCACATCTGCTTTCTTTTTCGCACTCATGTGAGTCGTGAGGCATCGTGTAATAGCAGACAAAGGTATCCAAGAATTTCTGGCACTTGTGCGGGTATCTGACAGAACAGCTTATTTTACATATGGTTGAATTTGTAGGAACTTGAAAACTGATATCAAATTTGTATGTTTTTTTGTGAATTATTAAAATTATCTATTGAAAATTGTATTTAACAATAATTTTGGATCTAGAAATCTTAACGTTGTCTGCTTTTTGTGAACATCTTTTTCTAACAGTTATCTGAATTTTAATACCCAACTCGTTCAATGAAATATCTTAAAATCAATCTACCCAACACGAGATTGAACGCATACGTATAATTAAATCTTGTTTCTGTAATCTCTAACTCCTTTAGGACACTAGTCTTACACAATCGTTGCAATGCATTTGCACACACCATTTACCTAAACGTTAGACTTGTAAAAGAGTGCAAATTTTCGGGAATGCATTTTAAAAATCAATTTGAAGATTTCTTTCATTGAATTTATTTAGAGTGTGGAACTTCAAATTTTGAATATAGCAATCATTTGAACTAAAAAATAATCAATCAATTGATTGCATTCATTTAAGACTTCATATGCATTCAACTGCAGTATTTGCATTAAATTGGAGTCTTAAAAATCATTTTAAGTATAAATAGCAAATTTTTGCATAATATAAATGCAACAACTTCAAATAAATGAGAAAACTGCAAATGAATACAAAGATTGTAACAAAACTTTAAATGAATGCAAATGGCTTTTCGAATGATTGCTTTCGATTGATTACTGTTATTGTTATTGCAAAAGATTGCAATCTTTTTAAGGACAAGTGATTGCTTCTTACAAAATTTTAAGTCCCAATCTCTAACTGAATTAAATGAATGCAATCATTAAGTTAAATTTAATTAATGATTTATAATGATTGCATTCACAAAAGACTGCATTCTTTTACAAGCCTGACCTACGTTAACCTTAAAATATGTAAAAGCAAAGAAGTACGACCAATTAACACACCTTTTTCTTAAGCTAGCATTTACATTCGTATGTAGAAACAAAACTTTGAAGAAAAACCTCATTTAAGTTTGGAAATTCCATAACTGACACCATGATTGCCAATCCGAAATAATATGCAAATTTCCACTAACAAAGATGCCACATGTGTAATGGGCAGGCTAATAAAACTAATCGTCGTGGATGATTGAATTGTGGTGGCAGACGGACGATACGCTGGCTTGTTGACTGACAGGCGGGCCAGGCGGTGTGACGCGGTATTGGCCTTCGGAATAATTGTTTTTTCACAATGCACACCGGTATTTGGTTTTAAATTAATATATGGAATTTATATTGTAAAATTTTGTTTTGTACTTTTGTTACGGACCAACTGACCATACTTCCTTCCTTCTGTTTTGTTTGCAATGGAGCTGAGATAAAATGACGTAAAGTTTGTAGTTTTATTATTAAGATAAAGTATACAAATTGTAAATGTTGTATTTTGAGCAGAATCTCATCTCCTCATTAAATAGTTTTTTTGCTATTTTCGTGAATCTCGTGTTGACTATGTTGCTCTTGCTGAAAACAAAAATATATGAAGTTTTCCATTCAAATTTGCGATCTAGACTTTATCTGTCAGTTTGACTGATGTGGTTTGTTATTTGGTCGATAGTGCAAATCGTGTCCTAAACATTTTATAAATAATTCTTTATGAAATATGGTAGTAAGTAGTTTTTTATGAATAAGTTGACAAATAAAGCTCATTTTCTTCCTCTCAATACAATTTTGACAGCTACAAAAAAATGATGACACAAAAATCGGCTCATTTTGACATCTAATAAATTTTTAAATATTTTTTTTCTTTTTTTAAAAATGTAGTTAAAAATGGATAACAAGGTAAGGCAGATATTTTTAATTTAAAAAAAATGAGTAATGTACCAGTTTAAGCTATTATCAGTTTTCATCATTGAAATCAATCATTGGGCAGGTTCAGACAACACAAAGGACTTCATTTGCAGTCAACTTCATTCTTTGAACGTAAATTTTGACCATAGCAACTAGTTAGTTTTTCAAGTGTCATGAATTTCAAATTCAGAACTTTACTTCACAAACCTCTACTTTAAGTTCACAATACACAAATTACCAAAAACATTATTGTTGTTTTAGCACAAGTCCAGAGACAAGTACCAAATATCTTACCGCTGAAAAATAAAAATATAAATAACCGACACAAGACAACTTTTTATAAGTGGAAAAAGCATTCGCTCAAAAAACCACTGTGACTTTTTATTCTTTCCGACCAGCTCTTTTCACATTCAGTCAAAGACTAAAACTTAATAATATTTTTCTCCAGAAAGAAGGAGAAAAATGCAATGTAGAAAACATCGAACAGAAGTCCACAAGGCTCTGTTCGATTCACAAAACATCGAACGAGAGTCAAAAGACTCTTCGTTCGATACAATTGTCTACAAAACACTACTCAGGCAAGCTACAAGTCCATCACGATTTGTATTTTGTATTGTAAGGAAATATTACTTATTTCTTTTACAAATTTACAACGAACCCTTTTACAGAAAGCATTGAGTGAAGTTGTGCTTTCAGTTGAATAAAAAAAAACATTATCAATTGTCATTTTGACAGAAGTAGACATGACTCGATAGTTAGGGAGATTTTTCTTGACTAACTTTCCCGTCAACTTTCCATTAAAGTTGTCTTAATTGGAAGATCATTTTTTGGCAGCTGGCCAATCAGATAATAGAAACTACCCTAACTTTTAAGTCCCTTACGTCAGCTGAACCTGCCCATTGCTAATTTTTTTGACAGATCCGTTATAGGGATCATTAGGAGCACTCAGCAGAGCTTGAGCACGTCGACTATGCCCTGAGTAGAGCTTAATCAGAGCTCACCGGTTGTATTTATGTAACAGACTCGAGAAGTGAACTTGTCAGTATTTTTAGAATTCGCCATTTGTCTCTTTTATACCACACGAAACAAACGTCAAGTCAGCCGGGCTCAGCTACTCCATTATCTCGATCATTTTATTCAGAGCGCTCTCCGAGCTAACTCTGAAAAGAAGAAGAAAAGAAATGAAAATAACATAAAAGAAACACAAACCGAGCGTTTTGATGTGTATGTTTAAGCTGAAAAATAAAAACAGATCTCTTTTTGACAGCCCAGTTCTCTGCTATGAGCTTATAAAGAAAAACACCTATTGAAAATGTGTGACATTTTATTTAACAATTATTTTTTACCTCAATATCTACATGATTTTCTGATTTTTGTGAAGAGCTAGCTTAAAGTTGTTTTTAGTCTTTGACATCTATCTTAATTTTAGGTATAAAACTCGTTCCATAAGGTAAATCTAAAAATTCGCTTTTCCAGAATGTCATAGCCAACATGATATTGAATGCAGCCAATGTTAATGCATTCAGTAGAAATCAGATGAAATTTGATTTTAAATCAATTTATTTTGTCCCATAGAAAAATTAAAATTTAAATTCGTCATTTTGATGAATTAGAATTAAAAATTAATTTATTTTTCTTTAAAAACTTATTTTACTCAAGTGATATGTTCATAATGACAAATAGAATATTCTTTAATTTCAATTATGTCGTTATTGACTCTTTAAAAAATCCCTTAAGTAATAATTTGTCGGAAAATTACCGCCCACTTGCATAATACAATATAAAATTGGGTTAAGGTGCATACAATATATATGTATGTATATACGATAACTACGTAATGTATTATTACAACTTCTACGAGCAACAACCTACCCATATCGACAACGTCATTCATTGACCATGACAAGCTTTGTGTACCTAGTACTTATGTAATGTACACATTCGTTGCGTATAAGTTATACTCATGGGAATCACGCTTTCGATTTCATTGACATTTTGGTGTGTACCGATACCGGGTATCATAACTCCCAGAATATTGCGTGTGGTTAGTTCTACGAGTACGACCCGAAGTTACATAAATCAAGTATAATTGTCTTTTATTTAAAATTGTACATCAATACCTGAAATTTATCGTATAATAATTTTAATAAGAGGCGACTGCTAATAATTTAAAACTTATTATAATGACATCGGACTTTGAGCATTGAACCCTTCAATAGCTTATTTTTTAGTATACCGCTTCGATTACTATAATCAAGAGGCTGCAGCGATGGAAAAACCGTAACTAGGTTAAGTTAATAATTGCCTAAGACATAACCAGTTACATAGTTTATGTGAGGTTTTAAATGTTGCGCACACTTAGAGCTTGTGTATTACTCTGCAGACATACATTTTCAGATGCATAATGGCTTTTTAATTAATGTTGATATTTATAAGTTGCTTTTTATCTATTAAACGCGTGCCATTATTGGATGGTGTCTAGGTCATGGGAATGCACGCAGCACATTCATTTATATTCGAGACTAGCTGACCCGTCATACAAAATTCATTGTATCACCAATGATCAATATTCTTCCTGATCCAGCAATCTACAACTCGACACGAATATTCCTTCTTGGGTTCATATAGGTATATTACATATCCATGACTGTATTTGTTCATCCACAGACTGTCACCAGTCCAATAACATCATATTACATTCTCATTGAATTACATTTGACAGAACCACGCTTGTCGGGTCAGCTAATATAAAAATATAGTAATAGGTATAAATTCTAAATTTTGCCTCCATAAAAACCTCCCTTGGACTTTAACGACAGAATCGGTTTAGTCATTCTCAAGTTTTGAGCTTAGCAAGACATTTTGCGATTAATTTTGATATACATTATTACATATAAAAAGTGATTACTTAAAATTTTGCGAAATTCAAAATTTTATAGATCAAGAAAATTAGAAACAAAAATGACCTGACTTCGAAAAAAACCGATAAAGTTGAATTTAGTTGGAGAGTCTTATTCAAAAGTACGTCCCTAACACACCTTATTTTGGACAGAACAAAAAAAAATAGGGGGGTGAGAGGGGATCAAGTACACTTTTTTTAAAATTACACAAAAACTATAGATTTTTTGGAAAAGGTTGTAAATATGTACGTACGTATTGTAGCTTATGTGTGATTACTGATTATATACGAAAAAGATTATTATAAAACTTTTTTTGATGAATCTGGAGAAAAATCTTCGTAAAAATTAGAATGTATTTAATTATGTCAAAATATGTAATAAATCCATATTTTTTGAGGGTGGATTTTTATTATTTTGTTATATCACTATACATTTTTTTCAAACGAAGCTTGAGAATGGTTTAACCATAAGGAAACACCGCCATTTTAAAATAATATATTTTGTTGGCATTTTTTAAAAAACTCCCAAGAAGTTTTTATATAACTTTATGTTTTTTTTGGCGTGAGTAGATTATGGAGCCCCGTGGCGGCCATTTTGTTTTGGTAACATAAGTCAAATCTTTTGTTTGTTATTCAGTTATTTATGCCAAATCATCATGGCAAGTTACACGATTGAACAGCACGTTCAAATGATAAAACTTTTTTTATCAACATGAGTGTTCGTTAACGCAAACGTTGTGCGGGTTGCGCTCATGGGCTTAGACCCGTACAAGATCCAACTGACTCAGGAGCTCAAAGTTCATGACCATAAACAACGCCGTTTGTTTGCTGACTGCGCTTCGAATCGTTTGGAAGAGGACCCCAATATTGGCCGAAAAATCATCTTTAGTGACGAGGCGCTCTTTTGGATGAATGGCTGTGTTAACAAGGAAAATTGCCGTATATGGGACGACACCAACCCACTCGAGGTTCACCAGGTGATTATGCATCCTCAGAAAGTAACCGTTAGGTGTGGATTTTAGGCCGGCGCGGCGGCGTAATCTGTCCGTACTTTTTTGAAAACGACGTTAGTGAGGCGGTCACCCTCAACAGCGAGCGCTACATAACAATTATAACTAATGTCTTATAGCCCAAATTGAACCATATGGACCTAGACGACATGTGGTTCAAGCAGGGCGGCGCTACGTGCCACACAGCAAACGCCACGACAAATGATAAAACATCTACCCGCCCTTATTGTAAAACCCAAAGTTATAGCTTTTCAAACTTCTGGAGTCTTTCTGTTTTATTTGAAGTAATTGTGATTTTTTGGAATAATGCTTAAAACATTTTTGGAGTTGAATAAATGCTTTCAACTGAATATGTCTTTGCGTTGGGCGCCATTTCAAACTTGAGTAAAATAGGTTATGGATAAGTGGTTTGTTTAGTTTTAACTTTTTACAAAAATTTCTTTTAACTTAAGTTGTCTATATTTAGTTATTTTTAAATTGTGTATACTAATGGATTTATGTTTGCAATTGATATTTGAATATTTTGAAAAGATTGAAAATATCAGTGCTAGAAAGAAATAAAATAAAATAAATGTTATAGAAATGTTATTTAATTTTGAACATTTTTGTCTAATGATGGTAGGTTTTAGTTTTGAGTAAATAAGTTCATAACAAAACAATTTTTTTTAATCAAAATGTTTTGGCCAGTACAAACATTTTATAGAGTAAACAACTTTTGTTGCAACTAATTGAAATTCCCAACTTCATTTAAGACTATTAGCCAAGTGAAAAATAATAATTAGAAGTAGATTTCTGGTCCACCAAAAACTGCTTTTGAAACTAACCCAGATTTTGTTTCATGAAGGTTTGTTAGAAATAGAATAATTCAAGTTTTGTTATAGGTAACACAATTTCCTCCAAACATGTGAGTACAAAAACACCCCAGGACGGTGTTCTCTCGCCACTCCTATGGCTTTTAATCATGAATTAAATTCTAGTTTAGTTTGGTGTTAGTGATTTCGGGCAAGTTCGTCACCGTGATTAGCGAAATTACGGAGATGGCTCTGAAGAAAGTTGGCAACCAAAACTAAATTACCTGCCTTCAGTCTTCCCGGGTTGAACGCTCAAATCCCGTCTAGAAGTGATTCTAGATCCTAAACTTAACTTGAAATTAAACATTGAAGAACGAGCTGAAGGCTTGCATTCCCTTTCACCCATGTAGAAAAATTGGTAAAAAGTGGGGCCTTCCACCGTATGCAGCCGTACGGTACGACCAATTTTTCTCATATGGATCAATTGTCTTTGCCTTCGCCTAAAGAAGGTTCAAAGAATAGCTAGTGTCGGCACTACAGGGGCCTTTCAATCCTGTCCAACAGAATGCCTTAAATGTTATTCTATACCTCCTTCAAGTAGACCTAAATGTAATGCCCTGTCCAGTTCTAGAATGTAAACTTTCGGAGAGACATTCCTTAACAGTCTTAATGAATTTTCCGAAATGAAAACCAAAGAACAGATTTAATTTTTGAACGTGACAAAATGGCTCAAGCTTCGCTGGATTGACATTATATAAATTCTATTATAAAATATTCATTTCCGATACATACATATTTCTAACGAGTTTATCGTTTCAAAACGGCGGTTTTCAACTCTAATTGAATTGACTATTAAGGGCGCTTGTGACTGTTATATCTATCTACCTAACTTGTCAGAAATAAAAATGTCGATTGAAAAACCTCAAAACTTTTTCGTGGTTCAGTAATTTATTCATGATTAGAGAATATTTTTCCGGATATTCATGACATTATTAAAGGTTGTTAAGAGCACTACGTAAAAAGTACCAGGACTTACAAATTGTGTCTAAATATAAAAAGGCGTTTGTGAACCTCGCCTTAAAACACGAAAATATTTTTTTTTTAATTCTAGAGATTTAAGGCCAAAACTCTTACGTAAACTCAAAAATGCAAAGAAAGTGTGTCTTATAATGTCTTTATTAAAAATTGCTATATAAAAATTCGTAATGCATACTGATTTCTTATTACAATAATTATTTTGTTGTCAATATTTAAGTTTTTTTGTAATATTCCAATTTCAGTACCGACAATGAAGGAAAAATTCTCCTCGATAACTTATCCAAACTTAACAGACCGTTAGAAATAAATTTCCAACAAATGCTGAAACTAATGAACCAATGTGAACAAGTTGACAAGCTTCTATCAAGAACCAGGAAAGGCAAAGACGAACAACTTTCGACAACACCTCAAACGAATATTGCAACAAATCTATTCCAAAAAACTCCTCTATCGATATTTAGTGGGATTATTCCAGGTAATAATTTATATTTTAACTCCAAGAACAATTAAAACTTTATAGCTAATACTTATTTGTTAAAAAATAAAGGAACCAAATGGTGTGGCACTGGTGATATAGCAGAGACTTACAGTGATCTTGGAACAGAATCAACAATGGATCGTTGCTGTAGAGCGCACGATTTGTGTCCAGTGAAAATTAGAGCCTATCAAAAGAGATATGATCTCAACAATGAGTCTTTATACACCAAGTAAGAATACTTCAAAATTACATACAAAATAAAGTCTAATTTTAATTTGTTTAAATTATTTTTCAGATCCCACTGCATCTGTGATGATATGCTTTTTTCATGTCTTAAAAAGACAAACACATCCGCATCACAATTGATGGGATCCATCTATTTTAATTTAGTTCAAGTAATTTTAATGAATTAAAAAGGAACTTTAAAGTAATTTTTAACTTTTTATTTTAAAAATCCTTAATCTATAGGTACCTTGTGTTTCTGATGGACCAGGAGGTTATCAGTATCGATCGGCCAAGGAGGGGTTCTAAGCAAAGCAAGGAATTTCTTTAAAAAAAAAGGAAAAATAAAACGTGATTTCTTAAATTTATTATTTTTGTTTTTAAAAAAATATTGTTGTACATTTTTGTTAGTATTAACAAAATTTTATTATAAGGTTGTGTTTATTAAGAAAAATAAAGATTTTTATTTATTTTTACTTAAATACAAAAATTGTCTTAAGTTAGGTTGGTTTACAAATACATTTATATACATAAATAAAATAAAAAAACACGTACTTATTACACTGGTTGACAAAATTACATTTTTTTCCTGTTGCACAAACAAAGGAATATTGTTTAAAAGGATTAAGATGTCCTAAATTCGAATCTAACCTTTAAATTTTTCTATCACATCAGGTTTTTAAAATATGCCCCTTTAAAAATGCAAAAAACAAACAAAAACGGGTTTTTTTTAAGCCTAAGTTCAAACTTAAAATATCTCTTAACAATAATTGTATGATGATTTTGAAAAGTACAAACCTTTCTCTTTTGGATACAATTTAAAGGATTTTAGTATCTTACTTAGTTTCTGGAAATTCGCATTAGATATGAGTCTTTATTTGAATCTATATGAAGTCTCGAAAAAAACTTGAATTTGATACTTTAATAGTTTTGTAAATTACGTTTTGGACTACATTTTTAGTGCTGATTTCGAATCCAAACTCATATTTTAACTATTTGCTCAAGTTTTAAAAATACCCGTTTTCAACATCATTTTTACATTTTTTAATATATTTCAAAAACTTGCTATAATAGAATTATTTAGATAACAGATTCGTTACAAGAACCAAACTTACTTTCAAACCTTTTTGCCTTTTTCTGTTGAAAACTATTTTAGCAAAAGTGGTTAAGCGTTTCTTTTAGTTTTTTGTAAGACATGTGATATCTAACAAATTTTGAAGTTTTTTTCGAATATTATATGAAATAATATAAATATTTCAATTTAATATTGAATAAAGGGATTTTAGATTTGGAAAACATTCACGGATTTGATTGAAAAAAAGCTACTTAATAAATTTAGACAGCCTCAAAAAGCCGAATATACGTGTTTTTTCGCATTTTAAAAAGTAATATCTCAAAAACCTGATGTGATACATTAATTCTAAAGTCGGATTTAAATTAAGGCCTCCAAAACCCTTTGAAAAAGTGCAATTTCAATGCCAGTAGAAAAACCTTGTCGACCAGTGTATTGTTATTAACTTTATGTCATTGATTCCATCAAATATACGATAAGGCTTAGGGCAAGAATGGACAATTTGACGTAATAATGAAGATTAATGAAACAAATTCTAAAACTTTTTATAAATGGTTTTCTTATAATATTTATAAGATTTTTAAATTATGGGCAAAAAGTTAAATGATAATTTAAAATTCTTCTCGATTTCTAGCAAATTAGTTGTTTACCTCTATTTATAAATGGGAATTTTCAATAAGTGAAGTCAGACAAGTTTTCAAATGTTTTATTGAGAATCGAAAAATCCCAAAAGGAATACTTATATTCATTGGACAAATCCAAAAGTTCAATCAAGATAAAAAGATGCAAATGAATATACAGCAGTGAACAACTAATTAGAAACATAATTTGTGAATACAGTGATGAAAGAATTAATAGAAACGAGTTTGGTTTTTACTGATCCAGCCACATTATAACTTTTGCAGGAAAAATTAACTCATGTGTCCCATTGTATATGATCGAATGAAGACAATATATACTTATTTATTATTATACTATCATTTCTAAGCACATTTTGTTACAATAATTAATTCTTTATAATCATTTTTTTAAACGACCTGGTGTTTATGCTGGGAAAGAAATAGAATCGCTTTTTTGTTTAAAAACAATTCTGGAATAAAAACCAAGAAATAGAGTTGTTGAAAAGTCTTAAAGTTTAAGGCAAAACAATGGCGAAAGTTGCAGGCCTAATGAATTACTTCAAAAAAAGATATTTACCTACCAGCATTCATTTTGAACCACAACAGGAGCAGCGCGGCAGAAAGCGGGAAAGCTCCAAAAGGTTCAATGGGTTAATGCAACAGGAATCTAAGAAGAGGACCTTACGAATTATTTAAATGCACCAGTCACAAGCCGGACGATTCGAAATAGGCTTATATAAAAGAAAATTTAAACTGTTCAGGCAAAGAAATATCAAAAATCGAATCACTTTTGCGAAGACGAATTTAATGTTGCCAAACTGGAAAACTGGTAGTACCCGTGGCATGATGGTTAGTGCGTTGGACTGTCATGCGAGAGGTCTTGGGTACGATCCCTGCCTGTGTCACCTAAAGTTTGTTTCATGGGTACTGCCTCTTGCGAGGAATTGACAAATTCTCCAAGAGTAATTCTTGTCATGAAAAAGTGCTTTCTCAAATTAGTCGTTCGGATTCGGCATATAAACTGTAGGTCCCCTCCATCCCTGCAAATACTCGCATACAGGAATGGTTGAGAGTTGTAAGTCACTAGGCCCTGGTTCTCTACGGACTGTTGCGCCACCTAATTTATTTATTTATTTATATACTGGAAAAATGTCTTGCGGTCAAACGAGACAAAGATCAATTTATTAGGATCCGATGGAAAACTAAAAGTAAGGTGACCCAAGAACACTTGAGCCTGGTAAAGCATTCCATATTCGTTTAGTGCGGCTAGAGAAAGAATCTCTGTACTTAACAGTACGTCCGAAATTGGGCTCAAGGGTAAACTGATCGGCATTCCTAGCAGTACGGGTATTACGGTTGAATTGTTTAATAGTTGCTCAGTCTCCTCGATGCAAGTACCACTCATAGAAAGTGGCATTGGGGGAGGGTTACTCTTTTGCGATAGTAGACAGCATTGAGTTTTCGAAGCATTAAATTCTACACGGTTTTTGATTCCCCATTGGACAATGCTGACAAGATCAGAATTCAATGAGCTTATCATACGCTGCCGTTGGTAGTCCACAAGCGAAGCACAAGGATGAGAATCTAAAAACGAATATGAGAAGCTGAGAGTACTGTCATCAGCGAAACAATTAAGTGGGTTAGAAGATTCAGACAAAAGACCATTTATAAAAATAAGGAAAAGTGTCGAAGACAAAATGGAGCCCTGGGGCACAAAAGCGTTTATTTTGTAAATATCAGATTTGAACCCGTCTAATACTACTTGAATTAAACGGTCCGAAAGGTAATTTCTAACCCAACGAAGAAGGGATTCATCGATACCAAATGCACGCATTTTCGATAAGAGAGCTTGGTGCCAAACTCTATCAAATGCCTTTGAAATATCAAGTGCAATAGTCTTACTTTCTCCAAAACAATGTAAAGATTTGTTCCACTGTTCGGTGAGATAAACCATGAGATCACTAGTGGATCTATTGCAACGAAAGCCATACTGCCGGTCATTAAGAAGCTTCCGTTCTTCAAGATATTTCTTAAGCTGATTTGAATTGATCAGCGTTTCCATGACCTTGGAAAGAAGGGACGTAAGTGCAATTGGACGATAGTTAGATGGTGAGGAGGATTCGCCTTTTTTAGGGACAGGCTGGACAAATGCAGTTTTCCATACACTCGGAAACAGACCAGTAGAATAGGATAGATGGAAAAGCTTACGCAGTGGGTTTGCCAGCGTTGAAGAACACCTTTAGAACAATAGCGGGGATACTATCCTAGAAAATTGTAAATTTCAACGAAGGAAATTTAAACATTACCAACAAAACAAGTCGGTTCTATTATTTTTTCCATGACTGTAGATTAAGAAGAGTTTCTTCTCCCAATTATTTATTGAAAAGTTCACATAATTAGTACCTATGTTGCCTCTCTAACCTCAAACTAAAAATAGTAGGAACATTTTTAAAAATCCATTAAAAAGTTTTAAATATTAAAGTATAACGACTTTTTTTTAAAGAGCTTGTCATGAAAAAGTGCTTTCTCAAATTAGCCGTTCGGATTCGGCATAAAACTGTAGGTCCCCTCCATCCCTGACAACAGTACTCGCACACAGGAATGGTTGAGAGTTGTAAGTCACTAGGCCCTGGTTCTCTACGGACTGTTGCGCCACCTAATTTATTTTATTTTTTTTAGAAAAAATAAGTTTCAGTCAATGGGAGGAATCAGCATGAATATTTAAAAAATAGCCTTTTACTTTCACTGCTCAAAAGGTAAAGGCAAATTTTTCAAGAGAAAGTATTTAAACTTAAAAAAAAAACATTAAAGGTAACCTGTTTTGAAGTAAGTTAAGGGATATGAAATTTGAACGAAAGGATGAATTATTTTGTTACATATTATGAATATTAGGAATAAACAGAATAAAGTTAAATGAAATTGTTAATTCTCTTTTAAATTCTACTTGTCACTAAGACTTTTTTTTTTTTTAATTTAAAAAGTGTCTGGTATGTTATATATTAAATATACAGTGATGAAAACAATAATAGAAACGATCTACGCCTGTACTTTCTGTTGAAATTAAAAACAATACTTATCAGCTCTCCATAGTAACAAAAAAATAATTAAATTGGTAAATTAAACAAAGGGAATAGTTTGTTTATGGGAATGAATAGAAACAAAATAAGAATGTTTTTTTTTTTAAAGAAGAGTTAACGCTAAAATTATTTTTAACTCATAATATAAAGCTGTTACACCATAATCTCCTTTTAACTTTACCTCAAAGATGTTCAATTGTCTTAAAATCAAAGAACTTTTATAGACCCTGTCCATCACACAAACACTGAGTGCAGTCACTGCAGTGATTTTTTTCTTTGCAATCAAATCTATTTTAATTTTTCAGTCGATCACTAAAATGGCCAACCATCTCTCAGATTCGTGGCCAAAGCCTAGTGTATTCTATTTTAAAGATTGTATTCTTTCTCCAACTTTAGGAGTGTTTTAGGTCATTATGTTGCCTGAACTTCCATCTTATTCGGCAAAAGGTATGTTATCAGTCTTAGAGTCCGGATTTACTCTGTCCAAAAATACCCAAAAAATCAAGTGCTCCCACCAAAATCCAAAACTGTTTTTTTGGAATTGAATGAAGAATTCCTAGGTCGACTTACATTTTTGTTCTTAAATCATATACATACATATAAAGAAATGTATGTTTGTTTTTTGAAATATAAGATATTTATTTTGATTATTAAGTTAAAATTTGTTTAATATGTTTCCTCCTCAGATCAGGAGATTGTTTTATGATTCCTGAAAAGAGTACGGACTACACAATCGAACTAGCTTTGTATCGAAATAAAACAATATATTCCTGTTTCTTCTCTTATTTTCTGCTAAAGACCTTCAATGAATAGCTATTTAAAATTTCTTTTTTTAACACCTTCTAACTCTACTAGTTTCTTGATTGTTTCTTTATCTACTTTACGTTCAAAATTAGGGACATTTTTTCAACAACCCATTTTATGTATTTTTGCTTTTAAAACTAAGGAATAATCGGTTTAATAGATAAAAATGACTTTATTATATAAAATAAACTCAATTTTTCGTCAGAATCAAAAGAAAGGCACTTTTTCCAAGCTACATAGATTTACATATTTTTCAATCATAACAAAAATTACAGTTAAGAACAGCTTAGTTAGACATAAAACTCTATACCAAAAGGGAATTTTTTTCTACAATTCTGAAAACAGATTTGTTGATGGAATTTAAACAAACTTATAAGACTTTGTTTAACTATTTTTAAAATAATTTTGAAGCTTTGGATAAAATTAAACCTTTTGTGCACATATTTCTTAAATATGTGTTTTCAGAAATACTTGAAGTTTTGCGTCAACAAAAAATAATGTAGCAAGAAGTTAAACAAAGCTTAACAAAAAGTGTCTAATTCTTAAAAAAAAAAAAACATTAAAACAATTGGTGTTATTTTAACTAAGATAAGTTTAGACTTTATTTTCGAGATTTTCAACTAACAGCCGAACAATATATTTAAACATTATTTTTTTGGCTACCCATCCCAATGCTAAGTTCTTTATATATTTATGTATTAATTTAAAAAATATTAGCTTACAAAAAATCACTCGTTAACAAATAACGTTTTGCTCTTTTTGTTTGTTGTGTTTCTTTTTTAAAGTTAATATATAAATATAAAATAATAATAATAATAATTTTAATGTTAATAGAAACAAAAAATAAAAGAGATTAAGTAACGACTAGTTAGCTAGAAACAAAATAAAATAAAAATGGTTGTTTTGTTTTGTTTTGTTTAGAAAATAACAGCAACATTTTGACCAGGCTGTGTATTGTTCGAAGGAACTGGTTGAGTCGTCCGATCAATATCTTGGTAGCTTCTCTGCTGGCTTGTGGGAAAAACCGACGAAGTTGGAATTGCAGCACCTCCGCGATTTGTGTATTCACGATACAATAGCATCACAGTCAATGGTCGAATGATCATATTTATGATGGTGAAAACAACTGCCCAGCCATCTGTAAGAATTTAAATTATTAATAAAATATAAGAATTAAATAACAAAAGAAGAATATGTTTTTGTTTTTGTTGATACAAAATAAAAATAAAACTCACTCATATAATGGAAAAAAACTACGAGGCTTATTAAATCAAGGATAATGCTACAAGCGTCTATCACGAGAGCCTAGAAAAACGAAAAAAAGAAAAAATATGTATGCAATGAGATGAGATGGTAAAGGGAATGATTTAATTAAATTTTTTGTAAATTTGTTGATTTCTGGGATTGCAGTTTTTTGTTGTTGTATTAAATTAAATATTGATTCATTTATAGGCCGCATGTGTTTAATAATAATTAGCATAGCAAGCAAACTAGCTAAGGGAATTACTATGAGGAGTGAAATATTAATTAAAAAGCTAAGTTAGATGATTTTAAAGCAATACCATTTTTGAGTATATAAAATTTTAATTGAAAACAGGAGAAGGGGGATACCAAAAATCCATACAACTGATGACCTAATTCAAACAACATACAACAAAGGGACAAAATAATTCAAAGTATGCCTACTTAACTCATAATCCACCCAAAATAGCAGTATGAAGACTTATGACCTGCCGTGCCGACCGAAATTGGTCACGTTTAAAAGAAATAATAATAAGAAAAGTATGTAGCGTGATTTAAAGAAATACGGGAGGTGGACGGTCGGCACGAGGCTGCGGCGGCGGCGGCGGCAGCAGCGGCGAGACTACCTATGTTATGTTGATTGTTTTTCATTGCGTGTTAACTTCCAGCAGGATTTACATACAAGTAAATTAAGGGGCTTGAAAGTTCAAACTACATACGGATGCTTTAATTTGTACTTGAGAGAGAAAAAAAAAAGGATTGAAAAACCAATATTAATTGAGAAACAAATATTTTTGTTTAAATTGACAAAAGAAAACATCAAAAGTTCAAAGGTTAAGGTTTAGTAGTGTCCATGAATTTATACCCAAAGTTGAAATGCCACTAGTCAGTTTGAAACACAGAAAAGAAGTTACATATCGAATAGAATTGCCTGTAACTTTTAAGGTATAAAATTAATTAATTATTTTGATTTTTGTGTAAATTTATTTTTGCAAATTGACGCCTCAAAGTTAAGCAACTGGAATCAATAACGCATCAATTTTTGACGTGACAACGTCTTAAATTAGGTTGCGGCTGGGAGTCACTTATGAAAAAGTGTAACGCCCGGTAACGTTACGATCAAAAACACTCCATTACCAAGACCGGAATCTCAGACTGACATTTCGGTTTGCCTACAAGCTACTGAGGACTAAATGTGAGAAAGTGTGCGTGAAATGATGCAAAAAACCAAACACATTCTCACATTTAGTCCTCAGGCCCATCAAAATGCTTCATTATAGTAATCAGCCCCATCTAAATGCTTCATTTTGAATGTTTCATGGCCTCGTTCAAAAACTAAACAATCCTAACCAACAGAATCTGAAGTGCTGACATGGTCTTAAATTGGAAGATTTGTATAGCTTTTTAATTTCAATCCAAAATAAATGTTGTAAATGTATATTAAATTAAATCAAATTGACCAAATACATATTATTTAATGATTTGTTAGTTTATTATTATTTATTTTGTTTACTTAAATTATTTGCGAACGCAACATGGGCTGCAACTGGTTAAGTATAATTATTGGAAATGGACAAAAGTGTAACTCAATACTTTGTAAAAGAACAAAACAGACAATTTTTTCAGCTGTAGTTTCCTTAGAGCATTTTTTTGGCGACGTTAGAAGTTCAGGTTGAAACAATAGGCGGGTGCCTCCATTTTTTTTTGTACAGACAATGCTACGAGTAGCATACTTGTGAAGTTCCATTGCCAACTTTAGCTAGTTCAGATTCCTCAATTAGATTAGTATTTTCATCATTTAAGCAGTTCGGTAATTGCAAGACCAAATTTAAGTTTTGTTTGTTGCAGAAATATTCCTGAAAATTGTTTTTTGAGGGACTATGTTAGAGTTAGAATTTTTTTGTAGTTAGATTTTGGAATACAAATTTGAGGGAACCATGTCTTAAAAATAAGTTGCTTTGTGTAAAGCATCTTTAAAGAATAGAAATAGGCAATATGGTTATACACAACACCAACTAAATGAGTGCAATAAATAGATTTATGCAACTTTTTTTTATTCCAGTATGGGGAAACCGAACACCCAATAGAAAAAAAACGGTAAACGCGCCAAAATCCATACTTCTTGACTAAATAATGTTATCTTCTATGTTTACGCATAAAATTACGATTTTTTGTAACATATGAACATTTCTAGACATTTTACAATGTGAACAATTAAATATGCTATGAAATAATTGGCTGCTATTAATGCTAATTTTTTTTTCTAAAAAGTTGATGAAGGTCAGCTGAAGCCGAAATTTCTTTAATGAAAACACCTAAAATATTGGCTTTCTCAAAATATTTGTCTACACTAACGTCTGCTTTATATCTGAAAACTATTGTTTATGTATATTTTCTTCTATGTTCTGCATTTATTAAATGTAATATATGGAAGTATTTATTATATTAAGAAAAACAAAATCATGTTCGTAAAACTCATTAATTTATTTCATTATTAGCAGCACTTTTACTAAACATACCCTTCAATTAATAATAAGTAAACTTCAACTTTGGTAACTAAACATTTTGAAGAAATGAATGAAAATTATATTTTGCGTTAGACTGTGGGAATTCACTAAAAAAAACTTCAGTACGCAACAATAAACATTCATGTCGTTTACATGATCTATTGAATGAGTTGTGCATGAATTCAGAACGATTTTGAGAAGTTTTCATTTTATGATATATGTCAAAATTTGCATTTTATTTGCTCTGCATTTATTCAACAGGTTCGCTATAATCGTTCTGATTATTTCTTTAAAACATTGCTGCTGCTTTGATGCATAGTTTTTTTGATAGAAAATATATGTATGCTTCCATCAATCAAGAATGTTATGGATAAGGTATTTTTCGATTATAACTTATCTTAAATTTATTATTTATTAATCAAAATGGCATTGAAAAAGTTGCAAGCTTAAATCATTAAAAACAAACTATAAATATACTTGGATTAGTAAAATTGATACAGATTTTAATTACTTGCAAACAAAATATTTGGGCCGTTCGTTAACAAAAATTTATTAGAATTCAATACAAAAATTGCGCTCGCACCCTTAACTTAATGGTTCTTCGAACGCATCTTTGATACAAAAATCCGAGGTTTATTATGAAATTTAAAGAATTTCGTAGTGATTACTGTAAATTAGTGAATTATTTATAATAAATTGATGTTGAACATGCTTTTTTCAAGACAAAAAGGTACATTGGTTCACTAACAACAAAATGCCTGCAAAATTAAAGCTTAAAACTGACTTTTTCATCGAAAAAAAGTAAAAAGAAAAACCTGAAAAAAAACTTATTAACCCCTCCATTTTGTTTTTGCTTTGCAAAGTGCCGCTAGCCCACGGCATCGTTTTTTTTTGTTTGTGCTCACATATATTCATGGACTAATTGTCAAAATTACAAATACAACAATGTAAACAAACGGGTTTTGGAGAGTGAAACGTACGAAAGATTCCGGTCTTGGTAATGGAGTGTTTTTGGTTACGATGAGTCACCGAACGAGAGAGAGGCCCGCCGAATGCCTTGCGTCTCTCTCCCACTCAACTATGATCGGTCTGCCGCGCGCGCAGCACTAGAGAATTAGGCGCATTGAATCGGCGCATGCTTGTGTCTCTGTCTTTGTCTTTCTCGAACGTTCTTGGCGTTGGAAAAACAAGAAAGCGTCATAATACAAGTTCACACGTGTGGTTAAAGTATCGTCAGCTGTGTCTGTAGTGAAAATGTGGAGTGCTTAGAGATTCGTCATTTACAACAACTACAACAATAAAGGTAAATAATTGTACACTGATATTTCATTATCGTAAACTATGATTGATTGATTAATTGTTAGATTGACACAAAAGTTGAGAAACTGAGTTTATAGGTTATGTCATACTATTGATAAATGTTGATAGTGTTAAGTAAATTATTAGTTTAAAATTAATTAATTAATTTTTTCATTCAATTCCTTGTTCCTATTGTGCAATTTAATTATATTCATATCAATAAATATTCTACCGAGAAAAAGACGTTGTCACGTAAAATCTTCGCCCGTAAAACCGACTTAACAGGCAAGCATTTTTTTTTTTATATTTCACGCGGAACAGATTATAAAACCCCTTATAATGAAAGGAGGATAGGCTAAGAAAGGTAATTCCAATGCACATTGGTTTTGGTTATGAATAAGTGGAAATATTGATTCAAGTTAAGCATTTCACATTCGTGTTGTGTGATTAAAAAAAGAATCTCCGTACTTTACAGTACACCCGAAAACGGGCACAAGGGTAAACTGATGAACATTCCTAGAAGAACGGTTTTACTGTTGAATTGTTTGAGGAAAGGAATGCAATTGGCAATTTCACTAGAGCATTGTTAAAAAAAGCGAACAAATAATGATAGGCATGAAACCTTGCGGCGGTGTTCAAGACATACAATCGCCACCCATTGATAGTTACATTCGAGTAAGGTTGTGCTTTTGCGACAGTAGGCATCCTTGAGTTTTTGAAGCGAGAGTAGGCATCCTTGAGTTTTAAAAGCATTCAATTATACACGGTTTCTGATTTCCCATTGGACAATGCAGTCAAGATCAGAATTTTATGAACTTATCATAATCTACTTATCCAGTTCCACATTTAGTGGATTAGAACTTTCAGACAGAAAATCATTTATAAAAATGAGAAAGAGTGACGGAGACAAAAGGGAGCCTACTAGCGTTTACTTTGAGGATTTTTGAATCGTTTGACATGAGGGATCTGAATTAAGTGACACAGGAGAGGAATCAAAGAATGGGCAGGTTCAGGCAACATAAGAGACTTCATTTGCAGTCAACTTCATTCTTTGAACGTACATTTTGACTAAGGCAACTATAGTTAGTTTTTCAAGTGTCATGAATTTCAAATTCAGAACACATTTGCTAACCTCTACTTTAAGTTCATAGTACAAAAAGTACCAAATAAATTATTGTCTACAAAACACTCCTCAAGCAAGCTACAAGTCTATCACGATTTGTATTTTGTATTGTAAAGAAATATTAGTTATTTCTTTTCCAAATTGACAAGGAACCCTATTACAGAAAGCATTAAATGAAGTTGTGCAGAAAAGAAGTAAATCATACGAGTAATAAAGTTCAGCTTTCAGTTTAATTAATTATTTTTTGGTAGCTGTCCAATCAGATACTAGAAACTTGTCTAACTTTCACGTCCCTTGTGTCGTCTGAACCTGCCCAATCTAATATTTAAATCCTTTTAATCCTATACTCCATGAAATTCCTTAAAATCCGATTGCTGGTCGTTTTGAAACTGGGAAAGAGAAGATTGTACAGAAGTTCAGAAGCCTCCGAAGTACATGCATTGAGAACGAATTTTAAGTCTTCTATCTTTATCTCAAAAAGCTCGTTGTATTGGCTCGGTCACAGAAAGCCTCTTGGAAAGATTTCGTCGATAAAAAATTAACTTGAAGAATGTCTAGAAACATAAGAAAAAAAAATGTAATTAATATTTGAAAAATATTCTGTCACACAAAGAAAACTATATTATTTTAAAAGATTTAGGCATCTTGAATTCAAATCTTGCCTTATATTTTATCTATCACAAAAGGTTTTACAGTCAAAAAAGACATTTTTAAAACGGAGTTAAAAATACAAAATAGTTATTACGAACTTCATACCCCTCAGACCCGATTTACCACTGTAGTGTACTATTTGCAATTGAGCAGAAAAAGAGAACGTCATACATTTCGTCGGAACGTGTCCAACTTTAAGGGAAACTAGAAGAAATATTCTTGGAAGTGACTTTTTATCAGAGGAACAAGTTCTTAGTATGCTGGATGAGATGGATGTCTCCAAGCTCTATAACTATTGCAAAGTTGCGTTACGATATAGATCCAGAATTATGAATGAAGACTTCTGACGCTTTAAATTTGATAGTCATTTGTTTTTTTTTCTCTGTTTTGAAATTGGCCTTTTTAAAATGTTTTTTTTCTTTTAATTGTTTTTTTTTTGTTGTTGATTACAGCAATTTAAATTATTAAAGTTGTCAATCTGCCAGACGGCAAATGTTATAATTGTAAAATTAATCTTTAAATCAATAAGAATCAATTATCTATCTAGTTATTAATTAAACAATTTAAATTCTTGTCTTCTTATCACTTTAAATCATTTTAGTTTATTACTTACTTTCTGGAAGTTCTCGTTTATTATGAGTCAAGTCTTGATTTGGCTCTATGACGTTTTTAGAAACCTTAGATTTAACGCTTTAAAAAAAAAATAGTGAAGTTAATTTTCTGCCCTGTTTTCAAATTCGAACTACGTTTTTAACAATGCTTAAATTTAAAAAATACCCCTTTAATCGTTATTTTTATATTACAGAATCGTTTCAAAAACAAGAATTATTTTCAAACTTTTTTCTTTTGAAAAGCGTTTGAGCGTAAATCACCCCTATTACCGATGTCGTAAACGACAGTAAAATATACGATACGACACAATCTGCATTCCATAAGTCGTTTTCAGCTTTTGACACTCGTTTTGTTGTCGTGTGTAAACGTCAAGTGTGTTGAACGCTCTAATTCAGCATTCTGTAAGACGAAAACAAACGACGACAATGAAAAAAACGACGGTATCTCTCGTTTGAAAATTTGCTCACGACGAAGAAATGGAAGTTCGCAAATCTGTAAGTTTCCTTGTTAAATAATTTATTTTATGGAATTTATTAGTACTTTATTTGCGATAAATAAAAAATAAATATTTTTACACATTTTCGGTTAAAATTAACAAAGCAAAACCAATTCGAGGCGCTTGTCCAGCTGATGGAAAGCAACGAGCAGTTGGCTAGGGGATTTTTGAAATGTATGAACAAAGCCGATTTTAAAAAAGATTGGAATGTAATAGCTGATAAACTCAACAGCAAAGGTCCTCCAATAAGAGATGGCTTTTTCAGGTTTGGGCTGACTTTGAATTTAAAGTAAAAAAAATGTTCAGAACAACAAAAAAGAAGTGAAAGGAAATGGAGAAGGGCCAAACCAATTGCACATCCTATCTGCGCTTGAGGATGCTGTTGCAAATCTACTTAAATATAAACAGATGGTTAAGCCCGAGTGGAAATGCAATTGGTGTATCGCAGCTTCCAACCACTTCAACGTCTTCATCATCCGGACATACATAAGTCAAAGCAAATTCAGGCTACAAATGCAGTATCCGCGCTTCACTGTCCTAATTTGTACAATTAATTGTGCCTTTGCAATATTTCGCTCTCTACCTTCTTCACCATTGTCACTATCGCTGCTTGTGTTGTAATACATTTCAACACTTATCATTTTAATAATGTATTTATTTGGTAATAATTTAATAAAAACACATTTGTTGAATATCGAGTAATGAAATGATTTAGAATTTGATTTCAGTTTGACAGATCTCTGATACATCTTCATCGTTTAAAAATCTGCTACAAAATAGTCGCGTCGAAAAAGTTATAGAATGCCACTTAAAAAACGGCACGACAGAGAATACGAGAGTCGTCGAAAAAACGAGACGACATCGGTAATAGGCATGAATAGCTCAGCGTTTCTGTAAGATTTATGTACGACAGATGAGATCTAACAACTTACAAAGACTTGTTGAACATTTTATGCAATATTATAAATATTTAAACTAAATATTAAAAAGATTGAAACAACTAAAACGAATTTCCATTTTAAAAAGCCTTATTTAGGTGTTTTTTTTTTCAAATTTTAAAAAGCAATATCTCAAAAACCTGACGTAATAGGGTAATTTTTAAGTCAGATTTGAAATAAGGAAATAAAACACCCATCGAAATAAAAATTCAATTTGATTGTCAGGAACAAAAGCTTGGCGACAAGTGTAATTGGCCTAATTTCAAACCAAAACACTGCTTTTAAAATAAAAATAAATAAATTAGTAGGTAACAATAAATATTCATTTATCACACCAATTAGTTAGATAAAATACAATAATTATTATAAAAGTTATCCATTTTTCCTTATCAGAGTAAATTATTAATAAGTTAATTTAAATGTATGTATTCATTTATGTATTTATATTATTTGCTACAAATTTGTTTATTGAAAATTGGGTGAATCACTATTTCAAATTAAAATCATACGACACAAAATTGGGATGGAGCAATTAAATTTACAATTTCATAAAAAAAAAAAAAAAAAAAACAGTGAGCTAGTTTTGTTTAAATGTGACTCATAAATGTGCTTATGTACTGCACATGAGTGTTTACTTAAGAATTTACTTGAAGATAATGATTTGTTTTTTGATAACGCCATTTGAAGCCAAATGCCAGGGACAATTTTTGGTTTGTTTTGATTTTGAAAGTTATGAAAAGTTATCTTTTCACACATTCAATAGAAATATTTTTAAAATTCGTAAATCAAGTTTATAAAATCTTAAATATGTTTTCTACTTTACATAAAGAAAGAGACATACACGGAAAGAAGTGTATAGCATTTATGACAATGCTAGTATGGCCTGGAGACCAGTGTTGCCAAAAGTACTCCCATAGGAGTATTGTACTACTTTCAACAGCTGCGTACTCCCGTACTCCTCCTTTCACATTCGTACTCCTATTTTTTAAAGTCTTAAAATATCCTATACATGCAGCAAGCTGTAATGTCAAGTGTCAACTCAACCGAAACATATTTAATTCATTCATGAATTCTTACCAAATATTAAAACTTTTTACAAGACTATCTTACAAAATTTTCTTAAATAGGAGTTTTTAAGCGACGATTTTCTTTCTAATCCGAATTTTTCTAATGAATATTTAAAAAACATTGAATCTGTATACGTTGGGGCTAAAGCCTAGTACGCTGCTGATGCGAAACGAAATTTCCCATACAAAAATGACATGACGAAATCATAAACGAAAAATTTCGCTGTGCTTTTCGTTTTTCAGTACGCTGCTGAACGACGAAATGTGACATTTTAGTGGAGAGCTGTACTAGATTTCTTAGTACAATTCTCCACTCTTTTCGTTCTCAATTTAATTGCCCAGCACATTAATTGCTTGCGAAATTTTGACGTTTAATTTTTTTATTGAAAAAAAAAATTGTTTACTCGTGACTTTCGGTGTTTTGACTTTGATATATATTTGATTTAAAATTTAAAATAAAATGGATTTGTCTAATGTGTTCCAACATCACCAGTATTGGTGATGTGCAACAAGTGATAAAGACAAGCAGTGAAATTCAACTTTCAGACAGAACTCTCCACAAATATTTTTCCGCTGTGGTTTTCGTTTTCATTTCGCTCTGCACTTGGAGACCACCGAAAAATTTCGTTTCGCATCAGCAGCGTACTAGGCTTAAGGCTGAACTTTTTATTAAAGTAAATAAAATTGAAGTAAGACAAGTACCTACTTGAATTTAAAGTCGTTTGTTGAGAATATTATAAAACCCTATGTGTGCAAATTTCACAACGTATCGATTTTGATTGCGAAATTTTGAAATGTATTCAAGGCATTGACCCTTTAAATTTAGCAGAAAGTGCAACCACAATTATATCATCGATTCCGGATTTGATCAATGAAAACGAAATTGAAAATCTTGACATCGAGTGGCGAAAACTACTAAACCAAACAATGGTTTCTAAAACCTTGAAAATAGAAACTTTTTGGTCGTAAATATTTGTATTAAAAAATGTTCTTAACGAAACACTTTTACAAAAGAATTTGTAAGTGCTTTGTTAAGTTTTCCTTACAGAAGTGCAGCAGCAGAACGAGTTTTTTCCCAACTTTTTCTCATTAAAGATAAAAAACGGGACAGTTTGGGGGTAAATACGTTGCATGCAATTATGAGTTGTAAGGAATTATTAAATGGAGTTGATTGCTGCAAATGGAATCCTTCCAAACAGCTTGTGAAATCATATAAAAAATAGTTATTGTTTTTTTTATATTTTTGTTAGACTTACCATAAAATATGAATCAAAATACCTTGCTTTTTGCAAACCTACTAATATTTAATGTATTTAATACATATTTTGTGTTGACTATAAGTGCCTGATTGTAGTTCTTAAAACAATATAACTATGAATTAAGCTACGTACATATCTGCCAAAGGACAGCTTTATTATTATTATTTATTGTTATTAGAATTGAAATTTATTTATTTATGCTTTGTTTTTTATTCAAGTGAATTTTTTATTGATTTTTGTCTGTGTTGATGATTTTATTCTTATTGATGATTTCGTTTAAATAAAGTTACAAAAATGTGTGCCGAAGATATTTTTGAAGACTAAAACTGATGTACTCCTATTTTTTTCAAAATACTCCCCTTTTCTGGCCTAAGTACTCCCTTCTTATATTTTTCTCCGGCAACACTGCTGGAGACCCATACTAAAAAAGTATCGGTGATATTCCTACATTGTCTTGCAACAACTCCTATAAGTATGGGATTATGTACTATACTGTATGGTACCACAATCTTTGCTTGTAACACATGGGCGCATAGTACGTTTGACGAGACAGCATTGCCTTCAGCCCCATACTGTACCGGAGATGTGGCAATGCTACTAGTTTTTCCCGCGATAATTTATGGCGTGATAATCGATACACTTATTGGATTGCTGTCAATAGTGTAAGTATAAGGGACATAACAATAATGTATAGACTTTTCTGCTAGGAGCGTTGTACATGCCGCCAGTCAGTATGGGCCTGACTCCCATACTGGCATTGGCGTATCGGCTATAACTATTGTCGACGTTACTATTCTCAGTATGGCCAAATTAACTATGCTTTTATCCAATAGAAATCTTCTAAGCCATACAGTATTGCGTTCACACCCATACTGACGTTGTAATATTCGCAATGTATTTCTTTCCGTGTAGGAGCAAATTTGTACTGATGTCATGATCACTGCAAAATTATAAATTATCAATTGGGACATGAGAACTTTGAACTTGCACTCTGAACGCAACTTGTAACCATAATAACATAACTGTGTATTTCAGGAATATCCAATAAAAATTACACTCTGATCATAGTCACAGTTGACGAACCAACAAAGTCCTAGTACATTTTTGGCAAATCATCAACAAACAAACAGAATATGCGGTAATGGTTATGTGAAAACCTTCATGTGCTTTAAGAAAAATTCCTTTAGCTACAAAACATATAGTTGTGGTTTTTGTGGCGGTGTTTTTTATTGAAAAAAACTACCGTCTAATTTCAGTCAATGGAGATCGCTTGAGAGGTATGTTGCAATTTGATTTGTGTGGTCAACTTCATGCACTAAACATAAATAATATGTGGTTTTAATAAATTATTGATACCAAAATCCAAACAGTCACACGAGAGACACAATTGCATTGGAAAATAAAATAATGTTACATTTTATGTTGAGAAATTGTCTTGTCAAATGGTCGCCTATATCATGTCAAATAACAACATCTCTATATTTGTATTGGCCTACTTTAAAAAACACTGGTCAACAAGGTTTTGTTCCTGGCAATCGAATGATCTTAATTCAAATCCGACAGATTTTTGAGATATTACTTTTGAAAATTCGATTTTAAAGTAGTTTTTGTAAGGAATTATTCGTCTAAACAAAGCTATCACATCAAATTTTGTTTAAATAAATTGTAAAAAATTATAAAAATAATGTTGAAAACGTGTACAGGGTATCAAATTAAAACTTGTACAAACTAATATAAGTTCCTTTTCCATTCCTTAACCCTGCAGTCGTCTCGCGGATTACTATTGTAATCCACTCATACAAAATGGAGTATTCCTGAAAAACTAGTGGTTGGGACTTTTTGTCTCTTTTAGTACTTACAGTGAAGTACAATTTATTTAATTTTTTTTAACTTAATATAACATGTAATTATATTAATAATTATTACAATGGGCTATTAAACTGGCCTAAGTGTGTCCGTTTCCATCTTGGACAGCCACTATAACCTAACCTAATATGTAATTACATTTTTAAGCCAAAATAAATTTGAAAAAAATTAAAGCATCTTGGTTTTATTCTAATTTTAAAATGGAGTACATACATATGTAATCCACGCGACGACTGGTGTAACATTTTGGTGCGAAACGACTGCAGAGTTAATTTGTGTGTTAAACACCAAACTTATTGCGCATGTCTTCAGTTCATTAAATATAACTACAAGATTTATAAATCATTGAAATGAAACCAATAATAAAGGGTGATTTTTTAGCTATTATCTTTTTGGCAACACTGGTTTAAACAGCTGACGCAAGTTTCGTGTTTTGTTTCACTGTCAAACATCTTCAGTTTGGTCTACAATTCAACCATGATTCGTCTTACAAACGAACAACGCTTGCAAATTATTGAATTTTATTATCAAAATGCTTGCTCTGAAGAAAGTTCATCGCTCGAAAAATTGTGTGCAGCGACGAAGCTCATTTTTTGCTCAATGGGTACGTAAATAAGCAAAATCGTCGATTTTGGAGTGAATATCAGCCAGAAGCATTGCAAGGGCTGGTGGCATCATTCGACCGTACTTCTTCAAAGATGATGCGAATCGTAACGTAACGGTGAATGGTGAGCGCTACCGTGAGATGATATGAGCCGTTTATTTTGTGGCATAAGTCACTTTTTTTTTAAGTCGAGATATTTAAGATATTTGTTATACCGTTAATTACCAATACTTCTCTCGAAGAAATCTCAATAGTTCTCAACTTATTGAGTGCAAATTTTTTAAAAATGAAAAGATACCGTATTTAGTGTTGCCATTAACTCGATTTTTTTTGAAAAAGTGACTTATGCCACTTTCAAAATAAACGGCTCATATCCAACTTTTTTGTTGCCCAAAATGCAGAGCTTGACTTGCATGACATGTGGTTTTAACAAGACGGTGCCACATGCCACACAGCACGCGCGAAAATGGACATTTTGAGAGGCGAGTTCGGTGAACATTTTATTTCACGTTCGGAACCGGTCAATTGGCCGCCTAGATCGTGCGATTTAACGCCTTTAGACTATTTTTTGTGGGGCTACATTAAAACTCATGTCTATACAGACAAGCCCGCTTCAATTGACGCATTGGAAGACAACATTGAAGCATTTATTCGTGATATACCGGCCGAAATGTTGGAAAGAGTAGGCCAAAATTGGACTAAGTGGATGGACTGTTTGAGGCGCAGTCAAGATCAAAATTTGCATGAAATAATCTTCAAACATTAAATTGTATGGACCGTACTATCGATCCAAATAAAGATTTCATGAATTTGTATGTGTTTTTTTTTAAATTTCCTATAGCTTTTAAAAAATCACCCTTTAATAAATGAAAAGTTTAAAAAAAAACATATTTTACTAACAACCTCGAAGATTCACCTGCGAATTTAACTCGTACATTATGAATTTAATTGTTTTAATATGATATGACTAAAAAGCAATACAAAATATGTGTAACAAAAAATTTTTTCTTGGTAAAATTCGAAATTATTATTATTATAATAGTTTGCATTCAGGATGTCCAAAAGTAAATATGCTGGTCGATTATTCCTTCAATAAAATGTAGGTTTTCAACTCCCGATGCAGCCATATGTATTTCCCTATACCGTGCTTAACCGTTGCCTTCAATTTTTGTTTACTTTCAGCTCTATTAGGTTTACGCCAAACATTGACCTTACCCTCACGACATTCTCTTTTGAAAATGAAACTCTCTTAATTTGGTTTACTTTGCGAATTGTTTCCACACACTTATTCTTGACTTGCCGAATAATCCATTTATTTATATGTTTGACTCCTGAAGAAAACTCTTGCCTATGTTATTTTTTTGTAGATTTTATTATTTTTCTTTACAAAAAATTGAGTAATAGTTTGTACTGTTACTTTAATATGCATTTTTTCAAAAATGTACGAGTTGTACTTTGATTCACTGTATTTTAACAATTTGTGCATAGTTCAAATTGAAGTTCGAATTCGAAATCAGCACTTTAAAATTACTTTCAAACATTATTTCAAAATCATGAAAACATCAAACTCAAAACTTCATATAGATTCAAATGAAGAATCATAACCAATGAGAAATAACTAAAGTCTCGTCATTCTTATTTGCAGGAGTTCCAAGCCAAAAATGATGCCTACTTATTAAGCAGTGTCCAGTTAGGACACCTATAATGGAGCCAATTTGCAATCTACCAAGAGAAGATGAATAAGTTGCTTTGAGCGTTCAGCTTCAAGCTTTGGCCGTCAAATTCGTTTTGTTGACATGAAAGTGGTGATGTCAATCCATCTGCGGTTCATTTCCTCTATGGTGGCTCTTCCTATCTTTTTATGAGATAGAAAGGGATTTAAGGAGGGGTAAGAGATTAATGAGCACCCTTTGGTTCAAATAACAGAGAGAAGAATTGTCATATTGTGAAGTGGATTAATCGCCAACCAAGATTTTATGCTCCAAATTAAGCCTTGGCATAAAATATAATTAATTTTAGGGTCTATTCAGTTCATCAAGTAATTTCTATAGGACACTTCTCTATCTACACTAATTCTATCTTTATGACAATTCTGCCGAGACCCAATGAACCCCATACAAGAAATGATGGACTAGACGTAAGCTTTCAAAGAATATACTATATCCCTTTTGTGGGCAATAGGTAGACCAAAATGCCTTTTTTCCTTTATTCTTATTAGTAATATTTTTGGAATTATATTTTAACAAATTCTACTCTGCGGCTTATGCTTTCGGCCAATTTTTAGTTTTATATAAAATTCACCTGAATCATGATATATTTTTAGTTCAAATAGTAAAAGTTCCTAACTAGACGTTAACTTTTGTTTTCATTTAAGGTTCGATGACCTTTTAGGGTAATTATGTATACAAAATAAATGTATATACACACCGAACGAACATTCATACAACTTTTAATATAGGAAAGGAAGGTATAAAATAAAAGCTTACAAACTACCCTTGAGTTGATGGATTATTTGTTAACTTTTTTTTTTATTTAGTTCGTCCAACATGAACATTAACTTGCTGCATGAGCTAAGAGCAATATATCCAATTGCCACCTCCTATGTGTCTTTACCTACATTATAATATTACCATGTATAATGTAAACTAACTCATTTGAATACCCCTGTGAACAAACAATAAAGCAACAACAACAACAAACACAAAATGAACAAATGAAACGAAAAGAAATCAAAGTGTGGTAAGTATTTTACTTGATGAATTGTGGCATCCGGAGTCCGATAGTTTCATGTTTTTTTTTTCGTTTTGATTTTGTTTTCTATTTTTACTTCACGCAAGGTTTTTAATTACACGCTTACAATATGTGGTTGAAATGAAATATAATCATTTTAACCCTCTTAGAGAAGCCTACTAACGTCGGTCGTCGTCTTCGTCGGCAGCAGCGCGGTAATGGTAGCCACACTGCAGCAGCAACAATAGTACATTAGGATATTACCTACGCTACATAAAACATAACTAATACTACATAAATTGATGGGAGTTTGTTTGGATAAGAGTTCATCAATAAGTTATTTTATTTTTCTCTACAACTGTTTATTAATTTAACTAAGAATTACTTAAAACAATAAAGCTTTGAGAATTCTATAAATTTTATTATTCATATTAAAAATTAGATTAAGATGTAAACAATTTTGACTATTCGAAATCTATCCTTATCGAATAAGGTTTCTGATGTCACATCATTTTGCAAGTACATTATGTAAAAGGCAGAGGAATTTTTTGAGCCTACAACAGACATTGTTGATAATGATAACCAGGTTCTGACTAATTTGATTAAACAACTCTCGTCATACTAAGAAAAACAAAATACAGATAGTATTGTTGTTTTCTATATGTCTCTGCAAAAAGCAAGGGAAAGATAAATTTGGAACGAAGTAACATTATGAACTGAAGTGACCTGCCCAAAGAACCTATCTTTTGTTTTGTATTTTTTCATCAGCAAGAAATAATTGCATTTGCTACAATATTTGATTATAGATTGAAGATTATAATTTTCTGCAGATTAATCTTTTTTTTTAATTTAATAAAATTATTTGTTATGTATAAAATAATTTGCTTCATGGGCGCTTTTTGTAATCATCTCAATCAATTTCACAGACTTGTTAAAGTCTATCATAGAAAATGCGTGCTTTTGGTATTGACGAATCCCTTCTTTGATGTATTATTTTAATTTTCCTTCGTACTGTTCAACACAAGGAGTATTAGATAGGTTTAAGTCTAAACAATACATAATAAATGCAGGTGTACCCCAGGGCTCTTTATTGTCTTCGACAGTCTTTCTCATTATTATTAATGATCTTATGTCTGTAAATTCTAATACAATTAATTGTTTCACTGACGAGATTACTCTAAGCTTTTCATATTAGTTTTCATACTCCCATTCCTTTTCTTCGGATATGGAACAAAATATGCTATGCTAAGCTTATTCAATTCCGACCCAGTGAAATTTAAGGCTTCGAAAACCGAATGCTATCTTGTATCGTTAAAGCTAAATATTTTCGCTTTGCTGCTACTGAAAATCTCAATATTCTTCTTATGTGCATCAGCAAGCACCCCTTGTGGAAAAATCACATACCCGATGTCGCCAAAATTGACGCAATATTTTTGGGTTTTCTGAGACGATGCACGCAAGAAATTGTTCTCTTCTTCTGATCTTGCTATAATCTACGAAACCTATATACGTCCAAAACTTGAGTATAACTTCCATCTTTGAACTGTAACTTACTTAAGCCTTTTGGAAAGTATTCAAGGAGCTTTCAAAATGTTTGGTGACATTGACATCATCAATTCGATTACGTCACTCGAACATCGTCGTAAAGTTTCTTGCCTCACCTTTTTTTACCGTTATTTAACGGGCTATGCTCTAGCGAAATAGCAAGTTTCATTCCTACCCTTAACAAAATTTAACGCTGTACTATCTGAGAATGCTAATCATTGAACCACTCTTCGGTCGTACTGCAGAACAGAGATTTATTTTTTAACCGTACTACGCGAATGTTGATTGCTTTACCAAGCTCTGTCTTTCTCGTCACGGCAATGTTCAAGAATTCAAAACCAATGCAAACCAACACCTCTTTTTTTTCTAATAGTAACATTATTTTTTTTTTTACAAAGCAATGTCTATTTTTGGCTGGCAACCCTTTCAAGCTTATCCGCTTGTGCAGAATGACGATGGAGAATGCACGCTACTCAATCAAGGTCGGAAAAGATCTCATAGATGTATTTGATGTCGAAAATAATTTTAGACAAGGCGATGCACTGTCATGCGACTTCTTCAACATCGTTTTGGAAAGAATTGTGCAAAATTCTACCGTAATCTTCTAAAGGTCCGTCCAATTACTTGGATACGCCGATGATATTGTCATAATTGAAAGGTTAAAGCGTGATGTCATTGAAGCGTTTTTGAGCATTGCTACAGAAGCGGAGAAGATGGGTTTAGTGGTCAATGAGGGCACGACCAAGTATATGCTTTCATTAAAAAAAGACAATGAACGACGACGTCTTGTACAAAACGTCACTATGGACAGCTATAACTTTGAGGTAGTTGAAGACTTGTCTACCTAGGCGCCTCTATAAACTAGAAACCGAAACCAGCGCTGAAATCAAACGAAGAATAACTCTTGCAAATTGATGCTTCTTTGGACTTAGAAGGCAATTGAGAAGTAAAGTCCTCTCTCGATCATCCAAAATAACCATCTATAAGACACTCACTATCCCGGTTCTCATTTATGACGCTGAGGCCTAGACCTTTTCAAAGAAAGATGAGAACTTCGAGACAAAATTTTTGTAGTTGATTGTTGGTCCCGTCTGCATAGACAGTGGAAGAGAAGACGAACTGTACGGGCTGTACAGCGACACTGACCTGGTTAAAAGAATAAAAGTAAAACGACATAGATGGATTTGTCATGTAGAGCGAATGGAAATCAACGCTCAAGCTCGGAAGGTCTTCGAATCCAACCTCGAGGAACGGCGCAGTAGACGAAGACCGCTGCTCAGGTTGAGGCACAGATTGCAAAAACTCTCTCATTTGGATCAATCGTTAATTCAATCAACTTAAAATTTCTTAAATCTCTTAAAAAGCGCACAAAAAAATCAAAAAGGTCTTAAATTGATTTTTTTGACCCCCCTTTATCTATAAAAAGACAATGAGAATAAGGTACACAAAACCATCTGTTATGGAATATAGTGAAATCAGGGTAAAAATATCAAAGAATCATTTCAATATGTAAACTAAAACGACTCTCAAGATGTATCGTTTCGTTTCGTTTCGAAATTAATTTTTCAATGATTTTTATCGTTATCGTCAAATGAAAAGCTGTTTTTAATCTTTATATGATTTGTAGACAGTAAACACTCTGATTTTGAAGTCATTAAAATTAAATGTGGATCAAAATCTGTTTTCTTCTTCATTAAACTATCGATCCACTTCTATTTTTGAATTTCGATCTGATAACTAACAAAAAATGGAGGACTCAACACTATTTTTTAAAGGTCTTCAATTTTTGCTCCTTGAAAACATTTTTTAGAACATTATTATATTTATTTTGAAAACTCAAGATGGACATGCTATGTATGTTTTTAGGAATTTAGATAATTCATCGACTCTTTAGCCTTCGTTTGACTATGAATACGAATAGTTTATTGCAAAATTGTGTGCAGCTGTTATTATTTTATAAATCAAACTTCTACCAACCTAACCCTCTCCAAAAAACACTCTCACCTCAAAATCACAACAACAAGAACGAAAAAAAACATTGTTAATAAAATCCCCCCTATTGTAGTATTCCCAAAAACCCCAACCATCTGCATTTAACCACCCTCAACTCTCACAGTTCTCAAGAAAATGACCAACCAACTTCATTAATAATAAAGTCCACATTTAAGTGCCTAAGGCCAGAGAAAGAAATACCTACCTACCTACCAACCTATTAGCGGATAAAAAACACGCAAGGTATGTAAGGTATGTTATAGAGGTAACCCAAGCAAGAGGCCTTCTTCTTCAAGCCGAGCCGAACCGTCATCAACCACCATCAACAAAACACCACCGCCAATCGCCACACCACACCACACAATGACCTCGATTTCTTTTCTATTATTTTTTCTTCAATTCAAGTTTTGAATTGCTACATAAAACTGATATTCCAAATTCCAATCCGAATTGAATTGAAATCCAATATCTCATCCCTTAGTTTTAGTTTGTTGTTGTTTTTCTTTGTTTTAAGAAATAAAATAGGAGAATGATAAAACTTATTCAAGCTGCGCAACAAGAATTCTTTGACTCAGCGATTTCAAGTGAGATTTTTTAGTGAAATTTGATTCAATCTGGACGAAGTGAAACTAAACCCCTTTACCCAAACGTACACTGGAGGGACTGTTGGGTTTCGCCTCATTGTGCAGTGTGCACGGCAGGCAAAAAGTTGGCAAACACAAGATGAGATAAACAACAACACAAGACTAGGCAGGTGGTTGCTATTTACAATCATTAGCACCTTGATAACAGAGATTTATGTGCTATATGAGATTCTTCCAAGCAAAATATGTATAGGTAGATAGGTGCTCGAGAAGATCCAAATTAGCTGATTAAATTTAACGCCCATCGTGCGTCGTTGCTCTTATCGCGCGAATCATTTTTTGTTGTTCATTCTTTTTGCAATCAAATATTTATGATGTGGGTGTCAACCTATTAAGGAAATTACTCACCGTTTCGATGGCCTCTTTGGATTCCTTGCAATGTAGAGTCCAAAATAGTGATACCATAAAGAGGATGTTGTAGAACAGGAAGCCACTGTGGCTCCAAGTTCCGAGCATGGCATTTGATAGGAATACAAAGTGCACCAGAGCAATTAGCTGCAATAAGAAGAATAAAGATCAAGATCAAAAATAAGAAGACAGTAGAGAGAACAGAAAACATAACATAAGGTTGAATCAATTATTTTATATTTGATGTGATGGATATGGAATAAATTTGAATACTTATTATTCTTGTTCTTGATACGAACCTTAACTCGGAAATATGGCGAGGACATGGCATCGTTGAGGTCTGTCATCTTGTTGGGGGAATTTATCATAAAACTGCGTAAATCTTAAGAATGAAGAAAAATAAAAAAAACACTTTAATTATTCTGACACTGTCACAATATGTTTTTATTGATTCGTATTTAATTTTGGATTAAAAAATACACAAAATTTCTATCTTATCGCACTTGTGGGTTATTTTATTTTTCTTTCTTCGATGCGCACTTCTTATTCTCGTGGGTTCCGTTCGAGCACTTGTTGCCCTTGTTGGTCTTCCTGAGCTGAGAATTATTTTGCTTTGCCCACTGGTTTTTGGATTTTGGTATTGGGACTGGTATTGAAATGGCGTAATCGGGCAAAATAGAGAATTGGAATATGGTGGAGGAAGAGAAAGTCAAATTTTACTGATAATTTTTTTGACACTTGTTTTTGTCATATGTTCGCTGTGGTGAATTTTCTTCTAACAGGGGTGGTAGTGAGGATAAGTTATGAAAAATTATATCAGGGCGTCAATTGTCATGTCAAGGTAATGGGTTAAAAAGCTGACGGCAGCTAACTTCACGCTTAGTTCATGTGGTATGCCAGACACAGATGGAAAATTTTATAATTTTGACAGTGCAGTTCTCAAGTTTGTTTTATAAATAAATCGATCGTTTGTGAGCAAGCACTGCTTTAAGCTTTAAAGAAAAATGTCTTTCTAAATTGTTAGGCATATTCTGCAAAGTTTGGCTTTCTGCTATGCATTTGTACTTGTGACATTTTGGAACTAAAGGAGAAGTATTGCATTCATAACATAACGATGGTAGAGAAGTCAAAAATGTAGGTCAAGCGATACCATATGTCTGTGTACCTGTATATTTGGTCGATTGATTGATTTCAGGCTTGGGCCAGTTGTGCAAGCATGGTTCGTCTTCGGAACTAGTTTGAATTCGCTTCAATTCTTTTTTTTTATTGTTGTACAATCGAAGTTTAAATTTGAACTTGTCACTGATCCGCTGTGGAAAGAAAGCTGTTTTTTAATTTGAAAATAATACTCTTTCATCTGAATTTTTTGACAGTTCAGCTAAATGGTGGTTGGCACCAATACTGAAGGAAATAACCGTTCTTTCACTGACAACTTTATCATAATTTTAAAGACAATGAATGTAAACGAAATAAAACTTATCCAACAAATTGAAAGTTAAAATCGTGCAATACATTTTAAGGTGCAAGAATACATTCGTCCGAATGTATTCCAAAACTAATTTTTGTTCGAATAAATATTTATGCTTTGTTTATTTTTACACATATTACTTATGTCACATCAATTCTTTCTTTTTTTACAGAGTATGAAGTTGGTATAATGTAATAGAGTGTTAGATAGTAAAAGACTTGTTTATTTTCGTTATTAAATATACACCCAAACTAACAAGCTGTTAATATTTATCCCGAAAAATCCTCAACGTTTTCTTAACGATTTATTATTAGTAAGGCCTTATGACTAACATCATTTCACATTTCTGCTCGTTTTTCAACATTTCACTGACCAAATGATTTAAAATTATGTATTTTTATTTGTTTTATTCTTTTATGATACATAAAACATTTTGTAAAAAAATGAATACCAAACAAGTTATTTTTAAATGTTCGAATTTTTGTTCTTCTCTTTGTTTCTTTTTCTTTTTTTTTAATTCACCTCTCTAAACATCAGGAAAATAAACACGTGTAAGTTTGCACTAATTGTTGGCGTATAAAAAGATTACTTCACGGATATGTTGCCTCTTGCGATGAATTGACGAATCTTCCAAGAGTATGTAACTCTTACCAAACAAAATGCTTCTCAAATTTGCCATTTAGATTTCGCATACAAACTGGGTCCAATTAACCTCTGACATTAGTCGCAAGTAGAAATGCTTGAGAGATGAAAGCCACCAGGCCATGGTTCTTTAGGAATAGATACTACATAAACAATTGCCAAGTAATGCTTTGTTTTATTGAAAGTAGTAAAGTTTCCTTGTCGAACCCAAACCTAAAGAGCAAATAATCTGCATCTTAAAATTGCCAGCAATATGAAAAGCTTATTAAAATGTTTTGCAGGTGTGATAAGAACTCAAAGACTCAATCGTTTGGCCACGGGTTACAGCTCTGTTTCATTTTGAACCACCCTTTACTCTTCTTTTTTTATGGTGCACCCTGTTTGGTTTTAAGGGAAAACAAATTTCCAAACCAAACTCAACGCTACGTTACGTCAAACCTGAAACCGAAGACAACATAATTACTTGTCAAATTTCAAACTATTCCCAGTTGCACCTTCCGTGTACAATCCAGGCCCAGTGTCCACTTGTTGAGTGTTGAGTTAGTTTTTGTTTATTTTGTTTTTGAAAAGAAATCTGATCGATTTGTGATCTCTTTAATTTGCCATGACAAGCTCGTCGGACAAAAAGCCTATAACACAGTCAATGTTGGATAAGCTTGAATACGACCAGAACATAGAAACAACCACCAAAGTAAGTAACCAACTTCTTATCACCGCAGTTCTTATCACTTTCTTTCTTTCATAAATTCAGATAACCTCAACCATGAAATCAAATCCCTTTGCTATGGTAATCTTTTATCAATCTGACATTGAAGCAGCCACATACGAACTTGCCAAGTCCATTGATGACCCACAGAGCTCAGGTGGAGTTAAATTGGTATTCGTTCAGGAATCGTGTGCTGAACGATTTACTGCAAATCTAAAATCCAAGCTTAAAACTTATTCTGAAGATCAACTTCAAGGCCTGAATTTGAAAGAAACTATTGAACAATCCAATAAAATTGTATCTAAATTGACTAGCAAAACTATTTCTCCGGGAGGACAGCTGAGTTATGCATCCATTCTAGTCTGGGACTTTTCACAGGAATATTTCAAAGCCACTTCTGTCGCCGGCGATGGTAAAGCCTTGCCCATTGTTTGCTTATTTAGCTTCCGAACACCAAAGGAAGCAATTGCATTGATTAAAAAGGAAACGACTTATGAAAATGTATCAATTTGGTGTGAGAACCAAGCCATGGCATATGAAGTAATCACTGCAACTTCACTCAAAAACTATTATTTAAATTGTTTCGATGTCAGTTTGTCTCCACTTCATCCATACATTCAAAAAGCACAGCCTTATGCTCTCGTTGAGAATTCATATCATTATGAGACATTACAAATTTCTGGACATTTAAAAAGCATAGTCTTTCCATTCGGAACCATTTTTGCAAACTAAAAAGCTGACTGAAAGGCGGAAAACATTTGACTTAAAGTCACAAAGCAAAATACTCTACTATATTCTTATGAAACAATGTAACTATTAAAATAATATTGCATTTTAAAACAATAAAGCTACTTTACCAAAAATTGTATGGTTTGTTTTTAATTAGTTAATAATATATGGAGCGATTTTCTATGTATGTATATTAAGTTAAAAGAATATTAAAAACACATATCCTAAAAATTTGGAATCAAAGTGAGTGCTTTTTAGTATCAAAGTACAAAAGACCTATAGGGCTTTAATCTATGATCTTCTGCAAATAGTGGTAATTTAATAAGTAGAATAGTTCACACAACATTAGCCCCCATAGTTAAGGATTTATTAAAGTCTTACTTTGTATAATTAGCATATCTAGTTTGGTGAGAAGCTTCTATCTTTGTAGAAATTACTTTTATTGGATTAATCTGTGATGGGGGAAGTTATATGGGTAGACAATGCAAACGATAAACCATCTAAAATTTAATTGAAACAAGTAAAACTAAAGTTCTATCGGGTCAACCGCATTCTTGCGGTTTTTTTTGTATTCAGTCTAAGAAAAATTGAACTGCTGAAGCCTATCAGTTTCTATACTGACCCCATTTTCCATGCAACGTTTGTATAATAAAAATATTTTTTATTTTCAAAAGTTGTAATTCTGTTTATTCATTCATGTCTTTAAAATAGCCTATTTTCTGATAAGCACGAATGGACGATTACGAAGACGCTACTATAGTGAATTGGTAGGCGACATCGTGGCAGCCTATGCTTATGCTGGAGAGAAGGTGCAGAGCACCTTGGTATACGTAACTGGATGGCCTAGGCTCGCGATCGGGATAAACCAAAAGACTTGTGGAATGAAACAAAACAGCAAATCCAGAATCCAGGCTATCTAGTTGATAATGATGATGAAGAGTGGATTTTATTTTCTCGAAAATTCTAGAAATTCTGTTTTAATGAATTTTTGTTTTATTTGGAAGTTTGAACAGAAATGTGTATGTATGTATGTACTATAAGTCAGGAAATATAATTATGCTTAAATTTAAAAAGTAACGTTTTTGAAAAAATATTTAGTTAAAGCTTCTGCTAGTTAAACTTTCATTTTTTGGTATACAAACCTTTAAATTAATGTGCGTTGCAATAGTTTGCATTAAAAAACTTGTTTAAAAATACCATTAAATCTCTGTTTTCAACAATAAAGCACTAAATCAACTTCTGCTATTTTATTAAAAATTGTATGGGAGTTAATATCTTTCTACTAACATATAACACGAGTACTCCAAAAGTCCAAAAACCATGAAAAAAGAAGAATATTTTGGGCGACGTCTGCCGGGACGTGTGTCATGTACATTTTAGCAATCAGGAAGTCGAGGGTTTCCGCAGGACCAATTTTAAGAGGTTTTCCAATAGTCTAAAAACCTTTAAAAAAACGTCGGCGACCTCTGCCGGGCAAATGCGGTCACCTAGACAATATTTGAAATCAGCGAGATCCATGCGTCAAAATGCTTTCAATGAATACATTTCTTCAAAAATTGATTTTTTTTGGCTAATGGAACACAATTGGAATTGTTTTATTTTCACCGTTGTTTAGTTTAATTTTTTGGGTTGGGTTCGATATCCCGGTTTTTATATTCCCGTTTCTTAAAATCCCGTCTTTTATAATCCTGCTTTTTATAATCCCGATTTTTTCCCAAGCAACAATTTGTAACCTCAGTAGCAAAATTACCGCGGTTATTAATTTTACCTGGAATAACCTTGGTTTTAAAATGGTTTGAAATAGGTTATCTTTTAACTGAGGGAAATTTTCGGTAAAAACAAACCCTGAAATAAACCCAAAGTTAGTTTCAGGTAATTTTGGATCCTTTTTTTTAGGTATTTTAATAACCCAGGTTTAAAATTGGCTTTAAAAAACCATATTTTAAACCTGGGTCATAAATCAGGTCTATATTTACCAATCATTTACTTTTTTCAATTTTCTGGTTATTTTATTACCAGTTCTAGCTATCAAGTTCAAAACCAGCTTTAAAATAACTGATTTTTCAGGTTAAAAAAAAACACTATTGAATTTGGTAATTATTTTATTGGCTATAATCTTACCAGTTTTACTAAAAATGTAAAACTAGTTAAAAAAAACTTATTTTATTGGTAGTTATGTAACTGATTTAATTTTGGTAGTCAAATTGGTTTTTAAATAATTTGTTTTATTGGTTCCTATTTTACTTATTTTTTTAAATGTAAATTTGGTTTTAAAAAAGCTTAATTTTGAGTTGAAATATAACCTTTTTTTAGTAAAAGTTGAAAAATTTACTCCATATTATCTATATTTAGTCTAAATATTACCTATCTAGAGCCTCAGTAATAATCTAACTCATTTGTATTCTCTCCACAACCAAACCAAAAACACTCCATTACCAAGACCGGAATCTCAGACTGACATTTCGGTTTGCCTACAAGCTAAAAAACACTAAATGTGAGAAAGTGTGCGTGAAATGATGCAAAAAACCAAACACATTCTCACATTTAGTGTTTCGGCCCATCAAAACGCTTCATTATAGTAATCAGCCCCATGTAAATGCTTCATTTTGAATGTTTCATGGCCTCGTTCAAAAACTAAACAATCCTAACCAACAGAATCTGAAGTGCTGACATGGTCTTAAATTGGAAGAATTGTATAGCTTTTTAATTTCAACTAAATAAATGTTGTAAATGTATATTAAATAAAATAAAATTGACCAAATACATATTATTTAATGATTTATTAGTGCTGTTTTTTATTTACTTAAATTATTTGCGAACGCAATATGAGTTGGAACTGGTTAAGTATAATTGGAAATGGACAAAAGTGTAACTCAATACTTTGTAAAACAACAAAAAAGACTTGCTTATACATATTTTCTAATATAATAACCTAAAATATTAAAGAACAAACCTTGCAATTTTAGCAGCTGTAGTTTCTTTTTGTGTATTTTATGAATTTCCTTTAATTTTTGTAACTCTATTTCTATACTGCAATAGTTATTTTATATTTTTATATTTTATAAAATAAAGATATGAAATATATTTTAAGTTTTTTTTCGTATTGTCAAACATTATGCTTTAATATATCTTTGATTTTTTATAATATTTAATAAACTTGATTGTATCGCCTTTTTAATGGAACATTCGTTTGTTTTCCTCAAACACTTTACTACCACTGATTCAATTTTATATAAAAGTTTATTAAAATATCTTGAATACCAATCATTTTAACGCTTAAACAACTAAACAAGATGTTTTTGTCTGTGCATAGCACTCAAATGAAATGAAATTAGAAAAATGCAATAATATTAAAAATGCTAGTTTTATTTTGTATAAACCAATTTAAACAAGTGTGGAGGCACCCCAAATAAGCACTTTGGAAAATTCTCCTACGGAATATTAACTGTTATTTTTCGTGGTGAATTATGAGACGTCAATAATTTCATTGAATTTTGAATTCAATTCCAATACGAATTTGTTGATTTTTTATAAAAGCTATTGAAATTGTTTTTTTTTTTAAACAAACTGGATTTAAATCATAGTGCTAAGTGCTCACATATTAAATTGACGTACCGTAGCTAATGCTTAACCGATTCATATGGAAAATATGGACCAATCACAAAACACACGCGTATGCATCCTTGGTTGTAAAATTTTCAACCATACTTTCGGTGCTCCTGCTGATAACAGGTAAATTAAATCATTAATGTGTTTAATTAATTTAACTAAATCAAAGCACCATGCTGCTATGGTTTAAATAATTAAAAAATCGATTAAATCTTTGTTCCAAATAAACGTAGCGAAAATGTAGGTACCTTGTTCTACTTTTCCCTGGGCTTATCCAAACTACAAAGTCCTGCCGTTCCCAAACTATTTGATCCTTTCACATAATTCCAACGGTTCTTAGTCATAATTATCCTCCTCTAAGTGTTTCTCACAACCACTTTCAATTTAAATTGTTTTTTCTAAAAATTTCTATCTAGGACCTATTCCATCGAAAATTCATATGAAATGCATGAAATCTCACTTGCAAAGTCCTGCCGTTCCCAAACTATTTGATCCTTTCACATAATTCCAACGGTTCTTAGTCATAATTATCCTCCTCTAAGTGTTTCTCACAACCACTTTCAATTTAAATTGTTTTTTCTAAAAATTTCTATCTAGGACCTATTCCATCGAAAATTCATATGAAATGCATGAAATCTCACTTGCAAAGTCCTGCCGTTCCCAAACTATTTGATCCTTTCACATAATTCCAACGGTTCTTAGTCATAATTATCCTCCTCTAAGTGTTTCTCACAACCACTTTCAATTTAAATTGTTTTTTCTAAAAATTTCTATCTAGGACCTATTCCATCGAAAATTCATATGAAATGCATGAAATCTCACTTGCAAAGTCCTGCCGTTCCCAAACTATTTGATCCTTTCACATAATTCCAACGGTTCTTAGTCATAATTATCCTCCTCTAAGTGTTTCTCACAACCACTTTCAATTTAAATTGTTTTTTCTAAAAATTTCTATCTAGGACCTATTCCATCGAAAATTCATATGAAATGCTAACTACTAACTGCGCTCACTGATGCTTGATTTCGGTGATCGATGGGAACCGATGCTTTATCAGTGACTAGGCCATTGCATGTTTGTTTTGTTTGCTCCACAATCTGTCATTATTTAGACGTGTTCATGTTTTTTTTTAATAAAATGGGTTTAGCATGATACTAGTTAGCAAAACAATAAAAAGTGTTTAAAATTAGTGAAAAGTTAGTAGATTACTATGTATATAGTAAATTGTTAACTAGTATCGTGCTAAGGCCTTAATAATAGGTTGTTTAAAATTTTGTGCCATTGTTTTCTATATTCGGTAAAATTTTGAGACAAATCGAATTGATAGTTTTTTTTACAAAAAATAAAAACCTAAAAAAAAATTATTAAAAGTTGGTAAAAATTTATTTTCAACTCAAATATCTTTACAAAAATTAAAAATATTGGCTTCAAACTAAATTTATCTCACAGAAAATATTGTTTTCGACATTCGACATACATTTTTTTATAAAAATCCGTTTTTTCATACAAAAATAAAATATACAAAAAATAGTACGCAAAATTGGTAAAAATTGATGTTCGGTTTTCGATGTCTCGGGAATAATAGAACACATAATGACTTCAAATTAATTTCATTCATCCAATTTGTATTTGTTTATATAAGAAATAAAAACTTTTAAGAAATGCTACTAAAATTGGTAAAAATTGGCTCGTTAACTAAAATAGATTTTGAAATCAAACTATTTCATGATATGCAAAACATTGTTTGTAATTTTTTTTTTTTAATAATTCAACTGATACCTTTTTTAACAAAACACGAAAACCTACAATCCTTTTAAGCAAGACAAATCAACAGTCGGGATAGAGAGTTATCAGTGTGAGTCGCAATCCAGCCTCTTTTTTCATGAAAGGGTACATTAATCATTATGTAATTCGGAAATTGTTTGGTCTATTTTTGTAATTGAGATGTTCCTGAATTGCAATTTTAGTCTTAAAAGTTATCACAAAAGCTTAAATAGCATTGAAGAAAAAAATCATATAAAAGTATACATTATTTTTTTAATTTTAAATAATCTCTAAAATTACGAAATTTGTAGCATATGAACATTTCTAGACATTTTACAATGTGAACAATCAAATGTGTTATGAGATAATTGGCTGCTATTAATGCTAAATTTGTTTCTAAACAGTTGATGAAAGTTAGCTGAAGCGGGAATTTCCTTAATGAACCTACAGAAAATAATATTGGCTTTCTCAAAAATATTGTTCTACACTAACCTGTGCTTAAAGCAGCATTCACATGAGCGCGACCAACGAACGACGAATGAATTACAAAATGTGAGTGTATATACGTTTGAAGACATATTTCCACACAAATTCTTAACAAAATGATAGCAATATAGTTTCTATTTGATTTATGATGCATACTTTTACTTTTCAATATCATATATTAATAAATTTAAGAAAACAAATTTATTCGTCGCGAACAAAATTTTAGTTGATACGAACTGTCAAACTTTATTCGCGTTCCACATCATCCACACTCGCAACGAATAAAATAATCGCGCGTACTTAACCTAAAAAAATCATTCTTGTTTTTGTTTCGGTGGTGAATGTCAAACTTCATTCGCGACGAATTAAAAACTCTCATGTGAAAGAAATGTCAAAATCGACGAATATTCGTCCATTCGTTGATCGTGCTCATGTGAATAGTGCTTAATATCTGAAAACTATTGTTTATGTATATTTTCTTCTATGTTCTGCATTTATAAAATGTAATTTACGGTAGTATTTATTATATTAAGAAGAACAAAAACATATACGTAAAACTCATTAATTTTTTTTTCATTATAAGCAGCATTTTTACTAAACATACCCTTCAAATAATAATAAGTAAACTTGAACTTTGGTAATTAAACATTTTTAAGGAATTAATGAAAATTATATTTTGCGTTAAACTGTGGGAATTCACTAAAAGAAACTTCTGTACGTCAACAATAAACATTCATGTCGATTACATGATCTATTCAATGAGTTGTGCATGAATTCAGAACGATTTTTTGACATTTTCATTTTGTGATAAATGTCAAAATTTGCATTTTATTTGCTCTGCATTTATTCAACGGGTTCGCTATAATCGTTTTGATTATTTTTTTTAAAACATTGGTGTTCCTTTGATATGTTACATAGTTTTTTTTTTGATAGCAAATACATGTATGCTTCCATCAATCAAGAATGTTATGCTTATAACTCTTTTTTTAAATTTAATATTTATTAATCAAAATTATGGAGAAAAAATACTATTTATATACTTCGATTAATTCATTTAATACAGATTTTAATTGCACTTCCACCCTAAATTGCGTTCGCACCCTTAACTTGATGATTCTTCGAACGCGTCTTTGATACAATATTCCGAGGTGAATTCTGAAATTTAAAGAATTTCGTGGTGATTATTATAAATTAATGAATTAATTATAATAAACTGATGTTGAACATGCTTTTTTCAAGACAAAAATGTACATTGGTTCGCTATCAACAAAATGACTCCAAAAGTAAAGCTTTAAACTAACTTTTTCATCGAAAAAAGTAGAAAGAAAAATCTGAAAAAAACTTATTCACCTCCCCATTTTTTTTGTTGCTTTGCAAAGTGCCGCTAGCCCACCGCATCGTTTTTGTTGTTGGTTTTCACATCTATTCATGGATTAATTGTCAAAATTACAAATACAACAATGTAAACAAACGGGTTTTGGAGAGTGAAACGTACGAAAGATTCCGGTCTTGGTAATGGAGTGTTTTTGAACCAAACTTACTCAACCACACAAACTATTTTCCAATCAGTATCAATCAGACTATGTTTTCGATTCGTCAGTTGGTTTTTGTTGTGCGTGGCGTGAAGTCGTAAAGTTTGCTAAGTGCTAATAAGTGAGTTGTGAAAATTATAAAAAAGTAATTTATCGAAAACAAAAGGATTGTTTATCAAAGGAGTTGGAGTCAACGGGATTATTGTGTCCTAAAGGATATTTGTTAAGTCATTTTAGAATATATTAAATTTAATTATTTTTTATTGGATGAAACGTAATTTGGGTAATTTTTTTCCCTATTTCACCTTTTCTTATAAAGAACAGGTAAAAAAATCTCTTCTTTTTAACTCTCTAGTAAAAAATAAGTAAACTAATCACATCTTTTTTACTTCCTCATAAACAAGTACAAATATTACTACCATTTTTCCTGGACGCAGACAATGACTCGAACTATCGGACGACTGGTAAAAAATAGCGCGCAAAATCATTTTTGATAATATTGGTAAGTACTTTTTATTTATTAATTTAATTTAAATTTTCCAAAACCTAAAAAGCTTAAATACTTGTCGTCTCAATTCGAAACTATGCAGTTTCCAGAAGTACTTAGCAGCAGATGTCATTGCCCAAAAGTATAACTCTTATCATTCCAAACAAAATGTTATTCTTTTTGTTTGATGTTTCAATTTAAAAATAAGTTGTAAAATATTATTATTGAACATTTCAGATTCCAACACTTCTCAACAGCAAATTGCCTTACAAACAATTGAAAATGTGTGGGCTGAACAAAGGGCAAGTCCAGTCCCTCGAAATGTTGCTGGGGCATTAAAAGTAGATTTCGTCGAAAATAAGAAACTCTTCGAAAAGATAATGGCTAAGACGGAGGTTACCTGGAACCTTATTATCAAGAAACTGTGCCTTTGAGGACGGATACAGCTAAAATTCCCGACAGCTTGTTGCACATCAAAGATCACGCCCAGATGGATGAGCTGGAAGAAAAAATTGGGGCTGATCCAGTTTTTAAGCGAGCCTTGGTATGCGTAAATTCTTTTGTATTTTTACTAATGTATTTTTATAATGTTTCTTACTAATGTATTTTTACTAATGTATTCTTACTAATGAATTTGTACTAATACTATTTTTCTCTATGTGTTAAATTATAACTAAAATTTTTGTTTCGTTCTGTTTTTTTTTTAAATAGATTCGGAAACTCAGCACATTTGGAGGAGTAAGAACGAAGAAAACTGTTCGCACAATGTACAGGTGCATGTTTGAAGACACTTTGCTCCTCGAATACTCGTGGTTCGGGAAGGTCACCAAAAAACGGTTCGATGTGTTTAAGCAAATTTTTAGAGTGATGGTGGAGACAGTCAGGAAGAGTTTGCCTAACTTTAGCGATGCGGAGGGATCTACATACATAAAAACGTACTTGAAACAGGACCGTTTGAGGCCAGGAAAAATGTAAGTTAATTTTACCTACATTTCTTTTTATTATAATCATATTTATATATTTATGTAGCTATAATAAACTAAAAAATAGAATATTGCTTTTATTTTTTTTTCTAATAAATTTGTGTATTTTTTTTCAGCGACGGGGCAGCAACCGATTAAATTTTGTTTATTAATATTAAGTTATATAAACATATATATATATTTAAGTATGCATTAGTTTTAAGTTCCTAAAGTAGATAAATGTTTAGTTTAAACATGAATAAAAAACATGTAAAAAGTAATTTTTCAACCTCTTTTTATTTAAAAGAAATTTTATTTTCAGGAAAGTTATAAATAGTTATAAAATAACTGATCTCGGAAATATACTGGGTTTTTTGGTAACCTAGTTCTAACCGACGAAAAATAATGGTTTTTAAGTAACCTAATTACAACGTTGAAACCAGGTATTAAAAAAACCGATTTGTAGGTTTCCTTACTACTTGTAATAACTGGTAAATTAAATACGTCACCATAACGCTTCAAAATAACGTCAACGGAACGTAAGATATTAACCGTTTCTTATCGGTTACATTTAATCTCCAATAAGCAGTTATTATTTTACCGTTTAAAGCTGGTTTTTTGTTACCACACAAAAACCCAGGTTTAGAAGAAGTTATTATTTAACTCTTTAAAATCGGTTTTTTGTTACCAAGAAAAAACCCAAGTTCGAAAGTTACTGACCATTTCGGGTAATGGTAATGGTTCTGGAACGTTTCCCAGCCGTGATTTTTACCGATTTCATTACTTTTCGGTAAATAACCTCGGGTTATAAATCGGTTCGTAAGCCGATTTTTTACCAAAAATTGTTGCTTGGCCTCTTTTTGTAATCCCGTTTCTTATAATCCCGTTTTTTATTATCCCGATTTTGCAATCAAAACTAGTTGTTTAATTTTAAAAAATCGCGCGATTTTTTAAAAATTAAACAACTAGTTTTGATAGCAAAATCGAAATTATAAAAAATTAAACCAAATTAAATAAAATGCACGACTGGGTCGCACGAACTTGCTCCTGTATGCAAAGAGTCTGTTTAAAAATGTACCTATAAAAGATTTAAAAATATACCTCGTCGCCCTAATATTGGGTTGCCGTAAACGCCAAAATTCACTTTTTGAGTTTGGTATGCAGTTCTATGTTTTCGGGGTAGCTCTTTCCAAATCTTGTATCCGCTTTGCTCTATCTCTTTCCATTGCAAAGATATACAGAATGGTTTTGACGTATATCCACCCAATTCAAAAAGTTCACGTATTGTTTTGATGTAAGCGCCAAAATCTGGCATTTACGTCAAATTTTCCATACAATTTAAGCAGATTTCTTTTTAAGAATTGTTTTGACGTACGTCTTATTGTCCTGCAACGTACGCCATCAAAATTTATAATGCCTGTTCAGTATTGTTTTGACTTATGTGCCTACAATATACATACAAGGTAACGCTATTTAAACGTATGCACGTACGTCATTGTTGTAAAAAATATTTTTGTTTGGTTTTGCCGTACGTGCATACAATTTTACTGTGCCCGTAAAAAGTATAAATAAGGTTCTCTTTGAAAAAAAAAATCCTGTTTTCATTTGTGTACAAAAATCTTTTCTCCTGAAGTGAGACAAAGCATATTAAATTCATTTTGGAGCTTATCTGACATAGAAAAACCAACTTTCTACTGCAAGTTTGTAAAGCAGGTTCCAATTAAACGTAGAAGAAAAATTGAATCTTCAAAAAAAAACACAAACTTTTCACTTCTTTTTGGAAACAGATAACATAATTCATCAAGTCTGCAAAAAATTTTGTTTAAATACTCTCTCAATAAACGAAAAGAGAATATACTATTATTTTAATAACCTTAATAAAAACGGAAGCCATAAGTCCTACAATAAAGGAAAAAACACTAAAAAAGTGAGCCTACCCGATTCATGGTCACATTAGGAGCTGCCCAACAGTAGATTCCCATTATTGTAGGGAGAGCTCAGATAAAAAATATTTGGAGCCTCACTTAAATATCACAAAGATGTACTCCTTGTATAAGGAGTCTACGAATGACTCTGTCAAAGATTGCATATACCGCAAGGAGTATAACAATGCATTTAACTTGTCTTTTTACAAGCCAAAAAAAAATGCGATCGTTGTTTGGCTTTTAATAAAGATGACAAAATATTCATGAAGACCGAAAGAGACTTAGACAGAAACATCTTGGAGCCAAAAAACTTGATAATTTGTTTTGGCCTCCAGAGCGTGTTTTCTCTTCCCAAAGGAAACGCTTCCTCATTTTATTACAAACGAAAACTAAGTGTTTTTAACTTAACGGCAACAGTTTGCCCCGCCTACAAAAAACCAAAACTAACTTACTGCGCTATTTGGAGTGAAGTACATAGTGGTCGCTCTGGTGACGATATAGCCAGTGCTCTGATTAAAACATTACAGAACGTCTTGGCAGATCATCCTCATGTGGAAATTTTGACATTATGGAGTGATTCTTGTGTCCCACAAAATAAATACAAGATAATGTCAACAGCTTTAAATACGTTTCTTCACAAGTCACCTAACCTGAAAATGATATTACAAAAATTTTCTGTGCCTGGACACTCACTCATACAGGAAGTTGACTCTGTTCATAGTGCAATAGATAAGCATCTTAAGAACATTGAGATACATAGTCCATTAGCACTTCTCAGGCAACTTAAAAACATACGCTACGAAAAGGTAAATCTGAAATTAATTCAGATGCAACCATCAGATTTCAAAGCGTACTCTGCCAAAGTAAGTCTCTTAAATTTTGCAACTATGCCTTTTTCTAAAACAAAATTTATTAAGTATGAGGATCCTCACTTGTTTCAACAATCTTTTAGAACAAATGCTAGAGATGTACATACATTATAAATCGATTTCATTAATTAAAAAACCTAATAAAACTACTCTAGGAACACCGAAGAACTTATATTCAAAATTTTAATACCATTCAGAGAACAAAAACTATACCAAAGGAAAAAATTAATGATATAAAAAGTTTGTATACTTTTATATCATGAGAGGACAAGAAGTATTTTGAAGCTCTTTTCAAGCAACTGAAATAATAGTAATATTCTATTATACTTTGTAGAATCTAATGTGAATTTTTGTTTTTAAGTTATTTATTTTACTACTTAGTTATTTTTGTTGTAAGCAAAAATGAATAAAATGTTTGAAGTCATATATTTAATTTTTATATTTTTATATTCTTTTTTATTGTTTATTATAATAACGCAAGACTGTGTGCAAAACAATAACTGTGATTTTGCTGTATACAAACAAATAAATAGTTAAAAACTATGTAGTTTTCTACTTTATGAATTACTAAATAAATATATTTTTTTTTCTCAAAAACTTTTTTTTTTTTTTGAAACAAAAAAACGTGTGTTATATTTCATGATTTTCAATAAATAAATTTTTAATAATTTATTATTGGAATGCCGTAAGTGCACAGTTTTTGACGTACGTGTATGAGTAAAAGAAAATATTGATTTCAGTGGCGTATACGGCAAACTCATTTTGTAATAAATTTTAAATATTTTGAAAACTAAAAGTATTGTAGAATAATTCATTACATTTTCTGAAAGAAGATATCCGTATGAATATCGTGACAAAAAATGAAAAAATCCCAGCGATTGGTTTTCGAGCAATAGGCTGTCAAAACTTCAAATGCGATTTCCCAGAAACATTAAAATGGCGCTTACGGCAACCCAATATTAGGGCGACGACCTTTAAAATAAGTTCGTCTTCAAAGATATAAATGCCATTTGATTTGTCAAAAAACTTGTAATTCATTCCAAGACACAACTCATCCTAGGACAACTCATCCCGAAAATGAAAAATACTTGTAAGCATACTTAACGAAAACAATTGTTTGTGTATTCAACTAGTTAAAAATATTTAAAATTATTAAAAAAATAAATAATTAAAATAATTAATAATAAAATAAAATAATTAAAATAATTTAAAAAAAATTTTAAGATTCAAACTTTTACCTGAAAAATAAGTTTGTCTTTCAAAATTTTAAAGCCATTTTATAAATCAAAAAATCCTTCATTTTTCAAAGTTTTTTTTTGAAAATCGTTAGAGCAGTTTTTTTTTAAATTAATTTTTTATATATAAAATTTTTCAATTTTGTTCTAAAAATATTTTTGGTATGCAGTTGCTTAATGATTGTAAATATACGCTCTACATTTGAATTTCGTAAAAAAATATTAACCCGTTTTTGAGATATAGAATTTTGAAAAAAAAAATTCAATATTTTTTTAAAAATCCAAACAATAAAAAATTCCACTTTTGATCATCAAATATTGTTAAAGCAATATAAGAGCTTATTCACAAAAAAAATCATTGAAATCAGTACATAAGTTGCTGAGAAAATTAAAAAGCAAAATAACGGTTCTATGAGCGGTACCTTTCCTGAGCAATACAAAAATATGTTTTTCTTATTAAAAGAAGCCAAGTTAAAAAATAAAATTTTAGAGAAAATTAAAAAAAAATCTATCGGTTTGTTTTTGAGAAAATTCGAATTATCGTTTTTTGACCAAAAAAATTGTATGGGGGCCACTGTTAGTTTTGATCTTAAAAAAAAAATGAAAAAAATGCCTAACGCGAATCTGCTCAAAACCTTAACTTCCAAGTTTGAACTCAATCGACCCAATGGTTTAGGCTGTAGGACCGTGGACAGACAAACAAAATTTTGCACGAATGCAAAACTTGCCATATAGTTCCTATATGTCGCAAGTAAAAATGAGGCATTTTTCTTGATTCATTTTATTGTAACCTTTAACAAATATAATATATCAACAAAAAAAAAATATGAAATAAAGTAGTATTCTTTTAAAACAAAACAACATACTCCAATTAAAAATTAATAAAGTCAACGATAGGGGTAAGACCGTTATCGAGAGATTTGCTGTAGGATGCATTTTGTTAGTGCACGAATTAATATTGTAAACAAAAATGATTGTTTACGTACAGCAAAAACAAAATAAATTACGATATTATTATATATAGTTTTATTTGTAATTATTATTAGTCAAGTAATTTAACATTCAAACCTTTGACTCTTATTGTTATTCAGTTAAATGCACGTATTTTGTAAAAAAAAACGGGATTGTCGGGATTTGACGGGATTCTAAAAAGCTGGATTGTAATTGATCGGGATTTTGAATAAGCGGGATTTTAAAAGACTGGATTTCAAAAAATCGGTATTTTAGAAGACGGGATTTTAAAACCTTTTTTTCGGGATTTTTTAAAAACGGGATTTTAAAAAGCGGGATTCCGATACGCTCCCTAATTTTTTGTACGTGTGAACGAGTGCGGTAGAGCTGTTAGATTAAAATTTAACATTTTTTTTAAATTGTATTAGTATTGGCTTAAAGGGGGGTAAAACTGCCGAAAAATCGTGATCTTCAGATTTTATCTTAAATCAAAAATAATTCAATTTTATTTTGTGTTTTGACAGATCTGGATGAAGAATGAATTGATTTATTTTACCCATGGAAAACCACATAACAGATCAGGATGATTAAAGGATCGTTACAGTGCTCCCCTCCTAGAGACAACGATATCTGTTTGGATGATGAACTCTTCTGCCAGATTTTGTCATTTGAGTATGGTTATTATCTGAGCTGAAATTTAAGTAATAATTTATTTCATGTCGTGGTCTTGGTCGTTCAAAAGAATAACTAGTACTGCGAAGGAAAACATAAGTGACTTTTAGGTTGGATATTATAATTGAATGAACTGATAGTTGATATGAACATATAACATGGAAGTCTTTAATGCTGTATAATAAACAAGTTCTTCTAGGATTGCTTTGTAGTCTCCTTGTAGAGGCGATTTCAATTTTGCATCTAAAGCCTTCCAGCCGTGTAAACAGACAAATTTTAATTGATATACACAAAATTGTTGGCAATTTATTGTCAGCTAATTTTTTACCCATAAATTGTCTAATATTTGGATAAAATCAACCAACGGAAAATTTTCACTTGATAGAAAATTGGCAATTGTCACTTAATTGGATTCGTTTGGAAGAATTTTGAAAGTTCGGACACTATTGGAAGATCTTAAAATCATGTTTACTGAGCTTATATCAATAAATGCTAAAATTAAAATAACTACTAATTGCTACTTTTGCAAGTAAAGTGTCATAACCGTCTTTTAATACCCAACGAGGTCTTGTAATTTAACAACTTCAGACTTTTTACTTTATTGAGGACACATAAAGGATAATGCTAAGAAACTTCCATTCAATCAATTCAAGACCCTAAAGAAGTAATTAATGAAGATGACGATGACATACCGAGGCAAATATACGAATTGGTCATGGAACATTTCATGAAAAGGATAAGATGCCAGCAATCGTAGCAGTGGCGGCCATTGGTGTTATATCGATTTCTATTGCTAAATGGCATAACTTCCTCTTTGCAATAACGAAATAAATATTTATTGATTTCTCTTAAAAAACACTCGTTTTTCTTTTAATTAAAATGAAACCTCTTATTAGAAAATCCTATATTTCTCCATTTAAATATATTTTTCATCTTATGTTAACGGTTTAAATAAATATTTATTGATTTCTCTTAAAAAATACTCGTTTTTCTTTAAATCAAAATGAAACCTCTTATTAGAAAATCCTATATTTCTCGATTTAAATATATTTTTCATCTTATTTTTACGGTTTTATTTAAAAGTTGCAACTTCCGTTACGTAAATTCAATTCAAAATGTTTCCCTTTACGTCTTATCGTAAGATAAAAACGTATCGTAAAACTACCTATCTTACTTACCTTCTTCCATACACTACAGGTTGGAAAATTGGAAATTTCGAAAAACACCTCGACCATGACCGAATGCCAACAGCCAGCCAGCCAACCACAAACCCCACAGCTGTTTTTGACATTTCTATGTTTTTATCTTATTCCTTATTCCCCTTTTCCATTTCAATTTTTATCTTCTACAACAAAGGTTTTTAATAAAATATTTTGCACTAACAACGCTAGCACTAAACTAAGCATAAGCAAAAGCAAAACACTTTATATTGCTATTGCAGCAAAGCAAGTCCAAGTCCAGTTAAACTAGAAACTAGAAAGTTATTTAATTAGAAATCTCAATAACAGTATTATTATTATTTTTACTTTAAGTACATACACATTCAAATGTTATTATTTAAGTTAGTTCCTTGTCCTTGAAAAATTTTATTTTGTAAACATTAAAGATAAAAAGAGTCGAATGTGGGTTTTGATATATAAGAACAAAAAAAACCTTAGAATTAATTAGACTACGTGTCTTCATTCAGAGAGTGTTCTATTGTTGTACTTATATTCTATGTATACTTGACTCTTGTTAACTTAAACGGAAGTTGGTACTTTCTATAGTCATTGCCTCCATTAATGGTGCTAAGATCTTTGATTCTAATAATTGCTGCAAAAATAAGGTGCACTTTGAAATAGAATAGAAGTAGAACATCTTAAGAACCAGCAGCAGCAACTATGACCCATATAAGTGACAATGAGATGGAAGTTCATGATCCAATTCAACCAGGTACTGGAATCAACAAACGAACCAATTTTGATGACAATGACAACTTAGAGGGAACACTAACTGATGATAGTTTCGATGATACGCCTCTAATAATACACGGAAATGTTGGTAAGTTCTAAACATATGTTAGATTAATATTTTAAATTTCATGTAGGTACCTTTCGGACGACGACGACAACACGATGCGACAATGTACATATTCTACGTACTTAATATTTATATTATCTTGCGTAGGTAGGTGTATTCTTAGGTTCGTTTTTGTATGTACATACATAAAAAGGAAGATACGTTTCAGTCAGATTTCTTTTTTATCTTTATTGGATACCTATTTATAGCTATGATTGATGGGTCTAGGTAAAGACCTTCAGCTCTTTTTTGGTAGATATTTCAATTCGGCATTTTTCTAGAACATGTTTGGTTTATTCAGCTTATATTTTTGTATATATAAATGATTTGGAAGAATTCTTAAGAATCGAGGGCCTTACAGGAATAGACATTTCGGAAACAACAAATGTTATCCTGATAGCATATGCGGACGATATTGCTGTCTTCGCTCAATCTGAGCTTCATTTAAGAAAAACTTTGAAATCACTTGAAAAATATTTTACAGCAAAAGATATGACATTAAATACTGAAAAATCGAAGATAGTAAACTTTGCAAAAAGAAAAATATCATCATGCCCGGAAAGATTTGCATATAAAGAAGACTCAATTGAAGTTGTAGATAGCTTTGAATATCTGGGAATAACCTTGAGTCGAACTGGATCTTGGAATGAAACCATGAATGTCTTCAAAACCAAGGCAAGAGCAGCAGCAGCAGTAACCGAAAAAGCTATGAGGAGCCCTTACATGGAAAACTGGGAAGGAAGAATCAAAGTTTATAATTCAACAATTAAATCGACTTTACTATACTGTGCGGAGATATGGGGTCTAGAAGCTGGAGACAAAATTGAAGTTATTCAAACTTCAGTTTTAAAGAAGTTGCTTGGTCTAGCTAAAAACACACAAAGCAATGTGGTTCGCTTAGAAACTGGTACACTTCCATTAGGTTACGAGATAGCGAAAAGAGCTTTGCATTTCTGGGAAAAACTGTTGAATGCCTCTGATGAGCGCCTAATTAAAAAGTGTTACAACGAAATCTTGAGAACCCATAACAACTCCCAACGACCAAACTGGACAACAAAATTTAAGGCTGCCTTAATGAGTAATTTTATGGATATATGGGAACAGCAAAACTTATTACCTGTTCGTCAATACTATGTAAGCATCCTTGAAGACAAGAAGAGAAGCATTATAAATGAAGATTTCAGGAAGGCATCTAACTCAACTTCTTGCTGCTATTATGCTCCTTATTTAGCGAACATACAAGAACCAGAATATAAACCGGCTCCGTACCTGAATTCATCCTGCAAACCATACGTGCATAAAGTCTTAGCGCAAATTAGGTGCGCAAACAGATATGCCCACAGAATAGTTTTACACGGTGATAGACATATATTTGACCCAATGAACATTTGCACATTGTGTAATACATATGAAGATGATACAATTGAACACTTCCTTTTAGGATGCCCAATTTTTAATGCAGTTAGAAACCACTTCCTATCCCCTATGAACTTAACTGACATGAATAGTATAATGAAAGTTGAAGATCAAAACGTTGCACTGAATATATATAAATATGTTAGAAACTCGCTTAACTTAAGAGCTTTTATCCTTAACGAATGATAAATCCAGGTTTCAGTTTAAGTAATAAAAGTAATTATTTTTTTATTTTCTTTATAATTGTTGCTTCATATCTTACCTTATTGTTCTGTTAGATGAATTAAAATTATATTGCACTTACCTTATGAAATAATGTAATATTTACATATTGCCAATCAATTTGTAAAAGCTAAGCTTATAAACAAATAAATATATCTATCTATCTATATTTTTGTATATAACTGTAACATGTACATACATACATAACATGCACATATGTAGGTACCAATCAATCTAAAATTTAGGAAGACTTAACCTTCGTTAATGGTGTTTTAGCTAGGTATTACGAATATGGAATAATATAAAGAGTCCATGCAATGAAAATTTATTATATTTTGAACATTAATTGACCAATGTGCAGTCAACCATGCAAAAACAAATACCTAGGTACTAGTTCAATTTTACGGTTGAATAAGTTTGGAAAAGTGTGAACGATTTTATTGAAAAGTTTATAGGGTGACGGAGTCAATAGTTGGCCACCTAATTTTTTTTTCAAATTCAGTTAATTGAGTTTCTGATTTAAAATTTAGTTTAGTGTGGATTTTGTGTAAACAGCACCCTAGAAGTCAACCCCTTTAGTCTTTATAAGAAGGTATACATATGGGTGATTATACAAAAGTTGGGTAACTCGATGTCATCAACCAATATATACAAAGTATTATTATATTTTATTGATATTACAATTGATTTTAAAACAATAGAAAGACCTTAATTTAGTCACCCAATTTAAGTTCTTCATTTTGAATAAAGTTATTAAAAAAACAAAATTAGTTCTTAAAACGTCAGTCCTTTAGCATGTCATAACCCCGAAAACCAACAATTAAGTGACTGTCTATTAAACATTATCATTGATTTGAAAAAACTTATCAATTTACTACAATCTTTGATGTATATATAGTTAAATATATACTACAACTTTCATAATGCACTTTATTTAAAAAAATAAGAAATTTTGTGTTCAGTTTCATTCGTCAGTCCGTTGTGTGTTATTTAAATTTGAAATTCTTGCGAAATATCGCCGACTCAACGTCAAATCCTACTTTGAATTTTAATGTTGGCAATAAAGTTAGTTGCGGGTCGCACAATTTGACGACCACTATAACTGTACCAGAGTTTGGGTTATGTGCTAAGCCAGTCAACATGTCAGTCCTATGGTGTCGTTATTTTTTTGTTAACTTAAAGTTTATTTTTATTTATACATATGTACATATTAGACTACGATTTGTTAAAATGTAGTTTGTTGATATTCGAAATCACAAAATCAAAACTTTAGTCCTGATTATAATCTCAAATTTTGTCTTTTTCGTCAGTCTTATGGCGTCAGTTCTGTGTCAGGTAGGTATATTGTTATTATTCTTCATTTCATGATCATTAGTACTTTTAAGATAAATATTGTTAGATTTTGTTTATATTGTTTGTTGATTACTTAGAAATATTTAGTAAAACTATATGAAAGTAGGAAAAGATAAGTGAATAACGTTACGTTAAATGTCAAAAGTCTGTTTTGAAAACTGATATAATATTTTCTCCCAGTATTACATATTAATAATTATTTTTAATTGTTACTAAGTGATTTTAATACTTTTAAAACACATGTGCCATTATTAAATTTTAAGAGATTTTTACTAATTTTTATTAAATTTCATTATAATACTTTCAAAACTGTGTATTTAACCAGTACTATGTTACCTTGTCAGTCCCCTGGCAGTCAAATTCTGATTTTTTTAAATATCTTACTATGTACTCAAAAAAGTGACTGGTCCGATTTGGAATAATACCTACAGCTGTGGACAGCTAATTAGAAACACAAATTGAATTCACTTTTAAAGCAGTATCTGTATTTATATAGCGAGCCGCCTCCATGCTTATTACAAAACATATTTAGGGTGGAACGCTGTTCCTTTTGGCCTTCGGACATATCGTGCACCATCTTGGCTCATCCTATTTATTTTAGTTTCGTCACTCCACACTATGTACTTCCATTCGTTTGTTGTCCAGTTGGCGTGTGATCTTGCGAACTATATTCTTAGTCTACGTTGCCTTGCGGTTTCTTTCGAGAAATACGACCATGTAACCCAACTTCCACCAATCTTCTTCTGATTGTGTGTGGGCCTATCGGGACATCGAATGCAACCGAGCGTTGGCGTTGTATCTCTGTGGAGCTTATTTTTGGGTCTTTTTTGGCCAGCCTACTAATTGCTCGATCCATTTGGCAGCTTGTCTTACGGGCCCGTTTTTTACGAGGCACATTTTCAGCAGTCCCGAAGTTTTGAAAATGCTTAATTGCATTGAAAACTTTCTTTACAGAACAATTTATTTGAGATGCAATTGCTTTATAGGATATTTTAAGCTTCCAAAGCTCAAGAATCGCTTTCCTTGTAGGAGGATCACAACTCTTTAATTTTCCCATTACAATTACCTCCAAAATTAAAAAATTATTCTTTAAAAACGTTTGCAGTCAATTCAGAATTTTCTACTTACCAATGCAAAATAAAAAGATTATTTTTACTTCACTCAAATCAAATCTAATTAAACTGTTTCTAATTAGTTGACCAGTTGAAACGAACACTTTTTACACTCTACCCTGATTTTGTTGTGTACTATGCAAAAACTTATGCACAAATGATGCTTTTTCAAACAATTATCTAATAACGCTTGCATTACACCGTTTAGGATACCGCTATTCTAGTCACACATGACAAAGTGAATGTGAAAATGAGAAGCGAGTAATGTTTCTAATTAGTTGTCCACAGCTGTATATTAATTAGATTAGCCATCATATACACCCGAATTTGTAGAAGTTCGATTTAATAAATATCGTAAACAAAATATCCTCAAAAGTTACCCAACTTTTGTACAATCACCCATGGTAGGTAGGTAGGTAGAAATGGCGATCTCAGGGCAGACCTAGCCTGAGATCCAATTAGCGCTGTAGTGCGCCGTTTTGATACCAAAACTCGTTTGACCAGCGAAAGAAAGGAGAAGATTTATAGCGATTAAATTAGAGCCATTTTGTCGCATTGAGAAAAGAGATTAGGTCTCCAATCTTTGTCTCAGATAGCTCATCCAGTTCGTGAAAGAATGCTATCCCAAAGCATTTCATTCTAGTGCTTGCCAAGGCAGGACATTTGCAGAGGAAATGGATTATCGTTTCACTTTCTCTTTGGTCGCAGCAACTACGGCAAAAGGTGTTGTAAGAGATACCCAACTTCTCTGCATGAACTCCTATGGGCCAATGTCCGGTACAAACCGCAACAATCCTGGCTATGTCTTGCCTTGGCCTGTGTAGAAGATCGTTTGTACGGGTTTTATTATAGGTGGGCCATATCTTCCTAGATATAATGCAGTTGGGTAAATTGCTCCACCTTCGGTTTGATTCATTTTGGTAGATGGAAAAGATTTTACCCTTCATAGCACCAAGAGGAATGTTAACCATTTCCGCAAGTGAGCTATGAAGGGCCGATCCTTGCCTGGCTAGCTCGTCAGCCCGTTCATTTCCCACGATACCACTATGGCCCGGAACCCAGATCAGGGTGACACCGAGGTTAATGTTCAGGCTCGCAAGCTCATCGCGACATTGCTGGACCAATTTACGTACTACGGCTGTGTACGTCCATAAAATCATCTTCGACTGAAGTCCCCACTTTTTGCCGAAAGTTTTGCTGCAGGCGTAGAAGGCAACACAGGCCTTCTTAGCCCGCACTTCAATATTTCGTTTCCAGTTTAATTTAGGGTCGAGTATAACTCCCAAATATTTTGCACTGGAAGACAATGATAGGATTTGACCGTTGAGTCGAGGTAGCGTGAAGGGCGGTACTTTAGTTTTGGTGGTAAAGAGCATCAGTTCAGTTTTACTTTGGTTAACTCCTAGACCACAACTAGTAATGTTAAGTTAATAAAAAATGTTTCTTCCCGAACAGGTAAAAAGAAATAGATTTAAGAACACTTTATTTCGATCGGGAATTGAACAAATATTTGATACACGGGAACCTTAAGTTTACGGGAATTACTAGGGTAGCCAGGTGGCCCGTTCTTAAGAAATATGGTTTCGATGACGCATTTATTTATATGAAACTTAAGGTATTAAATATTTGCACGTTCTTGGTTCATTTAAACCCATTTTTCTTCGCAATTAAGAATGTAAGAACTTCATTTTAGGCTCCTTAAAAAATGTAAATTTTACCTACAGTAGTTCTTTTTTGCAAATTTTTTAATAAGGAGCCCTACTATGTAACTCCACTCTATAAATAAATTGTTTTAATTCGCAAAATCGTTACTAAATAGTTCTATATCGGCCAATTACTTCTAAAAGTTATAATCTCTAAAACTCGTTTCTTCGAAAAATGTCTTCATCAAGTTGTAAAGCGTTAGAACCAAGCGTTAGAACTCAGTTTGAGTTAGAACTTCGATTAATTAGAATATTAAATTGGGGGGTCTTGGTTATTAGAACTTGGTTACTTTTTCTGATTGGAAATGATTTTTGAATAAGTATTACTCGTAGATCAAAAGGACATTTAATGTGCATTGTTATTACATTTTTAAGATTTTATTTGGACAAATATAGAAACAGTTTTGAAAATTCATTCCAGTAATATAAAATATTGTATGTGAATATTATACGAATTGCTTGCCAAACAGTCAAATAGAGATTCCATAATGTAAAACGTTATGATATGTTATAAAGGCCATGGAAATTATTTCGAGAAAACTTAAATGTTTAACATTTCCATAAAAAAGTTTGATTTTCAAGAACGTGACGAAAAAATAAATTAAAAAAAAAAAAGGGTTTTGAATTTTGGATTTTTATTTAAGCATGCATGCATTGAAAACATACACAAAATATCACAAAATAATTTTTAACCGTGTTCTATACAAATAATTACAAGTGAAAAAATACTCGATTTCTAAATGAATATGCAATTTCGAAAAGGGCACATGTCGGATATTTTGTCAAATACATTTTTTAGACCAATGTGACGTAAATGCTTGTCTACGCCCATTAAGTTCGAGAACAGCACATCTCTGGTATTAATTCTACTATAAACGTCATCGCCTGTACATAAAAAAATAATAAAATGTATGCACTAGTTTGAAAAATAACAAGTTTTTTTCAATTCCTAAACATTTTAAATTTTCAGAGATGTGCCCCTTTCGAAATTGCATATTCAAATATTTTTAAATCGAATTTCCAAAAAATTTAGAAATCGAGTATTTTTCGACTCGGAGGTGGCCGACCTTACGTTGCATCACCCTACCTAATGTAACTTTAAAATTTCATTCAATGACGCCATTAGAATAAACAAAATATTTAACAATTTATTATTTAACTTGAATATGAAGTCCTTGAAACTTATAAATTCTAAAAGAGAAGAGAAATATCGTACAGGAAGGCGTATTTGAAACGGGTGGTATTGAAAAAGCCATACATTTGTTTTTGAAGATCTTATCCAATTATACGGCTGCTTCTACATAAATCCGGCTCCTAGTGGGCGAATTCCTATGCAAATTGAAATCTTACATGGACTTATGATTTGGAATTTACTAAAAATGTGTCCACGTTAGGAAGTGGCTACTGTGCCTTCTCCACATAACCCCACCATTATCCAGGTTCTTCATTCACCATTATCCAAGATTTCAGTTAGACGGCACTACAGCACATGCGGCTGTACCTTTCAGAAATACTTTTGAGTAATCTTTAGTGTAGAGGTAGAAGTAATTGTTACAAACAAATGTTTGTTCACTCACCGTTAAATTTAAATGGGTTTTAAAAAATATTTAGTTGAACCATTGTGAATTTGAATTTATTGAGTTTTAAGCAAATTCAAACTGATTTAAACAAAACCTTAATATTATCAGATAAAAAATACAAAATAAGCAGAACTATATTTACCAATTGGATTGCTCATAAAACCTTTATTTTCAAACTGATCTTTTCAACAGCCTCAACAAAAACATATTCATTTTTTTTTTTCTTTTACCAACAGAAGATGGAGAATTCCCAAAGGCACGTCACATCTTTGGCTTCATGGGCTTCCTGGGATTCGCAGTTGTCTATGCAATGCGTGTTAATTTGTCCGTAGCAATTGTTGCAATGGTCAATCAAACAGCAATACCTCACACAAATATCACTATTAAAGACGCAACGTGTCCGGCAGACGCGTGGCGTAACAGCACCGAACCTGAAACTGAAGGTGAATTTGAATGGGACGAAGCTACACAGGGTATAGTTTTGGGTTCTTTCTTCTATGGATATATTTTGACACAAGTTCCTGGTGGTCGTATGGCCGAAATTGTTGGAGGCAAAATAATATACGGTGTGGGAGTCCTAATTACAGCGATATTCACTTTATTGACACCATTTGCTGCACGTTGGAACCTTCCAGCTTTAGTATTGGTACGAATTCTCGAAGGAATGGGCGAGGGTGTAACCTATCCGGCAATGCATGCAATGTTGGCACATTGGATTCCTCCAACAGAGAGGAATAAATTCGCTGCTATTGTGTATGCTGGTTCGAATATTGGGACCGTTATATCACTTCCACTAGCCGGTTGGTTGTGTTCTTTAGAGTTCCTTGGTGGATGGCCACTTGCATTCTATATATTCGGGGTGATTGGTATGATTTGGTTCTGCTTCTGGATGTGGTTGGTTTATGATCGTCCCAGCTCCCATCCAAGGATTTCCTATAAGGAGCGCAACTATATCGAACGAGCTGTAAAGCCGAGAAGAAATAATGGCGATAGTCTTGTTGACGATGCTCACGATCCTGAAGACATTCCTTGGATGTCAATTCTTACTTCGGTTCCACTGTGGGCAATTTTGATAACACAATGCGGACAGGGTTGGGCTTTTTACACCCAACTAACAGAGCTTCCAACTTACATGGACCAAATTCTTCATTTTGACATCGAATCGAATGCCACTCTAAATGCCATTCCCTATCTCACATCATGGATTGTGGGTATCCTGTGTTCAATCTTAGCCGACTGGATGCTGGAGAAGAACTACATCAGCTTACTGAACTCATACAGGCTATGGAACTCAGTGGCTTCGATAGTTCCATCGCTCGGTTTGATTGGCGTAGCCTACGTTGGTTGCAATTGGATTTGGGTGATGTTTATGTTGGCTGTGGTTGGAGCATTCCAAGGAGCAGTATATGCCGGCAATCAATTGAATCACATCGCCCTGAGTCCCAAATATGCTGGCACAATGTATGGTATTACAAACTCCACAGCAAATATTTGCGGCTTCCTGGCGCCCTATGTCATCGGCTTGATTATAAATGGAAACGAAACCCTAGCACAATGGCGAATTGTTTTTTACATGGCTGCTGCATTTAATATAGGTGGGAATTTCTTTTATTTATTGTTTGCTAGCACAGATGAACAAAGCTGGTCTCTCAATCGAAGGAGACGAATTCGGAGCGACTGAGAATTAGAGTTGTCTTCCATTTTATTGTAAGTTATTTAAATTTATAGGAGTATGAAGTAGAATTTTATAAAATGTTTTTTGTTTTGTTATGATTTGTTTATTTTATTTTGTTTTATTTAATTTTTTGGTTTTTGTTTTGTTTAGAAATAAGAATTGCAATTGAATATGTGATATGAAGAAAACTTAAACCATTCCAGTGATGTCAATTGCTTGAATGCGTTGTTAAATGTTAAAACCCAGAAATTCGAAAATTCTTTTGTATAGGTTTTGTTTGAGAGTAATTTCAAAGAGATCGAGATATGTAATATTTCTTTAAAGGCACAACAGCTCTTTTTTAAAAATAATACATTCTTTGTATCGAAATGCGTATAACTATTAAATTAAAATAATTAATATTAGCAGCTTAAAATTATATGTATGTATGTATTTTTATAGGTATTAACTTACTACCTAACATTTAATTGGTTTATCTGCTATTTTTTGTAGAACAGCTTATCTTGCCTATGAATCTTTTCACAACTAGGTATTTGTGTCTAGTTTATTTATAATATCGTTTATTAAAATATAAAAAATAAAATTTGGATTGCATAAAAGCTTCATCGTAGTTAGAGTAGAAAAATTGTTACTAAATTACTAAATTTGTTAAATTTTTATGTTATAAAATAAAACCCTCGACTTAATGATCTCTTATAAATTAAATTATGAAACAAAAAAAACACGCAGTATCTCGAACTGAAATTACTATTATTAATGAAAACTATTCAAAAAATCTTCGCTTGTAAATAATTTTCCTTAATCAATAATAAGTATGTATAATGTAGGTTATGAAAGACAAATAATAATTAGACATCACGATGTTGTACTAAAAGAAACTATTTATCCTTAAACAAAAATACATTTAAATAAAAAAAAAAGTATTTTACACAAGAAATCTAAAGTTGTTTTGTTCTTTTTTGGGTTAAGGTTTTTTATAGTTATGTATATTCAAGTATTTTCATGAATTTGAAAATTTGAATAAAAAAAATGTTTGTTTTATTATAGCGAAATTAATTCGTTCACACGCAAATAAAAAGTTTGATAATATTTCTGTTAGATATTGATTTATAGATAGATAGATAGATAATTCGATTTATTAACATTGGTTTATATACATATTTATGTACATTGTTTACAAAAATAATTTAGTAAAATCGTTAAGGCTTGGCTATGCCGTCTGCCGATTGACTTCTGTTTGAAAATTAACAATGTTTATCTAATTGAAGTTTTTTTGTTTGAATTAGCATTTAGAATATAAATTAAATACATTACTGTTTTAAAAGGATTCGTTTATAATTTGATTGCGGTATGACATTGCAGTTCGAAAATAATTAAATAATTGATTTACGTTTCCTTCACAGTTAAGGAGGGCGACTATTTCTTCTGGTGACTTCACATTGCTGCCGAGAACATTTCTGCGTATTTCACATAAAATTGGACACTTTTCTATGAAATGAATTACATCTTCCCTTACTCTTACGTTACAAAGGCTGCAGTAGATAGGCAGATCCTCCCGATGTGGTATATAATTAAGACTTATCATTTCTCCTCTCATTTTGAAAATTGCCGATATGAGCTCCTGTTTGTTCTCGTTTCGAAAGTAGTTACGTTCGCATAGATTGTGATTTAGATGGTTGTACGTGGATCAATGCACCGAGGATGTAGGTTCATTAATAGCGTTGGCTCTCAATTTTGAATCTTAATTTGCAATAAGATTCCGGAGGTCGTCATCGCAGTATTTGACATTTTCATCAACTATTCGAAAGTCCGTTCGACAGTAGGCAGAATGGTCTTCTAGCTTCTTATACCACAGATTTTTCTTTTCAATTGTTTTCAATGCTAGAATTTTTGGGAGTCTTTCATCTGGCATATTAAAAACTTTTTTCATATAATCAACATGACATTTAATAGTTTTGATGAAGAGCGGTGATAGTCCTGTCTCAATTGAGATCATATAGCTTGGGGTGTTTTTCGGTAAACGAAAGCATCTTTTAATGAAGAACCTCTGAAGTTTTTCGACCGTTTCAAACTTCTCCCCTCCCAATACCTGTGCTGCATACATCATAATAGATTCCGCCACTGCAACAAAGACCTTATATTTAACACTATGTGATATTGACTGGTTTGAGAAACATTTCTTCCATGTTGCGAATATTTCACTTTTAGATTTAATCAGCTTTTCTTTAAGGTGTGTTTATATATTAAGATTGCTGGTTATGGCAAATCCTAGATATTTGTAGGCTTTAACAATCTCGATTGGTTCTCTGTGATAGTGCCATTTCTCATTCCTGGCTGTTCTACCAGCACCATTCCGGAATATCATCACCTTGGATTTACTCAAATTGACTTTCAGATTACATAACCGCCAATACACATTTAGTCGGTTAATCATCAACTGTAGGGTTTCGGGCGAGTAAGCAAACAGTATGACGTCATCTGCAAAAAGCAAGGCTTTGATGAGTGTCCTCGATATTCAATTCCACCAGCAAGAAAATCAATCAGGTCCTCTATGAACAAAGCCAAAAGATTTGGGCTTTAATTGCATCCTTGCTTGACTCCCATCTTCGATTCGAAACTCTCCGACTTTTCGGCGCCATTGCATACCGCTGTCTTATTTGCGTCATAGATGCTTTCTAGTACCTGTCCAAATTTGTCTGACATCCCATAATTGTAAAGCTTGAAGAATAGTGATCGGCGTTCAAGGTTTCAAAGGCTGCCTTGAAATCGACAAAAAATAGGTAGAGCTTCTTTTTTTGTTCAATAAAAGTTGCGGCTATGTGCTTTGCAGTACAAAAATATTGTCGATAGTCGAGAAGCCACTTCTAAAACCTGCCTGAAATTCCCCAAGCAACTTACTATCATGAATCCAACTGGTCAATCGGTTATTTAATAACGTTGCGAATATCTTCTAGGTGGCGTTGAGGATATATATGTATATATCATATAAATATGCTTACCGTATGAGTAAGGCCGATTTTTTGTAGTCAAATTTAAACGTAAGTTGAGGATTTTGTGTATTTTTTCTCAATCAAAGATTAAACCGTCATCTTTGATTGAGAAAAAATACATTATTGATTTAATGTAGATGTTCTCAAATCCCGGAAAAATAGAATTTAGCAGAGCAAATAAATTAAAGCCTCACGTTGGGCGCCAATTGTTGCAGAATTAACGACACGAATTTAGGGAGAACTTTAAGTTAGGAAGAATGTTACGATGGCTGAGTGATTGTCCGCAAACTCAATAAGGAAAAAAAGATAATTGAAATCGGAATCGGATTGTAATCTAATCAAATAGGTAGCCGGCGCGCACGAGTAGTACCTATTTGTAATTAATTAAAATAATAGACAACTGTCAGACGCGAATAGATTTGTTCGTTAATTCCCGCACAGACAGCAAAAACAGTACTGTCGCCCCATAGCTCAGTTTTGGAGTAGGTTTGATTAATTGGGAAATAAGAATAATGTAAAAATTGGTGAAAGCTTATCAATTTCTTTTGTTTGTTTTAAGTGTCGGAGGGTGGAAGTTGGCAGTGGTTTTTCACCTCGCGATTCTACTCTACTTGTCGTTGGACTAGGGCCTCTTTCACACGAGACGGTTTCGTCCGTACGGTTAAAATCCGTACGGTTTTTATCCGTTAGCCATTGATAGTAAACTAATAAAATTAACTAAAGCTTTTACACTGGACGGAGACGGGTTTTTCCCGTACGGACGATTTAAAACAGCCGTCTCAACGAATGGAATATACGGCACCCGTGCCGTCGCCGTCTTATCAGTGGCGTACGTGACTACGCGAACGCATTCACAACAGACGATTTTTATTCGTCTGCCGTCCGTTTTTGTGGTCACTTGTACTAAAGAAAAATATCTAGAATATAACCAAACGTAGACGATTCACGGGGAAAATACGTTATGTGTGAAAACAAAGTCCGTACGGAAAAAAATCGTACGGATTTTAACAGTACGGACGAAACCGTCTTGTGTGAAAGAGGCCTAGGGGATTAGGGACTCGCGTTAAAGTTCCATTTTTTACATAAAGAAATTGATTTATGTTGGGCATGCAGCCATTCTTATATGAGCAACATCAGCAATCGAGGACCAAGTGTCGCCCGTGCCTTTTTAACTTCCCATAGGAAGTTATTGTAATGGGTCCGATTTGTCGAATTAAAAATTTTGACATTTCTCGACGTTTCAAGGTCCCTAGAGTAAAAACCTAAAAAAAACATTACTCAAAGTTGGTAAAAATTGAATTTCGACTCAAATATCTTTTCAAAACTTTGAGATATTGGCTTTAAACTAATTTTATCTTTTAAAAAATATTGTTTTCAACATTCAGTTAAATTTTAAAAAAATTAAAAACCTAAAATAAATTTAACAAAAATTGGTAAGAATTGATTTTCAACTCAAATACCTCTTCAAAAATTTGAGATTATGGCTTCCAACTAATTTTAACTCATAAGAAATATTATTTTCAACATTTGGAAAAAATTTGAGAAAAATCGAATTGACAGTTTTTTTACAAAAAATAAAAACCTAAATAAGAATTAACAAAAATTGGTAAAAATTGTTTTTCGACGTAAATATCTTCTCAAAACTTTGAGATATTGGCTTCAAACTAATTTTATCTTATAAGCAATATTGTTTTCAACATTCGATACATTTTTGAGAAAAATCATATTGACGTTTTTTTTACAAAAAATAAAAACCTAAAAAAAAAACCAAAAACTTGATAGTTTTTCAAAAATAAAAAATATTGGCTTCAAACTTATTTAATTTCACAGAAAATATTGTTTTCGATATTTAGCAATTTTTGGGTTGGGGTCGAAATACTGTATGGATCAAAATACTGTATTTAAAATACTGTATCTCAAAATAATGTATTTCAAAATACTGTATCTACAAAATACTGCATGATCAAAATGCTGTATCTCAAAATTCTGTACTTCAAAATTCTGTATATCAAAATTCTGTATTTCAAAATGCTGTAAATAAGGCTAAAAAATAAAAAGAGTTTTGAAAATAGAATACTTTTTTTAAGAAAATATCATAATAATTTTTCATTAGCATAATGTTCTAATATACTCCCTTGAACAATAACATATGTATGTATGTACTTATGATAATTCATAAGTCTCTGAAATAATAAAAACAAAAATAATATAAATGGTATCTTCTTCTTATTTTCTCTTTCCCATTTTCTTCTTCTTAGTTATTTGTATCTCTCTTACATTTGTACATGAATTGTTCCTATCATAATCAACAATTGCATAAACAATTACACCAAACTAATTGATCTGTCAAAACTTGCAGTATTATACAGTATTTTGACAATACAGCATTTTGAGACACAGTATTTTAAATGTACAGTATTTTGAAATACAGGATATTAACCATACAGTATTATGATCATACAGTATCATACAGAATTTTGACCATACATTATTTTAAAATACAGCATTTCGACCCGCTCCCGTAATTTTTTATAAAAATCCAAAAGTCTGTTTTTTTCAAAATATAACGCAAATTTGGTAAAAATAGGTGTTCGGTTCTCGATGTCTCTCAAATTGATTTCATTCATCCGATTTGTATTTGTTTAGGTATATAAGAAATACAAAATTTTAAGAAATGCTACTAAAATTGGTAAAAACTTGTTTCCGACCAAAAATCTTTTTAACAAACCTAGATTTTGAAACTAAACTATTTCATTATATGAAAAATATTGTTGGTAGTTTTGAAATTTTTAAGAATAATTCAACTGACAACTTTTTTAACACAACACGAAAACCTACACATTTTTGAGCAAGAAAAATCGACAAACGGGATGGGAAGTCATTAGTGTGGGTCGCATCCCAGCCTCTTTTTTTTTTATGAAATGATCATGATCACCATTAGAAAGTTTAGCAAATCTTAATCAAATTGTTGGTACGGTTTTTTAGTCAAATCAACATTAATTATATATTTAATAGATATATTTTTGATGGAGAGAATTTATAAATTGCAAATTGCGAAACATTGATTTTTTCGAAGTTTTAAACGCCTTTGTAGTGCATCATGATCTGCAACTTTTTTTCTTATAGCTGATTTGGTCATATCAAAGCTCTAAAACAAGTATATAAGGACCACCCTAATAAATAAATAAAATATGTACAACAATAAAATGTTCAACGATTTATTAACACATTATAAATATTTATAAATGCTTTACGGCTTAAAATTAATTCTTTGTTTGGGTTCTTCTTTTCCAATTAAAAGTGATCGGTTTAGACAATGTTATATATTTGAAAACATGTTAACTTCGCGTCTGTCTCTTCTTCCAACCAGTTATTGGCTAGAATCACCTCTTTTTGACTCTAGATAACTCGATCTCTATATTCCAGTCAAGTCAGTAAATATTAGATATGAATCATTAGGTAAAACAAATGGACATAATTCCTCGTTAAAATGTTGTTTAAAATGTTTTTTATAACCTTGTTGTGCTATATCGTAATTTTATAAAAAAAAAGAAAAAAGTATTTAACACAGGAAGCGTTCTAGCTTAGCAGTTAAGTAAAGTTCAAGACGATATCAAAAGTTGTTTAAATCGATGCTGAAGTTTACGTAGAATCATGTAATGTAACTTATGATAATTTCTTTTTAATTGGTTTTGAATATATTTTAATGAAAACATTTGATTAGAGACGCCACCCATGAGCGTAGCTTGTGGGGTGTTTCAGAGGGTGACATCTATCATATTAAGAAAAATCATCGTTTTTTGTAGGTAGTTCTTATAAATGTTGCTATTATGAAGAAAAAGGTAAATATTCCAAAACAGAAATAAGCTTTTAGAATTTTTTTTAGATAGGGTGATTTTTTTTTGCTGTATGTCTATGGTTTAAAAGTTGAGAATGTCAAACCATGTTTATAATTCATCACGAAACGTTTAACGTCAAAACATCACTTGTAAATTGTGTAAATTTACTTTGAAAGTACTTCGTATATTTTTATGGAATTTAGTGATGATTAAATGGCTTAATCAAAAAACATAATCGCCGTATCAGGGAACAAAGACAATCTTTGATGCGGCTTACCCGTGTACCTTATTTGTTTCGCCATGAGGAAAGAACTGCCGTTACGATGAGTTATCAACTCGATGGAACTTTGCTAACTAATTACTTGTTTTCAAAAATGAATCAGCTAAATCAATTTGGGGACACATTTTTTTCCAGAATCGGTGGTCATATGAGTCCCTCATTCCGAATCCCGATTACTTTTTTATGGGGATTGGCTTATGCCGACAAACCAGCAATTCTGAAAGCATTGAAATAAAATAATAATGCCACCACTAGCGCCATGCGACCAATAAATAAAAAAGAGACTGGGATGCGACCCACACTGATAACATCCCATCCCGTCTATTGATTTGTCTTGCTTAAAAGTTTGTAGGTTTTTGTGTTATGTTTAAAAAGTTGTCAGTTGAATTATTCTTAAAAAATTTCAAAACTACCAACAATATTTTTCATATAATGAAATAGTTTAGTTTCAAAATCTAGTTTTGTTAACGAGATTTATAGTCGAAAACCAATTTTTACCAATTTTAGTAGCATTTCTTAAAAGTTTTTATTTCTTATTTAAACAAATACAAATAGGATGAATGACATTAATTTGAGAGTTATTGAGAACCGAACATCAATTTTTACCAAATTTGCGTAGGTAGGTACTATTTTTTGTAGATTTTATTTTTTTATGAAAAAACGGACTGTTGGATTTTTATAAAAAAAAAATCACTGAATGTCGAAAACAATGTTTTCTGTGAGATAAAATAAGTTTGAAGTCAATATTTTTAATTCTTGAAAAGATATTTGAGTCGAAAATATCATTGTTTACCAACTTTTAGTAATGCTTTTTTTAGGTTTTCATTTTTGGTTAAAGAACTTTCAATTCGATTTTTCTCAAAATGTTACTGAATATTGACAACAATATTTTTTTTAAAAGATAAAATTAGTTTATCTCAAAGTTTCGAAAATTTTTTTGAGTCGAAAATCAATTTTAACGAACTTTGAGTAATTTTTTATAAAAAAAACTGTCGATTCAATTTTTCTCAAAATTTTACCAGATGTTAAAAACGTTATTTTTAGTTGCACAAAATTGTTGTGGAGATAAAATCATTTTTTTTTTCATAAAATTTTTGAGGTGACAAATATATTTTTCAGTTTTTTTGATTTATAAAAAAAAAACGTTAGTTTGGTATCGCGTTACAGTATATATAATATAAAATTTAATTCAGGTCTCTAGCGTTATTGGTTTTTGAGATATTTAGGGTTAACCAAAATGTTCACCTTTTTTTTTTTAAATTACTATGGTAAAAAAAACTCCCACGCAATTTTGAGAGTCCTTTCTGCATCTTTCTGCATTATTATTTGTATAACAAAATTTATTTGAAGTCGACATCTCTATTTGTTCTTGGGCTATGGACGACGAAAAAAACGTCGCAAACGTAAAGACATCTCTCTAAAAATCTTTTATTTCGACTCTAGGGACCTTGAAACGTTGAGATATGTCAAAATTTTCAAATCGACAAATTGGATCGATTACAATAACTTCCTATGGGAAGTTAAATAGTAATGAAAAGTTGTACTGATTGAATGTACTATGTAACTCGTTAGCCGCAACGCATACACAGAAAAAAATATTGAAAAATATAAATAACACAACATGTATGTATTTCAACAGTATATCCCTTTTGTATTACTATTAAAAGTTCTCAAGCTCTTAAAAACCGTTTCTCGTTTGAAAAACTAAACTTCATGCTTTCGCTAAAAACAGAATCTAATCTTAGATTTGCAGCTAATAAACAAATTCTAAGTGTGCAAAAGAGTGATTGAAGACAAAGTGTTTGAATTAAGTGACAGCTGCAATTGTCAATTCCAGCGAGTTAACTTCGTTTTGAATTGTTGGCTTGAAATCGAACAGTCTTATTTTTTATCCACTGACTAAAGTTACTCCGAATTTACAATGAATTCAATATTGAAAAGTGGGATAAGCTAAAACTTTTTTATAGGAGGATTAAAACCGGAGTAAGACCGCCTTAGAATCTAAATGTCATTTTAACATAGTCTAATGAGTGTAAACGAAATTTGATTACAATTTTGAGAAAATTTGTTAAAAAATAAGCTAACTAAATGGCGCGTATTCATAAAGAATTACTAAAGTCGTGATTTCTTGATATATAGTTTAAGGCTTGTTGATTAAATAAACACAGCTCTTATTCATAGTCAATTTTCCTGATGTGTTTAGTAAAACCCCAGTTTAAGGTTGTATTCTACTACCATTATACTTCAAATGACAGGCCAAAGCAAAAAAATACTGTTATATTTTCAAACTTTTTATTTTGCGCTGTCATTCCTCAAATTGGATGTCGAAAAAAGTAAGTAAAACAAAACTATTTAATAAAAAATCAAAAAAAAACAACTAACATATAATATTTTAGATGAACAACATTGAAGAAGAAAACGCGAACGGCAAGAAAACTGGTCCTCAATTGCGGTATCAATCGACATTTTTCAAGTTTACGTAGTAGCAAACAAAAATCAAATATGACATTTGGCTGTGATAATAACTACTTAAACACAGCATTTCCTATGTTTATATTTAAACCCCAGGTTAAGCCCTAAACTTAGGTTTAAATTAATTTATAAATAGCCTAAACTCTGGATTTGCTTAGTAACAACTTAGCAAGAGTTTAGAAAACATCTATGAATATGCCCCAATGATTTTAATTCTTTAAACACCTTAAATACGTCAAAGTTAAAATAAATGATCAAAGAAGAAGGCATATTCCAATTGATTTGTTGGACGCGAGGTAAAGACGGGCTTGGTTTTGCTCTTCTAAGTTGAAGCGGGTACCTATTTGTAAAATTTAATACGAAGTTAAGTAGAGGCATTTTTTAGCTAAACGGGTACTTGCGTTACTGTTCACCCTTTGAGAGGTATATTAGCAAAATTTAATTAATAAGGTTAATTGTTAAATGTTAAAAATGTTAATACTCATATTTTATGTTTCCATAGTTATCAATGAAGGTCGAAATTTGTGTTATAAATCACCCTCACATTCGAAACCAATGCAACGGCCCTCATCACAAAAAAAAAGAATAATAATTTCCTTGCATTTCTTTCATCTTGATAGAATATTAGCCGTGCCGTGCTATGGTTAATATTCAGAAGCTTTACCTACTAAACACTTTCATATAAGTTCTCATAACTGGTATTATAATATGTAAATATTAAATCACGTGCATAATTATTAGAATTTTCAATATTGTGCTTAAGTCATCATTGCGACTTACCTACTGACTTACTGCGATAATCTTTAGCTTGACCCTCTTGTTTTTATTTTATTTTTTCTGTTTAATTAAATAAAATTCTTGCACGTTTTATTTTAACCAGTTTAAGTATTTTTTTGTTTTGTTTAACGTTTAAGCTTTTGGAAAAGATATCATCTAACATATTTATCAGGGCTTGAGAATATTCACAACAAAAACCTTTAAAGAAAAGCTTAAAGTTGGTTAAACACTACCCTATGAAACAATTTAATATTATTTGGAAAGGAACTTGTTTTGTGTAGAAAATCGTATCGATATTAAAATTTGATTTTTTTTAAATCTCCGTAAGTTTCTATTTTATTACACAAAGCCTAGTTTTTGCAATTTCCTGGAAGGTAAAATTTCAAAAATTCTCAAAAACAACCATCATTTCTGATAAAATGTGGATTATAAAACAAATGTTTTATTTTTGTTGCGAAAAAAATACGATTGAAAATGTATTACTTTATGTCGTTTAAACCAGTAACCTTTGTAGCTATCAAACTTATCTTCGAATCTTCGAATCTGTTTACGCTCGATAAACTGTGCAGAAGTGGAGGAATATGGGCTTCAATTTGCAACGTGATATTTCATCACAGGTTAGGTTAGGTTAGGTTAAAGTGGCTGTTGGTTGGGACATCACAACTGCTTCAATATTTGAATCAAAATTATTTATTACAAAATATATTCGGAGTCGTATGGGAACCAAACTAAAAAAATAACAGCTGTGTTTTGGTAGATTAAATTAAAAAATAAATTGATTTATTTTAACAATGGAAAGTCCTAAGTCTTAAAATTAAGCTGATTTTCTTTTCTTTTTTCGAAACATGTTTTTTAATGTTGAATTTACTCATTCTTAAAAAATAACTAGCTGGACCGCCCGGCTTCACACGCTTTTTCAAATCTTAGTTTCGTGAAAAACAAAAGAAAATAAAAAAAAAAAACAAGAAATAAATTTATTTATGAACAATATTTTTTACTTTTACTTCACAAATCAGCAAGTTTCCCTATGGTTTTTCTGTAGCATTCGATGATGGAAGTTTTCCTCTGGTACATTAAACGAATGATCATCTGTTTTTCAATATAGCAGCCGACGACGATGAAACTTCTATTATTGATTTAAGAGCAATAATTACAAATACAATTCTGCTAATTTAAATAAACTCAACTACTTGAGTTTATAGCTATTTAACATAGCTAAGCAAAGAATTGCGTTCGAGTTCTAAATCTTGAACAATTTCTTCAATCTTTTCATAACACTGATTTTGGACGTCATGTAATATTTTCAAATCTTCAGCAATTTCTGAAAAACAAAAACTAAGAATTTGAAAAAAAGTTGTGCGTGTTTCTTTCATTTTAGAAACTTTAAAAAATAGTCTATTTTAATTCCATTGAATTGGGTCTGAATTTCATTAGATGCATCGTCGTACAATTTTTATTTCGTAGTTTTGTTTCAATATTTTTCGACTCTGAAGCAAATGTACAAAATTGACACTCATTTTTACTTTGAAAAACTTCAAATGTACCAGTAGCAACAAAACTTGGTCAGTATATTTAACGTTTAAATTTAGATATATCTATTAAAAACATTTCTCTTGGTTTTGAAATATTTATCACAAATGAGTGTGAAGGATTTGTGTTTTGAATTTTTTTTTTTTTGAAAAATGGACCTATGTCCTTTTAATAGACTTTCTGAAACAGACAAAAAATATCTTTAGTTTTATATTTATATAGATTTTTATCATATTGATAAGTAATTTATCATTTTTCTTTTAAAACTATCTACAAGACACATAATTAATAAACTTTTCATTAAAATGTCGAATGATTAAAATGGTAGCTTAACATTTCATGTTGCGATTAAATCTCTATAATCTATAATCTATAATCTATAATCTATAATCTATAATCTATAATCTATAATCTATAATCTATAATCTATAATCTATAATCTATAATCTATAATCTATAATCTATAATCTATAATCTATAATCTCTATAAATCACATATACAGATTAAATTAAAAAACAAATTGATTCTTTTTCTAAGTCCTTAAGTTCAAAATTAAACGCATTTTAGGTTTTCTTTTAAAAAAAAACTCAAATAATGGAATATACGACTAAATTGAACCATAAGATGATATCTCAATCGTTTTTATCAAATGATGTTTTTCATAATTGTAAAGAATTAATCAATCTTTTTAAGAACTAATGTCCAGAAAATCTTGCTTTATCCAAGTCGCTTAGAATAACCTTAACTCAATGTATCCATTTTAGTTTCCGCTAAATTCTTAATGCTTAAAAGTTTCCTATAAACCAAATCACAAATAACATTATTTTAAAAGACAGACAAAAATTGCATTGGTGCAAAAAGGAGTAAATCTCTAGAAAAATTTAGAGATTTTTTATCAAGAGTAAATCGATTTATATTAACCAATGGAATTAAAAAAAAAGGAAAAACCAGCATTTTGAAAAATTAATTAATTTTGCCACTAGAAAATCCGTTTAGCTTTTACATTTAAAATTGTAAATTGATATCCTTTTTTAAGAACTATTTTCTTAGCTTTTACGAAACTTTTCATCAAAAAAATAAATCGTGCTTTTTTCTTTTAAACTCGTTTAGAATACCTTAGATTTAATATTTTTGTATCCATTCCATATTCCGATAAGTTCTCTCTGCTTAAAAGTATCTAATCAACCAAATGACAAACAATGGTTAAAATTGCAATGTTTCAAAGATGAAAACAAATCTCTCCAAAATTCGGATAAGCGAGTTTGATTTCGAATCAAAATTAAATCGATTAATATTGACCAATGGAATACAAAGAAGAGAAAACTGTCAAAATGACAAATTAAATTAAAAATTAATTTGATTTATTTTACCAATGGAAAATCTCTTAAGTCCTTGTATTGGAAATTATAAATTGTAACTCCACGTTTCGCTAAAACAACTCGTTTAGAAAAACCTAAAATAGTTAATATTATTTATTTATTCCATTTTCCGATAAATTCTCTATACTTTAAAGTGTCCCATCAACCAAATGACGAATAACGGTTAAAATTGCAAAGTTTCAAAAATCAAAGTGTCAAATTAATTTTAAAAATAAATTGATTTGTTTTGCCAATGGAAAATTCCTTAAGTCACTATATTAAAAATAAGTTAAGTTATTATACTTTTTTTTATGCACTAATTTATAAGCTGACATAATTAAAAAACTTTCCATAAAAACAATAATTCGTGCTTTTTCTATACAACCCGCAAAGAAAAACTTAGATTCATTATTTTGTATCCATTCCATGTTCCGATATGCTCTATGCTTAAAAGTGTCCAATCAACCAAATATACCCTTTAAAATGTTTATAAATATAAATATTATTCTTTCATATATGAATATGACCATAACGATGATGAGACGCTCTACGCGCCGGCCGCTCCGCTCACAGTTTTCAGCTTTCAGCAAGTATTCAACTTATAGAGGTTCCTATCCTATTCCTATTCCTATACTTAATAAAACAACATCAAACATGAAACATCGACATCAGTAGTTCTAATTCTAGTTCGAGTTCTTCAGTGTTGTTTAGAATCTCACGGAAGAAACTATTTCCGTTCGCGCTCGCCTCACTCTCAGTCAGTCTATGAATGAACCTATGCGAGTGCGTGTAAAGTTGTGAAATTCCAAATAGAATTTTAATGTGGATTCTTTATTAAAAATATAAATTTGTGGGTTTATTTTATTTTTCCGCCATACATAAGACACAAAAGTATGGCTTCATCTACTACAGTTAGAGTTTTGGAAAAACATCAGTATAAACATCAAGAAGGTTTTAGTTAAATTCAAAATCAAATACTTTACTAACTATGGTTCTTTATTGCAAGCAGACGAAGTGAAGGAGGGAGAAGAAGAAGAAGATGGGACATTTCCAAAAGCCCGTCATGTATTCGGTTTTATGGGATTCATTGGATTCGCCGTTGTATACTCGATGAGGGTGAACTTGTCGGTAGCCATCGTTACGATGGTCAATCAGACGGCAATTCCTCACGTGAATTTGACAGAAAACGACCAGTCTTGTCCGATAAGCCCCTCGTTGTTGTCGAACCAAACAACAAAGCCCCGCCAACTGCAAGGCGAGTTCGAATGGGACGAAGCAACACAGGGACTTGTGTTGGGGTCATTTTACTATGGCTATATGTTGACACAGATCCCCGGAGGTCGGTTGGCCGAGCTCTATGGAGGCAAACTAGTCTATGGACTTGGAGTGTTTATAACTGCCGTTCTAACTCTATTAACACCACTTGCTGCTCGCTGGAACCTCCCAGCCTTGGTGGCTCTTCGAGCTATCGAGGGTTTAGCCGAGGGGGTGACTTATCCAGCGATACACGTCATGGTGGCTAATTGGGTTCCACCATTCGAGAGGAGCACCTTTTCGGCAGTGGTCTATTGTGGGTGTAATATAGGAACTGTCATTTCACTCCCCCTCGCCGGTTGGTTGTGCTCGTTGGAGTTTCAGGGAGGATGGCCGTTGGCCTTTTACATATTCGGAATACTCGGAATGATTTGGTTTGGCTTCTGGATGTGGTTGGTTGCGGATAGTCCTGCAAGGAGCAACAGGATCTCGGAAAAGGAGCGCAACCACATTGAGCGAGCTTTAAGGTCTGTGAAAAAAATTGAAGATGACGATGATTCGGATGCGAGAAACATTCCTTGGCTTGCTCTACTGACCTCCCCACCTCTGTGGGCCATAATGGTAACTCAATTTGGCTGGATGTGGACATTTTTGACACTCATCACTGAACTTCCCACTTACATGGATCAGATTCTTCATTTTGACATCCAATCCAATTCGGCGTTGAGTGCTCTTCCCTATTTCACCGCCTGGATAATGGGAATTTTGTGTTGCAGCTTTGCAGATTGGCTGCTCAAGAGGAAGTACATTAGCTTGCTGAATTCCTATCGTCTGTGGAATTCGGTAGGATCGATAATCCCGTCGATTGGTTTGATTGGGGTGGCATATGTGGGTTGCAGTGGCACTTGGGTGATGTTTATGTTGGCTGTGCTAGGTGCATTCAATGGAGCAACTTATGCTGGTTTCCAAATGAACCATATAGCTTTGAGTCCGAAATACGCTGGCACTGTGTATGGAATAACAAATACGGCGGGCAGTATGTCGGGATTTTTGGGGCCCTACATCACAGGTTTGGTTATCAATGGAAATAATACCCTGGCCCAATGGAGATATGTGTTTTATTTAGCTGCTGTGGTGAGTTTTATTGGGAATGCATTTTATTTTGTGTTCGCGAGCACCGAGGAGCAAAGTTGGTCGATTAATTCTAAGAAATCGAAGGAAAGAGCAGAAACTGAGAAGTTTTTGGCATCGTCATGAACAAAAATACACTATACCGTTATTTTGACATGAAGAGTATTGTGATTTATTAACTTAATTTTGTATCATACTTGTACCAATGTAGGCTTTACATTATTTTCTGTGTGTTTTTGTTACTTAAAAAGTTTAATTTTTGTTTATTAATACCTTTTTATACTTTTACTTTAATTCAGTGTCGATTGTAAATGCCAAAAATATATACAAACAAAATACAGTTTAATATTAAAATACTTTTTTATATGTATTTATAAAAAAATTAAAAGAGTAATGAATTTATTCAAATATTATTAAACCATGCGTATTAGTACCTGCAAAAAATGTACAAATTAATTGAAAACAAAAATATTTACACGTAGGTTTTAATAATAATTATTATTATTTTATACACAACAATTAATTATGGCTATTAAAATATTTAAAATGATTTGTCTTTGTCTTTTTTTAGATGTACCTTTAGTTGTAAACATTTTTAGAGGTGCTTAAGAAAAGGTTTTTTAAAAAGCTTTTCAAACTTCAAAATAAAAGGGAATTACTTTGACAAGTCAAATGTTTTTTGTAATGACGAAACAAAACTAAATCTTTTTAGGCCTGACTGTGGAAGAAATATAAGGCGTCCCTGAGAAAAGGATTTTCACTACCTTTATACAAAAAAAAACAATAAAACACGGATGCATGGTTCCTTTTCTTGGTTCTGTGTTGGACCGATCTTCCAAATACATGATAATCATAACCAAGTAAACATATCGTTATACTTTGAAAGAGGTAACAGGCAAGTTCAGACAACATAAGGGACTTCATTTGAAGTCAACTGAATTCTTTGAACTTAAATTTTGACCAAGGCAACTAGTTATTTGGTCAAGTGTCATACACTCAAAACATTACTTTATTAACCTCTTCTTTCAGTTGACAATGCACAAACTAACAACAAAATAATTGTCTACAAAAAACTTCTCAGGCAAGCTATAAGTCCACCTCGGCTTTTTTCTTGTATTTTGAAGAAATATTTCGTATTCTTTTTCCAATTTGAAAAGGAACAATTTTACAAAGCACAAAGTAATAAAGTTCAGCTTTCAGTTAATTGAAAAATCATGATTAGCGGTCTTTTTGACATACATAAGTGGAATTTACTTGACAGTTAGGGAGATTTTTCTTGACTACCTTTTCAGTCAACTTTTCAATAAAGTTGCCTTAATTGGAAGGCAACTTTTTGGCTGCTTGCCAATCAGATACTAGAAACTTGCCTTACTTTTAAGTCCCTTATGTTGTCTGAACATGCCCAACGCACCCGTACTCTGAGATAGCATCTAAAACAAAATAACGTACCTGCTTGACTTCGCTATCATCAAATCTCTTTATTACCCTGAACATCTCAGTCTCCCTGATCTTAACCCAATTAAAAATTTGTAAGAAGATCTAAATAATCTTTAGCCACCGTAGTTTTTAACAATAACCACTAACTACGGCTTAAAAATACAAAAGCGACTGAACGCCATGCCGGTAATTAAATGCCAAAAACTTGTTGAGTCTATGCCGCGTCGTAGTGGGGGGGTCAAACAAATGATGGAGGCTTAGTTTAATGAGAAATGAAATGAAAACTAAAGCTAAGTATACACTATTGGAAGATTTTCCAATATTGGCAAAATTTTCGCAAAACATTTCAACCATATAAACACCCAATTTTATCCGTCAAAAGTGACAGAACAAAATTGGCTGTCAATCGTCGGCAAAATTTTCTTCAACAAAATTGGCCAAATTCTTGCAATTGTTTGTATTTACAAATAATTCGATGGTTGTCCACTAATTGAGCATCGAAAGATGTTGTTTTCAAACTTGGCAGACAGTTTATGAGCAGGAATCAACAACAAAAGCTTACAGGATTTGAAAAAAAATTAAAAACCATGAAAATCGAAAGAAATAAGAAGTCAACGTTTGGCAAAATAACGAAAAAGAAGTTATACAAAAAAAAGGTTGAAAAGGATTGGACGCATAAACAAATTTTACAAGATAGTCGTTATTGCCTTCTTCATTATTCTTTCACTTTGTTTATATTTTATATTTTTTTAAATGTTTTTGTACGACCTGTTGTTTTCATTTTTCAAATTAATTGTCATATTCTCTGTCATTTGATCTGTGGAAAAAATTGGGCGCATTCACAAAGCTAGTGACTACGTAGTCAAAATTCAACTAGCTTTGTGAATGCAAAATTGCACTACAAAGCTAGTCAATCCGGAACTGTCATATTAATGACAAAAACAAATACATATATAAAATAAGAAACATTTGTGTTTTCAGAAATTTAAATATGTAAATAGTTTTGTTTTCTTTTTAAATTCAATAAAACCAAATAGAAGATATGTATAATAATTGATTTATATTTGTATTTAAATACCGAAAGATTCATTTCGAATTCTTGTGTCCTTACTGAGCAGCTGATTGTGAAACGTCAAAACCAATGTGCACTAACTTTGTAGCCGAATTTTTTACACTACGTCGGAGGGTAAATTTCAACTACTTCTGTAGTTAGATTTAGACAATCAGAATCCCTTGACTACGTAGTCACTAGCTTTGTGAATGCGACCATTGTCTTCCAATGAGTCTACCAATTAAATTGTTATCTAGAGTCTTCCAAACGTGTAAACAGACAATTATTAAATGGAAGATACAACTTTTTCGGCAATCGTCGAATTGTCTAATATTTGGATAAAATCAACCAATCGTATAACCGGACATTTTTCACTTGATAGAAAATTGGCAACTGTCACCTAATTGGATGCTATAAGAAGGCTTTTGACAGTTCGGCCAATATTGGAAGATCTTTCAATTGTGCATACTTAGCCTAAGATTTTAAAATGAATTGAAAAAAAAATGAGAAAACTATCAGCATTTTGAGAGATTAAATGAAAACAAATTTATTTATTTTACCAATGGAAAATTCCTTGAGTCTATATTATGTTATTCAAAACTGTTCACATAATGGAACTGAATTTTTTATCATTGAGCTATAAGAGAACATACATATGTACATAGTTCGGTAATTTTTAATACATCGTTTTTTTATACTTTAAAGGAGTTATTCATCCACTTTTAGAACTTTTGCTTTTACAAATGGAGTTATATACATAATTGATAAACATTTCATCAAAATGAAAAATAGTGTTTTTTCTATCCAACATGCATTCTTTTAAAGCTCAGTGCTCGATAAGGTATAAATCCAAACAAAGTATTTTCTTAAGGTGTGTCCAGACCCGACCAAAGAAACATTTTCGTCGTATTTAAAAAACGTTTCAGAAACAAAAAAATATTTCTGGAATGTTTCTCTGGTCCCCATTCCGAACTTAATTTGTTTCCCAAGCTTTTACATTTCTGGAAAGTAGTTTTAATATAACCTTAAATTTGAGATTACGCGACGGTAAAGTGCTGGAAATACTTTGAATTTCGTGAAAAATATTTTACTGCAGGGCCTGAATTGTCCAGGGCTTGCTATTGTAAACTTATATTTGATTTAGAAGATTGGCCAACTACTAATAAACTGACTTCCAATTGAGGCAACTTTATTGGAAAGTTGATTTGAAAGCTAATCAAGAAAAATGTCCCTTAAAATTAAATCAAGTGGACATACAAGTGTAAAAATGTCTGCTAATCATATTTTTTGCATTTACATGAAAACTAAACTTTGTAAATCTGTCATTTATTTATTAACTGCACAATTTTGTTTAAAGTTTTGTGTAAAATAATTTTTTGTCATATTGAAAAAGGAAAAAGACTTTTTCGTTACAATATACAAAACACAACTTAATACGGACTTCTACCTTGTAGAAGGAGTTTTATGTTGATAGTAATGTGGTGTTACTTTTTGAAAGTAAAAGACAGTCAAGTAAAGTTCCAAGTTTGAAATTAATGACATTTAAAAAAAATAAACTAGCTATCTTGGTCTAGTTTTGCGTTCAAAGAATGCAGTTGACTGCAAACGAAGTCTTTTATGTTGTCTGAACCTCCTCAATTTCTATCAGCTAGAAACTAAATTCAGGTGATCTGACGGTGGCTTTAAGTTGTAATTAGAAAACGAGAAAAATTGTCATATTTCATATGAGAAGATAATATGGAAATCGATTATCAAACATTCAAACTCCTAAAAAAACGATCTCTGCACAAAAATATTTTGCTTTTAAGATACAAAGTAAAATTTATCAAATTGTATGAAGATTTAAAAATTAAGGGCGGGTGCGAAAACGGGAATAAACCAACATTTCATTATATTTGAATTGTGTCACCAAACAAAATATTAAACAAAATTTTTGTTAATTCAATGTCGGTATTAACTAAGTAATTGATTTTTCGTATATGTTAATATGCTTGATAAATTACTGACTTTCTTACAAATGCTAACATTTTTAATTTTGTGAAAAATCAAGTCAAATAACGAACTCTCGCTGTATTAACAAATTATAATATTACACATACATACACCTCAGGGACCCTATTATATTTTGCATAATAAATAACTAACACATTTGAATTTGAATAACTTCCTACTTTTAAAAAGCTTATAACATTGACAAGAAAAATCCATTCTACAAAGAATTTATAAATTTATTATGTTGAACCTTAAACACTATTTTTAATAGATTCTTTGTTAATATAACCAACAGAAAGTTCCGTACACGAGTAAACAATGAATATTCAAGTCTTAATGACCTCGAAAATGGCATACCACAGGGTTCACCACTTTCAGTGGTCATCTTTATTATAGCTTTTAACGAAATAAGTAACATATTATCTAAATACCAAACTGTACGACACTCCCTGTATGCGGACGATCTAATTATTCTTCTCAAAACAAAAGAAATTCCAAAAATTATAGATTATTTTTCAAGTATTCTTGCTGACATCGATAACTGGTGCACAGAATCTGGCTCAGTCATATCTTTCAATAAAAGCAATATCCTACATATATGCCGAAAAACAAGTTGTACAAAACATATAAACGTTAACTTTAAAAATATCGATATTCGTAACGTAAACTTTTTAAGAATTCTTGGAATCATCTTTGATAACAAATTTAGTTTTAAGAACCATTGTATGTATCTTAAGAAAAACCTAGCTACCAGGACAAATATAATAAAATACCTAACAAATAAATCTAGCTGTTCTCATACTAACACTGTCTTAAAAGTTATAAAATCAATCATTATTTCCAAAATCGACTACGGGCTTGCAATTTACGGTAAATGCTCGAAATCTAATCTTCAACTTTTCAAACCTGAATACCACATAGCAATACGCCTCGCCCTAAGAGCTTTCAGAACAACACCAATTATGAATATGTTGGTTGAATCGGGCCTACCTTCCATTGAACAAAGGCATGACTTTGTTACAGCGCAACTTCTGTACAAAATAACATCATCACACAACTCACCAATAACACAAGTGGCGAAACAAACATTCAATCGGAAAAGAACCCCCAAATGTCCTTCAACAATTAATAACATCCTCTCATTCGCAAAACAATTTGAACTTCCAATCACATTCAACAACGCAACAAAAGAATCTGCATATCCTCCATGGCTCCTGACACGAAACTCAATCATCACTGAACTCAACAAACTACCGAAAAATTCTACAAACAACGAAATCTACAGATCTGCTTTTACGGATTTGACCACTAAATACAGGGACGCAAACTGGAACTTCGTTTACACTGATGGCACCAAAAACCAGTATGGTACTGCTTTCGCGGTAGTTGATGGATCTGAACGGATTCTACAGAAATGTATACTGCCAGAATTCTCATCTGTATTGTCTGCCGAAGCCCTTGCAATCCTTTCAGCGACAAAATTAAGCAACAATCAGAAAACAATTATATGTACTGATAGTCTTTCTACCCTTAACGCTGTAAAAAACATTAACAACAACTCACCAACCATACGATACATAAGAGATATACTCATCGCAAACAAAGATAGAGTAAAACTTCTATGGATACCTGGGCATGTCGGCATCAAAGGCAATGAGTTTGCCGATGAAATTGCTAAACAGGCAGCCAAAGAACCCCTCCTCACGTCTTTTATACCAAACAAAAAAGACATATCAATAACGATAAAAAAACATTTCCTAAAAATGAGACGAAATGAATGGGCAACATACCGCCATTACTACAACAACATTAACCCAGAAGCTCAACTGGCAGAATATCCAATAAATTGCTCAACATCCATGATTCGGTGCTTTATACGACTCCGAATGGGACACTCAAAGATCACCCACAGCCACATATTCGAGAAAAAAGATCCACCAGTATGCCACTTCTGCAACAACAGAGAAATACTCACCATCCACCATCTACTCTTCAACTGTAACTCAATCAACAATAATATTCTTCCTAAATTAATTAAAAACAAATCTATCCTAAATATTATGAAAAATCCATCTGAAGAAAATATAAAATTAGTCTATAAAATATTAAAAACATTAAATCTAGATAAGCTTATTTAACTTTTTCTCAATTCGTATAAACTTTCTTATTTATATTTTTAGCTGATAGTCCTGGAGCTAGTGCTTTAAATTGTATTATCTTGTAATTCATTACATTGTAATAAAATAATAATAATAAAATCAATTCTTAAAATTAAAAATGTTAAAAATGTTTTTAAATCACACGAAAATTCAAAATTATGTAAGAAAAATCTATTGTTTAAAATAAATGGGAGTACTTAAACTGTATAATAAATATTAATTGGCCAGTTTATATTTTTCTAAGATCGCAGAGAGATTTCCCGTTTCTCAGAAATTTAAACAAACTTACTTTATTTTCCGTTTTTGCTGTCAATACTCTGAGAATGGAATTTGTATAATTAAATTTTGGCAAAATTCCCTTTGTCGTATTTAAAATATAAAATACTAAATTGTTTGTGTTGATTTGTTATTGAAACTCAGGCTTAAAGTCTTAAGTTTCAACAATATAAGCGAGTCCATCACGCCAATCAGCATCAAGGCCATTTAAAAGCATGATGTCAGTGAGGCGTTTTTGAGCATTGCGACGGAATCGGAGAAGATGGGTTTAGTTTGTTTTAGTTTAGTTGTCAATGAGGGCACGATCAAGTATAATCTGTCATCCAGAAATGACATTGAACGACGACGTGTTAGACAAAATGGCTGCGTTCAATCTCAGACAGATAGGGTATCCGGATACCTTTTTGTTAGTATTTTACGTGTAAAATAACAGCTGATCAAAAACAGCTGAGATATCAAAAAAGGAATCCATAGGTATCCAAGAATTTCTGGGGTATGTAGATATCTGACAGAACAGCTGATTCAACACATGGTTCAATTTCAAGAAACTTGAAAATTGATTTCAGCTTTTTGTATTTGTTGGTAAACAAAAAGATACAAAATGTTAGTTGAAGTTGTATTTGAGGATGTTCTGTACATAATAGACGATGAAGAAGCTATTTGCCTCCGAATTTTAGAAGGTAATCTTTTTATCTTACAACAATTTTGACTTCGAAGCTTAAATGTTTCTCTGCTTTTTGTGAACAGCTGAAAGTTGTTTTTATTTTTTGACAGATATCTCTATACAGCTATCCAACTCGTTCAACAAGGTATCTAAAAATCCAACACGAGATTGAACGCAGCCAATGTCTCCATGGAAAGCTATAACCTTAAGGTAGTTAAGAACTCTGTTTACCAGCGCTGAAATCTTTGGACTTTAAAGACAATTTAGCAATAAAGTCGTCTCTCGATCAACTAAAGTCACCATTTATATGACACTAATCATCCTGGTTCTCATATATTTCGCTGAGGCTTGGACCTTGTCAAGGCAAGATAAGAAAGGAGAAGATACAGAAGATCTTAATTTTAATAGATTAATAAAATAAGAAAAATTTGCATGAGACAACAAATCAAAAACCTAATTATTTATCTTGCATTTTCAACCAAGTTTTTATCGTTTACTGTACCACTGTAGTTTGTTCTTTATTATCTTTATAATATTTATTGCACGTGCAGATTATTGACACATTGACTCCACTAAATCTTATAAAGATTAAAAATTTACCTTAATTTACATACAAAACATCTAGTTTCTATTTGCCGGCATTTTTATTTTTTTCTAAAAATAATCTTGGAAGTTCATCTAATTATAATCTTATCATGATCTTAATTTGATTTTTTAGTGTTTATAAAAAAATAAAAAGGGTGTTGCATAAAGTCGCACGTTTTTGTTGCTGCCATTAAATTTTTAATTCGAAAAGCAAAATAAAAATTGTGTCCAAGAGTTACCAGTTTAGATTATGAATTATTCATAGTTTTAAGGGTCAGTTCTCACGCGAACCTCTTCACTTATAATAGTACGTTTCCACCAACAAATAATCCAAGATTTAAGGCAAGTGATTTAAAATAAATCATGAGGTGTTTCCACCAAAGAAAAGGAGATTAATTTGACGTTTGGTTTATGTCATAACAACCAAACTTCAAATTATTCTCCTTTCGAAAAGAAAAAAAATATGTATTTGTTCAGTCATCATCTGTAAGTAATTAGTTTTATTATATTCTTGTACATATTTATTATTTTTGTATACTTACATTTTATTTCGTCTGTGATTTCTTGAAAGTTGTTTATTGTTTTGAATTTGAGTCATATGGAAGTGAGACAGATAGTTTTTGTTGACATTTCCATCTGTCAATAAACGAAATTGGCGTTTTAATGGGTCGGTTCAACAATTATTCTCCGAAAAAAAAGTTTGTTTGATTTGACATGATTTTGTTTGAAATCTTCATTTTTGAGGAGCTTAAAATTTGTATGGTAAATCTTCGAGATTTCAAGGAGATTTGTGACAAATCTAGCTAAATCTCGGTTTAGTGCCCGGTGGAAACGTAGTATAAGGAACCTCATTTTAATTAAAATTGTTTTTGGTTATGTTTTAGCACATTAAATGTCATTAAAATCTCCATAAATTAATGAATCTTTAAGTGAGCATTTTACTTTAGAAATGGTAACTGGTGAAGCCTGGATAAGAAAAAACAAGGAGTGGCGTCGGTAAGGTAAGAACATCAATATGAAAGACGTATTTTTTTATAATTTCCACACTAAAGGAGTTATTACTATCCCTAACATCTTCAAAGTTTGAAAATAGCGCGAGCGTATGGAAATTAGGGAAGGATTTAAGTGGATATACCGGTATATCCACTTAAATCCTTGCCTAATTTCCATACGCTCGCGCTATGGTATATTTGAAGGTTTTGAATGTCTAAATAGAAAGGGGTAGACAAAAATTTGGTGAAGTATTCCACGTTCTTGATGTGCGGTTTAAAAAGAATCTCTTTACTTTCCGGTACTTCGGAAATTGAGCTGAAAAGCGAACTCAACCCTTTTGTAAATCCTACTTTATCCTTCCTGTCTATCTTACCGACTATTCTCATCACTTCCTTTTGCCTAATAGAGTTCCTTCCAGAGACAATATGGACTATGTAAAATGATTTTTAAAAATGTTTAACTGAATAAAAGTATTTTTTTTTTCAAAACAACAATAACCACCTCTTAGAATTTATGCAGCGAAAACATTGAAAACAAATCAAAACAAAACACAAAACTTTGTCACTTGAATGTCTCGATGTCGATAGTGCAATTCAGTTTATAATTTGTATTCGATCACATGGCAGTCTTCACGGAAGATTTTGATTATAAAAGTCAAGGTTTTATATCATAAGAAAAAACATACAAAATATCTTGCTTACTTTGTATTCCCTAATATATAGAAGATGGTGTTTTTCCAAAAGCCCGCCACGTATTCGGTCTCATGGGATTTCTAGGATTCGCTGTCGTTTATTCAATGCGTGTCAATCTGTCCATAGCAATCGTAACAATGGTCAATCAAACAGCTATACCTCATCATAATATCAACAATTCCACTACCGATCAAACTTGCTCTACAAGTTTTACGTCGTCGGCGACGACGTCGTTACTGTCCCCATTTTCAAACATTTCAAAACATCAAAGCTTCGAAGAAGAAGGTGAGTTCGATTGGGATGAAACAACACAGGGGCTTGTTTTGGGTTCGTTTTACTATGGATACACGTTAACTCAGATCCCCGGAGGTCGGATGGCTGAAATTTATGGAGGGAAAATGATCTATGGAATTGGAGTCTTGACTTGTGCAGTCTTCACTCTCCTCACACCATTAGCTGCACGTTGGAATCTCACGGCAATGTTGGCAGTACGTTTTATTGCGGGATTGTGCGAAGGAGTTACATATCCATCGATACACGTAATGCTGTCGCATTGGATTCCTCCTCTAGAGAGGAGCACGTTCTCAGCCATGGTCTATTGCGGTTCCTACATAGGAACTTTCGTTTCCCTTCCACTCGCTGGATGGCTGTGCACCTTGGATTTTATGGGTGGTTGGCCACTGGCTTTTTATATATTCGGAATTTTCGGTATTGTGTGGTTTGGATTTTGGATGTATCTTGTTCACGAATGGCCAAGCACACATCCACGGATATCACCAAGTGAACTGGCATTCATTGAACGAAGTGTGAAGCTGACCCAAAGTGAAAGTGTAGCCACCAGCGCCACAGCCGAGGTGGAAAAAACACCTTGGTTGTCGATTCTGACTAGTCTGCCATTGTGGGCTATCGTGATCACTCAATTCGCATGGTCGTGGAGTTTGTTTACCCTGATGACGGAGCTGCCAACTTACATGAATCAAATTCTCCACTTCGATGTCCAATCGAATTCCGCTCTGAGTGGTCTTCCATTTTTGACAACCTATTTGATGGGAGTTCTGTGTTCGAGAGTAGCTGAATGGTTTCTTAAAAACACCAACATATCATTGGTGAATTCGTATAGATTGTGGAATTCGATTGCGATGGTGATTCCTGCAATTGGTTTGATCGGGGCTGCTCAGGTCGGTTGCAATGGGACATGGGTAATGGTTATGCTGGCTGGTTTGGGGGCGTTTAGTGGAGCGATTTACGCCAGTATTCAATTGAATCATATTAATCTTAGTCCCAAATATGCTGGGACAATGTATGGCTTGACCAACACCATCGGTTGTATGACGGGTTTTTTGAGTCCCTACGTTACGGGCTTGATTATAAGTGGCAATAATAATTTGGCACAGTGGAGATATGTATTTTACTTGGCAGCTGCCCTAAATTTTGTCGGAAATTTGTTCTATATAATATTTGTAAGTACCGAAGAACAAAGTTGGTCAATTAATTTAAAGAATAGATGAATGCAAAAATTATTTTAAGCTACCATATTATTATATTATAGTAAAGACATAAACTTAAGCGTAGTTTTAATAATGTTGTATATACATACATAAATTCTACACAGAATTTTGCATTTTACATTTTGTTTTGTTTTATTAAAAACAAATCAATAAATCGGTTAATGTAACCCAATAAGGTATACCCTAACTTAGAGTAACCTAAAGTTAATTTTATTTAAACTAAAAATAAAAAGAAATAAAAGTGTAAAACAACACAACTTGTTTATTAAATATTTTTAAGTTTCAGGAGGTATACAAGTCCAAGTATCAAGCTCCATAATGGTGACACTGGTCGATTGGCGGTGTAAGAATGTGTACAATTTAAGTATAGTTGATTAAAGTGAAATTTTGCGTTGCTTATGAATTTCTCGTAATTGATTATATTCATTAGTAATAGTAGTTTCTTAAAATGAAAACTAATGTTTAATGTTATGTTCAATAAGAATTATTAATTTTTGTTCTAAATTGGTACATGAATCATGGGCGATCTGTGAAGAAAAATAAAACATTTTTTCTAAACCATTATTTAATAATGTCTGCATGGGGAATGCAAGATAACAGCAAAACTATAACTGAAAGTTTAAAGATCGAAAAAATTGGATAATTTCGTTAAATGTCAAATTGCATAATGTCGTTAAATGTCAAATTCAAGTTATTATCAAGGCCCAACTATAATAGACTTAACCGAGCTTAAGCCAGCTTAAGGGAACGAACCAATACGCAGCCTTATATGTACCTAACCATAATAGACGTTCTGCTCAGTTTCGTTAAATTTCGCTAACTTTCGCGCAACTACGAAAGAGCCATTTAAATGGCTCGAGCTTAAGCAAATGTCAAATTTGAAACGCATTTTGCTTAAGTTACTTGAATCCATTATGGTTACTTTTTGTTTTGACGATAACTTCTGATAACTTTTCGTTCGGTTTTGACATTCAGCCCTATTATGGCTATCAACTATCAATTATTTGATAACTGATAACTTCTATCAATTTATTGATAATTTGGTATTATGAGTATCAAATGATAATTTTCCACTCATTGTGAATACTAATCAAAATACGATTGTGAATAGGTTTTGTTTGGTGTTTGACGTTTGTCATTAATTTGTGTTGAGTTCTTGTGTTTTGTTCTATGTATATATAATTTCGGCGGAATAATGTAAGTTGTTTTCATTAAATAAATTTCTCTTTTTTCTTAATAATATTTTGTTTATTTAGGAGTGGAATAGTTAGCAACAGAAAACAAATAGAAAGGCTTGTGGAACTAATGGAGGAAAATCCTGAGGTTGCAAAAGGCATTTGTGCATAAATCTCTGAGAGCTCAGTTGATAGTATGTACATTGTACATGCCTATTTATCAACGAAGAATTTGTGGCTGATAGAAAATTTGATGGATATCATAATTTTTGACAGCCGTAATACCAAGTTTAATTTGCTTATTTAAATTCATGAATTTATAATTTTTCCAGTGTGGGTTTGAAGCATCTCGTAATACTGTTTATTTTAGCTGGCATGATAAACCTTCGTTCTTCAGTACAATTGCCTTCAAACAACAATTCTAGTGAAGGCATTTCGTTCTTCAATTTGTATATTCAATAAAAACTACAAAAAAACTTTTATAAATCGTATTTAAATTACAATTCTTTACCATTTACGAATATTTGCTACATTTGTCAACGAAGATTTTGTAGCTGATAGAATATTTGATGGGTATCAATATGTTTGATAGCCGTAATACCGAGTTTATCAATAAAGCTATTCACAATAGATCTTTTAATTCACTATTTATCAAAAATATTGATAATTGATCACCATAATACCGATTCATTAATTTTGTTGATAATTATCAACTATTATCAAATATCGTGTTGTTATTTGATAGCCATAATAGGGCTGATTAGCTTACTTTCGGTTAAGTCTATTATAGTTGGGCCTTGAGTTATTATGCGTTTCCTATTTTATTTTCATTCTTGTTGTTAACGAATATGTCAAATTTGAATTCAAATTTTTTTCGTTAAATTAAGTGGAACGATACATGTAGAAAAAGAAGAAAAAAATGTCTTTGTTTTTTCAAAAATTATTATATTAACATTTCAAAAACTATGCTTGTAAATTTTTCGGAATTAAACTATACTTATTTATCTATTAAAAATTTCTTTAAGTAATTCACCCCAACCCGGCAGCGCTTGAGCACTATTGAATTCTGTAACTAGTTAGATTCGCGCTACTCGTGTTTCGAATTGACAATCTTATGTACATAAATTTGTTTGTATTTCAATACACATATAATAAATAACACTACAAAATTTCAAAAAGATTCATTCATTCCTCCCCGATTAAAAAAACCTTCAAATAACTGTAAACATTCCCTCGTTAAATGTCTCTTCCCCCTTGAATAAATATATATGTTTAGTTTAACCTGAAGCTAAGTCTACACGTTTGGGAGATTTCCAGTATTGGCCGAACTGTCAAAGTCTTCCAATAGCATCCAATAAAGGGAAATTGCCAATTTTCTATCAAGTGAAAGTATTAGACCATCAATATTAGAAAATCAGCTGACAATAGCCGACAATGATTTGTCTTAAAATCAAAAATTGTCTGTTTACATGGTTTGAAGTCTTTAGAAAACAAAAAAATTTGGTAGACTCATTGGAAGACAATTTTCTGGAAAGATGACAGAGAATATGAACATTTGTTTTAGAAGTGTAAACAACAGCTTATTCAAAAACATTAGTCAAGGTTAAAATTAAAGGTTGTGCGGAGGATTAACAATTGGGTGGGTAGTCAAAATTTAACTAGCTTTATGAATGCAAAATTGCACTACAAACTTAGTCAATTCGGAACTGTCATATTACTGACAAATGAAAATATGTAAAATAAGAAACATTTCTGATTTGATAACTTTAACTTATCTTTTGTGTTTTTAAATTCAATAAATCAAATTTAAGACACAATTTGAGTGATTTATATTTGTATTTAAATACTGAACGATTTATTTCATTTTAAATTCTTGTGTCTTTACCAAGCAGCTGATTGTGAAACGTCAAAATCATTCTCCACTTACTTTGAAACCGAAATTTTTACACTACGTCGGAAGGAAAATTTCAACTACTTTTGTAGTTGCATTTAGCCAATCAGAATCCCTTGACTACTCTAGCTTAGTGAATGCCCCCATTGGCTTCACATTCGTTGATGGCCATTTCAATGGCGTCGCCAACGTCTTGCTCAACCGATTCCTAAGTTTATATTCCTAGCTTTTTTTATACGACTTGGTTTTCGTTATTTTGCTTCTTATTTCTTTCTATTTTCGTAGTTTTTAAATGAAGATGATTTGATTTTAAATCGAAAATAAATCAATTTATTTTTCCTCATGGAATGCCAAAATAGGGGGAAATTTGTGTTTCAATAGATCTAGATTAAATATAAATTGATTTATTTTACCCATGAAAAACCCCATTAGAAAAGTAATAAAGCTGTAAAAGTAAAAGAAATCATTAGAATTTATTTTTCCTAAGCCTGCGGAAATCAAATCCAAATATTTTGATATCAATAAAGCATATTTTGACAATCGTTTTTGAGGCAATTTAAGCCTGGTGGCACAAAACGCGATCTGACGGGATCATCAGAACGCACCGCTGACCTCCGATAGGTCAAACAGAACGCGGTCAGTTTCGGTGTTCCATTGACCCATTTCTAGAAGTCAATTGGATTCTTTTTTTTTCTTTGCTTTTGTTATTCCAGCGTCCTTTTGAAACAAACAAAAGTTAGGAACTTTGGTAAAGAATTTAAGTTTCGTGAACAGTGAGCAGAGTTATGTTTAAACAACAACGTATAATTCCATAGAAGACAGGGAACGCGAAGGACACAATTGTTTCCCGTCTTGCCGGATCGCTTTCTGTGTAATCAGGCCCTAAAACCAAATTTTGTCAAACATAATTGATAGTGTGAACTCTCCTAATCTAAAATATAACAAGCATATTTATACCTGGCAGTTCCGTACAGAATACCGTTGATTTTTTGTGTACAGTTTGAGAGCAACTTTCTTCACCTGGCCCGGCCCGGACGGTAAACAAAATGTGACAGATGCAGATTAAATTAATCGAACTGAAACTCATAATTTTGATTGATAATTCCTTCAATTTGAATTCAAATTTAAAAATAAGCAAGACTTAATTTATAACATTGTTTTTTTTGTGTGCCAAATCTCAAAATAAGGTAAGTGATAACTTCACAGACAAAAAGAAACATATGGTTTTAGTTAATTCTTGATTAACTTTTTTGAAAATCCGATCTTCCAAATCTAAGAATTGGCTTCTATTTTGATAGAGAATTTATAATCATCATTATCTATTTTCTTTTGCAATAGTACCGAAAGAACAAGACGCTACCGTTTTAAGCTTTGCAGGGTTTCCATAAGTTGACTCTAGTTAAATTGGTTCATTGGTTTTATGTTTATTTAAACGGTAAAATCACCCGTTGCCTGATAATTATTGAGTGGGATTGTTATATCAATCTCTTTGTGTGCCACTTAAAAGGTTTTGTCCACTCTAGCACTGCCTCTTTCATTGACAAATCTTTCAAGAGTAACTTTTGTCATAAAAAGTACTTTCTCATCCTCCATCCCTAAATATACTCCTACACAGAAATACTTGAGAGAGTTGTAAATTAGTAGACCCTGGTTCTTCACGAACTGTAGCATCATCAAAGTTATTAATTTCCTTAAATCATTTTATTCTAAGCTTCAGGTCAGACCAAATTTTGTTTCGAAAGCCCTTTTGTTAGTTCGTGCAAAGACAGTGTTAGGGAGTACTTACTTACGCAACAATCGCTCTTACCCCTTCTATATACTTTCCTCATTAAAATAAAAATAGCCTCTTAGAATCTTTAAAAAAAGTGTGAATTCAAATAAATATTAGCATTAGGTATTTTTCTTTATTATCTTGTAATGTAAAAATATAACGTTGGTGTATAACAACTCTTTGTGGTAACTAAGTATAACTGTAGCAGATAATATTGAATAGGTAGAAAGTAACAAAACATTTTTAATAAAATAAACACTGAATTATGATCTTAAATAATCCATAAGAAATGGTTTATCATCGGGACCATATTTGGTCAGAGGAACATCATATGGCATTGGAAACGGTGGTACTCCATTTCTGCTAGTATTCATTGGAAATGTATTCTCACCAATCTGAAATAAAAGTTTGTACCATCATGACTATTTTATTTACATATATCTTTAACTTACCATAACTTTTGGTAAAAATACAACTCCAGCTTCAAAATTAGCAATTCGCAAGCATTGTCCCATATTTGTGTTTTTATTAAAAGCTCCCCATGCTGCCTTTGATAGATTGGCCGATGTCAAAACAAACCAATAGACACCCTCGTCCGACCAACGAGTATAAGTCTTGATATGAGGCATTGCTTGAGATCTGTGTCGCAATTTGGACTTCCATTGATGCAAGTACTCCCTAAGCCAAGGTTGTTTGTCATCTACGTTCTTCCCATAAGGCAAACAACCACCACCCAGCAAATCATCGTGGCTGTTCTTAACATTTCCATAACTAGGATAGATCATTTTGAATTGGGGAATCCTTCGCAAACCAAGAGGCTTCAAGTCTTTACGCAGACTGTTAAGAAAATCATTTTGCACCCATGACTGAACATTGGGCCCCAAACTACCAATGGAAGAGCTCTGACAAACTATAGGACAATTCTCGTCTATCGGAAGACACATATTACCCAGCAACTGACCCAAACGAGCATGACCCCATGGATGCCCGCGATTACATTCACGATGACCTCCCGGTACCGATGCTATCAGAAAAACACTAAAATAAACAAAACGAAAGTCTGTTGTTGGTGAATGAGATCCATTTGAAAAAAAAAGAAAAATTACTTAATTTCACTGAAATCTGTTTTCCTTATCCTCGCCATCCATGGCTGAAGCTTTGGCAATTTATATTCCACTAAATAGAACATCAAGTCCGATCGGAAATTTGTCTTACTTTCTCCAATCGATGTGTCACAACCTTCTGGAAGTGCGGGAAGCTTGGGACTTATCCAAAGTCCTTGTGTACGATTATGCCAATCGTCTTCGTACATATTTGCAGTCGATATCACAACTCTCATTGAACCATCTTTGTAGCCGAATAACATCATTTTTGTGTGTGAGGTAGCAAAGGGTGTGGGCATGTTGACTTTAATAGCTGTCACTTGAGGTTTGTGCTGTGAGATGGTCTTCAATTCAGGTGTTTCGTCGCCATAGAGTACAATCAAGGGTTTATCTCTAAAATTCAATTCAATTCATCTTCAATAACAATTTTAAATAAAATAAATATTACATTTTACATAAACTATAACAAGCATGGCGTTATTCCTTATGACGATAAAGATTAAATAATTTTTCAACTTAATTTGTTCCCATAACAAAAGCACATGTTTATTGAAGAATCAAAAACTTTAAAATTTAATCTTGGGCGTATTCTTATATTCTTTGAGAAAAATTGTGTATTTATAGGCGATTTTGCAATACTTAAGTTATGGGAAATAATAAAGCCTAGATATGTACTTAAATTCACTAAAAACCTCAAGCGCCATCTTGCATCTGTACCTAAGATTTGTTTGTATTGACTTTAAGACTTCATGTATCACAAACATTTTTTATTTCATTTATCTGAAGCCGTAACGTAATTGGGATATCAGAAAAAAAGACGGAGTCGTCAACGTTAAGTAGAAGCTTAACATGTAGACCAACGAAACAAGACGCTTCCTCTTAAGTGATTTTCATTATGTAAAGGGTAAATATCAACGGACTCAGAGTGCAACCTTGTGAGTCACCAGTTTCGATGATCTAAATGAATGAATTTAGTTGATAGATCAATAACTGAAAGCTTATACAAAAGAGATTTTCTATTAATTGTATCAAATGTAAGTTTTAAAATCGAATATTTGATCAACTGTTGACAAACCAGACTGGAAAAAGCTTAGTTTATCTACTTTCGACGTAATTCTAAAGTTCACATTAGATGTTTCATAGCAAGATGTTTCATAGCGATTTGAGAACAGAAATGCGTCTATAGTTTTCGAGCCATCTTTTTTAAAAAAGACGACAACAACAAAGAAATGCCTTTTTAATAAAAATTGTATTTAACAACTTTAACATTAAATTCCATAAAGTAAGAGTTTGCATTCTTGTAAATTTCTATCGGTATACCATCTAAAACCGAAGCCTGAATATGTATATGTTTTATGTAAGATGAATAATATTGATAAAAGTAAAAGAAAAAAGGTACCAAGTTGTCGATTCAAAAATATAAATACCTTCATATTTGTAGAAAATCAAAAATGTTCACAACTTTATATAAATAACGTACAAATCACAAATGTTAGTAACTTAAGTATTCAAGATATAGTCCTTTACAAAACGCATTCTTGGAAAAAACACTGTATAGAGCTTGAGAAATAACTACTTCCGAGAACTAATGTTGTAAGATGTCTGGGTTCAATTAAAAATAACGTACATATAACCTCAACCATATGGGAAAAGGCAGGAAAAAACCACCTTGGTGGACCACGGAGATAGGCAACTTAAGAAAAGAAACTAGAAGACTTTTCAATGTCGCCAAAAGAACTAGGAAAGAAGCTGACTGGGAACATTATAAGACCAGTCAACGTACTTTCAAGGCCGAAACACAACGAGCAAAACGTAGCTCATGGATGGCCTTCTGCGACGAGATAGAAAGTACAAATGTATCAGCAAGACTCAGGAAAATTCTGACAAAGGATTCAGTCGCTCTAGGATCCCTCAAAAAATCTACAGGCAGCTGGACTGAATCCGGTGGCGAAACGCTTGAGCTCCTTGTGAATACTCACTTTCCTGGCTGCGTAGCTGATATACGCAGTCCAGAAACAGAGTCTCATACGGAAACCCTAGTACCATCGGATATTATAACGGAAGAAAAGATAAAATGGGCCATCCACTCCTTTTCCCCGTACAAATCCCCTGGTCTAGACGGAATCTTCCCTATGATGCTTCAGAAATGCATGAATCTTATCATCCCACACCTAGCTAGCATTTTCTATAATAGCCTTAAATGGGGTTATGTCCCCTTATCGTGGCGTGAGGTGAAGGTAGTTTTCATCCCTAAGGCTGGTAAACCTAGCCATACGGAGGCCAAAGACTATAGACCCATTAGTCTAACATCGTTTATTTTGAAAACTTTTGAAAGGCTAATAGATATACACATCCGAAGCACCCTGAAACCGGACTGTATATCGGAATTTCAACATGCCTACATTAAAGGAAGAAGCGTTGAAACAGCATTGCACAGTGTTGTCAGCGTTATAGAAAAATCACTGAATGACAACGAATACACCCTTGCAACGTTCTTGGATATTGAGGGAGCCTTCAATAACGTGAAGAACGAAACAGTGAAGCAAGCCTTGGACGACCACAAAGTCGAAAAAGCAATAACACAGTGGATAATGTGTATGCTCAGAAAGAGACAAATTAACTCTGAGCTAGCGGAAGAAAGGGTAAGAGTAACCACATCCAGAGGCACCCCTCAGGGTGGGGTTCTCTCACCGCTACTTTGGGTTCTTGTCATGAACGGCATACTCTCTAAATTGAAATCAAGTGGAGTAAGGATAATAGCCTACGCTGATGATCTTGCATTACTAGCGACTGGCAAGTTCCTACCCATTATCAGTGAACAAACCGAATACGCCCTCTCGTTGGTAAGCAAATGGACTAGGAGCTGTGGGCTGACAGTCAATCCAGCTAAAACAGAACTAGTGCTATTTACTAACAAGCGCAAAATACCTGACTTTAAAATTCCTTCAATTGAAGGCTGTCCTCTTAAAATCTCTGATCACGCAAAGTATCTCGGTGTGATCTTAGATAAAAAACTAAATTGGGGCCTGAACATAAAAGATAGATTCAAAAAGGCATCGATTGCCTTTTACTCCTGCAATAGAATTTTCGGGAAAACCTGGGGACCAAACCCTAGAATTATCAGATGGATGTATTCGGCAATAATTAGACCAATACTAACCTATGGTAATTTAGTATGGTGGAAAGCTTTAGAAAAGAGCACGAACCTAAAAACTTTGACAAAAATTCAAAGACTTGCGTGCACTGGCATTACGGGAGCAATGAGATCCACTCCAACTGCGGGACTGGAAGTTATACTCAATCTGATTCCCTTAGACCTCTTTGTTCAAGAATCTGCGGCCAAAAGTGCCCTGAGACTTAGTCAAACTAAAGTCTGGATAAACAGTTCCACAGGACATGCCCAGATCCTTTATAAAGTTATGGGTCATAGTACTACAGCAGACTATAAAATACCCGAACTTGATTTTCACAAACCATTCCAGGCTGCCATCCCAAGCAGAGAGGAATGGATAGATAATATACCATACTCCAGTGAGTCGTCAATAGCTATCTATACTGATGGCTCTAAAATGGACACTGGTGTAGGGGCAGGCTTCTATTCTGAATCTCTCAAGTTGACCACCTCGCTTAGGCTTCCAGACTACAGCAGCGTCTTCCAAGCGGAGGTCCTGGCAGTGACAACAGCTGCTAAAAAGGTATCAATGATGGCGATACCACGAGCTGATATCACCTTTTACATTGACAGCCAAGCGGCAATAAAAGCGATTACTGCAACTGAGGTAAAATCAAAGCTTGTTTCATGCTGCCGCGAAGAGCTTAAGGTTCTTGGCGCACAGCACAATATTAGACTCTGCTGGGTCCCAGGCCACAGCGATATACTAGGCAACGAGAAAGCCGATGAATTAGCAAGACTAGGGTCAATGCTTGACGAAAGCCAAGCTCAGCTAGTTAGCACCCCTACCTGTTATTTAAAACAGGGAATCTCAAAAAGAATAACTATTAAGGCCGACGAAAGGTGGAACCTTCTTGACACCTGCGGTACTACAAGAAAGATCTGGCCCTGTTTTAACAAACAAAGAACGGAAAGAATTATGCAGCTACAAAAGGGATCACTCCGATCTCTCGTAAGCATAATCACCGGACATAATCTGTTAGGTTTTCATATGAAAAAGATGAGAATCAGTTCAGATGATCTATGCAGAGGATGCGGTGACGAGGAGGTGCATGAAGACACTTCGCACTTTCTGTGTCACTGTCCCGCACTCTCCCATCAAAGGAAGAAACTGCTTGGCAACTTTTTCTTTGGGGATTTAAAAGAACTCTCTAGTACGCCAGGTACTAAAATTCTGAACTTTGTCAAAGCCTCTAAATGGCTTGACTAACTGATCACATAGGTTTTTCTTATTAGCTTGAGTATCAATACTCACGGGTATCACAATGGATCTGTATTGATCTAAGTGTGACGGTTAAGACATCAACTGTCAGCCCCTCAACCTAACCTAACCTAACCTCAACCATTAACCATTTTAACCATCTTCAGACAGCTAGTTGAAAAACAAAACGAATTCAAGCTTTTGACACTGTGGAACACAACAGCACTAAGGAATAAAAAGATTAATCCTAGCATTATAAGGATGTTCAGAAACATAATATACAAGATTAATACTACAAAAGTAAAAACGGACAAAATAGGAAACAAATTCCATTTCAAAATAGGAGTTCAACAAGGTTAACCCATGTCACAGCCACTGTTTTCTGCCTTACTAGAGGATATTTCTCAAAGATTTGAATGGAAAAATAAAAGGTATACAAATGCACAGGGACTATTTGAACAATCTAAGATTAGCGGACGACGTGTTTTAAATTCAGCAGCACAGATGCATACAATGTTGAATCAACCTTCGTTGGCTGCAGACAGTATGGGCTATGATTAAACTTGACTTAAACAAAATTTGTGACTAATCATATAAAAGTGGTCATCTTATTGGAAAGTAATAAAAAAAAAAACACTACGTTGCCTAGGTCAGCTTAAATCTTTCTAAAACCAAGACGAAAAATGCAAATCGATACCAAATGGAAACAGTTTTGTAGCTTCAAAAAAATACTGAACTCCTAAGTAGTGCTATAAAAAAATAAGTATTAGACTCTACAGTTTTTCCTGTTTTGACGTATTTGAAGCCCACCCTAGGACTAACGTCGAATCAAATAATAAATTGAGAATATGCCAAACGAAAACTTTTAAATAAACAACAAATAGAAAGAATTAGCAAAGAGGAAATAAGAAGAAGAACAAATATAGCTCAAGTGTTAACTCGAATAAAACAATTAAAATGGGGCTGGGTAGGTCACGTATCAATAATTGAAGACCAAAGATGGACAAAAATAGTTACAAAACTTCCCCTAAATGTGAGGAAATCCAGAAGGATGGCCAAAAAAGAGATGGACTGATGATCTAAATCAATTTAACCAAAACTGATATAACGACGCAGCAGATTCAGGGAAGGCTTGAGCCAGATAAACAAACACTTTGAATTCAATCAATTTTTAAGATAAGAAAACAAAAAAACTTACCACACCGCAACAAGGAAAAGCTTTAAAGCGTTCCCAACAACACATAACAAATATAATACCAGAAACAGAAACGAAGAGATATTATAAATGCTAAATTGTTTGCGAAACTATCCTTTTCCAAATATTCAATAATCGATAACGACTTCATAAACTAAACTAAGGGATTTTATCCGCCGTTGCTATGATACTCAAAAAATGCAGCTGAGTTAGAAACACTACTAAACAAGAGCGCCATGTTACTCTAAGAATTGTCCTATGGTGTATTAACCCGGAATCTGTAATATAAACTGGCAACCTTCCTGGTATTCACATTACATGTTTTGAGAGGATATCTGTATTTAACTTAAAACCCCAACAACAACAACATTGAACTCACATCAGAAAATAGATAACAGCTTCAATGCTAACATCAAACTAGATCTACTAAACCCCATTTAAAAAAAAAAGATTCAAAATCTATCATAACACCAACGAACGGCTGAAGCTTATTCCACCATCATTACAAGATTCTCAAAAACCTTCGCAAACACAAAATCTATAATTTTGAACGGCTTCGGCTTTGATACACATTAGCTTCTGATCAGCACCTCCTCAAACAAATAAATAACCGCCACCGATATGTGCAAATTGCAACACCAGATTGGACCTAAATCACATTTTTGAAAATTGCCCTGTATCACAACCCCTAATCAAAAACGTATTTAAAAATAATTTTTTATTTATAAAATTCTCGAAAACCCAATCCAATAGTCTTCGCAGCTTGGGTCGTTAAATTAATTATTACCATGTTATTTTACTCTTTTAATAAATAACAATAACAAATAAAATGTCTGTTTTTTTTTTTTGTTTACAGACTCAAACCAAAATAATTCAAAATGCCGATTTACAATAAATTTGAAGACGAAAAAATGACCTTCAAGTGCGAGCACCGTGCTGCAAGTATCTCCCAACAACTTCTTAATTTCTATGAGAATCATGAATTCGTTGACACCGTCATCATTGCTGGCATCAATTCCATCAACATTCGGGCTCATTCCACTATACTTGCCGCTTCAAGTTTCTACTTTCTCGATATATTCCGTCATAGTTTATCGAAGACAAACGTAATCGAATTGAAACACATGGAAGCCGCGCCACTACAATCCATAGTCGACTTCATGTACACCGGCTGCATTGACCTAAGTCTTGAAAATGTCGAGTTGTTCTTACGAATGGCCACGGTTCTAATAATCCACGATCTCATCAATGGATGTTTGGAATTCTTATCTCAGCATATCACTTCCAGCAACTGCTTGAAGTGGTTTCGATTTTCCAACGAAATATGCCTACGGGAACTCAAGAAACGATCATTGAATGTGGCTTACGATAATTTTGAGGAACTATCAAAGAGTAAAGAGCTGTTGCAGCTCACCCAAGACGAATTATCGGATCTTCTGTTCGGCCAAAATCCCCATGGAGACTATCAGGAGTATGTCTTTCTGTCCCTGGTGGCCTGGATTGACTACGATAAGGCTAATCGGCAAGTTCCAGCATTCGAGCTTCTCTCGAATATTCACTATAAATATCTCACCCCGCAAATGATCGTGGAAAACCGAAACTCAATTTGTAAAAGTGTCGAGAGTTACGAACTTATATGTAGCTGGCTACAATGGCATCTCTCGCCGGAGACTCGTTTAATCGAACAGGACAATTCCAAGCTTGCACTCGTCACAGACTTGAATTGTGAAAATTTGATGATCCAATCCTATCGTCCACACCTGGGTACCTGGTCGGTCGATGTACATCGTACTCGCTTCAAAAACAAACCCGGTTGTTCGAGAATTGTCATAAACGGCAAATTGATTATAGTTGGTGGCCTCTCCGATTGTGACCACACGGGGAGCGTAGATTGCCTATTTCTGAACACAATGAAGTGGAATCGCATACCCCAAATGGAGAACGAGCGTATAGAAAGTCAATTGGCAAATTTGGATGGCAATTTGTGTGTGTTCGGTGGAAGAGTGAACAATCACTTTCAAATGGACCTAATAGATATTTATAATTTCAAATTACGCGAATGGGCTCAAATTGAGCCTCGCATAAAACCAAGCAATTCTAGCAAAATCGTTGCTCACAACGGAGTCTTGTATATTGTTGATTTGGAGTACGGGTTCCTGCAGTCTTATCATTTGTCATCGGATAGATGGACCTGTACGAAGATACCAAAGGCGCAACTTCTGAATTTTGGTCTGGCAGCAGTTGGTAGATTCTTGTACGTTATTGGAGGTTTCGATATGGATCATGGGAAGTGTGTGAGCACAGTGAAACGATATACAATATCCAATGATACTTGGTGTGAAATGGCTCCATTGCCAGAGGAGAATATGTTCTTTGTGAATGCCACGAATATAAAGAATAAAATTATAGTTTCTGCTGGAAGAGGAGGCTATGCTGATTTCATTGCAGAGTATAATCCCGATACTGACGAATGGAAGACTTTGGGTCAAGTTATGTCAGGCACACCTAATTCTAATAGTGTCATTTGTACTCTTCCTATTTTAATATAAATTTTTTCTTTACTTTAAATTTACTTAGGTTATTTTTATTTAAAATAAAATGTTCTTTTTTTTGTTAAGGACATAAAGAACACAGCTTGATGTTTATAAGCGTCTCTAGTTAATTGAATTTTCTTATGTGCCAGGTTTCATGAACACCTTAAAAAACCGACATTTTGAGAATAAACCAATCTCAGGAAGACCTCGATCTACAACTAAACTAAAGGATCTGCTATGCTAATAGTAACAACAAGCAAACGAAAAAAGTTGAAACGGTTAGAGTGGGCCAAAAGGCATAGAAACTGGACGGAAGATCTTAGCAGTTTCATGGAGCCACGAATCTAAGTTCGAGGGATTTGGAACAAAAAGGAGAATTTTTGTTCGGCGCAGCTCTAAACGTAAGATGCTTTTCGTCTGTATGGTTTCTTCTGTCAAGCATGGTGGTGGTACAGCATACAGATGACAAGAACAGTTTTTGATCAAACTTGGAAGTTCATTGACATAGATACAGAATAGTAGAGGACCCAATATCGACCCTTGAGGAACACTGGACGAAGTAGGTAAAAAACTGGACAAACAGTCACCAGTTTAAACTGCTTGTCAATCAGCCAAATAGGAATTTACAAGCTTAACAGAATTTGCAGGTTGATAGTGTCAAAAGCTAAGGAAAAATCAAGCCAGACTAAGAAAGTTACATCGTTCTTAATCAGAGCTTGTCTCATTTCTTCAGTCACGCAAAGGAGTGCTGTTGTACAGCTGTTCTTTTTTAGGAAGCCAGATTGTTTTGGAGTGAGCAAAGAGTTGATTTGTATCTGTAAAATTCTCTCAAAGAACAAATGGGGTAGAATTGAGATAGGTATATTTTCAGTTCCTTCGCCATTTTTAGGAAGTGATATGATTTTTGCTGCCTTTAAAGGTTCGGAAAAACTCCAGACATCAAAATAGTATTAAATGCATATGTAATGTATGGCAGCAAAATTGGCAAAAGCATTTTGAAAAATGTAGGGTTAATATTGTCCACACCTACAGCACTTGATGTTACAGAAAGCAGACTTTCAACAACATCAGCAGCATCCACAGAACAAAAACTGAAACTAGGGTGATCTAAATGACATCCTATATGAAATAATTTCCGATGAACTCGACAAAGGCGGCTGATGGGACTGAGATAAATGATTTATTAAATAAAATAACATCATAACATATCATTAGCAGGCATATTTCTTGCTTTATAAATACAAACGTTACGCCGATTCCTCCACAATTTACGTCCATTTAATGAAGAACTTAGGTGATTAGACAAAATCTGGGATTTGATTAAACGGAATTAAGCTGTGACTGTCGCAATTAAGTCAACCGATATCGCTTCCAGTTGTTATATGCATTATGTCGTTGTTGCGTTAATAGACTTACATTTTGCGTAAACCATGGTTCATCATTGTGTTTAAGAATATTAGTTTTCAAAGGAACATAAGTATCGTAAATATTATTCGTTAGGAATTGAAAAATTACTAATTAGTTAGGGAAGGGCATACAAAATATACTCTCTCAATTGATGACTCTAGTATGCTCTTGAGGAAGCTGACCATTAATATTTTTTAAGTCACGGTATGATATTTTTGTGTCAGGATATTAAAAATTAAATTTGACTGTTAAAAAAATTAAGTCACGTTTTGAAAAAGCAGGTGCGGAAAGTTGATTAAACAAGGCATCGTCTATATAACTATCGAAAAACAAGTCAAGCAAAGTTCGCATCTATGCAGACGATTTGTCTAGAAGTTCTCAAGCTATCCTTTCCGATTTATTGAACACTTTGCAGCCTGTTTAAATGAAGATTTAAATCAGATCGTCACGCTTTATCCACGAAAAAGTCGAGTGTTAAGTTCTAAGTAAAAATATTCTCGACTTTATGTATTTTCCGCACAATCTACTAAAAACCTTGGAGTTCTTTCAATCGAATCTCAACTGGGAAAGACAGAGTATGGTAAAGAATTCTACATTCGCGTAGTCTGGCTTAAAAACGAATCTTTGTACTTTACAATGCGAACAAAGTTGAACTCGAGAGAAGAATGAACATTTCTACAAGCGTGAGTATTGCGGTTGAACTGTTTGAGAAGGGGAATGCAACTGGCTATTTCGATAGAGGGCAATTCGTTAAAGTAACGGTAAAAAGGGTGAGACAAAAAACTTTACGACGGAATTTAAGCGACGGTTCACAAAAACCGAGAGTTTTGAGATTGATTGAATCCTTGATGCAAATACCACTCATCGAGAGTGCCAGAGCTTATAAAACATTAAATTATTTGGAAGAGTAAACAAACATAATTACGTATATCTCTGCAAATTACACTTACAATATTCCAGCGAAGAAGTAATGACCCAGAAGCCATCCAATGTCCACCATGAAATTGATTTGCAAGGACATTTCAATTTCTCCCAGACTCTCATCAAGAATTTCTATACAATTAGAAATTTATGAAAAAGTTTAATCATAAATTCTCCTTCAAAACTTACCTTGAAGTGTTATTGTCAATGGTTCATTGTGAGTAGGCTTCGAATTGGTTATAGCCGTGAGAAACATATAGTAGGGAGCAGCTTTCTCTAACTTCGCGGCAGCTTGTCCTTTTGGCAATACCACTGGAATGTAGTCCTTAATGTCTCGGTTTATTTTAGGTTTTTTGGATAAATTCGATCCATCAGTTGAGCTTGTGGATGCTCTGGAAGTACCAGCAACAGGTTGTGGACTGCGAGTGTTTGAAAATGTTTCATCAATTTTCTACGCAAAGAAAAACACAAAAAGTCATAAGTTTAAGGGCTGTAGGAGGAATGTCACGTTACCTTTGAAGGTTCTGTCTTGGAAGAACCTAAAACATAGCCTCCTCCTTCGACGACCCTTGGAGCAGGTGTTGTAGTTGCTTTTGGTTTGCTTGTTGATGCTTTTGGACTTGGTTTGGGTGGTTTATTTGTTGACGCTGTTTCATTTGATACTTTTGATGTGGCATTTGGTCTGGGAAATAGTTTCTCCAGCAATTTCAATTGGATTCGAATCACATCCTCAGACAAGTTGAATTTATCGGGAATGTTGTATTCTTTTGTTGATGCATCGAATCCTTTGTCGTAGATATCATCGACTATAAAAAGAAAGGATCAAGAATTCTCCGTGTAAATTTGCTTTTGTTTGCTTGTTTTTACTTACGGTGAGGATGTGCAAATTCTCCAAAATGAATCGGGTTTTTGCGATAGCAGTTTTCACCATATTGACAAACCTTAGTAGGCCCTTAAACAAAAAGTAAATAAAAATAATATCAAATGTTCGATGATTTCTTTTTAAAATCTCGTGTACTTTTTGAAGCCATTTCGCTTGAATGATTATAGTTTTTAAAAAACAGAACCTCTTCGTCCAAAGTTTGTAATTTTTTTTTTAAATAAACTTAGCACCTGCACTGCAATTGATTACCGGGAGATGCCATGAATGTTGACAGTTGATTGTAAAATTTGATTTTGGCAAAATAACAAAAATTTCACGATGACAGTTCCAAGATACGATCCACTTGGTATAGTTGCGTTCATAGATACAATATTTTTATTTAAAGCTCCTTCCACATGAAGTGGGTTACAAAATTTGATTTGTTGTTTAAAGTTCCTTGCACATATAGGGGGGCAATTATAGTTATCGTTAAAATTCATCAATACATTTTTTGTTTTCATTTTTGAACTCATACGAGTTTGATTTTGAGCAGAAACTTGATGCAATAACATAAATTCTTATGTTATAGCCTTATGTTAAACACATTTGAAGTTAAATTTATTTAGTAAATTCATTTAAAGAATTTTAATAATTAAATTTCGTTTTTTACTTAACAGCTGACTGCTAAACAAATTTAATTGCATTTTAATGATCCAATTTTGTATTATTGCTGTAGAATCATTCATTTTGTATTAATGAAATAAACAGCAAAATAGAAAACATTTCTGTTTTAGGCGTGAAGCTCGGAATTGTATAAAACCTCTAACTTAAAGGCGAACATTTATTGATTGAAAGAAACACTATTTAGTAAAACATTTTAGGTGAAGAATAATCCTGTTTCAATATTTTTATTGATAGCTATACCTATGATAGCATCTGACTCACGAATTGTGAAATGCGAATTTGTCTTTAATTTCCAAATTTTAATCAATTTTAGGAGGGTCAGTTATAGCTGTCATTGCTATTCATCACTGAAACCAATCATTGTCATTTTTTGACAGATCGGCTATATCGTTTATTGAAAATTTCTGTCATGGAAACAAAATTTCGTTATTAGAGTCAAGCGTTTGGGATAGGGATAAATTTAAATCAATCCCGAAAATGTTTGAATGGATATTTTATTGTGTTTCCTTTTGTTTAGAAATACAAACTATATTCTGACGATAGAGACAAATGGAGCAGAGCTGATCTTAAAAACTGAGATGGCTCTGTTTGGCTCTGTTAATCCATTTGGATTTTCATCAAGTTAAAAATCAACAAGCCCGAGCAAACGAGCCAAGGCGAACTAAGGCCATTGAAACCGATCGGAATTCGGAATACTGCGATTGCCGGGAGCGAAATCTTGTCCACCAGTGTCATTTTTTTTTTGTTTAACATTTACTTTTTCACGTTTTTTGGTTCAGTGAGATTTTTGATTTCGGGAGATTTTGAGAAATGTCCTATTTTGTGTGTTCGAATAAAAGTTACTTTAGTGAAAGGGTAGTTTATTTAGTTTTATTAGTAAGGGACCAGTTATAACTATCATTGAAATCAATCCGTAAATTTGTTTGAATGGATATTTGACGGTGTTGTTCCCTTGGCCTCTTTCACACGAGACGGTTTCGTCCGTACGGGTAAAATCTGTACAATTGTTTTCCGTACGGACTTTGTTTCACACATAACGTATTTTCCCCGTGAATCGTCTACGTTTGGTTATATTTTAGAAATTTTTCTTTAGTACAAGTGACCACAAAAACGGACGGCAGACGAATAAAAATCGTCTTTTGTGAATGCGTTCGCGTAGTCACGTACGCCACTGATAAGACGGCGACGGCACGGTCGCCGTATATTTCAGTTTTAAATCGTCCGTACGGAAAAAACCCGTCTCCGTCCAGTGTGAAAGCTTTAGTTAATTTTCTTAGTTTACTATCAATGGCTCACGGATAAAAACCGTACGGATTTTAACCGCACGGACGAAACCGTCTCGTGTGAAAGAGGCCTTTGATTTCTTAATTGTGTATTTATTTTTCGCTAAAAATTTGTTTTTGTATTTCCGTACGGATATTCATTTTCCTGAACAGCTGATACTTTTGTGTTCAAAAGTGAAACGAAACGTTCCACTGATTTGTGTTCCAATTTAACACAATTCCAATGACAGATGTCTGTCAGTAGACATTTTTAAGTAGATATCAATCAGGAAATGTTTTTCAATGACAGACATTTTTAGTAATAGCTATAAATGACTTGCCAACATAATTTCAATAATTGGTTTCAATTAATTGTGAAAACCAATGATATCTACAACTTGCCTCTTAATTTATCACGAAGAAAATGTACCTACTTTTATTTGCAATTCGAAGCTGAGACGAATGTGTGAATTGCGAATCGCCATAAAAACTCGGTGCTGGACTTTGGTCTTACTGTTAAGTACAGAGATTCGTTCTTTAGCCGTACTACAAGAATGTGCAATACTTTAAATTACTTTGTCTTCCTCATTCATTGCAATTTTCATTAATTCAAACCAATGCACATCTCCTTCCAACTCCCACTCCCTTTCCTAGTGTTCCTGCTGTTTATTTTGTTGGTATAAAAAGGATACTAAAAACCCTTTGCGTGCGAGCCTATTATTAAAAATGGTATATTTCAAAATGTATCGGTTTTAAAAGATACAAAGTCTAACAAAATAAAAACATTTCAAAAATTAGCTCAAGAATAATGGTGCCATTTTTGTTTCATATGTCAAATTTTGACAGATATAGTGAATATGTGTAGATGAAGAGTAAAAATGATGTTTCTGAACGGAATTCGTGTGATACTTGTTTCTCCACTGCGGAAAATAATTAATAAAATAAGAGACTACCAATTTTATGTTAAATTGATGCTAGTTTTTGTTTAAATTTTATTTATTCCAGCATATTTAAAATTTTATTTATTATATACAAATTATGCAATTTATTTTTGTTTTTACTAAATAAGTACTCTTGGTTTGTTTTTATAATGTTCAGTTTACGAATGGATTATTTATTTGTACATTTCGTGATATTATATGACATATGTAATTAAAAATAGTATCTAGCCTTAATAATGTTGTATAAGTTTAAGTTTTTATTAATTTATTTTTTTTTAATAATAAAATTTATTTTAAATTACTGTTAAAATAATTAAATTCTAAAACAATGAACATTTTATGTTCTTATTAATTAAAAACAAATGAAATGGTATAGATATAATAATAATAAATACTTTTATACAAAATTAATTTTAATTTGAATGAAGTTTATAAATAAACTAAACAATTTATCCATAGAATTCTCTAAGAAAAATAAGCGTCCGTCAGGGTGGCATTATCTACCACACACTACATTTTTCAATGGGGTTCATAGGCGATCCAAGCGGACATCTATACGCACTAGCAAAGTCCACTGAATTCGAGAGGGGTCCGAGAACTCTTATGAAACCAGGCGAATGGACCGATGAACGAATTTTAGTTAGGGCGTCCTCTGGACGCATTGATCCGCACCAGATTTGTGCGTAATTAAGGAAAAACAATTGATCGTGGGATAGATTAAGACCCGGTAGATCAGACTCCGCTCCATGGCGTTTTACCCACTTCCGGTATGCCTACATCACACAAAACTTTTTATTACAAAACCCACTCAGACGACGATGGAAGGAATTCAATTCTTACCCTAAATGCCTGTTTAAGTCCACCATTGTCGGCAATGTTCTCGCCTTGTGTCATCCGACCATTCATATACATATCGACTTCATCGATTTTATACTTGGAATATTGGTCAATGATGCATTGTGCTCGTTCACGGAATGCCTCGATGGTGGCATTATTCCACCACTGCATCATGTTACCATCTTTGTCAAACTGTCGACCTGTTGGGAGGAAGTGAGGGTGGATTTAAAAAAGAGGAAATAATATTTAGGTGCATCATGTAGGTATGTTCATTAGTTGTTGAACTTTTCTTATACCTTTGTCATCGAATCCATGTGTGATCTCATGACCAATAACAACTCCAATGCCACCATAGTTTAGGGATTTCGGAAAGTTCTGACTGTAAAAAAGTGGCTGAAGAATTCCGGCTGGGAAAACTACATTTTAAAATAAGAGCAAAGATGTAATGCATATACGACTTTAGTTGTATTTAGATTAAGTCACAATGTCTTTACCGATGTCATTTTTATTGGGATTGTAAAAGGCGTTTACCACAGCAGGTTCTGTTGCCCACTTGTCTTTGTCGACTGGCTTACGAAGAAGTTGTAAATTTCGATCAGAATCCCATTTGAGAATGTGCAATACGTTGTCCATGAAGTTATCCGGAATTATTGTAAGCTGTAGAGTACAAAGAAGTGTCAAAATAAGAGTAAAACTCAACGAAAATAGAAAGCAAGCTCAGTATCACTTTTTAAATAACAACATATTGCATTCCATTAAGCTCACCAAACGCACCCAATAACACAGCAAATTTATAGAATGAAACTTATTCACACCGATTACAGAATCTGATGAGTAGACTGCGGAGAGAGTCAAGTGTCAATTTTGACATTTAAATATTATATACATGAATAACAACTCGGTCCAAGTCCATTCGCAACTCATATGTCGGATTCTGTAATCGGCATTATTATTTTTATTTCATTCATTATTAAACTGCATTATAAGTGACTTCTTCGTTTCACGTTTTGGAAAGACATTTTTCGTTCAGTTATGAAATAAGTTTCGATAGCTTTCGGTCATTCTTTGTTTGAGTGAAATATCAGAACATAAAAGGAAAAATCTCAATTTTACGAAAATTCTCGTTGAGTTCGTTGAGTTCGTTAAGTTTTCTTTTTTTTGACATTTTTAACATATGGGACTCATTTTGACGTTTCATAACTTTCTCTCGATAAAACTCATTTAAAAAAAAAAAACAAAAAAATTCTGTCTCACTATCATATCTCTTTTTCACCATGAAGTGAAAGCGAGAGAAATTGATGAAAAGTCGAAATAAGTCACCTCAAAACAGTGCAATGTAGTCACAGTTATAAGTCTTAACGAAAAAAAGTGCTAACAAAATAGCAAAAGTTGACGAAACTTAACTATGGAATTATCCGCGCATGTTTATTTCGTTATTTTTTTTTTAAACAAAACAAATTTCAACTTACATTTTCATATTCCTTTTCCAATTCATTGCCATCGGTCAAAATCTCCGGATAGCCTATTCGTTCATTCATAGTGTCAGCTTTTTCCTTAGCCACTGCTCTCGTTTCATCGTCCATCCAAATATTTTCAGCTAGAAGTTCGTTAAAAGCCTCCCGAATGGTACGAATCATCTCCAGAGCAGTCTCCTTGCTGTCCTGATTGAAGTTATCCCTTATAAACAACGCTCCCACAGCCATACCCATTTTCTTGTTTGTCCATTCGACGCACTGTGACCATCGAACTCGTTCCGATTGAATACCCAGCAATATTTTACGAAACTCTACCCTTTCTCGTTGATATTCATCAATCATGTGTGTCATTATTGACATTACCAGCCGCCATATTACATAATTATGCACAACTCGCCTGTCAGCTTTCGCTAAAATTTTACCCATATCAACTAAATATGGCATTGCATAGCTTACGATTTCTTCATTTTCCCTAAGTTTCAAATCTTTTCCAACTGTTGTTTGCAAATAATCTGTCCAATTCAATTGCGGTATTTGCCTTTGGAGTTCTTTCAGAGTGATTTTCTTATAGATGGCGCTAGTGTCATGACGATCGGCTTCAGGTAAAGTTGCATTAGCTAGAAGAACTTCAAAGTCTAGGACATCTTCCAACTCCTTACTTGCAGTTTCTGGATTAGCACCAAGTAATATCGCTGTTTTGGTCATATATTTATGGTAGGCTTTTAAATCATGTTCACTACTCGATTTAAGATAGTAGTCTCGCGATGGAAGGGCTAATGTTAATTGATCAATTTGTAGGATATGTACTGATGAATTTTTGTCGTCCGCTCCAACATAAAGTTCTATCAGTACAGGTTCATTGTATTCACCTCTAAGTGTACCAATTAGATATTCCATTGTGATATTTGGTGGACTCCAATTTTTCTCAATAACTGGCCATCCACCTAGGGACTTGAGAACTTCTTTAAGTTTTCCCTCACCAACTTTTCGTATTTGAGCTGAAATGGTAAAACAATTGTTTCCTTTTATTAACGCATTACGATAAATTAAAACAAAAATGACAGCTCCAAAAGAAATTCAAGAAAATCTTAACTGTTAAAATACAATGTAACGACTGATTTTATTAAATAAAATTAGAAACTGCTTTATCGACTTTTAGATTTTTGTTTTGAGCGAACTCAAGGGAATTAAGAATAATATTAAAAAAAAAATATTTGGTGTATTTAATTAAACACTGGATGTTAAAAAATCTGAAGCTGTCAAAAAATTTGTTCGTGAAATTTAAAATTAAATTGGACGATAACATTATATATTTGTTGAGCGCTATATTTTAACGTCTTATCATTTTATCTGGCTCTAACGTAATATAAAGGTGTTTTTGTGGAAATATAGAATAGCACAATCTTGGAGACCACCTCAGGGTCTCCGTAACGAGAAACCATCCGGTTAACAAACGTTTTCTTCAATAAATCAATTGTGACACGAGCTATGTAACAAGTTGCACTGTCTTGTCAAATCTGATCAAATGGTCGCCAGTTAAACAATGCTGCCAACTTAAAGATCTATAACTCTATAAACACCCATTAGATGCAGAAACTTTAAAATTGTTTAAAAAACTTATTTGACAGTTGATAAAACGTCAAAAGCGTTTAATAGAAACACATTCGTGTCAGAAAACGTTACTATATGCACATAAGCTGGTAAGTAAGAGGTGCCAACAAAAACAAATAGATTTTTGAAGATTTGACAGATGTTAAAAATTTTGTATTCACTCGCTACATATGTATGGATATATGTACATACTATATTTTTCATTCGCTGCAGCTTAACTTGCGTGAAATAAAGTTTTTAAATGATTTGTTATCAATAGTAAAAACAAATACGAAAGGTATTAATGTCAATTCCCTTATGTAATAATTTTGACATTTGTAAATGAAGGAAACAACTAAAAACTTCTACCTTTCAAAACGAAAACCCAAATCTTTAAATAAGAATGGGCAGGTTTAGACAACATAAGGGACTATATTTGCAGTCATCTGCCCTCTTTGAACGTAAACTTTGACCAAACCAACTAGTAATTTGGTCAAGTGTCATAAAATTCAATCTCGCAACTTTACTTTACTAACCTCTACTAAATATCAGTTGATAGTGTAAAAACTAACAAAAAGCACAATTGAATACAAAAAACTTTTCAGGTAAGCTGCGAGTTCATCTCGGCTTGCATTTTATAATTTAAAAAAATATTACTTATTCCTTTTCCAATTTGACATAACATAAAAGTTCAGCTTTTAGTTAATTGAAAAATCATGATTAGCTGTCATTTTGACATAAATTGAATTGACTTGACTAACTTTCCAGTCAACTTTCCAATAAAATTGTCTTTATTGACATTTTTGGCAGCTGGCCAATCAGATACTAGAAATTTGCTTTATACTTATCTCAAGTCCCTATTGCCGTATGAACCTGCCCAGTTTCTTTAATTTGGTATATTTTCGCACGAAAACCACAAAAATTGTAAAATAATTTAAAGTCTGAATGTAACTTTGACATTTTAAACTTACGTATATCCATGCAGGTCTTATAAAACAATTTAGCTTTTATTGTTGCATTATTATCTTGTTCATTTATCGCCTCCTCCAGGACACCTTTTAGTATAACTTGTTGCTGATCTGCTAATACCTGAAAGGAAAACCAATTATTATTTTACAAAAAAGGAAAATCCAAAGAAATTGAATCTTCTTCCACCATTCAATATCATTTAAAAGTTTTCCTCAAAATTAAAAAAAAAAAAAATTAAAATCAAATCAAAATCGAATATCATACCTCAAAAGTGCTTATTGAACTTCGGTCCTCTGGTATCACATGCTTTTTATTCCATGTCCCACAGGCGTATTGAAAGAAATTCTCACATGGATCTGCTGTCCGGTCCATGGCATTTAGCAATGAGGACGCTGCAAAGCAAAGCAACATAGAAAAGAAGAAAACAAAATTTAAATAAATTCCATTAACTGACAATTGAATAAAGGGAAGTTGATTTATTTCCGATAACATAGATTACAGGAAGCTAAAGTCAGCCATAGTCACCTTCAGACAGAGTTATCTTTCTCGCTGCATATTGCAATTTAGATATATACGTTTACGTATTCATCCACTTTTGCCCCTAAGATAACCCGAGCACGAAAAATAAAAGTAAGAAACTTCGAGCATTGTAGGAACTCTCACTCTTCTCTTCTTCACAAAATCTTTTCAAAAGGAAATAAATGTCTTTCAACTTTGGTTTCTCATCATCAACCCTCTTACCCTGATGTCTTTTGTAGCCTGCGTGCGTCGTCGTCCTGTGTCGTCCTCGTCGTCGTAGTTGTCCTATGTCCTGCCTGCCTATCCCACCACCGACCGAACGCCGATGCCCGATGTCGCCTTGAGCCCATTGACTGATATATAATGGATTGTGGTAGTAAAAAATGGACATATATCTTTTCTATAGTTTAGCTTGAAAGTCTCGCTGACTTCTCTATAAATCTGAGCAAGGGCATAAAAGGGGTGCTGAATTGAGTAAAAGTGAGAAAGTTTTCACATGCACTTTGTAAAGCCATTCATTCTGCTGATAGATATTAACTTTTCAATTTCCCTCCACATTTAATGCATACAGGGTGGGTCAAAAGTTTCTTCCTAATTTGACAAAAATCATAACTCTGTTACTTACAATTGGCATAAAAGGCATTGCTGCATAAAAGAACCAGAGCTGCCTACGAGCTCTGTGAGCAGAAAGGTGATAGGAACACCGACTTCACAAAAGTGAAAAGCATGAAAAGCGTGCGGTCGAAGATGTTGAGAGGTTCAGAAGCAGAAATGAAGTTTGAAATTTACAAGCTCATAAACCTCGAACCGAAGGCTGCAAGGACGAAAGTGGAAACATCATAGCAGAACTGCAGTCAAGGAAGTCAAGGATATGGAAGGACGATTGCATAACAGCGAAGATGAACCGAATTCCACTGTCAGGCGGGATGATCCATTCAATAAAGACGTCAAAAGCAACATTTCTGTCTTTGCACTACTTAGACGATGTAAATGATTACCACATCTAAGCTGAAGTCTAGAAAAGCCGCTGGCGCTGGGCTTAATTGCTGAGGTTTTCAAAGCAGCTGAAAATATTTTAGTTAGAAGCATGCACCTATTTACCTGAAAAATATGGTCGGAAGAAAGCATGCCCGATGAATGAAACCTCAGTATTGTTTGCCTGATACTGAAAACGTCAACAACCTCATGGGTCCTTATCAGTTGTGCCTTAGACCAGGAAAGTCCACAGTCCATCAAATATTCACGTTACGACAGAACTTGGAAAAATCCCAAAAACATTAAATTGACACACCCTATCTTTTCATCGATTTCAAGGCCGCATATGACAGCATCTACGAGAATACAGAGTCGAGCTGCATAGAACCATGTCTAGTTTTGGCATCCCTGACAAACTCGTCCGTTTGTGCATGATTACCATGGAGAACTCGCGCTGTTCCATAAAGGTTGGAAACAACTTAACCGAACCTTTTAATGTCAAAAAAAGCTTTAGACAAGGTAATGCGCTATCATTCGATTTGTTTAACATCCTTAAAAGAACAGTGGAAATCTATCATGTCAACACTAGAGGCACTATCTTTCAAAAGTCTGTCCAATTACTCGCATATGTTGATGAAATTGACATAATCCAAATAACTCGGCGTGATGTCAGTTGGGCTTTTAATATTGAGGCACAGGTGGAAAAAATAGGTTTAGTGGTTGAGGGCAAGACAAAGTACATGCTGTCATCCAGAAATGACCAACAACATCGACGTTTCGGTCGAAACGTCACCATTAACAGACGAAACTTTGAAGTAGTTAAGGACTTTGTCCATCAGAGCTTTACTATAAATTCGTAAAAAACACCAGTGCTGAGAGCAAACGAAGAATTACTCTTGCTAACCGCTGTTTCTTTGAGCTAAGAAAGCAATTGATTAGTAAAACCCTCTCTCGAGCAAACAAAGTATCGCTGTATAAGACCCTCCTCATCTCCGTCCTGCTATACGGTGAAGAAATATGGGCTATGACAAAAGCGGAAAACAGAACTTGGATCATTTCAAGGGAAAACTTTTTCGCGTGATCTATGGCCCCGTATGCCTTAACTGGGCCCAAACTGAAGAGAATATTGAATGAGGACGGCGCTCTGTCAACCTCGGCGTGCCTGTTGTACGTTAGAAAGACCAAAACTATCCCGCAGTTGAAGTTGAACATATGTGCTGAAAACCTTCTAAAAAGAAAAAAGTTTCCATACTTAGCCCAAAACAGTCTAGATTCAAGTCAAAAACACTCTAGTAAAGATATAAACCCTCGGTAGCCATATTGGTTTGCCTACAAGCTAAACCGGAAACTGGCCTCATAAAGTATTTCTTAGTGTGCGTGTAATTTCTCCTCTAATTCATGAAATTTCCCCAAAAAACTCAGGAATTGTGTCTATGTATGCGTGAAAACACGTCAATTTTTCTCGTTGAATTCGTCCACATTACAAATACAACAATGTAAACAAATGGGTTTTGGAGGGTGATACGTACGAAAGATTTATATCTTCATATAGAGTGTTTTTGATTCAAGTCATGAAGGTTGTATGCAGCTATCACGTTTTTCTTTATGTTTGATCCGTTTATAAACATTTTCTGTCTATTTTCTTTTAACTACGGTTCACACTACTTTATCATTTGGAACACAAAATAGCCATCTACCCGTCGTAATGAAAATTAATTTTTAGGTCTCTGAAATTGACGTAGATTGAAACAATGATTTCAAATGTGTGTTGTATTCCACTAATAAAAAGCGACTAGCGCCTAGTGACTTACAACTCTGAACCATTCCTGTTTGCGAGTATTGTTGTCAGGAATGGAGGGGACCTACAGTTTCAAGCCGATTCCGAACGGCTAATTTGAGAAAGCACTTTTTATGACAAGAATTACTCTTGGAGGATTTGTCAATTCCTCGCAAGAGGCAGTACCAGTGAAAAAAACTTTAGATGGCACAGGCAGGGTTTGAACCCAAGATCTCCGGCATGACAGTCCAAAGCACTAACCATCACGCCACGGGTACTACAAAAAAAGTTAAATCTATAAAATTAATTAATTAGAAAGTCACTTTTGTCACACCCTGTACGTAAATACGATGTTAGGAAGAGGAACCTATACATATGGTATATAAACGGAGGAAAACTAGAAGGGAAAGTTTGTTGGTTGCTTTTACTGATTATGAGGAAATGATTTAAACTTTTTTTTTTCCTACTTTCCACAGAAAAATAAAAATAAAAATACTGACAACCCTTTTTGTGTGTGCTCCACTATCAATTTATCCTTTGTTGACCATTAAAGGAAGTTATTTTTCTTACACTTAGTTGGATGAGTTAATAATATAATGGAAAATATTGTACTTAATTTGTCTGTGCCTTTCAACGACGAATGGAGGTGTTAGAAAAAGGATATTTTATTGCCTTTTAGCTCATGGAACACAACATTGTATAGGGACTTAACATTAATGGTTTCAGAGATAACTTAAACATTTCTTTTATGATGAGATTAAAGTTTCTGACATGTCCTGTCCATTCTTATATATGTTTCAATTAACTTTTGGTATTTTGAAGAAGAATACATTATCCAAATAGAAGTTTAACCATATCAATAAACTACAGAAGAACATAATAGCCAGCAATTTTAAATTATGGCAGTGTCTCTTTGATCTTGTACGTTTTCAAGAATGACAGCTTAAAGCTTACTTAACAAAGCAATGACTAGATTAAACTTGACAGTTAGAACCTTATTTGCTTTTCCTTTCGCAAATTTTTATTTCAATACAAGAAATTGATTTTTTTCATCGCCAATAGAACATGATTCAAAATATTTTCGTTTGTATTTGTCCTGTAGATGGAATTAGTGTTGGTATAGCTGTCAAATCTCATTTCATTTTTTTTCTTCATGTACCTGCTTCACTTCAAAAGAAAATAATGGATTCGATTTATCAACTACTGATTCCATGCTTAAGGAAGAAATGTTTCTAAGATTAGATCTGTAAATTTAATTAAAAATCAAAAATAAAGCAATTTATTCCGCCGAATAGAACGCGAAAATGAAAAAAAAATCTTCATTTTGACATATTACAAAAATAAATTAAAATATTTTAATTGCGCAAAACTTATTTCAACTATTAGACTTCGCATTACTATATTTACTGATGTCCAATAATTTCTAATTTAAAAACCGCTAAATGCACTTTAAAAAGGCATTTCCTTTTTCAATACCATACCAATGTCGACAACAATTACTTACTATTTATGTATGGCGTGTAAAGTGAAGTAAGCCACAGATTGTTGAAATTCATCATCTGACATTGACCACCAGAGGCCTCTACGGACATGGACATTGAACAATGCCATGTTAATGGGTTTTTCAATTTTTCGAAGGACACCAAGAACAATGAAAACGAAACGACAATCTTGAAACGGAAGTTTTCTTCATTCACTTTTTGTGTTTTCATTCATTGTGTAAAAATAAAGTTACTAAATCACTTCTCCTTTTGCCAAAGGCGTTTAATTTGCAGATTATCAAAAACCCTCATTTTTGTCAGGAGGACAGATAAGAACATCAGTTGTATAGTTTATCTTGTTCAGTCAGAGGGCAAAATATATCTCTCTTCCATCATTCATATTTCATGCACCCTATGTACCTATATAGTGACACTTATACATAATGTTCTGTCAAGTGACATTAGGTAAATTATTCCGGAAGTGATGTGGCCGATCAAGCAAAGGAGGAAAATAAATGGAATCCCATAGGGAAAATGGAAAGGTATATACAATTCTCTGGACATACTCGCTCTTGTTTTGAAATGTATAGTAAATGAAAGTTTACCGGCAGTTGACAGCCATTGTTGCCACTTTTGCATTAAGTTATTCATTATTATGACATGATGAAAATGCATCATCATCATCATCATCTTCTATCGTTGTTGTTTTGGCTTGGTTTATGTACATACATACAAATGAATATGTTGGTATTTGCGATGAAAATAGAATTAAATAAGATCTAATTTTGAAAACTGTCAGTTTGGTAGTAAAAAATTGTAAACATATGTATCCTTTTGTCTTTGTAAATGAAAATGTCATTTAAATTGGATATTTCATGTTTGGCTAGCCAAAACATAACGGGAAATTACTACGAAACTATTTAAATATTATATTTTCAAAATATGTATTAAAGAATCGTAATGAACGGTATGTGCAATTCCTGAACTTGGAGATAATCATATACCAGTTAAATCTTACATCAGCACTTACTGTCAAAAAAGTTATCATACTTTGATATTTATTGTAATCCTCGTTAGCATTCTGATGTGCTTAGTTGTCATAATTACATTACAACTACTTACAATTATGGGGTTATCCAGTTGTAAACAAATAAATAAACATCTGTCAAAACTCCGATTTTGAAAATACTGAATTTAATCCAAACCTTTTATTCAATCACACTTGTATAATAAATTGACAGTCACCAGTTTGATCAGAATTCAAAACCATACTTCATTTGGGGGAAAAAAAATCAATTCCCAGATCAAAATGGAAATTTTCTAATCGAAACAGGCATTACATTTTTTCAGGTTATCCGAACAGTCCTTCTATGATTTCGCATCAGCAGCGTACTAGGCTTAAAGCCTTAAAGCCTAGTACGCTGCTGATGCGAAACGAAATTTCCCATACAAAAATGACATGACGAAATCATAAACGAAAAATTTCGCTGTGCTTTTCGTTTTTCAGTACGCTGCTGAACGACGAAATGTGACATTTTAGTGGAGAGCTGTACTAGATTTCTTAGTACAATTCTCCACTCTTTTCGTTCTCAATTTAATTGCCCGGTATATTAATTGCTTGCGAAATTTTGACGTTTAATTTATTTATTGAAAAATTTTTCGAAATTTTTCGTTTATGATTTTGTCATGTCATTATTGTATGGGATTGTTTGCTCGTTACTTTCGGTGTTTTGATTTGGATTTATCTTTGATTTAAAATTTAAAATAAAATGGATTTTTCTAATGTGTTCCAACATTGCATTTCTGAATCGGAAACTCAGGATGTTATTGGTGATGTGCAAGAAGTGATGAAGACAAGCAGTGAATTTCAACTTCCAGACAGAACTCTCCACAAATATTTTTCCGCTGTGGTTTTCGTTTTCATTTCGCTCTGCACTTCAGCTGCGTACTAGGCTTAACATTTAAAATACATATAACACCAAGTTTGGATCCTGATTTTTATCTGGGTTTATTTTAGAACTTTAAACATAAGTCTTGAAAATGGTGGATAGATCCGCTGATTGGTTTTTTAAAAGGTAAATAATGAGAAATTTATAGAGAAGTAGAAAAATTAACATTTCATCCCTGTCAACAATTGTGTGGATTAAAGTTTTTAAAGAATTCCAATCCCTTTTCCATTATAACGATATTAAAATTGAATTGTTTTGAGGGGACTCATTTTGACGTTTTAGATTTCCTTCAAAAATGTTTTTTTTCGAGGCGCATGGGACACGATTGGAAATGTTTTTTGTTTTGTCGTTGTATTAGTGTACTTTCGTGTACGTATTAATGAATGCGGTAGAGCTGTCAAGTTCTCAGCTAAACATTTTATAAAATTTTTCTAATATTGGTGCAAACAGGGGTTAATCTGCTGAAAATTTCAGCATAAATTTAATCAATTCATGTTGCCTCATAGAATGCAAAATCAGGAGAAATTTTTGTTTTGACAGAATTGGATCAAGAATAATTTGATTTATTTAACCCATGTAAGACCCCATATTACTGCAAAGAGGTGTCAACCTGCCGACAAATTCAGATTTGCAGATTTGATCTAACATCAAAAATAAATTAATTTATTTTGTCCCATGGATTGCAAAAATAGAGGAAATTTGTGTTTTGGCGGGTCTATTACAAACATAAATTGATTTATTTTACGCATGGAATACCCTATTACTGTCGTTCCCATTATTGTGAAAAAAAAAACATTTTCTTAAGACATCTTTTTGTTAGTTAAAGTACAGCTTAACCAAAAAAGATGGACTATTAAAGAGGAATCTAAAGCTATTCAATTGTTGACTATCTGACAGAACAGCTGATTGAAATTATATTGTTTTCTGAAACCAGGATTTTGAATTATTGTTTTATTCCATGTTGAAACACAAAGCAGTAATAAAACATACCTTTTAATTCAAACAAAATATAAAAACGATGTATAAATAACACGCGTAACACAATGGTGGCCGACAGATGGCGGTAACCATAAATTCAATAATTAGGTCTCCAAAACCATTAGATTTAAGGGAAAAACTTATTTCCCTTTAAAGTCCTTCATTTGACAAAACCAAACAGAAAAAAAATCAACTTTTGCCTCAGGCTCTAACTTTCCCTTTATTGTTTAAAGAACAATAAACATTTAATTAAAGAGCAACAAGAAACAAAAATGATAGTTAATTGAATTTCAATTTTAAACCCACCACCCTTTTTATTTATTAAAAAATGAAGAAAAAAAAAACAAATACTCCACTCACCCCTCAAACAGAAATGTATAATGTATATAGGTACGGAAGTTACGATGTTCATATGTACATATGTACACAATAATGTATAGGATGGTTATATTCATAATGAAAATTAAGTTTATGCAATCTAATATAGGCAACCGGAAATCATAGTCTTCCTTACCTGTTCGGACGCACTCCTCCGTCAAGCATACCACATTTTGCTGGTCTATTGAAAAGTCTGAAACGAAAGAAGAGAAAAGCAAATTAAACCTTTTAGAATAAAGGCGATATAGCACATATGTATTATGGACCTACATATGTACATGGTGTGTATATACATATATATGAAAAAGAATAAAAATATAAAATAGACTTTAATAGCTCTTTGAGGCCAAAGCACTTTAAATAGAGTAACTCTCTATAATATGTTCTATGATGCTATGCTATATAGCTCTATATAGTTATCATCATCAACATCATCTTGCCTTTGCTTCTGCCTTTCTTCCTCTTTGCCTTTCTGCTGCCACCCTGCCTTGCTGCCTCCTGCCAATGCTTTTGCTTAACTATCCAACCGTGCTTTAAAGCAACAGGTGATGGAGGTGGAATATTGGGTAGGTTGATGTATTATATGAGTGTCCTCTTTTCAAGAGGATTCCTGCGCGCCTCAGTGAATTCTAGTGGAATAAGTAAGTTCCATTTGGACACAATGTTACCAGGTAGGATATTTTAAATTGACTTACAGATCTATATGTAGGTAATGTAGTAGGTATGTGTTTAAAGTTTTAAATTTTTAAATAAATTTAATTAACTTCAAATTTGGAAACTTCAAAAGACATTCATAGTTCATTTTGAAATCTGTTGAACCGATTCATTTTGACATCTTATCACCATTCCATCTCTTTCCCACTTAATGGTTTAAATGAGGTAAGGAAGTGTGGCAGATATTTTTAATTTTATGTTTAAAAAAACGCGTTTGAGCGAAATAAAATGATCAAACGTCAACATTTTTGGCTACGAAAGAGTTCAATGTGAACACTGCTAATTTAGATCTGCAAACTTCATTTTAAATTAAGAATAAATCCCAATTTGTTCTTGTCCAGTGAGGAAAGAGAAAAACCGGATATTTGACAGATTGAAATGATAAATTTTCCCCCCCATTAGCAACTTTCTGTCGATAATTTTCTATACATACATATATAGGTATAACCCGTAGCGTGATGGTTAGTGCGTTGGTCTGTCATGCAGGGGTCTTGGGTTCAATCCCTGCCTGTGCCACCTAACTTTCGCCTCTTGCGAGGAATTGACAAATCATCCAAGAGTAATTCTTGTCATGAAAAGTGCTTTCTCAAATTAGCCGTTCGGATTCGGCATATAAACTGTAGGTCCCTTCCATCTCTGACAACATTACTCGCACACAGGAATGGTTAAGAGTTGTAAGTCACTAGGCCCTGGTTCTTCATGTACTGTTGCGCCACCTAATTTATTTATTTATTTTATGTAGGTATAACACTTTCTGTACTCTCATTGGAGGGCGTCACCTAGTGGTTGCGGTGAAAATAGCAGTGATTTTTGACTTATCCTTTTTATATAAAACGAAAACATAAACGCTAGATTGTCAAAACTAAGGAAAATTTAATTTTAAAGGGAGATTTTAGGAATACTTCAATAGACAAAGCTGTATTTGAGAGCATTTTTAGGATCATTTATTATTTTTGCATACTGGTAAAGTATAGATTTTGAAAAATGTTACCTTTTAAAATGTCAATTATTTTCAGAGTAGTTTCTCGTTGGTAAGAAATAAAATGAAAATTAGTTTGACAGCATGTTTAACAAATCTGAACGCTAATGGTTTTTAATACGTCAAATATTCATTAAACCATATTTGTCATACATATCCGAGGATATGAAATTTCCCTTATTGTAAAGAATATTTGATTTTCAGTTCAGGATGCGTTTCGATTATGACCTGGTCGAGCAGAACGCAGTCTAGCGGGACGTCAGAACGTGCCGGCACCCACCACATTCTTATACTTCAGAAAGAACGCGGTCAAGTTTTGGCGTTCTATTGACCCAGTTCTAGAAGTCAAGGCAACTTTCTTCTTCGAATCTAAAAAAATCCAATGTTTATTACAGCAAAAGTTAGGGATTTTTATTAAGAATTTCAAAGTTTGTATATAAAATGAAACAGCGTTTAAATTAAAAACCGAAGTAAAAATAAAATAAAAAAAACTGACACATCTGTCAACTGATTTGACAATTTGCTTGGCGAAATTTGCACTGAGTGTAATTCATTTGGAGAATTGTCTGCCAATTTTGTTTAAATAACTAAGGTATGTCGCAGATATTGACAAGTCATCAACAAGAGCATTTTTATTTGGAACTGTCAAAAAAGGTTCCCAAGTTTTAATAGACAAGTAAGTTTGTATAAAGCTGGGCTTACATGACATGCAAATATGACATTGGGACACCATTCTATTGACAACTCAAATACAATTTTTAACTCAGCTGGCAATAATCCTAATATTCACTTCCACCCTAAATTCCAGACGGCAAAGCAGCAGAGAAAAAAATATTTATTTTATTTTGTTCCCTTGCTGTATAGGTATACTAAAGAAACCTACCTTAACCTAAAGGGTTTTTTCTTGGAAATTCAAATGTTTACCTTTTGCCCATTAGCTGTAACTGCAGTCCGATTGTTAATAGATACTCGAAAGTCGAAAGTACTCTCTTCAACAGGAATGTTGAATCATTGATGAAGCACAGAAATTTGAATAGCTATGGTATATTCGTTATGTAAGTAGTCAATAAACGGTGCCACTTTAGCTGGAAACCCAACATACCTCATTTATACTTATATAAGAGTTATAAAGTCAAAGGTTTTACACTCTCATTCATTGAGCTGAAAAATAAATTCGCTAAAAAACAACAAAAAATGTTCCTTGCCACTAAAGGACAATATTATATAAACGTTAAGCGGATGGACGCGAACGCGAACGCGGACGACGACAACGACGTTCTGAAGTGATGTATACACCCTCCTTAGGGATCTGCGTGCCATATTACTTATTTATAGGGTTCCTCAAGAGAGAACCACCAATGGAACGAGTCAAGTCGGCGTCGTTATCGTCGTCGTCGTCGGTGTCGAAGTCGGGCGGTCGAGTCAAATCGAATCGAGTTGAGGCAACAGGAACCATACCAGCAGGCAGCATGTAGCAGGAGCGATTCCAATTTACATGCTTGCAAATATGTTACATTATAAGTTATAAATATCTGAGGACCATATATCGCACCAAAGGAATCGCTATCGCTATCGCTATGTAGAGCTCCAATGAGACAGCGCAGGATAGTACCTTATGTATATTTTTTATATTTCCATCTATTTTAGAATTTATCAATGAATTTTTAAGTATTCAATAAAATATCTTTCTATCTATAGGCTATCTGAATCGGGTGGCGGTTTACCATATTAGCTTTGAATAAGAAAACATGTGTGGAGCCGTAATTTTAGGAATATTGACCCTATTTGTTGTTGCTTTTTCTTAGGTAATTTATCATCAACGTGATATTATTTTATACCTGAGTAGAGTAAGGTGACTTTGGTGAATATTGATGAATTCTCACAGCCAACTTTGATCGGGTTTCTTTAATCGGCCATTTAAAAAAATCAATAATTTAATCTATATGTACGCATTGGAGTTGGTCAGATTTTGTTCTTTTAAATCGGATTATTTTTAAACAATCTGAAGTTTCATGAGTTAGCAATGAGGGAATCTTTGCAATTTGACCAATCAACACATAGAAGACTAAAAAACAAAATTTGTTAAAGATAAACCTCACGAATTTGTAAAATATTGCTGTTTCTTTTTATAAAGTGTGGTAAGAATCTAAATTATGCTTTAGCGTCAACGAACATTGGGACCATCGGATGGAGGTGTGCCGCCAAGTTCGCGGCGGCCATTTAGCCGAGATTTTGTTTAATACATAATTTAACCATATCAATATTTTCATAATAAATAGAAATGACAAAAATTTCCGAAATAATTTGTCTTTTATCCAAATAGGTACAACATCAGCCCTTAAAATTTAACCATGTTTGTAAAGACATCAAAAACACTCTTTGGGTGAATGACAGCTATACAGTTTTTTGAACAGAATACTGAAATATCCATTGATATCTCAATTGTAACAATATATTAGACGCCGAAATCTTAATATTTGAATGCTCTTTGCGAACAGCTGAAAGTTGTTTTTATTTTTTGACAGCTACCTCAATTTAGCTATCCAACTGGTTCACTGCACCCATCCACGATAAACTATTCAACACGAGATTCAACGCAGCCATTATGTTGGTGTCTGAAAATTTAAATTCTTTATAAGCTCCATTTAATGCAATGAACTAAATAGAATCATTTGTCAGTACTTGATAAAGTATTGGCTAACAAATGTGACTTAGAAAAGTTCGTAAAGTTAACTATTGAGACATTACAAAATTGATTTTAATTCAGCGTCATCGCCATAATTTTGATTGTAAAGGGTGTCCTAAGATTATCAGAAGATTATATTTTGTGTAGTGAACCATTGTAAATCTACACAAAAAATAGTATTTGACAGCTGACAGTTTACTGGTACTAATTATAGATTGAAAAAAGAACCCATTTTAAATGTTGAAAAATATTTGAAAATTTTGACAGTTTGGTGAATTGTAAAAAGAATTAATTTAAGTTGAAAAAAACTGTTCAAAGCTGTACTAAGCACTCAGTTCATCCAAAAACAAAGCCATTCAAGTCTAATTATTTTGTGTACCCTATTATATCAGCTGTCAAATTCTTCTTTCTTTCCGTCAAATTCAAATCTGGGGTATATTATGTAACACCCTTTATAGAACACATACATGAGTCAATTTGACACAACAATTGAAATTATTTTCCAATTGACCACAAACAACATTTCTTATTGAGGTGATTTTCAAATTACCTAACATGATGTCTGTCATTTCACAGAGTGCAAGGATCACCATTTCTAGACACTTCCTCTCTTGGTATGCTGAATGTCGGTCTATCGGTCGGTTGGTTGGTCGGTTGGTGCGTGTTAACCGCAAATTATTTCAGATGATTATAAGGTTTCGTGATTTAACAAAACACCGAACAACTTGCAATCCAATACGATTTCTCCCCCAGCTTGTTTGTTTATTGAATTTAATTGCCTATTTAAGTAGTGTTAGCTTTGCAAAATGTACAAATAGGTAACATTTACCTATGTCAAGACTTAATGAGTCGTGTGTTTGGTAGACGATAAAGCTCCCTTTACATCCGCAACCAATTATGTATACGCATTTATGTTATAGGTATGTATAATTATAATTAAATTTATAAAATTCTACCGAATTAAATTATTTAAGCAGCAACAGACGAGACGTGATGCGATAAGCAGACAGTTTGCTTAAGTTTGTTTTTTGACTTAACTACACCTTTTTCAGTGTTTTACATGATTTATGTTTAGGTACCTGCTACATTAGTTCTCTGTCAAATGTAAATGACATTTATAGAAAACAGCGCCGCCGACCTACGAGTAGGTTCTCTTTGTGATACCATATACATTTTCCAACCCACACAAATGCTCCATATTCACTGCAAGATGTGTGCTTTAACGCTTTTCTGAAAAGTAAATAACTTGTGCATTGAATATCCATAAAAGTCATGCAGGAAGATAGGTAGGTTGTTGATTTCAGTGTTGGATTGATTAAGTAGCAAATTTAAGGTATTTTACCTGAGGTGGTATTAAAGGAAACTAAAGAATCCAAACGAATATGACACAAAAGAGTTGGTACTGCAGACGTCGCAATAGCTGTCAAAATATTAAATATTACTAATTAAATATTACGAAACTGAAGAACAGACTTTACGAGGTGACCAACTTTTAGCTAGTATACACGAAACTCTGGAAGTCTTGACTGTTTTAAATAGGGATAATTAATAGAGTGACAAGGAAAAAAATAATTGATACCACCTTCGTACTGATTGACATTCGAGAAGAGTCACGACTCTTGATCCAGATGAACTTTTTTGTTTGCAGAATTTATGACGTTTTGATAACAGATGCGTGTTTAAATCAAACAGTTCCCATTTCAATTCGATATACTACTTTTTGAAAATGGTGTCAAATGTCATTTTTATTTTGTTAAAATTAGTTATAAGAACGTCAAAAAAGATGGCTCTTCTAAAAGTGTTGACAATGTATATTCCCCTCAATCCGGCACTGAGTCAATAACACTAGTTGGTATTCTATCTCAGAAATAATCATAAATTGATTATATTGACAGATCGGAACACATGTCATTCTCCGCTAGAGTGGTGTAACTTAATTATTTCATATCGTTCATTCTACCAACTTATATCTAGTTTTGCACGATGAAAAGTTATGTTATAACTAAAGGAGGTAGAGAGTATATGAAAATGATGTATATAGGTTATTTTGTTATCATCATCTTAGTATTCAAAAGACCAAGAGTGATACTCTTCACCTTTTGCATGCAAGCCCAGCCAACAAGCTTATGCAGAGCATAAGAGTTTCAAGAAGAAGAAAAAAGACAATATAAATTTAAAGCTATTGGGAGTATCTTTATGAAATGAAATTTGCGATATGCAAATTATTTTTACTGTCATCTTGTGTAACTTGAGGCAATATATTAGACGTATATAAATATCTATAGGTTGGCAGAAAAATGTACATCCATAGGTAGGTACTCTATGATTTCCATATTTGTTGATTTGAAATTTTTTAGATGTGTTCAATATTTAGCAAATATGTAAAGCGAGTAAATTTACAGCTCTGGGCATGATTAAAACTGTTACAATATTGGTTTTTGGTATGTTGGGAATTTAAAATTGTTTAAATAAGTTCTTATCTTAAAACGTTTACGAGGAGTGTATTAGAAAACACTTTTTCATTATTTTTTTTTAACAAATCGAACTAAAATGAAGAATTTGTTTTCATTGTTAGTATTGTGGCATAACGTCCAGTTTCTTTACAAAATCTTCCAAATTCTGTTCAATGAATAATAAAATGGTGACAGTCCAAGTTGTTTTCATGAGTATAAATTTAGAGAGGAAAAATAGTTTCATGAATTGAAGATAAATCCAAATCTCTCTAAGGTCTATTTTTATGAAAGAATATGAATCAACTTCGCTTTTCTATTTATTATACACTAAAAAATATCTGTTTATGAGGAGACTTGAACAAAATAAAAAGTCATATTTCAAAACTAGTGTTTCTATTTTTTCTATTATTTTGAGGCTGCGATACCTATGAGACTTCTTTGAAAGTGGTATTAAGCTTTTCATACCACAACCTAAATCCGGTTTTCGCGAAGTTATCGGTTTTGGCCGAAACCTACATCGAAAACTCAAATTTTCCCATACATTATTCGTAAGCTACTAGTAGCAATTCAAAAATGAACTAAACAAACAAACCTTTCGAAACATTCAGCGCTCAATTAAATATAAACAAAACAGTTGATGGCTGCTGTCGAAACAATTATTTTACTCTGATATTTTGAAATTTTCTTCAAAACAAGCTTGTTCTGTTTAACAAATTTGTGGAAGACATAAAAGTGTTTAACGAAAATATTTTCAAAATACTCCAACAAAATAAAATCAAAAAATAATGTTTGTTAAGTGTTTTTTTTTTTAACATTAAAATCAATTTCAATTGATCAGAATGCACTTTATTTTCACAAATAATAATTGAAGGACTAAACTTTTACTTACAAATCGATGACAGTCGATGTCGCAATAATTGACATGTCAAACAAAAACGTGTTACGTCGTTTTCAATTGGCAATCTGGAAGTGAAAAAAAGCATTCTGAATGCGTTCAATTGGGCAAAAGTGACAGTTCTGATTCTGAAAAGAAGATAATTTCCCTTCTGGTTTTAAAAACAGAAAAAAATCAGAAGCAGAATCACTCACACATTCATAAATTTTAAATGTCACTTCCTCCATGTTTGCAGCACAAAAACAAAATGAAATTTAGCGCGAATACACATATATGTGACACATGTCATACTCAACCAATACATTCTCACCAAACTTCAGATTCTTCGGAATAAAAAAAAACTGTTCAATTGGGATTCCGAATCGAAGAACAATTCCAGATTGCCAATTGAAAACGACATTAGTATTCAGTGTGAAGATGGAAGGGGAATCTTTTGACATTTCCTAGGAGTAATCCTAGATAAAAAGTTGAACTGGGGCCCAAATACAATTGCGGAATCTAAAAACAGCTCAGGTAGCATTCTACTCATGCAATAGGATCATTAGTACAAGCTGGGGACCTAATCCTTAAATCATAATGAAGATGTACACTGCCATCGTCAGAAAAGTGCATGCGATTATTTATGATAACATTGTATGGACTATGGTGGAATGTTAGAGAAAACCAAAAACCTAAAAACACTTCTGCAGGAATGGAAGCAATACTCAAATCTTTTATCTCAATGTAAAAGAAACTGTTGCAAACAGCACAGACACTTCTTCAATAATCTTTTAAAGACCGTGAAGATATACAGAAATCAGTCTATTAGGCGTCATAGCTAGAGCAAGACAGCCCATAAATCCCAAAGGTTTAGGAGAGTTCAATACTTCAGGCTATCACAGGATCTAAATTTGTCTAAGTGTGATGATAACGTCATCAATCACCTTAATTTACCTGTATAGTTTCTGAACCGAAAATGATATCAACTTCAATTTAATTTTATATTATCCTATCAAAATTTCCGTACGGAATATCTCTCCAATTTATTGATTACGTATGTTTCCAAGTTTTTTTTTAGATGACAGTTTGGCTTATTGCCATCAAAATAATGCACCAAGCCTCTTTTCTAATTGAAATTGATCGTACTGTCATATTTCACTATGATATTTGTGAACTTAGCTGTCATCATTAGAAATATAAAATAGAAGAATTTACATGACATTACAAAAATTGCATGATTTATCGTTTACACTTTGAAATAATTACTTATTTATACTTGGTTCACGCTGAAGGAAATAATTTTAGTTTATAAATAATATTGCTTTGAATTTAATGAAGTCAACTAAATTTTTATATATTTCACAAATGATAGGAGGTTTTTAGTATAAGTCTTAAGATTTTCGCTACACTTTCAAATTCTTTTATCTAAGATATTTTTATGAACTCTTTGATTCATGTTTCTTATGATTAATTTTTGTTAAAATTTCATTAAAAAAAACATTATTTGAGCCGATTCCGCTAATATTATTCCTAATATCGTCCATAAAAATATTTCTTTAAAACAACTATACATTTTATATTCGATACAACATACAAAAATTACTCAAAAATTCATTAATTTTCTTCAGGTATCATTTGATTAAATCTCCCCCACTTTGAATGCTAATCTACAGGAAGTCAATGAAAGGAATTTGGAGGAAGGGTTTTAAATACGTGACAGAGGGTTAAATTTTGCGGTGATACCAATCACAAAATTTCATAAATTAATTTTTTTGCAATTTAACCCTTTTCTTTCACTCATTTGCTTAGAGTTCTATTTCTTTAATTATTTATTGTTACCTTAAATCTATCCTTTTTTTGTTATTGTATAAATAAACTACAAAAATATTTTCTTCATTTCTTCATTTGGGAGGAAAATGGCACGATTGTTATTATATGGCTGGTATAATAATGTTATTGTTTAAAAGACTATAAACATTTTAAATAAATTTTACGACTGCTATAATTTATTAGATAAACAAGAATCTGTCTGAAGTACATTTATGGACGTATGTATTTATGTATGAAAATTAAAATGTTAATAAACATTTAAATCAAATTTTATTTTCCTATCAAAACATTATTATCTATTTTGTCACTGATTTGTTTATTGTAAACAATTAGAATTTAACCCCATTAAGTATGTACGAACGATTAAATAAATCCTTATCAGATTTACTTCCAAACGATAAAATGTACTTATTTACATAAATGCTTCAATATATTTTTTGTAGATAGCTATCTATACTATTCTATTAACTAAGGCCACATATTTGCATTCTTGAATAAAAGTTCACAAACTACAAGTAATTGAAAGATTAAAATAAAATAAAATAAAACTTTAATTTAAAGAAAGGATCTTCTTTTAACGTTCAATTACAACGGCAATTTCCAATACAGGCGGTTAATTTTGACAGCTCTTAGCGGCCATTTTGTTTCTTTTACTTTCTGTAAAAATATCTTCCTTTAATCAGTCACTAAAGACAAATCATCATTGCGTCAGTAACAGTGTCAAGCAAAACATGCAAATGATAAAACTTTATTACGAAAATGGGTGTTCTGTAGCAGCAAGGAAAAACGCGTTGTGCCCTTTTTATGGGGCGGGTCCACCGGCTCAGGGAACAACCAGCAGATCTGCCGAAAACATTGCCGCTGTTCGTTAAAATCTAAGGCAGTCAATTGCCATACAAAATCGAACTGAGCTAGGACCTGAAACCAAACGACCATAGGCACCGTTCGCGTGTTTGATAATTGGATTTTGGAGACGTTGGAAGTTAATCTTTAGCAATGAGGCCCATTTTTGGATAAATGGGTGCGTTCACAAGCAAAATTGCCGGATTTGGGACGACGAGGTGCCAATGTATCCAAATAAAATTGGACACCAAGATCGCATGAGTTGACCCCTCAAGAATTTTTCTTGTGGGTTTTTCTTAAGTCGTAGGTCTATACGAACAATCGAAGTCATCAAAAACTGGACCTTTCAGCGGTCATTTAAACGATACCTAATGTCATTAATAGGCCTCTCCTCTCACATAAAAATAAAACCTTATAGTACATATACATATATACAACTTCTTTTGTTCAGTTTAAAAATCGACCCGCACGCCGTTAAAGGAAAGCCTTTATTTGTTCAATAAAGTTTTAGCAACCCTAGACAACGATATATGACAGCTGACAGTTTAGGATGTGTTTCATCATTTAATTAAAGTTTTACAGATACCGATCCAAAAATGAAAGTATGATCGGAATATTGTTTAATCTTCATCAAATGTTAAGAGAGTAATTAAAAAATTCCAAGGAGACTAGAAAACACAATCTTTTGAAGAAAAATTATGTAATGGAAGGAACTTACTTATGGAATTTTTTGTGGGTAAAATAAATCAATTTATTCTTGACCTAGATCTGTCAAAACACAAATTGTACTTGTTTTTGCATTCCATGGGGCAAAATAAATTAATTTTTTTTTGATTTAAGATCAAACCCGCAGATTTACCTCTCTTTGCACCAATTTTTAAAAAAATGTTGAGCTGGGAATTTGACAGCTCTACCGCACTCTTCAATACATGTGAATTTATACATGGAAAACCAGATTAGTGAACTCTTGTAGGTGAAAACCTTAATTAAATGGAAAAAATATAGTGTGTTTAGCTGCATAAAAAGTTTCGTTGGTTGTTGTCTATGGTTTGACACTTGATAATGTCAAACTGTATTAGAAATTTATCATGAGTCGTTTAACGCAAGTTTTACGCTTGACATTTACAATTCACATCACATGGAATTATTAAAGAAATGGTATTCACGTAAATTTGTTTTCCAGTAAAAAATGTGTTATGACCTTAAAGTGAACTCTAGCCATGTTTCAATTTACAAATTAAGCTAAAAGAACAACAACCTACGACTCAGTAGAGAATTTTATTAATTATACTTGTATTAAATAAATATCTCTATTAGAAAACAATAACTCATCAAAAGATAACGAGATATATAGCAGCAATGGCGTATAGAAAAAAGAAGGGGTCGTTAATCTTTGTTTTCCAATTAAAGAGATACAAAAAAATCTTATCTTGAATAAAATTAATGCGTTTCAAATATTCCATTCCTCCAAAAGAGGAAACTTAACGTACATACATATATGTATAGACAACCCAATAAACGTAGAAGATATTTAATAACAAAATCGATTGAATTGTTTAGATAAGCATAACTTTTATCAAATACTATAAACATTAAGCTTCAAGTTTGTTTTTTTTTTTTTTTTATTTTTATGATATTATTAGGCACTCACCATTTCCAATATTGTTTCTATTATTACTGCTACTGTGACTCTGACTATGACTGACACTGGTAGTACTTGTACATCGATAACTTCCGGCAAAATAGATAGCCAATGCTCCAATCGCTGCCCCAAGGACCATAAATGAAATGGCCAACACCAATAACCTCCAACGTAAAGTAGACTCTTTGAAGAAGCAATCGCTTGTATGATGGGCCGGCTGGGTAAGCCCTGATGCGTTGTGAAGTGATGTCCTTGGAACATTTGAACCAGCCCCAAAGTGTACAATTGTCGGCGTTTTATTATTTAACGGTCCATTATTCACAACCATCACACTGCCAAGGTTAACTCCTGCCTGCGGCGTTGAACCGGTTGGAATGGTGGTGGTGGCTCCACCTAGGAGTGGTGATGTCGTTGTTACGTTCGTAGACGCATCTTCATTTAGGCCACATTCAACACCACCTCCATTTAAGCCCCCTAAACCAACACCAACACCAACACCAACCCCACCACCACCGCCATTGCTATTGCCATTTTCATTAGAGTGTGGCGTCCTTAGATAGCCGTTATTTAGTGTCTTTTCCGGCATTTTTATTTTATCAGATTTGTTTTTATTATAGCTTGAAGTTTGTTGTGTTTTTCTTTGCTTAGCTGTCAAGTTTTAGTTCTTCATTTTGTTATCATCACAAACTTTTGATGTCCATTGCTGCGTATTGTTTTCTATGTTGATGATGATGGCAGTACAGGAATTAATGCACTTTGCAAAATAAATGGACATGGACAGGGGCACAAGACACTGGACTGGACTGGAAACACTATACGAGATACGAGTAGGTATACACTGCAATGTTAATTAAGAGTGTCCACTTTAATGAGTCGCAACGTGATTCCTTCGTTCAAAGAATAATAATTACATTCTTCTCGTCTTCTATCATCAGGAAAAGGAACCATCAGTGACATTTTTATTTGTATGTACAAACAAAAGAGATAAATGCACAAAATAAAACAACAAGACCTCTACTAGCACAATATTATATCCTTGTTTATCCTGCTTATAGACAACGGACGGGAAAAGAGTTGGTTTTAGCACATCTTCACTGATACCAATACCACCCGTTTGACGTCGCTGTTTTCTTTAAAGCCAGTTAAGCTATGGCAAGACAATATTATTCCCCATCGATAGTTTGTTTGTTTTGCTGAACGATGAATTGCTGATTTCTTATAGTCACGATATTGGGATGTGGCGAGGAATAGCTCAAGTATCGAGATTAGATGATCCCACTCTGGAATGAAAAAAAAAATAGAATAAAGTTTTGAAGAAAAAGCTAATTTCAATAATAAAAAATCATGGAGAATGCACGATTGGATTTTATCAGATACCTATGCTAACCAAACCAGGGTTGCCATGTCCTGAACTAGCTGGATAGCCCAAATTAGCCCAAATAAAGTTATGAAACGATGCTACAATTAATCGATTTATTGTTTTTTTTTTAAACAATTTATGGATGAGGAATCTACTATAGCGTTGATGTTCTGTTTGTATCATTCCTGTATATGTACTAAGAAAAATATCGCCCAAAATTACCAACTTATAGCTATTACTGTTATCGGCAATTTTGAGAAAAAATAGCCCAATCTGGCAAGCCTGATGCTCATAAATTGTGAATATACATTTTTTATAGATGAACAATAAAGGGTTGATTGGATGTGGAGTGTGTAGAACACGTTCGAGGTCTTCTTCAAACAAAATATGGTTTCGTTTCAAAGAAGACCACAGTCTGCACAATTCTTAGAGAAATTATTTTTACAATTTATGCACATTGATAGTGCGGATAGATAAGGAGGGAAGTGAAGCTTTTTCCTTACGTCTTTTGGTCTATGCATTTGAACAAGCATAACAATGTTATCCCAATCGTGTCATAGTTTCATCTGTAGTGTAAACGAGCTTTATGTTTGGAAAGAGATACATTTTAAGCCAAAAACGATCCATATAGGTCAAAACAGAGTGAAGAATTTGAGCGTGTGTAAAAGATGTAAGAATTAGAAAAATTTGACTGCTCTAGGGAACTTAGATTCAGAGATAATTGATCAATGTATCGATCGTAAAAGTATTTATGTAATTGGGCTTTCTGATCGTTTATTACTTTTATGCAATTAGTAAGATTAAACTTCACGGATGGAATACTTTACTTTATTAAATGATTTACAATGACAGTTATTTTGTTATCACAACGAAATATTATTTGATCAAAATAAACTTTTTTGTACTAGATCATTCATTCTTGGAACTCAGCTATCAATTGAAGTGCTGTAATATAAGTTGAATGCTTTCCATTTAGGAAAATCAATGCATTATTTAAAGTATTGAAATTTGCTACAAAAGTGGTGATTTAAATTTTCGCACTTTACGCGATGATAATGGTTGTCATATTGGCCAGATTAATAAAGCAATTGGTAAAGTTGTAAAGGAACTTGAAGAGAGTGGAAGTTATTTATGTCGTAAGGGCACGCTTATTCGAAAATATTGTTGTTGCAAGTGCGAGTGTTGATGACTTTGTTTTGTGGTTAAAATGTATCACAAATTCAGTTTATTCAGTTTCAGTAACAAATCGAACTTTATATTTGGTAACATTAATTGTATCAGCATTCACAATCTGAGGCAAATGGTCTAGTTTCGTTGTAAAAGTTCTTAGCACAGCAATAGCTAATTATTATACTCATTAAAATTTTGCTATACTTTTAGTATATTGCTAAACAGAAATACAATGGTGTAAAATTTGCCTCGTGTCGTTGACAGTTTTGCAACAATCATTTTCTGTCAATGTTTTCAGACATTTTTGTTAAATGTCAGATTTATGTAATTTTTGTTTTTTAAAAGGAAGGTGTGTTTGTATTGTTTTGTTTAATCTGTCAATTGGTGCAGTAAGAGATTTTTCCTACAGAGAGACAGCCAGCAGGGAAAGTGGGGTTCCAAAATTGGACCTTTTAATTTGAATTGAACGACGGATCGTAGTTCTTTCAGAACTTAATAAAGTGTCAGTTATCCGATTTTTTCGTTAGTCATTTTGACATCTGACACTTCACTTCACTGTTAAACATAAAATTTAGGGTGCAAAAACAATTTTTAAACATTAAACCATAAGCAAAGATTTACCACCAGTAACACCTTATTCGGAATATTTTTTTTAATTCAAGTACTCTATTATTTAGGTTATAACTTTTGCACAATGTCTTATCACAGATTTAGGAATCGTTTTCACATAAAATTGTGAAAATTTCTATATTCAATCTTTACAATTTGAGCAACTTTTTGGGTGACTATTTAAGTTTAAAATGACAAATAGAAAAACTATGCTGAAAACAAAACCGAATTAGCCATTTTGGCAGACTGCTCTGATAGGGAAAACACCATCCCCCATCGTCTTCCTCGAAAAATTTATCTTAAGCACAATTTTTGTGTATATAGTTCTGTTTCAAATAAAATGCCCTTGTCTGACCCAACGCCAACGTTTTCTACAGCACCGCTCTGGGGCACCCTCCACCGCCGCCGCTCGCCGGCGGCGTGGCCGAATTGACGATGTATCGAAAACAACAAATGATGTATCGTTCTACTTTAAAACTATTTTCTATTTAAACCAATAATTGAATAAAAAGAGAGCTCTTTTCTTTGTGTTTCAAGGACTATCATTCACTTTTAGACGAAAACAAAATGATGATGTCGTTGGACATTTTGTTTTTAAGAAACAACAATACAAAATAAATAGCTCATGCTATGAATTTTAATTTTTACACTCATCTCCTTTCCAAAATTATTTTCCACCTAAATGAAAATTCACCCACTCTGAATGTGTCAATTTTTCATTGTTAAAAATGACCACCTCCGTTTTGTCACGAATGACAGTTTGCTGCCCTTACCGACAGCAACGGAACATCAGGCCTGCCCTTCTTTTGTATTAAATAAATATACATAAATTCTATTTCGATTGTGAGGACCAGGACAGCGAGAAATATTGCATTATGCATGCGATGATAATTCATTAGGTACGTGTGTACGTACCTTAACGTGTGAATCTGACCAAAGGTCTGCGTGACATTTAACGCATTATCATCATCGTTCCGAGAATGAAGGTTCGGTTGTCAAAAAGGAGTTTAAAACGCGTTACGAGGCGATAGCTAGTTACCAAAATTTCATCCGGACACGGAAAGGCGTGAAAAGGCACGACAACAGGGAGCTATATATCTCGTACTGAAATATAGCCATCACTGAGTGGCAACTTCGATCGTGGTCGTGGTCGGCCGGCTGCGGTGTGGCATGCAAGTGGCCTTCAAAAATAATGTCGTTGTCCCTACCGCCCGCTGCGCCACCATATCACCACCGCCACCGCCCGATTAGTTGCTTAAAATTGATTGAGATAATTCATTGGTGTTGCTGGTTGCTGTCAATGCGCTGGCGATGGTGATTCGTTTAAATCGTGATGTGCAAATAATGTAAGCTTGAAGGTATACGAGTATACCGTCGCGTCGTCAAGCGCAAGCAGGTAAAGTATATTGACTTTGTTCTGATGGTGATGAAGTGACGACAACAAATTTATTAGCATGGTTTTTTAACAGTTTGGCTAGCATGAGCATCCATTTAGATATTGGCGCGCGTGATGCAGACGCTAAATTTTTGAGTTTACAATATGCGAGTGTTTTTTTTTTTTATGGCGGGTTTTATAATTAAAATAACGCCACACGTAGATGAGCTTTTACAATAAACAACACAGAGAATTGGATAATTAAATTTGAAAAAAGAAAGAAAAGCTTTCCTTTTCGATGAATGAACATTTTTAAACACAAGAGATATTGTTTGTAGGAGATAATAATTTTTATTATTGAAAATTGGTATTTTGTGTATTTTGCTGCCTACGAGAATACGTTCATCATGTTTACTTATTACACAAAACTGATTAATTGTTTCGTTTTGTAGGTTTTGGAAAAATTGTATATTCTTTTTCGTGTGTAACAGGCATTTTGAAAAATGGTTTAAACCCTAACAAATTGGTAAACAAATATAAACTTACTTAAAATGCCTATAATTTTAAAGTCAAGGGAAGAAAAAGAAAAAGTGAAGAATTAGGAATTCAAATAATAAGATGTTCAATATTTTACAATGAACTCAAGACGCCTTACTAAAGCGAAAGGGTAGAAGGATCAAAATGTTTAAGACTTAAAGTGAATTTTGTTTGAAATTTTGATTAGCAAACAATTATGAGTTGCTTTTCAACCATTTTTTTTAAACCTTTGTTTCATGTTACTATAATTTTTGAAACATTTCTCGGAAAGAAGGGCAATCGCACCGATGACAGTGGCAGTAATAATAATAAAACTACACTTCGTACTGACAGGCCGTTAGTTAACAACAAAGTTCTTTTAGGTAATTTTCCCAGAGAAAGGAAAATGGATGCCTATCCATGATTATGACTTATGAAATGTATTTCTATAGAATTATGAACTCCATTGATGTTGTTCTTAAATTCAGACCAGGTAGAAAACTATACAGGAAGCTTTGCCTGGATAAGCTACGGATATAAATAATATTTCTTTTAAAGATTTTTCTATTAAAGAAAATTTAAAATTTCAGGAATATTGGCGGTTAAGTTTCAATTTTCAATGATTACTGAACACGCCAGCCCATCTGCTCTCTATGTAACTTTTGACATTTTAAATTCGTCCTTAAATTGTGTTGAGGATCACAGTGAGCTCTTTTGTTTCGATTCAGAACTTACGTCGTTTTCAATTGGCAATCTGGAAGTGAAAAAAAGCATTCTGAATGCGTTCAATTGGGCAAAAGTGACAGTTCTGATTCTGATAAGAAGAGAATTTCCCTTCTGGTTTTAAAAACAGAATCAGAAGCAGAATCACTCACACATTCATAAATTTTAAATGTCACTTCCTCCATGTTTGCAGCACAAAAACAAAATGAAATTTAGCGCGAATACACATATATGTGACACATGTCATACTCAACCAATACATTCTCACCAAACTTCAGATTCTTCGGAATAAAAAAAAACTGTTCAATTGGGATTCCGAATAGAAGAACAATTCCAGATTGCCAATTGAAAACGTCGTTACATAAGTAAAGTGACAAGTTGAGTTGATGAGTACCAATAAAATAGAAATCAGGTAAAAATGTGTATTTTAAGAATGATGAAAAAATGACACTCATGGGCTTTTTTATTGAAAGCATTCTGGAAAAATTTTGGAATAGATACCTTCTTTCCTTTTGAAAAGAAATAGAAGCTATATGCTTTGCGATTGGAAATCACTCATAGAAAATTGGTTAAAATGCATTTTTATTTATTCTGGCGAAAAATTAATTTTTCTGAACAGCGAATTCTATTTTGTAAATAAATAAAAAATATTTTTGGTGGACATAAATCAAAAAATTGTTTCCAATTTGAAATTTTCAATGATCGCTATAAACCTGTCAAAAAATTCTGATGATAGATATAACTGGCTTCTTAAAATACATATAATTTGATGTTTTTGGAAATATTTTCGTCCTATTCCATTTTTTCACCACTTTCTGTTGACAGTTATGTTACTAAATGCTGTGGTCTTAACCTGACGTTGCTGATGTTTTATTAAAGGACAAAAAACATTTTTTTAAGATTTGAAGGAGAAGTTATCGCTATCTAACATTGTGCAACTTGATCACATTGAACGTTTTGTATTATTTTCTGAATTCTCAGCTCTATGCTGATGAGAAAAATTGATAAATTGAACAATCTCAACAAAAATTAAGTCCAATGATTTCAGACCTGACAATAGTCTACTATATGAGCTGGCAATTAAATTGTTTGTTTACAAGGTTAATAGAAAATGTACCAATCACTTGCAAAATATTGTTAGAATCTGGCTGACAATTTATTTGTCAGATAGGTGCCTAATTTTTCAACACCTGGAACTTTAGACAACGCAACGATTAAAAATGGCAAGCCTGAAAGTGAATTGTGGGTAAAAAACCATCAAACACCCTTCAATTTATTGTCTTGTTTTGGGTCATTACAACCTTTAACAAAAAGGGGAAGGATTAAAGAGAAAATACCGCTGCAGATCGACCTTAAAATTTAATATGAGAAAAAAAAAGAGTTAAGGGCCTTGCACATGAGATCGAACAACGAATGAACGAATGGACGAACAAACATGATTTTACACATTTCAAAAAGTCAATTTCAAACAAAAACACATTTAAATTATAAGAAACCAATTGACACTAATGTTAGGATAATACAATTTGCATTTTGTTTTTAAGGTGCGTGTCCATTTGAGAGTACTTCTGCTAGTTAAATCTCGAGATCAACTCTCGGGAGACTGTCCATTTGCGAGCCAAATTTTAGAAGTTTTGCTATCGCGAGCTCTCTGCTAGAATATTGAGAGTTTTCTTGCTGAGAGTACTCTCATAATCGTGTCCACTTGATAGATTTCTTCTGCTAGCATATTATCAGTTGGCCATGTATTTTATCCACACTGATAACTTCCCATCCCATCTGTCGATTTTTTTTTACCAAGTTTAATGTTGTTTTTTTTTTTTAGGTTTTTATTTTTTGTAAAAAAAACTGTCAATTAACTGAATGTTGAAATCAATATATCTTATAAGTTAAACTTATTTGGAAGCCATAATCTCAAATTTTTAAAAAGATATTTGTGTTGAAAATTAATTTTCACCAACTTTTGTTAAATTTTCTTTTAAGTTTCTATTTTTTGTTAAAAAACTGTCAATTCGATTTTTCTCAAAATTTTACCGAATGTTGAAAACAATATTTCTTATAAAATAAAATAAGTTGGAAGCCATAATCTCAAATACAAATTTAATTTGTAACAACTTTGAGTAATGTTTTTTTTAGGTTTTTATTTCTTATAAAAAAAACTGTCGATTCGATTTTTCTCAAAATTTGTTAAAAAATATGTTAAAAACGTTATTCTTCGCTGCACAAAATTGTTTTGGAGATAAAATCATTTTTTATTCGTACAATTTTCGAGGTGACAAATTTTGTTTTCAGTTTTTTTTTATTTATAAAAAAACCGTTAATTAAATTGTTTTCATAAAATATACTTGTTTGGTATCACGTTACAATATATAATATAAAATTTAATTCAATTCTCTAGCGTTTTTGGTTCGTGAGATACATATTTGGGGTTAACCAACATTTTCACCTTTTATTTAAACTGCTATGGTAAAAAAAAACCTTTCACTCAATTTTCTTGAGATCCCTTTCTGCATTTTTCTGCATTATTATCTGTATAACAAAATTTATTTGAAGTCGATATCTTTACTAGTTCTTGAGCAATGGACGACGAAAAAACGTCGCGAACGTACGGACGTACAGACGTACGAACGTACGTACACACGCACGCACAGGCATCTGTTCAAAAATCTTTTATTTCGACTCTAGGGATCTTGAAACCTCGAGAAATGTCAACGTTTTCAATTTGACAAATCGGACCCATTACAATAACTTCCTAAGGGAAGGTAAAAATGTATTTTCAAACCAAATTTACATGAACAAAAGACATAGTTTCCACTGCTTTGCCATGTTTACTCTCGACAGCTACTCGCAAAATACGAACTGTGTTGGTATTCCGCGAGCTTGTCTCGGATAGTGGTAAACACATGTGTCCACTTGCGAGTGACTTTCAAAAAGATCGAATGTCGAGAGTAATTAGTCAACTTTCCGCGAGCTACTCTCCAGACTATGTCCACTTGCGAGATCGCTCTCGAGAGCAGCTTGAGAGCGACTCGCAGCACGTTTACTCTCAAATGGACACGCACCTTTAAAAACAGGAAAATTTTGTAAAAACAGTGTGGTAGTAACGAATTGCAGTGTGTGTGTGGTTGCTACGAACTGTCAAACTCTATTCGCGTTCCACATACCATCCACACAAAATTATACCACTCTTGTTTTGTTTTTGTGTGAAAGATCATGGCATGGTTGAGGAAAATATGGAGAATAGGGTAATTAAATTCGTCGCTCTCTGCGAATAGAAATAAAGCCCATGTGAATGAAAAGTCAAAATATGCGAACATCCACAGTTCGCAGTTCGTAGTTCATAGCTCATGGGCAAGATGCTTTAAAGCAATATTCACATGAGTACGACCAACGACCAACGAATGAACGAATATTCGTCGATTTTGACATTTCTTTCACATGAGAGTTTTTAATTCGTCGCTAATGAAGTTTGACAGCCGAACACCATTCACCACCGAAACCAAAACAAGAATGATTTTTTTAGGTTAAGTACGAGCGATTATTTTATTCGTTGCGAGTGTGGATAATGTGGAACGCGAATAAAGTTTGACAGTTCGTATCAACTACAATTTTTTTCGCGACGAATAAATTTGTTTTCTTAAATTTATTAATATATGATATTGAAAAGTAAAAGTATGCATCATAAATCAAATAGAAACTATATTGCTATCATTTTATTAAGAATTTGTGTGGAAATATGTCTTCAAACGTATATAAACTCACATTTTGTAATTCATTCGCCGTTCGTTGGTCGCGCTCATGTGAATGCTGCTTAATAGATTCAAATTTGTGAGCATTGTGAGTATGATTCTCACTGACAGTTCTAACCATTCGTGTACCCTAAAGATAAGTATACATACACGATTGGACGATTTTCTAATATTGGCCTAGCTGTCAATAGTCTTAAATAATAGTATTCAATGAGGTGACAATTGCCAATTTTCTATCAAATGAAAATTGTCCGTTAATACGGTTGGTGGATTTCATCCAAATATTAGAACATTTTTTGGTAGAAAATCGGCTGAAAGATAAAAAAAATCTGTTTACACGGATGGAATACTTTAAAAAACAACAAATTTGTAGACTTTGGAATACAATTTTCTTGACTGATGACAGAGAATATGCAAATTTATTTTACTCGTATGTAGAAGTGAAATAGACTTAAATAAAAATTTTCTAAGACATATCAAAAGAAAGGTCTCAAAGTGCAGAACAAAGACCAACAAGTCTGTCTACTTGTACCCATGTAGGAGATGGTAAAAATTTCACTCAAAGTTGTGAAAAAATCGACCATTTGCAAAAATTAATTACTTTCCACGTAGACAGATCTTGGTTAGCTTATAGCAAAAGTCGAACGGACTCTACCAAAGTGATGACAGAAGTTATCAAAGATGTGAGAAAAATTACCCAAGTCAAATCAAAAACATTTTAAAATATACAATTAAAAAAAAGTGGAACAATAATGAATAAGACGATAAAGACTATCTTGGCAGCATATTTGTTTGAGACCAGTGAAGAGGAAGATGGGTTGCCATAGAAGAGACGTCAGACGATGACTTCTTATTTCTTTCCATCTTCGTAGCCTTTAAATTCTTTCAAGATTCGGTACATTTTTGTTGTAATTTCCTGCCCAAAAACTTTCTTAAATAAATAAATTAGGTGGCGCAACAGTTCGTTGAGAACTAGGGCCTAGTGACTTACAACTCTCAACCATTCATAATGTTGTCAGAGATGGAGGGGACCTACATTTTTAAGCCGATTTCGAACGGCTAATCTGAGAAAGCACTTTTCATGACAAGAATTATTACTCTGGGAGGATTTGTCAATTCCTCGCAAGAGGCAGTACCCGTGAAAAAAAAAACTTTAGATGGCACGGGCAGGGTTTGAACCCAAGACCTCTGATATGACTGTCCAACGCACTAACTATCATGACACGGGTAAACTCTCTACAAATTAAAAATCAAATGATGTTGTTGGCAGGAACATCATCCAATACCAAATTAGTGGACAATCGTACAATTATTTTAAAAATACAAAAAATTGGATGTTAAGACGATCTTAAACGATTGCAAAGATTGGCTGTCAATTGATTTTCTGTCACTTTTGACAGATAAAATTGGGTTTTTACATGGTTGATACAAAATTGATTAAATTATCTCTGCCAATATTTGTTAATCTTCCAATACAAAGCTTGATCTTTGTAATACGGCTCAAATTAAGCCAATCGAGTTTTCGAAATTAACACATCCTAGGCATCGCATATTTCCAAATAAACAGGATAGTTTTTTAACCTCAGACACTAATTGTTTTGGTTGGGAACACCCAACATTGTTTTTAGGTCAAACTCTATGGACATTTTGCACGAGCAAAAATTAATGGTTGTAAGGACTTTTCTTAAATCCCTAGTAGCGGAAACACGCAAAACCTTTAGATGTTAAACATACAATGTCATTGATACAATAAAAAAAAAATTTGTTGTTATTAAACACGCAATTTATTTTATTGAATTTTGACATACACCCAGTTCCTCTTAAAAACATCGATGTTTTAAGTTAATTTTGGAACGGAAGCACGAGTTGTCTAAATATGCCCATTTGATTTGAGCAAATATGTAAAACTTATTACCTCAAATCTTACTCTTAGACGAATTAATTTCGTTTCCTTTCAATTAGTTTTTAAACGAAAATTTATCTAATATCATCGAACCGCAACTTTAATTGAAACCCTTGTCATGAAAACTAAATCTTCCAAATAAATTAACCCCCCCTTTAAAAAAAGAAAACAAAAAGTAAACTGTGGCGTATGAGTGTTTTATTTCTTCTGAATTTACAAATTAAATGTTTAAAATTAATTTCGAATAAAATTTCTATTTAGAACCATCAATGTTTAAGAATTGAAAGTTTATAGCTACATGAAAACAGATTTATTACCTAAACAGATTAAAAAAAAACACACGTCTTTTGGTTCATAAAATCAAATCCGATCTTCTTTCCTGTATTCTCAACAAAAATTCAAATTTAAACGATTTTTATTAGAAACATTTATGGATAGCACTTAATTAGCAAAAGATATTGCATCATTCAAAAGTTTACACTAAAATTTATATCCATGTAGATTTTTATCCAAAATTTATGAATATTTAAACAAAACAAAAGAACAAAAGTAAAAAAAAAAACTACATAAAATTACCTTAATTAATTGGATATTATATTCTCACTGGTGTTTGAAGAAGAAAGTTTATCTCGAATATCGATATTTTTTAATCTTTTATGTTTATGTAGGTATATAGACAATTTTATTAATGTATTTCTATTAATTATTTATTTAAAAAAAAAATTAACAATCATGGTCATCAACATATTAAACATATAAGAACCTTCACTCTCTCTCTCTTCACAGTTCACTTCACTTCATACAGAACTCATTTTATTTCTGAATTTAATTAAAAAAAATGCAAAAAAGTTTAAACAAAAATATCAAAAAAAGGCCCAAAAACTTGTTTGACTTTTAAAAATTCCAAGCATACCTTCAACTTTTATTTAGATTGAGATATGCCAAGATTTAAATAAGAACACACAGTTATAGGTGTCAGAGTAATTTAACTCTTCTTGTTTTGAACATAAAAGCTGATAAAAGATTTGCAAAAAATTAAACAAAAATAAACAACTTAAAAAACAACACAAATCTTTTTTCAATATGTGTGATTTCTACTTATATCTCGAAGCAGTTAAATTTGCATAAGATGCACATAAACCGTGAACCTCACGTTTTTTAAAACTCACTTAGTCCAAGTCCCCGCAAAAAAAAAAAGGAGCGGAAAAACACACCACATAAGATTAAATGTGCACGACTTTTGAAGGGTGTTTTGTTTATCGCTAACAAGTTTATGTTCCCTTTTTCACATATGCACATATATTTATCACTTTTTCAGTTTCTCCTCCTGCAGAGTGCACTGATATCATCCTACAGAGATTGCAGCATCAAAATTTTAAACCAAAGGAGGTGTTAAAAAGTCAGTTAAAAGTCTTAAACGAGCATTAAAAAATCGCTCACACTCCACCAAAAAGACCGCATATTATTTGCTGTCTTTCAACTGCCATATCAACAGTGAAATAAAAAGAAAAACAGCAAAAATATAAAAATGTTGTATCCGAAATAAAATCTCAAATGCAAACTACCCAAAGCAACAATAAAATATTCATAAAATTATCGTAATAATATTCGGCACACGGTGCGAACAACTGCGTACCGCGAACCGGCTCCGGCAGGCAGGTAATCGCCTCGCCTCGTCGCCAGGAGATTTATTCAAAATCACGTTAAGGTTGAGAGGCGTTTATTGGCGCTGTGTACATCTGTTCTGTACACCTTTAAGTTATGGTTTGGTTATGGCTTATGGTACATTTGTGATAAAAACAAAAATTATAAGAAACGAATAACAAATTATGCGGTGAAAACTGCTTTACCCGAACACAGTTAAAATACAACTGAACTGAACTGAACTGAATTGTGACTGCAGCACAAAACAAATTTACCGGAATAAAATCAAGACACTTTGCTACGATATAAGAATAATCCGAGCCAGAAAATAAAGTTGATGAGAAGTTTGCAAACTTCTCGAGCACACTGACCAAGTTAATGCCGAGTCCTTAGCTTTTAAACTGATATCGTTTGAGCTTTCGCCTTTCTCGTTTTGTCGTTGTCGTTCTCGTTGCGTTGTTGTTCGTTTAGTGTGTCGGTATGGTAGTGTAGTTCTTCGCATGTTCCTACAACATGTTTTTTTTTTTTTTTTGCAAAAGTGACACTGACTTTTTAACAAGCAAAATCGAACAAACCAAAATTGACTTTAAGATAACGTTAGCTTTATAGCAACAACAACAACAACTGATAGCCGCCGCGACGCGCCGCCACCGGTTCTATCAATGAAAAAGTTATAACTTATAAACTTTTAATCTAGAACTTCTATCTACTCTATATTTGCGATATATGTATGCATAAAGTTGTTGTCTATGAGATTAGAGTGAATATATTTACATTTGTGAAGTAGATTAGTTAATCACACGAATATAATTTGATATGGAAACTTATACGAGCAATAGAATGTGTTCAAATAAAAAGAAAGAGAGAGTTTATTTTTATTTGATATTTGATTTTATTTTTTTTTGGCGCAAATTGTTTTGTTTTCTTTAAGTGAGTCCTTTGGGAGACATTTTGTTGTTTTTGTGTGCCTAACTGTCGTATACGAAGTGATTAGATCATTTACACCAGCAGCAGGCGATTTTAAATTAACTTGTACGAATTCGAAGTAGGTATGTTTTTTTTTGTTGTTTTTGGGTCTTATTTACTTAAAGACTTTCAAGGGAAACATTTAAGAAACAGAGAAGGGTTGATTTTGAATTTGACCATCAGGATTATGAAGGATTAACAAGCTCCATTTACGCTATTATTTGAGTTTAGTATACTTTTGACTTTGTTGTGGCTTCACAATTATAGTGAAATGTATATAATTTCTACTTTTTGATATGGTTCGTTATGTAAGTACGTATACACTTATGAATGGTGTTGAAATTTAAAAAAAATTAAATCAAGGATCAGGTTGCAGGAATTTCTTGTTAATTTAACATAATACTACATTGAGTATGGTTTTTCATGGAAATTAAGTTAAATTTAAGTGAATTTTCTTGAATGCAGTTTAAATACATCAGTTAACTTAAGTGTAAATTTCTTGTTTTCTGTTGAAACAATACATCGGTAGCTTCCTAATGTAAGCCAAAAACCTTTTTTCTTTTGTTTAGAATATACAGTTAAGGCTCCATTTTTTTTAGACTTCATATTAAAGTGAATTACGCACATGTGAAGATTTGTTGTATTTGTTTAAAGGTAGGATTTTTAAATTGAATTAAAGAATATCATTTGGAAGTTGTTATTGACATTTTAAGAATTATTTCCTTACTCTTAAGCTAAGTACACACGGACATCGTTTGGCAAAACGTTAGCAACGATATAGACGTCAACGAATATAAAGCCAAAGTTGCCATTTATAGCTAGCATTAAAATCGATCCGGAAAAAACAAAATTGAATCGATATTTGACGGTGATTCCCTTTGATTAGAAATGAAAATTATGTACTGATCGATCGAAAATCGTACAAAGAATTTTTTTTGAGAAAAAAAGTGTAGTTACGCATTTATTTTTCTCTAAAAATATATTTTTCTATTTTCCGGATGGAAATTCATTTTCCTGAACAGCTGATAACTTTATGTTCAAAAGTGATACGAATCGTTCCACTGATTTGTGTTCCAATTTTACAAAATTCCAATGACATATTTCGGTGGATTTTAGGCGCCAGTTATAGCTATCATTGGTTTTCATCATTGAAAACAAACATTGGAATTTTTTTGTCAGGTCGCTTATAGCTTTCATTAAAAATTTCTGTCATTGAAAAAAATTTCCTGATTGAAAGCCACCGAAAAACTTTTACTGACAGAAATCCTTTCCGAAATAGAATAGAAAAATACATTTTTAGACAAAAATAAATGCGAAATTACACTTTTTTCTCTCAACAAAAATTCTGTGTGTGATTTCCGATCGATCAGTATATAATTTTCATTTCTAATCAAAGGAAAACACCGTCAAATATCGATTCAAAAAATTTTCCGGATCGATTTCAATGATAGCTATAACTGGCACCTTAATCAGGAATTTTTTCTAATGACAGCAATTTTATATGAAAGCTATAAACGACCTGTCAAACAAATTCCAATGTTTGTTTTCAATGATGAAAACCAATGATATGTAGCTATAACTTGCGTCAAATAGTGGAACCTCTGCGCAACCTTCAATTTTAAGTTTGATAAATGTTATCTGTCATCTATCAAGAAAATTCTCTTCCAATTTGTCTATCATTTTTTGTTTTCTTAACTCTTCCAACCGTGTATACGGGCAAGTTTAAATTGGAAGACAACAAATTTTCAATTGTCAGCCGATTTTCTACCAAAAAATTGTCTAATATTCGCATTAACTGTCAATTTTGACTCGATATAAATTTGGCAATTGTCACCTTATTGGATATTATGGGAAGACTTTTGACAGTTCGGCCAATAGTGTATACTTAGCTTTAGCTTCAAATCAAATCTGGAAGGATGTAAAAAATGGATTATAGCTGCTTGATTTGTTTGTGATGACTTTAAATGTCTTTGTTTAAAGTTACTTTTATTGCACAAGATGCTCGATATATGTAGTTGAATTTGATTGAATGCCAAATTTTTTTGTCAGTATTTTGGTTCGCTGAATTTTCTTTTTATAATTAACGGGCACTCAAGGGGTTATTAATACCCTTAAAATGTTTAAAGTTTAAACACAGTGCGAGCTTTAGCAAAATAGGGAAGGATTAAAGAGGAGATACTGGTGCATATTGATCTTAAAGTTTTGAATATCAAAATGATAGAGTTGAGTAGGCATTCCACATTCTCGATGTGCGGATAAAAAAATATTCTTTGTACTTGAGAGTGCGTCAGAAATTGAACTCAAGGTTAAACTGATGAGTATTCCCAAAAGCGCGAGTATTACGGCTGAATTGCTTGGGAGAGGGAATGCAACTGGCTTATTCGACAGAATAATAATATATGTAAAACAACGAATGACATAAAACATTGCGGCGGTGTTCGATTGATGTAATTGTTTCGGTTCTATCGCCTATCATTTTCAAAGCTCTTTTTTGGATCCTGTCCAAAATACTTTGACTTGTTTTAGGGGCATCTGCCCAAATATGCTTGTAATATATTCAAGTTTTGGACGAATGAAGGTTTTGTAAATTACAGCCAGATCAGAAGAGGTGACACATATCTTGCAACGTCGCGTCGGATGCATTTTCGATAACAGAGCTTGGTCCCAAACTCTATGAAATGCTTTTGAAATATCAAGTTCAATAATCTTGCTTTCTCCTAAACGATGTAAAGTTTTGTTTCACTGTTGCGTTAGATAAAGAATCAAAGGACCTATTGCTACCAAAGCCATACTGCTTGTCATTAAAGAGCTTTCGTTTTTCGTGGTATTTCTTAAGCTGATAATTGATCAGCGTTTCTATGACCTTGGAAAGAAGGAACGTAAGTGCAATTAGACGATAGTTAGACAGTGAGGAGGATTAGCATTTTTTTAAGGACAGGCTGGACAAATGCTGTTTTCTATCCACTCGGAAAGAGACCTGTAGAGTAGGAAAGATGGAAAAGCTTACGCAGTGGTTTTTGCCAGCGTTGAAGAACACCTCTTCAGAACAATAGAGGGGCTACTATCCACCAGCGGATTTGTGTATGTCAAGGTCTTTCAGCACTCTTGCAACTGCACGAGTGCGAAAGAAGATTCGTCCCATAAAATCGTTTACGCTCTATTATACTAATAATTAGTACAAATAACTGTATTCGTTTCCTTCCATAAATTGATTTTAGCGCAAACGGAACCGTTATTTAGATAATAAATTTGTATGATTTGCAAACGTTGTTCTGGAATAAGTCAAAAACCAAACTAAGCATAATCAAGTGACAGCTGTCAAAAAGACCAACTCCAAAAACTGACTGAAATAAGCGAAAGATTGATTATTGTTGGAACCACATATCGTCCAAGTCTTGATCTTTATTCAATACGGTAAATGGTTAACATTCAACTTAAATTATATATGGAACCCAACGCCAACCACGAAATGAATGCTCCAGCTCCTATATTATATGTTGGGTTCTAAAAAATAAATAAAAGCACGAATTTCAGAACTATAGTCCATAAATTTTAATGGATGTAGTGATTCATTAATGGCTTGAGGATTGTCTTTTTTGATAAAGCCATTTAACTAGAAATGAGCTTCATCACTAAACACTGTAAAATAAACGAAGTGTTTTATGAATTTTACGAATAGATTTTTTTTTTTTTTTCAAATTAAATTTTCACAATTCCGAAGCTTTATTCTAGTTTTAGTGATTCGTGGTGAATTGGCAATTCTTACTGAACAGAAATGTCAAAACAGTTTGACATTCGCAACTGTCAAACCACAAACAAGAACCGTCAAAACTTTGTATGTGGCTAAAGAACACCCTTTATTTTGCAAAATGTATCAGATTGTCAAATAAAAATAACTTTAAATTCTAAGAGAGTCTATAAGAACTATACCCTTTGAGTTAGGTTTTTTATTAGCTTAACATTTGTAAAAATTAAAAAAAAGTTAAAAATCTGTACTTTAATGACCTATAATAATATCAAAAGCTACCAAACTTTACCAAACTTTTTGTATCTGTTATCGAGATTCCAAGTCCTTATTTGTATATTATATTATAATAATATATTCATTCCTAAAATTAGCTCTTGGCCCTATAAAGACTACCATAATGTTTCTCCCATTTGAATTCAAAAAGAGGCAATAGCTAGTTCTCGCATGAGTGAACTATACGTGAGGCCCTAGAATAAAATGAATTAATTCCATCTTTGGAAACTATTCCACCCTGCATATATATTTGTAAACTCGTATATATTGAGTGAAATTCGTTAGCAGCTTAACTCATTAGAAACAAAAGTTTGTGGAAATATATATACGAGTACATATGTATGCATGTATCTGTATGTTTTGAAATTAGAAGATACATTTCACCTATCTTCCTTTTTCATATTAAACAATGTTTATTTTGATTCTCTGATTTTGTGGGTAGCCAAAGAAAACGGACATTTTGAGACAACATCCAGGACTCAGGAGAATTTTGTACAAATAAAACAATAATTAAGTTTGATTTAAGTTTGGAGAGAAATAAGAGAAAGTTTTTTTTTTTGTTATTATGTAATTTAACTGAAGACTGGAATTCATATGAAGTTCGTGAGGGTGTGTTTCAAAGTAACAGTCAGAGTGTATCACTTTGTATACTTTATGTTTAAAGTTATTTGTGTTTAAAATTTTCAAATAAGCAAAACTCAAGTAATTTTAACTTTTTTAAATAAAACTTTTTGAGCTAACTTATATGTCATCTAGAACAATAAAGAATATTTAGCATGAACATTACTTTGAAAAAGGGACAACATTTCTTAGTTTGTGGAATATTCTCTTATTTTGACAAAAATGACCTTCAAATCACTTAGCTCATCAAGCCATAGATTTTGATATCACATAATTCTTAGATATTTTTCCAAAACAGAAAACTCTGGTCACACTGAATGTGCCACCTCTCATTGGTGCAATTGAACCGGAGTAAACGTAGTTTATTTGGCGAGAAAACCAACGAAAAAGGAATAAAAAGAAGAAAATGTATGTATATGACATAAGGAAAACCTGTCAAAAATTAGTAGCAATTCAAAGGTGAAATAAGCAAACAAACTTTTCGAAACATTCAGCGCCCAATTGAATGTCAACAAAACAGCTGGTGGCTGCTGTCAAAAGAAATATTTCACTTTGAAATTGCTGAAATTCTGTCGAGAGGTTCAAATAAGAGAGTGTAGTAAATTCAATTACCAATTTTGTTGTTGTCAATAACATTATTTTTTCACAAATAATAATAATAAATAATAATTGAATGACTAAACCTTTGTTTTAAAACTTTGCATCAATACAAAGTTTGACAGTCGGTGAAACACTGCATCATTTAAATGACCACCACGCGAATTGTTGCAAGCATCGATTCTTTTGAGGTAATTTTCGACCACTTTTTGACACATATTTGGCGTTATCTCAGCCATAACTTGACGAATGTTGATTTTTAAGTGCTCAAGAGTGACTTTTTGCTTGAGTTGAGGATTCTCAAAACCCCAAATAATAAAATTTTGTTTATTAACATACTCACCGAGTTAGAAATGTGCTTCGTCGATGAAGAAACTTTTGTTCGAAAAATCGCCGTCCATCACCTGTTGTTGAAGCACCCATTCGAAGTATCTACGACACGTTGTGAAAGGTCGGCTGGCTTCAGTTGCTGTGTGAGCTGTACACGAGAGAAATGATGATGCACAGGCCTTACAATATCTGTAACGAATCCAGTCTCTTCAAATTTCTTCACAATTTTGCCAATTGCGTGCGTAGTTAGATGGTTATGATAATCTCCTCTTAAAGCACGATATGTGGCTGTGGCAGAATCACCATTTTTGTAGTAGGTTTCAACAATTTGTATGCTTTGTGCGATAGTTAAGCGATCCATTTTCGTAAATGTCAGACTTTCAACTGAAAAAAAAAAGTTTTAACAACTTAGTTTGACAGGTGTCGAATTCCAGCCCTATGATTATGAAACCCGGATAACCCGTTATTTACTCAAGTCTATTCATGTCAAAATGACAGCTGATCATGTTTTTTTTATCCAATTCAAAGCAGACCTTTATTACTCTGTAATTTATTTTTTTCCTTGGGTTCCTTGTCAAATTGGAAAATAAATAAGTAGATAATATTTTTTTTTTTACAATACAGAATACAAATCGTGATGGACTTGTAGCTTGCCTATATTTTCGATCCACAAAAATGTATGACTACATCAGCAATGCGTTCGTTTTTCTAGCGTTTTTCTTTTCAATTGTTTGACATTATCACATCACAAAATTACAAATAACTAAATATTTTTGTTGCCAACCAATATGTAATAAAGAAACATGTATAACCATACAAATACAAACTGTACTCTCTTTAAATTTTTGTATATTTTCATACCAAAATAACTTCTATTGCGTACGCGATTTTTAATATTGATCTTTTATCAATAAACAAAATATTTACCATTATAATTACCCTTAATCTAAAATAAGACAAATTATTATAATCTGTTTGTTTTATCAGTGTAATTCTTTTGAACGATCTAATAAATATATTTGTTTTGAGACACATTTTAAGAGAGTGATCATATATCATAGGTTTTATCTGCTTTTTTCTTTGTACTTTATTTATTTTGATTGATTTACACTCTCACAATATTTAAAAAAAAAAGCACAAATCTTTGACAGTTCTATGATTCGTGAAAGTTTATCGTTTTTTTATGCCATTCAATGAGATGGTGAACGTAAACAAAGATTTAATGTTTATTTTCAAGGTCATAAACTGACGACTAAATCATATTTTTATGGACAGTAAAATAATTTAAAATTTAACATTTCAAATTATTTACATTTTGTTGCTTAACAAATCTTTTTAAAGTGTTTGTTTTTCTTTTAAGTTAAAAGCTTCAGTATGAAGAAAAAGTATGTATACATTTTCCGATTGCATAATGACAAAAAAATAGACTTTATTGTTAAAGTCGTTTGAGATACTTTTTTATTAATTGTTCTGAGCCAAATAAAAACTAAATGGTTCGTTGGCCAATTCGAGATCTTTTTAAACAAATTTATTCTAAAATGTGGTGAAATTTTAAGGACCACACCTTAACGTCAAGTTTTTTGTCGGCATTTTATTGAACATTTCTCAATATCAGACAAATTCAATTAAAAGATACACAATAAAGTTATTAAGGCTCTTGACCATTTTAAGCGTCGCCTCGTCAGTCAGTGGCAAGAAATGGCAACATTGGATTATTAATTTTCGAAGAAAATCATTCTCGTGATGAAAAACATTTCACCTCAGTGGATTCGTCAATAAGCAGAATTGCCGCATTTGGGTGAATAATAGTCCAAGAGTGATTGTTGAAAAACCAATGCACTCACAAAGAATGACTTTTTGGTGGTTTATGGGCTGGCGGCATCATTGAGCCCGTGAAGTGAAGAAACATGATGAAACATCAAACAGGATTATTTTGTTTAAACATAGAAGCTCTATGGAGCGCCAAATACAAAAGAGCAAATATACACTCCGCTCCACTTGAATAGAAACAAACTTTTTTCTTACTACCAGAACGTGTAGCACTTTGGTAAATTTATAAATTCACCTCTTTGTTTTAGTTCCTATAAGAGGAATCTATTGCAAATTAAACTGCATGGTCAGAATATTTCAGGAAAATACCATTAGGTTATTTTTTACCACTTTTCTAATTGCTTCATTAAAAAACACTGATTTTTTTGCGCCACTTGAATAGAAACAGTGTGCGTTTTGTTTCTATTGGTTACGGTTACGACAAAAATTCTTATTTTAGTAATAGAAATTTAGATTAAAAGCATTAATTGTTCGACCAAAGAAAAAATGGGCCGCGGAAAACCATTAAACCTTGCAGAAAAGGCAAAAATAGAAGTATACGCGGAAAACAAGCTTCCCCTACGCACAATTGCCAACAAAATAGAAAGAAGTGTGAAAATTGTTTGGTCGTACCTTAGAAATAAAGACAGCTATGGAACAAATATGAAGGGCAGGCAAACAAGAGCCACAACAGAAGCAGACAGAATAAAGATTATTAGACTGGCTTCCAATTCAAGCGACTCTGCTGCTAAAATCAAGGCGAAGAGTGGTATTGCAGCTAGTCTTAACACTATTTGACGTGTCATTCGTAGGTCACAACATTTGAAGCGCCTTAAATTGAAGAAAAAACTACCATTAAATCCAATACGACGACAAAATAGAATAGATTTTTGCAGAAGGAATATGACGTGGAAGGAAGAGTGGACAAAAGTGGTATTTTCTGAAGAAACAAAAATTTAATTTAGATGGCCCGGACGGGTATAATTTCTATTTTCATGACATAAGAAAGGAACCAAGGTTTTTGGAGCGCCACCATAGCCGAGAAGGCGGTGTAATGGTGTGGGGGCAATTTCCTGGTTTGGAACAGTTGACCACGTTGAAAATGACGGCAAACTCCTACAAGCAAATATTGCAAGAAGCTTTCCCTAAGGTTACCAATGTATTTGGACCAATACCATGGACTTTTCAACAAGACAACGCGCCAATCCACAACGCAAGGATCATTAAAAGTTGGATAGCCGAGAAAAATGTTACCTTACTTCATTGGCCACCGTACTCCCCGGACCTAAATATTATAGAAAACGTATGGGGATGGATGGTTCGTAGAGTGTACGACTCTGGACGACAGTATGATGACAAAGAATCACTTACTGCTGCATCAAAGAGGCATGGAGTGCAATTGCACTAAATTACTTAAAACAACTGTATGATTCACTTCCCAACAGGGTTTTTGAAGTTATTTCAAATAAAGGTGGTAGCACACATTATTAAAATATCATTTTAAATAAAAAAAATACCCTCCTACTGCATTTTTTCAATTTGTTTCCTTATTTAAGCGAATGTTTCTATTCAAGTGGCGCAAAAAAAAAAACAGTGTTTTTAATGAAGTAATTAGAAAAGTGGTTAAAATAAGCTAATGGTATTTTCCTGAATTATTCTGTCTACGTAGTTTTATTTGCAATAGATCCATCTTATAAGAACTAAAACAAAAAGGTGAATTTATATATTTACCAAAGCGCTGCACGGTCTGATAGTAAAAAAAAAGTTTGTTTCTATTCAAGTGGAGCGGAGTGTACATGTACTTTTCTCAAAAATTTTCTAAAAAGATGGATTAAATACATTATTTGAAAATATCTTATGGCAGAGACAAATGACAATGATTGTATAGACTTTTACTTTTTAAGCTGTCAATAACATTTTCTGAATTGTTAAGCCTTTTAACGACTTTTTTTTAATGTATTTAGGTTCCGAAAAAAACATTTTATATCAAAATAAAGTTGGTTTTAGCTTTACTGACTGCTGTCACTAAAAGCCTTTGGTTTTTACAAGTCTGGACTTTTTGTTCTTACATCCAAAATAAAAGAACAGGCCTAAAATGAGTCTCCTGAAATGTGTATCGAACTAAAAGGCTGCGTTCAATATCAGACACAAAGGGGATCCGGATACATTTGTATTAGTGTTTTACGTGTAAAGCTGATACAAGCAGCTGGGACGTCAAAAATGGAATCCAAATGTATCCAACAATGTGTGGTATACGTAGACATCGGACAGAACAGCTGATTCAACATTATGGTTGAATTTGAAATAGCCTTAAATTGATTTCAAATTTGTTTGTTTTTTAGTATAAATTCAGTAAGTTGTTAAAAATATCCATTGAAAACTTTATTTAAAAATAATTCTCGACCGCGAAGTCTAAATGTGTGTCTCCTTTTTGAAAAAAATAGCGGAAAATCGTTTTTATTTTTTGACAGCTATCTTAATTTACTTATCCAACTCGTTCAATAAGGTATCTAAAAATCCACATATCCAAGATATCCTATCCAACTCCAGAATGAACGCAGCCAATGGATTATGACACATTGACATTTACGATATTAGCGAAGGGAAATTTGTTTTTGGTAAAATAAAATGTCCACAATGTTTCGAAAACTTATGTTTTTTCTCATAAAATTTTAAACAATAAAGTAGAAAAAAATTAAAGAATTTTCTCTTAAATGAATTAATCTTTTATTAGGAATATTAAATCGTGGACAATTTTTGTTATCTAAGGCAACACTCGAGATATTGTCAATATTTGACATTTGTTCTGAAATGGCTTTGCTTTTGTATAATTATTGAAATGAAATTATTATAAATGACAAGATGCAAGAAAAATTTGAAAAAGAAAATATTATTGAATTTTGTTAGTGATGCTGCATTTTTCAGTTATTTATTCTTACAATGTTTAGGAATGAATAACAGCTGTCACTGAATGACATTTGTTGAGCTGTCACCTATAATTACAAATTGTACATCATTCTATTTTTCTATTGCATTAAGGTTTTTTTTTTGTCATTTTTTCACTCATAATGCATTTTAACTATTAGTGAGAAAATCATATAACGCTCCCAAATCATCCGCTTCCGGAATTGGTGGAGAGAGGGTTAGAGTATTGGAGTAGAACCTTTGAAGTTTTGCTAGCAAACATTGAAGACAAATATTTTGAACAATTTCAAGAGATGGCAATACGAAGTGAGATCAGCGTTGCCGCTGGGCTTCACGAAAGTGTAACACATTTTTTTAAAAAACGTAACAAAAGCGAAAAAAATGTAACAGATTGAAAAAAATGATTTAAATCAAAGAATGCTCTTGAACCCAATTTTTTATTTTTAATAGGAACATAATTTTATATGCTGGATCGAGAGATCGAGTTTGAATTTGAAGTGAAAGATAGCAAGATTTCGACTAAACTGTAACTGAACGAGTTCGATCGAGTCGAATGAAGGTGATTTCAACTCAGTTTAGGACGTAGGTGCACAAATAGGTGGAAGTGTTGTTTAAGCGCACTTCACACTGATTAAAAAAATCATAAAGTAAAATTTTAAAGAAAAAAAAGTTTGGAGAAAAAAGTGTAACAAAAAGAAAAAAAAGTAACATAGTAACAAATACAAAAAAATTAAGAAAAGTGTAACACTTTTGTTACACTTGTAACATTGTGGCAACGCTGAGTGAGTGCATAACTATATAAAAAACCTTGCAGCATAATCTGGGTGTTAATAATTTTTTTAATGACCAAAATTCAATTCACATAATCTACAGCCATCTGACCCATTCTTAATGTTTTATCTGAAAGAGATAAAACATGTATATTTGGAAAGATCTAATATTATTAACATCTATTAAAGTTGTTTAAGTCCTAAACGGTCAAAAGTGGACGATTATGTGAAAACCTCAATATTTTATGAAAAAAATATGATATTAACTCCAGAATAATTGTATGCAACAAAGAAAAGAGTTTTTGACATCTGGTCAAATGTTGAGAAAAATCAAAGTAACGGTTCATTTTACAAAAAATAAAATACAAAAGAAAACACACTATTAAAAGTTGGTACAAATTGGTTTTCGACTCGAATATCTTGGCAAAAAGCAAAGATATTGCCTTCAAACTAATTTTATCTTATGAAAAATAATTCAACATTTGGTAAAATTTGTAGATGTAGACAGTTTTTTTTTTAAATAAGAATCTACAAATTTACAATCTAATACGCAAAATTGTTCAAAACTAATGCACTATGTTTGTTTCCAATGTTTCGAGAATAGATGAAGGTATTTATTTTTAAACATTTTTTAGAAAAATCCAATCGGTTTTTTTTTTTGTAAGAAATAAAACTTTCAAAAAATGCAGCTAAAATTGATAAAAATTGGTTTTCACTACAAATCTTTGAAAAAACAGATTGAAATCGAACTTATTTTATCATATCCAAAATATTGTTGCTAACATCCTCTTAATTTTTTAGAAATAAATCAATTGACAACTTTTTGCAAAACACCAAAACATACAAAAAGAAGAAAAAAACTGATAATGGTTTACGAATGAAGTTTCAATAAAACAAATAAATATATTGACCTAAAATTTTGTATCTCACCCAAATTATTCATATCATCATTTTGTTAAATTTTCAAAAAAAAAATCTACAAAAGTGCACCGATGGGATGTTACCAGTGTGAGTTGCATCCCACTCTCTTTTTTGTATTAAAATTATGCTTTTAAAGGATTAAATACAATCATTTACATTAACAAGCATTTTAATTAGTTTTTCAAAACGAACCACCACCAACACACACTTCCGCCGGAAAACATCGCACTTAGAAAAAAAAAACACTTTGAAGAGCACTGTACTGCTGAAACTACCCTACCCTACCGACATAGCAACATCTGATTTGTTTTATTCAAATTGCTTCAGCTGTCACTTGGACAGCTCTCAAAAGTCATCTCATAAATTCATTCGTGTGTTCTTTTTGTTGTTTATTTTTTGTATCTAATCTTGTTGCTCTTGTCGAACGACAACGAGATTTTTCTGTGATTTTAGTATTTTATTAATTTTGACAAATCCTCGTATTTTATTAACTTTTTGGATAAAATGTCGAGGACGCTTTTAAAATCCATCCTCCTTACTGCTTTTTACATTTCTCTTATATTCGCTGAAATCGAGTACAGGTGCTCCGACTTGAATCGCTATGAAATCGAACACCATCTATCAACGAAGACTCCCTACCGTGTCATAGCCAATCTAGATGAAAGCAAATTTGAATATCCAGGTATGTAAATAAAATGATTGTTTTGTTGTTTTGTAGAATTGTTTACATTATGTTTCTTTTTGTTGGTTTTTTTTTATTCATCATCGAAGAATGCAAAGCAACGCGAATTTGGTCAGTGATTCGTCATGGGGCGCGTAATCCAAGCAAAATGATCATTGACAAGGCCAAAGAGCGCCTTGTGCGCATTAAAGAAAGAATACTTAAGAATACTCAGACTCGCTTTTGTCCGCACGAAATAGCAATGTTTAGGTTTTGGTATTTCAATGTCAGTGCTGATGAGGAAAAGTTTCTGGTGGCTGAGGGCGAAGACGAACAGATTGAGCTGGCGGAGAGAATGCAAAAACGTTTTCCACATATTTTAAAAGATACTTACGATCCGGATATGTACTTATTTAAATATACTGCCACACAGCGGACACTTAAGAGCGCTGAGAGTTTTGCAACTGGCCTTTTCGGAAGACACCGAATCAAGGATATACAATATCCAGAAGCACTGCATAAGGATCCTGTTTTAAGGGTAAGTACATGTATATATTTAGGATTGAATGTTATTTGAAATTTTTCTGTTTTGAGATTGCACTGAAGTAAATGGTCAGTGAGAGAGAAAACATGATCATTCTTTCAAATCTCAAAATAAAAAGAAAAATCTTCAGAGCTTCAAATTAGTAGAAGTCTCATGGTCTTTGTTTAATAATATCTGAGGTCAAAACACACATTTTTGAGGCTGTGTCAATACTCCACAGGCTAAAAATACCTAGAGTGTTTGTTCTATGAAGACATGACAATCAAAGTTGTCGTTTTTATTTTTATACATTTCACATTTAAAAAAACGTTGAATTCAACTAAAAATGTATTTCTAACATTTTGAAAGTATTTGGGTATAATAATTTTTGAAATTGTATTTAATCCCGTCAAAAACCTAAAAATCCACTAGGCCAAATTTGTATCTTCGTCATTTGTAGTCCTCGCCACAAAAGACAACTATTGGTCCCTGAGGACATTTTAAGTCGAAAAACTGAATTAATTAACTGGGCTCTAACTTTGCAAAATTGTAAACGACTTGAGTTTTTAATTGCGACTAAACTTAAATTGGAAATTTGAAAATCTATTTTTGTCTTCCATATCTAAAGAACTATCAGAGATATGGACTTCAAATGCAAATTAAGTTTTACGTTATTTTACATTATGACGTCCATACACAATTAATCAATTTAAAAGAAAATTAAGATTTTGTCCAAACGAAATTAAATCGAGCTTATCTTGAATATTTTACGAACAAGAAATCATACTACCTTTAGATTTTGTATTTATTTATTACGATGAATGACTTTTTAACATATGTACATACATATGTGGTCAAAATTTAAACACAACGTATTTCACAAAAAATAAAAATTAATCACTGAAAATTCAGAAAACTGATTTTCTACTCAAATATCTTGAGACCAAAGAAATATATTGACTGCAAACAATTTAACAAATTTCTTCCTTTTTGTATACATTAAATAATAAAAAATACTACCAGATTAATTTGATGTCTCGAATTTCTCGACACAAATTTGTTTTTGAATTGGACAGGTTCAGAAAACATAAACGACTGCATTTGCAGCCAACTGCGTTTCTTGAAAGTAAATTTTTGACCAATGCATCTAGTTAGTTTTTCAAATGTCATAAATTTCAAACTCGAAACTTTGCTTCACTAACCTCTAGCGTCAGTTCATTGTGCAAAAACTATCAATTACAAAACACCACTCAGCTGCAAATCTATCACGATTTGTATTTTGTATTACAAAGAAATATAACTTATTTCTTTTCCAATTTGACAAGAAATGCTTTAACACAAAGCGCTAAATAAAATTGTCCAAAAAATAAATAAATCACAGAGTAATAAAGTTCAGCTTTCAATTGAATGAAAAAACATGATCAGCTGTCATTTCGAAGTAAATTTTTTGGCAGCTGGCCAATCAGATACAACTTGCCTTGCCTTCAAGTCTCTTACGTCGCTTGAACCTGCCCATTGTGATTAAAGTTCCTTTAAAGACAATTTTGTTTACAATAAATATATTTTCCAAAATTGTAATGTCACAATTATCAAAATAAGGCAGCATATAGTGCCTTTTCTATTACTTTCAATGCGAACTGAATATTTTTGTTTGTTACATTGGAGATATTACCGATCCGATGCAACAGGTTTAGAATCATTGTAAAAATGTAGAAGTGTAAAATTTTACAATACTTCAACAACAAAATATACGGTGTGCAATTTTTCAACAGTGTTGCACTTTAGCTTTACCCGAAACCTATTGCAACAAAAATATACAGCAGTGTTAAATTTCTAGTTGAATTTTTGACAGCTTGGACGTCGAAAGAAAATTTATATTTTTCTTTTGATTTTAATTAAATAGAAAATTACGTTCCGCAACAGTCCGTTGAGAACTACGGCCTATAGTGACTTACAACTCTCAACCATTCCTATGTGCGAGTAATGTTGTAAGGTATGGCAAGAATTACTTTTGGAAGATTTGTCAATTCCTCACAAGAGTCAGAATTTTAACACAAGACCTCTGGCATGACAGTCCAACGCACTAACAATCACGCCATAGGTACTCAAATGAAAAAAAGAAGCGCCGCCGGCCGGAGCAAAAACTCAAAATCCTTTTGAAAAATGTATTGCTTGAGAAATGATTTAATTTAATAAACCTATTTCGATCCAGAACCTCTAAAATTGTTGTCAAAACTTAAGGGAGTTCTATGTATATAGTTAATTGCCAGTTATAGCTAACATTGGTTTTTCTTTTCATTATTGAAAATTTTGTTTCAAGATTTAAAAACGATTAGGTGGGTAAAATTTGTAATGTTTGGTGTCAAAATGAAGCTGATAATTTGTAGATTAGTCCTACATAAAAATACAATATTTAACCCAAAACTTTTCTTTTAGGTTATTTTTAGTTTTTCAATGATGAAATCGTTTTCAATGAACAGCCAATTGTTAATTTCACATTTCGAAAAATAATCGTTCCACTGAAAGCGTTTCATTTTCTTCGAATTACCACCTGTTAGTTTTACTTTCAATGATCAACTCTAACCTCAAATGTTTGATTTTAATGATTAAATGGTTAATTTTAAAAAGAAATATTTATCCAATGACAGAAATTTTCAATGAACCAACCTGTCAAACAAATTTCGATGATAGGTTTCAATAATGAAAACCAATTATAGTTATAACTGGAACCTAACCGTCAAACCACAGGAACTAAAGTGAGTTATAGTTATGATTTTGTTTTAATCAATGATTTTTTAAAATTTTAAATTTTAGTCATTGAACAAATATTCGTGATTGAAATGCACCGGACGGTTTTTTTTGACAGAAATCTGGAACACAAATCAGTTCTAAGGCGCCAGTTATAGCTATCATTGGTTTTCATCATTGAAAAAAAAAACATTGGAATTTTTCTGGCAGGTCGATTATAGCTATCATTAAAAATTTCTGTCATTGAAAAAAATTTCCTGATTGAAATCTGCAGACAAATTTTTACTGACAGAAATCTGTCATTGGAATTGTGTGAAATAGGAACACAAATCAGTTGAACGATTCGTTTCACTTTTGAACATAAAGTATCAGCTGTTCAGGAAAATGAATTTCCGTCCGGAAAATAGAAAATTTTTAGAGAAAAATAAATGCGCAATTACACTTTTTTTCCTCAAAAAAATTCTTTGTGTGATTTCCGATCGATCAGTATATAATTTCAATTTCTAATCAAAGGGAAACACCGTCAAATAATGATTCAAACATTTTTTGCGGATCGATTTCAATGGCAGCTATAACTGGCGCCTAACGATGCCATTATTTTTTGACACATTATTTCAGTTGTTCAGGAAAATAAATATCAGTTAGGAAATCAAAAAAATAAATTTTGCAATTAAACTTATTTTCTCAAAACAAATTACTTGCGTATATAATTTGCATTTCTTATCCAAACAAAATACATTAAAATATCCATTTAAATACTTTTCTTGATTAATTTCAATTAGAGCTATAACTGATTTACATGTTTCTACATTTTAATGCAAAAGATATTCACTTCCGTGTTTTATAAAATTTCTGTTATGCAGAAGTTAAGATTATAGTAAAGACGAAACATTTTTATCTTTATTATAGCATTTTCGTCTGGATCAATGTTACCACAATTTAGTGCAAGTGTAACAATTGCTTTGCATTTCTTCTTTAGGGGCCGGTTATAGCTATCAGTAAAATCCATCAGTAAAATTTGAAACAGGAGGAATCTGAAATGTTTTACTGATGAGCGTTTATAGCAATCACTAAATTTACGTCATTAAAATAAATGTCACTTTGAGGCTTCGCGCCTCAGACAATTTTTTTACTGTTGCTTTCATCAGTAAAATTTTTAATGATGTGATCGGAACAGTAAAAAATTGGAACACCAACAGTAAAACGAAATGGATTTTTTTTTGGCTTTTGGCAGTCAGCTGTTCAGTAAAATGAAATTTCATCATTAAAAAAATTTAAATGGATTTATAAATTAATTAAAACTTTAAATGCATTGTTTCTTTTTGAAGAAAATACTTGAATATAGGATTCATCTTATTGCATCAATCTTTTGCTAGAAATAAATCTGTAACATGTTCAAAAAGTACAAACAAAAATTTTACTGATCGATTTTACTGATAGCTATAACCGGCCCCTTTTTTTTTTAATTTTGTTGCTATGGTGCATTCTGCAATTTTCCCTTCAAATGTGAGGTTCATGCAATAAATTCTAATATTTTTCTTACATTAGTGAGATACTTTTCCGAATTTGAATACATTTATACTATATAATGAATTATAAGTATCTTTTAACTATTATTTTGAGACTATGGAAAAACAATGTGACACAAATTATAGCTACCTTTTTTATTTTTTTTGTTGTACGACAATATTTTCCGATTTTCTTACTTTTTTGTGGTTTTTGTTAGAGTTTTTGATTTATTTCATTGCTTGCGGCAAGACTGTACTATCAAAAAGTTATTTTTTGTTGTACGACAATATTTTCTGATTTTCTTACTTTTTTGTGGCTTTTGTTAAAGTTTTTGATTTATTTCATTGCTTGCGGCAAGACTGTACTATCAAAAAGTTATAGTGTTTTATAGGAAGTAAAGTAAAGTATTCTCTTCTGCTTTCGGGTTTTGACATATATATCTGCATCCCTCTACTTTTCTGCATTATGCAGATGAAGATACATGTAAATCCACTTTAAATCACTAAAACCGACGAAATAAATTTGTTGAAACTTGGAAAATATCACGTTTGTCATTGCAGTTGCAGAGAAATACAAGAACTACAGAACAGTTCCGTTCTCCGATTGTCATTCGAAACTTCAACCAAACAAACCCAACAAATCAATCTGTCAACATAAAAACACACCATCTGTCTCTCTCACTCATTATCACCAACACTCACCACAAAACAAACAAACCCATTTTCATGACATCTCGTGTCAAAAGTGAAAAGTCGTTGAAAAAATGCTGCGTATTTTTCATCAAACGTGATTCCCAAATTTTTACGAAAGCGAAAAGAAAAAATTTCAAGTGTAAAGAATTTTCATTAAAATTCAATTAAAACAAAGTGCAAAACCAAACTACAAATGAAAACATCAATTATTACATAAACCGTTAAGGGTAAAGTCTTAAAGTTTTAATTTCACTCTAAAGAAAATGAAGAATTCGATTTCAATTTTTTGCGACTGAAAAGCACAAGAAAAAAGAAAAAGAGTGGAACGAGAAAAAAAGGCAGGAAAGAAAACTGCGTGCAGGGAGAAGTCCTGAGTTTTTCTTTTTTTCCTCACCATCATCATCATCATCGTAGTCTTTCAATTCAATTTGTGAAAAAATAAGAAAAGTTATAAAGGAAAACCTAATTAAAGAAAGAACACACATAAATAATTTAAATAATCCAACGACCAAGAATTTTAAGAGGATGCAAACACGCAATTCTTTATAATAATTACGAAAAAAGAATAAGAGCAGACGAAAAATAACCTACCAAAAGGATTTGTGACTAAACGAAAAAGAAAAGACTGTAGGTAGCCTCAAAAGTCGAATATGTTGGATTACCTTTCCCTAATCCTCCTCTGTGTTTCTGACCTGTGTCTTCCTATTCCCATACCCGATCATTGTTTCTCGAATTTGTTTCAAGGACTAAGGAAGAAGTGTTTTCTGGCTGCTGGAATGTTAAATGATGAATTTCCATTTAAAAGCCTGTTGTTGATGTTTTAAATTAAAAGTGTGTTAATTTTTCTCTTAGCAAGTTGAAAGAAAAAAAAAACGTGGGTGTAAAGAAATGTGATGCCAGGCCTTAGGAAGTCCTAAAGCATTTTTTCGTTTCGTTTGTATACCTACCTATTTATCTACCTCCCCATACCCCCACCGTGTCGACGAACGGCGACATCGACTTCGACAATGAGTCAGATGCTCCCATTGATTTGTGGTCTTTTCCGTGCTCTAGATTGAAGAAAGAATGGAATGTCGATCGTCATTCCGCCGCAATGTATATTCTCGAGTTGTAGCTTTAACCATAGGTATAGAGATGTAGGTTGAAGCTGTAGTTTTAGCTCTTTAAACACCTCTGTACCTACCTTTTTGCATTCTTCTTGTCTTGTTTGATTAAATAAATATACTTATATGCGAAAAAATATGCATAATAATACGTAATTTTTCATACATTTTTCTATATAAATACGTATATATGTATAAATGTATATTATGCAATTGGAAAAGACGCTAATCTTTCTTTCATTTCGCATGTCATGAACCCTTGAGAGCCTCAAGAAAGAAATACAAAAAAAAAAAAGCAACACAAATCAAATTGCTCTCCATCATTTGTTTTGTGTGCACTTTTGGTTTGGTGTTTTGAGTTCCAAAGAGGTGGCTTTGCTTGCTTAAACTGCGTACTCTATACCTACTCACAGGCCTGGCTTCTGATTCTGATTCTACTGACGTCTCGTCTCGTCTGCCTGTTTGAATATTATTGTCGAGTGTAGGTAGGTAGGTTGGTAAATAAATACGCAATCAACCATCGAACACATGTTGGGCGTAGGTTCATTCTTTTGGATGATGATGATTCTTCTTCTACTTACATATATACATATATGTAAATAATGAAATGGAATGCGTCAGGTCATTCCCATTCATTCATGCATTTTTATTATTTTTGTGTAATTTTGTTGTATTTGCATATTTTTCTTCTGTGAGATTTTGTAGGTAAAGGTATCATTTTGGGAATTGGATTTCAATAATAATTAAAAAGTCACCATTGTGAGAATTTAAGAAGAAGAAGAAGTAAAAAGTTAAAAAATGTCACGTTTAAAAGGCGTGAGACTTTATTTGTTATTTATGTTATTTTTTTCTTCTTAGAATTATTGCAACGACGCGGCGTCGACGGCGGCGGGGGTTTATTTGTTTGTAATTATATTATGAATAAAGAAGTAACAAAAATGAATGAGTTGTAGTGATTTATTCGGTTTGGGTTGTAGGTTGTTGTTTTTATTCTCATGAAAACAAATTATTTTCGTGTCATTGATCTTGAGGTTTAATTGAAACAGGTCATGTTCTTTTGAATTATTGACATTCCTTAGTTCCTATAGGTGTACAAATTTGTTCCCGTATTACTTTTAGTAAGAGCTGTTTTCTTCACACTTTTTAAACTTTTTTTGAATTTCTGGCAGTAAATCAACTCTAGTGTTGGTATCATAATTTAATTGAACCTGAGGATTGTTTGTCTTGCGTAAATTTTAATTCAAAAATTAGAATATAAAAGTTGATCTGTTTTATGTGACGGATTTGAATAATTTGGTATAAAAAGAAAAATTGTGTTTGAGCTCACTTCAGCTCTTCCTCATTATCGACAATTCCTCCTTGACTGTTCTTGCTTACATGCTTCATCTTGAGCGAGTGGATTCCACTGGCATTGCCTGTCCTGAAATGCATTCATTAACTTTTCGAAACGTTTATCCAATTCACTGCTACTTGCGCCTTTTTACCTTTGTCTTATATAGTTCTTCATTGGGTATACGATTGGGTCAGAAAATCCGTAAAATGTTTCGTAGATACCTATTTATGAAGACTTTCAGTACTGATTCGACGTTTGAGCGGGACAGTTGTAGCTTTGTATTCAAGCTACGAGAGTCGTTCCTAGAAACGTTGGAAAACATCCTTAAAATTCCCGATACGGAAAGCTTTATTTTGTTCGTTTTGTATTCAGTAAAGACATTTACTTTACTTTAGTTGGCGCTACAGCGCATTGTGCTCCTGTCCTCAAGTAATAACTTCCGCCAGCTTACTCGATCTCTAGCTTGCTGCCTCCAGTTTCAAATACCAAGTTGACGTGCGTTGGCTTTAATGTCAAGACCCGTTTTCTTCGCCTCAGACTCGATATTAGAGAAGGCACCCGTCACTGCTCGTTTGGTTCTTCCCATAATGTCGATGTCATCTGCATATCCAAGATATTGTGTGGATTTTTTTAAAGATGGTGCCACTTGTATTGGCGTTGGTGTTGCTCACCAATCTTTGAAGAACAATGTTGAAGCAGCTACATGACAGCGCATCGCCTTGTCGAAGTCCACTGGTGGTTTCGAAAGTTTCAGTCGAGTCTCTTCCAATTTTGACGCAGCAACGAGCATTTTTCAACGTCATCCTGATAAGTCGTATAAGACGTGGTAGGGATACCAAAACTCAACATGGCACGGTATAGTTCGTTCCTGTCTATACTCTCATAAGCTGCTTAAAATCGATGAAAAGATAGTGTGTTTCGATGTTATGTTCTTGGGTCTTTTCCAGGATTTGGCGTAGAGTGAACATTTGGTCGATGGTATATTTTCCAGGCCTGAAGCCACAATGGTAAGGGCCAATTAGTTCGTCAGTAAATAGCTTCATGCGTTCACATAATACGCCTGACAGGATCGTGTATGCGATGTTTAAAAGGCTAATGCCTCTGTAGTTGGCGCAGAGAAGGCGGTCACCTTTTTTATGGATCGGACAGATGGTGCTTAAGTTCCACTCGTCGGGCAGACCGTCATCACCGGCCGCTTTGTTCGACTTCAGCCAGTAGATACCATACTTTCAAAATACTAAAAACTCTATAATTTGTCAACCTGTTGTTAAGCAGTATTTACCAGAGGGGTTGAGTGGGAGGTTCCGAGGCTGAACATCTCAGCCCCCGATTTCTGCATCTCTCTCTCTCTCCAATCTTGTTCCCAATTGATGAAGATCCATTATCCTATGAAATAGCAAGCATGGATCGTCTGCATAATCTAGATTTGTTAAGTATGTTGTCAAGTGTCAATCTTATTCCTCTGTTTCATGTCAAGGCCGCCCACAGTACATCACTGATCGCCTCAAAAAGAAAAGAATTGGTAAAAGTGTGCGGTTCTGTCGGGCTCCGCTTTGGACTTCAAACTCCTCTGACAACCTACCTTCGTGCAAGACGTGATATTTAGATCCATCATAAGTCGCCTCAATAATAGAAATGAGCTTATCTGAGATACCCTTCCTCCGCAAGGCAAACCAGATAAACTCCCTGTTGATGCTGTCAAAAGCCTTCTCAAAATCGATGAACAAAAGGTGAAGTTGTGGTCGATATTCAAAGAACTGTTCCATGACGATCCGCAAGGTGTTGATGTGATCAATGCAGGAGGATCCAGTGTGGACTCGATGATATTGGCCCTTCACCAAACTCTTAAAATGTGCAAAGAGGTCAACAAATGGCCCAATGATGCCAATACTCCACAATCCGCATCAAACTGTTACTCTCCAAGAAGTCTTCTCGATACTAACATAATGTACTGCCTTCGTTCAATACCCATTTCTTCATAATATTTGACTGTCCTTTCTGGGGAAGGTGTAAAATTCTCACAAAAATAGCATCTTTTGGGTTTCTGTTGTTTATTATAATTTCAACTTTAAAGTACAGGGTTATCCATTCTGCGGTTTCAAAAGTAAACGTTATGATATTTCTTTTTTATTATAAAGTTTGAACGTTGACATTATGTGTGAAACACTACATCATTTGAATTACCACCACGCGAATTGTTGCAAGCATCGATTATTTTGAGGTAATTTTCGACACATATTGGGCGGTATCTCAGTCATAACTTGACAAATGTTGGTTTTTAAGTGCTCAAGCGTTAAAGGCTTATCTGCATAAACACGGTCTTCAGCATTGTCAAATCGCATGTTCTTGGTGGCCAGTTGATATCGCCACGAAGAGAAATTAAGCGGCTAGGAAAAGTCTCTTGCAATAAAGCCATATTCGCTCAACACCCAGTGAGAAATGTGCTTCGTCGCCGAAGAAAATTTTGTTCGAAAAATCGCCGTCCACTGCCTGTTGTTCAAACACCCATTCTACGTATCTACGAACGTTGTGAATGGTCAGCTGGCTTCAGTTGCTATACGAGCTGAACTTAACATGGATGCAGGTGTAGATCCAAATGCAAAATACGCCATAATATGCCGTAAGACGGTCTCAACTCCTGAGAACAACGAGGACTCGACACATTCGGGTCTTCGGCAACACTTTCACTTACAACAGCGATATTTTCAGTGGTACGAGTAAAACGATGTACAGAACTTACAATATCTATAACCAATCCAGTCTCTTCAAATTTCTTCACAATTTAGCCAATTGTTTGGAGTGATTTTTTTAATTAAAAGACACCAAAACCCATCGAAAAAGTGCAATTTGATTGCCTGGAACAAAACCTTATCGACCAGTGTTATCTGCTTAGAAGTAGATCTTAGCATCTTCAAAATCGACATAAACTCGTTACATACGATTCCAACCAATTTTCGTAAGGCTTCTATATCGAACGCCGCCGTCGCTAAGATTAAAGCCTTAACAATAAGTCCGAGATCCAAATGTGAGTAAAAGCAGAACTATAGTCCCTTCTGTACAGCAGTAACTTTAATTTATAATTAAGTTTCTGGCTTTAAAGAGCTTTAACTTGCATTTGAGCAACCATCTGCATTTTTCTTGACCAAAAGAGTTTGAAGATTTCAGGCCGTCTGCTTGATCTGAATCAAACTATGGTAGGTAGGTAGAAATGGCTGTCCTGCTTCGCGCAGGACACAATTAGCGCTGAGTGCGCCGTTTTGATACCATACCTCGTGAGATTCTGAATGGGTTTGAAAATGGGCTATGGATGGTGCACGTTCCGCACGTGCAGTCCTATGTAAAATATAAAATGTAATTTTATTCTCCTACCTTACGGCCTATTATCTCATAGTACCATTTAGTGAGGGAGAAATAAGGGGGGAGGGGGTTAAAGCCACTTTGTGCTGTTTAGGTATGAGATCAAATCTTTGATCTTGAATTCTGCGAGTTCCTCAATACCGTTGAAGAATTCCTTACCCAAGTGGAGTGCTCTTTTCCTGGCCAGGGCCGGACAGTGGCATAGAAAGTGTGGGACTGTTTCTTTTTCATCCCGGTTCTCACAGCTACGGCAGAAAGAGTTGTGGTATACCCAATTTTGCCGCATGCTCCCCTACAGGCCAATGTCCTGTGCAGGTAGCGACAATCCTGGCTATGTCATGCCTTGGTTTGGAAATTAAATTGATTGATTTGGGTTTGTTATAGGCGGGCCAGATTTTCCTGGATATAACGCAACTCGTTAAACTACTCCACCTATGATTTGCTTCTGATGTGTATTTGGTCAGGATATTACCCTTAACAACTCCAAGAGGAGCATATACTCTCACTGCCAGAGAGTTGTGAAGGGCTGATCCTTGCCTAGCTAGCTCATCTGCCTTCTCATTACCCTCATAGCCCCTATGGCCCGGTATCCAGTTCCTTTGATAAAGCTGAATCAATGGCTTTAATAGCTGCCTGACTGTCTGTTAGTATGGCTACATTTTGGTTCTGACGGATATTTTTAAGGGCTGTACAAGCTTCCCTTATCGCCAGCAATTCTGCCTGGAACACGCTGGCAAAATCGGGAAGTCTATAGGTTTTTGAAATCTCAAGAGATTCACAGAAGACTCCTGCACCAACACCGCATTCCATCTTCGAACCATCCGTGAAGATAATTGTGTCGAAGTCTTCCGTCACAACGCCTTCCTCCCAGTCGGTTCTTGACGGGAGCAAGACTCTAAACTTCTTTGAGGTGTCTAGGGTAGGGATGCAGTAATCGGTGGTTGTGGATAGGATGTCTGATGGTATCAGGCTTGTTTGGTTGCAGTGCCCGTAAGATCTAGGTGCCCAGCAGCCTGTTTCTTTGAGTCTCAAGATACTGCAGGACACCTGATATTTGATAAAGAGGTCAATCGGAAGAAGGTCCAGGATGACGTTGAGTGCATCCGTTGGACAGGACCTGATTGCCCCTGATATCCCTACGCATGCATTTCTCTGCACCTTTGTAAGCTTGTTTATTATGTAGGCTTTGTTGAGAGCGGGCCACCACACAATGGAACCATAGACCAGTATCGGTCTTACAACCGCTTTGTATGTCCATTTTATCATTTTTGACTGGAGGCCCCACTTTTTGCCGAATGTTTTATTGCAGGCGTAGAAGGCGACACACGACTTTCTTACCCGCTCTTCGATGTTAAGCTTCCAGTTTAATTTGGTATCCAGTATTACGCCCAGATATTTAGCACTGGAAGACAATGATAGTGCTTGTCCGTGCGAGGTAGAGTGAAGGGTGGTACCTTGGTTTTGGTGGTGAAAAGCATCAACTCGGTTTTGTTGCTGTTAACACCTAGTCCGCAGGAATCAAACTATTGTGAAGAGCTTCTTCGCTTCTTCTCGTTGATGTCAATGTCGTCTACGTAACATATTTCTGGTATTCTAGTTTGCGTAGGGTAGTCGCATTGATCGAACCTGATCGACGGATGCGATTCGTCTTCCCAAGACTATTCGCCCTCGGAAAACGATACCATTAAGCTAGTGATCCAAGGTATATTGGCAACTGGGTACTCAAGTTTCTCAAAGAACTGTGAAATAGGAACCTCATCTAGTTCTAGAAGGGGATCCCAATAGATCTTTACCCTAAAATTTACTCATTCATTCATCGTCATCAAAGTCTAGTAAATGCGGTCAGACGGTCTATCATCACGTGGTCAATTTAGTTACGAATGACCATCAGACGGGCACCTGGTACTCGCAATGACCAATTCTTTCAGCTTTTATTTGCAAATAATCTCTAAGTGAATGTGAACACGAAATGTATTCTTAGGGAATTTAGATTCTCGTTCATAGAGTTCCCAGCCTTCCTCCTTGAAACAAATTCCATTTCCTCAAAACCACTTAATTTCTTGGTCATTGGATTAATTAAATAAACATTTTTCTTCTTATCTAAAAAGAAACTGTATAGAAAGAACTTCAGTGATACCAAAAAAACAGTACATTTGTCCAAGTGCATAAATAATGGACACCATTCATAAATAACTTAATCCAAAATCTGAGTGTTCATAAAGAAATCAACAACATTAAACAAAAGAAAAAAAAAAAAACAAAAATAGTAAACAATGCTTGATCAAAGTCGCTGTTCGGTTGGCAGCCGCAAGACTTCGATGTCCGACAGTCTCAATGCATCATTGACGCTAGCCAATGGCTATTGCGGCACCACCGTTCCCGACTACCAGTGTCCAATATGTTTCCAATCAAAACGCCATCAGGAGAATATCGACGGGATAATGTTCGAGAAGCAACAATGGCGCATCCGTGAGCGAATGAAAACGGCTAGTGTTGCTCTGGTACTCTGTCTCAATATCGGAGTCGATCCGCCGGATGTTGTCAAAATTCAACCCTGCTCACGCCTCGAATGCTGGATTGATCCATCTTCTGTGTCGGCTCCCAAGGCAATGGAACTGATTGGATCGAATTTACAGAAGCAGTACGAACGTTGGCAACCGCGAGCCCGCTACAAAAAGTGTCACGACCCTACCGTGGAAGATGTGAAAAAACTCTGCACCAGTTTGCGTCGCAACGCCAAAGAAGAGCGCGTCCTCTTTCACTACAATGGCCATGGTGTTCCGAAACCGACGGCCAACGGAGAGATCTGGGTATTCAACAAGACCTTCACGCAATACATCCCGCTGTCGATATTCGATTTGCAGGCTTGGATGGGAGCTCCTTCGATCTACGTCTATGATTGCTCGAACGCTGGGATCATCATAAACTCGTTCAATCAGTTCGCCGAGCAGCACGAGAAGGAAATGGAAAAGGTGATGCAGACAATTGGACCAAGTGCCCTGCCAGTGGTCACGTACAAGAAGTGCATTCATCTGGCAGCGTGCTCAGCGAACCAGATTTTGCCTATGAACTCCCAGCTGCCGGCCGATTTGTTCACATCCTGCCTCACAACGCCCATCAAAATCGCTCTCAAATGGTACTCGATGCAGGGGAAGTTCGATCTGGTGCCCAAGATGCACAGCGATCTGATCGATAAGATCCCCGGACAGGTGAACGACCGCCGGACCATGCTGGGTGAGTTGAATTGGATCTTCACTGCGATCACGGACACGATTGCCTGGAATACGCTGCCCAGAGATCTGTTTCAGAAACTCTTCCGACAGGATTTGCTGGTGGCAAGCTTATTCAGGAACTTCCTGCTCGCCGAACGGATCCTCCGATCACACGACTGTACGCCCGTTTCTAGCCCTGCGCTGCCACCGTGCTTCCGACACCCCATGTGGGATGCATGGGATCTGGTTGTGGATCTGGCGCTTCAACAACTGCCTGACATCCTGGAGAAGGGTGCTCCCTACAAGCAACTCCCATTCTTCGAGGAGCAACTGACTGCATTTCAAGTCTGGCTAGACCGCGAATCTGAGTCGAGAGTGCCGCCCGAGCAATTGCCAATTGTGTTGCAAGTCCTCCTCTCACAGGTACATCGTTTGCGGGCGCTGGATCTGCTGGCTCGCTTCCTGGATCTGGGCCCGTGGGCCGTCAATCTTGCCCTGGGCGTTGGGATTTTCCCTTACGTACTTAAATTGCTGCAGAGCTCCGCAAAGGAACTGAGACCGGTATTGGTGTTCATATGGACGAAGATTCTAGCCGTGGACTCTTCGTGTCAAGTGGATCTGGTTAAGGATCACAAGTACTTCCTCTCTGTCCTGCAGGACACCACTGTCACAAAAGAAATACGAACCCTGGCCGCATTCGTGCTCTCTAGTATCGTGAAGAACTTCCTGCTGGGACAAACGGGTGCGCTGCAAGGTTCTCTGGTGTCCATCTGCTTGGTGCAGCTGAACGACGACGATTGGCTGCTCCGCCAATGGCTGGCGATATGTTTGGGACAGCTGTGGCAGAACTTCGACAAAGCGCGTTGGTCGGGAGTCCGCGATTTGGCCCATGAAAAGCTCTACCACCTGCTACAGGACCCCGTGCCGGAAGTGCGTGCAGCTGCAGTCTTTGCCCTTGGCACGTTCATCAGTTCAGTGACCGATCGTTCGGAGGAGCACGCCAACAACATTGACAGAATCATTGCGATTACCCTGCTGGATAAGGTGGCGGACGATATGTCGCCTCTGGTGCGTCTGGAGCTGGTGGCCGCTCTGCAATGGATGGTCATCCTTTTCGAGTCGCAATTTGTCACGGTCTATCTGCAAGAGTTCCTTCCTAATTCGGCGGCTCCAGCCATCATTTCTCACAGTCCGACAGCACACCAGCATCATCACACCACGCATAGCTTGGAGCGCAACATCAACATGAAACGTGGCTATAGCTCTAGCTGCATCTCGAATATGGCCTGTGCTCCATCGAGTATCCCGTTCCATGCAATCTTCCTCAAGCTCTGGCAAGGCATCCACAATCTCAGTCAGGATCCCTTCCCAAAGGTCGCGGAAGCTGCCCAAAAGGTGATCAACTCTGTGAGGGACTCGGCTCTGTCCCTGATCACAGCGAAAGAGGCGACCACAGAAAAATGCATCAGTTTGAGTGTAAGTCTGCCGCCGAGTCCCAACACTCGGACGAATTTCTTGGGAGAATCACCGCCCGTTGGGCTGAACCACTCCGAGGTGAAGTCAAGTGCGGTCGGGAGTAAACTGAGTGTTCTGGCGAGTGGGGTGACTTCAAAGCTCCGTGGGTCTATGTTCCCAGACCTGGACTATCTAGACAGGAAGATCCGTACGACTTCTATGAACGACGAGGTGGACAGCGGATCGGGCCCCTCAACTGCTCCCGTTACGGACAATCATCTGCCCGCAGGACTGCGAAACATGAAGCCCATCGTCACCACAGCCTTCCTGCCATGGGCTGTAAGCTACTTCACTCGTCCCGGGAAGAACCGCTACACAAATCCTGTCAGTGAAGAACAACTAACGATGCCCGCGGACAAGAATTCCCCCGAATACCGAGGTCGTGAGTGGCGGTTCAAGAGGAACTCAAGCGTGCGGCAGATGGCCCTCGACCAGGAGGCGTTCGCGGTATCCCACAAAATCGACATCCAGAACTGGATGGGAAAGACGCAGTTCACCCCATCCATCGTGAAGCTATTGCCATATGAGCCGCAGATAGCGGTGGCGTACAAAGAGAAGGTTTCTGTGTACGATTGGAGTCGGAACTCGGTCTGTTCCTACACACCGATGAGCTGTAGCCCCAATCAGAGCGGCAAGAAGACCACCAGTGCGAACAGCTCTCAAACCACATCGGCGGCGCAAGTTGGAGCTTCGGCGACAACTCGCGTTGGCGCCATTGAGTTCGTGAACGCCCACGACGTGGCGATGATGTTAGTTGGCCACGACGATGGCATAGTCAGAGTGTGGCAGGAGCCATCGTTCGAGTCGAGGGAGTCTAGTCGCTTGGTAACAGCTTGGGACGCCTTGCCGCTGCGTGTTTCGAAAAAGGAAATGACCGGAATTGTGATGTCGTGGCAGCAAGTCACTCAGCAGTTGGTGGTGGGTGGCTCCACTCGCTACCTTCGCATTTGGGACGCCGAAAAGGAAGTTAAAGTTTGTGATATACCCGTCGGGGCTGAGACGATAGTGAAAGCGCTTTCGCCAGCGCCGCCAGATCCGACACGGATGGACTTGCTGTCGGCTGGTTGCAGTGACGGCAGTGTCCGGATCTTCGACCGACGCTGTTCGCCCAACGATGCCAGGGTACGAGTCTATCGGGAGCATGCCGGTGCCATATTGACCACCTATCTGAGGGACGATCAGACCACACTCATCTCGGGATGTTCACAGGGACGGGTGAATGTCTTCGACATGAGAGGCCGCACCACTCTGCACCAGTGGGAAGTTGGCTGTGATGTTCTAACCATAGCCGTCCATCCCGGTGTGGATTTGGTGGCGTGCGGAAGTAGTCAGAAGATCGCGATCTATCGGCAGTGTGGCCGGACGCAGACGGTGCTGCGGAGCCATGAAAGTGGTTTCATGGGACCGCGAGTTGGACTGCCATCGTGTTTGTCCTTCCACTCGCATAAAGTAAATTTGGCTGTTGGATTTACGGACAACACGGTGGCCGTTTATGGATCACCGGGTCTTCCAGGTAAATGATTAGAAATAACTGTTAGAATTAAGAGAATTTAAACGACCGACAGTAAAAAAAAAACCATAGCTAACTGATAAATTTTGTTTGTATATCTTTTTAGTTTTATAAACTTTGCAAACGCTGGAAGTCCGATGTCGACAAAAATCCCGATGCATTGGATTATGTTAAAAATTTTGCTAGCGGACCTGAAATGCGCGATGTTGTTCGTCATATTAAACACCGAACCCAGCTTGATGATATCACACAAGAAGACGCCCATTTAATGTACACAATTTGTGCCTTTGAGACAGCATGGAATAAACACAAAAAAGCTTCACCCTGGTGCTCGGTTTTCAATAGGAAAACAATACAATATATGGAATTCTTTGAAGATCTTGAATATTATTGGATTGATGGTTATGGCTATGATATTACCCACAGACAGGCATGTCCTGCTATTATTGATATGTTTGATCATATTGAGTAAGTTTTATCTATTTTTTTTTTTGTTGTTTTAAAATTATTTTATATATGTATATATTTTTAGTCCTCATTCAGTGCACAGTAATGCCACATTTTATTTTACCCATTCCGGTACAATGCTGAAACTTTTGGCTCATTTGGGATTGTATAAAGATGAAGAACATTTAACTCATAAGGATGCAACGATAGTGAGGCATTGGAGGACAAGTGCAATAGATGCGTTTGCCAGTAATTTGGCTTTCGTCTTATACGAGTAAGTTTATTAAAATATATTGGTTCATAATATTTACTTTTTCGTTGCTGAGAATATCATAAAAGGGAGTGGGGAACATGGGCTTTAGTGGGGTACAAACGCGCAAGTTCTCCCAACTAAAATTATTTTTGAAGTTGCCTTTCAATTGTTTCTATGCTAAGTTTACAGCGATCCTTAGATACAATCAGTCAGCTTTTTAAGCAATTGAATAAGTCTATAAATAGATCGAGTAGTAGTGGGACGACGCCATGAATGTATTTTCGCCTCTAAGTGCATCAGACCATTGTATCGTGTCTTCAAATGTAAAAAAAGAACAAAGTCCTACTAGAATCTTTAGCCATTATGGATAAGCTATGCTTCCTCGATAGTGACTTTGACTTCAGTGCAGGAAAAATCTAACAAATCCAAAGAAAACGCATGGTTTGATTCACGCTGTAAAGAGGTTAATAGGGTTACAGATGTAAGTTATCGTTTTTATAAAGCCAACTCCATTGAGGAAAACCTTTGAACGTTTATATTCGACGAACCAGATTTTTCCATGACCAGAAATTGCGGCAATAAATACTATGCCCCAAAGATATTGAACATTTGTGGACATTTTAAACAAACGTAGGAACTGCACGACATGTTCGGTTTTTACGCTCCTTTACAATCATAATCCCTTTAAAGAGAGCCATGAATCGTCCTCAAGAACAGGCGTAAACAATCGACGAATCTTCTTTCGCACTCGCGCAGTTGCTAGAATACTTAAAGATCATGATATTCACAAATCTGCTGGCCCGGATGGTTTCCCCGCTATTTTTCTTGAGAGGTGTTCTTCAACGCTGGCAAAATCACTGCGTAAGCTTTTTCATATTTTCTATCCCACAGCTCTTTTGTCGAGTGGATGAAAAATAGCATTTGTCCAGCCTATCCCTAAAAATGCGAATCCTCCTCCTCCTCTAGGTTAGGTTAGGTTAAAGTGGCTGTTAGTTGGGACATCCAACACACTTAGACCAAAGTATGGTCCATTGTGATACCACATGGATCAGTTAATCAGCTTAACTCGTTGAACCAATTGGAGCTTCGAATGAAGCGTAGGAGACAAGTAATGTCTGAATTTTTTAGATCGCTGGTATCGTTAAAGTAGTAGTCTCCAAGGTGCTACGTCTGTGTGATAAGGCAGCGCATGTGCACAGAAGATGAGAGATTGTCTCCTCTTCTTCTTCGTCCATGCAACTCCTACAAAAATCATTTGCAGGGGCTCCAAGTCGAATAGCATGCCTTCCTATTAAGCAGTGCCCAGTCAGGACACCTATAACGTAGCTAATGTGCAATCTACTCAGAGAGATTAATTGTTTTGAGCGCCTGGCGCTAAGATTAGGCCAAATTCGTTTAGTCGCTACACAGGTGGTGGTGTTATTCCACCTGAAGTTTGTTTTCTCTATGGTATCTTGCTTTAGCATGAGTTTACATGTAGCCAAGGGGATACCTTTGCTAGCATTGTGAGCTAGCAGAGGTAAAGTTGTTCCGATTTTTGCAAGTTCGTCAGCTTTGCAATTTCCTGGAATGTCTCTATGGCCCGGCACCCAGAAAAGGTGAATGTTGAACTGTGTAGCCATCTCCGTAAGAGATGATCGACAATTTAGGGCTGTTAGTGAATTTGTAGAGACAGAGTCTAAGGATTTTAACGCAGCTTGGCTATCCGAGAAGATGCGTATATCATTAGTTGATATAACGTTTTCTCTAAGCCAGGATAGGACTTCTTTTATAGCCAGGATTTCAGCTTGGAACACGCTACAATGATCGGGTAGACGAAAGGAGAGACTTAAGTTTAGTCTATCTGAGTATACGCCTCCACCAACCCCATCCTCCGTTTTTGATCCGTCTGTATAAAAGTTTATAGGACCATCGTTCAAAAATGATGTATTCTCCCAAGAAGACCTGGGAGGTATAGTCACTTTGGAGCTATAGTTATTAAACTGAGGATGGGGTATGGTGTAGTCAATATTACTGTTTATAGTTCTGAATGAGTTCAAAATAGTGGTGTGGCCAATTCCATTATTGATCCACAGAGAGGAGGCCTGAAGCCGTATGGCAGTATTAGCGGCCGTTTGCTTGCTGAAAATGTCCAGCGGTATTAGATGGAACAGAACATCTAGTGAGGCGGAGGGGGTGAAGCGAAGTGCTCTCTCTTGAATATTAGGTTTCCAACTTAATTTCTTATCTAAAATGAGACCCAAGTATTTTGCTTGTTCAGAGAATTTAAGTGGTACACCGTTTATTAGGTGAGGGTCAATGTGTGGGACTTTGTATTTCCTTGTGAAGAGGACAAGGTCGGTTTTTTGTGGGTTAACGCCTAGTCCACACCGATTAGCCCATCTTGTGAGCTTATTTAAAGCGTTTTGTAAGAGTTCTTTTAGTATATTGGGATGTTTACCCGTTACTGCAATAGCAACATCGTCCGCATAGGCAAACACTGTATCCCTCTCTTTCTAGAGTAGTTAGTTATTCATTTATTACTAAATTCCAGAGGAGAGGGGATAGGACACCACCTTGTGGCGTACCTCTGCTGAAAGCGTACTTGAAAGCGTAAACAATTTTATAGGACGAATCTTCTTTCGCACTCGCGCAGTTGCTAGAATACTTAAAGATCATGATATTCACTAATCTCCTGGCCCGGTTGGTAAACCCGCTATTTTCTTGAGAGGTGTTCTTCAACGCTGGCAAAATCACTGCGTAAGCTTTTTCATATTTCCTATCCCACAGCTCTTTTGTCGAGTGGATGAAAAACAGAATTTGTCCAGCCTGTCCCTAAAAAAGGCAAATCATCCTCCTCCTCTAACGATTGTTCAATTGCACTTACGTCCCTTCTTTCCAAGGTCATATACATTTTCAACTTAAGAAATAACTTTAAGAACAAAAGCTATTTAATGACGGGCAGTATGGCTTTCGAAGAGTGAAAGAAATCTTTACATCGTTTTTGAGAAAGTAAGATTTGAAATTCATTTGATAGAGATTGGCATCAAGCTCTCTTATAGAAAATGCGTGCATTTGGTATTAATGAATCTCTTCTTCGTTGGGTTAGAAATTACCTTTCGGACTGTTCAATTCAAATAGCATGGGACGGGTTCAAATCTGTTAACCACATAATAAACGCTGGTGTACCTCAGGGCTCTGTTTTCTCTGCGACACTTTCTCACTTTTATATTTTTACGAATGATTTTTTGTCTGAAACTTCCAACCCACTTAATTATTTCGCTGATGACAGAACCATCAGCTTTTCACAAGCGTTTTTAGATTCTCATCGTGGTTGCCCGGAAGTGAACTAACAACGAACGGCAGCGTATAATAAGTTCATTAAATTTTGATCTTGATAGCATTTTATAATGGGGAATCAAAAACCGTGTAGAATTAAATGCTTCGAAAACCCAGTGCTGTTTAGTGTCGCGTAATCATTGGCCAATGCATCCGTGGGTGGTACTTGCATCGCATCGAGAAAACTGAATACTTTAATCTGTCTTTAATGTAAAAAGACTTTTTGCCCGAAACTCGAGTATTAATATCTTATTTAGGCTGGTTCCCTAATAACGTACTTAAGACTTTTGAATGTAATCGAAAAGATAGCTCTAAAACTGTTAGGCGATTGTTCTCTTACTTAGACACTTGCTACTCTTGAACACCGGCGCAAGGTCTCCTCTCATAAGCAATGCTCTAGTAAATTAGCTAGTTGCATTCTTGCTTAGACCCTCGCACCCAATTTCAGGTTAAGTACATTCTTTCGTTAGCCGCACTACACGAATGTGGCATGGCATGCCACGCTCAACATTTCCCACTTATTACAATGTGCAGACATTCAAAACCTATTCATGACCCCTTGCGTTTGCGCCCCATGCCCCACCTGGATTGTAAGGATTTGATGATGATTGAAAATATTGAACTCTGGACCTGCTTCATGTCAAAAAAAAAATATTTTTAATCTGAATTGAAAATTTTGAATTAAATTATCAAAGCATATTTTATTGACTTTAGAAATCAATAATGGAACCCAGGTACTTAGCCTCGTCTGAGAATTTTAATTGGATTCCTTTAATATAGGGAGGGTTGACAAATGGAATCTTGTATTTCCTCGAAAATAAGACACCACACCGATCAGCCCAAAGTATTAGTCTGTCTAAGGCATTTTGTAAAAGTTGCCCAGTTTTGAGTTAATTATTCTAAGAGTCAGCATTAAATGAATTAACTCCCCAAGCGAACTCTCTACGTTTAGAGATGTTAGTGCAGATGTGATTGCAGATGTGTCCACGTTGTTAAAGGCACCTTCGATGTCAAGGAAAGCAAACATAGTGAACTCTTTATGATGGAGGAAATATTCGATGGGCATGTTGAGAGGAAGACAGAAGTTTTGTATCAATACTTGCCCTTAAATGGATATCAATCAATCTTTCCAAGGTCTTAAGAAGGAATGATGATAGACTTATAGGTCGTAGATCTTAAGGATTGACTTGCGAGCATTTTTCTGATTTGGGTATAAAAACAACTTTAACTTCTCTCCATGCCGAGGGAATATGGACCAGATATAGACAGCTGGGCAAAAATTGCCTCAAGGATTGGTATTATAATGTCCGATGCTTTTTGTATGTCGGGTGGTATTATTCCATCTGGTCCTGCAGAATTAAATGGTTCGAAGCTGTTGACAGCCCAAATATGATTCTTACAAGTTGCGGTTAGAGAACTACCAGGAAAGTGAGTATCCAGTAGTAAGTTCAGTGATTCATTACTTGAATTTGTCCAGGAGCCGTCTGCATTTTTCAAGCAGCTTGGCATCGCTGGATTAGTTGAAAGAATTTTCCGTAACCTGGAGGCTTCAACAGTTTCTTCTATCGTGCCACAGAAGGATCGCCAGGAAAATCGCTTAGATTTCCTTAGTACCTTCTTGTAAATTCTTAGGGATTCTTTGTAAGAATCTCAGTGAGAGGCTAGTTTTGCGGCTTTGGCTCGGTTGAAGAGTTTCCTACATTCTCTTATTCTCTTCTGAGCGAGTCAATCTCTGAGGCCCACCATTGTGGTTTCCTCTTTCCTCTTATGAGTATAAGTGGACAAGCAATTTCTAGCGATATGTTCATAGCTGAGGTGAGGCCATTGACTTTGTTGTCAAGTTCGCTAGCGTTAGAGGAAGGACTAAATATTCCAGGTTTTAGTAAACTTTTTAATAAGTTCCTGTATGAAGCCCAGTCAGTTTTCCGATAATTTCGAAAAGTCAATGGATTAGGGTTTTCATCCACATTGATATTGAACTGGATATATCTATGATCATAGAACGATTGTTCTTTGGATACTTTCTAGTCCAAGGGTGAATAGTATCGGAGACAAGAGCTATGTCTAGGACTTCTTGTCGAGTTTTAGTGATAAAGGTTGGTTCATTTCCAACATTGCTTACTAAGAGGTTAGTACCAAGAATATAATCAAAAAGAGACTCACCTCTGTCGTTGATATTCGTACCCCTCCATACCGTGTGATGTGCGTTAACATCGCTCCCAAAAATTAGGCGGATCCTCTGCCGTTCCGCTTCAGTAATGATTCTCTCAAGGGTTTTACCAGGGAGAGCGCCAAGGTAGTCATGGCCAAGATACGCCGACACTAGCCAGAAAATTCCTTTGGTTGTTTCCAGCCTAGCTACGGTGGTATCTCTGGAACTTTGTCTGTGTTTTTGGAACTTTGCTGTATTTTTTCCCTAGTTTTTGGTCATGCACAAACATTTTGGCATTTTGGGTTGGATTTATAACAACGGAATTTTACCTCTTAAATACTGATAACCTCTTTCTAGCTCAAAAATCAAACCACGCCTTTTCTTTAGTTCTTAAATTCTTAACCATAAGAATGTTCTCATTCCAGAAAAGAACACAAGAAATATTATCAGCGTTAGAGTCGACTTCTCTATTAAGAAGTATATTGAGTAGTTTAAGATCCTGAAACAATTATGAAGACTGTCCCCGTTGGCTTTTTCGTATTGCCAAACCGTTTTCTTGGGAGATATTTCTGTAACTACAGAGTTTTGACGAGAGAAATTAGCTGATACAACACAATAGTCAGATGAGATAGAACACTAAGAGTTTACTTATCAGGGTCAGATCTAAGTAACATGTCCTTAAGGTTTCTGCTTGACCATTAAATAAATAAATACATTTGGTGGCGCGACAGTCCGTTGAGAACTAGGGCTTAGTGACTTAAAACTCTCAAGCATTCCTATGTGCAAGTCATTTCAGGGATGGGAGGAGACCTACAGTTTGTATGCCGAATCCGAACGGCTAATTTGACACGTATTAATCTTGGAGGATTTGTCAATTCCTGTCAAGAGGCAGGACACGTGAAAAAACTAGTTGGTATATGCAAGGATTAAACCCAGGACCTCTAGCATGACAGTCCAACTCACTAACCATCACGCCACGGGTACTGCTCGACCATTAATGTCCGATAACCGAGTCTGCTTGTGACCAGTCTAATGCAGCAAAAATCTCAGTGCGACCAGAATGTAGAATTCAAAATTAATTTTGTGAATTGAAATTGTCCGTAATAAAGATTTCATTGCGAGAATAGGAAAGGAAGAAACAATTTTTTGCATGGAATCAAAAAAAGCTTATTTAAATGTTATGTTTCCCCCTTACAATAGATTACCGTAAAAAAATCATAGTTAAGCTCGTTAAAGTTTGCACTGGTCACTCGCTGATAAAAAGAAAAGATCAGTATCTAAATTGATTAAAAAATAAATAAGATCCTTGGGCGTATACTCGCTTAATTTTATTTTAAGATGAATAAAATTATTCTTAACTTACAAGTTTTATAATTTATAATTATTTTTATTTATTTGTTTTTCTTTTTAGATGCTCTTATGAGCCAATGGTATTGACTCTACACCAGGAGCGTGTTGTTCGGCTTCCTGGTTGTCCCCAATATCAAGACCTTTGCAGTCTAAGGGAAATGAAACAAATATTCAGGAACAGTATTGAACGTTGTAATTTCAATGAGATGTGTGATATTCAATAAACGAAATGAAAAAGAACAAAGCTGATGCACAGAGCACAAAACAAAAATCCACACGAAAGAAAAGCCTTTCATAAGCAGTCATTATTAAAGTAGGTTTAGTCTAGCGCCAAATTTAGCCTTCAAGCTTCAAAACATGAAGAAAACCAAACAAACAAACAAACAAAACAAAAAAAAAAAAAGAAATACTTAATTTTTCAAATTATGCTTTGCCTAAAAATATAAATTTAGAACCAAAAACAAAAACAAAACAACACATTTTAGCGAAACACAAAACAAAAAGCAAATTGAAAAGAAAAACACGGAAAGAAAATGATTTTCTTTATGTATGTTTTGTTCTGATCGGTCGTCGTAAAAGTGCCGCCGTCAATGATGGAACCTCTTTTCTTTTATTTTGAAGAGAGAGCATCTCTCATTACAGAAAAATAATTGTTGTATTTTACAATTGATGTAAAAAGTGTCTTGAATGTGATGATAAAAATTAAGTTTATTTTTTAATTTTATTTTATTTTTATTTATATGAGAACAAACATAAACAAACAAAAAAAAAAACAAGCAAACAGCAAAATCAGCAGCAGCAGATAATTCAGGCAAAATCCAATGTATTATTCGTTATTTTATATACACATATTATATATACGCATATACAAAACAAAAATCAGAAGAGGAAGAAGAAGAAAAAGAAGAAGAAAACAAAAATTGAATGAAAATGAATTATTCGTACATTTTCTATGTAGATAGTTATAACAAATTATAAAATAACACAATTAATAAATTATAAATATTAATGACAATTTGCGTCGATTCGATTTGATGTTGATGGCCGGCAATAAAAAAGCATTATACATTAAATTATAAATTTATAAATATATATTATATTATATTATATACATATGAAATACATATATATATTTTTTTATTGAAACATTTATATAAGTCACATATTTAAATGATTAAAAATAATTAATGATATAAAGTTAAAACAGAATAAAATGAAACATGGCAGCGTACCGGGGAAAATTTATTAATAAATTATTATTAATTATTAATAACACGAAACACTATATAAATAAATACAAAATAAATAAAGGCAGTTGACACATTAAATAAAAACAAACAAACAAATCATATAACAAATGAATTTGGAACACTGTTTTGCATGAATCCACTCCACTTCACTCCACAACATTATGTAATTTCAATGTAATTTAAATAATAATACAAAATACAAAACAAAAACAAAAACACTGACCCTATTTCTAGTACATTATAAATAACTCCTACTTACAACTTACAACTTACACAACAAACCCATAATTTATACACAAACAAACCGACTAAAACAATTTAAACAAAACAATTTTTAAGTAAAAAATTAATTAAAATATTCTTGGATAATTGTATAAGAATAAAATTCTGAATAAAACAAACAAAAAAAAATCTTAATTATAATTAATTAAAATTATTATTAAACTTATTATTAAATGATAAAAAAAAAATAATAATATAATTCTATTGTATAACGTTTCTATGGCAAAATATTTTTATTTTTGTTTCCTCAGTCTTTCTTTTTTTTTTATATACATATAATTAAAACAAAAACAAAACGAAAAAATATTTACCTAATTGTTCTTTTCCATTTGAATAGTTATTCCCATGTATAAGTGTCTTCCTATTGTGCAGGAAGAACAGTTAGATGGGGAATAACAAAAAAAAAACTGGAAAGAACAAAATATCCTATTAAATAAAGTAACTAGTGTAATTTGTTAAAGAAAAGTTTGTTTTTATTTTCATGAGACACCTAGAGAGCAACAATTCCAATACATTACATCCAGGGTATATGTATTATACAAACATTTTATCGAGGGTACAATGGATCAACGTATCGATTTGGATACTTTAGACATATGTAACTATGCTGCCTTACGCTGAGTATGAAATGTCTATTAAACGGATAATGATGGTCAAATAATGGTTAAGGGTCAATAATATTTCGCCTGCTGCACAATCCTGACCTCAATCCAATAGAAAATTTATTGGGAGCTCTTTTAAGTGAGGTTAGGAAGACTAAACGTAAAATAACCACGAACTTTGTAAGGTGGTTAAGGATGCCTGTGCAAACATAACAAGTGAGCGTTAAAAGTGTTACGTTTAAGTTAAATCATTGGCATCGGTTTAAAAAAAAAAGATTTTCATAGAATTCGAAAGAAATCTTCTCCAAATCATTCAATTTGAGTCAGCTTTCATTAGGCTTAAAAGGTGATAGTGATAGCTATTGCCGATCCATAAAAATATTGGAAAAATAAAAAGGACGCCGGCAGAAGCAAGAACATCAAGAGAAAAGCGGTTTGGTAATTCTACGAATTGCATCAAATTAAACCCAACGATGGACTAAAATAAGGGCCAAAGCGGAGTTTCAGCGGGCATAACAACAAGTATTATTCAAAAAGTGATACCAGCCAAAGAAAACTAAATAGAACCCGGTTTTGAGGTATGTACACAAGGAGCCACGGATGAATTTTCCAAGAAGCCATGTTGCTTGGGTGAAAAAAAGTTTAAATTTAACAGCCCGTTGGTTACAACAAGTTGTATTTCCATGATCTGAGAAAGTATGAGCTTATTTTGGAAAGACATCATAGCCGTACATCATGTGTAATGGTGTGGGAAGCTAAAACCTACTATGGCACAATCGAATTCAAAAATGAAAAACATTTTTGGACATCTGCCTTGGATTTTCCAACAAGATATTCAAACTTCCAGTTATTAGAAGTTGCATTTAATAACTTTTGCCATGACCATCATATTCACGGGACTTGTACGTAGTTAAAAACGTTTGGTCATGGCTATCTAGTAAATGGTATAAAGGTGGCAGACAATTTGAAGACAAAGAGCTATTCGTGATTCCTGGGCCCAAATTTCCTATGATTATTTAATAAAAATTATTTTCATATCAAAAAATCTACAATAAAATGGTTCGAATTCGAATAATCAAGACTATGAAAGTTTTTAAAAAATACTTGAACAAAACGAAAATACCTTATTCAAAAACTAATCTCTAAATTGCTACATCATTTGCTCTAATTCATTCGATATAAAATGTGTTTGCGATGAAAAGGTAAGATAATTTGTAAATCAACAAAAATATTAACACCGAGCAATCACAATTTTGGTAATTTAAAAGGCCCAGAAAATCTGGCCAAGAGGTGTCTCTTATTCTTCTTCCTTTAATTTGCTCCTTTCGTTCCTGTTGTTGTAAAATTTGAATCATTATTGGTATGATCTTTTGGAATAGAATAGGAAAGTCTGCCAGATTTCTTAGAGGATTTGAAAATTGCTTTTCTTTCTAATTGTTTCCATTATTTACATGGTATTGAAATTACTAGTGGACCGGATGACTTGTCTCGCTATATAACAAACATAATAAACAACAACTTTCGGACAGTATAACATCTCATACGTTTGTCTAAACTTCCTAGCAACTCACAGGTCATAATAAGGGCACATAATTTCATATTTAAAATGTATTATTTTTTTCAATCTCCTGTTTCTAATTTTTGTAGACTAATAAAAATAATACAATGAACTTGCTTTATAAAAAGACTTCTTCCAAAATTTAAAAACATTGTGTTTGGTAACCCTGAAAACATAAGGAAAACAAAAATCTTATCATAATTAAGTATTTTTTGGCAGCATAGCTTAATATGTTAAAAGTTAAGCTATCAAACAGTTCCTAAGCAGTTCCTATTGCGAATAGGATAAAAATCGCATCTTTTGTCTAAAAAACGGGTTTTGCAAAAATACAATAATCTTAAAATAATACCAAATAGTGAATATTTTAATTAATTAAAAAAAATTGAAGCAAAATCTATAAATAATTTGTTAATACTCGTATATGAGTAAAAGGTCGGTCTCACTGTCTTGCGGTACTTCTTTGTTATTAAGATATTCTTATCAAACATTTTGTATAGATATAAAATACTAGTCATCGTAGTCAGGTTTGATTTTGCAGAATTAAATATTTCAAGTAATTGTTAAATGTTTGCATAGTATCAAGTTTAAGTGTTACCCTGTAGACTATTTAAAAAGCGTTTAACGAAGTTCAAGAAATTGATTTTTTTTTAATAAGCAAAATTTAAGTACAATCATTTTTGATTGAACCTTCGAATGCAAAATAACTGACTTAAGTCATGCTGTCAATCTTTTTGTTCCTTGGAGGCCCTTTGTATTAAATGTTATTTTATGGATGTTTCTCTGAATTTCAATTAGAAAGGGCGTTTTAAATGTCAATACTTGAGTAATAGCCATTTGCTCTTAATTTTCTAAAAAGACGGTTTGGCCAAGATCATAGGTGGTCAAGTTAGTCCCAATCAACAAATTCGGACATTCGGAGTATGTACCACCAAGGACACACCATAACAATTATGGTGATCTCATATGTAATAAGCTGTGTTCCAAACCTAGTTTCAAACTGAAAGTTTTAGTCATTTTTAGTCCGAAGTCGTTCCGCACTTCAAAAGTTGTGCTAAGTCTTACAAAAGAGAGAGCGCGCGAGAGAGTTTTCCCTTTTATTTAGATTTTTTTATTAGATTTAGTCCGAGGAATTTCTTCTGGTGATTTCTGGGCTGGCTGTCAAATTCGATTTGACGTTCACGGCAAGTAATGATAGAAGAAAAAAAACGTTTCTGGACTATTGACTAAGGCGCCAGTTATAGCTATCATTGAAATCGATCCGGAAAAATGTTTGAATCGATATTTGACGCTGCTCTTTCCTCTTGATTAGAAATGAAAATTATATACTGATCGATCTGAAATCACACAAAGAATTTTTGTTATGAAAAAAAGTGTAACTGCGCATTTATTTTTCTCTAAAAATGTATTTTTCTGCTGATAATTTTAGGGGCCGATTATAGCTACCAGTAAAATCCATCAGTAACATTTTTTTTAAGTTTTTGAACATGTTACAGATTTATTTCTTGCAACAGATTGATGCAATAAGATAAATCCTAAATTGAACTATTTTTTTCAAAAAGAAACAATGCATTTAAAGTTTTAATTAATTTATAAATCCATTTTAATTTTTTTAATGATAAAATTTTATTTTAATGAACAGCTGACTGCCAAAAGCCAAAAAAAATCCATATCGTTTCACTGTTGGTGTTCCAATTTTTTACTGTTCCAATCACAATCATTAAAAATGTTACTGATAAAAGCAACAGAAAAAAAATTGTCTGAGGCACGAAGCCTCAAAATGACATTTAATTTAATGACGTAAATTTACTGATTGCTATAAACGCTCATCAATAAAACATTTCAGATTCCTCCTGTTTCAAATTTTACTGATGGATTTTACTGATAGCTATAACCGGCCCCTTAGGTTCAAAAGTGAAACGAATCGTTCCACTGATTTGTGTTCTAATTTCACACAGTTCCAATGACAGATTTCTGTCAGTAAAAATTTGTCGGTGGATTTCAATCAGGAAATTTTTTTCAATGACAGAAATTTTTAATGATAGCTATAAACGACCTGCCACAAAAATTCCAATGTTTGTTTTCAATGATGAAAACCAATGATAGCTATAACTGGCGCCTAAGGGTTGCCCAAGTAATTACTTTATTTTGATTTTAATTTTGGTAAATGTGAATATTAATCATATTTTCTATTTCTTTTAATTAATCAAATAATTTTTTATATTTATAAAACTGTTACTGAAGAAGAAATTTGTAGTACAAAAATATATATGTACATATAATTGTCAATATTTATTGAAAATTGTAGTGATTTTTTGAGAAAAAAAAACTCATTTAAGTTTCATAATTTAAGGAATAATTTTATTTTTATTTAACATATAAGTTTACTTTTGTTGATAGTTATTTTATTGGATTCTTATTCATGATTAAATTGATTAAAATTTATCAATGATCTTCGGTAACTCTGCTCGAGTATATTTTTTGAAGTTAAAAAAGTAGCCCAAACTCTTGCAAACTTGTGCGAAAACCGTTCCAGACATTTTTACAGTTTGCTTTCTTTCTGAGAACATTTAATCCCCACTCCACAAATTTGACATTTGACCAACTTTTAGTGCGAGAAATTTCTGGAACACAGTTATAGAAAAATAGTTTTCACGACTCACAAAAAAGTCTGGTTCAGACGACGCACAGAGGAGTATTCGACCCCAAAATCCGGTCATAAGTGAACGGAAAAAAAATCGCGTTCGAACCGTTAATTTTCGCTTTTCTCATTCCTCAATACCCATTCTAACTAAAACCGGTTTTAAATGATAACTTTTGACCCCCTTGTCACCAAAATCTTAGTCTAAATCTAGTCTATTTTTTTTTTTTTTTTTTTTTTTTTTTTTTTTTTTTTTTTTTTTTTTTTTTTTTTTCTAATTACTATTATATATTATTGTTGTATATTATTTATTATTATATTAGTATTTTAAATAAATGAAATTTTGTTTTAACTAAACTAAAAGTCTTTACATAACGCTTAATTTTTATTGAGTTCAAATACCCTTTATTTTTGTTTTAGCCAAACTAAAAGCTCTTCATTTTTGTAATCTTTAATCCAAATTTTACTCAACTCTAATTTTGTTTTTGCCAAACTAAAAGCTGTTAATTCTTTTGCCTAAAAATTATGTATTAATTTTAAGTAATTTATTTTTGTTTTAGCTAAACTGAAAGCCCTATTTGCATCTTTATATAATTTTTTGTAATTGTACTTACATTTACATTTTGTTAAATAGTGAATATTTTCTTTGAACCTAATTTGAAAACACATAGTCAATCTGGCAGACGGCATTGCCACAGCCAAACACTTTTATTACCAAATTTATATTCAAATCAAATGTAACCGAAACTATTGTATTTAACAATTTTATGTAATAAAAATCTATCTATCTATCTATCTATCTATCTATCTATAAGCTCACGCTACATAAGTCTATTTTGTGTTCTAATCACTACCACTGCAGTCTGTTTTTTTTATTATGATTTGTGATATTTGTGAAAAAATTCTAATGGATGTCCAAGTTTAACGTATGTACTTTACTTTAGTACAGAAATTTCCATATATTTTTTTGATAAAGTGTTAAAAATCGAGATGACAAGAATGCATAGAAAAACATAAAAATTTATGTAATTTTCCGCATAAAAAAGGTATTTTTGTTATAGATAGTTCCGGGTACGATCGGGCAAAATTTTTTCTTCTATATTTAACTGTAAATCTTTGCCATCCTATGCACATACAAAAAAGTCACCCATCTTGTCACATTTTTTTAATGGATTTTTTTTATTATTGAGGTATTTTCAGTCTATTTGCCCTATGATTTTTAAAAAAATATGATTATTACTATGTTTGTTTTGTTTGATCTGAAATATTAACAATTTTTATTAATTTCATGCAAAAATTAATAAAATGAATTAAGTTAAATTGACAAAAAAAAAATGAATTATTTTTTTTTAATTTAACCCGAAAATTTTTTTCAGTGTAACTTTTTAATGCATCATAAGCTATAGAATAATGTTTTAGGCCGATTCCAATGAGAAAAACATACAAAATATTTTTGACCAGATTTTGAGGTCAAATACTCCTCTGTGCGACGCAAGGGGATGAAGGTAAGCCAATTTTATAGTATTTGATTGGCCAGAGCTGCATTCCAATTAAGTCTACTTTATTGGAATGTTGGTCAAGTGTGCTTGTGTAAAAATATCAGTTGGTCACATTTTTTTTCATTTAACTAAAAGCTGAACTTTATCAATCGGTGATCTATTAATTTTTAGTATTTTATTTCATTTAAATTTGTATTTAAAAAAGATTCCTTGTTAAATTTAAAATGGAATAAGTATTATTTCATTACAACGCAAAATAATGCACTTGTAGCTTTTTTCAAGAGTTATTTTTGTAAATAATAATGGTTTGTTTTTTTTTTCTGAGCGGGCAAGTGCAGTTATGGTTTAGTGAAAAAAGTTTCATATTTTAAATTAATGACATATCAAAAACTAACTACATATTCGCCTTGATGTTAATTTACGTTCAAGGAATGTAGAACTGTAGAAATGAAGTTAAGTTCCTTATCAATGAAGTTCAATGCTACCGTAACTTTCCAAACAAATTTGAGGATAATTTAGCTATATGATAGGTATGAAATAAAATCAAAAACCATTTCGGGCAAATGGCCGCCATGGCTACGATAGCAGCACCACATCCTTTTCGTAAAATTTTCTAAGACTAGTTCGCACATTTGAGGTTGTATGCCTTCAATAACTTCACGAGTTGCATCTTCAAATGAATGTGGAGCAATTGAATATATGTACTTTATCTTCAAAAAACTCAAGATCTCGGTGAGGAATTTTAATCACGTTTTTGAGGAATAATACGGTCAGAAAACATTTCTTTCGAAATTGCGATTTCACGTAGAGCCGTTTTCTAGTACTTTTTGTTTATAATTTCAATGCGTTTTTGAAGCGAGCATCGTTCCATTTTTTAAAACGGCGTAGTTTTAAAGTGTCAAATGTCAAAAGATGACAGCTTCAAAATCGAAGATCTTCAAATAAGTCAAAAAGAGCCCAATGTGAACACCGCTTTGAAGAGAATGAAGAAAGAATCCGATGTATGAGCCGCGGATGGATTCGAAATGATTTCTTGATATTTGTACAAAACTATGATTGTCAAAATTAAAATTTGATTCCCTATGCAGCATAATCATCGGATTCTTTCGATCTTTTATTTTTCATATCTTATTAGAACAACTTAAACAATTCACCATGACAACCATTATAATGTACCTATACTATCATGACAACCATCTTTCATTAAAGGAAAGCTCAGTATGAATCATAAAGAAATTATAAATAAGTTATAACTGTAATGTCATAACCATTCATAACCCTTAGCCAATATCGTGCCTGTTTTTATCAGTATGATAAGTCAATTTCTCGACCACGCTATTAATTCCAAGATTTGTAGCATAAAATTGATTTTGAAACTAAACCAAAAAAATCATACTAGTGCATAATAAGTGAGATAGCTCTTATCACGACAATGACACACGGTGGCGCTTTAGTAAAGTTTTATTTACAAATTGTTTTAATGTAAAGCAAGTTCAAGTGCACTTAGGCGTATACGCACTATTTTTTCATGTCAATTGTTTCGATGTAAATAACACTGGTTGAAAAGGTTTTGTCCCTGGCAATCGAATTTACACTCTTCCGATGGGTTTTGAGAGCCTTATTTTAAATTCAAGCTTAAACTCATTTTTTGCATCAGGCTTTTGGAATAGTACTTTTAAAAATTCGAAATTCATTTATGCTAGAATTTATTTTAAAAGAAAATGCCAAATCGGTTTGAAAGTAATTTTAATTTTTGAAACGAATATGCCATCTGAGCAATGCTATCACATGAAGGTTTTGAAATATATTAAAGAAATATAAAAAAAATTTGAAATTACATAAGTACAAAACCCATCCGAGCAAATAGTTTAAATCGAAGTTGGGATTCTCGAAATCAGCGCTAAAAACACGAAAGCATTAAATTCAAGGTTTCTCAAAACTTTATACGAAGTCAATTGAAGGCTCAAAACTATTTTACTTTTGCCTTAAAAATCCCGTTTTTGGTTGGCGTACTTTTGAAGGTGCATATTTTAAGAACCTGATGTGATAGAAAAAACATAATTCGAAATTTAAATTCAGGACAACTTAACCCATTAAGAAATTATTGTTTTGTTTGTGCGACAGGAAAATGTTTCAAAAAGTCTCATTGATTTTGTGCCTTTTGCACCTAAAAAGTCTCATAGTTTATACATTTTTAAATTAGTTAACAAGAGAAATATACTTTCACAGTTTATTTTGAATAAATACCTTTATTTTTCTTATAATTCGATTAAAGAAAAATGCTCATCGAAAACTATTTAAATTTGATCAATGATTCACTCTTCTTATTAGCTTTAAAACGTCTAATATCACTAATTGAAAAACACCTGATACAATCATGCTTATAAAGGGTGATTTTTTAAAAGCTATAGGAAAGTTTTTCAAAAAAAAAAACACACAATTCAGAAAAATGCATGAAATCTTTATTTGAATCGATAGTACGGTCCATACATATAATTAAATGTTTGAAGATTATTTCATGCAAATGTTGACCTTGACTGCGCCTCAAATGGTCCGTCCGCTAAGTTCAATTTTGACATACTCTTTCCAACATTTCGGCCGATATCTCACGAATAAATGCTTCAATTTTGTCTTCGAATGCGTCATTTGAAACGGATTTGTCTGTGTAGACATAAGCTTTAACAAAGCCCCACAAAAAATAGTCTAAAGGCGTTAAATCGCAAGATCTAGGCGGCCGATTGACCGGTCCCGAACGTAAAATAAAATGTTCACCGAAATCGCCTCTCAATAAGTCCATTGTTGCGCGTGCTGTGTGGCATGTGGCACCGTCTTGTTGAAACCACATGTCATGCAAGTCAAGCTCTTGCATTTTGGGCAAAAAAAAGTTGGATATCATCTTACAGTATCGCTCACCATTCACAGTTACGTAACGATTCACATCATCTTTGAAGAAGTACGGTCCAATGATGCCACCAGTTCATAAACCGCACCAAAATGTGACTTTTTCTGGATGCATTGGTAGCTCTTGCAATGTTTCTGGCTGATATGCACTCCAAAATCGACAATTCTGCTTATTTACGTACCCATAGAGACAAAAATTAGCTTCGTCGCTGAACACAAGAAGCACGCGATGGACTTTCTTAACAGGGCAAGCATTTTGATAATAAAATTCAAGAATTTTCAAGCGTTGCTCGTTTGTTAGTTAACTTTTCGTGGTTAAATTATAGACCAAATTGAAGATGTTTGACAGTGAAACAAAACACGAAACGTGCGTCAGCTGTTTAAACCAGTGTTGCCAAAAAGATAATAGCTAAAAAATCACCCTATATTTGAATATTGTCATTAACTATTACATATTATAATGCATAACATATATTCGGAGAAGTCGCAAAGTCTCATCCTTTTATTCCTGAGAATCGAATCTCCTCTTTATCCCATTGGATTCTTTTTTAAAGGCTTTAATCATCATTTTATCGCAACTTCAATATGAAAACCTACATACCGTTACTTTGTGTGTAAATAAACAAACAAACCCTTATTTTGTTTTCATCATTTACGTACATATGAACGTATTCCTAAGGCCCCTTTATGCGCATGTCCTCGTCCAGATGGGGTGCAATTTACCCCCTCAAAAAAACAAAAACAACGCATAGTGTATCTCTATATGGATGGTGGTACATATAAATCAACTTGGGTATCGACAAAAATCAAGGCAATGTCCGTTTAAACTTTTTCAGTAAAAATTCAGTAACCAGCGAAAAGTCTGCCAAGAAGGATCACATTTTCTAAAAGCTCCTCCATAAATCCTTTTTAGCATCCATCCCACAGTGGAGTGGATGTTTTGGATGAGAAATAAATATCATCATCAAAACCTGATAGAAAGTTGTGTTGTCGGTTGTTGTTATTTTAGAACATAACTTGTGCGGTCGGTTGATGGTTGAATTCTTATGGTCAAAATGTCTTCCTAAAAAAGATTATAGAATTTGAAGATTTTCTAGAGACTTTTCTCCGAGTATGGCACCTCACGGAGGTTATAGTAAATACCAAGAGGGTCTCCTGAACCAAAATAAAGTACTACCAAGGCGTGTCCCTATAAATATATTCTTTTTTGGTTTTGTAATTCTTATTAGTGCCTCCATCTAGTATCTTTTCATTGTGTTTTGCTTCTGACCGAAAAAACTAAAGAAACGAAAACAAAAAATAATCCTTCAACAAAAACACAAAAACCTACCCCTCCTCTTGAATAGTGTCTTTTATTTCCATATAAAATCAATTAATGTGTATAAAAACAACAACAACAACAACAAACACAAGTCGCAAAAAGACCGTCACACTTCGTAGTTAAAAAAAGAGAAAAATTGCCAATAATATAGAAGGTACCTACCTTACCTACCTAAAGCTGAAAAGTGTCGATATCGAAATATTGAGCAGGCCGTATACCTTCCATAAAAAAAGAAAAATCTTCCCAAAAATATAAAATCGCAACCATTAAAATCAACATCAACAATCAACATGGGTCAATGGTGTTTTGTGATAGCTTGTTCCTTGGGAATTGTTGTACTATTGTACGCACTTCTAGAGCTGCACTACTTCCTACGGATGTGCCTTTGTGTGGTACTAGCAAGATTCGTCAAGAAGAAGACTCATATTTTGGATACAACAACAGTTTCAGGTAAGTTTCTATAACAACCTACTTTATACCCAATATTTGAATCTTTAAAAAATCATTACACCTTGTATCTCCTTTGAAAAGTATAATAGTCTAGCTTAGATACACATATGACAACATAACCTAAAAATAAATGTTCCATTCTTCCTTATTCGTATAGTATTGTAGGCAATTCTTAAAAATCCATTCAAGTTCATCCCTTATCTTATTCAACAGGAAACCTTTTTGTTTTATTTGATTTTGCTCTCGGTCTGTGGGATTATAAAATCAACTTTATACTTTTGTACACTCCGTGTCACATCAATTTTCTTAAAAGTGTTTATTGTTTTGTAAATTTTGACATTTGCTTCACTTAGTGTAAAGATTTTTGACGGATTTGACAGGAGTAATTAAACCGGTTGAAAGTTAAGTTGGCAAATATATGAAAGCTTAGTCCGATTTTAAAAGTGTCACTTTCATCAAATGTCAGTTTCGTGATGTTTTTAAACTTAACCGTTCGAAACCCCACAACGGTACCTATTTGAATACAAAAGCGTTGTTTAGAATATCGCATTTTCCTATAGTAGTTCGATAACAGCATTTCCCATGAGACACTTCAGTTATTATACGTAAGTATAAAAATGAGTAAACGTCAAATCAGTTTACAAGAAATTTTATTGAATTTGGTCTGTTTATATTTCTAAGTATTCTGAGAATTTTCTGAGACGGATTAACAGAGCAGGAGAATGAAATATAAACAGAATTCACTATTAATTTTCACCTAGCATTCAAATTAACTTTGCCTTTAATTGTATCCTTTTTGAATTGTGTGATTGAGAATTCTTGGGAAATCAAATCATAAAAATTCTGTTCTCAGGTTTTTGACAGAAAAAGTGAGAAATTTGTGTGAAATAAATTGTTTATATTTCTGGAAATCTTTGAGATTTTGATTGGTCGTCCTCTGAGCCCAACAAAATTATATTTTTATTCTAAAAAGAACTGAAAGGAAGTCTGTATTTTTATTCTGAATCAGGCAGAAACATTATCAAAGTCAATCATTTTTGAATTTGCCCATTTTTTGTATGTATCTAATAGTTTTGAGAATATTTATATATGTATGTAAGTCAGAATTCACTATTCATTCTCACCATAAGTCAAATTAGCTTTGTATTTTTTTTAATTCCTTTATAAATTGTGCTATAGAAAATTATTTAGAGCTCTAATCCAAAAATATCTATTCTCAGAATTTTGACAGATAAGATAGTAGAGAAGTGAGCTGTCAAAAAAAGTTCTAAGTTTCTTTATAGACATGTCAGAGATCTCAGGTTGTGTTTCTTTTTTCAATCCGAGAATTCTGAACAAAATGACAATGGCGTTAAAAGCTGACCGCTGCTAACTTCCCATTTATTTAGTGTGGTATGATATGACAGTAAAGTTCTCCAGTGTCTTTCATACATAAATCGGAGAGCACTGTTCAAATTATGTTCAAAGCGTAATCAACGTGATCAGTGCTCTGCCCGGAGCTTTATGGCTGAAACACAAACACGCTTCAGATTCGGCTTCGTCTGCGTTACGATGGGCCTGCTTCGAGGTTGCTTTGAATGCCATTTCTAATATGACACTTCTGTCATAAGCAGCTGTTATTTTTTCTCAAAAGTTTGTTTTGATTTTTCGTGCGGTAAAAAATATGAATTTTGAAATCGAAAAAATTAAATTTATCGCGGAAGTAGCTTACACAGCCTATAATAACCAATGGGAATCCCTCCAAAAGCAAATGTATTTTGTTTGTTGACTTTCTGTTGAGCTGTCAGGCAAAGCAAATGTTCAGCAAATTTGAACTAGAGCTTCCGTTTGGAGTCACAATACGTAACATAACGTTCTTTTCCTTACGATTGTCAAACAAAACGTGAGGTCAAAGCTTCATTGTGATAGCATGCAAACGCGTTTTACTTTTCTAGATATGTATTATAGAATTCTCCGAGGTGTTAGAAATATAAACTCCCCAACTAAAACAAAATTTCACTCCAAACTGAAAATCGATCTGAACTGAACAGCTGACGTTGCTGGTCAAAAAGAAAGATGCTATTCCAACATTTTGAATCCCATTGAATTGATTTTCCAGCAATTTTAATTAGAAGTCATGTTGCGTCAAATAAATGAAGTGATTGAAGTTCTCGGAGTTCGAACAGAATATATGTAATTGGAATCTCTGACATATTTTTAATCAGTTACCATTTAAAAGATACTTGCACCAGGGAATTTTTAAAGAACTTAATCAAAACGTCAAAAATTCTAACCGTTTAAAAGGGAATTGTATGTAATTTTCTTCCATTTTTAACAATGACAGTTTAAAACAATTCTCTATCAAAGAATCTGCTTTTTCATCTTCGAGTAGTATTGTTCTTATGTCTGAGAGTTTCTTAAGCAGGTGGAAGAAAATATGACATTTGCTTTTGAAAAGAAAAAAAGATGTCAAATAAAAGCGACATTTGATTGGAAATATAAAAAGGGATATTTTTAGTTCACTTGAATCCAATATGGCTGACTATTGTTGGCATTTGTTTCTGACGCATCTTCTGACTGTACGAGCACATATCAAATAAGTATACATACTATGCACCCCTATTTTCCAGTTATAAGAAAACAATTTAAATGACATGAAGAATTCTCATTAATAAAACAAAAAATTCCATCGTGTATCCATTGACATGGAGTGTACAAATAGGCAATTTTCAGCGGGAAGTTTTATTTTATACAAAAGGTCAAGGCTGTTTTTAAGCTTATTGGAAGGTGGAGCGGGGGTGCGGTGTTACACAAGTGATGTCAATATTGGCATTGCTTTCACTTGGTCTTTGGAATAATGTTATATGAACGAACGAATATATGGTACTCTGTGACTGGTGTCTAAAATGGGTGTTTGTTTTTGTACAATTCTCTTTTAATTCCGGTCGCGTAAAATATTATACATATGTATATATATACGAGTATAATGAAAAAAGGCAGTGCGGGATTGTCAATAAATTGGCAAAATTGTTTTTTTTTGTCTTTACAGATGGCACTGCCGGCGGATTTTGTTATTATAAATGATGTCAGTTGTCCCTTGTAAATTCCTATATAAACTGACATATAACATATATTTTAATAAGTTTTTTTTTGGTGTAGGCCTGTCATATTGGAGAAAGCTTAATTCCTTTTTTCTCTTGATGGCTAATGTTTTTTAACCTTGTCGTATTGTTTTTATTGTTTTTTTTAGAACCTAGGGGAACCTTTTTCCAGTTTCTTTTCTCATAAGGAATTTTATTACCTCATTTATGGGTGAATTTGGCAGTTTGACTTGGATTGGGCTCAGGATTTCTTCATTTGTTATTACTTTAATTGAGTGCTCTATTTGAAATTAAGTTGAGATTGTGTAAAAGGAAATAAGCATGAAACATTAAGAAATGAAAATCATATTTTCAAGCAAACAAATAGTCCATTACATTGTATTAATGCGGTCAAATTAAACGAATGTCTTTTTAAACTGATATCAAAGCAAGTTTCAGTCTATAAACGGTATTAAAAAACTTTGTTTTAGTAGCTTCAACCGATAATTTGTTATTCGAAAATTCGCTATTTTTGAACGGGTTTGAGTAGTTGAATTTTCTTTAAGCAATAAATAAGCTACGAATATAATTTCTGCGATTGTAATTGTTTGATTAGCCATTCTGACAGTTAACGCTGCTTTGAAGTTGCAGTTGCGTTTCTATTTTGTATTGTGTTAACCAAGTAAGGCTGAGTTCACAGTTGTAACATTTTTGGCCATACCAAACACAAAATAAAGGGTGGTTAAATTTTGAGGGCCAATGTTGATTTTTAAAATTATTGATTTTGGAAATTATTGTCATTCCTTTTTATTTTGATAATATTGGTATGGAACAAAATATCAACAAAATGGAGCCTCGGCAGCACACCCCCATCGGTTGGTCCAAATTTGCGTTGACGCTGAGGCATAATTGAGGTTCTACGCCGTTAATGTGCCGAACTTTCTGATCCTAAAGCTCTTTAATTGTTGCTGGCTTATCGACGTACACACCTTTTCTTTCACATAAATCTATAGAAAGAAGTCCAAAGGTGTCAAATCACATAATCTGGGCGGCTAATTGACATTGATACCACGTGAGATATCACGGCCATTGAATTTGTCACACAAAAGAGCCATTGTTTCGTTAGCTGTGTGGCAAGTGACACCATCGCGTCCTGTTGAAACTACATATCATCCACATCCATATCTTCCAATTCGGGCCATGCAAAGTTCGTTACCTTCTCACGATAGCGAACAGCATTCACAGTAATTGCCTGACCGGCTTAATTAAGGCAAAAATTCGGCCCAATGATGCTGCCAGCCCATAAACCGCCAAAAAGTCATTCTTAGTGGGTTCATTGGTTTTTCGACACTGTCCACTGAGGTGAAAATTTGCCCATAACTGAAGAAGATTTTCTTCAATTTCTCGCCAACATTCTGACTATTGATGACGCTTGAAATGGTCAGGAGGCTTTAGTCAATTGTATCTTGAAAGAGCGTAAATGCAACTCTTTTATGCATAATTTTCATCAACGACGAGTGTTAGAGGTAAAATTGTTGGCCACCACGACGAGTTGAGGTGAACGGCTCTAAAGCCACACTATCGCTAACAGTAGCAATATTTTCTGCTGTGCGATCTGAACGATCATCCACTGGTGTTTTCATATCTCCTACGGATCCAGTTTACTCAAATTTGTGCCCAATTTCTCCAATTGTGCTCACATTTGGACGGTTAAATTGACAGAAAAATCACTGAGTACACCATATTTTCGCCTATTTTCGTAATAAGCCTGAATAACTTTAACGCGTTTCTCAATTGTGTATCATTCTATGATACAAATTGAGTTAGTTTGAAGTTGAGAAATGTCACATAAAATGCAGAAAAAATCTTGACGTTTAGGTGGGGTTCATATTCAACATCGACCCGTAACATTTAACCATCCTTAATTTAATGAATCCATGGATCAATGTGACGGTAGCAAAAATCCGTCTGCTTTTATTAACAACGTTATCGACTGCTGTCATGCAAAGATAATGCAGTGTACTTACATTTGTGAACGCAAAACTTGCAGTGCTGCAGTATTTTTACATTTATCAACTCAGCCCAACTCTTCCGAACTCGAAAAAGTATTTGAGCACTATTGTCTAATATTATTCTTAACGATTTTCCTAGAGCGTCTGTCAATGGCAAATCTAGCCCTGGATATAAAGACGACCGAAGTAATTACATTGACGACATTTTCTTGTCCACGTTCAATAGAGCTTCAATCCTTTTGCGGCGGATGTAATGGGTTTTTCTAATTAGTTCCTTGTAATGATAAGAATCTTGTCTCGATGATATTAACGTTGATGGTGAATCAGAGAATTAGTTTTCATTAATTATATCGACTACGAGGGTCGACAATATGGGAGGGAAGCCCTACATTACCTACAAACAAACAATATTATAGCTTTGAAATGTGAAGTCAAACTAATTGAATTTGCAATCAGTATAAGGCATTTTTCTGTCGTCTTGTTTCCTTCCATTCTAGAAAAATCCATCCTTTAGGGTATGTTCACATCTGGATGTTGTAATACGAGACGATAAAATTTTAATTAATTTAAAAAAAAAAGTGGTAGATGTTTTTGTTTGTTCAATTTTTGCGCTTATATAGAGGACGTGTTGTTGGGGTAGATGTACCCAGAAAATATTGATTTTTCTTCCATAAGAAAATAATATAATATTTATGTACCTATCTATGTGGGTAACATATAGAGGGTGTTTTTTTTGTTCGTTTCTTCATATAGAGATGTCTATACAACTAGTTGAATGTTTTCATAAAAAAGCTGGAAAAGATACCCATAAACAAGGAATGATACTCTATTTAATGTACGCAGATGCAGGATATCCGGCTATGGGTAGGTAAGGAAAAGACGGTATATGAGCTTCTATACACTTTACCATGTATAAATACATATAAGAAATGAAAGGAAAATTATGAAACCATTATATAATTTAATGTTTTCTTTTTCCTTTTTCGAAGGCTATCGTAAGTTTATTGGTCATCAATTATATTCATTATTAACCTGAATTGTGTATCAATTTGACTTAAATTGGCTTTCTCTTTGTCGTTTAAATTTCCATAAGAAAAGATAACTTATTTGATGGGGTTGAAATGTTATATTCTAATTGAATGGAAACATAATGACGTACAATTTCTTTTGAATTTGAATCAACTATGACATTTAAGAACGATAAAGTGCGGGTGTAATGTCCTTTAACATTAATGTTAAGTATAAAAAGGTTATTTAGAGCTTCAGGTGGGATAACAAGAAATTGCTTTTAGAATCATTTTTTCTGTATTTAAATTTAACCATGTACGTCAAAAAGCCTGTCAAAATTGAACTTTGAAAATTAGAAACAAAAAAGTTCAAACGTCCCACTTTTGCCTACAAAACATTGCTATTGGGAACATACAGCTATCATTAAAAATTTTGTTAAGAGATTAAAGAAAGTTAAATTTGTTATCATAGGTATCAGGTGAAGCTAAGGGCCCTTTCACACCAAACGAATCCGAATCAATCAGAATCACTCCGAATCAAGTTGAATCTGATTGACCAAGATTCGGCTTCGAGCGTTCCGTTTAAATGTGAAGGGATTCTTTTCTCGCCTTCAGACCGGACGAATCTGGTTCAATCAGGTTTGATTCGAGGTCGCACTTGATTCAACCTGTCAGATTCCTCGATTCTTGATTCTTGAATCAACAACCAAACGAGATGGAGGAGGAGTTATTAATTTTAAAAGTTAAAGAAAATAAGTGCGATTTATGATTCAGGTTGATTCAGCTGGTGTGAAAGAGTGGAGATGACGAATCAGATTCAACTTGATGCGGAGTGATTCTGATTGATTCGGATTCGTTTGGTGTGAAAGGGCCCTAAGGAGTTATAAAATTTTTCTACTTAAAATTACTTTATTTGACTCAATGATGATGAATCAATTTTAATGAACATCCCATTTTTGATTCTATAGTCAAAATATCAGTTCTACTTTCAATGATCAACTCCAGCCTCGAATAAATAATTCCAATAAGAGAAATTTGTTTTTTTTTGACACAATGATCGCTTTAATCGACCTGTGAAAAAATGTCAATGATTGATTTAAATGGTGAACATTATAATTATAAAACAACTATAACTTACTTCTTGAAGTGCACCATATGGTGTGTCTATGGTTTTGAGAGAGTACACCAGTGGTAACTCTGTTTACTTCCTATAAAATACTATAACTTTTTGACAGAACATTGTTGCCACAAACCTTAACGAAAGTACAATGAAAAAATAGAAAGACCTAACAAAAGCTAAAAAACTGTAAGAAAAATTGAAATTATTTTCGGACAACCAAAAATCATTGCTTTATAAGAGAAAAGGTGGGTATAATTAAGAACACAGTGTTTTTCCATACATTTACATACATACATACATTTCTTGAAAAAAGGTGTAACAAAACGTAGAAACAGTAACATACATAGTAACAAAATATAAAATTAAAGAAGCAATGTGAGGCTTTTGTTGCACTTCTAACATTATGGTAACACTGATGCAGACGAAGTTGCTATAATATAAAGATGAACATTTTGTGCTTCAGTTTAATCTTCATCCGATTTCCTATAAATCTGCATTTTCAAGACGTCAGCATTTCTGATCTTCTCTCTCTATCCAACCAGTGTGATTTCATTATGTACCCTTTTTGTGTGCAAACTTCAAAGTGCAGATACATGTTAATTCTATTCATAGCTATAACTGGCATCTAAATAGCTGTCAAAATTACAAACAGGAAAGTTTCAAATGTTCCACTTTTTCTTAGTTTCCCTACAAAACATTGCTGTAAGGCGGTGTTTACATTGGTCTCTTTTGGGGCGATGTTCTTTACAAAAATTAATCTTAACTCCCCATTGTTTTTTTAATCATACAGTGAAAGCGTACATCGTACTTGAAAGAATAGTGCAAAGCTCACACGTCAACACTAGAGGCACTATCTTTCAAAAGTCTGTCCAATTACTAGCATATGCTGATGACATTGACATAATCGGAAGAACTCAGCGTGATGTCAATGGGGCTTTTGTGAGTATTGAGGCACAGGCGGCAAAAATGGGTTTAACGGTTAATGAGGGCAAAACAAAGTACATGCTGTCATCAAGAAAGGACCTACAACACCGACGTCTTGGTCAAAACGTCACCATCGACAGACGTAACTTTGAGGTAGTCAAGGACTTCGTTTACCTAGGCTCCGCCGTAAACGCAGAAAACAACACCAGCGCTGAGATCAAACGAAGAATAACTCTTGCTAACCGCTGTTTCTTTGGGTTAAGAAAGCAATTGAGTGGAAAAATCCTCTCTCGAAGGACCAAAGTGTCGCTATATAAGACCTTTATCATCCCCGTCCTGCTATATGGTGCAGAAGCATGGACTATGACAAAAGCGGATGAAAGCACCTTGGGTCGTTTCGAGAGAAAGGTTCTTTGTGTGATCTACGGTCCCGTATGCATCGAAGGGGAGTGGAGGAGAAGATGGAACGACGAGCTGTACGGGCTGTACAGCGACGTAGACTTAGCCAGAAGGGTAAAAGTCCAACGACTATGATGGCTGGGTCACGTAGAGCGCATGGAAACCAATGCTCCGGCCCGGAAAGTCTTCGAATCCACACCCACAGGACAGCGCAGTAGAGGAAGACCGCGAATCAGGTGGCGCGCACAAGTGGAAGGTGACCTCACCCAACTCGGAGCGCGAAACTGGAGACATCTAGCTAGGGACCGAGCTAGATGGAGAAGTTTGTTGGGTGAGGCTCTAGTTCACACAGGACTGTAGCGCCACCTTAAGTAAGTAAGTAAGTGAAAGCGAGATAAATTAATGGTACCTCATAGTAGTCTAATGTAAAATCCGATACAAAAGTATAATTTTTTAATTTTTCTTTTACAATGCTGTCAAAACAATATCAAACATAAGTTTCTGCTTTTACATTTGGCCAGTTTATATTTCTAAGATCTCGGAGATCGAATACAAAATTTTAATTTTTGATGTCAAGAGGCAGTAGGAAGAAAAAATAAAAAGCTAAATTGACGCCAAATTGACAATGAATAGTGAATTTTGTGTATATAGTTTTCATTCTTCTGCTCTGTCAATCTGACTGACAAAGTTCTCAGAAATATAAACTGACCAATTTTATTAGTGTCTCAAGTAGAAATGGTACTCGTGTATATTTTGGTTAGTGTCTTACGTGTTGAAGGACAGCTAATCCAAAACAGGTATCCAAAACTTTGTGGCTATCTGACAGAACAGCTGATTTGACGTTTGGTTGAATTTGAAGGCACCTGGAAATTGATTTAAATTTTTGTATTGTTTTTGTCAAACACAAATAAGAGATGTAAGTTGAAATTTTATTACTAAAATAGACTATGAAGGAAAAGTTTATCACGATGATGGGTTTGAAAAATAAAAATTTAATTATTGGAGACGGTTGTGAAGTTCTTAACTGAATAATGACGTTTTTGCCATTTCTTTGACATAAATGTAATGTTATTGATTTAGACCTCTCACAAATATACGATATTATGAAAATTCTGGGGAGTCATTCCGTAATTTTCGAAACGATAATCGTCAAAACGATTATCTTTAACGATATCGTCAATAATTTGCTTCACGTAACTTTGTCACTTTCGTCTCGTCTATCGTTTTTAGTATAAGATTACTGAAATGTCAAAATGAACTCAACGAAAGATAAAGCTTGTTCGATAAATTGAAAATGTTATTAAACTTTGTTTTTGTCTATGGGAAATTGTGAAAATTTGCAACAAATTGCTTTTTACCAAACTGATCAGCTATTTTGTGGTGTTTGTTCTTACTGTTACTGTTTTTATTTTTTGCCGCCGACGGCGACGATGTAACTATAATTTCAACAAGTAAATTATTTATGTCTGAAACTATTTTGGATAATATGCTTCGCGCAAGAGCATTGGTACCCCCCGCCACTCAAAGTTTTAATAGTTACAGCAAACCGTCTGGCAAATTTATTGTTTCCAATATCTTTATAAACCTCTTTTGAAAAACTTTGAACAAAACTATAATATTTTAAATTGTTTTACGACAAGTGAGAAAGAAAAAACAAATATGCTTACATATAGGTTGGAAGAGATGAGGGTCTGATTTATCTCTTAATTGTCTTCATAACAGTTTTCATTTTTTTCATTTTATTTCAATTTGCTATTTGGAAATCAATGACAGACGATACCTATTTAGCTATCGTGCAAACGCTATCGTGTTGACGATATCGTTTTGACGATTATCGTCTTACGTGAAGTGAGACTATCGTCAAAACGCTATTGTTTGACGATAATCGTTTTACGGAATGACCCCCCTGAAACCTTAAATTTCATGGAAACTGGAATGAAGGTCGAGGTTTGAAATTTAACAAACCAAGATCGGTAAAATTATGAAAACCTTGTGGTTTTATGCAGACGGGAAAGTTAAAAGTAAGTTTTATCTACCATACAGAATTATAAAGAACATAGTAAAATACTTATACTACACTGCTAAGGTGTTCAAGACAAGTTGCCTATTTACACAAGCACCTTTTGCATAAAGAAGAAATCTTTTGAATTCACTTTATAATGAAGTTTGTAAGTTTGACATACAGCAAAGGTTGTGCCAATGAATAAACATATAATAATGAAGACTTACGAGAAGAAGGTTACCCTTCTTTTATACAAACCTCATGACTGTTGACCTTCTGCTTCTTCTTTATTTAAATAAGTGAAAAATTGATTTTTTTACTTTGGACCGAAGCAAGTGCCAAACCAAACCATGACCTAACTTTTAAGAAAATAAAATGAACGAAAAATTAAAAGAGTCATTCCACTTTATTTTCTTCTTTACATAAAATGTATTTATATATAAAGATGTAAATTTTAGTTCTTTTGCCTACTTGACCCAGTGATTTAAATGTGCATAATTGTTTTACCTGTTTGTGAAGAACCAACTTTGTTGGCTAGGTTTAAGGTAAAACTGCAGTGCAATTACAAGTCAAAAACACCTGGACTTGGGCTCAAACTTGAACTTTGTGTGTTTTTTGTATGATTCATGATGGGAGAAAACTTGATTTATTTTAGAAATGGTTTTGAATGGGTGGGTATCACTTTGACTTGTTTGTACGTAATGTCCTTGTCATAAAATGTATTGTGTCAAGGTTTATATAATGGCTCTTAATTCAACCAACAAGAATCTTACGATTGTTGTTTAAGCTCTTATCTGGTAATTTGAACAAGGAGTAAGGGCTATCTGACACTGACCATATGTTTAAGAGCTGTCAAACTATTATTATTTTATTTCGCCATGAAAATCTTTTAAGGCTACTCATTTTGACGTTTCTTTATTTCATCTTGGTTCCACTCATCTAAAAACCGAATTTGAAATTTCTGTCTCAAGGATTTGTCATTTCCTAACTATCTATGACTATGAAATGTCAAAATGAGTCTTCTCAAAAGAGTGGTAATGTAAAGCCCGCCCAAAAAAAGGCGGTTTTTGTGCCGAACAATGATCGATTTCTGCTAGCCCTTAACCGTTAGTTGTCAAATTATTTTTGTTAGGGTTTGGCTATACTTTATTTGGTTTCAATTTAAAAATAGTTTTGATATGATTTATCCAGATAAATAATAATCTTCTTTTAATTTCAATCTCTTTCAGGAATTTGTTTAACCACAGATATTGATACTTTGCTCTACCATATGAATAATGCCAGATACCTACGGGAGTTGGATTTTGCTCGGGTTGATTTTTACGAGCGAACACAGCTTTATCGAACAATTGTACTAAAAGGAGGAGCAGTTGTCCAAGGAGCTGCAACAATTCGCTATCGTCGTTTTATACGTCCTTTTGCTAGATTTAAAATAACATCCAGGGTAAAAATCAATACAACAAAATTCTTATAAAAAAACGTTTTTTGAAGATTTTTTTTTTTTTTTAAATTAAAGATAATCTACTGGGATGACACATCTGTGTTCATGGAACATAGGTTCCTTACACCATCTGATAATTTTATAAATGCGATAGCAATCTGCCGACAGCGAATACTCGATTGTTCAGCCGAAGATGTAATGCGAACACTTTTAACGCCAAAGGCAACTCAACTTTTAACAACTACCTCTGGTAATACAGTCAGTCCGACTATCAGCTTGCAAAATGCCACAATGGAAAACATCGAGAATGGTCATATCAATTCCAAACTAAAGCCAGAAATGCCAATTGAAATTTCAAAATGGATTGAATACAATGAAATATCGAGTAAAAATCTTCGAAGGGGCTGCTGACCAAGATTGTTTTAAAGTGGAGTTGGGTTTTGGGGTGTTGGAAACGCTTTAATTTTTTAAATGTATTTATTTTTCATTATAGTTATTATTTAAATCTTGGATATAACTTATATAATAAAAGAAAATAATGTATGTAGGTATTGTTAGAGTTCCCACTTTTTGACAACCTTTTTGACTGTCTATTATGCCTTAATTAAAAGTAAACAAGTAAAACACAGAAGAAAAACATACATACCTATTATAACCTTTATTATTATACCACAGTATATTTATGTGCAAACAAAATGTCAAAATGTATGTCAAAATGATGAAGACATACGCCTATGAAGAAAATATAAAATAGAAAACTTTGATTCTGTTGATCAGATTCGAAGATGGTTAAACTATTCTAGTAAAATGTTGTTTTAATATCTTATTAAAGTTAACGAATAAAATAGGCTGGTATATGTGTACATACGTCATTTTCTAGTGTTGGAATCGTACGTTGAAAGAAGAAGTATCAGTTGTCACTTTTGAAGCTGTCATTACGAGAAATCAAAATTTACTTAATAGACGGTATTCCGAGACGAATAAGTTTTGAATTTAATCAATCAAAGAAGATTGATGAAACGTCAAAATAAGTCACTACAAAGAAGTCAATGTCTACACTGCCATATTAAATAAATGAAGTAAACTTTCAAAGCTTTTTATTCCATTAAATCGTAGGTGTGAAAATTTATCGTTTTAAATGTATGTACATAAAATAAGAAAACTAATTTTTAACACCAAACTCATAGACGGTATTACATTACACTTTTTTGAAGTGACTCATTTTGAAGTTTCATCACTATATCTCCTACTCCCATTCATTTACAAAAAATACAATATGCTCCAGTAAAATAGTAGTCAGTATCATATTAGTACTGTAAGGCTTATCCGTTTTTGATTAAGATCAACCACTTAAATCCTGCTGCCATTCGAATGGCCCTTCATCCGTTATAACTTTGCAAAAGTGACATATCTGAAGCGGAATAGTTTAGTCTGGTTTAGTATAAAATATGCAAACTATCCGCAAAATTTCCACGGGAAGTTTGTATTTGTTTTAGTTTCATAATAATTGAATGTCAATAAAATAAAACATTATTTAATTATTTGCATAGACAGTTATTTGCACACCTGATAACATCTCGGATGTTTCCGCTCATTAGTCTAAGACAGCTGGAAAAACAATTTTCAAACGTCAAGATGGTCATTTCTATATCACCAAGTGTACTATAAAAACGACTCACTTTACTCAATTCAATTATAGTTAACATTTAGTTTTGACATAATTTATAGCAACATGAAAGTTCTCGTACTTGTCGCATTATTCGCAGTTGTAGCTATTGCAGCAGCTCAACCTCCACGTGGTCCACCACCACACCACCACGGAAGGCATCCAGGACACGATGAGGGACGTCGTCCACCTCATCATGGACATAAGCCCGGACAGGGTCAACAACCTGGACAAGGTCAACAACCAGGACAAGGTCAACAACCCGGACAAGGTCAACAACCTGGACAAGGTCAACAACCCGGACAAGGTCAACAACCCGGACAGGGACAACAACCCGGACAGGGACAACAACCATCCGAACAGGGACAACAGTCATCAGGAGATTCACAACAAGGAAGCCAACAACAACCAGAAGCTTCCAAAGAATAAATTTTGAAGACAAAACCTCGCTTTTGAAATAATATCGCACTATGATTTATCTTAGACTAATAAATTAAAGCTGACAAAAAATTTGAAATTTGTTTTGATCTGAAAAAAATAACATTTTGACATTTCAAAGTTTTAAAAGTCATTTCCACACAATGAATTTGAAACAGAAAAGGAAATTAAGCAGAAATTCAGATTTGTCGGCTTAAATCACAGCACAGATTGTCAAAGTTGTAAGTGTCAACTAACTTTTCATTGAATCCAAGCTAACAGCTGAACAAAATTAAAATATGACATGGTTATCAACAATTTTTTCTTGGTGTAACGTAACCTTACAATATTGTTAGGACTGATATACATACAATGCATAATATGTGCACTGTGGTTGCATTCAACTTCGTATTCATTACTGATTTGAAATTTTAGTACGTTCTGTCTCATACAAAATACCTTTACATCTGGGCGAAGATTAAGAACTGACAGCTGTCAATTAATACAACCTTATTATTTTATTTTTTACCTGAGAGGTTCCTTGTCACCAAATACCCCATTTTTTTACTATTATAATCAAAACATTTGTCACTAAAAAAAATTCAATAAGATTAAATTCCCAAATATAAATAAACCCCCATATTCCAATTTTCCAAAGCTGAAATGTCAAATAAATGCCTTAACCAAAAAGCACTTCTTTGAGTTGATAAATTTACCAAAGCTTTAACAGCTTTTTATAGTTTTATTTTTCTTTCTCAGTGCTTCTTGCTGTTGCTGTCTTTTGCCAGTTCTCACCTCACTTACTTTGTTGACCGTTGTTGCTTTTAGAAAGTGATTCAAGTTAAAGCTTTCCCACATTGATTTTCACTGAAAATTGAAGTTAAGTTATATTTTTGCTGTCATTAAATTAGTGTCAGTTTACAATCAAATAAGTTCGGTGGTCTGGCAATCCTCCACCACACATTTGTATAATAATATTATTGTTATTTATCTACTTGACTAAAGAAAGGTAAGTTACCCATGGTTAAGGTTATTACTAGACTTTAAAAAATTATCATGATAATAAATTTTAAAGTGCTAAAATGAATTTTGTTATTTAAAGATGGAATGTGGTTAATTTGCAATCATGTACGTAATTATTTGCCGACATCAATTTAATTTGCAATTTCTTTTTTTTTGTAAATTAAATTATTTTCGCTCGTGTAATGGTTAGAATGTATAAATACCCGTTTGTCTATGGAAACAAAGTTCATTACCTCTGTGAATATATACATAAATGTCCAACATTAAAAACAAACGTCATTTCCACTTTTTGCAATTGATAACTTTCGATTATTATTTGTCAATGAAAAGTGCAAAACAATCAAAATAAAAATCAATTTTTTTGTTTTTCATTTTTTGATTTCATAGGCTCGCTGACAGAAATTAATCGAAATGTCATTCCTTGTGCTTTTATTGGTTCTATACATTATTTGGGATGTAAATTATTTCATAAGAGTCGTCTTCACTGTTGTTGCTGGCCGTTTATTCCAAAAGAAGCGAAAAATAACCGACAAAACCACAATTTATGGTAATCATATACAGTTGTATAATTATAAAATTCAAATATTTCCACCATAATGCGAATTACATAATTATAATTTTATGAATTTTGATTTTATTTTTTCGACACCAATTTAGGCATTTGTACATCTCAAGATGTTGACATCTTTATCCGCCACATGAACAACGCCAGATATCTGCGTGAACTTGATTTCGCCCGATTCCATTATTATGGCTTGACCGGGTTATATGAGGAGGTTAAGAAACTCGGTGGCGGAGCGGTTCAAGGTGCGTCGAGTGTTCGTTACAGGCGAACAATTCCAATCTTCCATCCATATAAAATCGATACGAAGCTCATTTGGTGGGATGATAAGGCTATCTATTTGGAACAGCAGTTTATTACAGTGGCTGATGGTTTTGTAAGAGCTGTGGCGCTATCCAAGCAGTGTATTACAAATTGTAGTGTCAATGATGTGATGAAGCAATTCCCAGAGGGCAAGACTGCACCAGCGATGCCAGAAGAGTTGAAATTATGGCTGCAAGCTATCGAAGTGTCAAGTGACAAGCTGAGGAAAGATAAATAATAGTTCAAATTTATTTGTTTTTGTTATTTTTAATTTTTGTTTTTTCTTTTTGAAGAGAGTGAGATTGATTTATTTTTATACATACATAAGGTGTTTTGATAATAAAATTTTTAATTAATAAGTTGTTAATTATTATTAGTACTTTTATTTGGTGTTTAAGAAATGTTTCATGTAATTTTTTAAGGAAGCAAATATCAATCTTATGAGGTTTAGCTTATTCATGTTCCTTGGAAAAGAGTTCGTTCGAAAAAATCCCTTTAAACTGTCAAAATCGATTAAAGGCATTGGAAAAGTGTACAAAGTTAAATTTAAGGTACATCTTTCGATATTCATTAAGCTTATTATTTTGGTTTGTACCTAAGCCTTAACTTCTAACTTAGAAGATATTCATGCAAATAACAGAATCTGGAGTAATTTTTTAAAAGTTTCATTATGGTTAAAGTGTCAAAATTGACATTTGCTACCCTCTACAGCCTATACTCATTCTTCTTATGTAAAGTTATTGAATTATATACCATTAATAAAAAAAAACATTCCATTTGAAAATCACCTGAAGGTTACGTTTTATTTTTGTTTTTTATTAACAACTCACTAATTTGCATTAAGTAAGCATTAAATTATTTTGCGGCTAGCTTAATGTCAATTTGAAAGGATAACACTCCGCCTATGATACGCAAAAAGATTATCGACCTAAGCAATTATTGTATTTTATGCGCAACTAATTAACAATTAATCACAAAGTAATTATGTTTTAATGTTTTAAATTAAACTTTGAATGTTGAACTGTAAACTTTAATGTGTAATTATCAGCAATTAGTTATAAATTAAAAAAAGAAACGTAAATAAAAGGACGGATTGCTTATCATTAGATTGGAATCATTTTCGTAAGATGTTAATTTTTCTAATGAAAAATAAATAAAAGTAAAACAATGGACGTGGAGTGGAGCCTTATAATCGATTTCTATATCCATTATAGCAAACTCGATTAAAAAAAGGGCGCTTATTTATTTCCTCTTAACCAAAATAATACAACCAAATACAAATTGCATCATCATTGTATATCTGCATTTGAAAAATAGAAGTCATTCTGAAAACAAAAGAAAACTTTTAAGAAGATTAACACGCTTCTGAATTATGAATCGAAGTGGCCTTAATTTAATAAAGTATGTCCATCCATCCCTGCCTATAAAAGTTCGATTGTGATAATTCGTGTGGATTTAATTCTTTTTTAATTTTCTTTCATACAAATAAAATCGGCAATTTGACATTTTTGTTGCGGCACTTTTATAATATGTTGACAGCCAGGTGCACAATATTTGAAACGATCGTTTCGGTTCGTTAATTTTGATGAATTAATTTCGTTAAGTTAACTGAAGTTCAACTAGTTTTTAAGCACATACCAAATTTATCATATATAAGAAATTTTGAACCACAGTTGAATCTATTTCTTTACTCAATGAATCAAAATTGCAAAACTACTTCAATATTAAACCTCTATTGCATAACAGTCCTAATTTCGCTTCCATATATTTCTTCGGGGATTCGTTAAGATGTTGGACCTTTGTAAATATTTTAAAACCGATGTCTACAGCTCCAACAAGGTTTTATGTAAGCACAACTGACTGAAAAAAAACTCTTTCGATCCAAGTTTTAAACGTCAGAGTCGAACAGAGGAATGTATTTATATTTTAAATATCAGTGCCATTTCAGTAAACAGAAATTGGTGTTTTGCAACAAACTAATGTTTGAGTTTAGTTTGACAGGAATGAAAGGGAAAGACTTCAAAAGTTTGCAGTTCAAAATCTCTAAGGTCACTTCACATTACCACATTGATTTCCCTTAATCAATTTTTTCGTTCATCTTGCATCATTTCAGTGAAACTTCAATTATTATTACTCTTCAAAAGTGACAGATCGGACATCTGAGGCTGAATAGCCTCATTTGTCAAGTATGAAAAATGCAAACTATCTGCAATATTTCCAAGGGAAGTTTATTAATCCTTTGTTTTAATCTGATAATAATTCAATGTCAAAAGAATTACATAAGAATTATTTAATTATTTGCTCAGATATTTGTTTGCACAACTGATAACATCTCGGATGTTTCCACTCATTAGTCTAAGACAGCTGGCAAAACAATTTTCAAAACGTCAAGATGGTCATTTCTATATCACCAAGAGTACTATAAAAGCGACTCACTTTACTCAATTCAATTATAGTTAACATTTAGTTTTGACATAATTTATAGCAACATGAAGGTTCTCGTACTTGTCGCATTATTCGCAGTTGTAGCTATTGCAGCAGCTCAACCTCCACGTGGTCCACCACCACACCACCACGGAAGGCATCCAGGACACGATGAGGGACGTCGTCCACCTCATCATGGACATAAGCCCGGACAGGGTCAACAACCTGGACAAGGTCAACAACCCGGACAAGGACAACAACCTGGACAAGGTCAACAATCAGGACAGGGACAACAACCCGGACAAGGACAACAACCCGGACAGGGTCAACGACCATCCGAACAGGGACAAAATCCATCAGGAGATTCACAACAAGGAAGCCAACAACAACCAGAAGCTTCCAAAGAATAAATTTTGAAGACAAAACCTCGCTTTTGAAATAATATCGCACTATAATTCATCTTAGACTAATAAATTAAAGCAGACGAAAAATTTGATATTTGCTTTGATCAGAAAAAAAAATAACATTTAATTTAATAAAACATTGAACTTTTGACATTTCATCGCTTCTTATGTCACTCCCACTCAATAGGTCCGTTCGCGTACTTTCTGCATTAAAATTCGTAAAAAGAAATATTTTAAAGAGTGGGGGTAAAATTCTCTCACCAAAAAAAAAAACTACAAAAAAGTAAGCGAACGGGAAAACAACAAATTTTTCACACAGTATTACTATCTTGTTGCTGTTCTTTGAAAATTTGTTTTTAAATTTTATAACTGACAGCAAAAGCGAGCAATTTATTTAATTTATTTGAATTTCTATCAAATTTGAAATTTTCACAAATCAGCCCAAAGAAATTTCTTGGGCTAAAATTCGTAGGTTGGGGAAATATTTTACTCTCTGAGGAGCGCTCTCTTTTACGAAAAACTACGAAATTTTTGAGTACGCGAACAGGATTTGGTTACATTTTGTATTTTTTAGTAAAATTGGACTGTTTAAGGAGGGTACGCGAACGGACCTAATGTTTTAAAACAGATATGGAACTGAAGTAGACATTTATATTTTTTCCTAAATGACAACAGATGTTTTCAAAACTGTGTCTGTTCAGTGGTCAATGACTGCAAACTGACAGGTGAACAATGTTTTTCACCATTTTTATTTTTTATGAACGGTCATAACTAAACAATATTCATGCGTCTGGTATAACTTTCATAATATGTGCATTGTGGTTGCGTTCAGCTTCGTCTCACTTACCGATGTAAAATTTTACTCGTCCTTTCCTGGACAACTTTAGAGAGAATGACATTTTAGTACTGCTATTCCTCTATACAAAAAAACTTTGCATCTGTCATGTCAGGGCGAAGTTTAAAAACTGTCTGGAGAGGAAGTTAGCCATATCACATCCTGTTTTAAATGATATAAAGTAAGAACAATGAAGAGTTTCAACAACTGATAGTAGTTGGTCTTCCTTAAATGCATGAAAACACCCCCTTAAAGTGCAACGACATAATTCTACAAAAAGAAAAACAAAATATGAAATCGATAAATGTAGACTTTTGTCTAAAATGACAAAAAAAATATTACACTAAATCGCTTCAATGAAATTGAATAAAATTACAACTTTGGTTTGAAAATAATATTTCACAATAAAACTCCATCCGTCTGTTACCAACTTATATCTATGTCGATGTCGAATACGAAAGGCACAATAAATCCTCTCATCAGACAAGAAACTACATAAAATATCGGATTGGATTGGATGAGGGAAGGGATTATCCTTGAAGGTTTTGAAAAGTCTCTTTTGTTCAAATTTTGATTGTGAACTCTTCCGGATTTGGTTTTTGCTTATGTTTCCTTATAATAATCTTCTTAGAAATTCATTTTCTTTTAGCTAAAAAGTTTGTAGACATCAAATTAAATTATTCATACTTAATATTTTCTTTCTAATACATAATTATTGATAAATATATTTAAAAAAAACTATAAGTAATTGAAGAAATGTTAGATTAATTTAATTAGTTAATGCAGACAACACCAGGGGGCGTTTCTTATACTTATGTAAAACTATGCGCATTTAAATGACATAAAATAATATTCTTAAATTTTTCAAAATTTTAATTTATTTAAGTACCTATGTACTTGTACTTAAAGCCACATTCGTAAGACTTGTTGTTCCATTTGGTTTCGTTGTAAGTCGTAATTCGGTTTGTTGACCGCAATCGAGGATAGTTCAGAATTCAAGGCTGATTGACTGATGAATTGCCATACCACCTGTTGTCGCAGTGTCTGAGTTCAACATTTCCGCATCTTGCTACAAAATAAAACTTGAACTTGAACTTAAAAACAAATTTAATTTGAAATTCAAATTCAATTTGTTTGAATTAAAAAGTTTTGGTTAGAATATAATTTAATCAAGCTGCCCTTAGCCGTCTTTTGAAAGATTACGAAAAGAAAAAGAATATTTTAGAAAAAATGGTTCTACTTCCTAGGTTACAGTTTCGTCGGGACTATTATTGAATTCGCAACACTGGATTTGCAGCGAATCACATGACAGTTGTTTCTTTTTTATTTTGTGATGTTAACAATTACGATGAACATCTTGGCATCTACATAGATTTGAATTAAAATATACTTCTTAGGTGTCATTTATGGCTATTATTTGTTTTCATCATTGCTATCATTGGATTCCATCACTGAAAAAAGTAGTTTTCAGAAATTTTAACTAAAAAAATGATTCAATTTAACCCAGTATACTATAGGTATTTCATTTTCTTTGTGTTTCCACCTTTCAGTCCTTCTTTCAATGATCAACCCCAAACTTAAATGCTTTAATGCAATCAGCGACGGATATTTTCAATGATCGCTAAAACCAAGCTGTCAAAAAATTTCCTATAATTGACTATAATAATGAAAACCAGTTGTTATTAAAAACAAATCCCTTAAAGCATAGATTATAGTACGTTTCCACCAACAAATAATCCGAGATTTAAGGAAAGTGATTTAAAATAAATCATGTTTCCACCAAAGAAAAGGAGATTAATTTGACGTTTGGTTTATGTCATAACAACCAAACTTCAAATTATTCTCCTTTCGAAAAGAAAAAAAATATGTATTTGTTTACTCATCGTCTGTAAGTAATTAGTTTTATTATATTCTTGTACATATTTATTATTTTTGTATACTTACATTTTATTTCGTCTGTGATTTCTTGAAAGTTGATTATTGTTTTGAATTTGAGTCATATGGAAGTGAGACAGATAGTTTTTGTTGACATTTCCATCTGTCAATAAACGAAATTGGTGTTTAAATGGGTCGGTTCAACAATTATTCTCCGAAAAAAAAGTTTGTTTGATTTGACAAACTAATGTTTCCAAGTAGATTTCAATGAGTTTTATTTTAAATCTTTATTTGAGGAGATTAAAATTTGTATGGTAAATCTTCGAGATTTCAAGGAGATTTGTGACAAATCTACCTAAATCTCGGTTTAATGCCCGATGGAAACGTAGTATTATACTTCCAAGCTGTCAAAAAATTAATAAAACGCCATTGATTTAATTGTTTAAATTTTGCTTCAATTTATCAGTTTAATTTATCAGATCATGGTGTTATTCTATGAATCAAATTATTATTACTTCAAAAGATCAGTTTGTCATAAAATTTATTCTTTGGATGCTTCTGGTTGTTGTTGGCCTCCTTGTTGTGAATCACCTGAAGGCTGTTGTCCATCCCCTGATGGTTGTTGACCTTGTCCGGATTGTTGTCCCTGTCCGGGTTGTTGACCTTGACCGGGTTGTTGACCTTGTCCGGGTTGTTGACCTTGACCGGGTTGTTGTCCCTGTCCGGGTTGTTGTCCCTGTCCGGGTTGTTGACCCTGTCCGGGCTTATGTCCATGATGAGGTGGACGACGTCCCTCATCGTGTCCTGGATGCCTTCCGTGGTGGTGTGGTGGTGGACCACGAGGAGGTTGAGCTGCTGCAAGAGCTACAACTGCGAATAATGCGACAAGTACGAGAACCTTCATGTTGCTATAATTTATGTCAAACAAAATTTTAACTATAATTGAATTGATAAAAGCGAGCCCCTTTTATAGTTCTTTCCTGTCAAGATAAAAATGACCATCTTGTAATAAGTATAATTGTTATTGTTTTAACAGCTGTTTTGGAGTAGATACTTGGTTGGCTAATGAGTGGGTCAATATTTGAGAAATTCAAGTTGCATAAGCATCTGTTTGAATTCAGTTTATAAGTATGTAAATAATTAAATAATAATTAATTTAATTGATAGAAACTCAGTCAAGTTGATTTATAAATCGACTGAATAGAAGATAAACAATTTTATAACAAAGGGTAATAAACGGAAACGCAATAGTTACTGTAGATCAGTTGAGTTAGGTCTGATAGAACAGAAATTTATAGGTAAGTCAATAGAAATATGACGATGGTGCCTTGTGTTAATGGGATTATTTTTAGTCCTTAAAGAATACTGAAATACATGCTTCTCAAACTTCTAAGGATGATTTTTTGACGTCAAACTAGTGGTTGAACAGAACATTCAAGAAATTTAGTGATGAAGAAGTTAATTTATTAATGTTTGGTTCGGTTATCGGTTCGGCCCAAAAACCACACCAAACAATAATACGTTCAGGATTAAGATGCCTTACAACAATAAATTTTGGTTTTAAAAAAACTACAAATGTGAATGAGCCTCATAACTGAATATTATTTTTCAATGAAAATTAGAATAGTTTTGACGTATTTCAAGGATTAGATCAACGAAAATAGGACGTTTCTTTTTCTTGTATAAACTCAACTTGAAGTTTGCATGCAAAATACGTAGAGGAATCGACAAACCTGGATTTTTGTCAACACCAGCAATAATCTAGGTTGCTTTTGAGTAACGCAAATAGTTTAAATTCCTCGCATCACTTATGATTACAACAGGTCAAATTTTTCCACTAGTTTTACAATTGCCAGCAGAAGAGGTGCTTCACGGATTTTGTAGTGAGTTTTAACAATTTCAATACCTTGCTTAAGCTTGTACCTATCGTTCCATTTCTAGTATTGGCGTAGTTTTAGGTGTGAAACTTTAAAAATGACAGTTTCAAAATTGACACCAGTCAAAATAGTAGTTCTTATTTATTTATGCTCGATCAGAGTCAATCATCCATTAAAATGTTAATGCCAAAGAAAAAAATGACTTGGATCAAATATTATCGCCCATAATTTAATGAAGTAGATGTCAAAATTTGCCTTAAAACAACCAACTTTGTGGTTTAATTATTAGTTCAATATCAACACAATTGATTTGTTACCCACAAAATCCCCTTAATGCAACGATTGCAATGTCATAGAATCTATGATAGCTAAATAGAATTATGAAATACCTAATATCTGCATAACCTACAAAATTTCCTTGTTTCCCATTTCAAATTAATTAACTCAGTTCCAAGTTATTTCCCAATACTTGTGTCTCATCAATGATTTCCCCCAATCCCTTGAGCTGTTAATGATATGATGCCGATTGTATAAATTTATATGCTGCTCAGATAACCTAACATCACTGCAGGCAGCATAAATGCCATAACATAAAAATCAAAGGAAATTTCATCTACTTGTTTATAAGGAATTTCATCTTAATTATGTTACCACATAATCAATTCTCCAAATGGTTTAAATAAAACATAAATATTGAAATCGGTTTATTACGTTCCTTCTTTTGATTCCATTTATACTGACATTTGCAACATGAATCTTTACCCATCCCCACGCAATTCTGCTCTTAACATAGATTCAAATGCTACTAACAGAACCAATGTTGGCAACATTTTCATGCGTATAAACATTGATTATATACAAAGTCCCAGCAACAATGTATTTCTTAAAATTTTGTATCTGAAATATTTATGTCATTTTACTATAAACAATGATTATAAACATTGAATATATACAATGTATACGTTGTTAATGTTTCTCTGTAACTTGGTTGCATTCAATTGGTTGGTTTGGTCAATTTTTATTTATCAATTTCAGTATGTTTCGAGCCTTTAATAAGAAATCATGGATTTTTGTAAACAGATGACGTTTTTAAAAAGATGTATTCTCGAAATTCTCGGATAAATTATGTTTTATTTGTAGTGAAATTATAGCGGGTGATTTTTGTTAAGAGGTTGAGAAGTTTATGACAGAAATTTTATAACTATAATTTCCGGGATATGGTGATTATATCAGAATCAGAAATGAGCTTCGTGAAAAAAACACCGTATAAGAAGTGCTTTATGAACACCGGGAAATTATTTATTTTCCTGCAAAGTAAATTTACACAATTTGGAAGCGTTGTTCATGATAAATCGCCAAAGCTTTTTGACCAGAAATGTAAACACAGTTTGACATTCGCAACTGTGAACAAGGTTTGACATTCTCAACTGTCACAACATAGCAAATAACTATTAGAACTGCTTATGCAACAACATTTTAAGTACTTTAAACGTCAAATGTCAGACTTTTCTTTCTTTTTCAAAGGAAAATTATTGTAACGACTGCATGAGCAAATAATAAATACACCATGTGCTGTGCAGTAGTATATTTTTCAACTGGTCCTTTTAAGTAATGTTAAAGTTGAAAGTTTCGAAAATATTGTACTCGTATACAGGCCCGTAGCCAGGATTTCGGTTCGGGGGGGGGGGCTTGTTCAATTTCGAAGAAGTAATTCTATATACAAAAATTTAAAAAAAACTACATAATGTAAATGTTTTATTTTTGTTTGTATTTTTTTTTATTTAATTAAATAAATAGTTTGGATTTTTACAGCAATAAACGCCTTGTATTTTTTTTAGACATAATGTCGATCACTTCGTCTGGATCCACATCAATACCTGAGTCAACAGACAGCATTGCAAGTGCGCTTAGTCTTGGATGGCCCATAACGCTTCGGGATACTGTTTTGATCCTTTTCATCGTTGAAAAGGTTCTTTTAACGCTAGCTGTTGTAACTGGTAGTGTGGCCAAAATTGTAAGCAAGTAGCTTATGCTCCTGAAGTAGGTCTTGTCACATATATCTAGCAGTTTCAGAACATCGGAAGAGGGATCCATCGATGAAATTTTTTCGCACCAGAGTATGTACTTAACATTAACGGCTGACAAGGATATATCGTTATCGAAGTAGAGTGTTAGATTTTCCATTTCATTTACTCGATTGGCGGCAGCAAAACCTGGAAGCAGAGCTTGAAACGATAGTAAAACGTCCTCGTTGACCATAAATCTGTCAGTAAGATTTTGTATAAGAGAATCTAGACAGGGAATAAGTATAGAAACTCTAAAATAGTCTTCTGGACATGATGTTTCTGGATTAGAGCGCGTTGTTTGTTTCAAAGAAAGCCTTGGAATTGTTATGCTATCAAATAAATCCCTGGCAAGTTGTGATGCGGATTGAAAAGCGTCTCTGAAAAAGTCTCTGGCAGTTTCTCTTATGTTCTTAAGAGAACTTAAGACTTGTTTCGTGAGATTTATTGCAGACACGAAATTTAAAGATTCATTTTGAAGGAAAATTGATAAGGGTAGCGTTAAACTAAAAAGTTTTTCGCATACCATGAGGCTTACCAGAAAATCACTTCTTTGAATTGCTGTGCTGCTATAACAGAGTTGATGCTTTTGAAGATATTGCCCACGTCTTGGTGGATATTTCTTCAAGACTAATAGCAATACATTTGAAGAGCTCTACAAATGAAAGAATGCTGTCATGCCTTTCAATAAACCTTGTTTCACAAAGGCGCAAAAGTCGTTTTTTCTGCTTTCTGGTGCGTATTTTTGGATGGCGATTTAAAAAATAAAATAAATTAGGTGGCGCAACAGTACATGAAGAACCAGGGCCTAGTGACTTACAACTCTCAACCATTCCTGTGTGCGAGTAATGTTGTCAGAGATGGAAGGGACCTACAGTTTATATGCCGAATCCGAACGGCTAATTTGAGAAAGCACTTTTCATGACAAGAATTACTATTGGAGGATTTGTCAATTCCTCGCAAGAGGCAGTACCCGTGAAAAAAGTTAGGTAGCACAGGCAGGGATTGAACCCAAGACCCCTTGCATGACAGTCCAACGCACTAACCATCACTTTTTTTTTTTTCAAATTCATTTTTATTAATTAATTCTTAAAACTATCTTAAAGCTAGGCAAAAATTCATAAAACTAGCCTAATTAACCATAACTTTCAACTAACTTACTGGTCCCATACGGACACTCTAAGTTAAACAATAATACTTAATGCTAATGCCTTTCGGCCCTAAGATTCCATTTTATTTATTTTTTTTATTCATTAGAAAATTTAGAAAAAACTAATGTCAATATCCTTTTTTATTTTTACTTAAAAAACTACTTAAAATAAGGTCCTTAATATAAAACTTAAAGCTAACTAAAACTACCTATTCTACCTATATAAACTACTTAAAACTAGAACAACCACAGCAGCAAATCTAACTATCTAAGGTTTTTTGTTTTTAATATTTTGTTCTTTTTTTTTATTTTTTTTTCTTATGTTCCATGTTTTTTTTTATTTATTTTTTTTTTTTTATTTTTTTGTATTTTCTTTTTTGTATTTTTTGTTTTTATTTTTTTTTTGTGCCACCATGCCTATTCTACTTAAAACTAAACCCTAAAACTATAAAACAAGTATGTAAGCCGGCCAAGGCTTTAAATCCCATCCCGACTACCCACTATCAAGTGCTGATTGAAGCCACCAAAACTGGTTCTCCTGCTTCACCCTATCAGTTCGGTCCCGTTCGGACACAGCCCTACTGAACCGAAGGAGCTCTGCTCCGCCTTGTGCCATGACGTCCCGATTGTACAGGAGTCGCCTATCCACGGTTCATCGTCTGACGTGGTAGATTAGCGGAACTGCCAATCTATCCTGTATCAGACCGCATCTATCTAAAAAGAGGAATGCCTCTGGTGGAATGAAGCCGCTCAAGCGTGCACTTTCAAAATACCCGTCGTTGGGATAGAACACCCCGAAAATTAAATTGTTGGTCGAAGACATAGCTCTTGCAATGTGACCTCGAACGAGTTTTATCACGAAATTGTCAATTCTGTTGATTCGAGCCCCGTTGTATAGGACCTCGTTGGAATAGTAATGCACGTAAGCGTCGCACTAACCATCACGCTACGGGTGCTATGGCGATTTGGAAAGTCTTATTTGCATTTGAATGGTTTCGGAAGAAATTAGCTATTTCGCTTACTATACCAAGACAATTGCGAATCGGGGGTGTTGACATGGCATTAGACAACATGATTTCAGAACAATATACATAAGTAGTTAGGAACTAATAAGAGAATATACAAACTTTTGTTCAAATATTTTTTTAAAAAATCATTTCGGGGGGGGGGGGGCTTGAGCCCCTCTAGCCCCCCCCCCCCCCTGGCTACGTCCCTGCTCGTATATAACGCTGTTTAAAGCTGTTTCTGAATTTTAAATAAATGGGGTAGTTTCGTGTAGCACACAACTTAGCAAACTAAACTTTATACTTGCAACATGAGCTACAGGTACGGGTACCTATACATAAATAGTGTTATATTTTGTATTCCTGTTCAAGGGGTTTAAATATTTTCCTGATGAAATTTCAAGTGAAATTATGACAAGACCGGGATTTCATTTCAATATACATAATACTGAACAACTTACTTACCTATGATGGTTGCAATGGAATATTTGCTACTTGGTGAATCTTCTCACGTACCAATCTATATTTATATTACAAAGCATTCAAAACATACACTTAGAGAAAAAACAGGGTCTTGTAAATTTCAATACTAAACCATTCCTGTGTGCGAGTAATGTTAGGAATAGAAGGGACTTACATTTTTATGCCGACCGTGCAAACTGCCAATTTTTCGTTGAAAGATATTTGGCTAATGTCAGATCATCGACAGCTATTGTCAGATCACTGACAGATAATGTAAGACAACCTATCATAACTAACTGATAACAAATAACCATATTTCTTTCTATTTGAACAAACTAAAGAAAACAATGAATTCCTACAAAAGAGAATGGAAATGTCATCATAGTTAACGAAACTTAACGAAACACGACATTCGTTTATCTTTAGATTTGACAGTTAATGTCAAATTTCGTAGATTTTTCACTATCTCATATAATTTTTTATTTTCGTATCAACCCCGTTCCCAAAAACATTTGTTTTTTTCTGGGTGTAATGTTTATGTAAAAGGTGTACTTTTAGGTGTTTAAATAAATTCAATTGGGTCGCAAAAATAAATGGGTACTTTTCTGTGACATGTATTTATAATTTAAAAATATAGTTTGTTCTTCTACGGAATATGAAATAATGTTTTTATTTTGAATTTATTTTGAATCGTGCAGCACGCTCTCAATCTAAAATTGACATCTCGAAGGGACAATATAACAAAATAATAAAATTAATCAACTTTTTGATTAATTTGAGTACCGATGTTTTTTTTTACGACTATAATTAGCGTACACTAGTGTCCCTTTAATATGCCAGAGACTCAGTGTGAGCATTAGGAAAAAAGGGTGGGGTTAGGAAAGAGATGTTGGTGTACTTAGGGTTTGAATTCTTGAGCATTGCAATGACATGGAAATACAGAGAGTATTAAGGCATTCCACATTCACGTAGTACTGCTAAAGAACAAATATCAAAGTACGACCGAAGTTGGACTCAAAAGTAAACTGATGGGCACGAGGTTTGTTCCCAAGATTTTTTGGCAGATATTGTTGGTCTGTCAAAATTTAAAGAAATTAGATGAACTCCTCTCTAAAAAGAGAAAAACTTTTTTAATTGTCTGCTTCTTTTTAAACGTAACGAAATATGACATTTAACAGACCTACAATTTCTGCCCAAAGAAATTTCTTGGACATTCACGTAGTACGGCTGAAGAACGAATATCACAGTACGGCCGAAGTTGGACTCAAGAGTAAACTGATGGGCGCGAGGTTTATTCCCAAGATTTTTTGGCAGATATTGTTGGTCTGTCAAATTTTGAAGAAATTGGATGAACTCCTCTCAAAAAGAGAAAAACTTTTTAAATTTTCTGTTACTTTTTAAACGTACCGAAATATGACATTTGACAGACCAAAAATTTCTCCCCAAGGAAATTTCTTGGGCAGAATTTATCAGGAGAGTGAATTATTTAATTTTCTAGTGAGCGCTCTCTATTGCCCAAAACTACCAAGTTTGTATAAAGTGTGGAACAGCATTTGGGAAACAATTGTTGACAATTGCAGTCTTGGTCAAGGTCGCAAACAGACCTATATTTAAATATTAAGTGTGATGTTCACATTGAACTTTTTTGAGGGGATTCGTTTTGACATAAGTGATTTCATCTCGCTCACATTCATTTGTTTAAAAGAAATCTTATAAAAATGTCTGTTTCACTTTTAAAATATCAAACAGGGAGAAGTTACAGTCATGAGACATCAAAATGAGTAGTCTTTAAAAAGTTTAATATTAACATGGTCTAGTGTATTTCAATTCAGATTTGGCATTTTTTTAACTTTCATTGTGGACGTACCCTTAAATTAGTGACCAATCTGTTATTAGCCGCGTTTTATTATTGTTAGCTTCCGTTTTTCAAGAAAGAAGTACTTTTTCAAATAATTTTTTCGAAGTATTTTCCTAAACAAATTCATCGTTGACTAGATTATTTCTTATGTATTGAATTTTTTTCGGAAATCAAGATTTTCTTATAAGAATCTTTGGTTTTTTTTTCCGAAAACATCGACTGTTTTTGACATTTGTCATGCACAGAAAATGGATTAATTTTGTCTTTGTAAGAGTAGCCAAATGCTTCTGCTTTTGATTGGGAAAATAAATTCTTGTTAATTTTTCTCTTATTTTTAGGATAATAAAAAAAACGTAATGAAAATGAGAAAGAAAAGTCTCTCAATGTTCTAATTCTGAGAAGAAATTTCAATTAAAACTAAGTTTGGCATTTCTAGTTCTAAAATACTCTCTATAGAAAAAGACTTATTCCGAACTGGAAAAATGACGTTTTGTAATATATTTTCTGTTGTTTACGTAATGACAATCAAAACGTAATCGAAATCAAATCACACATTATTACCTAAATTAAACGTTGGCGCAATTTTTTCAAAAGCGTACAATAATTACCAATAATCGTTGAACAGTCAATCCCACGCCTTCAGACTTTGCCAATTCATTTCCACAGTAAATTTCCATATCAATTTCAATAGAATTGCAATCCACAATATTTTTGAGCTCGTAGGTCGTAAGGTAACGTTATCGATCCATATCACCTCGCATATTTTAATTAATTGCTGATTACATCGAACAGAAACATACGAGATACGAGGAACGAGAGTATAATACTGAAAAATTGATGTCCGTCAACAAAAGAGCCCTTTAGGTCTGAAACATTTTATATCCATCCGATAACAGCGCCACTGACACTGACTGCCACGGCCACACGGATCGCAGAACATGAAATACAATTCACCGAGATTTGTGTGATTCAAAAAAGAGAGAATGGGAAATGGCCATGGCCAAGCCATCCATTTGAGTTCTATGGGATTTTGAAAAACCCCGCAGTCATTAACTATGGTGGGGCATTAATTTAATGGAAAAAGGCCACCGCACCACCAACCACCAAGGCTTAACAAGATATTGTATACGTTACGTTCAATTGTTTTGTTTACGTTTCACGTAGGCTATTGGCATACAAAAAGGACAAAAAGGACGATTTTGTGGAAAATATGTTGGGTTTGGGAATGAATTGGAAGGGACTCTGGGCTTTACATTGTTTTGAAGAAATTTCCTGTGATTAATATGCTTCGAGCTATTTTCGGCGTGAATATGACAAACAAATTGCTGCAATGAAATCGCTGACGCTTTCGCTTCTGCCGCCTGCCGCTGCTGCCAGTGCTGATGTAAATTGAAAACTAATGTACTAAACAGGAATAGAGACGGTTTCTGGCAATTGCCAAACATTTTTTTCGGGGGGATTTTTTTGGGCTGGAACTGGAAGTGAGCGTAGTAAATTGGCAGCAAAAGTCAATCAATTTGTAGCCTTCAATGCGCGAAACCAGGATGATTGGTGTTCGTATCGTAGCCGTACGACCGGCATCCAGCCAATTAGTATGCCAGCAGTAGTTAGTAGGTTCATTAGTTTGTCTTTTTAACAAAATAAATGTATACCTAGGTAGATTTATTTTTATTTTATTCCTTTTCCACGAAAATCAATTTAGTACTAAAGCAATTTTCTAACACGATTCGGGGTCGTAGGGCGATGCGGCACCACCGCACCGTAGTGGAGGGTTCTGGTGATGATGATGATGATGCTGAAGTTGAAGCTGATGCCATCAGGACATTGCTTTACCTAGAAATGTATTCAGGATATAGTGAATTTCCAATTAGCTTAGTCGAAACAATATGGTAATCTCTGGTGATGGGTGGGTGCGGGTGGAATATAAGTTCTGGGTCCTATAGGTTTATCATGGTTTTGAATAAAGGAAATGGATTCGTTAGAATTTTTGCCAATCTATTTGTATTTCGCACTCTGAAATTGTAATTAGTAGAAGGTAGGAGATAATTTATTGTATACATTTACGCTTATATTTTACAAAAAAATGAACTAGTGGTTCAAATTGTTGGTGTTTTTATCTAAGCTTTTGAACAGTGGCTTAACTACCTGAGAGGAATGTAGGTGATAGTGACAGCTTCCAAGTTTTTAAAAGCAGCAATTTTATTGTTAATTAATTTTGTATTTTCTTTAAGTTTGTATATTCGAAATAACACCATTCAATATACCAAACAAGCCCCTTCATCATCAATAAGAACCTGCCCGCATGTCTTCACTCCATGTACTGCAATTTTACCTGATAACGAAGCCTTTTAACTAGAAATAACCTTTAACACGAAACATCGTAAGGTGAACGGATTGCTCTAGATACAATTCTTTTTAGTTTCTAAAATTTTGAAGCGTTGTTCTGTCGTTAAGGTTTTTGTGATAAATTGCCAAACCTTACTGAATAGAAATGTCAAAACAGTCTGACATTCTCGATTGTTAAACCATATACAACAACTGTCAAAACTTCTAATGCAGCTTAAAAAAGATCGTACATAAAAAAATAATAAATTAAAAAAAAATAAACTAAAAGTTTATGGATGGATAAAAATGAAGCTTAAAAAAAAAATGGTTGCCTGTAAAGTCGGTTTTACGGGCGAAGATTTTACGTGACAACGTCTTTTTCTCGGTAGAATATTTATTGATATGAATATAATTAAATTGCACAATAGGAACAAGGAATTGAATGAAAATAAGAATTGCACAAATTTTAACTATAGAAATATATTTTTTAAACTAATAATTTACTTAACACTATCAACATTTATCAATAGTATGACATAACCTATAAACTCAGTTTCTCAACTTTTGTGTTAATCTAACAATTAATCAATCAATCATAGTTTACGATAATGAAATATCAGTGTACAATTATTTACCTTTATTGTTGTAGTTGTTGTAAATGACGAATCTAAGCACTCCACATTTTCACTACAGACACAGCTGACGATACTTTAACCACACGTGTGAACTTGTATTATGATGCTTTGTTGTTTTTCCAACGCCAAGAACGTTCGAGAAAGACAAAGACAGAGACACAAGCATGCGCCGATTCAATGCGCCTAATTCTCTAGTGCTGCGCGCGCGGCAGACCGATCATAGTTGAGTGGGAGAGAGACGCAAGGCATTCGGCGGGCCTCTCTCTCGTTCGGTGACTCATCGTAACGTTACCGGGCGTTACACTTTTTCATAAGTGACTCCCAGCCGCAACCTAATTTAAGACGTTGTCACGTCAAAACACTTTTTTTAGAAGGAAAACCAAAATCTGTTTTAGACCAGTTTTGACGTGACCCAGTTATTTTATTCGTTGGAATTTTATCCTTCAGGCTAAGTCTACGTCGTTTATCTTCTATGCATACGGGACCATAGATCACGCGAAGATCTTTTCTCTCGAGGGTCTTATGTAGCGACACTTTGGTCGCTCGAGAGAGGGCTTTACTACTCAATTGCCTTCTAGCCCAAAGAAACAGCGGTTAGCAAGAGTTATTCTTCGTTTGATATTAGCGCTGGTGTTGTTTTCTGTATTCGGCTTTAAACTGTAGGTCTCCTCCATTCCTGACAACAGTACTCGCACACAGGAATGGTTGAGAGTTATAAGTCACTAGGCACTAGTTCTCAACGGACTGTTGCGCCTACCAATTTGCTAAACCCATTTTGCAGATTATGCCTCAATACTCACAAAAGCCTCATCACGCTAAGTTCTTCCGATTATGTAAATGTCATCAGCATATGCTAGTAGTTGGACAGACTTTTGAAAGATAGTACCTCTAGTGTTGACGTGTGAGCTCTGCACTATTCTTTCAAGTACGATGTTAAAAAAATCGCATGACAGCGCATCACCTTGTCTAAAACATGTTTTTTAAATCGAAAAGTTCTGTTAAGTTGTTTCCAACTTTTATGGAGGAGCATGATTTCTCCATGGTCATCCTGCACAAACGGCGGACGAGTTTGGCAGGTCGTCTCTGTAGATGCTGTCATATGCGGCCTTGAAATTAATGAAGAGATGTTGGGTGTCGATTTGATGTTCTAAAGCTAAGTGTACACGATTGCCAGATCTGCAAATATTGCCAGATCTGTCACTGAAAAATTTGTCTCGAATGGCTGACAACCGTGTACACACCAAATTGATTTGCAGAAAAATCTGTTCATCAATCATTTTGAAGACAAATGAATTTGCAGATGTGGCAATCGTTTGTACACAAAATTCATTGGGAGATCACCAAATTTTTTTCCTTTCCGACGTTTCTGCAAACGTCTGACAATGAATAAATTTGCAGATGCCGCTTGAGGAACATTTGCAAATTTATTCATTGGCAGACAAATTTGGCGAAAACTACAAGGTACATTTTTTGTGTGTACACGGTTGGCAGAAAATCTACAAATGTTTGCAAATCTATTGCTAGCTATTTGGCCAAATTAATTTGTCGACATTGTCAGACAAATATTTGGCAACAGATTTGCAGATGTTTGTAGATATCTGCAAACCGTGTACACACAAATTAACTTTTCAGCTCATTGTAAGCTCATTTTCACACATTGTCAGACCTGGCAATCGTGTACACTAAGCTTTAGGTTTTTTCCAGGATCTGTCGAAATGTTAATATTTGATCGACTGTGGACTTTCCTGGTCTAAGACCAAACAGATAAGGACCTATCAAGTTATTGACGAAGGGCTTTAGACGTTGACATATTACGGCAGAGAAGATTTTGTAAGCGATCTTAGGTAGACTGATTCCTCTATAGTTGGTGTAGTTTTGAGGAACTCCTTGTTTCAGGCAAACAATACTGAGGTTCCATTCATCGGGAATGCTTTCTTCCGATCATATCTTACAGATAAATTGGTGCATGCTCCAAACCAATTATCTTTTGCTACAAGCCATCTGCTCCAGCCGCTTTGTTAGGCTCCAGCTAAGATATGGCAATCTATACTTCGCCTTAAGCCTAGTACGCTGCTGATGCGAAACGAAATTTGTCGGTGGTCTCCAAGTGCAGAGCGAAATGTAAACGAAAACCACAGCGGAAAAATATTTGTGGAGAGTTCTGTCTGGAAGTTGAATTTCACTGCTTGTCTTCATCACTTGTTGCACATCACCAATAACATCCTGAGTTTCCGATTCAGAAATGCAATGTTGGAACACATTTGACAAATCCATTTCATTTTAAATTTTAAATCAAGTATAAATCAAAGTCAAAACACCGAAAGTCACGAGTAAACAATTTTTTTTTTTCAATAAAAAAATTAAAAGTCAAAATTTCGCAAGCAATTAATGTGCTGGACAATTAAATTGAGAACGAAAAGAGTGGCGAATTGTACTAAGAAATCTAGTACAGCTCTCCACTTAAATGTCACATTTCGTCGTTCAGCAGCGTACTGAAAAACGAAAAGCACAGCGAAATTTTTCGTTTATGATTTCGTCATGTCATTTTTGTATGGGAATTTTCGTTTCGCATCAGCAGCGTACTAGGCTTGAAAAACGAAAAGCACAGCGAAATTTTTCGTTTATGATTTCGTCATGTCATTTTTGTATGGGAAATTTCGTTTCGCATCAGCAGCGTACTAGGCTTTAGTCGGAAAGACGGGATTGTTGGCTTTCTTCGTCTATATTGAATGGATCATCCTGCCTGACAGCGGAATTCCTTTCGTCGTCGCTGTTATATATAGTCTCCAGAAGTGGCCCTTCCCTTTTTTCCCGTATTTTAACGAACTATGCTCTAGTATACGAGTTGCCAGATTGAACTGAACGCAATAATAAGAATGTTCCATATATTTTTAAGGTTGAAGAAGTCAAAAATAAAATATTCTTTAGGTTTAGATAAACAGAGTCCCAGTAATGATTTCAAAAATCTGGAAAATCTTATAAATTCGAATAAATACCGAAAAGCATAATGAAGTTCAATGACATTTCAACATAAGCGCAAAATTTCAATTTGTAGACATTTGTGTAGTAAAGTGTTAACAACCTTAAAAAAAACAAATTGACACTTCATTTTTTGCAAATGGCGTCAAATGTCATTTTAGAGTAATCAAAATTCAGTTAAATCAGAAAGGAGAGAACTACAGAAAAAATAAATAAATTTTAATAAAAATGAGCATTTAATGCATTTCAGATCCAACGAAGTTCTTGGCGCCCCCCTTCCTCGGTGACCCATTACTATAAATCCAACAAACCTACTCAATGTTTATTATATTCAATCTTCTTCTTAACGAATAAAGATGCATAAACCCTTAGTGTGAGTCTGCATTATGACAGAAAACCTCAAATTTATGCGGACTGCTGATTTTACACCAAATTAAAATCAATAGACCGATATTAACTTGCATTAAGTAAAGTTAAGGAAAAAGTTTTTTAAGTGCCTTCAAAATTCTTGCGGTATCCTAAATAATTGAAAAATAAACCCTTCTTTATATAACATCAAACGTACAGTGCCGCGCGGCTATACCTTAACCTTCCCAACTCCATTTAATATTATTTTTCAATTTGTTTCTTAACAAATAATAATAATGCAGGTCTTCCTTTATTTCCGATTACTAAAAATTGAATTTCCTACTTCCCTTTCCCAAACTCGTACTCAATCCATTCAAGATAGACATAGAACTTTTTGCCTTTATTGTGATGTTCATCGATTTCTCGTTCCAAAACTTATTTTTCCCCAGAAAGAATAAAACAAAATAAGAAAAAGCAACCCAAAGCTTATCGTTTATCCGCTTAAAGAGGATATTATACACTCTTAAAGGTTCAATGCTCTTCAAAACTTTTGGTAAAAGAATGAAAATCCTTTAACTTCAAGAAAGTTTCTTAAGCCGTCCAGCCTTAAGAAAAAACAAAAACAAAAAATAAAAACAACTTAAAACCGTTTTCTTTCCCTCATCTCTTATCGACATCCAGAAAATACAAAAAGTTTGAATGTTTGCAGTCCTCTTATTAACGACTCATTTCATGTTTATTGCCAAATCTTAGGATATTGCAATTTCTATTTTTCTTCCAGCAACAGAAACAACAAAAATACTTAAAAACAATCAATATTTGGCGGGTTAACCGTTTCTTTCCAGTGTTGGAAGAAGGAGGCAAGGTAGATTTAAACGTTTCATATACAAAAGACGGTTTTATTTTCCTCTTAGGCTTTGTTTACATTCACCACGTTTCTTTCACGTTCAGGCGTATGAGCGTTGTTCCGTGTTTCTTGTTCATGTTGATTGTTGACGATGATGATGATAACGATAACGCGGACGTCAAGTTTTTTAACGTTCGACGATTGCTTCATTCTCTCTGCCATCTTCTAGCTTCATCCTCATACGGTATTGTTCATCTTTTATTCTTCTTTCTTTTGTCTGTGATAATTTTTTATCGAAACAGATATGAAGTTGAGAAGATTTTGAAGATGTGGATTTAGATGGATGCTCAGGATTCAGGACAGAATGATTGGAAAAATATACGATGCTAAGGAAAACACATACAAGGCGGCCTGGAAAAGTGCATAGGTTATAGGTTCTTTTGTTTATTTTTGTGTTTTGTTCGTTTTTCTTTTAGGTTTCTCTAAAAGATCGAAGTTTTAATTGAAAAATGGTACTGAAATACAATCTTTGTGCAAGGAACCTTATTGCTTCGTTTTCAAACTAAAAGATGGTCCTTCGAGAAAATTGCTTTATGGACTAGTTTCCATATACATACATAAATACCATGTATCTTTTTCTTTTGTGACTGAAAGAGTCTAATAGCCCATCAAACTTTGCAATAAAGCGGAGTTTACATTCTTTTGCTTTCAAAAACTTTCGAAAATATTTCAGTTTGAATGCAATTAGGTTGATCAGTTGTAATTTTTTCCATTTACCCATAAACCATTTATGTACTTTTTAATTAAAATAGTAAACATCTTAGCGAAAATGTTTATTGCTTGGAACTAACGTTTGTTGGAATGTTGGTGTCAAAAAGAGCACCTTTTCGAGGGTATCAAAGCAGTTGTAGAAAATTTGACAAAGATGTAAAATCTACTTATCCCTTAAGTCTTTCGTGTATGTTTTTTTTAGCAACATGATGTTTTTTGACAGTTGAAAATGTCAAAATGTGTTGACGTTTATGTTAAGGAAGGTTTGACAAGTAATCATGAATTCTTTGATGCTAAAATAACACTTTCAGATTGTGGAAAAATGTAATTATGTTTGCGAAATTCTTTCAGAACTTCATCAATTTACTGTGTTAAGTAAATGAAGGCAATTTCTGCTTAAATGACTTGCTCAATAATTAAAAGTATGTGTAGCGGAGACATTCTTCAATCCATTGAAATTGAGTATTTGGTGCCGTTTACACTCCTCGTTATTAGAGGCATCATAACTGCCGTTAGAGCTATTGGGGAATGCTGATTGTATTTTTCGATGACATTTTGCAACTATGACACCATCAATTTGCTGACAACTTTATATCCAAAATTTTTCCTGTCACAGGGTGCCCTCTACCTGGAGTGATTTAGCGTCTCTCGATTACTTTTGATGGATTTTTGTTAAGTCATCGGTTTAAGATGATAAACCAGCTACTACTAAAGTATTGGAAGCCAATATTCATAAGTAACCATTGACGCCATACTGTCTGATTTGTTGGACAAAGTGATGAAAATTTAAAATAATATTTTTATATAAATAAATGTCATAAAATTAGTAACCAGGTTATACATATTAATAAACAAATATGTTCAACAACATTTTCTTTCTTGTATTATTATTTTAAGTTCTCAAGATTTAACAAAAATACCCTATACTTAATTCTATTAAAAATTCAATATTTATTTTATTTGTGCCCAAGGGTACGCCTTCATGGCATCGAGTTAACACCAAAACATGTAAAGCTTAGCACAAATATTACAATCCTTACAGATCTGTCAGTGAACTGACATTAGCCAAATTGCCTGAATTTGCTCCAACTCCAAGGTATAACTATTTAATTTTCAGATGGTTAGCTAATTAAATTTTGCAATAGAGCAGAAGATTAAATATTTATGACAGTTAAGAATTTGTCAGCATGTGTGTACGCCCCAAGGATGTGCTTTCATGGCATCGAGTTAAAGCCTAGTACGCAGCTGAAGTGAAACGAATTTTTTCGGCGGTCTCCAAGTGCTGAGCGAAATGAAAACGAAAACCACAGCGGAAAAATATTTGTGGAGAGTTCTGTCTGGAAGTTGAAGTTCACTGCTTGTCTTCATCACTTCTTGCACATCACCAATAACATCCTGAGTTTCCGATTCAGAAATGCAATGTTGGAACACATTAGAAAAATCCATTTTATTTTAAATTTTAAATCAAAGATAAATCCAAATCAAAACATCGAAAGTCACGAGGAAACAATTTTTTTCAATTTTAAGCCTAGTACGCTGCTGATGCGAAACGAAAATTCCCATACAAAAATGAAATGACGAAATCATAAACGAAAAATTTCGAAAAATTTTTCAATAAATAAATTAAACGTCAAAATTTCGCAAGCAATTAATATACCGGGCAATTAAATTGAGAACGAAAAGAGTGGAGAATTGTACTAAGAAATCTAGTACAGCTATCCACTAAAATGACACATTTCGTCGTTCAGCAGCGTATTGAAAAACGAAAAGCACAGCGAAATTTTTCGTTTATGATTTCGTCATGTCATTTTTGTATGGGAAATTAAAGCTTAGTACAAATCCTACAATCTTGACAGTTCTGTCAGTCCTCTACTGTCAGTAAGCATAGTCAAAAATACCTCAATGACAAATTGTCGGTTCACATCACCCTTGGCAGATTTTGACTCGAGCCATAATTTTGCCTGGAGCCATATTTGATGGGAAGATTCATAATAAATTGCAATGAAAAAATTGTCAGAAAAAAAAGAAAATCTGACAGTTTAAAATGTCATCCAACAATGGCTGTGAACGAGTATTCTGGCAATATTTTCACAGAAAGTTTCAAGTTCACTTTATTGAAGACATTTATAACATTTATTTTACTAAAAGGCTTGATTAGTTTTAAGATCTGACAATCGTCTGAACTAAGCTTTAGTCCCCTTATCCATAGAAAAATAGGGCGTTAATTCTTAAAATTAAAGATAAAACGAAATTTGTGGAAACAGTTTAAAATTTGATAAAGAAGCGAAAATCAAGTGTCTTCAATTCTTTTTCGGAAAACTTGAGGTGAAGTATTTTACAATTAATGATCCTAACTTTATATTGAACATTGAAGTACGGTTTGAGAGTTTTTAATGAAAACAGTTGTAAGAGATTTTAAGTTAAGCTAAACAATTGAAAGTTCTCTAAACTTAAACTATATTTAATTCCAATTTACTTTTGAGATTCTTTAAAATAAACGTCCCATAACTCAACGTAACGAACTTAAATCGCTCCAAGTCAAAGTTTAAGCTGAGTATACACGATTGGAAGATCTTTCAATATTCAAAAGTGACAGAAAAAAATTGGTAGTCAATCATCAGTCAATTTTATATCAAAAAATTGTCCGACTTCTTGCAGTCGTGTGAACTCGCCTAAATACTCAATATTCTTATTCGTCTGTTAAGAAAATTGTCTTTCGATGAGACTATCATTTTTTCCTAAAGTATAAATGGGTAATTTTCACTTGATAGAAAATTGGCAACTGTCACCTAATTGTGTGCTATTGGAAAACTTTTGACAGTTCGGCCAATGTTGGCCTAAATACTCAATATTCTTAGTGGTCTGTTACGAAAATTGTCTTTCAATGAGACAACTATTTTTTTTTGTAAAGTATTCCAATTGTATAAATGGGCAACTTTTACTTGATAGAAAATTGGCAACTGTCACCTAATTGTGTGCTATTGGAAAATTTTTGACAGTTCGGCCAATGTTGGAAGATCATCTAATCGTGTATACGTCATTATTGATAATTTATTCTTAAAGAGAGCTTAAATTGATGAACGTCCCTTAACTAAAAACACCTAAATAAAAAGTTATTGGGAAAAACTGTTCATTTCGTTCATTACGTTTTATCTTTGAAAGGGTGCAAGTGCAAGGCACTAGATATACGACAACTTTTTGAAGTGGAAACCCTATATTTTCGTTTCTAATACCAATTTGTCCTTGAATAAAATACAGCTCATGCTTCTTAAAATAAACTTACACCCCATATAAACTTTTTTATTTCCAACCTCATGAGTTAAGTGACTGCTATTTTAATGTGACAATAACAAATGAACATGAGTGTAGTTTTAAAGGTCAACAAAACCCCATCATGCATACATAACTTCTTTTAGCAACGATTCGAATTTTAAAATAAATGATTCACTCAACTAGAACGTCCTTATTTTGCTAAAAGCGACAGATGGTCAACAATTTTCAACCACCTATCAAGACTTGAAAACAGTTCAAAAACAAAAACTTTAAATTGGAATCTTATCGAGTCATAAATCAATCAGAAATGTTATGAGCCAATAAACAATGTACACCTGACTTTTCCAAAGACTTTTTGCTAGGATAAGTAAGTAGAGTTGAAAAATGTTCATCACACCTCCTTCTAAAGTTTTAACCCCCCGGTTTGCGAAAATATAGAAAAAAACCTGAGAATTGATCATGTCACTAAAGACAATCCCAAAAATTAATTCAAAATTCAGGATGGTTCCATAATAGAAGCACCCTCTTTCACTCATCCCCACAGACGTGTGGATTCTTATATGTAATCCTTTTCCATTCTATCTCACTTACTTACATAAATCCTGGATTTTCGAATAAAATAAAATAAAAAAAAGCTTATATTTATATCCTGGGATTTATTGATTGGATTGTCATGATTGAGGTCTATGTGGACGACTTTGGGGAAAAATAACAGAGCATCGAATTTTCTGGTTTTTAATATGTGAATTCAAGTGGATATATACGAGTACCATCCGTTTCCCAGCCTGACATAATAATTGAATTGTTTATTTTGAAAAGGAGATAAGTCAATTGTTTGTATGGGTAAAATTGTGTTTGTGTTCTCAGTGCTTTTACAATTCCCACATGGAACATAATTTACACACATGTGTCCACAACAGATTTGGTTATAGTTTATTTGAATAAAGTGGACACAGTTTTTAAAATGTTCTGTTAATTTTTTAAAAATATTGAATTGAAATTAAATTATCATGATGTCTTAAATTTGTTGTTTTCACTATAGATAAATGCTAGGTGCCTCAAGGCTCGGTACTGTTTTGGATACTCGTTCTCATATTTATTTTGTGAACAATCAGCCAATAGCCGTACGTTACGTCAATGAAACGCAAGATCTGCCGAAAACATAGTCGCTTTTCGAGAAAGTATGCAGCAGAATCCGAGGCAGTCAATTCCTAGTCGCTCACAAGAACTTGTTCTATCGTAGACGATAACATAGAGAATTTTACGTAGTGATTTGGGCCTGCACCCAAAAAATCTCCATAACTTATCCAGGAGTAGAAACCAAACGACCATACGCAGCTTCGCCGCGTGTTCGCTAATTTGATTTTGAAGCAGTTGGTAGTTGATCCAATTTTGGCCGAAAAATCATCGTTAACGGCGGTCGCTGTATGTTATCTCGCACTGAAGCGGCGCGCGTACATTGGCCACCGAGATTGTGTGATTTGACCCCTTAAGACTTTTCCTTATGGGGCCTTACGTCGTAGGTCTATATTAAAATGCCGCAAATCAAATCGGCGCTCAAAGACAACAAGATCGATGCCATCGGTCAAATTCAGCTTGATTTATGCGCCAGTGTAATCGAAAACTGGAAAACTGTAATCCCCCATTCTTCATCGAAATCACGGTGTCCATTTACACGATTTTTTATTTCACACATTATGACATTGATAGGACTCTTAAATAAATGCAAACCCCTATTGATATCTTACATACAACTTGTTTTATTAACTTCCCATAGGAAGTTATTGTAGTCGGTCCGATTTGCCGAATTTTGACATTTCTCGACGTTTCAAGGTCCCTAGAGTCGAAATAAAAGATTTTTAGAGACATGTCTTAGCGTGCGTGTCAACGATCGTTCGTACGTTCGCGACGTTTTTTCGTCGTCCATAGCTCACAGGGATATCGACTTCAAATAAATTTCCCTCAACAGATAATAATGTAGAAAGACTCAGCAAGGACTCTCAAAAAAATTGCGTGAGTGAGGTGAAAATTTTGGTTAACCCTGAATATCTCACGAACCAATAACGCTAGAGGCTTTAATTAAATTTAATATTATATACTGTAGCGTGATACCGAATAAATATTTTTTGGAAAAAAATCCAATTAACGGTTTTTTTTATAAATCAAAAAAACTGAACACAAAAATATTTGTCACCTCGAAATTCTTACGAACCAAAAATGATTTTATCTCCAAAACAATTTTGTGTAACGAAGAATAACGTTTTTAACATCTGGTCAAATTTTGAGAAAAATCGAATTGACATTTTTTTTTAATAAAAAATAAAAACCTAAAAAAAATCATTACTCAAAGTTTGTAAACATTGATTTTCTACTCAAATATCTTTTTACAAAACTTTGAGATATTGGCTTTGAACTAATTTTATCTTTTAAAAAATATTGTTGTTAACATTTAGTAAGATTTTGAAAAAAATCGAATCGACAGTTTTTTTTACAAAAAATAAAAACCTAAAAAACATTGCTAAAAGTTGGTAAAAATTGCTTTTCGACTCAAATATCTTTTCAAAAATTAAGATTATGGCTTCAAACTAAATTTATCTTATAAGAAATATTGTTTTTAACACTTGGTCAAATTTACTTTCGACTCAAATATCTTTTCAAAAACTAAAAACATTGGCTTCAAACTAATTTTATCTCACAGAAAATATTGTTTTTGACATTCAGTAAATTTCTGACAAAAATCCAACAGTCCGTTTCTTCATTAAAAAAAAATCTGCAAAAAATAGTACGAAATGCTACTAAAATTGTTTTTTCGACTAAAAATCTCGTTAAGAAAATAGATTTTGAAATCAAACTATTTCATCATATGCAAAATATTGTTGATAATTTTTAAATTTTTAAGAATAATTCAACTGACAACTTTTTTAACAAAACACGAAAACCTTCAAACTTTTAAGCAAGACAAATTGACAGAAGGGATGGGAAGTTATCAGTGTGGGTCGCATCTCAGCCTCTTTTTCAATTTTTAAATCAACCCACCTTTAATGAAAAACCCTTTACATATTTGAAAAACTTGATAAGAGGGTGGATTCGTTACAAAACAAAAATAACTTTGAAATCGTTTTGCCCTTTCCTGTTTAAAAAATGTTTTAGCATACATATTTCAGCGTTTCTTTAATAAACTACTCAAAACAAAATAGGACCCACAAAGTTTTTTGGCTTTCGTCTGAAAAAAGTTAGCATTTATATTTTTTTTTGTTGGTTATTATGTTTCAGCTAAGTGTTAAGTAACAGTGTATGCACTTTTAACATGGAAAAAAATGTGTATTCAAGTTACACTGAAAAAAAACACTCTATAGTAAAATTTAAAAAAAAATTTAAAAAAAATTAACTTACAAATCACTATTTCTTGTTATGATTTCTTATTGATTTCTTTTGCTTAGTATCGAGTAGGGCCTCCTCTACTCCATATGCACTGTTTAAGCCTAGCTGGTAAGCTTTCGATAAGATGCCTTACATTTTGTTCGGCTATAAGGACCCAATGGGCTTTTACGCGTTTATGAGCTGCTGTTTAGTGTTGACACTGCTGTGGTTTTCTTTGAGGCTTCTTTTTAACTGGTCTCATAAATGCTCGATCGGATTGAGGTCTGCGCTCTTTGCTGGACATGACAAAAGTGCAATATTGGCGTCAGAAAGAGCTATACTTGTGTGAAAGGGGAATACGTGGGCGAGAATTGTATTGCATAAGAACAAACCCATCGCCAAATTTTTGTGAAAATGGGATCACAACAGGTCGTTTTACCATTTCAATGTAACTGGCGGAGGTAACGGTGCCTTCATCCAGTATAATCAGCTCTGTTCTACCTAGCAAACTTATTCCAGTTCATACCATAACACTAGGGCCCCCACATCGGTCACTTTCTCCACACTCATACTCGTTTGTCATCACTGAAAAATTTGATTTTGCATTTGTCTGTAAAGAGTATAGACCTCCAGTTGTCTATGATCCAATTTAAATGCTCACCGGCTTATCTAATCGCTCTGCCCGATGAGCTGGTGTAAGTTTCGGCCGAATAGCACACAATCTGCAACGTTGACCATCTTCATGGAGTCGATTGCGAATGGTTTGATCACTGACTTGAGTGCTATAGCGGACTGCCGCAGTTGAGTTTGTAAAGCCCGGGCGGTGACAGTACGCTCCAGACGTGCAGCTATTCAAATACATCGGTCTTCTTGCTGAGTTGTGGCTCGAATTCAACCTGATCCTGGTCTCCTTGCCACACTCCCGGTTTCTTGGAAGCGTTCCCACACGTTTCGGATAGCTCACCGCGACATACCGAGTCGATTTGCAACAGCAGCCCTTTGATACACTTCTTGCTCCAGCATATCTGCGTTTTTAGTATCTGAATGGTGTCTAAAAGCAGGCATTGTAATCATGTTTAATCAAAAAGAAATAAAGAACAACAATTTAATAAAGAAACACTAAGCAACACCGCTAGAATTGGACTGAAAAGGCTCTTAGAAATTAGGCCCCAGGAAATAAGGCCCCAAAAAAAAAATGAAATAAGGCCCCAAAGCTTATACGCAAAACAACAACAAAAATAAATTGCATTTTATTGGGGCATAATTTCACTTATTGGGGCCTTCTTTCATTTTTTGAAATTGGGGTGTTATTTCATTATGAAATACGACCCCAATTCCAAACAATGAAATAGGACCCCAAAACATTTTTTGGGGCCTAATTTCATTTATCAATTTTTGTATTTTTCTTTAACTATAAAAACAAAACTGCAAATTTACAGTAAGCGTGACTGTTATTTAGATTGCATTAATGTAAAATTGTTTGGTGGGATGAGAATCTTGTCATACTAGTTAGATCAGTTCGGCAATAGACATCGGTGAGTCAAGTTAAAAAAACAAAAAAAAAAAAAAATGAATTGTGAAAGGTTTGCTGGAAAAAGGAGAAATAGCGAACTCCTTTATGTGCCAGTGCAAAAGATGATTTTAAAAAAAAAATCCGTGTATAAAAATATTGTGAAATATGTGTGTTGGAGGAATTCCTGCAAGGCAAGAATAACTCTTTTACCGGAGGGTACTTGCGAGCTAGCCAAAAATTACGTAGATCACAACCACGAGGATGACGAAGCGGCATATAAGGAGCTTAAGGCCTTGAATCGTATTAAAGACGATTGCCTGGATGCGGTTAGTACCCTATGTGGAGAAACAAATGCTTTAAGCAGCATAAGATCCGTTTATCGGAACACTTGTGACAGGTAAGATCATATTAATTTTCATTCAGATAATTGGTTTACATGTTCCATGTTTTTGTAACAGATTCCAGGAAGAAACAAAGAATATTCCCTTAACTAAAATAAGGAGAGGACTACAATACCTGGTGAATAAGAACTTTATAACTTCACCGGTAAGTCCCCTCCAAGTGATTGAGGCATTCCACCTGGAAACAGTTTGGAACAAGTTTGGCATTTCCAAGGACGAAGCAAATCCACGGCCATTTTATACAACATGCCATATGGAAGAGGGGGATTTCGCATATTGCTTATTTTCTTCTTTAAGAACCATCGATCTTATTAGAGAAAATATTCCACCGGAAAACCGTACTTTTCTAATGGACGGTACATTCAAAATTGTACCACAAGGCTGTTTTAAGCAGCTTTTGGTGATATACGTGGAATATTTTGGTGAGGTAATCTTACAACCAACAGTGACCCCAAGCATATATATAAAGAAACTTTGCATACACCCAACCTCGCACTTACTCCAAATCCAACAGTGACCCCAAGCAGGGGGGGTTGCAGGAGGGCAGCATGCCCCTTATACATATTCCACTGTTTATTCGCGCAATTTTTTTATCATCAATTTGTTTCAGATATTTCCAGTTTTTTTTGTTCTCATGGACAAGCGAACCAAGAAATCATACGAACATCTATTAGGGTACATAAAGACTTATGTATTCGATATAAACCCTTCGATTTTCCTGACCGACTACGAGCAAGCTATGAGGCAAGCGGTAAAAAAGTTTTCCCGTTGACGAAAAGTGTTGGATGCTGGTTAGTAGTTCAATTATTGATATATTTTTTTAATATAGATTTCTAATTTTCGTAGGTTTCATTACTGCCAGGATCTAAGGCACAATATGCGTCGCAGAAGTTCACTGCTTCAGTATGTAAGGGCCTCGAAGCCTGCGTCCTTACTTTATCACAAATTAATGGCACTCCCTCTACTTCCTCCCCATCTGGTTGAAAGTGCATTTCGGGACATAAGGTCCAAAATATTGCTAATGGATGCCGAAAACCGTTTCGCGTCTTTTCTATTGTATTTTGAAAACCAATGGATTCAAAAAGTAAGAACTAACAAAAAATCTAATACTGCTGGTTTTTCAATTGTAACTTCTTCTTTAAGGTTGGTGCTGAAGGCTTTAGTGTTCACAAGCAGAACACTAGAACAACATCAGCTGTGGAAGCTTATAACGGTGTTTTGGGGCGTTCCGCAATTAAAAACGGGAATTTCTTCAAGTTCGTGAGTGTTATCCGGAACGAAGAATTTTTTAAAAGCCGACGTTTCTCCCTAATCAGTGAAAGTGGTGGCTCAATATGCAAACGCAGAAAATATAACGTGGAGAAGAGCTCCAAAATAGAGGAGGCAACACATGTTTTGCAAGAAGGTCAAACTACGGTCGATACCTTTCTCTCGCGAATGGTATATGCAAAAAACGGCATATGTGTAGATATGCTTCCAGAAGACAACATATTTGCTGAAGAAACATCCAGCGAAGGGGAACCTTGGGAAGGTGAAACAAACGAAGAACAAGTGCCGATTCCTGAGGACAGCGTTTGCGTCATTTGCAAAGATCAAAGAAGCAACATAGTGTTTTTGCCATGCAAACATTTAAAAACATGTTCAATTTGTAGTTTGAATTTACAAGCAGAATCGATTGCAAATAATGAAAACAGCTTCAAATGCCCTTGCTGCAGACAGGCTGTGCAGGACACTATGCAAGTATTTGTATGAGTTTGGGGTGTTATTTCATTTCTAAAAATAAAAACACTAGGAAACAAAATATTGGGGCTTTATTTCATTTATTTCTTGGGGCCTTTTTTCATTTTGTTGGGGCTTTATTTCCACATTAAAAATGGGGCTTTATTTCATTATGAAAAATCACCCAATTTTTGGGGCTTTATTTCATTTTATTGTTTGGGGCCTTATTTCCTGGGGCCTAATTTCTAAGAGCCGACTGAAAAAACAAATGCAATAATTTTTGCATTGATTGTTTTTTAAGCGATCGGCTTGTTTGCCTATTTAATTGGAGGTAGCAGTAAAATTGCTGTTCAAAGTATTGATATGAAATCACACACATGCAAACCTTCTGATAAATTGCTGGGCTTCGATAATGTTCACCAATTAAGTATATTTAAGGCAAAATACAAAATGAATCTTGGGTGGGCCCTATTTTGTTTTGAGTAGTTTATTTCTGTAAAACAGGCGAGAGCTAACAACTTATAAAAGTTTTTTGAAAATTGTATGAAATACTAAGGGTATTCATGTAACGATATAATTTTCTACTTTGTAGAAAAATATAAATTTCCGCAAAGGGTTTACATGAACACCCCATTAGAAATATTTGCGGAAACGTTAGAAAAAAACACAAAATTTATCCGTTTTTTTTTCTACGATTTCTGCTTCAAATTTGAGAGATAAAATTCTATATTTTGAAGAATATTTTTCCCATACAAATTTTGACAGTTGATTTCTACCGATAGAAAATTCTACAGTTTTTAAGGTTTCTATGGTTTTTCTGTGTTTGCATGAATACCCTTACTATAAATATATAAACTTCATGAATTTAGATAGACTCAAACATTTTTACAAGTTCAATCTGCAAAACTTGACACGATAGAATGATTTTGAAGTCGGATTTAAATTAAGGAAAAATCAAAACTCATCGAAAAAGTGCAATTTGATTGCCAAAAACAAAAACTTGTCGCTTAGTGTAAAGACTTTATTTTCTTCGTGTTTTTCCATTGTTGACTTTCTACCAATTGTCACATGAATGTTATTGCCAAAACAAAAAAGGTGAACAACTCAGATCCTGCGCAAATTTTGATACACCCTTTATATTAAATGGAATGTTAATTATTAAAACACTAGCTAATGCTTTCCCATCTCTTCATAAATCAGTGTCATTTGAAACAGAAGGACCTAAGATCTTTCTTTTGGTACCAATAAAATTGCATTGCATTTTAAGAACCGCTCTTTTCAAATGAATCCATATTATGTATACCCTATAAAAATAAAAATTTAAATATTATTATTTAGTAATAAAATAATGTTTATGGAAAAAAAAGATAATAAACATTTAATAGTGTAATATACTTAAAATCAAAACATCAACATCCGCCTCTGTTTTTGTTTTCATATCTTTCTCAAATAAAATAATGACAACAAACAAACATCAGAATTCAAAATCGTAAAACATTATATTTTGATGAATTTATATGACCAAAAATTGATGATGGATTTGTCCCGTTGCTGTCTGCTGTGTCGTCCCAGTCGTTCGTCAGATAATCATGTTTGAATAGATGTCCAAAAACTGGAGTGCCTCAAGTGTACACTGGTATACTCCTTCCTACACCCTCATTTCAAAAGTCTACTCAATGTCAGAGACCATAGGAGATTTATTATGTTTTCTATATATTCTCGTATGTTGTAAACGAGAGATCCTGATGCATGATTCCATCGTCGGCGTCGTTGGCGTCGTCATCGGTCGTCCATTGGAAACCTTAAATAGACAAATTACACCCCAACGTACAATGAAATGGAGCATTGGTTTTGGTGTTTTTGTTTTCTGTTTGGTTTTTATAACTTGTAAACCGTGTAATGGTTCAGAGTGAGGGGTTCTAAGGTTACATGACAGCGCCCATCGCGCCACTAAGAGATGTGGCTATTTTTGTAAGCATCAACAGCATCAGCATCAGACTTCTCGCACCCGCATCGTATAACAACATCATCATCATCATCGCTGTGATGTTTTTGATGCGGCCATGTTGACTATACTGATTATGTTGATGACGATGACAACACGATGATGATGATGGAACTGTCAATGACTGGAATTTTTCAATGACAATAAAACGAGGGTGTCCCAGGTTTACATTTGGAGCATTGTTGTTCTTCTTCGGTGTATATGTACGACTTGTGGAGTTTTTAAACAAAGCAATGAGAGAGAAAGAGCTTCATATTCACCATTTAACTTTTGCCATCATCATCCTAGTTTAGATCTATTATGACCATCAACTTCAACTGTCACATTATCCTCTGCACTGCAGTTAACCTGGCAATGATATCCCAGATAGCTTACATGTCAAAGCAGTTTTTGATGTTGAATTGTTAGCGAAAGGGATTTTCTGACAGTTGTTTTTGTAGAATGTTTTTGCACAGGTAATGGTTAATTAAAAACTTGTGACACTGCATCCACTTAAAATTTTGATGGAGAGGATATTCTAGTTATGTAGATAAATTCATATTTCTAGTACTTTTGATGATACTCAATGAACATAGCCTTTACTGTCAGAATGATCCTCGTTGTCGGATTTCTTGATAGACTGAATGTTAAGAGTGGAACATTTTGAAATTTTAATTATAGTTTAAGTTTCTGTTTTCCCTAAGGTTAAATTTTAAAAATTGTTTTTTTTTTGTTTTTAACTGTCGACAATTTTATTAAATGATCAAAGTCGGCTATAGAAATTTTTCCAGAGTAAGAATGTGCAGACTTAAAATAAATGTACAATTTTGTGAAATTTTGCAGTGAATTTTTACAATTTTAAGGTGTTGTCAAAGAGTGTATTTGACTATTTTCAAGAAATGACGTCAAATGTCAAAAGTTGACAGCTTCAAAAGTGACAGCTAACTAAATGGAGGATTTTTCAAAATGTAACCTTTTTAAATGTTCAAGCGATAATATATATTTTAGAAATAAATATTAATATTTAAACTGTGAATTGGTGGTGAAAATATACATACATAACATATGTCATTATTAGTATTATTTCGTGAATATAATTTACTATATTTGAAATCAGGAAAACTGTTAATTAAGTTTCTACTTTGGTCTTTATCTTTCATATAGAAATAGTAAAAAGAAACAGAAAAAAAGACTGTTCAAGTTTTTCAAAATTCTGTTGGTGGGAAAAATTCCCAAGGGAAATTTTATTCACGACATTCCACAAAAACCCTCTCACTGGCGATCAATTTTATTTAATTTGTGCTTAAATTTGACATGATTTAATATTTTTTTATAGAAAATGAAAATTAAATTCACCTTATAAATGTCATTGGATTGAATTTTCAAATTATTAAATCGCTTGTTTAAATCATGGGATGTTGGTTTAATCTATTAGTTTAAGTATCTTTTTCCTTTTTTTCTATCCTTTACACAAAATGTGCATGCATTTCAGCAAATTAAACACAAGGGATTAATAAAGCAAATCGAATTTCTCTGGATATTAAAAAACAATCTGCTCGTATCCTTGAAGAAATTTGAAATATGCAAATAAAGGAAGATAATACCTGCACATCATCTCATGTATGATATTGTTGTTTAATACTACGTTTCCACCAAAAAATAATCCGAGATTTAAGGAAAGTGATTTAAAATAAATCTTGAGGTGTTTCCACCAAAGAAAAGGAGATTAATTTGACGTTTGGCAACGGCCTAGTCACTGATTAAGCATCGGTTCATCGATCACCGAAATCAAGCATCAGTGAGCGTGGTTAGTAGAAAGATGGGGGACCGACTCGAAACCTACCGCGTGCTGTTGTCATGTGTTCTTTCTGTTTGTTCTTTCTCTTCTGTCCTTCTGTCTTGTATTAATTTCTTGTGTTGTTATCACCTTATATAGTCTAGTCGCTCAAGGTGCTGTGTTCTCTACTCTGTACATTTATGTGCTGAGTAGTGTGAAATGTAATGTAATGTAATATACGTCCAAGTACTTTTTGGGAAGAGGATGTTATTAAGAACGACGATGAATTCTTTAAAGAATTAAAGAAATAAATGGAAGTGAGACAGATAGTTTTTGTTGACATTTTCATCTGTCAATAAACGAAATTGGCGTTTAAATGGGTCGGTTCAACAATTACTCTCCGAAAAAAAAGTTTGTTTGATTTGCCAAACTAATGTTTCCAAGTAGATTTCAATGAGATTTATTTGAAATCTTCATTTGAGGAGATTAAAATTTGTATGGTAAATCTTCGAGATTTCAAGGAGATTTGTGACAAATCTAGCTAAATCTCGGTTTAGTGCCCGGTGGAAACGTAGTATAAAGGATTTTAATTTAAGAGATTAAAAACAAATATTGATTTAATTACTCAGACATAATTGTAGGTTCCATCATTGGTTTAAATGAATAAATACAAACTAAAACGACAAGAGTTAAAATGTTTGTATTAAAATGAAGTGAAAAAAAAAATTATAAAACAATAATTTTCCAAATCAATTTTGAAAGTGATAAAAATCGTGAAACCCGTTTACTAAGATTTAAACATTCCCTTAAGCGAACATCGAGAGCTTGAACCAAAAACAATCTATATGAAGATATAAATCTTTCGTACGTATCACCCTCCAAAACCCATTTGTTTACATTGTTGTATTTGTAATGTGGACGAATTCAACGAGAAAAATTGACGTGTTTTCACGCATACATAGCCACAATTCCTGAGTTTTTAGGGGAAATTTCATGAATTAGAGGAGAAATTACACGCACACTAAGAAATACTTTATGAGGCCAGTTTCCGGTTTAGCTTGTAGGCAAACCAATATGGCTACCGAAGATTTATATCTTTACTAGAGTGTTTTTGGCTTGAACATGATCAGAAATTCAAACATCATTTCCGTGGTAAAAATGTGGTGAAGGTGAAATATATAAAAGAAATGAAAGCATTCAGCAATTTTTGTGTTCTGTTTAATTGATTGTTTTTTTTAAAGAAATTATGTTCGAAATAAATTATTGATTTTTTGACACTTAGCGTTTAAAAAAATAAAACTAAATTTCAATAATTTTCTGGAGTTTCTTCTTCAATGTTGAATGCATTTCAAAGGCTGACTAGCATTTTCCTATGCAAATGGAAATCTTTTCTTCTAATTGCTTGGAAAAATAATGAGTCATCCTCTTGCTTCAATCAAGAAAATTCTAAAATAAATCAGAAAGTTTCATCTTCACAAAATTTCCAACATTTTTTTATTTTTTTTTATTTTATCAAAATCTTAAAGCTATCTTAAAGCTAGACAAAAATTCTTAAAAAACAAGCTTAAATTTCAAAAACTTAAAAAATATCTTACTGGCCCAATGCGGGTGCTCTAAGTTAATCCATTATCTTATATCTACTGCCTTTCGGCCTAAGAACAATTAAAATTTCCAACATCTTCAATGTCGGATTCATGCAATTGACCACCGAAATACCTTTGCAAAATAGCGCTTTACCAATCACCATTCATTGATAAGGCAAGATCATTTTTGTTAATTATAAACGACCCAACGACACCTACATTTGGGAGTTTAAAAATCTTGTTGTAACTAAAAATTTTGACATTGACAGCTTGTTAACTGGTTTAAGGATGTGTTCACAATTGTGAAATGTCAATTGTAAAACTTTTCATATTAACAAACATGTTTGTTAATGAACGCAAAAATAAGTTTGTGGGATCAAGTCCATTCCCCTATGGTCACAAATTTTCTTGACTTATTGTTTTTACCGCCAAATACAATTTTCCTGAAGACCCAATAAATTAAGCACATTACGTCTGAGTGTTAAAATGTCAAAACATATCCATATTTTATGAAGCAACTCAAAAGCTTGGCATAATCCCGTTTTTAATGATACCCCTTTTGGGTGGTTTATGAAAAGCAATATGAAATCAATTCCCTTCTTTCCCTTTTTAAACACCTTTTTGAAGCCGTTAGATTTTCTATATTCCTTCTATAACTATAACCCCAAAAACCAACAGGAGTAGTTTCAATGTGGTGCCTGGATTGGATATGTGATTATTTTTGAAATTATGACATTTCATTTAAGTGCACCATGCTGAGCTTGATTCAAAGTATAACAACATATAAATCGATTGAATTTTTTAGTACTTCATCATAATCATCGTCATTCCCATCATTCCCATGGCACTTTTTATTTTGCTCCCTGATGTGTTTACAAAATGGCACCTTAATTTTTGTTCTGCATATATGTACATATATATTTATATGTACAAACCTAAACCCCTAGCAACATAAATTTATGACGAGGTATCGGTATCGATGTCAGCACCCAGAACTTATATGTGGTGACATAATTTGCAGCTGATGTGGTGCTGTTCAATATGTGTTTACCAAAACTCGCTGTCAACTGAAAGTCATTAACCCTCTGCACTGAAAAAAAAACAAATTAAAGTATTGCAGCAAAAATTGAAAGTTAATTTAATATGAGCTAAACAATTATTTTTGGAAAGAAATCTTATAATTGAATCAATACGAAAGAGAATGCAATCTTTTGTGAATAAAAATCTTTAAATAAATTGATTTCACTTTGAGAACGGGTCTTACAATTTTCCAATCACCATTAATCCATTGTTCAGTGCTTTACATTTGACATTTACGAGTTCATGATTTTTTTAATGCTTTGAAATTTAAAAGATATTCAAAAGTTTAAATCCTTTACTAACTAAAGAAATACGAGGTGTGTTCAAAAAGTACCCGGAATTTTCGTTTTTTCAAAAAATATGTATTTATTCGTTTACATCAATGTAGTCCCCTTCAAAGTAGTCCCTCCCAGATATAATACACTTATGTCAGCATTTTTGCCAATCTTGGAAGGACTCTTGATATTCACTTTTTGATATGTCCTTCAGCTGTCTCAGCGATTTTGCCTTTATTTCTCCAATCGAGGAAAAACGCCGTCCTTTCATGGGTCTCTTCAACTTTGGAAACAGGAAAAAGTCAGACGGAGCCATATCTGGTGAATATGGAGGTTGGGGCATGACTACGGTATTGTTTTTGGCCAACAAATTGCGAACAAGCAACGACGAGTGAGCAGGTGCGTTATCGTGGTGCAAAAGCCATGAACTGTTTTTCCATAAATCTGAGCGTTTTTTCGGATTGCTTCACGCAAACGTCGCATAACTTCAATGTAATACTCCTTATTAACCGTACGACCTTGTGGTAAGAACTCTTGATGCACTACGCCATTATAATCGAAGAAAACAGTAAGCAAAACCTTCACATTTGATCGAACTTGACGTGCTTTTTTCGTTCTTGACGTTAGATGCTTCCAGGTGGACGATAGTGCTTTGGTTTCGACATCATAACCGTACACCCATGTTTCATAACCAGTTATGACCCTTTCAAGCAAACTTGGATCGTCGTTGACGTCATTTAACAGCTCTTGAGCGATGTTCATGCTGTTTTTTTGGTCAAAATTCAGCAGTTTCAGCAAAAATCGCCGAGCTCATAAAAACACTTCGAACCTTAGTAACTACCACAGACAAAGTAAACTGTGAATATAGCTGAAAATTGCATCATACTTTAGGGGCATGTATACCAACACAATAAAAAACTAGTTTTGACCTTCGGACTCTCCAGACCCGCGGAATTTAAAAATTCCGGGTACTTTTTGAACACACCTCGTACTGATTACTTTTCATTAAACAGTGCATCTGAACACGTCTTAACAGTGACATTTCGAGAGCAAAAAAAACAACGCAAACGGTGAACGGACCTATTCATTTGAAATTTCAGCAGTCGTCATTAATTTTTATATTTCTGACATATTAAAAAATAGTAACTCAAAAATGTTGGTCAAATTTTCTACCACGATTAAATTTTGACATTTGGTTGAAATGGCTCTAAATGGCTCTTTTCAAAATACTTCATTGATACAAATTTCTCCAATATTAAAAAATCAACGTATCAGAAAATAATTTTAAATGCAATATTCTACCCATTTTGACAAACGTCATTTTTTAACTTTGAGTGTCATCATTTATTTCACTTCGCAACATTGTATTCACCACGCTAGTGTCAAAATTTACCCAAACGTCAAATTTAATCAACATTTAAACGCACACAACCTTAGTTTCAGAATCAACAGATGGGCAATTTCTTCACAATATCGTGAGAGAAGTAGGTACCAATGATGTAAGTAAATCTTATTAAAGTGTTGGAAACAATTTTCAACAGAGATTTTTTTTTGAGTGTTAAAAAACTTCAACAATCCCGGAACTTAATATTAAACTACTAAAAGCCGACTTCCTCGTTTAGCTTCGTCGTCGCCTTCGTCATCGTAACCTGTTTCGTAATAGCTTTCTGAAAGTTTTACCGCACTAACGAAAAGGAGCAGAAAGGTTTACCTTTACACACCTACGTTACGTACGTGGTAAGATATCTCATCTATATTTTACATACATTAAGCTATTGATTTGTGACACATAAGATATATGGCTATACTTTATTCCTAATAGGTTATTCTAAAAATGTTGCTTATGATAAGTTTTCTATATGAGCAATGCGTTTTCTTCTCCAAAGGAGGGTAGAAAATATAGAGGGAGGGGAGCAAAAACAATGCGAGATTTATACGATAAAGAGGGTAGAACATATTTCACCTTTTACCTTTTTAAGTTGGTTGCAGATGGTTGGTTAAGGTATACGTGGGGTAGAAAATAATGAGAGGGAAAGATTAGGGCTAGATTCTTTTTGTAATTTGAATTTTAGTTTTGTCAATTAAGAGCATCAAGGAATTTAATATTTTGTGCACAATACATAGTCAAAAAATTTGAAAAATTTCTTTACTTGAAAAATAAAAAAAACTTGCTTTTTATTTTAGTTGTGAAAACAAGGAAACGAATTTTTTAAAAATCAGTCAGTTCAAAAATGATTCACTAAGTAGATGAATGAAAAGTCTAACTACCGATGCTTTTACCAAATAAAATAAAGAATTTATAGAAAGCATTTAAGCGTCTCAAACAACCGCAATCACACAACTTAATAAAATAAAATCTCAAGATTGTAGATGGATTGGAAAACCAAATCAAAAATCAGATCTCTTCGTTAAACAACTTGCAAATGTCCTTAAGCCACTACCAGCAAATATACAGGAATGCCTGCAACACCCATATTCGACAAACCAAATTTTTACATGACCAAAAATTACGGCAAAAAATACTGCAATGTCCCAAAGGCAGTACAAATTTTTGGTCATTTGTAAAAAACATGAGGAATTCTTCCTCTTCCTCGGTTCCTCGGTTCCTACGCTCGTTGTCAATGACACTCCTTTTGTTAGTTCTTTAGAGAAAGCTAATCTCTTTGCTAGGTAGTTCGTCGCCAATTCTTCGCTGCCAGTGAGTGTTATGACTCCACCTGTCATCGAGAGCGTTAGTGATTCTATGGCGCCAATCTTTCTTCGCACTCGTACTGTCCTTAGAGATCTAAACACACATAAATCCGCTGGTCCGGATGGTATCCCCGCTAATGTTCTGAAGAGGTTTTCTTCAACGCTGGCAAAACCACTGCGTTAGCTTTTTCATCTGTCCTACTTCTCAGGTCTTTCCGAGAGGATGGAAAACTGCATTTGTCCAGCCCATTCCCAAAAAAGGCGAATCTTCCTCACCCTCTAATTACCGACTGATTGCACTTACGTCCTTTCTTTCTAAGGTTATGGAAACGCTGATTAAATATCAGCTCAAGAAATAATTTGAAGATCGAAAGCTTCTTAATGACCGTCAGTACGGCTTTCGAAGTAATAGGTCCACTGATGATGGTTCATTTCACCGAAGAGTGGAGCAAATCTTTACATCGCTTTAGAGAAAGTAAGATTATTTCACTTGATATTTCAAAAGCATTTGATAGGGTTTGGCATGAGGCTCTCTTATGGAAAATGCGTGCTTTCGGTTTTCATGAATCCCTGCTTCATTGGATTAGTAATTACCTTTCGGATCGTTCAATACAAGTAGTATTGAATAGATTCAAGTCTGAAGTCCATAAAATAAATGCTGGTGTGCCCCAGGGCTCTGTTCTATCTCCAACACTCTTTCTCATTTTTATTAATGATCTCCTGTCTGCAACTTCTAATCCAATACATTGTTTCGCTGACGATAGTACTCTTAGCTTTTCATATTGGTTTTCAGACTCACATCCCTCTTCTTCGGATGTGGAACTGCAACGACAAAATATGATAAGCTCATTAAATTCCGACCTAAACAGCATTGTACAATGGGGAATAAGAAACCGCGTGGAATTTAATGCTTCGAAAACCCAATGCTGTCTTGTATCGTTAAAGCGAGATATACCCCCCTTGCCATTATCCATAGATGGCACTTGAATCGAGGAGACTGAACATCTCGATATTCTCGGTATGTGTATCACCAACCACGTCTTGTGGAACGATCACATACGCGATGTCGCCAAAAATGCCGCAAGGTGTTTGGGTTTCCTTAGGCGATGCAAGAAATATTTCACCCCTTCTGATCTGGCTGTTATCTACAAGACTTAAATACGTCCAAAGCTTGAGTATAACTCCCATCTCTGGGCAGGTGCTCCTGCAATTTACTTAAGCCTCTTGGATAGTATTGAACGTAGAGCATTTAAATTGATAGGTGAAAATATCATCATAAGTTTATTTACTTCGCTTGAACATCGTCGTAAGGTTTCTTGTCTGACAATTTTTTACCATTATTTTAACGGTTTGTGCTCTAGTGAAATAGCCAGCTGCATTCTTCCCCTTAAACAGTTCAAAATCATTTGTTTACAGGTGGTTTAGGCAAAGAGTTGGCATTCTTGAAGTACGGCTTAAAAAAGAATATCTATACTTGATGGTGCGATAGCCGTAATTGAGGGTAAACTGATGGGCATTTCTGAAAGTGCGAGTATTAAAGATGAATTGCTTGAACAGGGAAATGCAACTTTCTATTTCGAAAGAACAGTTTTTGTAATATCGGTAAAACAACGCTGTTCGAGCGACTCGTTTCTGTTATGGTTCTTATGAATTTTTTGGATTATGTCCAAATGACTAAAGATTTTAATAGGGGCACCTATCAAATTATACTGAAGTTTTTGAAGAATGAACAAATTTTTTTTACATTGCATGTAGATCAGAAAAAATGAAAATTTTTTATCATCTTCGGGACTTTTTAATTCTTATCAGAAATGTCGAAAATACTCGTATTTTTAGATAGTTCTACTGAAGGTGATCTAAAATGCACAAACCACCGAGCACTGTGACACAAGTAGAAAAAGTGTATTCTACACCTTTTGAGATTTCGCAAGAATAAATTGAAGATGTCGATCGATTGATAAATTTGACATTCAAAATACAAATACATATTAAATATAGTGCGTGATTCAATGAAATGCCAAAGTCCATGTTAAAAGACTTCAAAGAATCCAAACTCTCAAAAACTTTTTAAGTTATTTCCGGTGATACTAAATAAGTGACAAAATGTAGTTTATCATCTAATTTTCAACCCACTTGCCAGTAATGGTAAAATTAATGAAAAAATTGCCAAAATGTCAAATAATGGCTTAGAAAAAGGCAGAATAAATTAACTTTGCACCACATTAAGGGAAATTGGATTTAAAAATAAATAATTCAGCTTTTTTCTGCTGCAAATAGAAGATGTCTTTTTTATGTAAATTCAAAACGCTCTCAAGGGGTTATGACTCCTATTAATATTCATTTATTTTTCCAGTTTTAGCTTCCAATTTAGGCCAAAAGAATCAAAGCTGTCTCCTCTCTATTATTTGTTATTGCAATAGATATATCCGTTTTGTTTCCCTCTCCTAAATGCGAAGAAAAAATAATTAACCAATTAATCCAACAACAAAAAAAATGATTCGGTTGGAAAACCAAACAAATAAAAAAGAAGCAACAAAAGACCTCCTGCTAGGGACCACATAGCTTTGCACAACCTCTTTCAAAAAAGTACTTTAATGAGCATCGTGGACGGGGACAAGAAGAACAACAACAAAAACGAGAGAAACGAAAAAAAAAAAAAACAAAACTTATTAAGGAAATTGTTTATCATTTGAATATTCAAAGTGCAAATATAGAGGAAACCCCATGGAGCCTTGAAGCAGTTTTTCTTCCTATGTGTAGGCTACAGAGATACAAAAAACCCATATACCTTACCCAAATAAACGAAAAGTAAATAAAAGCAAACAAAAAGCATTTTCCAGAAGCCGCGTATACTGCCTTGTGCCGCCCATTAACGCCCATTGCCGCAGTGTTGCTCCACTCTATATAACGTTGGCTGAGGCTGAAGTCTGAACTGTATGCTACAGAACTATATAAACGACGACATTCCATTTTAATTTTGGTGTCGATGGTACTTTTAGGGTTATCAGGGGAATATAATGGGACCGACCCAAAACCGAACCAAATACCAATTCCATTAACGGCTGCAAATTATATTCGCCAAAATACTCCCGGTAGACCAGACCTAACCTAACCTAAACTAAAGTATTACCTACATTATATATTTTAGAGCTGCTCTACTTTAGCTGTTTCTAATTATTGTTCAAATACCGCAACAGATGTAATGTCAATTTGAAAACTTTAAAACTTTTCATTGAAATTTACTTTATATGTTACAATGATGATTGTATTCATGGAATGTGTACTTAAATGGTGCAAAATTAATATTACCTATTAGAAAATATTTGTTTCGAAAAGCACGCAATATGAGTAAACAAATACTGACCAGACCACAGCATCATGGTTTGGTATATAAAAGTTGGTTAGTTTGCAAATAGGCTATAGTGACTTTTTTGGTCTTCCTACAGATGTACATATATAGGCACAGGGACTCTATTTAATCATGTAATTCTGGTGTCAGCTTTTGTTGTTAGTGTTAAAGTACTACATATTTGTGAAAACAAATTAAATTGCCTTTGGGGAAGTTGCATGGGAGTTGGTCCCTTTTCATTAAACTAAGTTGCACTTTAACGCGAATGTATGTTAAAAAGTGAAAATGATTTAGCTGAAGGCTTTAATTTTGAAATATTTAGCATTATTATTCAGCACTTCTATATACATATGAATTTAGTGTGAAAGCCAAAGACAAAAATTAAATTAAATAAAAGTACGTATACGCCTCAGTTAACATATTGAATTAAAATATGGTTTGACTTTGTATGAAGTTTTTTGTTTATAAACTAATACGATTTTGCTGGTTGATAAGATTAGATAGATTTCTTTATTTCGTTATAATTTTTTTCAAGGATTGCCACCGCACATTTTACATACAGAGATTTGATACATAATATCTTTCTACTGAAACATTATTTTTTCTTACAATATTTATTTACATAATAACAGTGAGTTTGAAGGAAAACACGAAAGAAAAAACCTTCATTTAAATTTAAAAAAAAAAAATATATATATATATATGTATATACATATACATCTATATATATAAATAACAATAATAGTAATATAATTCATTAAGCAAATTATATTTTAACATTTTTTTTATATTTTATATATTTCTATATAAATATTTTTTCTTTTATGATTTTTTTTGGTTTTTATTTATTTTTTTATCTATAAAAAGAGAAAACTTAGAACTAAAATGACTAGATGATTAAACATCTGTATTAAAAATAAATAAATAAATAAATAGAAAAATAAATAAATTAATAAATAGAAAAATAAATAAATAAATAAATAAATAGATGAATAAATAAATAAATAGGTGAATAAATAAATAAACAAGCAAATGAACAAAAATATAATTGAATAAATAAATAAACAATTAATAATTACAAAAATATATACATAAATAAATAAACACGTAATAAAATAAACAAATAAATAAATAAAAAAACAAAAAATTAAATAAATAAATAATTCCATGCAAGTAAAAATAAAAAAAGATATAATTACAAATAATATATAACATTGAATGATACAAATATGTACAAATTAAGAAAAGAAAAAAAAAATTATTTTATAAACAATATTCACTAATGAGACTATTTTCAGCAAAACTACATTTTAACATAAATCGCTCATTTAGTCTTTGAATTCTTTCGTAAATCAATTCAACACCTGCTCTATTATGAAGTTCTTGTGTTGAATAATGCCATGGTAGGCTCAACATCATTTTTAAAATCTTGTTTTGCGAAATTTGTAGCTTTTGTATGTGGCATTTTGCACAATCTCCCCAAACGGGACATCCATACAGAAAGATAGATTGAAAAATTACTTTGTGCAGTATTATTTTATTTTTATTTGATAACAGAGACTTTCTATGAATAAATGGGTAAAGCATTTTTATGGCTACACTTATTTTGTTCAGTGTTTTGTTTATATGTTCCTGAAACGTTAACTTAGAATCAAGGTATACACCAAGATATCTAACTGATTTTTCCCAATCAACATTTATACCACTGATTTGCAGCTGATTACTTGGAAGATAGCAAGCTTTTCTATTTCTTGAAAAAAAGATCGCTTGCATTTTTTCCAAGTTAAGCTTAATTTTCCATTTGTTATAATAACGTTCCAATACTTTAATTGCATTTTTGAGATTCGTCTCAATATTGAGACTGAACTTATGCGATGATAGTATTGCTGTATCATCAGCAAATATTGCTGATTCACAATCTTCAAGATGCGGGAAATCTGAAGTATAAATGTTGTATAAGATTGGCCTAAGCACAGAACCCTGGGGAACACCAAAATTAAATTCAAACAAACTAGAAACACCACAATTTACATGCACTTTAAAACGACGTTTAGACAGAAAACTTTGAACAATTTTACTCAAGTGAGGTGGAAAATTATAACGTAACAATTAGTAAACTAAGCCATGGTGCCAGACCGAATCAAACGCTTTTTCAATTTCTAAGATGATCATTCCACTAGATCTATCTAGAGATCGATTTCTTTTGACAATTTCGCAGAATCTCTTAACTTGATGAGAGGTGCTGTGAAATTGTCTAAATCCAAATTGCTGGTCTGGTAAAATTTCTTTATCACAGATAAACTTTCCTATTTTTTGTTTAAGGACTTTTTCTAGGATTTTACTTACACTACTTAAAAGGCTAATTGGCCTGTAACTTTGGGGACTTTCTAAAGGTTTACCTGCTTTGATGATAGGTATAACTTTAGCTTCTTTCCAAGAATTTGGAAAGTATTGCTGTTTCAGGCAAGCATTAATTATGAATGTAAGATATGCATAACCTATCGGAGGTAAATTTTTAAGATAAATGTTTTTAATATTATCAATACCACCTACTTTCCTTACTTTTAATGTTTTAATAATATTTTTAATGTCATTGTCTTTCACAAAGTAATGAGAAGGAGTTATAATTTCTGAGTTGTTAAAATTTTCTAAAGCTTCTTCAACTAGTGCGTTTGTTGTGTTTTCTCCTAATGATTTTTGAGGCATTTGATAGTTGTTGGTAAAATGTCTCACATACATCTTAAAGAAATACTGAGCTTTTTATGCTAAAATAATTTTTAACAGAAAAAGGTAAAACGATTACGTCAATTTTTTTAAATCTATTTGTTTTTGTTTTTTTTTTATATTGTGCGCACACTAAAGGGGTTATGGATACCCCTTTAATGATTAAACACAGTGCGAGCAATTAGGAAAGGAGGATAGGATTAGAAACGAGAAACCGATGCACATTGGTTTTGAATGTCTGCACATTGTAATGAGTGGGAAATATTGAGTCAGGTAAAGCATTCCACATTCACGTAGTGCAGCTAAAGAAAGAATCTCTGTACTTAACAGTACGTCTGAAATTGTGCTCAAGGGTAAACTGATGGGCATTCCTTGCAGTACCTACGGGTATTAAGGTTGAATTGTTTAAGGGGAGAAATGCAACTGGCTATTTCGCTAGAGCATTGTTTATAAAAATAACGATAAAACAATGACAGGCATGAGACCTTGCGGCGGTGTTCAAGAGAAGCAAATGTCTCGGTGAGAGAACGATCTCCTATAATTTTAGAGCTCTTTTTTCATTTCTATCCAGAAGACTCAAGTACGTTATTGGGGCTCCAGCCCAAGTTTAGAACAAATAAAAGCTTGTAAATTATAGTCAAATCAGAAGGGGTTAAAAAACTTCTTGAATCGTCGGAGAAATCCTTAGCACCTAGCAGCATTTTTGGCGATGTCAAATATGTGATCACTCCACAACAAGTGGTTTGTGATGCACATACCTAGGACTGATAGTTGTTCAATCTCCTCGATGCAAGTACCACTCATGGATAGTGGCATTGAGGGAGGCTTACGCTTTTGTGACAGTAGACAGCATTGAGCTTTCGAAGCATTAAATTCTACATGGTTTTTGAATCCCCAATGAACAATGCTGTCAAGATCAGAATTTAATGAGCTTATCACACGCTGCCGTTGGTAGTCCACATCCGAAGAACAAGGATGAGAATATAAAAACTAATATGAAAAGCAGAGGGTACTGTCATCAGCGAAACAATGTAGTGGGTTGGAAGTTTCAGACAAAAGATCATTTATAAAAATGAGGAAGAGTCGGAGACAAAACGGAGCCTTGGGGCACACCATTTATTTTGTGGATATCGGATTTGAACCCGTCCAATATTACTTGAATTGAATGGTCCGAACCAGAAGAAGAGATTCATCAATACCAAAAGCACGCATTTTCGATAAGAGAGCTTGATGTCAAACTCTATTAAATGCCTTTGAAATATCAAGTGCAATAATCTTACTTTCTCCACTGACTTACGATGTAAACATTTGTTCCACTGTTCGGTGAGATAAACCATGAGATCACCAGTGGACCTATTGTAACGAAAGCCATACTGCCGGTCATTAAGAAGCTTCCGTTCTTCAAGATATTTCTTAAGCTGAAAATTAATCAGCGTTTCCATGACCTTGGAAAGAAGGGACGTAAGTGCAATTGGACGATAGTTAGAGGGGGAGGAGGATTCGCCTTTTTTTTCCATCCACTCCTAAAAGGACCTGTAGAATAGGACAGATGGAAAAGCTTACGCAGTGGTTTTGCCAGCGTTGAAGAACACCTCTTCACAACAATAGATGGAATACTATCCGGGCCCAGAGGATTTGTGTATGTCAAGGTCTTTTAGTACTCTTGCAACTGCGCGAGTGCGAAAGAAGATTCGTCCCATAAAATCGTTTACGCTCTCAAGAACAGGAGGGCTCAAGACATTCACCGGTACCGTCGAACTAACAGCAAACTGTGCTGCAAGCAAATTGGCTTTTTCAATCGAGCTCACATAGGGAGTGTCATTGTGGACGATCGTTGGAACCGAGGATGACGTGGTGTTTCGTAGGTTTTTTACAAATGACCAGAAATTTTTACTGCCTTTGGGACATTTTAGTATTTTTTGCCTTAATTTCTGTTCATGCAAAAATTTGGTTCGTCGAATATGACCGTTGGAGGTCTTTCTAGCTTGTTTGAACTTATTCCGATTTTACTCAGTAGGGTTGGCTTTATAAATCCGGAAACTTACATCTTTGATCTTAATAACCTCCTTACAGCTCGAATCAAACCATGAGTTTTGTTTAGGTTTGATAGATTTTGCCTTATTCGGGATAAAATTTCTCATTCCTAAAAGAATTAAGTTTGTAACCATAGTGACCAGTTAAAGTTCCTGAAGAAGTTGGAACCCTACGGTTCGCGTAGGGTTTTTCTCTTTAACTGAGGTTTTTTTGGCATGAGAAATTAGCAGATATGACACAATGGTCTGATGTGCCTAGAGGTGATAATACAATAACCGCATGTTTATTAGGATCAGATGTAAGAAACAAGTCCAGAATGTTGACGGACTGGCCTGCAACATCAGGAATCCGAGTTGGTTTGTCAACTAACTGAGTCAAGTGGTTTAACTCAGCAAAAATCTCGACATACCTTCCTTCGGATGTTGTCTTACCAGAATTGCGCAGCCACGAAGAATTGTGTACATTGAAATTCACCCGTAACAACGATCTAACTGTGAGGAAAATGGGATACAATTCTCTGGATAGAGTCGGACAGCGCATCAAATTCGTTAGAAGTCGCATTGCTATCCAGACTTGGGCTACGATAAATAAAACACGTGTGAATAATGCGCCTTTGGACGGTGAATTTAAACCACGTATAATTAAAATTTGTGTTGGTGCACTGACCATATTGTGGTAGAAGTTGATAGGCAACATCATTCCGTACATATACGGCTAGACCATGGTGAGAAAAGAATAAAGGCACTAATCTATAACCTGAGTTGCACTTAGTGCTAAATCAGCTGGCCTGTTCAAAACAGTATAAACGTGTGCAGCATGAACATTTTTTCTAAGCCCACGAATGTTGCTATACTGAACACAAAACTTACCAGCAATCACAATACACAAAATACAAAAATAAAACCAAAAGAAGCCATTTAACTATGTAGCAAATTTAATTTGGGCACTAAAACTTCTCAGTTACAATTAACCTTTAATGTTATGCCCTAATGGTAGGTAAATTAAAACTGATCCGCTCCTGAACCCCAAAAAAAATTTAACCGCAATTTATCAAGTAATTATTTCGCATAGTCTATTGCCACACTGTATGTTATGTTTATGTATGTATATAATAAGTGCTTGTGCTTGTTAGCGAAGGTGGGACAGAAAAAAAAACTAAAAATAATGTTGAAAATGGCTACTTTTGGAGGAGAATCCCTTTTCCGGAATCGTTTTTGAACTAACAGATTTTTTTTTAAATACAATTCTATAAAGAAGTTAAATTTCTTGAATGTTTTGAAATTATTATATTATAATTGCAATAAGAAACTTACATTCATTTTTGAACTTTTGACTTTGAAAATTCAAAACATTCATGCATGTTGAGGTTTTTTCCACTTTACAGTCGTCACACCTTTTAACAAAATACCCACAGGTGGCGACACCGAATAAACAATACCTTTGTAATCTGCTTTGTTTTTGTCCTAATATCAAGTTTAAATTCGCGTGTTTCAATTCACTTTATTGTTTTAAAATACTGACTTTAAAATAAACCTCCACCTACCAATTTTAATAATAAAATTTAATACACCTATAAGACTACTGGCCTATACTTTTCTACTTTCTAACATATTTATGTGCTAAATTTACATAAACTTAAGTTCATTCAAATTGAGCTCTATAGTTGGGGTTGGGGTTGGGGTTGGGGTAGGAGTTTGCATTTATATTTTTATCCTTATTGCATTTTATTTTTTGTAGGGTAATTTTTTCTTTTTAATGAGGATAAATTGTGAGTGTAATGAAAAAAAAGTAAAACACTCGTTGCACACACACAAAATTCAAAACACACAACTTCGACTGAAAGTTTTGAAAAAAAAAGATTTATTTGACGTTTAATTTCAACAAAGAGAAGTTTCCTGCCACATATCGCATGACACAACAACGCTCTTGCTTTGCTTGAACAAAAAAACTGAAAATAAAATAAAAATGTTTGTTTTAACTTCTTAATCAGGTTCAAGTAAATGAATGCAAATAAGCATTAGGGTGGTGGTGCTCTTTAAAAATCTGTGGCCTAAAATGTTAAACAATTTAGTAAAATTTTAAAGCCGTTTTTAGCAATTTACTAAGTTAAAAATTAGATTTAGCTTATTTTAAACGATTTTAACAAATTACTATCTCTTATCAATTTGCAAAAGTTATAATCACAGAATGGCTACTTTAACTTTTAGTTATTTGCTAAATTCATATGGCACCTGTAAAGTTAGTGTTATATCAGCACTGAATGGAATGGTATAGTCGTATAGTCAACTGTTGAGAATTTCAAATAATAGGCCCGTTTAAGTGTATTTGCTTTGTTTATTTTCAAGAACTGTCACTTTTTAGACATGTTTGGATGCTCTTTTTTTTAATAAAATGGAAATAGCAACTTACAAGTTACCAAAACGAAAAGAAAGTTTTAACATTTTGGAGTCCCTTAGTAAATTGCTAAATATATAGCAAATTGCTAACTAGTAAGTTGTTAAACCCTAAAAAATAGGAGGTTTTAAATTTTGTGTCAATATTAATTTACATATTTTAGAAGACTCCGACTGACGGTTTTTTTTGTTTCTACAAGAAATAATATCCTATCTAAAATATTGCTGAATATCTCAGCAAAAGAAACAGCTTAAGTTTAAATTATTATTATTTATTGACTTGCACTCAAAAAATGTTCCTGGTAGGCAACATCTGGTAGAAAATACCAGCCAAACAACTGGTATAATAGTCCAGATTTCGTAGTAAATAACTCCAGATTTCATGGTAAAAATAAAAAAAAAAAACAGAAATATGGTAGAATCTAACAAGAACCAGGAAACATTTTTTTTTTAACCAGATTTCCTGGTAGAAAAAAAAACAGGAAAAAATGTTGTAAAATATTCCAGATTTCGTGGTAAATAATTCCAGATTTCCTGGTAAAAAGAAATCTGGTTTTATTTACCAGAAATCTGGTTTCTTGCTAAATTTTTTGACAGAAAATTTTCTGGTAAATGTTACCAGCGTCCTGGTAGAAAGTATTTTTTTTCCTGGTAAAATGAAGATTATCTGGAATCTGGTAAATAGAACCAGGAAATTTATTTTCTGGTATATTTTTGTTTGGTATATAAAACCAGTCTTCTGGTACTCATTACCAGAAATAATGGGAGTTTAAAAATTATCTTTTTTCTGGTAAATAAAACCAGGAATTTTATTGCCCAGTATATATTTTCCTCGTAGATGAAAACCAGTCTTCTGGAACATTTCACCATCAAATTTTAGTACAGCCCCACCCACAAAATAATCGTAAATTACATGGCGCTTCCGATAATTTAGTTTAGAGAAAAATCTTTATTCATTTTTTTCTTGGACATATTAGAGACGATGTTGATGTGAATGTTTTCCTTAGGAATATTAACTATATCTTATGCGTTCTTTTTTGTAGGAAGAATACAATTAAATATAATATGCTATGCATAGTTCACAATTTCATAAGGCGCTTATCATAATTTGGCGGGAAGAGCTTAATATTCTACCATCATTCAGCTACATTTTGAGTAAGAAAAAAAATCCCGGTATATTCTACCAGAATTCTGGTACATTTTTACCAGGAAAAAATATTCCTGGTATATTCTACCAGAATTCTGGTACATTTTTAGCAGGAAAAAAAATATTCCTGGTATGTTTTACCAGACTTCTGGTATATTTTTACCAGGAAGTAAAATATTCCTGGTATATTCTACCAGAATTCTGGTACATTTTTGCCAGGAAAAAATATTCCTGGTATATTTTTACCAGGAATACTGGGGAAAATTTTACCAGGAAAACAAATTTTCCTGGTATATTCTACCAGAATACTGGGTATAATTTTTACCAGGAAAACAAATTCTCCTGGTATATTCTACCAGAAATCTGGTGTATTTTACCAGAAATTCTTCGAAAAATCTCCTGGTAAAATTTTCCAGAAAATCATGGTAGGAATCTAAAAACCACTTTTTCTGGATAAATTTAGCGGGAAATCTGGTCACCCGGTACCAGTTTTTATTTTTTTTTAGTGTGTTTTGAAGTTCTATCCCATTTGAGACTCTTTTTTTAATCTTAATTTAGAGTTTGTATAATTTTCAGTTTATAACCTACTTTTCAAACATTTTATACTTATACTTTTAATTCTTTTGGAGGAGCACCAGTGTTTTGTAACTCAGAACTGAAACGCGAAATCATTGCTAAAGCAGAAGATTCTGGTATTGAGTGTCTTATTTTAGAAATATCTGATAGGAATGTTAAAAGCCTGCTATGTGTTACTCAAAATCTTAGCTGTTCGCTTGAATCTACATATTCAGTTATTCGGGTCTTGACAACTTCAAATGTTCTTTTAATAAATTAACTAGGTTTTAAAGGTATATCATCATGATATGATGTTTTACACCTACAACATTGATTTTTCACCAATTTCTTTTTCGGTTTCATTTCCGGGATTTTGTCGTGCTCGTAAAAAATCATCTTCATTACTCGTAGACCTGCAAAAGATTCTTATGTCTAAGCTAAGCACCCACTAGTCCTCTAGCAAACATTGTAGCTTGCGTTCAATTGGGGTTGGCAGAAAGAAGATTGTTCATAATAAAATAATTAATCTGATCCTAACGATCTAAACCACATTTTATATAGAGTTTGAAATCACATTCATTCTCTTAAGTTTAATTCCAAAAGTGATTATGGTGTCCAAATTAAATGTATAAAAATGATAATAAACTGAAACTAATATTCACTTTCATCCACAGAATAAATTTTGTATAACTAGGTCATCATTCAATGATTGCTGTAAACTTTGGAGAGTTATTCCTGTACCCAAAAAGACCTATCGTTCTTATAGTTTTGACTACCAGCCTATAATCATCTTACCCTGCCTGTCAAAGTTCTTAGCGGAGCAAATATCGAAGCACCTTTGCCGTCATAATCTAATCTCTTCAGTATAGTCGGGTTTTCATAATAATCATAGCTGTTCTATTTTTCTGATTGAATAAATCTGCTTGCTGATGTTCCACAAGGCTCCATTTTGGGCCGTATACTATTTTGAATGCTCAATTATGATGTCCTCCAAGTTTGTCATAGGGTCACTTTACATTTTTATGCCAATGATGTTCAATTTTACCTTTTCCGACTAACTTTAACTTGTTTGAGGACCTCATCTGTAGAGTTAATGAAGATCTACAATTGGTCCTTGTCCAATGGTTTAACACTTAATCGGAACTAATCGCAGATCATTGCAGATCATTAAAAATATTCTTATCATGTTTCCAACTTGAATTTGTTCAGTCTGTCTCTAATCTAAGCTTCAAAAAAAGATTCAATCAGCAAATAATCATGTCAATCTCTCCATTTGAAGAATTGATACTAAGCTGCTGATTTTATCCTTAAAACAGACTCGAAGTTATAACCAAATTGTGTCCAAAACTACGATTATTATGTCTTAAAAGTTAAACATTAGTTTTGTATTTGACTTGAAGAAATTCAAATAGGTTCGATCAATCGCACTTTTGAGAAAAATTGAAAAATAAATTTTATTTTTTGGAGGGGGAGGTCAGACTTTAGGGTATACTAGTCCAAAAAGTCTCCGTACAGCAGCTTTTTTTTTGTTGATTCGAGATAAAATATTTGCTATAACAATAAATTAAAAACAGGGATTTTGAAAATCACAATCACAATCATTTTTTAAATTTGGTAAAAAGTGAAGGTGGAAACTAACTTTTTTTTAATGTTACCACTTTGGTTTTTACATTTTATTTCTAGTACTTTTTTTCATAAAAACACTAAAATTAGGCTGCTGTACGGAAACTTTTTGGACTAAGTGTATATTTTTGATATTCTCAAACTTTTCTTGACAATTTCGTCAATTGTGTCTGTTTTCTTGTCTATTTTCGATTCCTATGATTTTTTTTCTTCCTGAAAAAATTTCCTGTGGGTTTTTATGCCAACCTAAGAAATCGGGAAAAAAGCTTTTGTAGTTCAAAATTGACAGTTCAAAAACTATTCAATGACAGTAGCTCTACCATTTTTTGTTTGCTTTTATTATGAACCACCCTTATTGTCATTTTTCTCAATTTCATTTACAAAGTTAGTCAGAGAATACAAACAAAAATAGGTATAAATTAACTATTCACACTTCCAGAATAATAATAATGCAACTTGCAATTTAACTTTTTTAATCTCCCCCTTCTGCTTTCCCCTCTTTATGCTTGTAGGGATAATAGAACACTTAACAGAACACTACTTGCACGTGATTTAGTCGTTTAAAAATTAATTAGACTAAAAATATCATGGCGAATTTTAAAATATTCATATTCAAGGATTTGTTTTAAGTCTTAAACTCTGATTAAGAAACAATTGCCAATTGATGATAACGAAATAAGAATGATGTCATCGGGGTGTTATGTCTATTTTGATGAACAAAAGTGCTAACTTCACTGGATAAGAATCTAATCTGTTAGCAACTTCAAGTCTAGTAAAGGCTAGACACATTTTCTCAACAAAAAAAAGATTAATAGGCCGATTAAAAAGTTGTTGAAAAAGTATCAGAAGTTAAAGTCATAGTGAATGGGCAACTTTAAGTTGCTTACAACTAAAGTTGCTATTTTGTCCTCAAATCTTCTCTTCAGCAGTTGAAGGTAGTTGCGCCAATCTCTGTTATAAGTTTCCATAATTTTAAGTAGAATATTCACGCAAGGAAATTAAACAACGCAATGACAAATAAAGATGCCATTTTTGAAATATCTTTCTGAAATACTTTTTAACAGTAAAAGTTCTGTCAGAAACAAAAATTGTTCGATGAGTAAAACATGAAATTAAAGTTATCTCCAATTTACGGTCAAAAAAGTGCCTTGGCCAATTCCGTGTTCCGATCAATTTATATTTGGCTACAAACAACTTGAATCGAGAATAAACAAAAGTAAATTTTGCTCGGGTATTAACTAACTTAAAGTTGCACAATAGGAACCAGGACTAAATAGGAGCATTTAAGGCCTTAGTTATTTGACGAATCTTTTATGAATGAAATTCTAATGGAAAATATAAAATCTATTACAAACTTATTGGTTCTCTGAAACAATATTCTTGACATATTTACATTCTTTAACATTATGTAGGTTGTAGGAAACTTTAATTGCCTGATGCTATTATAATCCAACAACTTTTATTTTCTATTGATCAAAGATAAGTTTTCTTATCATTATTATAATTGTGTCATTTCTATAAAAGTTTTATATATTTTGCGCTTTTTTATCTGTGTATGCCGTCTTCTAAAAAAAACAACTGCAATACGAAACGATAAGATAAATTCCAGCACAAGGTTATTAGAACTTTTCTCTCAAATCTACAATATACAAACACATAAAAACTGAAAGATTTTTTGATTGAAAACCACTCGAATATTTGACAAGCCAGCAAGTCTCTATAATAGCCCTTACCATCTTTTTTCCTTGTTAGCATAGTTTATTATCACTCCTGTCATTTCTATGCATTGCCCTCTGTCATCCTATTCTTTAATACGACATATGTATAAATTGTACAATGTATACAACATATCAAAAAGAAAGTTAGTGCTGATTTTGTGAGGATGGAGATGAAGAGAATTTATATCAGAAAATGTAGTAGAAAATACTGTGAACAGAAGCCAAGGCCCATGAATAACTCACTTTCAATCTCTTGTTTCGCAACATAGATTTCTTGTCATTTTATTTTTCTTTATTTTTTCATGGAATGAAACATCCGGACTTGTCGCACTTAGTTGCTTCAGTTTGATTTTTAAACTTCATAAAGTGACATTTCTAAAACGTCAAAATATTTGACTTTTATTGTCAAAACAATTCCATTTTAAATGTTTGCAAGCGCATTTGACGTTTGGGTATTCACCATATTTGTCCTTTGATAAAAAGAATATATAATTGCATTTTTGACGCAAGTGACGTTTTAAACGTCAGCCGTTTTACAACAGTGACAGGCTAGAAACAAAATGAACTTTACATTACATAATACTAATTCCGATGAGATAACAAAATGCAACATTCTGACCTCGCTAAAGTGTCACATTTTGAATATTTGTTTTTCGATTTCCTGTCAGAATAATGAAAATGTATCAGAATTTTAAAGATACATGTCAGTATTTTACTGTTTTCAAGATTTTGTCAATTCCTTACTTCATCCTTAAAAGTCACCAGAAACTTTACCAAATATCGTTAGAAGGAAGACACTTATTCTTTCCTCTTTTTTTTTTCATTATCTTTGTGTTTTATAGAGAGAGAAAAAAAATTGTCTGGAAAAAGAATCTGGAAAACTTTGAATACATGATGAAGAAAAAGATACATTCATGAACATCACGATGGACATTCTGTTCGATAGATATACATTCTTCTACCTTAAACCTAAGAGAGATCCTTTTATGTTTTTGCCTTAAAGTGGGTCATAAAATGTTAGTTGCCTATAGGATGACACAAAGAGTACAAAAATTTGACTTTTAGCTTTTTGCTATATGTACATGAAAAAGTCTATGAATTTTGTTTGTTTAATAAAGCAATATTGCCAGATGTGGTTTAGATTCTCATAAAAACAAAGACTTTTAAGATTAGAAATGGCTCTATAAATTTTGTATGGTAAGGTTCAATTAATCAATGACCAAGTGACCTTGTCTGTTATGAGAAACTAATTATTTTACTCTGATACCAAATAAGCTGGACAAAGCAAGTATTCAATAAATTGTAACACATAAAGAATAGTGTGTTAAGGGTGAGAATCTGACAGCTATTACATAATTATTACTCATTCTTGTTGTATCGGAGTGACAGTAATAAAACAAGTGTAAAATTCATAAATTTCGCTCACCGAAATACGTCAAGTGTGCGTCGATTACTTGACATCGCTAGAGTCCAAAGTGTGGGTCGATTACTTGACAGCGCTTGAGTCCAAAGTACACCAATGATTTGAATTATATACTTTTTACAGGTGAGTGAGGGCAATCTTCAAAAATAAATACAATTTGACACCTGACAGTTCAGACTGACAACTAAAAGTGAAACATTAGGGACTTTAAAATTAAATATAAAGTTTAGGTCTGAATGCACCAATTTGGTATTGACATTTGGATGAATTGAAAATTCAACTGTCAGGTGTATAAGTTTTTAAAGGGTCGGTTACACTTTAACACACGAGTGATGGAAAATGGAAATCTTAAGACACCAATTATGTATTTCAAATGCAAGATGGACTTGTTTTTAAACGAGGTCACTTTTTTGGAAGATTTAATAGATTTTTCAGTCTGCTGGTTTTATCATTGGGGTCAGGGATAATTTTTCTCTTAAACTATTTGCACTTGACTTAAATAAAACTAGTTGAATAAACTTGTCTTTAACTTGTTCTAAATTGCTATCGCAAACATTAGCTCAGGTGTCATGGTGGTTGGTGGTAGACACAATGACAGGAACTTTCGTTATTCTTTTTGTTCTGGATTTTTTAAACTTATGTTTAAAAACAGCAAATAAGATTGACATACTTTCTGATTCTACAAAATGATGTAAAATTTTTTCTTTCTCTCTATAATCTCTAGGAATGCATTTTATTTAATTTTGTGCTTTAGAATGGAGAATATCATTTACCAGCTGCCACCACCGCCATCTACAAACCGCCAAAAAAGCAAATAATTTTGTTTTTATCTCCTTGAAACCTCCAAGTCGACATCACAGACAGTTCAAAACCACAGACAATAGATATAGATGGATGGAAGTGAAGTGAAGAAACTAGAAACTGGTTCATGGGCGGATAATGAGAAATTGTTTTATTGAATGAATCATATTGTTGCGCCAGCTGAGGACTGATGCTATGGAACTGACGATGTTGGGGATAGAATTATGGTTAGTTTTGAGAGTAGTAAGACAATGAAATTATAGAGTAGAGTAGGTATCTACATGATGATTTATGTGTCTTCTACTTAGTTATGCAAAAGAATTAATCACTGATATAAAGTGAATAGAACAGGAGATTTTATTGTCATCCATAGAGTACACAAACGCAGAAGTACATTATTAGTTTGGCCTCAAAGTTGTCTAGGCTTTGGATTTTGACAACGAAATGATTTATGAATAAAAAGAGAGCAAGAGTGAATGACAGCTTGAAAGTTTGATCAGTTTAATATATATAACTTACGTTTATTGACTTAGGGTTCGGACCTGTCAAAAAAAGGTTTTTCGTGTAATCGTAACTTAAACTTTTTAAAAAATCATAACATTATTTGAAATCTATTACTAGAAACTATGAAAATTACAACCCAAAATAATAGAAAAGCAATATTTCACTATTTAATTTGGAGCAATCGAACAAATTTTCTTTTGACAAGTGATGTAAACGCAACTTAATTTTCAATATGGACAAGTGTCAGCTGCTTGGCCGGATCGAGAAAAGTTGACAGTTGAAATTTGTATTTTCTTGCCTGTGAAGCATTTGAATCAAGCTGTCAGTAAAATACTACAACACGACTGTTGCCATTTCTGTCAATTCCTTTAAAACTCTTTATTGGTAATTTGGATTTAGCTATAAATTTGTTTAGTTTGTTCAGCACCATTGTTATAGGTCACTAAGTGAGAGTTAATTACAGCTTATGTATATTAAAAAGATTAATTTCGCTATCATACTTCTCATCAATTGAAGAGTTACAAAACCAAAGCAAAAAAACGAATGCATCTCGGTACAATAAACCCCCGGGCGCACTGAAAGTGTTCCTATTTTATTGACATTAGTATTCATCTCTTTTTTCAAACAATGAACATTCAAATTAAATCAACTGTGTTTGACCAATTTATGTCAATGTGATCTTATAACACAATAAAGAAATCTCCATTAAACGAAAAGACATCATCCCCCCGCGTTCCCAATTACTATCAATTTAAAAATCAAAACTTGTGTGACTGAATAAACATCTTACAAGAATTATTCCAAGTGCAAAGAATGAGACGAGAGGCGTTTCATCGTTCAACGTTCAAGTTATTCCAAGTTGTGATGCTCTGTCGTCGTCGTAGGTTCAAATTCAATATTAATATTTGTTTTGTTTGTCAACGACTTCTGATACTTGAGACGGAGAATGGGAATGAGAGTGAGAGTGAGCGAGTATAATGTGGAACATCATTCAAATGTCCTTGTCAATTTGAGGAGCTATGTATAGGAGCACATCAGGCAACTCGAACTGATACTCAAGTGCCTACCAAGCTTTTTGTTTGTCGATTTGCATACACACGACAGACATAATATTTGCAATTCATGACAGCTTGGATGTTGATTTTATTTCAAATTCAAGATTTTATGCGAATCGACGGCGAAATAGAAAAAAGAAACAAACAAACAAAAAGTGTCGCATTGCCATAATAAACCATCTGTAACTGACAGTTATGTTATGATACCAATAAAATGACATGTGTCAAGAATTTAAATTCTGGATGGAGGAGTTGATCAAACTTGTAAATCGCACACACTTGACGTATAAAATGTAAGTATCTTGCTCCCATCAGCGCAACGTAGCTCCCGTCCGTCCCAACAGGGTTCAACTTCAGCACACAAAAATGAAGTGAATGAGAATGGGAATTGGGAAGTGAATATGCGGTGATGAAAAATTTGAATACATATTATGTTTCAAATGTTTGTATCCTCGTGATAGCTGTCAGCTGTCATTTAACATCGAAAATAATGGCGGAACTGAGAAATAAAGAAACAAACTTCAACGCACATTCGTTCTATTTTTTTTTAATGGCTAATCGACAGCTTATCCCGTGACAACATGCCTTTCAAAAAAAAAAAGAAGACATCTCTTCCCATGTCGTAAATAAAAACGATCATTGCACAAAATAAAAAGAAAAATAAACCGAACGCTTGCTGTCATTTGTCTCTGTTTCATACATCGATCAAATGATCTGAAGCTGAGCGTATTTGTTTTTTCTTTTGTTTTACTTCATAATGACATTCGAGTTTGAAGTTTTCTTTTTTATAGTGAACATATGGAACGGACGTTCGATGCGAGTACGTGACAGATCGCCCTTGACATTGTTTTAATAACAAAAAGAAATGTTTGTGTCCCCTTATGTTAATGGTGCGTCACGATGGCGACAAGTCAAGTGGAGGCATAGAAGCATAAAATGCAGCGTGACCGTAAATTAAATAGCATCCTAAAAAAGCGTAACAGGAACGGCATAACGGAACGATTAAATGAACAATAAAATTAAAAAATTAAATGGGGATGGATGGAAAGTGAGATTAGACTTTTAAGAATTGACACTGAGAAAACGCTGAACGGGAATGTTGTGTTGTTTGAGTGAATTAATTTTTTGAATTAGATAAGGATATTCATTTTAATTTAATTGCAAGATTCTATAGGAGGGAAATTTAAATTGCCTTTTTCTTCATATGAACATTTTTGGAGATTATTTATAATCATTAAAATATTATTGCAAGTTAATCTGTAAACATTTTTAGTTTCATTTATATAAGATTATTTTTAATTGTATTCATGTTTGATATGAGAATGATGCATTTTTTAAATACGCATAAAATTGATATGTCGTCATTTCTATTAATTCAGCGTATAACCGCAATTATTGAACACAAAGTCTCCATAATTTAATACTTTAGGCTGAGTACATACTTAAACATCAGCGAAGAAGTGAGTTGTTGACAAGTGACGATGTGTATCTGATACAAACGTTGTTAACATCGGCTTTAATTGTAATATACAAAATATATGTTTTTTTTTTTTAATTCAATAAAATGAAAGATGACGTCATAATTTCAATATTAGAAATTGGCTCACCGCCCGTGAAGAGAAACCCTCTGGCTTCACGAGATAGATTACAAAATTGACACAACATGATTCACAAGTGTGTACAAGGCTTTAGACTTATAATAAATCAATCTAGAAAATAAATTAAAGATGCTTCAAAAATTATCTTTAAAAACAATTTTATCTTAAAAACGGCGTTAACGATTTTGATGAAAAGTGTTATTTTGTATAAAACTACATTGCCTTAAACTGATAAACCTTAAAAAGAAGTTAACAATTTCTATAAATCAATAGAATTCTAGAATGTTGGACTCTTTCCTGACTTCTTTAATTAGGGATTTGCTTGTCGCCAGTTTGAGTCGCATCTTAGCCTCTTTTTATTTTTCTTCGGACTGCATGAACAAAAATATTCTAAGCTGCCGCAAGACAAGAAGCGATTTATGAAAATATTTTATTTTAATCTTCTTAAAAAATATTTCCCAAGTTTCGTTGACAGATATTTTTGTTCAACTCAAAGAATTGATTCGAGAGTGCAATAAAATCCAGTCGTAAAAAATGGTTTTAAAATATAAATAATGTTGATGTAGTCGTAGTCGAATGGAATTTAAGAAAATAACATTTAAGATTAAAGAATGTCTAAATTAAGTCACGTATCACTGAAATTCATTCAATTGAGAAACATGCAACACATTTCAAACCTCTTCTTTAAGAAATGTATGTATATAGATATAAGTTATATATGAACTTCCGGTGTTTACCTTCTGGTTGGGTGTTGACATTTCTATAGCTATAGTAAAATACAAGTTGATTTTAAAACTTATGTACATTGACTGCATTTTACGTGTTTTGAAAGTCGATTCAATCCACAGTCACACCGACCGCCACGCCACACCATTTAAATTCAACAGGTTTTATTTAGTAAAATTGAATAAGATAATTTTGAAAAGATGCTGACAAGTTATTATTTATTTACAAAAGGGTTTTTAGGAAAAATTTAAAAGATTTCCCATCAAAGTATTGCTTACTTAATTTAAGACTGAGTCCGTGTGTCGTAAGAGCGTTCAAATATTTTTTAAAATTTTTCCGTTTGGTTTAATTTTGACACTAGAGTGGTGAATAACATGTGGTGATTAAATGTTGACATTTCTTAAAATGGAGAGAATATTGCATTTAAAATCAGTTTATTAATGCACAAAGTTTGATGATGTTTTAATTGAAAAGTCAAATTCTATTCCTTTCTTGATCTACAAAAAATATAGCATTTTGTCCCTGACATTCTTAGAAATAGGTTCAGTTAGTTAAATATGGTTCTCTCCATGTGCATTGGAAGTGCACTTTCTTTTTCATAAGTGCAGCAATAGAAGTTGCACCATGCAAACTATGTCTGCTGTTTCTTTTTCAACTGAAGCTTTTGTTTCTGGATTGGCAGTTTGGTTTTGGAATGAAATTAACTGTTTTACTGTGATTTTGATTTTTTGACAGCCGTCAACTAATGCTTCAAGAATGAACAAAAACAAGCGGTGAAATTTGTTTCGAAATGAAATGGGGGAAATTATCAATGCAAAACTAAATAAAGTTAGAGAAATAGCTATAGTGTAGAATTCTTAACTAACCAAATGTCAAAATTTAATCGTGGTAGAAAATTTAACCAACATTTTAAAATGATGTGCACACGGCATAAGAAATCATTGCCTCATTTATGGTCAATTAGTCAAAAAGCTAGAGAGAGTCTTTTAAAGAAATTTTGGAAGTTTTGAGAAGCATTGAGTCAAAATCAAAATTCAATCTATTTATACAACTTTAAAGGTTTCATAACACAACCAAAGGTAAAGTTGTATAAAATGTATTCTTTGTTTAAAGACTAATTTAAATCCTCTCAGCGCTGCCTTGCTTCAAAATTCAAATAAGTACCGCACTCATCATCAACAACACCACCATTGCGATTTTTCAACGTGATGCAAACAAAAGAAAAAGTGTGTGAGAAAGTCATAAAGACTGCGTTCATATAAATTGCCGCCGCGCCACCGTGTGTCATATTATAAAGAACATGCGACTTTGAATACGGAAATCAACAGCACACTGTATACACGCTTGGGGAGCTTATGTTTCTTTTGTTGTTGCACAAAGTATATTTTGTTGCTCTTTTCTATTATTATTATTGTTAGTTCAATTTTTCTTTTTTTTTTAAATAAACCACAATATCACACGATGCAATAGTCGATTCCTGAGCTGCTATTTTATTTATAGTTGCTGCAGACGTTTGCATTCCTTTAGAAATGCTGCAACAAAATCCACGGATTATGCATTAAAGGCATTCACTGAAGTTATATCTACATAAATGCTCAAAGAAGTATTAACTATAAACTGATTTAAGACACAAACAACTAGAATAACGATATTTAAGTTCTGTCCCCAAAGGCAGGATAAAAGGCATCACGTCTGAACAACATAAAGAAGGTTGATGTTTTGTTTTGATTTTAGATGTTTTATTTACCTTTTGCCAGGATAAAATGTGTTTAAGCTTTGCTAATGCAACGAATTTAATCCCTGTTTAAATAGTTTTCAGCTATTTGAGTTACTGTCACTTTTGAAGTTAGCATCTTTTGACATTTGACAAGTCAAAACTATGTAATTACTAAAAATGCAATCCTAGTGGTTTCGCTCAATCACCCGCTGCCAAAATATATTTTTTGACAGCTGCCCAGGTGTCGCTCCGGTTGTGCCATTAAGAATAAATTTATTACAGTGCATTTTAATCTGATATTCTTAGCTACTGTCTGGGTATGGGATGAGTCGAGAATAAATAATGCGTTTTGTTTACCAGTTAAATTATAAAAATAAAACTGAACACCTGTGTCCTCGAGAAACACATAAATATCGATATTTAATGTTTTTTCGCAATATTAGTGTTCTTCGTATTCGTGTCTAAAGATCCTGAAAAATAACGATATGATATCAAAAGTGTTAACGGCAAGATTATCCAATTCTTTACTGAAATTCATTTGTAAAGCCCTTTAACGCTGTTTGATAAAATTCGGAATTAAATTATTAATGTCATATTATCCAAAAACCAATTTCGAGAATGCCAAATAAATTGTATTTATGTATAAGAAATACAGAAGCCTTACTTATTGTTGTTATTTTAATGACTTAATTCGTTGGCACTTTTTATTCTTTAAGGATTAACTTCGTATCAGATTTAATCCAATAGAGAACTCTTATCAAATCGATTTATTTGTGGAAAAGAATTTGACAGATAAGTTAGGATAGGTTGACATTTGAGTTTAGTATATTTCTGACATTTTGAAAAACTATAAAGTTTTCAATGGCTGCGTTCAATATCATGTTGGATAGGGTAATTGAGATAGCATTGCAAAAACAAAAAACAACTTTCAGCTGATCACAAAAAGAAGACAAAGTTTTAGATTTCGAGGTTCAAAATTATTGTCAAATAAAGTTTTCATTGGATAATTTTAATACTTTACTGAATCAATTTTCAGGCTCCTTCAAATTCAACCATGTGTTAAATCAACTGTTCTGTCAGATACCTAAATATCCCAGAAATTCTTTGAAACATTTGGATTCCTTTTCCCAGCTGCCTTGGATCAGCTGTCCTTTTACACGTAAAACACTAACAAAAAGGTATCCGGTTACCCTATCTGTCTGAGATTGAACGCAGCCAATAAAAGGTTCTATTTTCATATTTGGACAACGAGCATTATTAAAAAGAAATTAAAAATCAAAAAAATGTTTGTTCTATAGACCTTATCCTTCACATGACTGCAAAGAAATTTGAAGGTGTGAAATCACATTAGCTTGATACACAAATGTAATAACTCTTTCGAGAAATAACACAGTCAGTGAACTTTTCTCCAAAGTTAAGGAGAATATCGTTCCGTTTGTAGTAATACCGTAAATTTTATTTTTCAAATGTCAAAAGATGACAGCTTTAAAAGTGACAGCTGAACATGTAGCAGAAATAAAACCTATGTATGTATTTTAAAAAACACTGAATATTGAAGTTAAGCTTGAACGGTAACAGATACATGTTTGTCAAGTATATGGAGGAATATTACCTCACTTCTTCTAAAATTAATGCTGAGCTTACATGAGCGCCATTTTAATGTATACACAAAATTTAAGTTGTGATTAAATGTGTCCGGTTTTTAAAGTTTTTGTACGTCAACAAAATTCTCGAATTTACCTAATGAAATTTACATTTTGAAAAATTTAAAAACTTTTGTTTATAACCTATTTTAACAATAAAACAATAAAAATCAACTGTCAAAAATTACTTGTCTTAGACCTTTGACAGTCATGTTCACTTCTGATTTCAAAAAAATTATTGAGCGACAAAAGAAAATAATCATGTACTCTGATTCAATCTTTTCTCTTTCATGACATAAAGTCTATAAAACGTACGATGTCCATAGTCCATTCGCATTATGTGAATGTCCGTCATTAAAAATAAAACAACATAAAGTGTTAAACTTTTTTAAAATTATTGGAATTCGGAGAAAACATTTATCTCTTTTCGAGATTGCCATCAGAGCAACGAGAGTGAAAAACCATGTTGCAATTTTCGTTCAATCATTTGTCATTTACACGTACAGTTCCATGGAAACGCATGCAAAAGCAAAAGTTATGGACACAAAAACTGCAAAAGGATTTATAAATTTTGTATCTATGGTGATATATCCTGTTATATCCTCGATTGGATAATGGACATGGACAAATGCACAATAGCTTAAAATGTCAATTCAATGTTATCTTTTGAGGGTTTATACCTTTAGAAAAGGGATAGATATATAATCGCAATAATTGTATTTTCATATTTTATTGAAATTTGAATAAAACGCATGCAGATTGAACCTTTTTTGAAATATTTCAATGAATTAACTCAAAATGCATTATTCTTGAAAAGGAAATTTTTCCTTACAAACAGCTCATAAAAAATTCAAAAAAAATTATCAATTTTTCTCACAACGACATCAGAAGGGCATCAGAATCAATTTGTTTTAGATTTTACTATAATGATGCACTTTGGCATTCAAGCAACTTCATCTACTCGTACATATACACAAATAATCATAATCTCATTTTCATAGCAATTGAGAAATATTGTCACTTAAATGCATACGAAAGATCGTCTAAGAGTTTGATTGGAATGAAAACGAGATGAGGGTTTCAATCATTTATCTTGAAATGACATTCATATAGAGTGGAATATCTTCAAGCTGTCATTATCGCTGTCAAAGACTGAGAAAATAACGCAGCGTTCACATGCATAAATTATTGTAACATAATTTGTTCATAATTTAAAAGATTATTAAGTTCACCAAATTTTAGGGCAAATGCTTATCTTTGATAATACAGGGTGTTACAAAATTGACTTATAGTCTCATTTGTTTGAATTGTTTTTTTCTTAGAGACATAGAACTTTGAAATGGAATAAAACAAAGATGATTTTTAAAATTGATAAAGATAATCTTTCGGCATAATAATTTAAATATGATTTCTGACATACTCGTACATATGATTGGCCCGCATAGTTATTGATAATTTAAACTTTGTTCAGGTAGCAGTTTATTCATGTTATAATGACAAATCAAAGTAAAAGTAAATCGTTTGACATCTCTATGATTCGGTAGTAGAGTACGTAACGTCCCCATCATTATGAACTTGCCTCAGACGAAGAATACTTCTTCAGTCCGCTAATCCACCTATAACAACACACCGCACGGAGACATCACAACAATAATGGGAAACTTGAATGCTAAGGTTTACAATAACAACGAACTACTCAGACACGTCATGAGAAAGCCTGAAGTTGATAGATGTAACGACAATGGTGAGAAGTATGTAGAATTTTGCAACACTCATGGCTGAAACCAAACACGCTTCAGCTTCGGCTTCGTCTGCGTTACGATGGGCCTGCTTCGAGGTTGCTTTGAATGACATTTCTTAAATGACACTTCTATCATTAGCAGCTGGCATTTTTTCTCAAAAGTTTGTTTTGATTTTTCGTGCAGTAAAAAATATGAATTTTGAAATCGAAAAAATTGAATTTATCGCGGAAGTAGCTTACACAGCCTATCGTGAGTATGTTCAGCTCATGGAACAAGAAGAAGCGTAGACTGAGAGACGTTGGTGGTTCTGGGAACTCAATCTACGGAGTTCTTCAATCTATGAGGAGTTCTTGGAAACTCATTTTCTGTTCTACAAAAATAAAACGTTTTCAAGAAAAAATTGTATAGTTATTCTATGTATATTTCAATAAGTTACCTTTTAACTTTTTCTAATAAACAATGGCTATCCCTCCAAATGCAAATGTATTTCGTTTGTTGACTTTTTTTTTAGCTGTTGAGCTGTCAAACAAAGCAAGTGTTCAGCAAATTTGAACTAGAGCTTCCGTTTGGAGTCACATTACGTTCTTTTCCTTACGATTGTCAAACGAAACGTGAGGTCAAAGCTTCATTGTGATAGTGTGCATTGAATTCCTATGGTTGAACTCGTAAACGTCAAGTTTGGCTCAAAAAGCAGAATAATCTGCAAAACAATGCAACAGCAGAACCCTTTATAAGATAATCAAAGGGCTCGCTATTGTTTAGAACTCAAAACTACACTCGGTGAAAGATATACATGGAACCCTAATGATCTCTTATGAGGACCAGCTTAGAAGGTGGAAGAATTGTTGCAAGGAGCGCCAAGTTCATCGAGCGAATTGCTGCAACCGCCCATAGAAGCATCATAGGTCTCTGAAAGATTCCCCGAAGAGTGGAAATATGATTGTCAAGCTCCCAAAAAAAAGGAGATCTGATACAGTGTAAAGACTGATAAGATGTTTGCGTTGCCAAAATAGTAAAATAGTATCTTTCGGAGACTTAAGAGAACACCTCGGAACAACATTGGACGCTAGCAGGGTTCCGCAACGAATTTTCGTGCATTGATTACATCAAGTCATTGGGGATCATTATCGAGCAGAGCTTTGAATATCGATCACAACTTCACCTGCTGTTCATCGATTTTGAGAAGGCTTTCGACAGCGTCAACAGGGAGTTTGTCTGGCTTGCTTTGCGGGGGAAGGGTATCCTATACAATTTCTGAAAATCAACACGGGAAAAAATAACATGTTCCAAATCTCTTTGGGAACTCATCCCCTCTGGTAACCAGTAGAAAAAATAGGGAGTTTTTAGTAACTTGTAAGTATGGTCTCTTAGACCGGAACCGAACACTAGTCGTATCGGGAAATTTAAGGCTACGTTTGGGTTGTTGTACAATTTTTGGAGGAACAACACTCTCAGTTTAAAGATACTGGCCCAATCGTATTTCCAATGAAGAACTATATAGGATTATGGGTCAGGAACCCATTGACACTACTATACGAAGGTGCAAGTGGCAGTGGATTGGACATATACTTAGAAAAGGCAATGAATGTATTGCAGGACACTAAGTTAAGAAGGCTAAGAGATAGTAGACCGAGAGTCACGTGGAGAAGAACAGTCGTCGAAATTGGGGAAGAGCTGTAGAAGGCTCAAATACATAGTTGGAAACATCACACGATGTCGCGTATGAGTAGTTAAGGCCCTATAAGTCGCTAGGGATCACCCACGGACCTTATTGGTCTGACGACCTAAGTAAGTTACTGAGTAACCTAAAGTTCTACACTTCCGGGATACATTTTTTCGCTGGCTACAACTCAAAAACTGGCAGAGATATGAGCTTCAAATAAATTTTGTTTTATACATAGATAAAAACTTCAAGATATGTAAAAACAACTCTCAAAAATTACATCATCAAATTACCAAAAATTCCACACGAAACTGGAAATACATTACGATACTTAAATTCCTTTTCGAAAACGTTTTTTTGTTCTTGAAACAAATTTACATATTTTCAAATTTTATCGGCTTTGATCCAAGGAATTTTCAAGTTTTTTCTTTCCTATATTAGAAAATATAATTCAATTTTATATTGAACTTTTCAATAACTGGGGTTGGTTGTTTCATGTGTGATAAAAAGGTATAGAATTGCTACGAACCTACCAAGCAACAAGAAATTGATATTTAATAATACAATTTCTATCCCTACACAATACACATTACCTTCGAGTAATGTAGCACAGAACCATCTCAACCACTTAACTTCTTTCAAATTTATCAGATCCAAAAATTGTTACCATCTTCGATTGTGAAATATTTCACCTACATTACGTTACAAGCTTACAGCCTCTATTATTCTCGGTTCTGTGGTGAACGAGTTCCAAGTATTGTACTCCTTTTCCTGATGCTAACTTTTTGGTATAAGGGGATGAATCTATAGTTCGCATTCCGTTTTACAAATTTATCGGAAGTATTAAATTCTTCAATTTGAATGAAAAAAAGAAATTCATAAACTCCAGGCTTTCCTAGAAGAAAAAAAAAAAAAGCCCATCCATTCTTCGATTCTATGAAATTCAAAAAGTTTGAATATTTACAGTCCTCTTATAGATTGTCGGAAACCCATTCAATGGTTATTGCCATCAGATCTTTTAGAATCTTGCAAATTGTGAGTTTTTTTGTTGTTGTTGTTGTTAAACAACCAAATGAAGAATCTTTCTTTCCAACTTACCTCTATACCTTTTACGTACCTTTAACGACCGAAGCGACACCGACCGAACGACGACGAAACAAAAAGTTTTACTGCTTTCTATAAGGCATTGTTCACATCACGTAGAAGTCATCTTCATCGTCGTCGGTCTTCGTCGTCGATGGGAAATTTGAAAGCGGTTGCCGTGGTAGAAATTCGCAGTATAGATGCAATTGTAGTCAGTAGTCGATAGTTTGCAGTGCAGTAGCACTTTGTATTATTTGCTTCACTAACGGTGTTTGTGTTTAATGTCCTCTTTGCAATAATACCGACCAACTTGACTGTGAATATAGATTGTCGACTTTTGTAGAGTTTTTGTGGCCTTGTGGAGCTTGTGGCGATGAACTATCACAAATTTCCATCTTTCACTGACAGTTCCTAATGAACTAGGTTATACAGAGGTGCGACAGTAGCGGCACGGCGCGGCCAGCGGTAGATGGTACTAAAAAAAGATTGAAAAAAATCTATCTTGTTTCTGGTTGTGCGTTTAGATTTTCTGTGTTTTAATGACATTCGCATTCGTTAAGCCGATTTACACTGGACTGTAATAAAAAAATACTTTTGTCAAGATGGTTAAAGAAATATCATGCGCCATTCATTTGAGTGAGGCATAATTCTCGCGCTATTAATTGACTTCCGTAAGAATATATGTAATAACAGAATTGTTTGACATTGACATTTTGTTGAAGGGTGCGTTCACAATGAATGCTCAAAGTTGTCAGATCTCAATTGGAAAACTCTTTAATAACAGAAGTACATACAACTTTTCCGGGAATCATTTGCATACCTTCGACATGTAAATTGATAACCTTATAATGCTTAAGTTTACGAACCTTATAAAAACTATTAAACATAATTTATCCACTTGCTTATGATTATGAGATGACTATGAGGGATTTTCATTTTTGTACCTATATATGTAAAATTTATTCATGCGCGATGATAATCATACAAAATATTGACGTCTCCATTAATTTACAATTTTATCTAACCGATTTATCCTTATGTACGAGAATATAAGAACAAAAATTCCTTCACGTATCCAATAACAATTCTTTGAACTCTTGTTTACAAAATAGAAGCAGAACCTATTTGAATTTTGCTGCCACTAATCTACTGTGGTACGAGTATATTCTGATATTATAGCGTCCAACAACCATTTATAATTTGCTTTAAATACTTTAATAGGTTTTATTTTACGAACCTACTATAAAAGTAACGAGTGTTTCATTATCATTTTATATCCGTAGAAACAATATTTTTATCTATGCACGTAGATCAAGAATCATATTCAATGTTGGTTGATATGGTGGTGCCTTAAAACTTCGTGTTTTGAATCCACTTTTCACTTTTGGTTATTTTGTTTTTGTTTATTATTTATTGAACTTCTTATTCATATAACAATATTTATTCCTCAGTTATACTTTTATTTTTAAAGAAAAAAGTGAAAAGAAAAATATTTGAGATGGTATCATTATATTTTATGGATGACGTTTGACATTCTAGAAAATACTCAATTTGACATTTTTCCATTGACAGCTTTGTATATAAAATCTATAGTGTACTATAATCGAGAGGTATCCGCGGGCGGCACCTAGTGACTACGGCGATATTAGTTCGTGCAGTTTTTTTACTTCACCTTTGGTATACAAAACTTCCAACGCCTACATTGTGGCTACATCGAAGTTAAAAAATAACTGCTCCTTGGTAATACTATAGGTTTAACATAAAAATGTGACATTGAATCTGACATTTAAAAATATACAAATGAATGCGTTCAGTGGAATATTAAAAATAAAACATTATGAACGTCAACGACGATGATTAATTTGCATTGATTAGTCTACAAAAACTGCTTAGTTGAAAAATATTCTACTCCTCAATGTCATTTCTAGTTAGTAATTAAGTGAAAAGATGATTTTTCTAATTTTGGAGTAGGATCTATCTATTTCTTATAATTTTACTAATCACAAAATGTCTAATTCAACTCTAAGTAATTTGCTAAGTCCAAATGAATTTTAGACTCATAATCTGTCACTCCGTATGCTTTTTCTAGTGAACCGTTTTTAAATAAAATATAAAAGGCACTTTTCTTTCTAAGGTCAGAGTAGAGCCTGAACTGTCAAACAAATAATTATGGTTGTTTTTTACCTTTGAACGTTCAGAACTTTATTTTTTCGTTCTGAACGTTTTCTGAGCTTGTCCAGAGCGTGCTCGATGAGCTCAGAATAAAATAACTGAGATGACATAGTTGAAAATAGAACGCAAGCATTTGACAGGTGAAAGTGAAAAATTTTAAATTGCATGTTTATTCAATTAAAATAAGTTTTTCCATTTAAATTTGAGTTATGACAAAAGTCAAATGGTGACAACTAAGCGTTTAGGTGTGTTTCAAAAATTATTTTGTTCGGAACTCTTTTCTGAGCTAACAAAAGAAAAACGTCTAATTTGTTATTTTTAACTTCCCATAGGAAGTTATTGTAATGGGTCCGATTTGTCAAATTAAAAATTTTGACATTTCTCGACGTTTCAAGGCCCCTAGAGTCGAAATAAAAGATTTTTAGAAAGATGTCTGTGCGTGCGTGTATACGTACGTTTGCGACGTTTTTTTCGTCTTCCATAGCTCAAGAACCAGAAGAGATATCGACTTCAAATAAATTTGATGCAGAAAGGGCTCTCAAGAAAATTGCGTGGGTGGTTTTTTTATAATAGCAGTTTAAAAAAAAGGTGAAAATTTTGGTTAACCCTAAATATCTCATTAACCAATGACGCTAGAGACTTGAATTAAATTGTATATTATATATTGTAACATAATACAAAACAAGTATATTTTTGGAAAAAAATGCAATTAACGGTTTTTTTTATAAAAAATAAAAACCTAAAAAAAAACATTAGTCAAAGTTGGGAACAATTGAATTTCGGCTCAAATATCTTTTCAAAAACGTGAGACTAAGGCTTCAAACTTATTTTATCTGAGAAATATTGTTTTCAACATTCAGTAAAATTTTGAAAAAAATCGAATTGACAGTTTTTTTTACAAAAAATAAAAAAAAAATTATAAAAGGTTGTAAAAATTGATTTTCGACTCAAATATCTTTTCAAAACTTTGAGATAATGACGTTTAACTAATTTTAACTTATAAGAAATATTGTTTTCAACATTAGGAAAAATTTTGAGAAAAATCGAATTGACAGTATTTTTACAAAAAATAAAAAAAAAAATTATAAAAGGTTGTAAAAATTGATTTTCGACTCAAATATCTTTTCAAAACTTTGAGATATTGGCTTTAAACTACTTAAATCTTTCAAAAAATATTATTTTCAACATTAAGTAATATTTTGAAAAAAATCGAATTGACAGTTTTTGTACAAAAAATTAAAAACCTAAAAAAAATTTAACAAAAGTTGGTAAAAATTGATTTTTGACTAATATATGTTTTCAAAAATTTGAGATAATGGCTTCTAACTAATTTTAACTTATAAGAAATATTGTTTTCAGCATTCGATAAAATTTTGAGAAAAATTGATACATATAGACAAACTTTTAAACAAGACAAATCGACAGAAGGGATGGGAAGTTATCAGTGTGGTTCGCATCCCAGCCTCTTTTTTTTCAGTTAAAGGGTGCGTTCAGATTTAGTATTTCAGTGGATGCGTTCAGGAAACTAAAACATTAAAAACAAATCTTTTTATTACAATGTTGTATAAGAGAGCATAGATGAGCGAGGAGGTGTGGTCGATTTCAAAAAAATGATTTGTTAAAAACTCAGGGGCTGAGTTATCCCTACCGTATTGAGCGTTGCCACTCTTTCAGGGACACACAAGAAGGCGTTCAATATGACTTGTGTTTTATTAAGATTTTTTTTCGGCTTATATACACATTTCATTTTACACTTGGTTTTGATGTTACCTTCAACTTTTTATTTGACATTTCATTTTAGTATAACATTCTCTTTATTTTCCATTTGACATTTCGTTTCTTTACATTGCCAGGTTAAGTAAACAAACATATAATATATTTATAATATTGCACGAAGAGCGTTTTACATTATATTACATTTATATTTTTAAGGTGGCGTAGGGATCACAACAATGTTTATAAATTATTAAGAAATAAATACCCAAAAATGTCGCATTGTTTTAGGATTCGTCGTAATGTCGATATTTATTTCACGGAATGAAACTTAAAAACGTCTATTTGGCAACATATTGTTTTACCTTACCTGTCTTAGTTCCATAAATTGTTTTACCTTACCTGTATTAGCTCTATAAACAGCAATTTTTCTAATAAACCAGAAATGTGCTTTGACACTTTATACAATTCTTTGGTAAAATACCCCATGAACTTCGTGAACAGATTTATTTTTCTTCATAGTTAATTTCCACAATTTCGAAGCGTTATGTTCGAAACAGAAATGTCAACATTGGTTGACATTCTCAACTGTCAAACCATGGACAATAATCATCACTGCTTCTCACGCAGTTAAACAACCACTATTTATTCGAAGTGATTCTTTTAAGGTAAGTCATTTCGACGTCATGCTTACTAAAATGGATTTTAGGAGAAATTTAAAGTACAATGAGACGTCAAAGTGGAGCCCCCTACAACATTAGGCGTGTACCATCAACTGAGCGCTCCGAGCGCTCAACTATTTTTTTAAGTGAGACAAAAAATCTCAGCTGAGCACTGAGATTTTTTGCGGAGATCTCTGAGACAAAAAATTCAGGGATTCATTTCTCAATTTGCTTGCTGACCCAAAACAGCTGTTCAGTTGTCATTTGTCTGGTGTGGCGCGTAATTTAAATAATTTTAATTTTAGGAGTTCCATCAAAATCTTTTCATGCTCCTCATTCCTTTTTTTATTTCTTATTTTATCTGATGAACTACTTAAAATTTGACGCAAAACTTGTTCTTGTTTGTTATCCATTTTAATAGTTTTTTTTCTAAAAGTAACAAAGAATTATCAATAGAAAAAAATAATAAATTCACATCAAAAACTACAATTGACAACATATGTTTTTGACAGCATATGTTTGTACGGAGATTCTTGTCCCACAAAATGATTCTGCCTCCGTCAATCTGACATTGAGCGCTCACTGAGCGCTCAGTTGATGGTACACGCCTATTGAAGAAGTATTTTTTGACGTATTCAATGACATTCATTTTTAAATGATATTTAACTGTCAAAAAACATTTTTATTCATTTAGAAAATCCAATTTTATGAAAAATAGCGCATTTTTACTAACCATGGTACAAAAGTCAAAAATGAAGATTAAATATTTAATCCGCTGTTTAAACCAATTATTTTTAACGTCGCAAGGGTAGAGGGTCTCAAATATTGTGTAATACAAACTGCAATAACTAATGTATGTATAGGTAAGCTTAACACTGTTAACATTTATATAAACACATTCATAAATAAAACCAACCCTATATATAAAATAAAAATAAAACAATATCAACAACATCCGTTCATCGTGTTCATCCGCATCATAACCATCATGAGATCAAATAAATGTAATTTCTAGAAGAACCGAAAACAAAAATATATGTATGTTATGTTTTTGTTGATGAATTATTTGACTAAATTGATGACGGGTCTGTCCGGTCCGGTTGGGTGTGATTGTCATAGTCAAGTCATTGTTATGTTGTCAAATAGTCATAGGTATATTGGACGGATGAATGTTGGAAAGTGGGTATATTTCGTATACATTATATTATGAAGAGCTTAACCCTCCCCTTAGACTTAATTCGGTATCACCATCCACATCCCCATCTCCATTCGCTACCCCAAAGCCCATCACGACATCAAATATAGAAGATTTATAACGTCCCCAAATTGACGACCATTTATAGTGAAATAGACAAATAACACCCAAGTGGATATGAAGCGTAACATGATTTTATTGTTCTTGTTTTCTATTCTACGAATAACCTGCCCTGATGGAGGGATACTGATGGGAGAGCATGATTGAGATGGAGACTGGGAACTGTAGTTGGTTTAGGGTTGCCATATCATGTACTGTAGCTAAATAGCCCAATTCAAAAATAATTGCAGCCCAAAATCCCCAATAGCCGAAAAAGTAGCCCAAATAATAACCCAGTTACAATAAAAAAATGCTGGTTATATTTTTTGTTTGTGCGAAGAAAATTTTGGTCCAAGATTAGATTTGAGCTTTTTCTAGTCCAATTATGATTGCACTGTCATACTAATTTTTTTTGGCACTTTGGGAAAAATAGCCCAATTTCCAAAAAATTCCAATCTGGGAAGTTCAGTTGATGCATAAGTCGTAGTATAAATTTGTCCAAGATTAGGATTGGGCTATTTTTAGCCCATTTATGATTTTGCAGTCATACTAAATTTTTTGTCAAACTTTCAAGAAAAGTAGCTCAATTTCCTACAAATAGCCCAGTTATTAGATATTTATATCCCAATTATGATTTTGCTGTCATATTAACTTGTTTTTACCAGATTTTCGAAAAAGTAGCCCAACTTCCAATAAATAGCCCAATCTGGCAAGCCTGATAGTTGGTGTATAAGTCATAGCATACATTTGTCATAGTGATGAGGGGACATCCTAAAAGGTTACATCAAATCCTGTTTAATGTGGGGAGAGTTATTCTTATAGTCAACTTGTATACTTTATCATTGAAAGCCATGCGATGTGGTGAAGACTTTTTGGGGGTTTGGTGATGGAAATGAAAGCCTTTGTGATTGTCAAATATATATTACATTGGTACCTACTTATTACTGAAGCTTAAAAACATTCAAACTTACACACTCGCATATACTATATAATTTTTCGAATGACTGCGTAAAATAAAAACAGGTGGCCCGGGTTTTCAGCATTTGGATAACTGAGTTACGAAAGCGAAGGAAAAAGGCTTTTTATAGAGGGTTGGAGTTCGAGTTCGTGGTTTTGAGAATGAAACAAAGAAATCATTATCAGATGATGAAATATTCCCCACACTCATTACAAAAGTTTACCAGCATTGAGCGTTTTAAATATATTTCAGACTTATGGCTCATGGGATATAATAGAAAGCTCTTGGTAATCAAATTAATTTTATGAAGATGACAGATAAATACTGGATTGCTAAATTTTGAAATAAAAATGTTTGAGGATCGAAGTGTTTAAGTTTTTGATGATTTAATATTGGAGGTTAATTTATGAAATAAGGAGAAAAGAAAAACTGAAAAGAGGAAGAAAATCAAAGCTTGTAAAATAAAAATTATAAATAAATATACCGTTTTCCAACAACAGGTTTCATTTACAGTTACAGTCACATCACTGAAAATACAATTTCTACACTTGACAGCAAAAAATGATCTCAAGAGTTGACTAATGAGGATTCCTAGCAGTAATAATATTACAGCAATATGATTTAAGGAAGAAATGTTTGTTTACAATAGAAACGATGCATAGTTCTATCGCCTATCATTCTTAGAGCTCTTTTTTAGATCCTATTCCAAAGACTTGAATATTCTTTCACCGTTCAACGCTTAAGCCTCTTGGAAAGTGTTTAAAGGAGAACATTTAAAATGATTGGTGACAATAACATCTTTTACTTTTTAACGTTTACTTAAACATCGTCGAAAAGTTTTTTGCCTCAACCTTTATGAATGCGCTTCTAGGAAAGCCTATAAGTTGGCCTTGAGTCCGACATCATTTCAGTAGTTGAGCCAGATGAAGTTTCAACGGCATCAAAACTTGGAAGATTCGCAACTGTTTACCCAGCTTATGACTGAGTTGTATGAGTTACTAACGTAGGTTTGGCGAATGAAAGATTAATGGCGAGAAGATCGGTCAAGAAACTTACTGTCTTGAATCTGTAATTTGCAATTTAAGCAGGATGTCATCGAACCATAATATTGGTACTTGCTAAAATGTGGAAACGAATTTCTAGCCTATGCTTGTTCATGAAAAATCTATACCAATATTATAAATGTGAAAGTCATGTTGTTTGTTTGTTTGTTTGCTTGTTTGTCCATCCTTCACGTCGCAACGGGGCTTTATTATGACATGATTTGCTGTGTGGAGGTCATTACAAAGCTGTAGAGTGTTTTTAAATGCTTTTTGCTGCGGTTAAATATCTCATTTATAATTCATTCGAGCAGATTCTTCGGTAACACTTATAATTAGATATTCAATATGCTGAAACTCTATTTATTTAAAATAGGTGATGAGCGGTTAAAAAGTGCAAGTGCTTACCCTGTTTACAAAATAACAAAATTTTAAGATAAATTTATCTGTAAAATAGCAATGAAGTAGCAGGATATATTATTGAGTATCTATCAATAGATGCTGTCATAGACTCAAAACAGAGCACTTCATACCCAGTAGATTTTCGTAACTCACTTCAGCTGTCCGATGTGCCTTTACAGAAGCAGCAATTAAAATTAAGCGTGCCAGTAATGCTTATGCGGGTTTTAGATGTCCCTCGATTATGTACAAGATGTACTGACACATGCTTTGTCAGGCGGCATTGGAAAGAGTGTATTCCTCAAATCTCAATAATTCCTATTGATTGACCAATCTCACATATAAGTAGTATCAAAGCTTATTCCATCATCTTGTTGAAACCATATTTTTAAACAACTCGGTTTTTACACCCTGTCAGCACATTCAAATTGTGATTGAAAAGCACTGACAGATAGCCTTTCGGTTTAAGGGTGCGTTCCAATTCACTAAGTCATATTTTTTGTTCTCAAAATTTTAACGCACTAAAGGAGTTATTACTTCCCTTAGAACAGATTTCAAAGAAGATCCTAGTGCACGTTGGTCTTAATGAATATCAGAACGAAAGGAACAACAAAGTTCCACATTCTTGATGTGCGGTTAAAAATTAGAAACTCTTTAACACATAATGAAAAACCGTAAAAGAGTTTTGTAAACATTTTGCAGGAAATAACCCATAATTCAACTAATTTAAATTTATTTTCTTAATCTTTTTAAACTTTCAATTTCAATCACTTTAACCATAGAATAATCAAAAGCACTACTTCTCTGCACAATTTGTATTTAATTCCAGAGAAGTTATTTAAATATTTATCTACTCTACAAAAACCCTTTCAATTGTATTTAAAGGTAAACCACCTGGGATTAAAATGTTTATGTTGATTTTCTTAAGGAGTTCTTATTCTACTTCATCTTCTTGTTTCCATCAATCATAATATGTACTTCATACCTTTTACAAAAGTGATATATGTTCATGTTGTTCATATGAATTTTAATATAAACCCATTTCTTAAGTAAAACAACACAACAAAATACAGTACCTACATATGTAGTATCAAACCTAAATTTTCCAGAGAAATGTCTTGGGACTTAAACATTTTAAATAAAACAAAACTGACAAGAAATAAGATAAATGCATGTTCTTTTTGAACAATCAATATTTTATGCATAAATGAAAAAGATATTTAAAACAAATCTCAACTGGGATTTTGTATGAAAATGATTTTAAAAGTACTTTTTTTAATTTAAACTTAATTTCTAGAAACAAATTAGAACCTATTAAAACCAAATGTGTTCAAATTATTAAGTTTTAAATGTTTATGATAGAAAAAGGTACTTACTTTTCAAACTTCTACTATTTGGAAAATCCTTATTTTCAGTTAAATCTCACATCACTATCATTGCAGTTGGCTTCTTCTTATATAGCTTTTCCATTAGCAAAAACTTTGCCTTCTAATTGAGTATAAAATCTCTCATGAACTACAAAATACCAAAAACTACACTTGTTTTTTGAAACATACATAAATGATGTGTGGTCTGACTAAACTAACATTAAAACTAAAACTCAACTAATCTTCCTAAAAATTACCTTAAAATTAATTATTAACGATGATGGCAGGAAATGTTGTTTCAAAAACAAACTAAAAAATTAACATGATTTTAATTTTAAAAGCTTTTTTAAGTCAAAACAAATTAATTTTGATAGCAAATAAAAACAAATCAACAACAACAGAAAAAACTTAAGAACTTTAATGTTCTATTAGAGCAAAGTATGTATGTACATTTGAGTATACCTAAAAACTATTTGAAACTTTGGATGGGTTATGTTGGTTGTTATGTCATTTGCATTGCGTTAAAATGTTTAAGACCGAAAAGTCAATAAAAACAATTTAATTACTTAAATAAAAACTACTTTTTAATGACTTCCCTTCCTATAGTTTCCTTCGTTTTTATTTTATTCATATCTATGAGTACATCGTGTAGTGTGTGGTATTGTGGGTGGGAGTATAGTGCTGATTGGAGGAGGATGAAATCAAATTCAATTTTCCCATCATAACCTTTAACATTTTTATTTTTTGATTTTTTGTTTGAGTAAAACTTCCTGAAGTTTTATGTAGACGATGCATTATGTTGTGTTTATTTTGTTGATAGCGTTTCTTATCAAATTTTCAGTACTTAAAACAGTGGTGTCGAATAGTTTTTTTAAAGTACTAAGATGAAGCATACACTATATTTTGTTTTTAATGTCTGTTTGAAAACTGTAATTTCTCATATTCTCTAGAAATACTCTGCCTATTAAAGCTTTTAATACTTAATCAGATCTTCGTTAAAGCTTGACCACAGAAGTTTCAATGTCAAAATAAAGCCATTAAACGACATAATGTGACGTATTATTATAACAAAACAATTTTTATTTATTAACTTCCCATAGGAAGTTATTGTAATGGGTCCGATTTGTCGAATTGAAAATGTTGACATTTCTTGACGTTTCAAGGTCCCTAGAGTCGAAATAAGAGATTTTTAGAGAGATGTCTGTGCGTGCGTGTGTACGTACGTTCGTACGTTCGCGACGTTTTTTTTGTCGTTCATAGCTCAAGAACTAGTAGAGATATCAACTTCAAATAAATTTTGTTATACAGATAATAATGCAGAAAGGGCTCTCAAGAAAATTGCGTGGGTGTTTTTTTTTACTAAAGCAGTTTAAAAAAAGGTGAACATTTTAGTTAACCCTAAATATCTCACGAAGCAATAACGCTAGAGACTTGAATTAAATTTTACATTATGTATTGTAACGTGATACCAAACAAAATGATTTTATCTCCAAAACAATTTTGTGCAATGAAAACTAACGTTTTTAACATCTGGTAAAATTTTGAGAAAAATCAAAGTGACATTTTTTTATATACACAATAAAAACCTAAAAAAACACTACTAAAAGTTGGTAAAAATTGAATTTCGACTCTAATATCTTTTCAAAAATTTAAAATTTTGGCTTCCAACTTATTTTAATTTATAGAAAATATTGTTTTCAACATCCGGCAAAATTTTGAGAAAAATCGAATTAACAGTTTTTTTACAAAAAATAAAAACCTAAAAAAATTAATAAAAGTTGGTAAAAATTGATTTTCGACTCAAATAACTCTTGAGAACTTTAAGACATTGGCTTTAAACTAATTTAATTTTTTTTTTAAATATTGTTACCAACATTCAGTAACATTCTCAGAAAAATCGAATTGACAGTTTTTTTTACAAAAAATTAAAAACAAAAATTGGTAAAAATTGATTTTCGACTTAAATATCTTTTCAAAACTTTGAGATATTGGCTTTAAACTAATTTAATATCATGAGAAATATGGTTTTCAACTTCCGGTAAAATTTTGAGAAAAATCGAATTGACAGTTTTTTTTACAAAAAATAAAAAACCTAATAAAGATTAATAAAAGTTGGTAAAAATTAATTTTCGGCTTAAATAGCTTTTCAAAAAGTTGAGATATTGGCTTCAAAATAATTTTATCTTCTAAAAAGTATTGTTTTCAATATTCGAAATAATTTTGAGAAAAATCGAATTGACATTTTTTTTAAATAAAAACCTAAACAAAGCATTACTCAAAGTTGGTAAAAATTGATTTTCGACTCAAATATCTTTTCAAAAATTTGAGATTATTACTTCCAACTAATTTTATCTTATAAAAATTTTGTTTTTAAACATTCAGTAAGATTTTGAGATAAATTGAATTAACAGTTTTCTTACAAAAAATAAAAACGTAAAACAAACAATACTAAAACTTGGTAAACAATTACTTTCGACTCAAATATACTTTAAAAAATTAAAAATATTGGCTTAAAACTAATTTTATTTCACAGAAAATATTGATTTCGACATTTATTAATTTTTTATAAAAATCCAACAGTCAGTTTTTTCATAAAAAAATAAAATCTACAACAAATAGTACGCAAATTTGGTAAAAATTGATGTTCGGTTCTCGATATTTCGTAAACAATAAAAGATGTTGACTTAAAATTAATTTCATTCGTCCAATTTGTACTTGTTTATATGATAAAAAAAAATTTAAGAAATGCTAATAAAATTGCCATAAAATGGTTTTGGACTAAAAATCGCGTTAACAAAAATTGATTTCGAAGTCAAACTATTTCATTATATGCAAAATATTATTGGTAACTTTTAAATTTTTAAGAATAATTCAAGTGACAACTTTGTTTACAAAACACGAAAACCAACAAACCTTTTAAGCAAGACAAATCGACAGACGGGATGGGAAGTTATCAGTGTGGGTCTCATCCCAGCCTCTTTTTTTAGTTGATATTGACATCATCGTTCTATTTCCTAGTCTTGTATTACATTTTTTGAACGCATTCAAATTACATTTTTACTTGCTACATATAGGAACTATATGGCAAGTTTTGCATTCGTGCAAAATTTCGAACTCGAGATTTTAATCAAACATGATATTACGATGGTAGAGAAGTCGAAAAAAGTGGGTCCCGCGATTCCGTCCGGTCTGTTTTGTCTGTCTGTCCACGCTCCTACAGCCTAAACCATTGGGTCGATTGAGTTCAAACTTGGAAGTTAAGGTTTTGAGCAGATTTGCGTTTGGCATTTTTTCACTTTTTTTTAAAGATCAAAACTAACAGTGGCCCCCATACAATTTTTTTGGTCAAAAAACGAAAATTCGAATTTTCTCAAAAACAAACCGATAGATTTTTTTTAAATTTTCTCTAAAATTTTATTTTTTAACTTGGCTTCTTTTAATAAGAAAAACATATTTTTGTATTGCTCAGGAAAGGTACCGCTCATAGAACCGTTTTTTTGTTTTTTAATTTTCTCAGCAACTTTTGAACCGATTTCAATAATTTCTTTTTCTGAACGAGCTCTTATATTGCTTTAACAATATTTGATTATCAAAAGTGCAATTTTTTATTGTTTGGATTTTTAAAAAAATATTGAATTTTTTTGTTTCAAAATTCTATATCTCAAAAACGGGTGAACATTTTTTTACGAAATTGAAATATAGAGCGTATATTTACAATCCCTAAACAACTGCATACCAAAAATATTTTTAGAACAAAATTGAAAAATTTTATATATAAAAAATTAATTTAAAAAAAAACCGCTCTAACGATTTTCAAAAAAAAAATTTGAAAAATCAAGGGTTTTTTGGTTTATAAAATGGCATTTAAATTTTTGAAGACAAACTTATTTTTCAGGTAAAATTTTGAATCTTAAATTAGTTTTTTTAAAATTATTTTAACTGTATTAAATGTAACCCCCTCCCAAAAAATTGAAAAATGGAGGTTTTTTCGACAAATCAAATGGCATATATTATATCTTTGAAGACAAACTTATTTTACAGGTATATTTTTAAATATTATATAGATACTTTTTTAAACAGACTCTTTGCATACAGGAGCAAGTTCGTGCGACCCAGTCGTGCACTTTATTATTTCTGTGAATTGATCTTTGATAGCTTCTTTCTGCTAGGAATCGGAGAGTTGCAGCAAGTTTTTGAATTGCAGGAATCGATGAAGGTGTTATAAAAGGTTCATTTTCCCTTAGAACATATAAAAAAGCGTCTTCGCTTAATATAACAATGAAAACTTAAAAGAGGAAATCAAGAATTTACTTTATTTATCAGAACAATTCTACATAATTTTCACACACTTACATTATGTCAAGTAAATTCAATATGCATGTTTGATTTGTCTCTCAAAATTCGTCTTCTTAGTTTTTCTCTTGAATTCTGCTTCCTTTTTTCACTTAAAATTGCCAAGAATATTGCATCATCTTCAAAACAGCAAAAATTTTACTTAAGAAAAAAAAAAAAAAATGGATGATCCTTCAGTTCTGACAGTTCGAAGCAATTTCGAAGTTTTCGAAATCGATCGAATTAAAGAACATGCAATTTTATTTCACGTGAAATTGAAAAGTGATTTCAATTAACTTTCGATCGAAATTGGGAACACGGGCATTAAAGTTAAGTAGTTAAATTACATACATAGATTGCATTGATGGTCATAAATTGAAAATTGAAATTGAAAACGTTCCTTAACCGACAGCACTGGTGTTAAACTCACTTAAGATAATAGCAATTTTTAAAAATAAGTCACTTATTGTACGTCAACTTTCAATCTACTTAGCTGGGGTACATTTTAAAAATAAGAAACTTTATTATGATAGTGACTTAAGCACATTTGCGTTCGACTGTACTGTACTGTATCTTGTACAACATTTTGTTGGTTATATTAAAAAACCGAAATAAATTTTAAATTTACACTTTTTAATAATTTTTTTCAATAATCACGAGTCATTTGCTTTAAAATAAAAAACAAAATTTTCTTCTTAATTCCCATAATATCGTGATGTGTATGTCATCAGTTCAACTTAATTTTGACAAGATTTTGTCTTAAATTTGTTTTTGTTAACAAACATTTTATTTGTTTATTGAAAAAAACACCCTTGTTTTTGGGCACCAAAGTATCGGCAAAAAAAGATCAAACATGGTTTATTACTTGATATAAACGTAAACAAAGAAAAAGTACACTAATAATTTATACTATTAGAGGAATGATTTTTGTACCATTCTACGAAGTTTTGGAAATAGGATAAACAAAGAGTTTTTACGATTTTTTTCGTAAATCTATTTTAAGTTGACTTATATTGATGAAATGACTTCTTTAAGTAGAAAATGTTTGTATCTTTTTAGAGAAAAAAAATACTTGCAACTTTATTGAATTCTAGAGAGACTAAAAAAACCTCTTTAAGTTTTATTTTGAATATCCCGATATTGTGGCAGCACTTTTGAAGCTTTAATTTGTTGACATTTGACAAACAAAAACTACGACCTTACTTAAAATGGTAAGATACATTTTGCAGTCACAATTCGAAAAACTAAACGTGATGCAACGGCAATAGAAACATTGGTCGAAAAATTTGAGGTGTTGGGAAAAGTCAGTGATATTAATAATGGAAGCGGTGTGTGTCCCTCAAGAACAACGGAGAATTTTGTTGCAGTAGCCCGCAGTGTTTATGAAAACCAGGTTTGTTGATTCTTCGTCAATTTTAAGAATTAGGCATTGGGGGCTTTAAATTCCAGTTAACACAAAAACTGAATTGTGTTTTTGAAATTCATCATAATAATCCACATGGGGCCCTTTTACCTCAGAGCTGAGGATTCGTTAGCAAAGGGTAGTACGCATTTGATTTAGTTTACGTTTTTTCTGCAACTTGAGTTAAAACCTGAGCTAAATTTTGACAGAAGAACTTGCTGTAGAAAATGCGATTGATCATTCAGGAACTATTCTCTAATGAATCATTTTGACCTTGATTAATTAAACAGCTAGGTTCTACATTTCACTCGAAATATTAGTGTCATTGATTCTAAATAAAAATTGTAGTTCTGAAATTCACTTTTATTGATATCGAAAGCACATAATTTAATGTTATGTCCAAGAATTAAGCTGCAGTGGTTAGTTCGAATAAATTTCAGGCTAGCGGCCCAATTTTCGATCACTTTTTACAGTAATCGGGTTCGTATGTCTCTTCTAAGACATAAGTCTTCGTGACCTTATCTGCGTAGGCAAGCGACTTCACGTAATTACACAAAAAGTAGTCTTAATTGCACGGTCTTGGAGGCCAAGTTGTAGGACGATAAAGAGAGATAATGCGCTGACGTTTCTTTAATAAATTGATTGTTTCATTGTGTCGATAGGACCAAACCATTATTTCTGTAATAAATTTGAACTATGTATTTGCAAAAGTTGTTCAATATCAGCCAAACTGATATTAAATCAAGTGACAGCATTCAATAAACCAACTCCGAAAAAGTATTGCCAGATTGAAAACCACACGTCTAAGAAATACACCCGCTACTTCATATTTGAAAAAAACAGACAAAGTATTTAAAAAGAATTTTTAGCACAACAAATTTCTTCCCTATAACAATTCGATTAGAGCTTTGTTCTTTAAAAAACTTTCAAAACACTTTTTCGACTGATATTTCAACTGCTCCAAATTTATTTGAAATAATTTGGAAAAGTATTAGAATTTTAGATATCGATTGAAATACAGAACCCTGAAAATATCTTCAGCCGATTTTCTATTTAGATTTCGATATTTAGTTTCATATCAATCGATTTGGAGAACCTAGCTGGAGAACAACGGTTTTAACCAACCTTTTCTTTACGTCTTACATTATTTACATCTTCAACGTTTTTTTTTGGGAATAACCAAGAATATCGAAGAAATCCTGTTCGATAAATGTTTGTCACTAGTGTATAAAAGTTTTAATCACACTTCCAATAATCACTTTGATTAGAATCTCGACTTTTTTACGCGAAACCATATTTTGCCCTAATTAAAAATTGAACATTTGATTCCCAGAATTTCCCAAGTTCTTTTATCACTCTTATAATAAAATGCAGCTCTATTATTTATTCGGTGCAATGATTCTAACTTTCTAAGTAAAAAGTTCATAGGAGTAAATGTATGTTTTCTTTAGAATCAGAACCAAAATAAAATCGACCTCAATATTTCCAAAGCTTTGATAAACTAACAACGATCCTTTTGGGCTTCTGTTGGTTTAAGGATTTCGTTTGTATTCCACAAAATTCTTAGAAAAATCATGTTTTGGCTTTGATACTGAGTATTTTACGAGTTTTAATTAAAGTGCCAAATGCTGTGCTGCATAAGGAACACAACTTATACGTAGTTTATCATTGTCACTTTGACTAACATCTTATTTTCTATTCGACATGAATTCCTTCTTTTGAAGAAAAAAAAATACGAAATCGGTGTCAAGACTCAAAAGTTGATGACACATTTTTGAACTTGTGAAAATTTCCTTCAATGCACACATTTACCCCGTACAAAAGTTCTCGGAAGTTACGAAAGGTAAAACTAAAAGGTATCTTTTAATCTAAATATTTGTCAAAGAACTAAGGGTAGAAGACAGACTATTCAATAATGTTCCCTTCCTTCATCTTCACTTCTCAATTCTCTGTAATTTACATAAAACAGAAATACAGTATACATATATGAAAGTTTAAATTGATTGAAACTTGATTGAAACTCTGCTGATGGATAAAAAAGTATTGGCTGCTTATTTTGATGGAAGATTGGCGCCACATTATCATTTGATTTGTCACATTTCTTCAGCTTTCATTTTTAAGTATGATGAAGATGATGATGAAGGTGATTCTGTTTCTACTTCCATTATCAAAAAAGGCTACAATATTCTATTTATATACATCAACTGATCACATATCATATCAGATTTTCTATATTGAATAATAAACAAACGAATTTGATTGAGACATTTTCTAGAAGACATGTGTCGACCTACCACGAAGCAGGTATATAATTTTCCTGGATGATGACACCTTCTAATGGGTGTGTTGTGTACCCTCGTCAGTCCTTAAGTCAACGGCGCGACGCATATAGATTTCTGATTTATTCAATAGAGTTCAATATTATAAGTAAATATCGATGCATCATAGAGACATTATTATGGGTGTTTTCTGTTTTCTCTTAATTTAATCATGATAAATAATCTGATATCGATTGTGTGTATGTAACTTAATAAGAATTCGGTGTGATATCAAAAGTCAAAGTAAAGAAGAATGAAGTAAAGAACAAAGTTTAGTCATATTGATGGTTAGTGTTGATTAAAGAAACAATTTTAAAATTTTAAATTGAAATACAAACAATTTTTTGTATTTAATCGAAGAAAAAAACGTTAAATCCTCTTAATTCTTGCTTAATAAGGAGACCATCGCTTATGCTTAAAATTAAAAGGAACACATCTAAGTGGCTACCTTGCGGTATGCCATCAGATGAAGCAAAAAGGGGTTGAAGAGTGCGGATTCAAAACAAAACTTATAGACGTAGAGCGTTGATTTGATGGCTAGTTAAGACCACCCTAGATGTAGAAAAAAATTGTTTGTTTATGGTTTTTTTTCAGAGCATTTAGTACATCGTTTTCAATGTCCTAGTGGACCATTAAATATTTAAAAAATCGATTTTTCGCAAATTCATGGGTGGCTTAAGGTCTTAAATATTAGTCCAAGAGACATTTCATCGAAGGTGGCGATAACGTGAAATTAGTTTTAACTTCCCATAGGAAGTTATTGTAATCGGTCCGATTTGTCAAATTGAAATTTTTGATATTTCGAGACGTTTTTAGGTCCCTAGAGTCGAAATAAAAGATTTTTAGAGAGATGTCTGTGCGTGCGTGTGTACGTTCGTACGTTCGTGCGTCCGTACGTTCGCGACGTTTTTTTTCGTGGTCCATAGCTCAAGAACCAGAAGAGATATCGACTTCAAATAAATTTTGTTATACAGATAATAATGTATAAAGATGCAGAAAGGGCTCTCAAGAAAATTCCGTGGGTGGTTTTTGTACAATAGCAATTTAAAAAAAAAGTGAAAATTTTGGTTAACCCTAAATATCTCACGATATTGAGACTTAAATTAAATTTTATATTATACATTATAACGCGATAGTAAACAAATATATTTTTGGAAAAAATTCCAATTAACGTTTTTTTTTTTTTTATAAAACAAAAAAACTGACAAAAAAAAATGTTTGGAGATAAAAAAATTTTATGAACAAAAAATTATTTTATCTCCAAAACAATTTTGTGCAACGAAAAATAACGTTTTTAACATTTGGTAAAAAATTGAGAAAAATCGTCTTTGACAGTTGTTTTTATAAAAAATAAAAACCTAAATAAAATTAACAAAAGTTGGTCAAAATTATGGCTTCCAACTAATTTTATCTTTTAAAAAGTATTGTTGACAACATTCAGTAAAATTTGAAGAAAAATCCAATCGACAGTTTTTTTTTTACAAAAAATAAAAACCTAAAAAAAGAATTACTAAGAGTTGGTAAACATTGATTTTCGACGCAAGTATCTTTTCAAAAATTAAAAATATTATCTTTAAACTCATTTTATTTCACAGAAAATATTGTTTTCGACATTCAGTAAATTTTTTATAAAAATTCAACAGTCCGTTTTTACATTTAAAAAAAAATAAAATCTACAAAAAATAGTACGCAAATATTGATATTCGGTTCTCGAAGATGTTGACTTCAAATTAATTTCATTAATTTAATTTGTATTTGTTTATGTAAGAAACTAGCCGACCCGTGCTCGCGTTGCTTCGCAAATTGTAACCACGAACATTTTTTGAATGTTAGTATTAGCATATGAAAAAATTTCTCAATGGGACTGAGCGTATTTTCTGCAATAATATTAATTTTAGTTTATATGTATATATGGTTTTGCTTTTATATAATAGTATAGATTTGCCGTAAAAAAAAACAAATTTGTGTTTTTAATGTTCTCATACATCTATAGGTATGCGTGTGTAAATATCCATAGACACTTTTTTTTATTCATCTGCTCATGTTCAGTGCAGTGCAACTGACTTAACCTACCTACATTTGTGTGCTCAAAATTAGTAAGTGATACAAAATTAGTAATTCAATCTATTATAATAGAACTTTTTTTATTTTTAAATTGGAAGAATTAAAATCTATTCACTTCCTCGAACCAGAAAAATAAAAAAGATCTAATTTTTCTTTAGATAAATCGGCATTTCATGTGCACGGCACTGTAGTTAATTAAATGTCCATAGTAACTAAAAAAAAGAGCCCACACTGCTCAGCGATGTGACGATAGAATTAGAGAACCAAAAAAATAATGTGTGCGTGTAGGTTAGTTGATGAACTATACAATACAGAAAAATTGAATATGTGGGTAGGGAGGTAAGAAAAAAAACGTAACTATTAAATGGAAATGGAACACATATTAAGATAGAAAGAGCAGGGGAAGAAAAGAAAATTAAAAATGTTGGAATGATAATGAAATGAAACAAAGCACCGAACTCGCGATTGTGATGGAATCTAATTTCCTGGATAAAATAAATTCAAAAAGTTTATAATTTTATAATTTGTTTTTATTTATTTCTCAGGTTGTATGTTTAACTTAGAAGTGATTTTAGGCTTAAAATTTGCGCAACAATATTGACTTTATAAAGCAATGCTAATCTTTGTTGATTATTGTATAGGTTTTAAGATATGAGTGGTTGTATAAGTCAACTAATGAAAAAAAATGGACAAAAAATGTAAAATTAATAATATTTAAGTTTGACAAATAATTAATGAAAAAAAATTAAAGCCATAAACACTCTCATAACAATATAAAAATATTAAAATATATTTCAAATAAATCGGTTGACTACTTTCTGAGATCGTGCGTAACAATTTTTAAAATGGTTTCGCTTTTATATAATAGTATAGATAAAAACTATAAAGAAATGCTACTAAAATTGGTAAAAATTGGTTTTCGACTAAAAATCTTGTTAACAAAAATAGATTTTGAAATCAAACTATTTCATAATATGCAAAATATTGTTGGTAGTTTTAAAATGTTTTAGACTAATTCAAGTAACACGTAACAAGTAATTTTATGGATTTGTGCCTTCAAAATAAGCCTAAAGGCTTTTTTTTAAATTCATCTTATATTGAACTATATTTTTATAAGACGGATTTAGGAAATCAATTTTTACCAATTTATAAAGATAATTATTGTTGAATTAAATATTTTCACTTTTTACTTGCGACATATAGGAACTATATGGCAAGTTTTGCATTCGTGCAAAATTTTGTCTGTCTGTCCACGCTCCTACAGCCTAAACCATTGGGTCGATTGAGTTCAAACTTGGAAGTTAAGGTTTTGAGCAGATTTGCGTTAGGCGTTTTTTTCATTTTTTTTTTAAGATCAAAACTAACAGTGGCCCCCATACAATTTTTTTGGTCAAAAAACGATAATTCGAATTTTCTCAAAAACAAACCGATAGATTTTTTTGTAATTTTCTCTAAAATTTTATTTTTTAACTTGGCTTCTTTTAATAAGAAAAACATATTTTTGTATTGCTCAGGAAAGGTACCGCTCATAGAACCGTTTTTTTGTTTTTTAATTTTCTCAGCAACTTATGAACCGATTTTAATAATTTTTTTTTTGAATGAGCTCTTATATTGCCTTAACAATATTTTATTATCAAAAGTGCAATTTTTTTTTGTTTGGATTTTTAAAAAAATGTTGAATTTTTTTTTTTCAAAATTCTATATCTCAAAAACGGGTTAATATTTTTTTACGAAATTCAAATGTAGAGCGTATATTTACAATCACTAAACAACTGCATACCAAAAATATTTTTAGAACAAAATTGAAAAATTTTATATATAAAAAATTAATTTAAAAAAAAACTGCTCTAACGATTTTCGAAAAAAAATTTTGAAAAATCAAGGGCTTTTTTATTTATAAAATGGCATTTAAATTTTTGAAAACAAACTTATTTTTCAGGTAAAATTTTGAATCTTAAATTAGTTTTTTTTTTAAATTATTTTAACTGTATTGAATGTAACCCCCTCCCAAAAAAATTGAAAAATGGAGGTTTTTTCGATAAATCAAATGGCATTTATATCTTTGAAGACAAACTTATTTTACAGGTATATTTTTAAAATTTATATACCTACATACATAAATACTTTTTTAAACAGACTCTTTGAATACAGGAGCAAGTTCGTGCGACCCAGTCGTGCATTTTATTTTAAAGATATTCAAGTCAAAAGTTACTTCTTACAAATTTTTAACAATATTTTTTTGTTTTTGTTTTTATTTCTTGTTAAGGAAACTAGTAAAAAATATTATTTTTTTCACATCTGTTTATGTATAAAAATTATTTTTTTTAAATTTATGCCAACAAAACTTAATTTAAGTAGATAAAGTTACTTGTTCGTGGGATATTTGTGGTCAATCATATTATTCATACTTTTTAAAATTAATTGGCAGAAATACACCCACTGCATTTTTTGTATAGTCCTTTCTGCATATCTTGATGTTTTAACCTGTGGAATCTGAACTCGATATTTCTTCTGGTTCTTTCAAAATTAAACAAATAAGTTGACCAATTAACACTTTCATCCTACGTCCTCAGAAAACATTGACAAATATTCATTACAATCTGATCAACTGCGAACTTATAAACATTATGTAGATAATAGTTTTTATTTATATCAGAAATCAGAAACTTGGATCTTCAAGTTGTATGTTTAGAAAAAAAAACTGTTTAAGCACTCAAACAACATTTTAATTCGACATTAAATATTTTGTCATAATTTGATTGCTCCTAAAAAAGTAAAAGCTTATTCTACCTGCAAAAGAAAAGTTGGGAAAATATTGTATCATAATAACTTTTTAATAGCAGGAAGAACTTTTCATCACAATATTTTATTATAATTTAATAATTTCCGTTTGCCAAAGGGCCCTTTCTCTCAATGATCCACAAAATAAAGCAAAATAACAAAAACGAAACAACACTTAACAAGATAATTATTTTAAATTATAGACCATCACTGTGTTTTATTGCCGGAAAATTAAATCTCACCACGTTATATAGTTTTTGATTCTTTCTTAATTTCTTCATCCCACTTTTGATAAATCTACGAAAAACAAAAAATTAATATACTGTGAAGAACTACCACTTTATAAAAATCAAAACAAAACAAAACAAAAAACAAGGTCATTAAAATAGAAAAAAATAATATTACTAAAAAACAAAACAAAAATAATTTGCCTCCAAAAAATTCCAACTAGACTCAACTTCATTCCCCTTGAGCATTCATTGTTGTAGTGCTATTTGGTGTAATTTTTGATGGTTTTTCTTGAGGGCAGTGGCATCAGTGAGTTGATGTGGGGTTTTCATTTTTATAGCTTCATATATCAAATTATACAAATTACCCAATACCATCCCCACACATATAAATTGACTTTGTCCAGTTTGCTCTTAGGCAATTTAACAATTTAATTGGTGAGTTTAGTCTTAATACAAAATTTATGTGGTTGGGTAAGTTTAAGTTCAAAAACGGTGCTGGATGAATTTCATCATTCAAGTTGGTCAATGTTTTGATCTTAATGTTTCTTAGAAGGTTCTTGTCTTAAATTTCAAGTGCCTTCGAAGATTTCCTTAAAAGATGTCCTTAATAATAATTCTTATTAATTATAGTGAAATAGTCTGGAAGGACTCACTTGATGCTCTCTTTTGAAGGCACAAAGACACTTCATTTTTCATATCTCATTTTCCTTTCACTCCACCTTTATTTGAACCAGCAACAGTGAAACTAGCAGCAAAGGAGATAATAATACAATAAGGACAAGGTCAAAGCTTGATTTTATGCTTTTGTGTATATAGGGAAGGGATCTGCTACCTTGTTTGATGGAAAAGCCTTTGGATATGTGACAACATCACTGACAAGTCTCCAATGGCCCTTGCCACCATTTTCCTTGTTAGCATATAGTTTATTATCGTTCTTCCTTACTATTTCTTTGTCTTGCTTTGTCACATCCTCCCCTCACAGGTCACAGAGGGTTTAAATATGAGAGTCGGAACTTTGGGGATAGTGTTTTTATAAGAAAAATGCAAAAGGGAACGAATCCCACTTGAACTCTTTCATCCCTTCCCTTTCTTCACATATCAATCTTTCTTCTTCTTAAAGTCTTCTATATCTTATACAAAATTAAGAACGTTTGTTTGTTGTTTGAGGGAAAAAGTAGGTTTATTAGAAAAACTCCGGATACACTTTCATGCATCCGATGAACAACCTGCCTTAAATGAATAGTCAATTTAATACCCCTGATAACTTATAACAAGACCCTTTTTTGACTGAATAAGCTCAATTTCCTTATGTGGAGAAGTGACACAATGGGGACAAAACATACATAGGTGTATAAAAGGCTATTCCGAATCAATGTATAGTAACCTATGATAGGATTTATACTTTTCTAAGAATTTAAATTAGAGAGCTATTGAATTATAGGACAAAATGAAAAGAGCACCAGAAAAGCTCTGAACGACAAATCTGGTAATATGTACATCTTAATTATTATCAGAAGGAACCTGGATGATTTTTGACTCTCTCCAAAGTTCAGATAAAAATGTCATTTACTTAGAATTTAAAGTATTTCATAACCTATAGGGTGTTTTTTTTTTTAATTGCTTGAAAAATGTCGATGGTTGTTTTCTGTGGTTTGACAGTTGAGAATGTCAAACTGTGTTGACATTTCTGGTTTGGAAATTCATCATGAATTGTCAAACGTCAGAACAACAACTCTAAATTGTGGAAATTTACCTTGAAACGAATATATGTATGTAGGTATCTATTCACGAAGTTTATAAAGATTTTTTACCAAAGAGTTGTGTTTATTGTTAACTGACATTATGGTTAGTGCAAAGTAAAGGCTCTCGATTACTTCTTTATGGGGCTTTTTTAAGCTATTGGTTTATACCGACAAACCAGCAACTCTTGAAGCAGCTTCGTGAAATAATTCCCTAGAAAAAAAAATAACTCGCAAATTGGGGCTTTATTGCATGATGGAATAAATTCTCATATTCGAAAGGCATGAAATAGGTCCCAAAAAAATAATGAAACAAGTTCCAAAAAAGTATTGGTTTTTTAATTCCACAACTTTAAGAATTTTCTTACCAATACTTCTTCTTCGCGTGATTTTTGACCGTAGGCACCGCACCACACCGCGTGAAACAAGACCAACTCCTAAAAATTGGCTTTACTGCACTTCCCGAATTTGAAAATATATTTGATAGTTGAATTTGGGGAATTATTTTACCATCATTTTTCAAAAGTTTAATAAAATTTTTCTTCGGAAACGGTAGAGCGTTTTTACAAAACAATTTTTTATATTTAAAATTGTTTAAAAAATTATTTTGGTAAGTAGTTATTAAGTGTTTTTAAATAAACGTTTAACAATTGAATTTCGTTGTAAAATTTTGACCCGTTTTTAAGATAACGAGTTTTGAAAAATCAAAAAAAATTACCTTTTTGATAACAAAATGTTATTTATACCAATAAACAAAAAAAGCTGAAGAGTTTGTTTGTTTGAACGTGTTACTCTCAGGAACTACTGGACTGGTTTTAAAAATACTTTCATTTTGTAAGGTAGTCCATTAATTTGAGGAAGGCTATAAGCTATATAACAAGGCGAATATGAGTGGAGCACTAATAGGGAATATTTCAAAATGGGAGATTTTTTCCCTTTTGAGAAATTCCACTGCATGCGCTGCGGAATTGTTCCCCTTTAATAGTTATTAAAAAGTCCGCGACAGCATATCTGCCTTTTAAAGTTGGCTCAAAATAACTTTTTTAAGCTAATCAAAATTTTTCTAAGATAAAGAATGCGAGTAACGCAGCGAGGGGCAACTTGTTAAGACAATTAAAAAGCTTGGCTGAAAAAAAAATCATTAAACCATCATTAAGACATTTTTTAACGAAGTCTTACACTTCTCCTCTATCACCCAAAACATGGGACAAAAAACATATTTAGAGGCTGAAAGAAATAATATTATACAGATTTTTGCATTCGCCTATCTTAATTCACAGTATCTTTTGAAAGGATATTTCATATAGCAATGTGAAGTTACAACACAAATTCATTTTCTACCTTTACTGACTTTAGGTAATAATGTGGTGTATGTGGTGTACATATAACAGTGGACACAAACCATAACCGCCTAAGTCGAGTTATGACGAAAATAATTTTTGTTCATAATCCTGTTCAAAATATCAAGATCTATACACTTTAAATTTTTTACGTCTGTATCTCTTCTCAAACAGAGGTTATAAGCAAAAAACCTAACAACCTAAGTCTCTGTTCAAAAATTTTCATTTGCCAAAACAACTTAACTCAAGAAAAAATAATTTTTTCATAACGTCGGTTTCATAACTCAACTTAAGTTCTTTAAGTATCTTAAGTTTGCTTTACAAACTTTTCTTTAGATAGATTAATATTACCCTGCATTTACTTAAAAAATTAATAAGGAATAAAAACTTAAGTCAAGTTAAGAAAGTTATAGTCTGCCCATAATTAAAAACTGCCGTTATTAAATTTTTCTAAAGTCTAAACACAGGCTGTAATGCCCCAAATAGAAGACAAATTATATATTCTTAACTTGAGATAGGGTGCTATGGAAAATCACGGTTATGATAGTTGATAGATTTAACTTGACTTAAGCTCTTTTGGCAAACCAGAACACATTTCTTTTAAAATGATAAATCGAGCTAGGCCGTTATGGCATATTTAGGCTCTTCTGCCTTAACCAATTTAATATTTATTTCGCGACAATCCGAGTCATAAGTTGATTTATGTTGTTGTGACTAGTCATATCTGCAGTGAAGAGTAAGAAGAAGTTATTTTTTAAGTGAAAAGGGTTATTGTAAAAGTGCGTGTGAAATGTCTAACAGAGCAGTGAAAATGGTGCAATTAGCGAGGATGCTTTCTGCTAAAGCCAAAGGTAAGTTTGTCTTTTTTATATTTAGCTGTCATAAATATTCCCGAATTTTAATTTTGTATTGTATAAACATTCATTTCCTTCTACATACTTAATTAATTTTTTTTGAGATATGTATGTATTTTTGAACTTTATATAAATGAATCCACGTACATACTATATGTTTTTAGCAAAATAGTAGATAATAAGAAAAACGAGCATTTAATCGTAACATTTTTCCGGAGTAAAGAAAAATAATCATTGCAGGTATAACTTTTCATCTGCTCCATAAAAATCGATTGCTTTCAATTGCAGTTGTCCTTTTCTGTTTTAATCTTTCGATATTTACCAATTGTTCACTTTTAAGTGCATTTTTAATCATTTTTTTAATAAGCAAATGAATAAATTAACGCTTTTAACCTTCTAAATTCACGTGAGTTTTCTGTCTTAAGTGATATTTTAGAATAACAATACAAAAAAAACTTCGTGTTAAACTTCGAAATAGTGGGCAGTCATATCAATCAGTCAAAGGAAAAACAGTCAGAGCCAGATCCTGCGAGGATAGATATTGAAAAAATTAAATTGCTGTTCAAACACTACTGGTCCCTAGGAACCTATGACCAAAGAATTCTGTACATTTGATCTATGATAAACATAGGGGATAAAAAATGTAACACCTTGGTTAATGCAACTAATCGGAAGCGAAAACGCGAGCATACTGTGAAGTATACGCTGGAAGTTGACGGAAATATTTTCAATGTGTATGTAAAAAACATTTTTTCCAGTGCTTTGGAGAAATTGAAAGCTTCGTTAAATCAGTTATCAACAAAAAAAATTGTCTGTCTATCAATTCCATTTAAAAATAGGAGAGGAAATCATACTCCTGCTAATAAGTTTGACGTAGCTGTAGAAGAAGAAGTGAGGGATAATATTTTAATGTTTCCAGCGTATGAAAGCCATTACAGTCGAAGGGAAATCTAAATTTTCCTGGAAACGAGATGATGAAGATGGTAATAGATTTAATTGGCATGAAGTTCGGTGGCTGCGATACACAAATCGCAGCAATCAAGTGGAATATAAAAATTCTTTGGATAAAAATGAGTCTTTTAAAATTTTAAAAGTAGGAAAGAGAGGAGACAGTCTGTAAATGTCAAAATTTCCAACGTAATGGACTTACCAACCATTTCTCAAGAAAAAAAAGGGATCTTATGGAGCTTAAAACAATTCATAAGTCCTGATTTTGATTCCTTTTATGATAATCTTAAAACAAATATGGACGAGCCAGATACCCATCCTGATTTAACGGAGCCTGACAACGCAGATGATGTTTGAACAGCGATGTTATTCACAAAAATTAAAAAACGCAAATAAAATAAAAAACAAAATTAAATATAAATATAATAATCATATATTCTTATTTTTCAAAATTTAATTTATTTGTTTATTGAAATGATACATACTAAGTAATGTTAAAAATTTGTTGCAAGAACAACTATTTCTTGACACGTATCTAAGTAACAATCTAGGAAAAGCAACTTAAAATATGGTTCCTTATTGGTAAGGAAAAGAACTTAACTCAACATAGAAAATCATATACTACATTCTTACACAAAGATTATCGACCTAAGTCGACTTAAGAAATTTGAAATGTTCTTCCTTAATATGCCAAAATAGCCTAACTCAACTTATACTTTTTGCTTTTTTCCTCCTAAATATGCCACAAAGACCTAACTCGACCTAAGATTTTTATTTTTTTCAACTTCAATAAGCCATAACAGCTTAAGTGTTTTTTTCTTAAATTACTCCTTAGTTGTCTTTTATAAAAATAATTTGATCTTAATTTCTAAAAAAATAGTTAATTTTCTTCAATTTTGCGTTAAATTTTTTTTGAAATTCCCATACATTTTTTGTCAAACACGATCTAAAACTTCAAACTGCTCTCCTGAAAAGTATGAAAAATTGACTTAGGCGGTTATGGCTTATGACAACTGATAAGGAAAGAATTCCAGAGAATAGTTAATACCTTGAGTACAGGACCATCTAGTAATTTTTGGTTTCCGAAATACCTTTTTATTTCCCCCGTTTATTCCACCATTAACTTCTTCTAAGTGTACGATGGATAGGGGTTATGCCAATAGTTTATTCTTTAACTTGCTGCTAGCGACTGGGAGCTTCTCTCCCAACCGGTTATGCGCCACAGATGTAGCTTGTCATCGCTAGACAAAGCACCGATTATCTTCTGATTCGCTGCGCAAAGGGAAACTAGCCCCGTTTAATCCACCAATTCTTCTAAGTGTACGTCAGACAAGGTTTATGTCGACCAATTATTCTTTAGTTTGATGCTACGTACAGGTAACGCCCAACCAAGTATTTCGGAGTCACTGTCTAAGAAAACTTCGGAAAAGCCTAGTGTCGTCGTGGCTAGTGCTCCGCTGACCATTCTCTAAAACTTTAAATACCATAAAGTATTTACAATATAAATTAGCCATGATTTTTCAAGGAATATCATCTATTCAAATCTTTAACGGTAGTAAAAAGCACATCAAGTGTTTACTACTCCATAGTTCAATAAATCTCCCACACTTCATCTTGAGAAAATATAACTAGTCCATTATAGGAGCAGTAGTCATGAGAAACTTATCAAAAGTTACCCTAAACAATGGTCTTTTTCACCTGGACAACAATCCCTAAGGTATAAAGGCAATTAAAAAATATACATAAATCAAATTTCCCATATAAATCCTTTACAACGAAATAAATACTACCAATCTTTCTTATTCTTCTAATTAATTGCCCATTATAAGATAAAAAGGACCTCTCTAACCTAGAATTATATACACCACCTTCTTTCCATCATTTCAAAACGACAAAAAGGTAAAACGTCTTATTTACCCTTTTTCGGATCCTAAAAATCAAGTAACTTATAGGATAACAAAAAGAAATAATAATAAACTGTTTTCAATAAAATCGATTAGGTTCATCAATTCATTCGGATTCCCTTTAGCCCTCCTGGATACAAAAACATGTACAAAGGACCATCAAAAACTGCCGCAAAGGTTGTTGAAAGAATTTAAAAAATGTTACAGATAAACCTTATAGTCGACAGTACCATGTCGAGACCGAACGAGTCGATGTCCTAAGAGGCTATTTGTATTTTAATTTTTATTGAAGATATCGAACCTTTTCCTTTTCTTTTTTATTGCCTATTGGGAAATGTACACATAACTCTGTGTGATTTGAAACCAGTTTGATTTTTTGGAAAAAGGAATAACATGAGAATTCAATCTTGTTTAACCTAACCTACCAGAAGCTGTCTAATACAAGGCTTAGGTATCGCGTCAGGTCAGAAGATTTACGGGTGTAATAAAGATTTATGGTCATAGTTAAGGTCATACAAACATTAATTACCATCTTTCAGTTTTGAGTTAAAGATTTCTGTTAATATTCACTTTCTAATTATTGTAAAAATACCACAAATCTAAGGAAACATATAGAATTAGAAGGTCTTATCCTCACATAAGACCGTTTTACATCCATAAAAAATCAATAAAATTATATTCGACTCACATAAAACCCGCACTCATTTGCTATTCCGTTCATCTCACAATTTAGCACCATAATAATAGAGCTACATAACCGAAAGGCAAGGCACCTAGATCCATATAATATTTCAGAACCGAGCCCCATAGGTAAGATATAGGCCTCGATTTATTCACAATAAAATGACTTTCGGTGTGTTCAATGTTCATTGTGCGTTCCATAGACACTCATTTATCGATGTGATTGACTTCTGGGCAAAAGATAAATCATCATCAGATTCAGAGAGATACAAAAAGTGTTTTCCTGATTCATATAGCTGTAGCCTCATAGTAGTTGTCGTAAAAAGTGCGGCTAAAGAGGTTTTATCGTCCTCCTCAAGCCTCAACCGGCTTCGAATCATATAACTACAGTGATACTGATGATACCAATCTCTTCTATATCGCCCATGAACCAGTTTAAGGCTTCATTGTACGAAATGTATATTAGATAGATAGTCTGATGTGATGGCAAGTCTTTAAGGAATATAATGAATACATTTAATGGATTTTTTCTTTACTTTATATTGATACCGTCACACTGTGGAACAGACTACTTGTTATGGTGGGAATAATGTGTGAAAATATTGATAGTAATTTATCAAAGTAATACGACTAAGGAAGACTAATTATGAGGAACTTGATGATGTTTTTTTTTTCCAAAATTGAACTAAAACAACTCCACTGTGTGTTATTATAAGGCTGGCGAATTTATTTCTAAATGAAATTCATTCAAGAAGAGAAAAAAATACTTTACTTCGATTCTCCGCAAATCAAAAAGTATGTCAATCTTTTGCGGATCAATCTATGTAGGTTTGACGTAAACATGTAAATACTTAATATACACTTAACTAAAGCACGGATCCGGAACTGATGAAAACGATGGCACCCTTTTAATAGTTAGTTGCCAGTTATAGCTACTATTAGTTTTCATCATTGAAAATTTTGTTTCAAGTTTCAAATTTGTTATGTTTGGTGTCAAAATGAAACTAATGAGTTGTGGTTTTTTTTAAATATAAAATAGTACTTTACTTCACCGTTTTTAAGCTTTTCTTTTAGTTAATTTTTTAATTATGAAATCGTGTTCAATAAACAGCTGATGTTTGGCTTCACAATTTAGGACATTATCCTTCCACTGAAGGCGTTCCATCTTTTTTGTATTCACACCAATCAGTTGTATTTTCAGTGATCAACTCTAACCTCAAAGAAATAATTTAAATCAAAACATTTTGTTTCATTTTCAATGATAGCTACAACCGAACTGTCAAAAAATTTAAATCTTTGGTTTTAATGATGCAAACCCTCAATAATAGCTATAACTGGCCTTTAAGTATTATGGAAAATATAAATGTAAAGGAGAAATAGAAAGACTTTATCTATTGCCTGATTTTAACATCAAATATTTAGTTCAAAATTGAAACCTGATGTAATGCAAGTCAAGTTCTTCCACTGTAGCACTCACAATTCACAGTAACGTTGCAATTCACATCATCTTTGAAGAAATACGGACCAATGATTCCGACAACCCTTAAGCAGCATTCACATGAGCGCGACCAACGAACGACGAATGAATTACAAAATGTGAGTTTATGTACGTTTAAAGACATATTTCCACACAAAACCTTAACAAAACTATAGCAATATAGTTTCTATTTGATTTATTATGCATATTTTTACTTTTCAATATCATATATTAATAAATTTAAGAAAACAAATTTATTCGTCGCGAAAAAAATTTTAGTTGATACGAACTGTCAAACTTTATTCGCGTTCCACATTATCCACACTCGCAACGAATAAAATAATCGCGCGTACTTAACCTAAGAAAATCATTCCTGTTTTGGTTTCGGTGGTGAATGGTGTTCGGCTGTCAAACTTCATTCGCGACGAATTAAAAACTCTCATGTGAAAGAAATGTCAAAATCGATGAATATTCGTTCATTCGTTGGTCGTTGGTCGTGCTCATGTGAATAGTGCTTTAAGGGCCTTGCACATAAAGCCTAGTACATACTTCCTCGTGAAGTGAACGTTCGCCAGTGGAGAAAGTGAACTTTTGAAATTGCTCACTGGTACACACTTGTGAATACACGTTGTGAACATTTGTATTCTATTTCATATAAATGCATTTTAACTTTTTTTTAAAACCACACGCAAAGCAGCCACAAACTTTAAATGAGGAATCAGTATCAGTATTCAGTACAAATTGAAAACTGTCCTTTTTTTTGTAACCAAATGTCAAAGCTTCACCAACAGTTCCCGTACATTTTGCACGTGAATTGCCCGTGAACGAAAACTCTCCACTTTGTTCTCCACTCAGCTTCACGAGCACGTTCACGGGTGAACCAAAAACCGAAATTTGTATGGGTTCACGAGATGGTTCACAAGTATGTACTAGGCTTAAGAGCGAACAATGAATGAACTAATGGACGAACAAACGTTATTTTACACATTTCAAAAAGTCAATTGAAACCAATTGACACTATAATGTTAGGATAATAAAATTTTCATTTTTTTCTATAAAACAAGAAAATTTTGTAAAAACAATTTGGTATAGTAACGAATTGCAGTGTGGTTGCTACGAACTGTCAAACTCTATTCGCGTTCCACATACCATCCACACTGTAACGAATAAATTGTTCGCGCACAACTTAACCTCAAAATTATACCACACTTGTTTTGTTTTTTGTGTGAAAGACCATGGTTGAGGAAAATATGGAGAAAAGGGTAATTATTCGTCGATGTCTGTTAATAGAAATAATGCTCATGTAAGAAAAGTCAAAATATGCGAACATCCACAGTTCACAGTTCGTAGCTCGTAGCTCATGTGCAAGATGCTTTAATCCACACCACAAAGTGACCTTTTCTAAATGCATTGGTAGCTCTTGCAATGCTTCTGGCCGGTCTTTACTCCAAATACTGTAGTTTTCAGTTCGGGGTTTGGGTTGGTCGTTTGGCTTCAATACTTGCACCATCAGTTGTGTTTTAAAAGGCTTCACACCTAAATTCTTCCCTGAGCGCACGATGGACTTTCGTCGCATTTTGATAATAAAATCACGCATTTTGATAATAAAATTCAATAATTTGCAAGCTTTGTTCGTTTGTAGGACGATTAATGGTTGTTTAAATTATAGACCAAATTGAAGATGACAAAAACCATTAAAAGTTCTTAACAAATAATTAAATTAGAAAAGACTAGTTGAAATAAATTGAAAACAAAACTGCTGTTGAAATATAAAGATTAATCTTGAGTTTTGAAATTACATCATAGTGTTTTGTTTTTTGGCCAATAATCTACAATCACAGCCATCAAGACTCAAGAAAATATCAACCGGAATCACTTTCTTATTGGTGAACGATTTTTCTCCAACTTAACTATCATCGATACGCTTGTTGCTATTATTTTTCAAAAACAAAACAAGTCGTATGGGTTTTCAAATGTTATGTTAAGTTAAGAATTAAGTTTGAAAAAGAGATTTTGAGTGTAAGATATCGAACGGAAAAACAATGCCTTTATAAATGAGGTGGGTCAAAAGGGCGGATCCAGACTATTAATCAGGGGGGGGGGGGTGTGTACGTCCGTACGTCCGTACGTCCGTACGTCTGTACGTTCGCGACGTTTTTTTCGTCTTCCATAGCTCAAGAACCAGAAGAGATACCGACTTCAAATAAATTTTGTTATACAGATAATAAAGCAGAAAGATGCAGAAAGGGCTCTCAAGAAAATTGCGTGGGTGGTTTTTTTACCATAGCAGTTTAAAAAAAAGGTGAAAATTTTGGTTAACCCTTAATATCTCATGAACCAATAACGCTAGAGACTTGAATTAAGTTTTATATTATATATTGTAACGTAATACAAAACAAGTATATTTTTGGGAAAAATCCAATTAACGGTTTTTTTTATAATTCAAAAACACTAAAAAAAAAATTTGTCACCTCGAAAATTTTACGACCAAAATATGATTTCATCTTCAAAACAATTTTGTGCAACGAAGAATAATGTTTTTGACATTTGATAAAATTTTGAGAAAAATCGAATCGACAGTTTTTTTACAAAAAATAAAAACCTAAAAAAAAATTAATAAAAATTGGTAAAAATTGATTTTTGACTCAAATATCTTTTCAAGACATTGAGATATTGGCTTTAAACTACTTTTATCTTTCAAAAAATATTGTTTTCAACATTCGGTAAAATTTTGAAAAAAATAGAATTGACAGTTTTTTTTACAAACAATTAAAAACCGAAAAAAAAATTTTACAAAAGTTGGTAAAAATTGATTTTCGACTCAAATATCTTTTCAAAAAATTGAGATTATGGCCTCTAACTAATTTTAACTTATAAGAAATATTGTTTTCAACATTAGGAAAAATTTTGAGAAAAATCGAATTGACAGTTTTTTTACAAAAAATAAAAACCTAAACAAAAAAATTAATAAAAGTTGGTAAAAATTGATTTTCGGCTCAAATAGTTTTTCAAAAATTAAAAATATTGGCTTCAAACTTATTTTATTTCACAGAAAATATTGTTTTTGATATTCAGTAATTTTTTTATAAAAATCCAACAGTCCGTTTTTTCATAAAAAAATAAAATCTACAAAAAATAGAACGCAAATTTGGTAAGAATTGATACATTTAGACAAACTTTTAAGCAAGACAAATCGATAGACGGGATGGGAAGTTATCAGTGTGGGTCGCATCCCAGCCTCTTTTTTTATTTTATTTTGTTCAACAAGGTATGTTCTAACTATTTAATTTGGTCGACTCTCTACATATGAAAGCATTCCAAGATTCCAACAGTTTTCTAAATATGCCATATTTAAGAGCAAAATACAATAGTTAACAGGGTTTTTGTTGTTTTCACGCAAAATTGTAAGAAATTGGTTTTGAAAAGTAGCTTTTTCCAAAAAGAAAATATTCTTTTTTGTTGCCATTTCCATAATGCGAAATACGCTACAAAATTTCAAGAACCCAAAAACGAGAAATAATCTGATATCAAGAATTTTCTGGCTTTTTTTGACGTAGTTTTTTCGGACTCAATTTTCGGAAGTGTATTTTTACTATCGCTATCAGTCTGCTTACTCGTAGATTCCAATCTAGCTGATGCTAGAAAACATTTTGATCTTAAAGGAGTCAACAAAACTTAAAAATTGTAGAGAGAAAAATGTTTGGTTTTTGAATTTAAGAAAATAGGTGCATTTAAGTACATAATTTCTCTGAATATAAAATTTAAAAAATTAAGGTAAACAAATAAGTTGGGAAGAAACTTTTGTGTAGCAGTTAGACGTTTCAGAATCTCTTTTCACTTCACTTCTCAAGGCATTCAAAGCTTTTATAACAATAGATATGAAACGTGCATTGTGTTTTTCAATTAGCCATTAGTTTAACAAAAGTGTCACTTTTGCTGTTTTTGGGACATTTATATTCTTTAAACTCGTGTTTAAATCTCAGTTCTAGAACATCTTAAGCAAATTCACTTCAAAAAGTAGATTTCTTTCATTTTTTAAGATCTTAAAAGTTTTATTCAACAGAAAATCAATTTTGAAAGAAGTATAATGCACGACTGGGTCGCTAGAACTTGCTGATTTCTTCAAACAAGTCTGTTTAAAAATATTTCCTATATTTTAAGATTCAAAAATGTACCTGCAAAATAAGTTTTTCTCAAAAATTTAAATGCCATTTTATTTCTCAAAAAAACAAGATTAACTTATTTTCGAAAATCTTAGAGCGGGTTTTTTAATGTTATTTTTATACATATATACAATTTTTAAATTTTATCTTTAAAATATGTTTGGTATGTAGTTATTTGGTGCTTATAAATTTACATTTTGCATTTAAATTTCGTTAAAAAATGTTCACCCCTTTCTGAGATATCAAGTTTTGTAAAAACAATTATTTTTTAAAAATCAAAAACAAAAAATAATGACATTTTTGACCATCAAAAATCATCATAAATTTGAAAGTTTGATCATCGACAAGAGCTTGCACTGAAAGAGAAGATTAATGAAATCGGTCGATTAGTTCTTGAGAAAACTTAAAAACAAAATAAAGGTTTTATGAGTGGTACAATAGAATTTTCGATTCTAAACCAAAAAATTTGTATCGGGACTGCTGTTATTTTTCGAGTTAAAAAAAATGAAAAAAAACACCTTAAGCTAATCGGCTGAAAACCTAAATTTCAATCGACACAATGCCTTAGGCTGAAGAGGCCAGGACAGACAGACAGACCCACTTTTTTCGACTTTTCTACTATCGTAATGTCATGTTTGATTTGAATTTTTTTACGAATGCAATACTTGGCATATAGTTCATGTATGTCGCAAGTAAAAATCACTTCAATGTTCACTATTTATGTGCATCAAAACAATTAGATGGAAATGAAGGCTAGTTTTAAGAATTAAAAGGCAACTTAATATAAAATTGACGATCTCTTATTCAAGACTTCTTCTTAAAAACCTGAATATTTGCTCTTTTCTTAGAAATTTTTTTTATAAAAATAGTTAAAGGTATTTCTAAAGTTAAAACATTTTTAGTTGTTTTTGACAGCAAACCACTTTTTGGTGCATATCGTTAAATTACTAACAAATCTTTAGATAAAATCTTTGCTTATACAACTTAACTGTATAATCTTTATGGCTCATATGACCCCCGCCTGAATCCGACATTGGTCAAAATCATTAGTTTCACACAAGATGCTAAAATTTAGCACACAATGTCAGTTCTTCAATTGTCATTTGAACAACAGATACAAATACCCTTCAATACGATTAGATTTCCATATCTACCCTAAGAATATATTGAGTACACAAATGAATCCAATAAATTTCTTAAACCAAAATGTCTTAACATTTGAGCAATCTATCATACACCTTTTCAATCAAAACTACGCCAATAAGTTCAGGTGTTCAGTTCAGACCGTGAAGTGCATTGAATCAATATTTAATTTATTTTTCAATCTATACTTTACGATGGGCTTAAAGGTTATATCATGGAAATTTTTTTTATTATTATTTGTAATTCTCAAGATTTCAGAACCTCGAAAACTACACTGACTGTTTATAAAGAATCTATGTACGCCTATTAACAATTTAAATTTTATTATGAATTCGAGTTGGATAAAAATCCCAAATTCTATGAATTTTTCACCCTTTTCGATACACCTAATTCATCATAAAACACTATCATTGTACCTTTATCCCATTTTGAGCGTTAATGATGCACCAACATGAGGCTTATTATAAACCCTCCACATTTATCTATATAGGAAATAATACCAATTCCTATATTATAACCGATGATGATTCCAAGATGCCATCTCATAGATACCTATGTCCTATAATACTCAGGTATAAAGGGAAAACTAAATTCACAGGTACATTGTACACACCGTACACTCGTTCGTCGCGGCTCTGTTGATACCGAGTATAATATGCATCAGGAAATCAATTCGAAAGACGGGAAGGCGCATCGCATTTCACTCTCTGACAGCTCCAGACAAACAACAATTACACACAAAAGGCATATATGCAACTTGGGTACGTTTATAATGCGATGAAGTCGAATAGCAGAGCACTCCGCAGTGAAGTCCGGATGGAGTCTATATAGAGTCTGGAATAGAAGTTGAATGGGGGTATGCTCTATTCTGCTCATTGTGATTATTATTTATCTCCCACTTCTGAACCAACATTTTTGGGCCTGTGTCTGTGCCTGGGTCTAGGTCTGGTACTGCCTAACATCAATGAGATGGCATTCAGATTCACTATGAAAGACCTTGTCTTCTTGCAAGCCAAAGCAGTCCTTCATGCGGATGGTGGTGAGTTCATGGTACTTCTTGGAATTTGTGTTTACATTTTCAAGTGCCTCGCTATATCTGGCTCTGGCTACAGCAGTCTTATCCATAGTGGAAAAATATTCCCTGTTTTTGTTGTTGTTTTTTCATAACCAGGAGTGTACCAACGGAGGTTTTTGAATTGTGTATGCAAATCGGCTAGAGAAACCTTTTATCGTTGTTCAGTTTGGTGTTTGTTGGCCAATATATCTATACCTACTAACAACAGTGACTCTCATCATAGTAGCTGCTATCAAATAACTATGCAACAACTACTTACTCCTGGTGCTGCTGCTGCTACTAGTGCCTTTGGCAATATCGTGTTTCACGTACTAGAATTTCAATAACAACACCATCTATTGACAGAAAAAACAACTCTCAACACCTCACTCCAGTCAGCACGGCAGTCGCTCGGTGGTGCAGGGCGTTCTGTATTCAATAACAACGGAAAAATAAAATCCCAGAGTTGATGTTGATTTCCTTATATTCAAAGTCATGTCATTTATTGCACCAGAGACAGAGCCATGAGCCAGAGATGATCATGGAATCACACGGTGCGATGTGGAACGGCGGCGCGCGGCGGCGCGCGGTGAGACGGGCGCATTGACTGGTTTTTATTGGTAGCCGTTGGCGATGTAATGCATTCAATGGAGACGATGATGATGCATGAGTGCATCAATCTGATTTAAACCAAAACAGACCTTAAGTTATACTTACAGGCCATAGCACATTGATGCACAAAATATCGTACTAAAGGTGAGAGACCAATTTGGAACGATTTTTGTCGTTGTTGTTGTTTTACTTTGAAAAGGGAAGCGGCAAAATATAACTGCAAATATATGTACATGTACATTGTACGTTATAGTAATTGGGGTATATTTAACAGCGATTTATATCGATACGAATTACCTACTTAACTACTTCGATGGAAAAATTGATTAAGCTTGTTTTAAGTCTTGAGACATCCTATGTAAAATGGTCTTTACACGGCATGTACATAATATATTCAATTGATTGACATATAAATAACTTCGCTTTCGGAAATTTTCGACTTCTTTTTAACACTTCTTCTTTCGTCTTCAATTTAATAAAAATAATTGACATGCGTCGGAAGCCGCCTGACGCACATCAAAATTAACAAGCTCAAGCTCAATTGAATAAAATTTAATCAAACAGATTTTGAAGAATATATGCCAGAACTATCCCAATCATGTTTTCAGGTTAATCACTTCGGGAGTATTCATTGGAGCAATCATCATTATTTTAATTGAAGTGATGTAGATTGGTAAAAGATTGACTGTCAACGTAAATCTCAAGGTCTTCTAAATAAAAAAAAATCACATTTTCAAACCTCAAAAACAACACTGAATAAAGCATTTTTTTGTCATTAATGAATTTCAAAGATTTAAGAACATAATTGTTTTTGATCTCAATATTAGATTATTCATAACTTGTATTTAAATAGTGATGTCAATTTATAATTTAAACTGGTCACTGTGTCTTAGGCCATGATTTACCACGACACATTTGTGCGTAACGTTTTTCCTCTCATGTTTTCTTACAGAATTTACTGATTACACAAATACCATTTTTAGGCACAATAATATGTTTCTTCAAAAGTCCTCACGAAACGTCTCCCCCCTGACTGCCATTTTTCTTTAGAAATAACAACAGAGAAGCGCAGTTTTAATTTGTATGCCATACAAATTTTGTGACTCGATTTAATGAGAATCACGGAGAACGAAGTTTCCTCGGAGTTATTTACATTTGTTTAAGTAGTACACACAAAATAGATTTGGAAGTAGTGTGTATATTAGCAGGAATAATTTTGAAATTGAGTATAAGCCAAAATGGATATTTTGGCATAACTGTTAAAATGGCTATCATTACTTTGTTGCAACATACGATTTTTGTTATTTTAAGTTTAAGAATTTATATTTCATATTCCGAAAAAATCTTAAAACTTTTGATTGTTTATAAAAACTAAGACATTCCAGACTATTATAATTTCCGTGTTTGTCTAGTTTTATACAAAATAGGCATATTTTTGGAAGTTGAGTTGAAAGGGCACACTTGTGCCCAGTCAAGTTGTGACACTACTCCCATTTAACAAGAACAAACTAAGCCGCTCTTTGATGAATAACTAACTTTAAAACCATTAGGGCCCCCGCAGACTGCAGCCTTTTTATCGGCCGATAGTTTGGTCGGCTTCTTAATCAGTATGCAGAGGAATGCATTACGCACACTACAGCGATTCAGTATCGGCCGATAAAAAAGTTTGATGGGCTACCCGATTACATTCAAACTAATCTGTCGGCCAACTATCGGCCGACTGTTTAATCAGTATTGGCGCATACACGCCTGCGCATACATGACGGCCGGCTGTTGGATAGTCTGCGCACTGTTCACCAACCAAACTGTTTAGTTGGCTCGGTGTGCGCACTTTCAACCCAACCCGACTAAACTATCGGCCGATAAAAAGTCTGCAGTCTGCAGGGGCCCTTATAATTAGAGATTCCAAATTTGCTATATTTAATTTATTTTTACCAAATTTCATATCAAAATCAGTTTTTGAAAATACACGTTTTCAAAAATCCCGATCTCCGTAACTTGCTAACTGACCGATCATAAAAATTATGAAGAACTTCCCAATATTGTAGAACCTCAAAATTTAGCATTTACTTTCTTATAAAAGGAATAAATTAAAGTATCCAATAAATTAACATTTTAAAGAAAAACAACAATCTAGGCACAAAAATTGTGCACTCAGAAGGCGTTATACCCACCCACTTCTTATGCATTTTGTGTGGTTTATATGGAATAGTTCTGATTCTTGTAAAATGATGAAAACTTACATAGTGAAAGGGGTTGATGTGTGTACAAAGATCGTAGAATTGAAATGATACACTGGGAGGGTGTGATATGTGCCTACTTTACATATATTTGTTATGATTTATATATTACACTTTTAAACCATATACAATACATTGAATGAAATTTGAAGGACAAATGTAGAAAAACATAGAAAACTTAATATTTAATATTCGAGAAGCGTAATTTCATAAATTGATATTAAACCTTTGTAAACTTCGAACTTGCCATATTCCTAAATGTCACTATTTTTCACTAAAGACTCATTACTCAGTTTTTTTTTGTAAGTAGAAAAATATTTAGTATATGTTTTTGGTGTAATATTCTCTTACATTTGTTGTAAAGATGCGAAATCGAGGTGAAAAAGTACTTCACACAGAATTTACAAGGATTATAGAAGTACCTAAATAAAAAGGTACATGGCTAACAAGTTATAAGTTAGGCACTTGTGTTTTAATATTTTCACTTCAAAATAGCACAATTCTTACAAAAAAGGAATACAAGTAGGTATTGCTCTTTGGTATATATGAATTTATTGAAAGTGTTAAATTTATAGTTCCAATACTGACTGCACATATTGCTGGAGGCTTTTTCATTCCACCTTTTTTTTGCACATCAACCATCGTGCTTGAATTCAATAAAAGAGACCATTTGAATTTAGGCCACGTAGGTACAAACTGTATGTTCGGAAAAAAAAAATGTTCCAGATTAAATAGGACATAAGAGTTGCGAGGGCATTTAAAAACGACGAAAACGACGCACTTAAAAGAAAAAATAAAATAAAAAAAAAAACTTTCTACAAAAAGTTGAGATTGTACCTGGACAACTTTTCGAAAGGTATAAAAATGTCCATATATGTAAATTGTAGGAACTTCGACCTACGTACGAAGGTATATAAAATTTACATAGATTTCACATGCGGACACAAATCGCTGTTTGACAGCACTTTTAGTTTTTATAGTTGTTATGAATTAAAAAAAAAAACTTCATCCGAGAACGAAACTTTAACTTAAAGGTAGAAAAAATCTTACAACTTAAATTATAAGGTACTTTTGGGTATGTTTGACAATTCTGACCGATAAAAAAATTTCACTTTTAAAATATTTGGAGATTGATAGCCCCTGAAGACAATGTCGATCAATTTTATTTCCTATATCTATTCAAGCTATGGAATGAAATGGTTTTGACAGAAATAAAGAAAAACTTATTTTGAAAATTAAATGTCAATTGTGACTGGCGAATTTTCTAGGTGTCAGAAAATTTGACATTTCATTTAATTAGCATATTCGGGATTTTCATTATTTGACATAAACAAAGTTGCTTAAAATTTCATAATATTTTTCTTTCAGCGGCTAATTTCTTGAACGCGTCCTGTAATTTTGGAACTGTCAAAGTTCACAAATTATTTTTATTGTCTAATTGGTTGCGTACAAAATGTATGAACAAGTTATCGAAAAGTAAAAAAAGCAATCTAATTCTACTATGCAGCCCTTTTTACCTTATGTTTACTTGGCGTGGCATATTTTTGTCTCCAGTGTTTTGTTTTTAGATATGTATGTGTCGCATTTCGCATATAACTACATAAAAGTTTTTTAGTTTTATTAGTCGTTTTCTATAGCTCAGAAATTATAGATAAAAATAAAAAAATAGATCAAAATTAAGAATACGCATTTTCTTCATGGAAAAATGGATCGCTTATTTGGGATTCTGAGAATCCTCAAGTAATTGAAGAGATGCCATTAAAAAAATAAATTGTGTAGCGCAACAGTCCATTGAGAACTAGGATCTAGTGACTTACAACTCTAAACTATTTTTGTGTGCGAGTACTGTTGCCAGGGATGGAGGGGACCTACAGTTTTAAGCCAAATCCGAACGGCTAATTTGAGAAAGAATTTTTCATGACAAGAATTACTCTTGGAGAATTTGTCAATTCCTCGCAAGAGGCAGTTCCAGTGAAAAAAACTTTAGATGGGATAGGCAGGGAACGAACCCAAGACCTCTGTCATGACAGTCCAATAACCATCATGCCACGGGTACTATACGAAGAGTGGCCATTACATCCACAAAAGTCATTGTTTGGTGCGCTCTTTGGTCTGGAGTGTTATTGGACCTTACTTCTTCGAAAACAACGATGGAACGACTGTCACCGTCAATTTGGAGCGATATGGTCAAATGATAACCGACTTTTTTGCCTGCTATTGAAGAATATAACTTGGAGAATATTTCCTGGCCACGTAATTTCTCGTCGTGGCGATATCAACTGGCTACCAATATCATGCGATTTGACACCGCTGGACTTTTTTTTTGTGGGGCTACGCTAAAGAACTTGCTTATGCGGATAAGGCTTTGACTCTTGAGCACTTTAAAACCAAAATTCGTTAAGTAATGGCTGAGCTACCGCTTAATATGTGTCAAAAAGTGGTCGAAAATAACCTCAAAAGGTGGTCATTTAAATTATGTAGTGTTTCACACAAAATAAAAAAGAAATATCATGAAAACAAATATTATATACTAGCTGACCCGGCAGACTTCGTATTGCCTCAATCGATAGATAAAAGACCTAAACTTTGTTTTTCAAAACAAAATAAACATTTAGAACAAAAAAGCATTTTTTTAATGCAGCATGAAGTTGTATTATTATTTTCGACACATCATGTTGCTTACTAAAAAAAACAGTTTTCCTGAAATACTGGCTATTTATAAGGTTTAAATTTTTATTAACAGACAAACACTGTTATGATACAGTTTGTTAATCAATTTAAAGCTTTATCATAAACTATATTTTTTGTTTTGTTTTGTGGTGCGTTAATAAACAAAGAAGACGGTTTTCCGACGCGCGAACACGCGACGCATAATTGTCATGCGCGAAACAGGGAAACTCCAAGTTGATTCCGCAAACTTCTAAAGACTGTCCTTGCGATTTATTTATTGTCATCGGAAAGGCCAGACGTACTGGAAATTGTAAGCTTTTAAAATCGAATGGTAAATCCGTTGGAATCATCAGTATTGGCGGGGTCAAGACACCCGCTCATTTGTATTTTCCTTTTATGATTGTTGCCTCAATGGCGTTATTCATCAGCTTTTTCACAGCCAGTCTTGTTCCATTGCATAGTTTAGGTTGATTAATGTTACGCAGCATGGTGATCCTACTGCAAATTGTGAGGTGGTATAGTCCAGGCAATTCCAGTGAATTTAAAAACTCCGTGGGATAGTTGACTACGTCATCCAGGTTCATAACGGTGTCGACTGATTTGAAGGAAACCCTGTCCTGGAAGAAAATTCTGAATGGTCGCATTGAGATACTCGACATCTTTATTTTTCGCTGCCAATATTGCTCGTTCACCCAGCTAATTATGGTTATTGAACTTTTGCGCTATATCTGGGAAAACACGCTGAATAAGCTCCTCTTTTGAATCTGTGATGTGTCAAAAATCTGTGGGTAATGTGATGAATCCGGTCGAGGTGTCCATTGCAACTTTATTACAGAATCATGGCCCCACCAAAAATATTTTGGTTGTCACGAAGATCTTTCAATATTCTGTCCAGCGCCTCCAGTGCATTCATCCCAAACAATTAGTTTGCATACCTGTAGGATCTTGGCCATTGCGCTATTTTTGGCGATGTTGCAAATTGGTGTTTCGGTGATTTGCATGTTTAATGGTAATTTCAAGGCAGAATGCGCAGTTCGCCCGCCTTCTAGCAGAGTCGCAGCTATTCCAGATGAAGCCAACGCTAGAGCAACATCATTTCGCGATCTGATCCTCGCCAAAAGCAATGAAATTAAGAACGTTTTTCCGGTTCCACCACATCCACTGTTCACAGCTTCTATCAAAAAGTCGTACGCAATTCTTTGTTGTTGATTTAATTGTGGAACATTTGTACGAACTGTTTCGGCAAATGCTTCAATTTCGTACTGTTGTTCCCTTTGCAACTCGTGGTTTAATGCATCGTGCATATGACGATTGGGTGCTGTCATTCCCAAACACGAATATACTTTAGTATTCTGTATAAGTGCTACAGAATGATTGACATATTAGTTGGTTGTCAAATCTAATGTCAAATATTATGGTTGTGTTCAGAAACTTAATTTGTGAGAAAACTTAAGATCTGTCAAACTTAAAAAAATAATTTGATACAGTTACAACTGAAGTTAGCTTAAATTAAGTTTCGCGAGGCCGACCAAATTAATTGGAAATCAGTACTACTAATAGTTTATTATATTTTTTGTCGCGTTCGCGATTCCTTTTTGTTTATTTTCGGAACGCGACATTAGATCCTCCAAAGCGACAGCGAAGACTATTTTCATAAATATAATTGAATTTGAACTGTATGCAGCGGTAATAAATTGCAAATTGACTTTTTGACGTTAGGAACACACCTAAATTGCTTAGACAACAGTGAGTGATTAAAATTTAATATGAACTTTATTGAATAGCAATAAAGTTCAAATTGACTCTAGAAAACGTTTGTATGGGAAATAGAAAAGGGTTGTTTTTAGGGTTTTCCCGGAAATTATTCGATTTTTTCTCACCTTTTAAACCTTCCCTAGACCTCCACGAATATTTCAAGACTAAGATAAGATAAATCCGTTCAGCCGTTCTCGAGTTTTAGTGAGACTAACGAACAGCAATTCATTTTTATATATATAGAAGATTTGTTTTAATTACGTTTACGTTTACTTTTGAAACCCCAAAATGGATAACCCTGTACATTTGTCACTAACCCTGTACATTTGTCACTAAGTTGATTTAGTACCCGTGTCCCGTGTGGTGATAGTTAGTGCATAGGAATGTCATGCCAGAGGTTTCGGGTTCAATCCCAGTCACCTAAAGTTTTATTCACAGGTAGTTCCTCTTGCGAGGAAGCAAAAATCCCATTGGATGGCTAGGAAGCACTTACCATTTACCGTTACTGCAATTCTTTTCTTTCATTTCACCAGAGTGTGAATCGCATCAAACTGTCAAATTTTAATGGACTTAAGCATCTTGCACATGAGCTACGAACTTCGAACTGCGAACTGTGGATGTTCGCATATTTTGACTTTTCTTTCACATGCGCTTTATTTATTTTCGCAGACAGCGACGAATTGTCAACCCTTTTCTCCATATTTTCCTCAGCCATGATCTTTCACACAAAAACAAAACAAGAGTGGTATAATTTTGAAGTTAAGTTGAGCGCGAACAATTTATTCGTTGCAGTGTGGATGGTATGTGGAACGCGAATAGAGTTTGACAGTTCGTAGCAACCACACTGCAATTCGTTACTAACAAATTGTTTTTACAAAATTGTCTTATTTTAGAGAACAAAATGCAAATTTTATTATATTAACATTATTGTCAATTGGTTTCTTATAATTTAAATGTGTTTTTGTTTGGAATTGACTTTTTGAAATATGTAAAATCACGTTTGTTCGTCCATTCGTTCATTCGTTGTTCGCTTTCATGTGCAAGGCCCTTTAATGTAGATTCGTTAACCCAACTCCACGTAGGGTAAATTTTTATAATTGACTAATACATTAGCTAAGAAGTGAGCTTCATCGCTCTTGACCCTATAATAGTTTGACATTCTCAACTGTCAAACTATAGACACAACACCCTATGGGAGTCAACCAAATGTTGAAATGTTGAAAATAGTCGAGTTGTCAAATTGACATTTTTAAGCATGCTCAATATCTGATTTAAATTTCCTCTTCCTGAATGCAGAATCGAGTTATGAACGTAAATATTGTGACTTTTGACCCGATTTCGACTTTAAACTTCAACGACTTTCAATCAGATTTAGGGATTTTTTCTTTTTTCTTAAACAACGCAACGCATAAAAAGTCTTAAAGGAGATAAACTACCTTATCCTGTCCAAACGAAGGTACAACAAGTCCCTCAAACTCCCACACTCCTCTGCGATGCAATTCAATTTTTTTCTTTTTTTTTAACAAAACCTGTCAACAAAGTTTACAACGTATTTGCATGCCCTTAAGGCTATCAAGATGTTGTCGTATAACAAGACAACAAGATAATACTTTTCACGCTACTTCTTGATTTGGATATTCTGATAGCCTTTTAGGGACTTTCGAGCTCAAAAATAAAAAAGAATATTCAAAAAAAAACTGCAAAAGATTTGGCCAGCAAAAAGATGTTGTGCAATGAAAAAAGAAACAAATGCCTCTGGTCATTATTTTTAGTTCCAGAACGCAGAGTGTATTTCTTTTTGTATTATTTTGTTGCGTATATAAAATGCAGCGAAAGATTACTTGGTAGAGATTAAAATTGTTTAACGAGTCAAGGGCCAAAGCCCTATGCAATGTCAAGACACCATGGCTCTCGGGAAAAGGGATACGTGTATATAAGATGTTGAATTTTTAAAGATACACGTGCTATTCGGCTAAGGATTGAGTTTCAGTTTATGTGCCGTTTTGTAGGATGAAAGGTCTCGAAGAATATTATTTTATGTTTACATTTTATTTTCACTTTTTTGTTTTTTTTTTTTTGTTTTGATGTTGTTATTTGGTCATGATTTGATTTATTTTTATTAAATCATTGAATTTAAGAGCATTATAGACATGCCATTGATTATTTGAGGGATATAAAAATAATGAAGTTGAAAAAGTTTCGTAGCCAAGATGATGATCGAAATAAAATGTATCTTCTCAGAAATTATGGGTTCATACTTTGACTGGTCCTTTAAAGTCCTTAAAATAAATTCAATAAAATCCGTTCATCAAAGAATTCAAACAAAAAGTTCATGTGAATCCAAAATATCAACTCAACTTAAAGTTACGGCGAATTGTGCTTGGCCTCAAATGGCCCATTTAGCACTTCGGCACGCGTTTTATTCAGTTGGTCAATGCTGAAGTGGATTGCTCTGCTGGGGTTTTCGAGGGTTTTATTATTGGAAATGGAATTAAAAACACACTTTTTAAAAACGTATTTCTAGCGAACGAACCAATATTTCCCATTCCATTGAAATGATGCTTTATGACTATTTCCAAAACAAACAAAAAACTAGTTGACAAGTTTTTGTTCTTGGCAATAAAAATGTACTTTTCCTATGGGTCTCGATGGCTTTTAAAATCACTCTTTTAAGTGTCAGGGTTTAGATATATTTATTTTTAAAATTATAAAAAAAAAACACACATAAATTCTTTAAATAATAAATAAGTTGTTTTTTTTCCTAGAGTTTATCTTAACCTTGTAGAACAATCAAAAATGGTTTCACAGAATCCTTTTTTAAACCATTCGTTTATCTGCTTTTCTAGGCAAGATACGTTTTGTATTGAATTAATCACCAGCAGATGGTGCTGTTTTTTTTCAACAAAAAAAATTTAAATGAAAACACGTGCAAATTATAAATATTTCATTTCTTACGCTTTTGTTTTTTAGAAGTCTAATTCCCTAGACAAACTTATCTAACGGTGTGTTTGTCTATTATTATAACTAAGGAGTCATAGTCATAGTCTTATTTTGTTATAACCACTCCCTTTTGACTTGATTTTAGCATGCAAAACTCGACGAGCCATTGTACCTCACCTAGAATGTGATTCAACACAAAAACATTATACTCTACTCGTCGCGTACATAAATATTCAAAGCAAATATTAATTTAATTAAATCACACTTCGACGATTTTATTGTTTACGTTGATTGGCACCTCAACGAAGCAGTTCATAATTTTAAGAAATTCATAAAAGCAAACCGCTCTACTATGCCGACACAGACACACAGCGCCGCCACCGCTGCTTCTGTCAAAAACGATAGTAATAATTGATGCATGCCACACAAGAGTTCAATTAAGGTGACATTTTCAAAAATGGTTTTTAAATATTGCGAAATTCAAACTTGCAAAAGGGAAGTTCTATATTTTTTTTTTGACTCAGAAACCCTTGGAGAGGCAACATTTATGATAATCTATCTATACAAAAAAAAGTAAACTGGTCATAAAGTTAAGTCGCCGTTTAGATGCAGGTGTTCACTTTATACTTCTTTCAACTTACTTTTATTTCATTTTTCCTTAACTCTCAGATAGCAAAAAATGCTTTGAAATAAATTAATTGTCAATGCAATCTCATCAATATTTTCTTTTATAAACAGTTTCTTCCAACAGACGTGCGGTGGCGTTGCAGTTGTAGTTGTGGTAAAGTGAAGCAGCGCTAGCACGTAAGCCGCTCGCATCATCAGAAGTAAAGTAGGTAACTTCTGGTAGATACGAGTATCTTATGGCACAACAGCAGCGTATATAATATTTAAAGGCTTGCTATACAACGTGGCGGCGCAACCAACTTATTTCACTTTGATTTATTGAAACCTTTATCAATGGGATTCTGTCATTGGCTTTTGTGGTTCGATTTGATGGCATATATAGGCTCTACGGACATGTGCCAAGAATATTGTAAAAGGTAATTAATATGAAGACAAGCCTTTCTGTCATATTTACGTGGGTCTTAAGGGGTTTTTTTCTTTATTTTTTCAAACGTAAATGGGGCTCGTTTCAGTTTAAAAAAAATTATGAACATTTATGTATATGTTCATACACATGTGATTGCAACTTAAATGAGGTCTTATTAAAAACTTAAACAGGTAGGTAATGATGTGCATTTAAAGAAGAAATCATTATGCATTAGATATAATAAAGATAAAACATTTAAAAAGTTTGTCAACCTTTATCACGACAAGAAAATTGAAAATTCTATTAAGATCTTTTATAAGTTTTAATTGGACCAAAAGGCAGATAAGTTATTTACTTCATGGACACATCCAACAAAGTTTTTTGACGTTTAAATGCGAACTGTCAACTGCGAAGAGTCAAGTGTGAAATGGCAAGTGTGAACTTGGAAAGAGTGTGAAGTAGGACATTTGTTGTGTGAAGTAAACTACTACTATTCCAAACCGGTTTAAATTTTCATACTGTGCTTGTCTTGCAGCCATCTTGTGATGTGGATCAATTGTGCGTTAAACAAACTGTATAATATCAACAAACTTAAGAATTTTCAAGAAACAACTAGTGTAGAATTATTAGCAATTACGAAAGCATGGAAACAGATTTAAAACTCAAGAACAGAAACACGGCTATTTTCATAGACAGTCAAGCAGTTGACGGATCGGTTTTCAATCGGGTTTAAGTCTGGTGATTATGCAGGCTTTTCAATAGTGTCAATTTTGATATCCAGAAATATTTCTTCGCTAATTTGCTGGTAAGACGTACCACAATGGCATTTCTTCAGATGCATATGCCCAGGGCCGTCGAAGGGAATTCCGGGCCCGGGACGGAAGAATCTCGGCCCCCCATATTTACCATTTTTTTTCAAAGTTCATGCCTACTGATATGGTACGTTCTAATTTCATTTACGAATAGCATGAAATTGGTTGGAATTGACGAAAATAATAATTTTTTGTTTGCAAAGTGAACCGAAAAAAAGTGTTAATCATCAAATCAATCTCACTGGTATCGTCCAGTTTAGTTGAAATGGAGGATGGATAGAAAATTATTCTACATGCGAGTAGATCAGATTCCGAACAGAATCATACATTCAATTCGATATTGCCAACGACATGTTAGTAACTGATAATACGGTCGATTAATTATTTAAAAAAAAAATAGCATTAAAATACTATTACCTAGTATGAAAATATAATAATATAAAAGTATTTGAAATTTGTCTTTAAAAAAAACTATGTATTTTAAAAGGTTTACATTAAATACAATTTATTGTTTTACTTTATATTAAAATATTATCACAATGTTTTCATTAAAGTTAGTTTGCATTCAATGAAATATTTTCTTTTTGCAAACGAGCTTTCCTAGCTTTCTGAGCAGCAAAACAACTTATAATTATTGCATCGAAATTCAATTTCCTTGCCAAAGGTGCTTCGAAGCGTATTGTAGAAAATCCAGAAACACGATCTTGTGATGAGCACGATCGATGAAAATTCTTTGTTCTGGCAAGGACGCTAAATGAACGTTCGGCACTAGCTACGATTACAGGTATGGTGGAAAACACACAGAGAGCAACACAAATGTTGGAGAAAATCGTCTCCAAGTTCTGGGAATAAATAGAATTGAACAAACTCAATGGCGAAAGTTCTACTTCAAAATTGGCTTCATAAATGTGTTTCAGATAAATTATTTCCTCTTTCAACTCTTGAGACACATGCGAGTTATACTTTTAAATAACCCTTGTAGCGGAGTTTTTAATCTCAATTTTGTCCATTGTTGAAAACTGCCATAAAAATGAAAATGTAGCATTAAAATTTTTCATCGTATCTAACCGACGAGAAATTCGAGGTATAATTGAATCAACTAACGTAAAAGAGTGTTTCTCTTGAAATTTATTTCTGCGTCTGTTTCAATTTACATTCCGGCTCCTCGATTTTCTACAAAATGTCTCTTTAATTGCCTTTTTCAGTTCGATGGAAACCGTTCTTGAACATCCCCCAATCCAGTAGAAACTGCTTTGCATTTAGATAAAATTTGATCCCATCTGTTTCGAATAATGTTCAAATCGGAGATCAAGTTGTCGAGATTTTGAATTTCAACGTCAATAGTCATGTTTCTGGCTTGAAGAATGATACTTCTTTCATTTATAGCGCTAAGAACCTTGCACCAAATCGAAGACATCAGGACGCATTCAAATGTGTGCATATATTTTAAAACGCCATTTACATCTCTTCGAGCTTCAGCAGTTAAATTAATATCACTTAAGGCTTCTAATGATGTTCTAAGGTTTTTCAGATGACCATCTTGTATCGGAAAGTGTGTAAAGGGATCCGGCCATATTTATCTTAAGATTTTAACAACGTTGTGCACTGCTGCTAAACAAGTTGAAACACTTTTGAACATCACCAAAGAATGTGATTGCGGCAGTACAACATTTCGTTATATACACACTTTGAAATGATCTGATATCCTTCAAATCTCCAGTAAACAACTTATTCAAAATATTAATTAATTAATATTACGAAAACCACAATTGAAAAACGTTTGCGTGGGATTTTCCGGTCCCCGAAACCGAATCAAAAATTTCGTTCCCAGCGGAAACAAAAATAGAAGAAAAGAAACTTTATAAAAACAGAAACCGAAATAAATATTTGTGTTTTGTTTTAAGTTGCCGGGCCCCTTATTTTGACTTTAAAAATTTTCAAAACAAAATAAATTTTAAATTTACGTTAAATTAAATAAGAAAAGCGAAACAATTTTTCCAATTGCCCAATTTTTCATTAAATATTAACAAAAATGTACGCCAATAATAATCAGGGGCCCAGATCGGCAATCTTGTGACTGATAGATTGGTAGATAACCTGCAAACAGGGGCCCGATTGCGGAAGCATGAATGATTTTAAATTTTCGGGCCCCTAAAAATAAGTGGGAATAGGTATGTTGATGATGAATATAAAGTATATTAAAAAAAATACACTCTCTTCATTGCTTTCAATTTTACGTGCCCCTAGAAAATCCCGGGCCCTGGGGGTTTCCCCCCTTTCACCCCTCCTCTCGACGGGGCTGCATATGCCCACGAACCTCTTCATTTTCCATTAAAATTTTGCAAACATCAGTCCACAAAACATTTATCCCACAAAAATTTTAATTCACAAAAAATTACACTCAGTGCAATTTTTTTGACCCCAACTGTAGCTAACTGACATGCTCAAAATGTCATGACCATTTCTCATAATTCTCTCGTTCAAATGTACACAAAGTCTATTTCGTATATTGATCCCTTTAATTGACAGCTGTCATATAGTTTTTTGGCACAACAATCTGCAAGGAAATAAGTAAACAAATCTCTAGACAAATCTTAATTTATTAAATTTGATGGTTGGACTGTCTGGAGTCAACATTCCTCTTTAAAACATTTATGTACATAATATAGAAATAAAATCCATATTTCAATATTCATTTTCTTCTTTGTATACATTATTGGTCCTCCTTTCCATCACAATCATAGTCTAAAAGACTAAACTCGACCTTGATGCTCTCAACATCAATACTCTCACTCATCCATAATGTTTCTTATACCTCAAAATTTATTTATCTTTAAACGCTACTTAAATGTCAAAATAAAAATTCAAATAAACAAAAATTTATAAACACTTTTGTAATATTTATGTGGCATGTAATTAGATAAGTTACAAAACGCACCCAATTCCGCTTGAAGTATGGTTACAAGTAGATATGTTGCAACAGAATATCAAAGGAATTTACACGAGTGTGTTTACACTACTTTATCATTCAACTTTGCAATCAATCTTCTTAACCACACACTCGGTTTTTATGAAAATGTTATTATTATACCGCTAGCTATGTACGTATGACCAGGCGTGCAACAAACAGAACCAATATGGCACCACGCGCCCCGCGATGCGACGCGCCGGGATATCGTGCTTTATTTGCATTTATTTTCATTTTATCTTCTTTTTAGACATGTTGTAAAGAAGTCGCAACATGTAGACAATCAAAGCAAAGTTGTAGCAACATTTTCTCTAGAATCTAAACATGTTTATGTTGAAATAAGTAAATAATTTTGTTGAGAACGAACCAAGTATGAAGGTTTCTCATGCAGAGAAGTTTGATTTCATTTTTAGTTTGTTTCGAACCTCTAACCTGAAAAGGTGGTTTCGTTATCTCTGATAGTGGGTGACAGAAATGTCATCTCGAAAATTAATAAATATGATAACGGTAAATTCTCGAGAAGCTATACAAAAAACACACGTTGTTTCTAACTCATTTTTATCACTTATGTCAAGTGAACTTATAAAATGACCGGAGTTAAGTTATTGTGAAAATTTATTATCAGTATTTTGAAAATTCAAAGTTTCAAAATTGATGTTCTTAAAATAGACCATGCAAAATATACATCTTCAAAAAATATACAGAAAATATAGTTTATCGTTTTTTTTTCTGCTGTCTGCATAAATTTGCATTAGACTTCGAGGTGTGTGCTTTCATGCAGCAGCTTCCTCTCCTATGTACCTATAACTAGAATTAATTTGCATTTTTGTAAACTTGAATTGCAATTAAACCGGATCGTCCACTTATTATTATTATTAATTCAAGTGCATCCATTATCAATTCAAGTATGCAACAACAACAAAAAAACTACAGTCATTAATTCCACTTTGCTTTAACGAGATTACAATAACATTTTGATAAGAAACAAAAAGTAAACAAACAAACCTCAACAACGAACCACAACAGATTGTATAGTTACATAGTTACCGTTATATTGCTGGTTTGGTTGTTGTATTTATATTTACATATAACTTATACCAAATTAAGAATATAGGTCATAACTTTTTTTTAAGCTTAAATGTAAGCTGGATTACATTAATACCAATTATTTTTTTTCTGTAAGCGAGGTCCTTTATTTATGTTATGTTAGTTTTTGCTTAGTTTTGACACAATGTCACTTAAGGGCAACTGTCAAAAATATCTATCTTTTGTAATTAAACAAATAGTTTTTTAGGGGTTGACAGTTTTTTTTTAAGAAACCATTTACATCAAAAAGATTGCAATCTTTAGAGAATTTAGGGAAAATTTGCATCCTTTTTCATCTTTATTAATTAGAAAATGAATGTTTAGTGTAGTGTTCGAAGATCCAATCTAAAATTTAAGCCAGTACATTTTTATTGTAGTTCTTAAAGATTGCATTCCTTTACCTATTCCTATCCTATTCTATGATGAAAATATTTGATTTTCAGTTTTAGGGTGCGTTCAGATTTATTATTTTAATGGCTTCATTCAGGAATAGAACATTTTCTTAATAAAAATAAACTATTCAGCTGTCACCATGGTCACCTGTCAAATTATTGTGTTCAGGGTTTGTATTCCACCAGTTAATTTCTTTGTATTTAGAGCTCATTGGGCGTGTTCAGAAAGCGTTAAGAACGAACAATTGAACACGTGCTTGAGGTATCTGACAGGACCCTTAAAATGCATGCAATCTAAAAAAAAAACACTAATTTCATAATTATTGAGAATCAAAACGAAAAGTAGAATGATATTCGAGGCTCAGAACGCTAGTTTTATTTGACACTTTGACAGCTAGATATCTGGCAGGTGTCTTAAGATGCCCGAAATTTATTTTGTCAAATGTTGACACACCCTAAAAAAGCACTCCCAAAGGAAGCATTATGATGTGTTTTCATAGTTAAACCAAATTTCGTAAATGAATTAGTGTTTGAAGGCCACAGTTCAAAAGATATTCATGCACTGCCTCCAAACTGACATATGTACTCACGATTACTCTAACCATACTTTGATTTTTCGGACTATCATCACAAAACTTTCATATAATTTTTCTTAATATTGTTGAACAATAAAAACAAGTTATTTCTTCACGTAGTGCTCAGTTTTTAGTTACTATAAGCTGTCAGCTGTCAAATTTTAAAATGTAGATTTTTTAAGGATAAGTCAACACTCGTACAATGTGAACCTACGGCAAATTAAAATCCTGCATTAATAATTATACAGATATTTATTAGATAACAAAACGTATAATTTTGTATACTTCAATTAGTTTTTTGTAGACTCAGTCGTATAAAGAGAACGTAATTATTATTTTGATGTCAAATTAAAGCTTTTTACGTCAGAAACATTATTTCCACAAAAATATTCAAATTTGGTGTCGCTACAGTTCGTGGAGAACCATGACCTAATGACTTACAACTCTCAATTATTCCTGTGTGCGAGTAACGTCAGTGATTGCATGCCAAATACATACATATATGCCAACTTCATCGCCCGTGAAAAAAACTTGTAACATGACATTTCTCGCACTAAAAAAATTATCTTGTTTTTTGAACTTGAATGAGCTTTTACCAATTTTTAGTAATATTTTCTTAGTTTTTGAACAAACAAACTATCAATTCAATTTTTTCTTGATCCATGTTTTGAATTTTCGAACTAGCAACACAAACTTTTTTATCCAACATTTTTTCTAAACAGTGTTCCACTATGAAAACACGTTTTTCCCTCGTGTTAGTGCTCCATTGTTAGAAACCATAAACTGTCACAGCTATCAAGTTGTGTGTAATAGTTTTTTGCTTAGGGTTTGCAAGCACTTACACAATGGTTACAACAAATTCAGATTTTGTATTAATATTTAGAAAACCTTTTGAGAAATAACAAAACACAATTTTACTAGCTTAAATTAGCTTTATTGTAGACCCAGTATTAGAAAAAAAATATATGTAGTTATTGTTTTAAAGTCAAATTAAGACTTTTTATGTCTTAAATATTATTTCTACTCAAAACAAAAAAAAAAGAATATGTTTTTAATATTTTCCAATTAAGTAATGACTGGCAACTGATGATAGTAAATGGTAGGTTATACCACAACAAAGATTACTATGTCTCTCACTTTTCACAAATGTCAAAATCATCACTTTGATGAAACTGACATATGCGTGCATATCTTTATGGCATACCTTGACTGCATTAAAATAACCAAAATTTAAAATTGAACAAAAAGCTATATAAAAACAAAATAAACACCATGTTTATTTTCTTTTTGCATTATTTTACATCTGTCAGTTGTTATAAAATAATATCTGTCACATTCAACTTTGACAGGTTCACATACAAATTCCTTTTGTCTTACTTATGTCATTGTAATGTTGTGTACATAACTTCAACTATTTTCAGGTACAACATCCGTTTTCCAGCTCTGTGCGTATTCAATTTTATTCCCATGACCTGTCACCGTGCCTTTATGTTGTTTTATTTTGTCTAGTTTAAGGAAAAAATTGACAATACGGGCAACTTTCTAATAAAAAACATCTATAGATGAATTTTTCTGTACAATAAGTTGGTATTTTTTAAAATGGTTTGTAAAAGAATGAGTTTGATTCAAATTTCATTGATGTTCTTTTATGAATAGTTTTACGACAAGGTACACAATATTCAAGATAAAGTAAATAAAGAAAAAACAAATAAACAAACAAAATAAAACTCAATAAAAATACAAAAAGAAAAATGGAAATTGGAGTAGGTACCTACCTTTGCGAGCCCTTAGAGTTACCGACATATACAGTTTTTAACTGTGACATGGTGTGACATTTATGCGGGTTTAATTATCATATTATCGATTTTCTCTCAAAGAAAAGGTGTATTAAAATTGTTTGAATTTGATTTTAAAAGTTGTAAAAATAACAATAAACTTCTTTTTTTTTTTGTGACTCTGACTACCTTTATCTGTTTTTGTATATAGCAAAAGACCCATAAAGAATGATAACGTCGATATGCTGCAAAAAGTGCTCTATAGTCACAAAATTCCTTTTATTTATTTTATTTGAATGGTGTGTGTGGGCTGAATTAAAAAACAATATATGTTGTAAATAGGTAGACAGAAAAATATAAATACTTTGTAAATGCAATTTTAAATCGTAAATTGTGTATACAAAAGTAACAATATAAACATTTTCTTGGCCTGAGGCTTACACAAAAATGAGTTTTTTGAATCAAATAAAACAGCTGACGCTATGCTTTTTATAGTCATTTTATAAATGATTTATTGGTTTAAATGAGGATTTCTTTACAAGTTTTATAGCTTGAGGGTAAGTACTTACTTCTTTTTTGTTCAGTCAGGTATGTAATGTATAGATACATAATGTATATAAGGTGGCGCTACGCTATATACGCAGCAGGCAAGGCAGTGCTATTTGAAACTAGGCTATACGATGTGTGGAATGATTTCGTCGTCATGTACGTGACCATCCTTACTGTGTCATCAAAAAATGTAAAATACAAAAAAAATGAGAAAAAACTGCAGCTTGGCAGTGACACTTTAAAAAGTTTACTTATGAATGACTTTTTTTTTTGACGATTTTTCAATTTTTTTTTTCGATTTGTCAATAACTTACTCTAAATAAAACAAAAAATATAATTGATTCATGCAGAATTATTGAACCATGATTATTATTAGACTGTACGGGGCAGTGATGTAATAATGAGTATGTTCAACTTCAAGGTTTAGCTTCTTTGGATAGTGAAGAATCTATTCAACTTACCGTTCGCACTTTGACCTTGTTCTATTGGTTTTAAATTTCTTATGCAATTCATGACTAAAACATAAATTGAATGGTGCCGTCTTGCAGCTTTGCTTCTATTTTACCTTTTTTCATCTTTTAACTTGAATTTAAACTAGTTGTGAGTGAGACACCATTGGAAATATCCCTAAGAAATTGTAGACGTCTTCACATTGAGTTAAGTTACACAAGCCACAAATTTGGTTAATATTACTTCGATATTTCCTAATGTCTGTTCTGACTTAAAAAAAAAAAGGCTAATATCCGAGGCAGCATCTTAAATAATTGTTGTTACAGATTTAAATTCAAAGTTTAGACCTAGAAGTAAACTGCCTAGCCTTATAAAAATGAATCTGATATCTCCGTTCGTCTACTTTCGCAACAAAATCTTACAAAATGAATCGCGATTCTGCTACATTGATTGTTCTAAAATTGAAAGAGCTACCATTTTTCAAGGTCAATTCTTGCCAATTTTTAAAAGGAGTATATAACCACACGAATAGAAACAAGCAGTATTCGTTTGTGTTAGTTGTTATCAGTTCCGTTTAAAGCGTTGGCTAAAAAGTTTTGTATACAAATTTAAGGTAAACCGGACTCAACACAAAAATAGCATATTTTTAAGTATTCGAGGATAATTTGAATATTCCTTTGAAGAAATATTTTTGGATTTTTTCAATATTCAATATTCTCAGCCGTAGACTTCGGTTCCATAGCAATTGTTAATTGTGGCGTTAAATACTTTGAATTTTGACGTTTCGTCCACAATTGTAAACAATTTTGTGACCACATTAAATTATCGACTTGGCTACAGCCAGTTTTTCTTTTATATGAGTATTGATACTCAACTTATAACGAAACCTAGGTATTTAAAATCGTTGAAAACTTCGATGCTGGTGCGATCTAATGTCAAGGTTCTCGAGTTTCTGTCAGACCGCTTTAGGCTGAAGTGTCACCGGGTTGTCAGAAAAAATGACATAAAGTAACTTCATCAGCATATAGTAACATTTATACAAATATTTCGCCAAAAGAAACTCCCCGTGGTATATGTTGCTCCATATCATTTTTAAACAAGGCAAACATTAAAGGACTCAGAACACATCCCTGTGGGACGCTAGATAAATTTGACTCATATTTTTCAACACAAACCATTGCGTACATATTAAATAAAAACTGTTAGTAGACCCTAATAAACTTTGTTACAACGTAATTATTATGAGTTCCTCTAATAAAGATCTTCTATTGATAGCTTCAAATATCGCCTTTAAATCAATAAGGACTGCAAATTAGGGTTTAAAACATTGAATTCTTCGATTTAGAACAAGATTTATCAGCTCAAGAAATATCTTGAGGAACGGAAGCTTCTTAATGACCGGCAATACGGCTTTCGTAGCAATAGGTCCACTGGTGATCTCATGGTTCATCTCACCGAACAGTGGAACAAATCTTTACATCGTTTTGGAGAATGTAAGATTATTGCACCTGATATTTCAAAGGCATTTGATAAAGTATGGCATCTTGCTCTCTTATCGAAAATGCGTGCTTTCGGTATCGACGAATCTCTTCTTCGTTGGATTAGAAATTTTCTTTCGAACAGTTCAATACAAGTTGTTTTGGACGCATTCAAGTCTGAAACTCATAAAATAAATGCTGGTGTGCCCCAGGGCTCCGTTTTGTCTCCGACCCTCTTCCTCATTTTTATAAATGATCTCCTGTCTGCCACTTCTAATCCAATACATTGTTTCGCTTATGATAGCACTCTTAGCTTTTCATATTCGTTTCCAGACTCACAACCCTCCTCTTCGGATGTGGAACTGCAACGGCAAAATATGATTAGCTCATTAAATTCCGACCTACACAGCATTGTACAATGGGGAATAAAAAATCGTGTGGAATTTAATGCTTCGAAAACGCAATGCTGTCTTGCATCGTTAAAGCGAGATAAACCCTCTTTGCCACTATCTATGAGTGGCACTTGCATCAACGAAACGGAAAATCTTGACATCCTCGGAATGTGCATCAGCAACCACCTTTTGTGGAGCGGTCACATACGCGATGTTGCCAAAAATGCCGCAAGATGTCTAGGTTTTTTGAGACGTTGCAAGAAATTTTTCTCTCCGTCTGATCTGGCTATAATTTACAAAACCTATGTACGTCCGAAACTTGAATATAACTCTCATCTCTGTGCTGGTGCTCCAGTAACTTATTTAAGTCTCTTGGACAGTATTAAAAGTAGAGCTTTTAAAATGATTGGTGACATTAACATCATCAACTCGTTTACGTCACTCGAACATCGACGCAAGGTTTCTTGTCTAACCCTTTTTTACCGTTATTTTAACGGACTATGCTCTAGTGAAATAGCCAGTTGCATTCCTCCCTTTAAACAATTTAACCGTAATACCTGCGCTTCTAGGAATGCCCATCAGTTTATTCTTGAGCCCAACTTCGGCCGTACTATGAAGTACAGAGATTCATTTTTTAGCCGTACTACGCGAATGTGGAACGCCTTGCCACGCTCTATCTTTCAATATCATTGCAATGTTCAGGAGTTCAAAATCAATGTACACCGACACCTCCTATCCAACCCTTCCCTCTTTTCCTAATGCTCATACTGTGTCTTTGGCATATTAAAGGTATACAAAAAACCCTTTTAGTGTTCGCTAATTATAAAAAAAAAAAAAAAAAAAAAAAAAAAAATTGTAGAGACTAGACATACGGTGTATGAAATGTCAAAAGAATGAAAGCATTCAGGAAAAAAGAAAATCTAAGTGAGAAGTTGCATGGATTCTTTTCTTTGAATCTTGTTTATATTTGGTCATTCTTTAAGATTGCGTTTAGGTAGGTACTGAGTTTAATTTGGTTAAATTTTTTTTCAATTTAAGAATGTTTCCCTTTTTTTTTATTGCAATCCCTCTTTGTCCGTTTACTCTAATTTAAATATCCTCATCCTTGGACCCCTGTTCTTTCACATAAAAAAGTGAATTTCTGTTTATAGTTATTTAGGAATGAGGCTCATAGCTGAATATTATCTATTTCGATAAAAAGCTTAAAATATTAATCTTTGAGTAGAACTACAAACTTACATTAATTTTACCTTAAAAACATGGTATTGAATTTTGTAATGTTGATATGGCAAGACCGACTAAATACCAAAGACACTCCATATAAAGACCGGAATCTTTCGTATGTTTCACCCTCCTTTTTTTACATTGTTGTATTTGTAATTTTGACATTAGGTCCATTAAAAATGGAAGTCCAACAACAATTCGATGCGGTGTATTTGCTTGTTTTGACAGATGTTGTTGTTTTTTTTTTTATTAAGTTGCTGTGGTGAGGATTTTAGATTTGATGTTAGGTGGGATTTTTTCTTAATTGAGGTGATGTCACACTTTTATGTGTTTTTTTTAGTTTGAAAAACTTAAATTATAGTGAAATTGTTAAAACTTGTTCACTTTATTATAATTATCAAAATACTTTTGTAAAATAGTCATTGTTTTTAAATTCAAAAAATGAATTATAATTATAAGAAAAAGAATTATAATAGATCATTTTTGGAACGTATAATTTTACCTGGATCAGAACTCTTTATGTATATTACATTTAAAATTAAAAAAAAAAACAATGTTTTACATTTTTGCTAATATTTTTTCAAGTTTTCTTTACATAATACAACAAATGTCTTGTTCAGACAATTATAACTTTTATTGAATTAGAAAGTGTATTATACTTAATAAACACTTTTAAATGTAGTGCAGTTAAAAATTAACAATTTCTTGCCACTTTCAATCAGAAAGACCTCTAGGCCACTAGGTGCCGCCACCTTAAGAAACACGAAAATAGTACTTTAGGTTTTATATCCAAAGATTTCATCTACTAAAGTATGTATGTATGTTTGGTTTGGTTTGGTGAAACAGATTTGATTTAATTTTAAAACGCCATCTCTTGTTTCCTAGTCCCAAGAAGCATTTTTGTTTCAGAAAGAAGTTTACTTGTAAGGTTATTTTACGCCATGTTGCAACAAAATTGTCCATTTAAGGTCAGGAAAGCACTATACAATTTTCTTCGTATTTTCTCATCAATTTGTGGTGAATTGACTTTAGCAGTGGTGAATTGACTATAGCAGTGGTGAATTGACTTTAGCAGTGGGGAATTGATATTAGCTTGTAGGCAAACCAGATTGACAGATTGGTTTCCGGTCTTTGTCTAAATACATAAATGATGTTTAATTTGACAGATGAATTCAACCAGATACATCTGTCAAATCTTGTTAATTGCCATTATAAGACCATTTATATTATTTAAACATTTTCTTGGTCGTTTTTTTAAGTTCATTAATTTCCCATTTTAAATTATTGTATAATTAGTCCAGTTTGCAAATTGAAAATTTTGATATTGACTTTCAAGGTCATTGCATCTTTGTAAATCCGTTGGTTTTTTGAGAAATGTCTGTCCGTTTGCCTGTCTGCACTTTCGGGGCACTTTTTATCGTAAGCCATACCTCAAAAATAAGCAGTAATGTAGACTACAATTCAATTCTGTTTTACAGATAATATTATGAATTTGTCTAGAAAGGTCCGAAAATTTACGACAGTTATCAACAATTTGGAACATACGAATTTTATAAAGGCAGTATTTTTCAGGGATTGTTTAGAAACCAGTCGACACCTTGAGCATCCTACAGAGTGTGTCAGCAACAAAATTGTGTATTTAACTGACAAATATATGTTACCTGTCAGATAAGCATGACAACATTGGAGAATCATTACTTGTCAAAGTTAATAAAATAGGGCCTTGGTATAATTTTTAGAAAAATAAAATTGACATATCTTTTGAAAGATCTCAAAAAAAATAATAACTGAAAAAAGTATTAAAAATAGTTACAAATTAATTTTCCACTAAAATATTTTGAGAACTAAAAAAAAAACATTGATTCAAAATTTATTTTATCTCATACTAAATATTGCTGCTTTATAGGGAACCAATGGCAAATTATCTGTGTTTGTCGAATTTGAACAAACTAAGATATCATTGATTTTTGTACGTTCTCAAAATATCTACAATGCCCTTAAGGGGTCGATATGTTGTAATGATATGCGCACAGCCTTACGTCCACACAAGAGAGTGACTTTCATAAAAGTCAAAGCAGGTATAAAACAATTTTTATCATTTGAACATAAATGACATTCGGTTTGACAGATGTCATTTCAATAATATGGCTCTAAATATATGTCAAAGTTTATAAGATTTCTAATTGTAACACCCTATGCCTATTTTTTTTTTATTTTCTTACTCGTACGATTTTGGTTTGTTTTGGATTATAAGTTAATTTTACATTTGAATTTTAAATTCGGGGAATTTTTATAATTGCATGAGAATCCCGAGAATATAAGTATTTTCATTCAATCAGTGAAACAAAAAACTTTTTAGGCGCACGTGTATAAGGATATCATTAAGATGCAGATACTGAAGTCTTATTTGTTGGTCCTATTCTATTCTTTTCTTTAGAATCACACAGGCACCTAGCTTAAGTTTTTCTTTGTTGCAACAAGAATTCCAAAAAATATATAATGAATCCGTAAATCTATGAAGATCAAAGACTGATTAAGTCTAAGCATATAAGAATATAAGAAAACACCTTTAAAGAAAAGTCCTCTTCCTAAATGAATGCCTAAAGCAAACCTAAGTAAGTATAAGAGTATTTACACTTTACCTAGAAATTTCAAGATTCCCGCTAAAAAAAAAGAAAAACAAAAATGTATTTCCTTTGGAAAACACATCACAATAGAAAATATACAATACCCCTCTCTAGACATCCTTAAAAGTTTATTGTCTACCGCGAATATTTTCAGCTAATTACCATATTCAAAGCTTTTTCTCTTTCTGTTCTGGTGTTTGTTTCATTGTTGCTTCTTCTTTATACAAAATGGATAAGAATTATTATTAAAGGCAAAGGTAGATAGGTATTGTTCTTATTTTTGTACTTTATCATGGAATTATTAAAATTAATGACAAAAGCTTACCACCCAAGTTTTTGTTATGTTTTTCGTGTTTGTTTTTATTTTAGTTTTGGGAGTCCTTGCAAAAATATAAGACTTTCCGCATTCCTTTAAACGTATAAGAGTCATTAGAAAGAATACTTCCCTATATACAATGCTATAAGTAAACGATGTTATGGCCAAGATTTGTATGAGGTTTATTTTAAACTTTCCGTTGGAAATAATTGGAACAGAAAAGTCGATAAGCTTTTAGACCTCGAAGGACCGGAGACGAAAATTTTGAAAAATTGTGTTTCCTTAAAAACATATTATCACCATATTTTCAAATAGACCCATCATTTTTTCCCAATAAGCATCACAGTCCTTATCAACATGCCTCTTTAAGATACACATCTTTTTATTGTACACAGCACTGTATTCAACAGACCTTTCAAAATAACACAACGAAGACGACTTCGGTAGGTTTATAGTTAAGTAGGTACACGTACTAATGATTGAAATATTTTTTTTTTCAGTACCCTCTTCTTCAAAGAAAACCTTGATAATACTGTAGGTACTGACACAACAACTAATGAGGCAATCTGAGAGGCGCCAGAGCTTTGCGTAAGGTGGTCATTTGGGTTGCAATTTCATTACATCAAAAAAATATAAGTAAAAATATCATCAACATTACGGAAATAATAAAAATTCAGTTAAATTTCATTTTCATAACGAAAACATAAGCTAAATAAATTATGTGATGCCTTGTCTACCCTGAACTTCCAAACTTACTACAAAAAGAGAAGAAATAAAATGAAAAAATGTGAGAAATAAAAATATGAAAAATACGTCTTTACGTTTTTTGATAGCTTTTTGACGACCAGAGGCTGACGTTGGGTCAAGCTATGCGGAATTGGCAAATTATAGTAGCGATTTTGTTCGAAAACTATTACGAGGTACCACAGAGAAAAATTGGTATGAAAAATTATTCAAAAAGATGCTCATGAAAATATTGCACTAAGGTTTTTCATTTGAAGGACGATAAAGTCCTAAAGTTTATGGCCTCAAAAGTCAGAAGTCAGAGGACTTCTGCTAGCTCGTGAAATTAATCTAGTACCGTGATCTGTCAAATTTTCTGTATAAATTTAGGTTAAATACGATACTCTGCAAAGTTCTAGAAAATCTGAAATAAACTTGGTCATAATAATTTTGGAGAATAAACAAATTCATATGTAGATAGGTTTAGAGTCTTTCACTTCGTTGTTTCATGTTAGCATTTGACACCTGTCAAACTCAGCTGTCTTTTGCAAGGGTCATATTAGTTGAATATTTGCCATTTACGATAATAAATCACTTCACAACGCGATCATTATGGTCGTCATAATCCACCGATTACGCAAGCAAACGGTAACAAATGTGAAGAAGACATTTAAAGAGAGTGGAAGTGTATCTGATTAAGTGAGGTATGTGCAACATCGTATCTCACCATCGTATGTCCCAGGCGTTTTGCAGCAATTAACCGTGTCATACTCTTCGTTTTTGGCTAGCGGTTGAATTTAATGACTGAAACGATATGTGGTTCTTAGAAATCACGGCTACAATCCACACAAAACTACAAATATTCCCGTTTATGCAGAGTGGAATTTTTTGGGCTTGATGTTCAAAGAAAAATGAATGCAATCAAATAAAAAGTTAATCCATTCTTTTCCCAACGTTTCTCCGGTTGTTTTCCGGCATCATCAGGGGTTTTGAATTTTATTAAACTTTTTTACAGTTTTACATAACACAATTCAATAAATAACACTTAAATAAATAACACTTATTTGACAAAAAGAAAAACAAACTAGCAAAATAAAGATAAAAATTAATATCACATACTATTTATTTCTTATGGCAACACTATATATAAAGTGTTGCCATAAGAAATAAGTAGTATGTGATATTAGTTTTTATCTTTATTTTGCTAGTTTGTTTTTCTTTTTTTTCTGCATAAAGATAAAAATTATTTGTTCAATACAAAAAACTTAAAATACAAATATTCGCTTTATTGCTTGACAAGTTTCAACTAGTGAAAATTGTCAGTAATTGAATTTTTTCAAAACTAGTTTCACGGTAGAAGTAGTTTGAAAACAGTTCCGAAATTTTATTTTTTATAAAATTTGATGTCAATAAAATTTTATCAAATTTCTGAAGACCGTAAAACTCAAAAGCACTTCAAAACTAGTTTTCAAGAAACTCAATAATATGGACGTTAGATATTTGTTATACAAAATTCTTTAAAATAAGTCGCCAATAAATAAGCCCCCAAAAAAGAAATGAAAAAAGGAAAAAAGGCTGGGATGCGACCCACACTAATTGATAACTTCCCATCCCGTCTGTCGATTTGTCTTGCTTAAAAATTTGTATGTTTTCGTGTTGGGTTAAAAAAGTTGACACTTGAATTATTCTTAAAAAATTCAAAATTACCAACAATATTTTGCATCATATGCAAATAGTTTTATTTCAAAACCTTTTTTTGTTAACGAAATTTTTAGTCGAAAACCAATTTGTACCAATTTTAGTAGCATTTCTTAAAAGTTTTTATTTCTTATAAAAACAAATACAAATTAAATGAATGGAATTAATTTGAGAGATATCGGGAACCGAACATCAATTTTTACCAAATTTCTTTACTATTTTTTGTAGATTTTATTTTTTTTATGAAAAAAACGGACTGTTGGATTCTTATAAAAAAATTACTGAATGTCGAAAACAATATTTTCTGTGAGATATTTTTTGCAAAACAACTGTTAATTCGATTTTTTTCAAAATTTATCCGAATGTTAAAAATTTTTTTTTTAGAAAAAATTAGTTTCAAGCCAATATCTTAAAGTCTTGAAAAGATATTTGAGTTGAAAATCAATTTTTACCAACTTTTGTTAATTTTTTTAGGTTTTTAATTATTTGCAGAAAAAACTGTCAATTCAATTTTTCTCAAAATTTTACCAGATGTCAACAAAATTATTTTTTGTCTTACCAAATTGTTTTGGAGATAAAATCATTTTTTGTTCGTAAAATTTTCGAGGTGACAAATATTTTTTTTTTTCAGTTTTTTTATTTATAAAAAAACCCGCTAAATTGAAATTGTTTCCAAAAATATTTTTGTTTGATATCACCTTACAATATATAATATAAAATTTAATTCAAGTGTCTAGCGTTATTGCTTCGTGAGATATTTAGGGTTAACCAAAATTTTCACCTTTTATTCAAATTCCAATGGTAAAAATTCACCCACATACATTTCTTGAGAGCCCTTCTTTCTGGACGTACGAACGTACGTACACACGCACGCACAGACATATTTCCAAAAATCTTTTATTTCGACTCTATTGACCTTAAAACGTCGAGAAATGTCAACATTTTCAATTCGACAAATCGTACCGATTACAATAACTTCCTATGGGAAGTTAACAAGTAAAAATCTCGTCGGGTCTCATGTCGTAGCCAGCCCTAATTCTCATAAATAAATTAACATTTCAACCAATCATGAACATACCATTTATGGAAGGCGGTATGTCTTATTAAAAGTTTAACTTATTTCCATATGATGCATTATTTTTTAAATACCAAAATAATCTTATCTCCAAAATAATTGTATGCAACGAAAAATAATGTTTTTGACATCTGGTAAAATTTTGAGAAAGATCGAATCGACAGTTTTTTTTTATAAAAAATTAAAACCTAAAAAAAAACATAACTAAAAGTTGATAAAAATTGATTTTCGATTCAAATTTCTTTTCAAAAATTTGAGATTATGGCTTCCAACTTATCTTGTCTTATAAAAAATATTGTTTTTCAACATACAATAAGATTTTGAGAAAAATTGAACTGACAGTTTTCTTACAAAAAATAAAAACCTAAAACAAACAATACTAAAACTTGGTAAACAATTACTTTAAACTCAAAAACAATTACTTTTTTCAAAAATAAAAAATATTGGCTTCAAACTAATTTTATTTCACAGAAAATATTGTTTTCGACATTTAGTAAATTTTTTATAAAAATCCAACAGTCGGTTTTTTCATAAAATATTAAATTCTACAAAAAATAACACGCAAAATTGGTAAAAATTGATGTTCGGTTCTCGATATCTCGTGAACAATAGGAGATATTGACTTCAAATTAATTTCATTCATCCAATTTGTATTTGTTTACATAAGAAATAAAAACTTTTAAGAAATGCTACTAAAATTGGTAAAAATTGGTTCTCGACTAAAAATTTCGTTAACAAACATAAATTTTGAAATCAAACTATTTCATTATTTGCAAAATATTGTTAGTAATTTTTAATTTTTTAAGAATTGACAACTTTTTTAACACAACACGAAAACTTACAAACTTTTAAGCAAGACAAATCGACAGACCTGATGGGAAGTTATCATTGTGGGTCGCATCCCAGCCTCTTTTTTTTAATTTTCTGGGGCTAAGCTGATATTATGCCATCTGGTTATGCAGATTTGTGTGCATGGTTCGAAGCTGTTAAGATCCCATCGCAGCTTGTCCTTTGTTATTATAAAAACGACCTAAACCCTACTGAACATCCATTATAAAATATCTCCATACTAGCCCTTACAATTTTATCGTCCTTACCTACATAGATACAAATTAAACATTAAATTCTTAAACTATTGGAGACCAGGTTACACTTAAACTACCCAAATACTATCCAATGTAAATAAAATTACAACCATAAATATGAATGTACGTTTTTATTATTTAATATTTTTATTTACCTTAAATGCAATTCATGTCCTTAACTTAGCTCAAAACCAAAACATAAAAAAAGAAGAAGAAAACCCGAGTATAAATAAATAAATTGAATGAAATGGTAGAAATCTCAAAAAATATTTTTTGAATGAATCTGTGTGTATATTTTATACTCGTAGTAAAATTTCTCATTCTTCACAAAAATATCCTTCAGTTTCAAAAAATACTTTTCGATATTATCATATAGAAACTTGAATCCTGAAATACTTCTCTTGTCTTCTTCGAATAAGAATGGAATGGATTTAATATATGAAATGTCTTCTAAATTTAAAATACGAGTATACGAAATACGATATAGTTAGAGATAGAATGGTTGGGTCTGGAGCTCGATCTGGAACCATTCTATTTCTATACAAATATTTTTAGTTTAGTAGAGCTATAATCGCTCTACTCGTATATGTAAAGGATTTTACGATTTTCGTCTATATTTGTAGAGGAGATATACTATAAATTTAATGAATTATAATAATTCAAATATGGGGTACATAAAATAAAGCCCTCTTTAATCTTAAAATAAAATAAATCCTTTTATTGTATTTACCTACAAACTTTTGTATGGGCTATGGCTATGGCTGTGGAGGTTGGAAGAAAGTATCTATACGTATAATAATCAATAATATATTTTGGTGTATTTTGTGTGTGTTTTATGTGAATGTTATAGGTAAACCTTTATTTTTATGGTTTGTTTGGGAATAACATAATGACATTATAAACCAAATCATGTTCTTTTCTTCCACTTTAAATAGATTTATCGGCAATTTTTTGAAGCATAACTCAAACACAGTGAAAAGTCGTTTCTAGCAGGGTCTATTTTTAAAATGACCATTCGTCCTTTAAGAAATCTGTGTAATAGATTATTTTAGAGTGATTTCTTTTTTCTTACCATTTTTTAAGCAAAATGTAAACTTGGAAAATGTATTTGTTCGATATTTACTAGTCTCAAAAATAACACACATAATGACAATACTTTTATATAAACAAGGATAACACTTTATATTTTTGGAATAAAAGAAAGTGTTGAAGAACTTCATGCTTGACACTTTGTGATTTTATTGGTACAGTGGGTTTTAAATATCTACTGTATTTCAAAATTTACTATAAAAAGAGTAATCTTTTTCAAAATTCTTCATACCGAATCAAATGAAACAAATTACTCTAAACATTTCATTATGGACTATTAGATTTCATTGAAGAATGCGGCATAAAGAAACGTCTACAAAATTGAATTTTGAATTGTTGCCCAGAAGAAGGTAATTTTAGCTCTTATTTGTGACAGAATATAATATATGGATGTCAAATTCCATTTCAGGATGGCTAACAATGTCGGGTTCCATTGAAGGACAACTCTGATAGCGATAAAATCTGAAACAAAATGGTATAAGTAAAACAATTTACTGCATATCTGCACCTTATAAACTGTCAAATGTCTATCACTTTCGACTTGCCTCATTGACGGAGTTTACATTTAAAAAAAAACAAAGGCGAGACGAGACCAGACGAGACGAGTTATACGAGTCCGAGACCGAGACGAGTCTGAAGTGAGATAAGAAGCTAAGATGCGACCCACACTGATAACTTGCCATCAGGTCTGTCGATTTGTCTTGCTTAAAAGTTTGTAGGTTTTCGTGTTTTGATAAAAAAGTAGTCAGTTGAGTTATTCTTAAAAATTTAAAAATTTCCAACAATATTTTGCATATAATGAAATAGTTTGATTTCAAAATCTATTTTTGTAAACGAGATTATTAGTCGAAAATCAATTTTTACCAACTTGAAGAAATAAGAAATTTACTAAATGTCGAAAACAATGTTTTCGTGAAATAAAATAAGTTTGAAGCCAACATTTTTAATTTTTGAAAGGGTATTTGAGTACCCGTGGTATGATGATCAGTGCGTTGGACTGTTATGACAGAGGTCTTGGGTTCGATCCATAGGCAGATGGCATAGGCAGATCTTTATTTCACGGATACTGCTTCTTGCGAGGAATTGACAAATTCTCCAAGAGTAATTCTTGTCATGAAAAGTGCTCTCTCAAATTGGGCGTTCGGATTCGGCTTAAAACTGTAGGTCCCTTCCATCCCTGACAACAGTATTCGCACACAGGAATAGTTGAGAGTTGTAAGTCACTAGGCCCTAGTGCTCAACGGATTGTTGCGCCACCCAATTTATTTATTTATTTGAGTCGAAAGTAATTGTTTACCAAGTTTTAGTATTGTTTGTTTTAGGTTTTTATTTTTTGTATGAAAACTGTCGATTCGATTTTTCTCAAAATTTTACTAAATGTTGAAAACAATATTTTTTAAAAGAAAAAATTAGTTTGAAGCCAATATCTTAAAGTTTTGAGCCGAAAATCAATTTTTACCAACTTTGAGTAATGTTTTTTTTAGGTTTTTATTTTTTGTAAAAAAAACTGTCAATTTGATTTTTCTTAAAATTTTACCAGACGTCAGAAACGTTATTCTTCGTTGCAAAAAATTATTTTGGAGATAAAATATTTTTTTGTTCTTATGATTTTCGAGGTGACAAATATTTTGTTTCAGTTTTTTTGATTTATAAAAAAACCGTTAATAAGATTTCTTCCAAAAATATATTTGTTTGGTATCACTGTACAATATATAATATACAATTTAATTCAAGACTCTAGCATTATTGGTTAGTGAGATATTTGTGGTTAACCAAAATTTTCACCCTTTTTTAAATTGCTATGGTAAAAAAACCACTTACGCAATTTTTTTGAGAGTCCTTCCGCATCTTTCAGAATTATTATCTGTACAACAAAATTTATTTGAAGTCGATATCTCTTCTGGTTCTTGAGCTATGGACGACGAGAAAAACGTCGCGAGAACGTACGGACGTACGTACACAGACACACGCACGCACAGACATCCCCCTAAAAATCTTTTATTTCAACTCTAGGGACCCTGAAACGCCGAGTATTGTCAAAATTTTCAATTCGACAAATTGGACCGATTACAATAACTTCCAATGGGAAGTTAATAACACTTGTTTTTGAGATAATTTTCAATAGCTGCCTTAATCTGATCCATATTCCTTTAGTAAGTAGAGAAGTGAACGTCGTCTTCATACCCAAAGCGGGTAAAAGCTCGCATGTTACTCCTATAAATATCTAAGACATATACGTTTATAATCATTCTTTCTCAAGATCTTAAAAAGATTGATTAATATCCATCTTAGAGTAAACATTGATGCAAGACTGCTATCCAAGTCACAACATGCCTACGGTAAGAGTAAATCGGTGGAAACGGCGGCGTTACACATTCTAGTACTAGTACGCCTTTACAATGAGTACTATATTCACCTACCTTGACATTAAGATGCTTTTAATAGCTTTCTCACATCTGCGATAACATCTGTACTATCATCTCTGAAATTAGAGAGTTCGCTTGGCGAGTTAGTTCACAAAATGCTGACGAGAGAATAATTAACACAAAAGTAGCCGGTTTTTCCTTTCCTTTCCTTTTAGAAAAGATTCAGTTAAAGATTTTAATGTGTCTAAAAACCTGGGAGTTATCTTAGACTAAATTGGAGACGTAACATACAAGAAATAGTCAAGAAAGCCTTGCCTAACAAGAACACCCCCGAATTAATAATTGGTTTATATGTTCTACTGTTTGGTGTGGCAATGTAGTAAGTTGCTTTAGACAAAGGTGTAAACCGTAAAAAACTAAGCAAAGTCTAACATTTTCAGCTTGCCTTTGTATAAGTGGTTCGCTTTATACAGCCCCATCTGTGGAATCCCCGTCTCTTCTTAATAATTATGATTATTATTAATAATTTAGAATCAATTCCAAAGCACACAGACTACACCATCTTCCAACTCAAGTTCAATAGGAACTTCCAAATTTCTATACCCTTTAGATTTACTGGGAGGTTAGGACATTTCTAAAAGACAAGTCAATCCGCACTTCTATACAGAGATTTATTCAAAAACTAATGAGGAAGCTGGTAGAGGCTTGTAATCTGAACGACTAAAATTAAGCCTCTTATTCTACCTTCCCAATCTCTGTAGCATGTTCCAGGCAGAACTTTTAGCGATTAAAGAAGTCCTGTCCTGACTTAAAGAAGACGTGATACCGAAATCTGATATCTGCATTCTCTCAGACTGCCACTAAATCTTCGGACTCTGTCCACAATTATTTTCAATCATGTCTAATGGAGATGGTAGAAGAGTTTAACATTCACTGTTACTGGGCCCCGGGGCCATAGAAACATTCCAGGAAATTTTAAAGCTGATAAACTTGCCAAAAGTGGTACAATGCTTCCAATTCTATCACGGTTTGGCTAATGCTGGCATTCCAATTGCTGAGTGTAAGCTTTTGGTAGGACGATTTATATAGAAAACTAACATCAGGTGAAATAACATCACCATCTGTCAGCTCGATAATTGGCGTCATATTGAAAGAAGCCAAGTTATGAAAGGAATTACTCATAATTTTTACCCTTAAGAAAAAATTAAAAAAACTCCTGAAACAAATCTGCTTAAAACCTTAATTTTCAAGTTTGAACTTAATTGACCCAATGCCTTAGGCTGTAGGGGAGAGGACGTGCAGAGAGACAAAACGAACAGAATTGCCGGAAAAATATTCTTCGCCTTCTGTACCATCGTAATTTCATATTTGATAAAAATTTCGAGCTCGAAATGGTTATAACTTCAATTCTTGCCGTAAGGTTGTTCTATTTCGAAAGTAAAAATGAAACTCTTGTCTGTATGAAAATTAATGGACTTAAGTAAGAAGTACCTATACAGTAAACTTAAAGGACCGTATCGACCCGAATTTATTGTAACCTTCTGCCCTTTGGTATCTTGGAAGAAATACGGAACACCAAACAGTTGGGGAAATTATTAAACTCTAATCATCAGCACCACTTGTAGTTGTAGAAGCCATATTTTTTCGACAGTGTACGATGCACAGTCCTTGAGACATTGGAAAATCTTCCTTTCTTCTATAATATCTTCACAATTTTAACGATTGCTTACGTAATTGTTCAATATTAGCGAACTCGTAATGCAGTAAAAAAAAGTTGGGTTTGAATGACCTCTTCTGTAGTAATTTTAAATAATCATAATCGCGTTGGTCAATCGTTATATGATCCATAATAGTACATGGCAAACATTCAACTAATATTATGACAGTTCCAATGACAGCTAAGTTTGTCAAATGCCCGCAGCGCCACCAACTTGAATCCACACAATAAGTAACAATAGAACTTATTTACTACTGTACAAAATATTGATTTTAACATTTGATACAATTTTAAGAAAATATAAACATTCACCTTTTCTCAAAAATACAATTACACTGATTTAAGGTCTCAAATAATATCTCAACACAGAACTGCTAACACTTCAAGAATTGATTTTAAAGGTATACAAAAATATCATTTCAAAATTTTTGAGGGCATTAATGAAAAATTATGAATGTGGGTCGTATCTCAGCTTTATTTTTTCAACATTTCAAAAGCCTCCAATTTGGTTATTTGGGGCAACGCTATCGGAGTATAAATTGAAGTATATATATTTCCACGTTATGTAGACGTTTTCGTTCTCGAAATGTTTTCCTTAAATATTATTCACTCAATCATTATTTAAGTTGGATAAACCTCTCGAATTACCCTCTCTCTGTCGATCGGCATCTTGGTTAAATCAGAAATCCCTTGGAATTCACATTCGAAAACCCTTTTATTTATCCGCTTGAACACTAACAGGCTTTCGTAGTATGTCCGTCGTCGTCGTCATGGCTCGTGGGTCGCTTGTCCAACGACCAACGACGATGTTGTCGCGACGTTGTCTGTAAAGTTCAGTAATTTTCTCGCGCCGGGTGTTCCAAAGGTAACATTTTGAAATTCCCTCTGACATCCATCTGCTGCATGGTTTGGTCTGGTCGGGTCGAGTCGAGTCTGTCTTTACAATGGAGCGGGAGTAAAAAACCATGTACCACTTCTTTTTTCTTTCATTAATTTGTCATTCACGCGCGGATTGGAACAAGCTTACAAAAAATACCAACCCAAACCCATGCCACCTTTTTTTGAACAACTGAAACTGTCTAAAGGAAGCTGGCGGAGGATAAAGGGGAGTGTATACTGAGGTGTCGACTGTACAATATACAAATCCCATTGTATGTAAATTCTATAATGTTGCACTACGTGTTTCATATAAATACAACCCTACAACCCAGCGGTGTCATTTTTTGTGGAATTGTGAAAATAAATATGAAAAATACCCGTAATAATGTCAATAAAAGAATTGAAAGGTATTATAATATCCATAAATATGAGGTACCTACACACGGTACGTACAGTCAACCAACTTATTTACAAATCGACATAAAAACGTGTTGCACCATATTTTCAAAAGAATCATTCTTAAAAAGTATTCTGATGCGAGTATTTGTGGAATTTAGAATGGCAAATAAATTTTACCTACAGGGTGGATTAAAAGTTTGTTGAATAATTCAAAAAACAAAAATCATAACTCCCTTGTTTTTAATTTTAGTTTTATTTTCTTTTTGATGGTTCTTATAAAACAGACAGATTTCCTGAAAAACTACTTCAGCGCAATACTAGATTATTTTAACCCAAAAGGGGTTATCGGCGGTATTATTTTAATGCTCGAAATCCATCAATTTATCACATGACTACGGTAGAACTGTTGGATTAATTTTGTCAACTAGGTGTTAGATCAATTGGAAAACCTCGCACTACCCGAACTGAAGAGAAAATGTTATGCTTTTTGCAAGTGTTGTACCGAGTCCAAAAACATCGACACTAAGGCGCTCTGGGTAACTCGGTGTATCCCGCAGTTCAATAAAAAGAGTTCTAAGAACGGAATTGCAGCTATTTCCGTACAAAATCCAATTCAACCAAGAATTAAATCCAGGATCCTCTAAAATGATACTTTTAGGAAGGATTCAGCGACCGAATCATTTTTAAAAATTCAGAATTCTTCCCCAGATTCGACTGCAACAGACCTTTTTCTTGCGGGGATAACCCCGATGCACATTGTTGTCTTAAGCTGAAGTTTTGATGGAGAGGCTCTAAGGAACTAAGTAAAGTGAAAACAGAAGCTCTTGTTATAAAACTACAATATTTAATTTCTGGGATAAATCAGGTATGTAAATAGAACTTCTTGTCTCAAGTAATTCCTATTTTGGGCTTGGAGTTGGTCCTCCCGTTCACTAACTTCGGTTTATAGCTTATTAACTGCTCTTGCCGGTAACTCCCACTGTTGTTCTTCGGTTGTCTTTGGCTTTCGGTAGTTATGAACAACTTTCACTAGCTATCACGGAATTCACCAGGGGCCCTACTCTGTAATGCGGTTTCGAAAGCAAATATTTGCGAAAACGAATATTTTGTACTCTCTATTTCTAATGCGGATAAGAAATCTAGTACTTACGGAATGACAAATCCGCATTCGGATTTTTCGTACCTGGCAATGCGTTTCCGAATGTCATTAGCGTTCGAAAACGGAAATTTTCTTTCTACACCAAGAGAGGTACCGAATTGCAATTCGAAGGTCGTTTTTAAAGGACACAAAAGGAAAATTTTGTTGAGTTGTGTGAAATGGATAAAATAAAAGTAAGGAAATAATAATTTTATTCAAAATTTAAGCAAATAAATCCCATTACAAGGAATCATCAGCGAAAAATGTGCATACCAAACAAAAGCAATTTGAAATTGTGGTGGAATTCGTATGACTTGAAGGAAAAAAGTATACCTTATCAAAAGACAAATTTCAACACAAAAAACGAAATGACTATGAAAAAAATCTGCTTAAACTTTCTAAGCTGGAATTAAAAAGAGAGATGTGGCAATTGCAAAGCAGTGAAGTGTAAAAAAAGTCATTAATATAATTTTCAAGTGATAATAATGACTGAATTTTAATTTTAATTTTTTCCTCGTCTTTGATGATTGTTTTATTCGATTCGAACATTTTACAGAGTACGAATTCATAAACGAATCGAATATCAGATTCGAATCGGATTGGCTTTCGAAACGCATTACAGATTAGATATTAAGATTTCCACCGACCATCAGCTTTGGGTGGCTATGACGGTTTGCGGTGGCTAAAGTATTTGCTTCATAACCCTTTACTATGATGGAGAGGAGGTAGTCTTTGAAAAGTTACCTTTTATTTCGTTTCTAGAGCCTGGCTCCATATAACACTTTTAAGTTTTAGTCGACTGTTTTTCTTCTTCTATTCTCTTCTTTTTTTTTTTTTTTTTTCATTCCTTTTCTTTCTTTGGTCTTCGATATTACTTTTATGTTACTTTTTTTATGGGTAAAAATTAGTTACTTATCGTACTTGACGGCAAATGTGGGTGTGAATTCAATAACATTAAGATTCAATTTTTCAAAGCAATTTATGTATTCGGTGTCTCTTACGCCAATTTCACTACTGTTATAGATTAATGATCTATAATTTTATTTTTATAGGTATCGAGTACTGAAAGTTGGTTATTTTCCTGGATGCAAGTCCCGCTCATAGACAGTGGCATTGAGGGTGTGTTACGCTTTAACGACAAGAGACAGCATCGAGTTTTGCGAAGCATCGAAGTGCTGCTAGGATCATAATTTAAGGAACTTATCATACGCTGCCGTTGAAGTTCCACATCCGAAAGACAAGGATGTGAATCTTTAAACGAATATAAAAAGCTGAAGGTACTATCGTTGGGGAAAGAGTTTAATGGATTAGAAGTGGCAGACAAGAAATCATTTATGAATATAAGGAAGAGAGTCGGAGTCAAAACGGAGCCCTGGGGGACACTAACATTTATTTTATAAATTTCAGACTTGAAACCATCCAATACAACTTGTATTGAACGGTCAGAAAAAGGTAATTTCTAATCCAACGAAGACGGAAGAAGAGATTTCTGTTCTTTTTGTCAGTATTTCAGACAATCAATACTAAGGTTCCATTCATGCTCTCTTCCGACCATTTTTATCAGATAAGTTAGTGCATGTTAATAACCAAATTATCTGCAGCTGCTTCGAAAAGCTCGGCATTTAAGCCATCTGCTCCAGTGGTTTTGTTAGACTTTATCTTAGACATGAAAATCTGTACTTCGTCTAAGTCGTGAAGACAGGATTGTTGGCTTTTGTAGCCTATATTGAATGGATTCATCAATACCAAAAGCACGCTTTAAGAAAGCTTGGTGCCAAACTCTACCAAATGCTTTTGAAATAACAAGTGCAATAATCTTACTTTCTCCAAAACGATGTAAAAACTTGTTCTACTGTTCGGTGAGATAAACCATGAGATCACCAGTGGACCTATTGCTACGAAAGCCATATTGTCGGTCATTAAGAAGCTTCCGTTCTTCGAGATATTTCTTAAGCTGATAATTATCCAGCGTTTCCATGACCTTGGAAAGAAGGGACGTGAGTGCTATTGGACGATATTTAGATGGGGAGGAGTATTCGCCTTCGGAAAGAGACCTGTAAAGCTGGAAAAATGGAAAAGCTAACCCAGTGGTTTTGGCAGCGTTGAAGAACACCTCTTTAGAACAATAGGGGGATACTATCCGGACCAGTGGATGTGTGTATGTAAAGATAAGATGATGTTATGCTACGGCAAAGGTAATTTCTAATGTATTTGCAGGCCCGTAAGCTGGGAGGGTGATGAATTGTTATGATTAATTACTAATGCTAAATTGTTAATGCTCATTTGAGAGGCATTGTAGTCGATACTTAAAAAAACTAAATCTCCATAAATCACAAATGATATAATATCACTTTAAATTAGCAAGTCACTTTTGGTCCACCCTTTAAATGGTTCCTAGGTGTTCTTTGTATAAAGTTTAATGTAAAATGTTGAATGTAGAAAAAAATGGCTCCTTGCTGATGGCTTTCAAGAAACATGCGGAGTTCTATTCTATTTTGTTCTGTTCTGTTCTGTTTTTTATTTTTATCTTTTAAGAGAAATACCATCATAAACATACATAGATATAATAATATTTTCATGTGACACATCATGAATATTTCTGGCAATGAGGGAAAAAAATTCATTTACAAATTCATTGTCGTATGGAATGTGATAAAAATTGACAGTTCCTTTAAAAATAAATGAAATTCAAGTTTTGTGTATGATATTTTGGTTGGTACCAATACCTTTTTTTAAAACTCTATCCTATTTTTATTTATTTATATTCTCAACTTGTATGTACGTAACGTACCTTCATACATATCTAACAATCATATCTTACATTCTATTAGGTAGGTACTGGCTATCAAAATCTTTCTGAAATGTAACCACTTTCGTGTCTACATTTGTACATTTATAGATTCAATTTTAATATTTAACCAAACATATGAGGTAAAAACCTGAAAATAGGGTAGGGTTTTCAAGACTGAGAAAATGAAATATAATTTTGCTTTAAGGGAAGGAAAATATATAGGATTGATATGAGTGCTTTTGGGTTAGATAATGTATGTTGTTAAATTAAAAATGTAGGTTCCAAAATCAGTTGAAACTGTGAACGAGTATAAACTTTAAATTGTACACAATTAAGGAAAAACTTTGTATTGATTTCGTGAACAGGCTGATTGCCAAATAAAAGTGGATCAAAGAATTAAGGTGTTCCAGTCTTCCAGAAACTTAAAATGTTGACATGAGTTCCTTAAAACTTTATCTTTCTAAACCGATTCCCATCTAGAAAGTTGAAGTTTTAAAGAATCTAAGTTTCAAATTGCGGTACTTTAATTCTCTCTAAGTGACTCGTTCTTAGAAATATTTATTGTCCTATTAGTCCAGGAATAACTTCACAAAACTTCCGACAAAGTTGAACTTCTCACCTTGTATGCATACGGGACCAAAGATCACGCGATGATCTCTTCCCACGACTTAAGCTGCTTTCATTCATCTTTTTCATAACTCATGCTTCTGCACCTTTTAGCAGTACGAGGATGATAAGGGTCTTATATAGCGTCACTTAGGTCATTCGAGAGAGGGCTTTACTACCCAATGAAACAGCGGTAAGCAAGAGTTATTCTTCGTTTGTTCCCTGCGCTGGTATTGTTTCCTGTGTTCGTAGCGGAGCCTAGGTAGACAAAGTCCTTAACTACCTTAAAGTTACGTCCGTCGATGGTGACGTTTTGACAAAGACGTCTCGTCGGTGTTGCAAGTCCTTTCTTGATGACAGAATGTACTTTGTTTTGCCCTCATTAACTGTTAAGTCCATTTTTCCGCCTCTGTCATAACACCCAAAAAATTCGTAGTGAAATTGAGCTGAGTTCTTCCGAATATGTCAATGGCATCATGCAATGCGAGTAATTGAATAGACTTTTGAGAGATAGTCTCTCTAGCGTTGACGTGGGAAGATCTGTTCTCATCTTAATATTTGGCTTTGGAGTTTCCCCCTTTTAAAGCGACACTAACAAGAACATATCAGGTTGTTGACGATGGACTTTAGATACAGTATTCCCCGCTTAATTGCACTGACCATTTTGTTAGATTTTTCGGTCAATTATCCGGGTGGTTCAATTAGCGAAACCCCGCCTTATTGACATATCTGTTCAATTAATCGAAACCCGTATAATTGCACGTGTAGGTCAACTAAAAAATAAAATATTCATCCCAGAAATTTATTCTATAAACATTTCAGTGCCAACTTAATTTCAGTGTATGTTAGTTCGCCATAACAGAATATGTTATGTCATTACATGCCAAATAAGCATTGAAATCTGCATTGTCCTCAAAAACGATATCTATGACCACGATTCTTGGATAAAGTCTGCCTTTAAAAAAAGAACTTGCAAGTGTAGGTTATAGTAAAATATTGCCAATATTACCTTTCTAAAACAATTTCTTATAGTAGAAGGTGTTATAAGGCACAAACAATGTTTGCTTATGTGCATTGCTTGCAAAGATGTGATCGACTTCGAAAATTCTTCAATAGTCTTGCCACGTTCGATGGCTGTAATTTGTTTCCTTAATATATTTTGCTGATAGTAAGCTTTGAAACAATAAATAATGCCTTGGTCAAAGGCTGAATGATGGACGTTGTATTTGTGGGTACAAACTGCACTTTTATATTTTTTAAATCGTCCAACTTATTATGACAGGCAGCATTGTCGACAAAAAGAATTATTTGTCTTTTCTGAATTATCATTTCTTCGTCAAAATTATATAAAATTTGGGTCCATAAATGTTGGGTCATCCATGCATTTTTGTTTTAGAAATATTGCAAAGGTACAACCTTATTTTTAAAACACCTCGACGTTTTTGTTTTTCCAATCACAATCATTTTTTGCCCGTCCAATTATCCGAAAAATGTCCATGTATTTAGTTTTTCTGCTGCATATTTTTAAGATCAATTAAGCGGGATGTTCAATTAAGCGAGGTGCAACTAAGCGGATATTACTGTATTCACATATTACGACAAAAAAGTTTTTGTATGCGATGTTAGGTAGATTGATTCCTCTTTAGTTGATTTAGTTTCGAGGGTGTTCTTTTTGTCAATATTTCAGACAATCAATACTGAGGTTCCATTCATGCTCTATTCCGACCATATTTATCAGATAAGTTAGTGCATTTTCTTAACCAAATTATCTGCAGCTGATTCGAAAAGCTTAGCATTTAAGCCATCTGCTCCAGTGACTTTGTTAGACTTTAGCTTAGATATGGAAATCTTTACTTCGTCTAAGTCGGGAAGACAGGATTGTTGTTTTTCGTCGTATATGGATGGAATGGATCATCCTGCTTGTCAGCGGAATTCGGTACGTTGTCGCCGTTATACCGTCTGCAGTACCATATCCTCAGAACTAACTGCGGTTCTACTATATGATGTTTCCATTTTCGTATTTGCAGTTTTTGGTTCCACCTGCTAATAAAATGTTTGAACTTCATTTCAGCTTCTGAACCTCTCAACATCTTTGACCCAAGCTCTCTCTTTTTTTCTTCTGAGAAGTCAATGTTCCTCTCTCCTCTTTTGGTCATACAGCTTGTGAGAAACTCTTGTCCTTCTATATAAAAGGAAACAATCAGTTTTAGAAAATGGTAACCTATTCCTAACCTAAACTAAAGTAAACAATTTTGTATTTGCTTTCAAGACTATGAGTATTAAAAACATAAGTCTTAAAACCCTCTATAGAGTCACACTAAATCTTTTTTCTTTAAGAGGTGTCGTGTTAAATTGCCCATGTTCTGCATTTCACTTATTGTGAATAGACTTTGAGAAAGTGAATTTGGGTATTCCACAATCCGTTATTGTGAATTGGATTTTCGAACATGCAAATGGATGTTCTGTATTTCGGTTTGTTCCATTTTTTGATTGCATTGAAATCACATTTTTTATTTCTGTGAATTAATCTTTGATAGCTTCCTTCTGCTAGGAATCGGAGGGTTGCAGCAAGTTTTTGAATTGAAGGAAACGATGAAGGTATTATAAAAGGTTCTATTTCCCTTAGAACATATAAAAAAGCGTCTTTGCTTAATCCAAAATTACAATGAAAGCTTAAAAGAGGAAATCAAGAATTTACTTTATTTATCAGAACAATTCTACATAATTTTCACACACTTACATTGTGTCAGGAAAATCCAATTTATTTGATTTGTCTCGCAAAACTCGTCTTCTAATTTTTTCTCTTGAATTCTGCTTCCTTTTTTCACTTAAAATTGCCAATAATATTGCATCTATCTTCAAAACAGCAAAAATTTTACCTCAGAAAAAAAAAATAAAAATGGATGATCCTATAGTTCTGACAGTTCGAAGCAATTTCAAAGTTTTCGAAATCGATCGAATTGAAGGACATGCAATTTCATTCAACGTGAAATTGAAACTTGATTTCAATTCACTTTCGATCGAAATTCGGAACATGGGCGAAAAAGTCACTATTTGCACAGCTTTCATTTTTGAAGTTGAAATAAACAGGCGATTATATTCATAATATAAGCATCTTGAGCATCGTGAGCATCTTGTATAGTAACAGTTCTAAAAATAAAGGAAACAAAGAAATAATTTTATTATTTAACACGTTTATACTTCTCTTTGCGCCGCGGCCATACGGCAGATACAATCTTTGAATCAAACTTCAGACATTAAAGATGGAAGTAGTAAGGTTATCGAGGATATACAATCGTAAGTCGCAACATTTCAATGAAAGGATATTTTGCTGCAATCGTAGCCGTTGAATCTATTTGACTGACACCGTTTTAAAATATTGATTTCCATTAAGCAAATATTAGTTTTTTAAATCAGAGTGAAACCTAGTAATGGAAAACGGAGAAAGGAGTTGAAATATGTATGTAGAAATTTACTGAATTAAAATATAATCTGAGATGACAACTGTCAAATTTGTGTTGATCTTTGTTTTTAATTTTAACCATGGTACACCGGGCGTATACGCACTTTTTTATTTGAATGATTTTTTAACAAAAATATCAAGTGCTTCTTTCTCAATAATTCGTTAATTTTTAAACAACAATAAACAACTATTTTCTGTTCTGATAACGTATTTCTGAAATAATAGCAACTTAAATTATTATTTTAGGTGTATTCTATATGCATAAGTCTTATCAAGTAGACATAATACACACTTTCAATTATTTATTTAAACCTCGACAGATTCATAACACAATTTAAAATGAATCAAATCATTAATTTTCTCTCCTTCAAACGAACGACATTTGAGTATAACTTTAATTTAATTTTCGTCTCGCATTTATTTATATATAATTTTAATTACAAACCAAGGAAATAATATATTCATTCATTCAAAATATGCATGACGATAATGCATGATGCATGCTGCATGCTGCAAGATGCAAAACGCACTCCATACACATATATTGCACATCATACTCCATAATACCCAACACGAACACACAAATTAAATTTATCTCCACCCGATCTTAGTTATTGTCACATGCATTGCATTATGCATAATGTGTGGCTCTATGTCTCGTCTCTATACAAACCTTAATGTAGTGATGATGAAATGAAGTTTTCAATCTTATTATCTTCATGAATATACTCGTATCTACTTCTACAACCTCAAACCATCATTATCGTCATCATCAGAATTCAAAATCGTCCTCATTGGGTCGGTCAGGTGATGCTTTATCATCTTTGTTCAAAGGCATGAAATATCTTCAACAAGGTATACTTTATAGAGTTGAGAGTAAGAGTAACTGGAATTGAAATTGAAATAGTAGGTAATAATATCATAATTATTTAGAACTCTCTTCTGTCTTCTGTGTGTCATGATTGTAATTGAACGTTACGGGTTATAAGTTATGAATGCATCTTGTATAAGTACTTGTAGAATCTCAATTAAATGTGAAGACATTATCTATAAATAGAAAAGTTATACGTACCTATATGGGATTATGTCTCAATCTCCACGTTCTTACAAAACCCTTCGTTTTGTGTCGTTGTGATGATATTATTTTAAGTTTTGGAAACTGTTTTATAATGTTGACATAAGGAATCTCCTAAAGGGACTTTGATATGGACTTCTTGCCTATTTAGCTTTAAATCACCATAAGATTGTCTTACTAATTTTGGAAGAACAATTGGCAATTAAATTTATTATAGTTTCACTTTCTAGGTTAAATGAAGGGGGGTCATTTAATTTATGGATGAAAATTAAATTACCTTGTTCAGTGACAATAAAACTCTCAAATGGCAATAATTGTTTTGGACTGAAATACATGAAAATTTATGGATTAGTGTTGTATAAATCGACTTGAAAAAGATTTTGTACATTTGCTGCTAAATGTCATTTCTAACTTTTGAGCAGACACGGCACATACATAGGCTACCTTAAATAGCTTAAGGGTCAATTATTTCCTGATTTCAAGTTGCCGGCGCTGGCATTTAACACCTGTCAACCTCAGCTGTCATTGGAAGTGTCATTAGTTGAATGTTTACCATTGTTTGATAAAAGACCGCTTAACAATTCAATAACGCGTTAAAATTATTAAAACTTACTACAAAATAGGTGATTCAAACGTCGATATTCTGCAATCGGTAATTTGTGAAGAAATCAGAAGAGAAAGTACAATTAATTTAAAAACAAACCTCGAGATTCTGAGTTTCCTGGATTCTTAAGATTGGGATTACGTCCGTCTCCCGGTAAAACACTCGACATTCGTTAAGTACGGCTTAAGAACAATTATCTGTTCTTGACAGTACGACTTAAGTCAAGCTTGAAGGTGTACTTATGACTATTTCTGGAGGGGCGATTATTACGATTGAATTGCTTGAGGGCAAGGATTTAATTGGCTATTTTATTAGAACACAATTCGTTAACATAACGTTAAGAGAGGTTATACAAAAGACATTACGACAGAATTCAAAGGACGTAAAGAAAGTATCAAACTCTTAAACTTGAATGTTTTGGTTACGAATAACATTGTTTAAATAAGTTTCATGACAGATAACAGCTTTGATCCCTTTTTTTTACTGATCAAGCAGACTTTTATGACTTTATTTTGAAAATTTCAATTCACCTAAAGACTCTGACTTAAAATATTGCAATTAAAAAAAATAATTGGGTGGCGCAACAGTCCGTTGAGAACTAGGGCCTAATGACTTACAACTCTCAACTATTCCTGTGGGCGAGTACTGTTGTCATTGATGGAGGGGACCTACAGTTTTTAAGCCGAATCGGAACGGCTAATTTGAGAAAGCACTTTTCATGGCAAGAATTACTCTGGGAGGATTTGACAATTCCTCGCAAGAGATATTAAGGCAGTACCCGTGATCGTGAATGATGATGGCATAGGCAAGACCTCCCGCATGACAGTCCATCGCACTAACCATCATGCCACGGGTACTACACCGTGCAATTATTTCTGTTAAAAAGATTGCAACCATTTTCTTCCCTAATTATTTGAATTCAGTCAATTATATGCAATTATTCTTTTTTATTATTTTCAAAAAGAGTACAATCGTTTTTTCCTCAATCAATTGAATAAATCAAATATATTGGAGTTTTTTTGCAATCAAGTGAATGTAAAGATTGAATATTAATGAAAAAACTTCAAATGAATTGAAAAACTATATGAGAATGCAAATACTGTTAAAGAATGCAAAGACTGCAGTATTTTTGATTTATTCAATTGATTAATAAAAGATTCCATTCGCAGAAGATTGCATTCATTTTACAAGCGTGCTATCTAAATAAAATGCACGACTGGGTCGCACGAACTTGCTCCTGTATTCAAAGAGTCTGTTTAAAAAAGTACCTATGTATATAAGATTTAAAATTATATAAAAATGTAAAATAAGTTTGTCTTCAAAGATATAAATGCAATTTGATTTATCGAAAAAACCTCCATTTTTAATTTTTTTTTGGGAGGGGGTTATATTTAATACAGTTAAAATAATTTAAAAAAAAAAACAATTTAAGATTCAAAATTTTACCTGAAAAATAAGTTTGTTTTCAAAAATTTAAATGCCATTTTATAAATCAAAAAACCCTTGATTTTTCATTTTTTTTTTTCGAAAATCGTTAGAGCGGTTTTTTTTTAAATTAATTTTTTATATATAAAATTTTCCAAATTTGTTCTTGAAATATTTTTGGTATGCAGTTGTTTAGTGATTGTAAATATACGCTCTATATTTGAATTTCGTAAACAAATTTTGAACCGTTTTTGAGATATAGAATTTTGAAAAAAAAATTCAATAGTTTTTTAAAAATCCAATCAAAAAAAAATTGCAATTTTGATAATCAAATATTGTTAAGGCAATATAAGAGCTCGTTCAAAAAAAAATTATTGAAATCGGTTCATAAGTTGCTGAGAAAATTAAAAAACAAAAAAACGGTTCTATGAGCGGTACCTTTCCTGAGCAATACAAAAATATGTTTTTTTTTTATTAAAAGAAGCCAAGTTAAAAAATAAAATTTAAAAAAAATCTATCGGTTTGTTTTTGAGAAAATTCGAATTTTCGTTTTTTGACCAAAAAAATTTTATGGGGGCGACTGTTAGTTTTGATCTTAAAAAAAAACGCCTAACGCAAATCTGCTCAAAACCTTAACTTCCAAGTTTTAACTCAATGGACCCAATGGTTTAGGCTGTAGGAGCGTGGATAGACAGACAAGACAGAAGAATCGCGGGACCCACTTTTTTCGACTTTTCTACCATCGTAATATCATGTTTGATTAAAATCTCGAGTTCGAAATTTTGCACGAATGCAAAACTTGCCATATACATACAATTATACATAGTTCCTATATGTCGCAAGTAAAAATTTGTTATGTACCTAAGTGACGAAAATAGTAGTTATGTACTTTTTTGTCATCAATTGTGGTTATTGTGGTAAAATTTAAGTCTTTGCTTGTCATAAAAAGTTAAGCATATACGATTGGGCAAACGTTTTTACATTTTGGCTTCCTAAAGATCCTATATTTGCCTCCCATTCAAATATACATATATTGAGAGAATACACCACGTACCACGTACATGAATTTTTTCGACACAGTGACTTTCAAAAACTTGGTTTTAAAATTTGTAACTGGAAACAATATCCAAATAATATCATTGATTAGAATCGTGGTCTACATCCGACTGCTAACTTGTTTCAATGTAGTAGATAATCATCCCGCATTATCCACTATACAACACCATCGTCCTTCAATCCTTAGCTAACATAGCTATGTTTTGGTAACCAGATACCAGATAATCATCCGAATCATCATCAGACACCCAGTTGAATATAGACTACTCCTCCGCCAGCCATATACAAATGGAATTTCAATGTACAATTAGCCACCACTAATTATACAATCCCAAACAAATGGATTTTCTAAAACATTTCTAATTCAAACAACAACAACAACAGGTACAACGAAAAAATAAGTTGGCACTAGCCAGGCCGCACACATCACGCACTAACTGAATCCTTCTGGTTGAAAATGTGTTAACCCCACTACGCGATGAGACGCGGGGCGATCAAAGAGACAGGCTTGTGTTTCACATGAGACAAGCCTAATTGGAAATGTTGTACCTCCTGCCATATGAACATATCACGATTACGCGCTCCGGGATCCATACCAAATGTCCTGATGGTCGGGATAGTGGATACACCTTCTCTGCTCTCGTATCTAAACCAACATGGAATTAGAAAATTACTGGTTGAAATAAATTGTTCAATAAAAAGCAAACAAAATATATATGTATAGTACATTAACATGGAGAAAGGATATACAATAAAATAATGAACTTTACTATATAATTATTGGGCATTAATTGACTACCTATGATGTAGACTAATTGCCATTATGTCACTAAATTAGTTCAATTTACACAAGCACGTAATTTGGTTGGTTAATAATTGAAAAGAAAGCTACTTCCAATAGAAAGTTATTTTATCGTTGTATATCAATAAATCCGATTAGGTGGGATTTTGTGAACTCTTTTGTGTCACACACGTAACATTAACTTATTTTCAACCAGAAGTTAGGAATAGTCTTGTATTTTATTTGTTTCAGGTTATTCCTTTGAGTTAATGTATAGTAAAATTTGAAGCATCAACTAAAATATTTCATACCTCAGAAATCAAAAGGTCACAAAACTTTGTAACTCTTAAGTATTCTATCAACTTTTGTCTCGAATTCACCTAAAAGTTTTAAGTTAATCAAAATATTAAATATGTTTAACTCTTCCAAATGAAACTATAGGATTGTGAACAATTGTGTTACACACGTAACATTGAAAATAATTTCAAAGTGTTGTAGGTACATTTTTGTAGACCCATTAACGTCACATCCATAATTAATACATTATTCACACTTAAACATAAAGAATTCCATTAAAAAAGTACCTTGACTTTTAGTTGTTACGTTCTGTTGGAAAACAAGAAAAACGAAAAGTCTAATCAAACATCACTTAGGCCCTTTAAATGAGATTTTGTATTTGTGTGTCACACACGTAACATTAAATTTTCACGTTCATGATATTTTCAATCAGAAGTTGGGAATTGTCTTGTATAGTTTTTTTTTCAGATCATTCTTTTAAGTGAATTTGTGTCAAATATGAAGTACCACCGTAATATTTCTTACCTCAGGAACCAAAAGGTTACAAAACGTTGTAACTCAAATGAATTCTATCAATAAATTGTGTCTTCATCAAAAGGATTTAAGTTATTTGAAATACTAATTATTTTTAAACCCTTCCAAACGAAATTATGGGATTTTGAACATTTGTGTCACTCACGTAACATTGGAAATAATTTCAAAGTGTTCTAAGTACATTTTTTTAGACGTACGAATATTGTCGTCACATTCAGAATTATTTGGTTTAACTTAATGAAATTTTTGTTTGAAAAAAATCCAAGAAGTTGCCAATAATTGGATACAAACTGAAGCTGTGGAATTCACAATGGATATTTAACATCTGGATGTGCAAGTCATGTTCGTTGGATTAGAAATTACCCTTCTAACCGTTCAATACAAGTTGTATTGGATGGTTTCAAGTCTGAAATTCGTAAAATAAATGCTGGTGTTCCCCAGGGCTCCGTTTTGTCTCCGACTTTCTTCCTCATATTCTTAAACGATCTCTTGTCTGCCACTTTTATTCCATTAAACTGTTTCGCCGACGACAGTACCCTCAGCTTTTAATATTCGTTTCTATGCCGATGCCGCTGTAATACAGCCCTTCTGATCTGGCTGTAATTTACAAAAATCCTTCATTCGTCCAAAACTTGAATATAACTCGCATGTTTGCGCAGGTGCCCCTAAAACAAGTTTAAGTATTTTGGACAGGATCCAAGAAAGAGCTTTGAAAATGATGGGCGATAGAACTATAACCGAAACAATTACGTCACTCGAACACCGCCGCAATGTTTCATGCCTTTCGTTGTTCTACCGATATTTTTATGAACAGTGTTCTGTCGAATTAGCCAGTTGCATTCCCCTCCTCAAACAATTCAGCCGTAATATTGGTACTTCTAGGAATGCCCATCAGTTTAACCTTCAGCTCAATTTCGGACGTACTGTCAAGTATAGAGATTATTTTTTTAACCGCACATCGAGAATGTGGAATGCTTTAACCAGCTCTGTTTTTAGCTATTATTTTGATATTCAAAAATTTAAAGACCAATGTGCATTGGTATCTCCTCTTTAATCCTTCCCTATTTTCCTAAAGCTCGCACTGTGTTTAAACTTTAATCATGTTAAGGGTATTAATAACCCCTTGAGTGCCCGTTAATTATAAAAAAAAATATTAATTTGGCTAGAGATTCCTAGCAAGTTTGAAAAAGCTTTATCATGCTATGCCGTTCAATTGATAATGGCCTTGGGAACAAAACGTCTGTAGAAATTAAGCATTCTTAAAAACCTAAAATCATATATTCGATTTCTTGCTTTGCGGTTTTGAGTTGTTCAGGAGATAAACGTCTGGTTTTGGAGAACACAGGAGGCTCTTTCCTTTGAATATCGTGCATTACATCATGCTTGGTCATAGCCAGTGGGCTTGATAATTACTTCGAATTCTTTCAATAAATCGTAAATGACGGATGATGGATTTATTGGTTGAATATTAGAGGCACTTGATGAAGTTATTGCACCAAAATCATGTATTTGAAGACTTGTGTTTCTATCAATCAGTTTCTTGTTTTTAACGTCAACCAAAAAATGATTAGCTCGGTGACTTCAGAAATGACAAAAGGCTTGGAAATTTTGTGCGAAGACCACTGTATCAATTATTCACCATAAGTTAGAATTTTAGTGTCATTTTATGCATTAAATGAATTCTTCGAACGTGAAAAACTTCTGCTTTGCTTTTGTAGAAAAGTATTTTGATTTTGTTTTTCAGAAATTGCACTAATAATGAACGATGCTATCGGTGTCGTTAAGACAGGAGAAATTTCTGAATTATAGTACACATCAAATATTTTATCTGCCATGTTTACCAAAATTTTAAGGTCTTGATATTCACTATACTAAAGTATGGACTGGGTTGTGTTTGGCAGTTGCTTCATTCATAAGATCTTGAGGATATTTTCATAAATTGTCGCCACTCTTATCTTTCTAATCAGTTGAGATGGCCGTCTTTTCTATCGATAGTAATATCGCTGAGAAGGGTGTATAGCCTCTTTTGTTCTAACTCCTGGAATGCTAACAGAAGTTGTATCTTCAAGCCATTATATTTTCTGTGTCAGGAGGGCTCTTAATAAGATCTAGCACTTCATTTAGCACATCTGCTTCCAGGTTTTCTAAAAAAGTATAATACTTTATGGTATCTGAACTGATGTCACTAGTGTGAAACAGTGCCAAAAGCTGGAAAACCACAGGTCAGGGGTGCGCATCTAAAATGGTGGCACTATAATAGAAATTTTTGAAAATTTCTCTGTAGGCTAATAATGGCGCCTTACCGTTGGGCGGGAGACACTTTTTTAACACCATATGTTAGGGACTTTACCATGTATCGTGAGATACCTTGTTACAGTGTGTGTTACCTACTTTAAAGGGGACAGGGAGACACCTTGTATTTATACTTAAACTTTAAATTTTTTTAAAAAATTTGTAAAAGCTAAATTGATGGCAACAAAATTATTCATCCAAAAATTTTTTGTAACACAAGAATATGTTCCTTCCTAAAATGTTGTTGAGATAACTTACGTTACTTAAAATACAAAGTATATTAAACCTTTTTTAATGAAGTTGTGACCATTTGTGTCACTGAGGTAACAAAGGAATCGATGTATAACAGGGAATCAATATCCCTTATATTCTCTTGGATTCCATACTTATAATTGTTTTAGGTAACATTTTTTAGAGCACATCATCGTTACATGCATAAAATATTGAAAAAAGCGCATCGCAGAAATGTTCATCAATTTTAACTATTTTGCCCCCTAATTTTTCGTCTAAAAAACAACTTAACTTTTAGTTGAAGGTTCACATAATGTCACGCCCTGTTGGTGGTCTCTTCTTCTTATTTTTCCATCAACAGAAAAACAAAAAGAAACAAATTAATGTGAACCATGGTTAATGACTGCGGGACTTTTTCAAAACCCCCCTTTGCCAGATATCCTATCATCGTCATCATCATCATCATGAAATCCCATTCTCCAAAAAACAACACCAAAAGAAAGAAGAATAAAACAGGAAAAACAAACGAAGGAAAAAAGTGACACTTACCCATGGAAAACCCTAAGGGAATGGCATGTTTCATGTTTTCCGATCCGTGACAGCACCATAATCCGATGGATAAATATTGTTTTCGAAAAATACAATACAAAGGGTCTTCTTTTATTCTTGTGGATGGACACCGATTTTTCGGTCATTATGTCAGGTCGATTATTTAATTAGCAATTAATTAACAAACGAGTGGCAAGATATAAAATATACTATAGGTGCGTGTTGCTTGTACTTATCTGATGGTTAAGTTATAGCAATGGATATGGATAGGATATCCGAGGAAGCGTGCTGAGCTGATGAACTATGAGGCATTTTTGTGATACTTATCACCTTCTCATATTTTAATTTATAGTTAATCATTGAACTTTATGACTCCAGTCTTAATATGAATTTTGAATGGGATGGAATTGAAGCAAGATTTATGGGCGACACGGTAAAGGCTTGAAACAGTCAGCCAACCCGAAAGAGGACAAGCATTGAAAGGAGCACGTTAAGTTATAGCTTTTGAAGAATCACACCCCACAGTTCAAGTTCAACGGGAGTCAGTAAAGTTTCAAAACAATGAATCTTCCAAGTCTTCTTTTTGATCAATCACAATTTCTGCACCAAACTGGCTTTGAGACACTTAACTTCCAAACTTCTTTCTTGTCTCCAGTTTCATGTTTTTTGTATTGGCAAATGTTTAAAAATCAGATCTTTCTTATTTCTTTAATAAACTTCCACACTGACGGAGTAAATTAATATTAACATTGATATCACTATCAATATCAATATCAATTTCAAAACGTATCATCTTATAGCCCTCATTAAAATAGGATATGATTTAAGTACAATATTTGTCGTTAAAGCTTTCAAAAAAGTTATATCCTTACAATTAAAGCAATTGTCTTAAATTCTTAAAGTTTATCTTTAAACAATGCTCAATATCCCAGGCGATATTATTTTACACTCTTTGAAAACAATTAAAATTTACACTTCTAAACTTCTTACAGCAAGACGTGAGTTCAAAGTTTTTATATAAATACACGATACGAGAACAATTATTATTAGAAAGTTTGTTCCGTCGGTTTGGTGTATACATTGCCATATATGTACTATTTCAATTCATTCATCCATCAACCACCATCATATAGTACTTTGTTGGAAATTTAACCCGTCCGTTACATCAACCCTCCGCACATAGCACACGTTCATTAAAAAGTCCAACCAAACACAATCTTACATGTGGCTGCATCTATTCACACTGAAAACTGACATCACATGCTTCCTCAACTTCAAGTCAATTTTTGCGATTGCGATTTCCCACAGACTCCAGAGGGAAAGCAACAGAGTAAATTTCAAAAACAATGATAATGCTGTCAGAATGAACATAGTCAGGGAATTATTGTTGCGTGTGTTTGGTAGCGTTCTGTCAACTGTCAAAACTAAACAATTGTCTACCAACAAAATGTTTACTGTGGGTGAACGTAAAGCAAACCTCAACTTCCCCCTTTACCTGACGCAATAAAATTTTGTTTAAGGTATAGGTAGTGAGTTTTTAGGATAAGTGACACTGAGTGTCATTTTGACAGTTTCAAATTTGATTTCAGGTTTATGGCATCCCTATTATCAAATTATGTCAATTTAACTGGAACTATCCAAGTGATTTTATTTGTCAAAAAATTTAACAAACGAATCTTTTAAAAATTTGACAGGTTCTAGTGAAATTGTGACACTGTGGGAGAATTAATTGAACTGTCAGACGCAACTAGACCAATTTTTATAATTTACAACTTTAACCATCAAACTATTTTGGACGGAAAACTTCCCTAAAAACTTTTAATTAACATTTTCTCGCAAAAATTTTCACATACGTAAAGTTATATTATACCAAGACTGCTTTTGCTATATGAATGAATATAAAAGCGTTCGCCCGTCAAAAAGGATTCAAACGCCAGAGCACTGAGCAGCGTTTGTTTGCTGTTGTCCTTACAGATATCTAACTGAATCGTACTAAAACTCAACCTACCCATAAATAGAAAGATACGTCTTTCATCTTTTGGGCTCTGACGTCCTTTCAATGAAATGGAAGAAGAAAAGATATTTCATAATTCTAAATCTACATAATATACCAATAACCACAATGCAACGCATTGTTTCATTGTTTCCTAGGACTTCATATACAGAGACGAGACTCTGTTTTGAGTTTAGAGACTTCCCTTAAAAAATGTCGACATTTTATGTTACTCGTATCTATACATTTCCCATCTCTACTACTTTCCAGAAGCCAAAAAGAAACATCTCCAGAGATGAAATGAACAGGAGCACACAAGTTGAGTAGCAGAATCAAAAAGAGGGAATATGTGGAGATAAAGAGCTTTTGAAATCATTTTTGTACTATAGATGCAATTCTAGGATCTCAACATGTATGAGTCAAAATTAAATCTAATTATGCTTTTTTGCTATTTAGCTTTGCTTTCAGTAGCGGATTTGTCACGAAAGCATATTGCCTTAAATACAAAAAGGGGGTCTATATGCCCCTCCTAAACTATCGTCAAATATTTCACGGGTTTGACGACGGCATAAATAGTTCCAAGCATTATGAAAGTTAACAAGGCTAAGCTTAGGTTTGTTACAAAATAACGTAACTTAAATTCTTTTAACCAATTTCAGGTCCGCGTCCCACAAGCTTACCAACAACAAAGCTGGTTCGACTTTGAGATTAATACTGATAAATAATACAAGTTAATCAAGATTTACAAATTTTGAGAGAAATTGAAGTAACTCAAATAGCTTTTACTTGATTGGGGGTCAGAGACCCCTATAATAAAATGACGCAACTTTTATGTGGGTTGCAAATGAGGGTTCTCTGTCCCCTTTCTTCCCAATAACTGCCAACAATTTCACCGATTTGACGCTGTGATAAATACTCATAAGCATTATAAATATAAAAGTCTAAACTGAGTTTTTTTTTAATAAAATGACGTAACTTGAGTTGGTTTTCTCTATTTTGTGTTCTTGTCCCTCATTCTTATTTTGACCTGAGATTATTACTGACAAGTAAGACACAATTTAAGAACATTTTGACAGTTCACAAGACTTGGAAAGTTTCATATTAAAATGACGTAACTTAAAGGTTCCTTTGCAATTGGAGGTTCTTGCCGCCCGATCTCTTTAGTTCAACATTAGGGTACTGAGAGAACCAATACCTGTCACAAGTTTGTTATATAACAACTTAACTCTACACACGTTCTTTTTTCAAAATGACCTATCTATTCACTAAAAACTCTTGGACTATGTAAGCAGGGCCGGATTTATAAGTCCAGAGGCCTCGGGCAATAATGGAGCGGAGGCCCCCTTCGCCCCAAATTATTTTCAAAATAAAGTAAACCATTTTTTTTCAATAAATAATTTATTGGGAAACCAAGTACATAGATTCATTTAGTATTGAACAAATACATATAAATATAAACCAAAAAAAAGAATTACCTTAAATTAAATTTTAGGGTTAACAAACGGAACCTTTCGAGCTTTTTTCGCCGAAAAATCGTTGATGATTTCGTTGAAATCCAGTTCTCTGAGTAAATCGCTTTCAATGCTTAGGAGAGAAAGCTTCGATAGACGGTTTTGTCCCATCGTGGTTCGAAGCCTATTTTTTATAATTTTCATTTTTGAAAATGAGCGCTCTCCAGTGCAATTTGTCACCATCAAAACCAAATATATTCTCAATGCAATTTCGAGGTTTGGAAATGTAGCTCTGAAATTTTGATTTTCGAGAATTTGGTAGTAAAATAGTTCCGGCGATTGACCTGTTCTACAGTCCTTTTCCTTTTGGTATGAGTCAATCAAAGACAAAAAATGAACCAATTCATTACCAAGACTAGGCTCTAAATCATCAGGATACACTTTCACCAATGCCTCTGCTGCAGCGTTCAAATTTTCAGCATCCATCTTCTAGATGCGATTCAGGAATCCAAATCTCGAACGTACAGCTTCATAGGCATGCAATCTTTCAGTAAGGGAAACGGATAGCTGGTCAATTACTGGGATGAAGGCAGATACTTTGTATTTTTCCTTTGGTGACAGATTTGCGTCTTGTGCTTTCCCGTAATCGAGCGGATTGAACCTCACATTTCTCGTTCTGGTGCGGGTGCGTGATTGTATATATTCATCAGTATGGGATATTTTTTTGGCTGCTTCCTCGTATTTATCAAAATCATTTCGTTTGGATTCCACGAATGATTTCAATGATTCTAGTGCACGCATTGCCGATTCAAGAATCATTTTCGGGTCTTGCAACATCTTGTTTGTAGCGTTGAATCGCTCCAAGATATCGTTCCAAAATGTTGCAAACAAAGCGGTTTCGAGACCACTCATACTCATCATCTGTAGAAGGTGCGTTGCTTCATTCCTCACGATGTCTATTTGCTCTTTATTGGGAGATATGCTGGTTAGAGCTTCTTCGATTTCCGAATAGCTGTGGTCTGTCCGTAAAAATTAGGAATGATTTACATTTGTTGGACAATGTTCGCAAGTTCGTAGCTTTTCAGACGCACGAGAATGTATCAAATTCTGGGATTCTCCGCTACAAGCAAGCCACTCAGCGGACACTTGTCAACGCTACGACGGGTCGTACACTCGTACAGACAAAAAACGGGCGAAACAGGTACCGTCGATGCCGTCGACACGCAAATACGAAAAATGGGCTGAATAGGCTAGCAAAATCCGCAGAATACACTACAAATTCCCCATGCGAACTGGCAACTTTTATTCTACTGTGGATTCACATGGACAGGCAGAGGGCAAAAAAAACTCACATTCGCTCGCTGATTGAAGAAAATTATTCTTTTGGAAAAATATATTTATACAAAAATAGACAACTGCATGAAGACAAAATTACGCAAGGTAACTTGAATGGACACTGTTAGAGATTCGCATTTGACTGTAGTCACTGAGCGACAAACATAGGAGCCATCCTAACATCCAACGGGACACCCTAACACCATCACCAAGTGCAAGTTCTACTTGCACAATAACCATGAGAAGAGCAATGGCGCCGACAAGAAATTATTCTTCGTCCGGCAGATTTTTGGGCACGAGCGCAACAACAACCACATTAACGCTACGCATCCTCATCATCGACGACGGGACGTTGACGATCAAATCGAAATCAAACCATCAACATACAAGTGCGAAAGTCCACACCCTTTTTCATAGTGTCGTGATAAGCGGTACTTGCGACCGAGAACGACTTCATCCAGGAAAAACAAATATCAACGGGCAACTGCAGCAGCAGTAACAAAAACAACAACAATCAACATTGATGACTGGAAGTGGTGCGATATGGCGAAATATGATCCTGTGTGCTTTATATTTCATATTATTCAATATTTTGTATTATAAGTATTATTTCTAATTTCTAATGTGGGAGCTTGAGCCGTGCAGACGTGCCTAAACAATAAACAGACACATTCTTTCCTCGATCATGATTCACGCGTCAATTATTAATATTAGCGTTTGACTCCTTGTCACGATGAGGTTGATTTTGTATGACAATCAAAATCGAAACAAAAATGTTCCGAAGTCTCTTTGTGGGGGCCCCCCGTTTGTGGAGGCCCGGGGCACCCGCCCCGGTTGCCCCGCCCTAAATCCGACTCTGTATGTAAGCTGGATCCAACCCTGTAGTCTTGTTTTTCATCAGTTATCTACTCGTGCCCATCATCGTATGTCAATAAAAGCCCTCAGAATGAAATTCAATTTAAAGCGTTTTGTTTGTTTCTAACTTCTTGTTTCTTTGTAATTTGATTGGATTTTCGGTAAGGTTAAAGGGATACAAACGAGCTGGATTATATTTGTAGATAGGTAAATTTGGTCTTAGGCTTTGATATTAAAAACAAATAAATATGAACGTACGTACCTAATTTTGAAAATATAACCAACTTCATATGAGAACTTCTTCGTCGTATTTATATAGCACCATAGTCCGGATGGCAATAAAAGAAATAAAATGTTTGTATATTTATTGATGATTGAAGCGTCAAATGTAAATATAGTCGAAACGGATATGGCATAGTGTAAACTTGAAAAGAATGCAAATGAGAACAGACTGTTTTCTGTGACTATTCAAAGCTTGACAAAAGCAGTAAAATGTCGGTAATTGTTGTGTTTTTTTTTTGTTGTGTTGTTAGTATTTTCTGACATCAGTCAAGCCGCGATGATGGTCTTCTGTTTATGTAGGTTAAAACAGGTTTAAGAAAAGTTCTTTTCTCACATCATTTTTTACCAAGCTGAAGTAAATATAAGATGTCTTATTAATGTCACTTAGCACTCATCAACACGTCAAGAATGACAACAACGTCAGCAACGTCAACTAAACAGTCATTAAGGGACAAACAACTCCAACGCACTATACGCACAGCAAGTTGAAGATCTTAGAAGTTCTTCACGCCTGTGAAATAGTTGCCCGTATATGGGTGCAAGAAGAATTCACTCTGTATAAACAAAAAGATATGGTGTGAAAATAAGTAGTTTAGGTTATAAATAGTTATCTTAAAGTTCGACAACACTATTGCCTCAATTTCTAGTTCACTTTAACTACCCACTGAATCATAAGACGAAGTTAATAGAAAACATGTTTTAAAACCATTGACACAATTTTTGTCAACCTTTTTTTTTAATTGCTTATTAAAAGGTTTCATTTTGAGTTACCACTTTTTTATTTTCGAAGTTGTCACTTTTTAAGCTTTCATATTTTGACATTTGACAAGATTTTAGATGACTTGGTCGTGATTTGGCTGATATCGTTTTCCATTGATTATTTCTTAAAAATACGTTTTTTTTATTTTATATTTTACTATTTGGATTCAGCAATTTTCTTCCTAGGCATAAAATGTTGGTTCTTTGTTAACTTAATTAATTAAGATTATAATTACATTTTTTTAAGAAGATTGAATCTGAACACGTTCAAAAAATGACAATTCGTGTCAAAGAGAACAAATAAACCTAAATCGAACAAACCTTTTAATTTGGAATGTCAGACAAGTAGATGACAAATGGATTTACAAAATTACTAAAAGTTAAAGCATCCATTCTGTGATTTGACTTTGATTTAAATATAAATAGACAATTAAAATTCTTAAAATCTACCTTCAGTTACTTACTTCAACATTGCATTAAATCGTTCAAAAATCTACGCTAATGTTTTAAGGCAACTCAAATATTTAGAAGGTTTTACAATAACTAAAAATCATTTTTAGAACATTTTAAATTTCTTCTTTAAATTTTTTTTTGACACAACCTTGAAATACAATTTTCGCACATTGACAGTTCTGAGAAGCAAAGGAACAGATCTAAGAATTTGATGATGTCAAATATCATTGATTTGACATTTCTGTTATAGGCAACGTCAAAAGGTGTTTAATCACAAAATCCAAAATAATAATTTTTTTGAGTAACTGAAAAATTTTGTTTAATATTTGTGTAGTTAATTTTATCAATTTCAGTTCTTTGTTAAAGCATGTATATAGTAGTGGACTAGTTTTCAGTTGTCAAATGTCAGATGACAGATTTAAAAGTGACAGTTTGCATTTGAAATAGCTACATATCTTTTAGAAGACGTTTGAAACAAAAATCATTACATAAATTGAAAAATTTGATTTGATGTTCCAAAACATAAACTGCCAAATTTCATTGAAAAATAATAGCAAACCGACAAAAAAAAACTCAGTATCACTTGAAATCCTTTTTCATTCATATTTGTGTCCTACTTTCTCACTGTAATTTTACATCATCGTTATTGTTGTCAAGAAGTTTCTATAATTTTGGAATTCAAAAAGAAATACAAAAAAGACACACTATTTCACTTTTAGTTAATAAAATTAGTTTCAACAACTTCCGGAAACTAACGATTACTTCTTTTTTCTCTTACTTGGCTTTGAGCAATTAATTAATGCATTGTTGCTGTCAAAATGTTTTGTGATTTGACACTTTCAGAGTGTGCTGGTTGAATTTATTCATCTGTCGGCATTGATTGATTAATACTTGTTTTTCGTTATATTAAGAATTGTTCTAGCGTTAGTAGATAAAATGACAATGCACATTGGTCGAAAGGTTTTAAATATTAAATCGAGCATTTTAATACGCATTGCCTGCACAAATCAGTTGTAGACGAGATTGATTTACCGTTACTTTAAGATACTCGTAAACTGAATATTGCTCTTTCTTCAATGAAAAATAATAAATCACCTGGATTTCAATACTTAACTCGTATCGATTATTATACAATTCTATATATGATACTTTCTAAATGGATGAATAAAACCAAAGTTTGAGTATATTTCAAGCTTGTTTTCGCCCCAGATTTTCAATAGCTGAACACGTCTTTGCTTTGTCAAGTATAACCAGTAGACTCACCCATAAGAAAAAAAAATTGTATGCCTGTTTTGTCAATTTTAAGGCATCCTTTAACACTGTCAACCACCAAACTTCTTTTTATAAAATAGCTTCCCTTGTTATATTTCAAAAATTTTTGACATTCTATGAAAACCTTTGACTGGAATTTCTGCTGCAGTTTTGTATAGCTCCGAGACATCGAACTGGTTTGAAACTTAAGCTGATGTTCCTCAAGGATGTATACTGAGCCCAGTATTCTTTTCTAGGGAAATCAGTGTTACCGATACTCTTATTAAAGTGCTGCTCTACGCAGATGATCTGTTTATGTTAGCTGATAACAATTCTTTTCTTAAACTCCAAATTAACAAGCTTCAAAAATAATGTAATACCTGGGATTTGAAGATAAACACTATAAAATCAAAAATTATGGTGTTAGAAGTAAGTGCAATAGTAGTGTAAGGACACAACACTTGCTTTCCACGTTGAGTCGATTATTACCCCAATTTATAATAGAAATCTAAAAGCTGATTCCGATTTTTTCATGAAGACCATAAGTAAAGCCTGATATTAGTCACTACAATACAATTTTGACAAACCATTTGCGTACAAACTTGTCACCATTTTAAAAATGAAGAGGTCTTGCAAGCTCCCAATACATAGGGTTAGATTTTTCTGTGACTTTAATCTGACTCCAAACGGAAGCTCTAGTTCAAATTTGATGAACATTTGCTTTGTTTGACAGCTCAACAGCTAAAAAAAAGTCAACAAAGAAAATACATTTGGAGGAATAACTATTGTTTATTAGAAAAACTTAAAAATTTTTCTTGAAAACGTTTTATTTTTGTAGAACAGAAAATGAGTTTCGAAGAACTCCTCATGGATTAAAGAACTCCGTAGATTGAGCTACCGGACTCACCAACGTCTCTCAGTCTGCGCTTCTTCTTGCTCCATGAGCTGAACATACCCACGATAGACTGTGTAAGCTAGTTCCCCGATAAATTTAATTTTTTCGATTTCAAAATTCATATCTTTGACTGCACGAAAAATCAAAACAAACTTTTGAGAAAAAATAACAGCTGCTAATGACAGAAGTGTCATTTTAGAAATGTCATTCAAAGCAACCTCGAAGCTGAAGCGTTTTTGTGTTTCAGCCATAACACTTATACTACGTTTCCACCGGGCACTAAACCGAGATTTAGCTAGATTTGTCACAAATCTCCTTGAAATCTCGAAGATTCACCATAAAAATTTTAATCTCCTCAAATGAAGATTTCAAATAAAACTCATTGAAATCTACTTGGAAACATTAGTTTGTCAAATCAAACAACCTTTTTTTTCGGGGAATAATTGTTGAACCGACCCATTTAAACGCCAATTTCGTTTATTGACAGATGGAAATGTCAACAAAAACTATCTGTCTCACTTCCATATGACTCAAATTCAAAACAATAAACAACTTTCAAGAAATCATAGAAGAAATAAAATGTAAGTATACAAAAATAATAAATATGTACAAGAATATAATAAAACTAATTACTTACAGATGATGAGTGAACAAATACATATTTTTTTTCTTTTCGAAAGGAGAATAATTTGAAGTTTGGTTGTTATGACATAAACCAAACGTCAAATCAATCTCCTTTTCTTTGGTGGAAACACCTCATGATTTATTTTAAATCACTTGCCTTAAATCTCGGATTATTTGTTGGTGGAAACGTACTATTAATATTGTGACTGCATCGTCATCAAGGCTTTTATAGAGATTTAAATCATCGACTTCAAACTGCTAATTTTTTCAAACCAGAACTCCCTGTAAAAGTTATAAGCCCCATTTTTTGAGTAGTATTGAAAAATCTTAGCTTAAACTATGTTTTCATCTTTTTGTAATAATTGCAACAGATTTAAGCACGTTTATGTTTAGCAACTTATAGTTATGTGCCCAATTTGCAGGAACTTAGAAGACTTTTCTTCCACCAAAGTGTCCTCTCTAGCATACAGTTGATATATTTTTTGAACAGGTGCAGCAAGATGCACAAATCTTTACGGGTTTTTTGAACAAGCTCTTAGTTATTGAAACTGTTTCTTCTAAATCATGAGTGCAGATCTTATTTAACCATTTAACTATATCCATTTATGTATATATTCCTTTTGTGTTTCAAATAAAACTAATCGTCATTGTTTAGCTACAAATCCACTCCAATTTTGTTCCAAGAACTTTCGTTTCTTGGAAAAATCAGTGTTGAATGCAGAATCCCACATTCTTAATGTGCTGCTGAAAAAAAAATATCTGTTCACAGTATATATGTACGGCTGAAACTGAACTCAAGGCTGAACTGATAGGCATTGGTTATATGTCATTACTGTCGACCCACGTATGTCGTATATACCAAGTTTAAAGTATTTTGTAAACATTCTGTTACTAATTAAAAAAGTAATTGTACTTTACCAACGTACGGCTTGTTATGGAACGAAATCGAAATTTAACTTTAAAGGATTCCACAGCACTTTAAGGTGCATCTAGGATCTGAAATGAGCAATATGTACATTATGTTGTCTTACCATAGCTTTAGTGACTTGTGTGTAATATAAACAAATCCTAAAATTCACAAACAACAATAATTTCCACCCACGAGAGTTTCTATACGCCACATTATACACAAAGCTCTTGCATAGTTAAGTGTTTAGGGAATTAATATATTGCTCACAATCTAAATAAATGTAGGTACCTTACAACTTTGACTATAATTCAACGAATGATAACGATCTTATATTTTGTTCGGCACTATAATTCTCCTGATGCGATGTGAGAATGTTTAGCTTATGGTTAAAACATAATACTTTTGTCTAATAGATCCACAACTTTTGTATAAAATACTAGAGAATAATTCAAAGCACGAAGTTTGAGGCAGCAAACTTCTAAATATTACGTGCATCGATAAAAATGTTGTGTGTCTCTTTGGATAAATACGTACAAACAAATGTTTTGAATGATAAAGTCTGAAACTCCAAAGGTTTACCTATGAATCGAATATAAAATAGATGCGACTATTTGGTATTTAAGCAAATTATAAAAGATTGTAAAGTATTGGCGTAGCGTGGCACTGGTGTGTTGTCTGGTTTGTTGCGTCTGGCACTAGATTCGTGTATTAATTCCATTTCAAAAGAATTATATACATATTATGATACGTGGTGGAATGCTTATAAAAGGATATAATCGAACAATATAGTTAATTAATGGAGATGTCAACTTTGAAACAACATAATATACATTATACAATACCATGTTCAAGGGGTATGTTAAAGGAATAGCCACTGCATGATGGTAAGTAGATAAATCATGTTACTGACCACCAACAATGTTTTCCTGAACAAAAGGATAAATATTCAGTTGCAGTAGTATCGGAACAAAACAAAATTAAATTAACGATTTCATCTGAGAAAAAATTGTCTCGTCCTCCGTGGGATTATTGGTTTTCAGAAATTGTCATAGACAAATTTTAATTAATATCACTAGTCGATAAGCTTGTTTTCCAGGCAATAAAATTGCCCTTTTTTAGCGATGGATTTTGATGACTTTTATTTAAATCCGACTCCAAAATCACTCTATTACGTCAGGTTTTCGAAATATTACTTTTGAAAATTTGAAAAATATACCTGTATAAATATAAGTGATGGTTTTCGAAATTTATAATCTCTATCTTCAACATTCAGTTTGAGTATTTATAGTATTTCAAACAAAATTAGAAAAATCTTCATAAATGTTAGATCTTACCTGTCTTATAGAATTGTTAAGGAAACGCTGAATTCTATGGTTCCTGTTAAATCCTGGTATAGAAAGATAGTACCAGTGACTTTGCAGCGTTTTTTGAGGGTTTGCAGATCAAGGCGTTAAAAATAGAGTATCACCCTAAGGAAGACCGCGATTAGATTAAACTCTTTGAAAGTGAGAGTTCTAATGGAGAGGCCAGATATGACTAGCGTGTTCAAGAAGAGGTCTGCCAAAGGTGGTGTAAGAGGATTTAATGACATAGGGGTTTGAGAATTTTTAAGAGAAACGTTTGATAAAACCAAGGGTTGAGTTTGCCTTGATTACGATATGGTAAAAATTAGCTCGAAAAGTCGCGAATGGAACAGACAGAATGAATGGTAACATCATTGTGCAGACTGTAGGTTCGGGGTGGGAGATGTGATACGGTGATTGATATGAATTGACCCTTAGCAACATTGAGTTGTAAGAAATTTTTGTCACACCAAATCTGAAATAAGTCAAGATCATTTTGGAGTAAGACAGAATTAGATGAAGTAGAAATAACATTTAATATTTTCATATTATCAGCGTAAATAGAGATGTTGAATTACAACGTCGTTAATAGTTAAGATAAATATTAAAGCACCAAGGTGGTTCCCTTGAGGAACTCCTAAATTTTCATAAATGAGAGAGATTGAGAATCTGAAAACAACTCTTTATTGGAGGTTCTCTAGGTATGAAAAAAGGGTATACAATCAAGGACCTTAAGTGTAAGATAAATATGTTGGTGAATGATTTTATCAAAGGCTTTACTAAAGTCTGTGCTTAACATCCACTCCATTTCTTTTCTCTAATTTATTAAGAGTTTTAGATACAAATTCAGTAAGATCGGTTGTAGTAGATCTGCCTTTTAAGAAGTTCTTTTTAGAGAAAAAATAGGTCTATACAATAAAAATAGAGAAAGTCGTCGACAATGTTTTCGAAAAAATTGGGAATTGAAAAATGCTTGGCTATAAGCCTGCAGTTCAGAATACATATAATTTTTGATATTGTTTTATAAATTGAAAAAATGGAGAAATCTTTCCAACGATTTTGGCTGAAGATTGAGCCAAACAAATTTGTAATAATTTTAGGATTGGTAAATGTCATATGGAGTTATTTTAATATTAAGGAGAAGCAAAGAAATTGGTAGAAGCGTATGGGATTTTTAATCACGCTACATTGCAATTTGTTAATATATTCGAGATATAAGAAGTCAAAAAGAGATGAAAAGCTGCATTGCGCTCGCTGATACTTAGAGATATCAACACCGGTTTTCAAATATCAGAACTACAAATTAACTGAAAAACACATTTTTCAAAACCATGAAAGCATTCAATTCAATTGTATTTGAAGCATCATTGAGAGTTAAATGTGGATTCATAAATAATGAGAATTTTCAAAAACGTAAGATACTACGATGATTTAACGAATTCTAAAAGTCAAAGAATTGTATTTTTCAAATTCTTCATATAATTTATTGTTGAGAATTATGTTGTGTTTCACTTAAGCCTTAAGAACGCCGCGCCGTTTTTAGTTCTTTTTAAAAAATTCTTTTCAGTTCTTAGTTCTTTTCAAAATATTATTTTTTTTTTATTTTTATAAAAAAACTTGAATTTGCCAATCAATGGTTTGAAGTGTTTTCAATTTCTTACATGAAATTTTTGAAATAGGTCACTGAAGAATGAAGATGCCAATATTTAAACTACATATTGTCCCGATGAAAGGTTTGCAAAAGACCTAATGTTTAAAGGATTTGTAGTTTTAAGAGAAAATAAACTATGAATTGAATTTCTTTTTCTGAGGGCGTACATATTTGAGTTTTATCAAAGTTTCTGTTGTTAGTATAATAGGAGCAAAAAACTTAACAAATTTTGGAAAACGACTGTTTCGCTGCCTTTGCCTATTTAAGGTCACAGTGAAATTCGTGAATTGCAATCTCACAATAAACTTATCTGTCAGCCACACGTCACACCGTATGAAATTGAAGATTTATCTCATACCCGAAAAATGTTTTAAAGGCATTCCAAGCACAGGGTTACCATGTTTAGGATTAAATCTATATCCCAATTCTAAAATATTTGTAGCGCAAAATTGTTGCCGTAAAAGTAACATATCTAATAGCCCAATTCCCGAAGAATATCCCACAACAACTCAAGATCAAAAATCAACCCATAGATTGTCCCGAAAAGTATTTTAAATTAAAGATAAATCATAACCATTGAACCAAGACCAACAAAATTTCGTATATTTGAAATAATGCTTTACAAAAAAGGTAGTTTACTGGTATCGTGATCTAAGTTGTCAAATTTGTTGGCTCTGGTATTTTTCAATACAAATAACTACTGATTAAATGTTTGTTTAATATAAGTGGACACCCTTTAAACTTCGAGTTGTCAAATCAATTAGTTATTAGGGCTGCCAACGCTTAATTCTACACATATCAATTAATTCAATTTTGTCTGACATTTGAAAACACCATTTTAAACATCAAAATTTTTAAATTCTCCTGTTTGGAAGACCCTATTAGAAAAAAACGGAAACAAGTTAAGATACTTTATGATTGATTTGACATTTTGAAATATTGAACTAGACTTTTATGCAATATTTCGTTACGTAGTGGAATATTCTGATTTATTCAAATCTATCAAAACACCAATTGCTTGCCATGGGTAAAACCAATTGATTTATTTTTACTAAAATATAAATGTCATTGTATGCCAAGACCATTTAGTCAATCATTTCAATGAAAGAGCTTTTAGATTTGTGTAGAAATTGAAAATTGAGTTTAAAAAATATTTTACAAGTCTTCGAATTTTTAAATGTATCAATTAAAACAAATTTTAACAATATCCAGGAAATTATCTTTTACTCACACAAAAATCAGTTTTTTAAGGAAAACCAATCTCCACCAATGGAAAACCCCATTCATTAAATCTAATTCATTTAAAGTATCGGGCCACAACTAATAAATAAAATAAAGACATTTTCTTTTGAAAAAGGTATTTTGGATTATATGGTAACCCTAACGCTTTCTGATGACATATTGCAAATACTCTCCAACATGTCACACAAAAGCGCGTTCACCAAAATAGACGTTTTCACAGCCTTCTCTCACACCCATTCCCTTCATCATCAACACCATCATCGTCGTGTGGTGTAAACATTTTTGGACAAGCTGTGACCATAACCACCACCAACAAACGACCAGAGAGTGTGATGATGAAGATGGATACCCTTAGAACTGTCATAATAGCATGACACATTTTGAATGGCAATGTAAACAGGTAGGTTGGCGTTGGTCTCATTCGGGGATATCGAAGATCTGGATGTTACTTTTTTTTTGTGTGTGTTTCTTTTGGACAAACACGGAACAGGGGAATCTGAAAAGGAGGATAAAAACAAAACTGATTTTATCAGATGTAAGTCTTGGACGGACGGACTCTCCCCCATAGAGTCACTCTTGCTCCTGTTTATTTAACGATTAGTTTTGTGAAATTCAAATCTTCTTGCTTCATTCAACTTAATCTGCCATCCATTTAAGGTTTATGGGCATTTCATCCGACCCAACCAACCCCAACGTCACCAACGTCAGAGTCATGGCAGGGGAGTATTAAAATAGGATCGTCAAAATATTTATCTCTTTAATTCAGCTGATGTTTGAGGATGGTGATGGTGATTTGGGGGGCGACGAATTTTCATACAGACAAAATTAAGGCATGGGTTGGTCTGGGTCTTGGGCTTTGATGAGCTATTTATGTGTTTTTTTTTTGTTTTTTGTTACGGATGGTTTTCCCTAATCAAATATTTGGTGTTAAAATGACATAAAACTGTAATAGCAAATAAGATAAAAACAAAGCCAAACAGAAGAGATAACGGTAGTCCATTCATATGAATCCCTTTCCAGTGTCCACATCCTCTCACATAAGGACACACAAATATTTTGATAAACGAATAGGAATTCCTCATTGATGGGGATGGACAACTTGTTGAGGAAGAAAAATGATACATATACGAAACTATTATCCAAATATGTACAGAAAAACAAGCATTTCGTCATACCTAAAATGGCAGAACTATAAGCTCCACACAAAACAGGCCTTAATAAAACAGAAAAGATTTTGTGGTGATGTCAGGCTCTTTGCTTTGTTTCTCGTCAAGTAAAAGCTATGGGCTTTCACAAAGAGGATCTAACCTCATCTTTACCATCAGATAAAATCGCTTCCATTATGGCAGTTTAATCAAAATGGCGCTGAGAACAAGTTTTGGAAGCAAAAAAAAAAAAAATCTAAAGGATATCGTCTTTTGACGAAAATTCATGCAAATAGTTAAAGAAAACTTAAGAACGAAGAAGAATATAGCCAATTTCATCAACAAGACTTTGTAAGTTGTAAACAAATCATACTTGTATTTTAAATATATGTATATAAATACTGTAGTTTTTGAAAATGGTGACAAATTTCAATTAAATTTTGAAACATTTGTGAAGAAAACTAGATTAATTATAGACGTTTATAAAAGACATTAATTGCTATCATTTTTAAGAACCCCGAATAACTCGATTTTTCGACGGTATGGTGGTAAAATGCGTTTATTTTTAAATTAATTTACGGGTTGTCCGTAACCAACTGGGTTGACATTACAAGGTTTCGCTTCTCATTTAGAAGAGTTTAGGACAAAAATTTAGATGCTCCCACGGTTAGGTGACCATTTCTATGTACTGGCGTTCTTTCAAATACCATGGGATTCCATGGCTGAACATTTGTGTGCAGGTTTAAGATACTCACACACTGATACCTGAAAGGAAATTCTTGTTTTGTAGCAAATATCCTTGCTATCCCCGGGATTGTTTGACACCTAATCTTTGAAAAACATACTAATTCCATTCAACCTTAATAACACGTGTTCCGGGCTTAAATTGTGGATCTTGATTTCACCCGTAAAATAACCAAAACAATCATTATTCAGGTACCCAGTTACGCGGAGTTAATTAGTATTACCCAAATAACCGATCTAAGGTATGAGTTCCGGGTATTCGATATATTAAACGGTGTCAGGTACCCGGGTATAAAAAAAAAAAATGCGTGGCTTAAGCCATAAATAATTAAGACCCTATTACCCAACTGTCTTTAGGGTACCCAAGTACCTTGTTATTCATGGGGTACCTGGTAGAAATACATTGGGTGGACCCAGGTACCCAAACACCCGGTTTAATACCCTTAAAATCTAAGTTCACGGCTAACTGGGTATCGTATAAAAAGCTTTAATTTAAATAAACCTTAGTAAGCTTTACCCAGAGAGCTATGAAAACATCACGCCACGCCGGCCTGATTTTGGTGTAATGAAGTAGTCTTTGATACTAAAGTCTGTCTGCTTTAATTTTCATCAAATGGATGATTACTTCATATACGAGGCACTTTTAATACCTCATGAGCCCAATGAGGAGATACGAAAGACATTTTGTAACCATTAGCCCATTGCGTTCTCAAATACACCTTGGGTAAGCTTTAGCTCTCATAGTGACAGTATCCACCCATCACTGAGTGTACCTAGGTTAGGTTAGGTTAGGTTAGGTTAATGTGGCTGTCTGTGATGGAATAGGACCCACTTAGGACAGTTTAATGGCCCATTGTGTTGTGATACCACATGAATCTTGAGGCTTTCTTCTAAGCTCAATGAAACCAGTTTGAGTCCCTTACTAAACGTGAGAGGCTGACTATGCTTATATGATTTAGATCGTTAAGATCGTTACATAGGGTCCGCCAAATGAGCGCAAAACATCGAGTGTAGGTTCGGCTGTGTGGCACGTAGCGCGCGCCGTCCTATTGAAACCAAATGTTGCCAATATCCTCCTCTTCAAATTTGAACAAAAATTCGTTCAACATGGCCCGATAACGATCGCCATTGACTGTAACGGCCACTCCTTGCTCATTTTCGTAGAAAAATGGCCCAATTATGCCTCTGGACCAAAATCCGAACCAAACAGTGACTCATTTTGGGTGTATCGGCTTTTCAATGTATGCGTGCGGGTTTTCTGTACCTCAAATGCGACTATTTTGCTTGTTTACATACCCGCCAAGATCAAAATGAGCTTCATCTGAAAAGATGATTTTTTGTCAAAATCGGCATCTTCTCTAAGTCGATCACAGGCAATATTTCCCAACGTTGTTTAAGCGTAGACACAACCATATTCGTTCGGCGTAAGGATATCTGTCAAATGAAACATGAGCTAAGTGTTACCATTCACTAAATAAGCACTAGTTGAAAAAAAAAACGTTAGATGGCGGACCCTATATAAGAATTCTCCTAGGTAATTCTTGCGTTTTTGAGCTAGGGCAGGGTATGTACATAGAAGGTGAAGAATTGTTTCCTCCTCTTCCTCGTCCATACAGATTGAGTTTATCTACTATGGTCAAAATCTGTATTTCGGATGCAACGAGTTCTATGAAGAAAATCTTGATTTTTAAGTTTTCTCTTTTAAAAACTTTAGCTCCCTAAAATATTTTGTATTTCATTGATCTACAACATTTAAAAGTGCTGTTATGGTTGATAACAAAAAACAGAAAGTGGGTGGATACCACGCCCATCCATTTAAAATCGTTAACCTTAGATTTTGTCCTCTGTTTTTGAACCAGATTGATTAATTGAAATGGGTGTTGTTTTTGGTCTTGAATCGATTGTGAAGCATTGACAATTTTTCACACTTTCGCAAAGAATAATTTTCAAAGTACAAGATAAATTGAATATGCAATTTCGAAAAGGGCACATGTCGGATATTTTGTCAAATACGTTTTTTATACCAATGAATGTGACGTAAATGCTTGTCTACACCCATTAAGATCGAAAACAGCAGATCTCTGGTATTTATTCTGCTATAAACGTCATCGCCTGTACATAAACAATTTCGAAAACGGCACATCTCTGGGAGATGTGCCCTTTTCGAACTTCTTCATTTAAAAGGACGACCGTTATTTTCTCTCTCTTTTTTGGTATGATGTAATATATTGCATATAGCTATATATCAAATATTGCATCAGTCATTGTTTTGCCGGCAGTTAGCTTACACGTCACGTTGTGCTTTCACAATGAGTTCTTATGATTCCGACAGTGAAATTCCGAAAAAAAAGAAAGGTGTTACAAATACTGAGAAGTATAAACAAACATGTTGTTATTAAAACTTCTAAAATCAAAGGTTTACCTCACTTAAACCACAAAGGGAAACGAGTACCAGGACAACAAACAGAAGTGAGTTGCCGATGCCCCCAAAAATAATTTGAGAAAATGTCTAAAGACGATATGGATAGCTTGATTGAACGAATCAACTCTTTTCGAACAAAAAACGAACAAGATATATATCTTCAAGGCATGATAGAGTTATTTGTACCTAAAGACACCTCAAAACGAACAGAGGATCAGACTAAGACAAAACCTAAAACGATTTCCTGCAAATATTTTGTCGACATTGGCACGGAAAGAAAAAAGGTTTGTACATCTGCGTTTGTAAGTTTACATGGAATAACCGTTAAGAGATGTCGACGTTTGGCAGAACTAAAAAAACTAAATAAAATACCACAAGACCTGAGAGGCAAAGCAGAAGGTTCAAGAAGCAATGTTATTCCTGGTGAATATTGCATTAAAATTCACAAACTCATAGATAATCTTAATAAGAAGGAAATCCATTATTCTAACAATATTACAAAGCAATATTTGTCATCCTCGTTAAATATCAAAAAATTACATGACATGTTTTTGAGCCGGTTCCCTGAAATGACAGACAAAATTAACTATCAGTTTTTTCGACAGTAGTTTCATCAAAATTTTGACTTGTCATTTGGTAGACCTCAAATAAATTTTAAAGCTAAACCTTTATCAGTGAGAAGTTACGGAAAAGCTGTACCGAAAAATCAAAAAGTTACTTTTAAAGTATCGACTTATTATGAATTTGTTTTTGACCCAAGTAAACCTGGTGAAGTAATCGCAAAAAACTATATAGATAGTGACATTTCCCAAGAAGTTTACATTCTTTCAAAAGTAAAAGGTACTTGTAGTAGCTTACCTAACCAAGCAAATTTAGCTTACAGTGGCAAAGTACCTATAAATCATCTAAAAATACGTACAATACGTACCGGCAGAATTTTTAGAATTTTATGAAGAAATTCTACAATGGCCAACTACTACCGAAAGAGAGCCTGCAGAAGAAGATTTTTAATAAAAAACCATTACTCATCATTAATATTAATAATATGTTTAATTTTAGATTCCAGAAATAAAAATTACATACAATATTTCAAATGTTTTTTTTCTTCTATTTATTGTACTCAAATCAGTAAATTTCGAAAAGGGCACATCTCACAAATATAAAGTATCTAATAACATATTGTTATTAAATTAAAAATAAATCAATTAAGCGTTTTTCGAAGGATAATTAACATCAAAATATAACTCAATACTCACTTTTAAAATGTATGCACTAGTTTGAAAAATAACCAGTTTTTTCAATTCCTAAACATTTTAAATTTTCAGAGATGTGCCCTTTTCGAAATTGCATATTCAATTGTGATCACTTCAAAAACCGACACGGTCAGAAAACTTATCTTCCATAACTACGAATTGTGTTTGTAAAATTTTACCCATGTTTGTAATGATTTTAACAATCTTAAAACATTTTTGAATTGTGTATTGTTCCATTTTTATTAATGACGTTGATTCAACTTGTCAAGTGTCAAAAGATGACAACTTCAAATTTGACATTTTTTTTGATGCCTTAGCTTTTTTAAAAATAGGTATATACAAATTAATACACAATAATTTCTTCAAACTTGTATTATACTTAATTTTAACTATCATAAACATAAATGAAACAAAACAATAAAGTTTTTTTTAATATTGTATGTCCTGTCCCAGCTTATTTACAATTATATGATTGAAAGATTTCAACAAAAATGGGTTGAACAATACCCTACGCAAATTTAAGTACTGATTACAAAATTAAACATAAAGAATTAAGTTCTTTGCTTTCTAAATACCATTGCATAAAATTTGCCATTAAAACAAAACGACTTAATTTTTGTTCCTCTCATAAGTACTCTATACTCATATAAAATCACTCCGTCCGACAGCTCTGTCTTCCTATAGATGATTATATGATTTATAGCAGCAGCAGAATTCAGAGCACTCAAATAAAATGTCATCATTTTCGAAATTTATACAACACCCATATTTATGGTACACCCGTCTATAACCGAGTAAGTAAGGTACCTTCCTTATAAATACAAACAGTATACACTTTAAACAAAAATACTATACTATACGCGATAACCCCTGGGAATTTTATTATAAAAGATATAAAAAGTGTTAAAGGTTATGAGTTCGCCATGGATACGAATTGATTCCATTATGGAACGACACAAGTATAAGTAAAGTATTTAGGGAAATGGAAAAACATCAAAAAGCTGTTGTTATTTTTAAACTATTAAAATGTTTTCATTGATTTTTGTTGCAAAGCTATCAAAAGACTGGAAAACAAAAATGCTAATGATAACCAGCAGCAACAGTTTAAAAAATCCAACCCCCTTCCCACGCTTTGAAAAAAATATGTGTGTAGTAAAAAAGTTATAACAAAGCAATTATAATGTTGTGACTAATAAAATTAAAAGTTTTTCAAATTTTCATGATATGAGGTTTTTTAAGAGAATTGGTTTTTCAATTTCTTCCTCTTATGTGAAAATGCATATAGGAGAAGAAATTTTAATTGTTCGTTTAATAAGTTTGTTTGAGTGTTTTCTCAGATCTCAAGACCACACATTGTGCATATGTACACAAAAGTGTGTTCACATTTATGTACATAGATAGGAAAATCTGGTTTGGTTTTTGTTGAAGAAATTTTGATTTAAACATTTTGAAAAATAAGGAACAAAAATTCATGAGAAAACAGAATTGTTTGGTTAAAAAGTTGTCACTTGTAACTAACCACAAAAATAAACAACTTAGTCTACACGAACCAGGAAGATTTGATGTCAAAAATAATATTGAAAGTACAGGGTAACATTAAACTTGCCTTTTCTACAGAAATAGAAATTCTATAGAAATCCCGAGCAGAGACGTAAAATATTCACTTTTCAATTGAACTCGGACGTCCTGTAGGAAATGTTAATTAATTCTGGGAACATTTCTATTCTAGGACATCATGATGTGACGAATAATTCAAACATCTTAAAATAGATTTTACGTAATGTTTATAAAGAGTCCTCGAATTAAAACAGGATACAAATAAATTTAAGACACAAAACCCATCCTAATTGTGAGGTTATGGAATCTTGAGTTACTTTGGATCTGTCCAGTATGTCCCTAAAAAAGGCGAATAATTATCCCATCTTACTAAAATCCAATGCACTTACGTCTCTCCTCACCAAGGTCATGGAAACGCTGATCAATTATCAGCTTAAGGAATATCTTGAAGAACGAAAGCTTCTCAATGACCGGCAGTATGGCTTTCGTAGCAATAGGTCCACTGGTGATCTCATGGTTTATCTCACCATACAGTGGAACAAATCTTTATATCATTTTGAAGAAACTAAGATTATTGCGCTTGATAATCCGAAAACATTTGATAGAGTTTGGCATCAAGCTCTCTTACCGAAAATGCGTGCTTTTGGTATTGATGAATCTCTTCTTTATTGGGTTAGAAATTACCTTTCAGACCCGTTTATTTCAAGTCGTATAGGACGGGTTCAAATATGATATCCACAAAATAAACGCTGGTGTGCCACAGGGCTCCGTTTTGTCTCCGACACTATTCCTCATTTTTTTAAATGATCTTTTGTCTGAAACTTCTAAACCACTTAATTGTTTTACTGATAAGAGAACCCTCATATATTTTCATATTCGTTTCTAGATTCACATCTTTGTCCTTCGGACGAGGACTAACAACTGCAGTGTATGATAAGTTCATTAAATTCTGATCTTGACAGTATTGTCCAATAGAGAATCAAAAAACAAAAGAACACAAAATAGGGTAAATTGGGGTAATTTATTCTACTATAAGATTATAGAAAGCATTTTGGTAGTTAAATGTATGAAAAGGAAACTGATAGAAGGGTACAGAATGGTATTTCAATCTTTTTACCGAAATTCCTTTGATTTCTTGAATAAATTTAAACTCAACAATTTTCTTCTCCTAAGATCTTAAAGACTTGCAAAGGTATTTGAATTTGAATAAGTCTAAGAACTATGAATCGCAAATATAAAAATAATAAGTCCCAAGATAAACATCTAACTCTCTCTCCCAATAGCTACTGACTTTTATATCAATATTGATTCTTAAATATTCTAGAAAGTAGGGTCCTTGGTACTATTTTTATTTTATTCATAGAAAACGAGAGTGAATATTTACATATAATACATCTCTCCAATGGTATTGATGGTGTTATATGATCAAAAAGGATATGGATGAGGTATAGCTAGCTACTCCTTAAAGATATTCAATTTGCATTTAAATTTTACTGGTGCTTAATATTATCAAATTGTTATGCAAAATGTGTCTCTATACGTTTCGAATATATATGTAAATATTTTCCAAGAAGAATATACAGCATTTTAATACCTCCTCTCTCTCATATGCCACACCATCATCAACATTATCATAAGGAAGCTTTTCTCTTTGGCATTTTGTGTTTTATAATTTTCGGAAGGAATTTGTAAATTATTAATTAAAGAATATTTTATTGTTCTGATTTGAAGAGGAAAATTCTTAGCAGAACAAAGGAAGCTTTTAGAAATAAGAAGAATTTATTATTTTGAGCAACAATTCTCGTATTATAGACTGTTGAAGATTTTGGCATTTCCAATCAATGATCTTAATTTTACAGTTTGAATTTTGTATAAACGGAAAATTATGATTTAGCAAAAGGAACTTACTAATGTTTATTGATGGGCATTCTAATAATCTGTAATATTTCCTTACCTTGTCTTTAACTGATTAAAGATGTATGAGTTAAATATTGATAGATTTTTTTAATATTCTTTTTTTAAGGAAAAATGTTTTTGGCAAATGTTCGAAATTCACTTTATCAACTGTAATTTCGTTTGCTCAACAAAAATAAAATTGGATTAACTAAAATTTATACAGAATTTTTCGAACACCGGCTTCTTAGATGGAAAAAAGGGAGCATGAGAAGCTCGCGATAGAGGAGATAGAGGGCTGTCACAACAAGAATGAGGTTTGTAAATTGTACCAAAAGGTAAAAAAAACCTCGCATTGGTTTCAGCCACGAATCGAGAACTGTAAAGAGGATTAGGGGAACATGGTAGCACAACCACAGTCTATGATGAAAATATGGAAAGACCACTTCTCCAAGTTTTATAACAGCTATTACAAACAAATTCCGCTGTAAAGGAGATAGAACCACTCAAACTAGGCGACGCAGAACAACAAACCCACCTACCTGATCTCGACGAATTGAAGATAGCTATGTATATCGTCCAGCTATAAGTCCAACAAAATTGCTGGAGCTGACAGCATCGCTGCCGAACTTTTCAAAGAAGCAGGCGAGCAGGTAAGAAGCATGCACCAGGGGACCCTCTAAATTGCGCCAACTACAGAGGCATCAGTCTCCTGAACTTTGCATATAAGATCTTTTCTGTCGTATTATGTGAACGTCTGCTGCCGTTCGTCGACAACCTGATAGGTCCTTAGGTACTTTAAATCGATACCCACCATCTCTTTATCGATTTTAGAACCGCGTATGACAGTATGTATAGGGAAGACCTCTACAGAGCAATCTCTAGTTTTGGCATACCTGTCAAACTTATCAGAACGACGATGAAGAATGGACGTTTCTCTATCAAGGTACGAAAAGATCTCACCGATGCATTTAATGTCAAAAAAAGTATCAGACAAGGCGATGACTGTTATGCGACTTCTTCAACATCGATCTGGAAAGAATTGTGCAAAACTCAACCGTCAACACTAGAGGCACAATCTTTTATAGGTCCACCCAATTACTCGGATACGCTGATGATATTGACATAATTGAAAGATCAAAGCGTGATTTCAGTGTAGAGTTTTTGAGCATTGCGACGGAAGTGAAGAATATGGGTTAAGTGGTCAATGAGGGCAAGACCAAGTATATACTGTCATCAAAAAAGGACATTGAACGAAGACGTCAAGGACAAAACGTCAGCATGGACAGCTTTAACATTGAGGAAGTTGAGGACTTTGACTACCAAGGGACCGCTATAAATTCAGACAACGACTCTAGAAAATAAACGAAGAATAACTCTTGCAAATCGCTGCTTCGTTGGACTTAGAAGGCAATTGAGTAGATAGATAGATGATTCGATTTATTAACATTCGTTTATATATACATATGTTCATTGTTTACAAAAATAAGGCTTGGCTATGCATGCCGTCTGCCGATTGACTTCTGTTTGAAAATTAACAATGTTAATCTAATTGAAGTTTTTTTGTTTAAATTAGCATTTAGAATAAAAATTAAATTAATTACTGTTTTAAAGGGATTCGTTTATAATTTGATTGCGATATGACATTGCAGTTTGAAAATAATTAAATAATTGATTTACGTTTCCTTCACAGTAGAGGAGGGCGACTATTTCTTCTGGTGGCTTCACATTGGTGCAGAGCATATTTCTGCGTATTTCACATAAAATTTAACACTTTCCTATGAAATGGATAACATCTTCCCTTACCCTTAAGTTACAAAGGTTACAGTAGATATGGAGATCCTCCCGATGTGGTATATAATTAAGACTTATCATTTCTCCTCTCATTTCGAAAATTGCCGATATGAGCTCCTGTTTGTTCTCGTTTCGAAAGTAGTTACTTTCGCATAGATTGTGATTTAGATGGTTGTACGTGGATCAATGCACCGAGGATGTAGGTTCATTAATAGCGTTGGCTCTCAATTTTGAATCTTAATTTGCAATAACATTCCGGAGGTCGTCATCGCAGTATTTAACATTTTCATCAACTATTCGAAAGTCCGTTCGACAGTAGGCAGAATGGTCTTCTAGCTTCTTATACCACAGATTTTTCTTTTCAATTGTTTTCAATGCTAGAATTTTTGGGAGTCTTTCATCTGGCATATTAAAAACTTTTTTCATATAATCAACATGACATTTAATAGTTTTGATGAAGAGCGGTGATAATCCTGTCTCAATTGAGATCATATAGTTTGGGGTGTTTTTCGCTAAACGCACGCATCTTTTAATGAAGAATCACTGAAGTTTTTTGACCGTTTCAAACTACTCCCCTCCCCATACTTGTGCTGCATACATCATAATAGATTCCGCCACTGCAACAAAGACCTTATATTTAACACTATGTGATATTGACTGGTTTGAGAAGCATTTCTTCCATGTAGCGGATATTGCACTTTTAGATTTAATCAGCTTTTCTTTAAGGTGCGTTTCCATATGAAGATTACTGGTTATGGTAAATCCTAGATATTTGTAGGCTTTAAGAATCTCGATTGGTTCTCTGTCATAGTGCCATTTCTCATTCCTGGCTGTTCTACCAGAACCATTCCGGAATATCATCACCTTGGATTTGCTCAAATTGACTTTCAGATTCCATAACCGGCAATACACATTTAGTCGGTTAATCATCAACTATTGATTTTCGGGCGAGTAAGCAAACAGTATGACGTGATTTGCAAAAAACAAGGCTTTGATGAGCGTCCTCGATATTTCAATTCCACCAGGAAGAAAATCAATCAGGTCCTCTATGAGCAAAGCAAAAAGATTTGGGCTTAAATTGCATCCTTGCTTGACTCCCATCTTCGATTCGAAATTCTCCGACTTTTCAGCCCCATTCCATACCACCGCCTTTTTTTCGTCATAGATGCTTTAGTACCTGCCCAAATTTGTCTGACATCCCATAATTGTAAAGCTTGAAGAATAGTGATCTGCGTTCAACGGTATCAAAGGCTGCCTTGAAATCGACAAAAAATATGTAGAGCTTCTTTTTTTGTTCAATAGAGGTTGCCGCTATGCTTTACAGTACAGAAATATTGTCGATAGTCGAGTAGCCACTTCTAAAACCAGCCTTAAATTCCCCAAGCAACTTATTATCATGAATCCAACGGGTCAATAGGTTATTTAATAATGATGCTAATAGGTTGTAGGTGGCGTTGAGGAAGGATATCCCACGGTAGTTGGATGGATCATCAATGTTGCCTTTTTTTGAGTAGTAAAGTCCTCTCTCGAGCATCTTAAATCACCATCTGTAAGACAGTCATCATCCCGGTTCTCATTTATGGCGCTGGGGACTGTTTTTTTTTTAAAGAAAGATGAGAGCGTCTTAGGATGCTCGAGAGAAAAATTCTTCGGGTGAGATGTAGAGTGGAGGATAAAATACAACGCGAAACTGAACGGGCTTGGACTGTACAGTGATACTGACCTGGTTAAATGAACAAAAGTCCAACGACATAAATAACTGGATCATGTAGAGCGAATGGACATCAACGCTCCAGCTCGGAAGGTCTTCGAATGCAATCCCGAGAAACGGCGGCGCATTATAGGAAGACCGTCACTCAGGTGGCGCATGCGAAACTGGAGACAGCTGGCTAGGGACCGAGCTGGCTAGAAACGCCTGGTTGAGGCACAGGTCTGCCCCGGACTGTAGCGCCACTTAAAGTAAGTAAGTAAATGACTTCAGAATTAATTTATCTTATAAACATTAATTTTAATAATTAATGTTTAATGTCTCAATTTTCTTCAGCTTTTAATTCAATTATTTTTTGAATATATTTTAAAGTTCTTTAAATTGAAATTTGTTTTTTAACTTTAACATTTTAACATTTGCAAATTCAAATATAATTCTATAAAAGTTTTAACACTTTTAAGTTTGATGACACTTAACTTTTATCAGCCACTGTTTTGTTATGCAAATTCAAATGATATTAATCATATTTACAATTATCTCGTATGGTAACTTTTACGTCATGTTACTCATGTTTACACAATTTAAATTGTTTGAACTATATCGGATTTAATTGAAGTTTATTATTTTAATTGGTTCGCTGGACGCGATCTAGATGAAAATGCACAACCTCTAGTTCCCCTTTACAGTTTCATATATCTCTTAACATATGTTCCCTTGATGTAAATAATGTACCCTAAATATAGAAGCGGAAGTCCATTAAATGGGTTAAAAATGAAGAATAATAAAACGTGTGTGCGATAGATCAGCAGCAAGATAAAAGCTTAAATTGTTCAAAAAAAAGTATCTACACGAATTCAAATTCTATCTTTCACTCCGATGAGGTCCAACTTACGGGTATTGTATCTAAAAAATGTTGGGTGAGCTTGAAAATGTTTGCATTGCAATTGATGGGTGTTTTTATTTAACCAATATAATAATTTCGCACTTATGTTATGTTCATTCCATAAATTTCAATAAAAGTTTCCCAATTACAGTTTACAGTTTGTTGTGGTGCAACAATTAGGACCTGATAAATAGATTGTGTATCTTTTTATGTATCTGAATGAGGGTTGGGCGGTAGTCGGTGCATTTGTGGAATGTATCTGCAAATATGGACTTGGTAATAGAGTTCGGAAGCGACGGCCTATCTGTCTGTGTGTCTGTCTGACCGTTTGACTGTCCGTTGACTCTTGTTCAATTTAAACCCCTGCTCTCTCTCCCTCTGGAGTATCATTGACACCGAAATTTAAATGGAATAGTTCGTCAATGTGCCAGGGATAAGGATAGAGAATGTGCTGTTTTGTGGGCTATGAGAGAATGCTTCCTGTTTGCTATTTACATTCTTCCGTCTATATTCTCCCTATTTGGCCAGGGAAGGAACTTACGTTTTACGTCGTCGACGTCGTCGTCGTAGTTCGTCGTTCTACGTTACCTTCCCTCTCATCAAACTTTACACTTTACACTTGGATGTATATTATGTAGGTTGGTTGGAATGTGTATCTATTTACACGGCATACACTTTTGAATATTTACTTAATAACTTTTTGTTGTTTTTGTTTTTGTTCTGCAATCATCATTATATGGTATGGTATGCTAGGGAATTTATAAATGAGGCAAGAAAATGGGGAAATAGAAGCATTGAGGCATTCATTCATTTCAAAAGTTGCCTGCGATGATGTTGCTGTCTGTTGAACTTCGTAAAGTATAGTTCAGTTCGTAAGCATAAGAGAGCAGCATGATGTATTTTTCTTCTATTTGTTTTTTTTAAATCTAACCTAAGTCAATTGGTTGCGCTGCTGGTTTAAGATTCAAGAAAATAATAACACAAAAATGAATGGAAACAAATATTTAAGGTGCCTAAAACAACACCATCATCGACTAAATTATACACAAAGGGGGGGATTCAACTCATCTATAAAAAAAAGAAAACTTTGATTTAATTTTAATTGAACTATTTTTCAGAGGAATGTTTTTTTTTTCTTAATTAAATTATAGATTTTTGTGAAATTTATTTATGAAGTGATAGTTCCTCACAATTTTAATTTTTCATTTGATTTGATTGAAAGATGAGGAATTTATTTTGTGGGTGTGAGGAGGTATGTAAATAAAATGATTGTATGTTAATAAAAGTGGATGTGAATTCTAATGGATCGTAAGCAATTTTGACGCATGGGAACATTAAATAAAAAAAAAATACAAAAAGCACTAAGGCGTATACTTACTTTTTTTAATTAACTTTCCACTAGAAGTAATCGGTCTGATTTGATAGGTTTCGATGTTTTAATAATCTAATCTAATGTAAAGGGTCCGGCAAATAACTTTTTTTTGAAAATGCTATAAAACATCGGGCTTCGGCTGTATGGCACGTAATGCCACCGTCTTGTTGAAACCAAATGTTGCCAATATCCTCCTACTCCTTTTGTGTACAAAAATTCGTTCAACACCAAACAGTGACTCTTTTTGGGTGTATCAGCTTTTAAATGTATGCGTGCTGGTTTTCTGTGCCCCAAATTCACCAATTTTGCTTGTTTACATACCCGCCAAGATCAAAATGAGCTTCATCTAAAAAGATGATTTTTTGGAAAAATCGACATCTTCTCTAAGCGTTTCAGCGGAAGGATAAAACTAATTTTCTGTCAAATCGGATATGAGCTAAGTGTTACCATTCACGAAATAAGCACTAGTTGAAAAAAAAGCGTTAGATGGCAGACCCTATAGAGCAATGTTTTTTAAGAGATGCAGTGTTGGCCAAAACCTTAGCAACTAAAAATAACTTCATCTGTATGTCATTCAAACGTTTATAAGTAGGACAGTTAACCTCATTGTTTGTTGGTCAAAACAAAAGCAACTTTTTATTGCTATCTCTCTTTTTCTTATTAATAGAGGAAAGTTAGTCCATTACTCTACAAAATCTATTGCTCATATTAAAGGTGTTGGGAAACGAGTGCAGTTGAATCTATTTATTAAGTGTTATTCAGTCCACGGACAGGCTTATCAGTATGCTTAGCTAACTTTTGTAAAATGACAGAAAAACAAATAATCTAACGAAATAAAAGAACAAATTATAAAAGAACTAGCTGACCCTACAAACGTTGTTTTGTCATATAAATAATTTCTAGAGAATATTTTGCTAGAAATAAATAACTTATTGTAAGTGTGTAAAGATGTGGTAAATATGTTAGTAAGAGAGGTATAGAACACTGTAAACGGTGACAAAATATTAAGATAACAAATCACCAATTAAATTTTTTTGAATTTATGAAAATTAATTCTTTAAAATTATATACATACCTATCGCTAATTATGACAATACTTCAAAAAAATAACAATATCAATCTCTTAGTACCCGTGGCATGATGGTTAGTGCGTTGGACTGTCATGCCAGAAGTCTTGGGTTCGATCCCTGCCTATGCCATCTAAAGTTTTTTTCACGGGTACTGCCTCTTGCGAGAAACTGACAAATTCTCCAAGAGTAATTCTTGTCATGAAAAGTGCTTTCTCAAATTTGCCGTTCGGATTCGGCTTTAAACTGTAGGTCCTCTCCATCCCTGACAACAGTACTCGCACACAGGAATGGTTGAGAGTTGTAAGTCACTAGGCCCTAGTTCTCAAAAGGACTGTTGCGCCACCCAATTTATTAACTTCCCATAGGAAGTTATTGTAATGGGTCCGATTTGTCAAATTGAAAATTTTGACATTTATCGACGTTTCAAGGTCCCTAGAGAGTTGAAATAAAAGATTTTTAGAAAGATGTCTGTGCGTGCGTGTGTACGTACGTCCGTACGTTCGCGACGTTTTTTTCGTTGTCCATAGCTCAAGAACGAGAAGAGATATCGACTTCAAATAAATTTTGTTATACAGATAATAAGGCAGAAAGATGCAGAAAGGGATCTCAAGAAAATTGCGTAGGTGGTTTTTTTGCAGTTTAAAAAATAGGTGAAAATTTTGGTTAAACCTAAACATCTCATGAACCAATGACACAAGAGACTTGAATTAAAGTTTATATTATATATTGTAACGTGATACAAAACAATTATATTTTTGGAAAATAATCCAATTTACGGTTTTTTTTATAAATCAAAAAAACTGAAAAAAAAAATTTGTCACCTCGAAAATTTTACGACCAAAATATGATTTCATCTCCAAAACAATTTTTTGCAACGAATAATAATTTTTTTGGCATTTGATAAAATTTTTATAAAAATCTAACTGACAGTTTTTTTTATAAAAAATAAAAACCTAAAAAAACATTACTCAAAGTTGGTAAAAATTGAATTTCGACTCAAATATCTTTTCAAAAACTTGAGATTTGGGCTACAAACTTATTTTATCTTATAAGAAATATTGATTTCAAAATTCTGAAAAATGTTGTGAAAAATCGAATTGACAGTTTTTTACAAAAAATAAAAAACTAAAAAAAAAGTTAATAAAAGTTGGTAAAAATTGATTTTCGAGTCAAATATCTTTTCAAACCTTTGAGATATTGGCTTTAAACTACTTTAATCTTTTTAAAAATATTGTTGTCAACATTCAAAAATTTTGAAAAAAATCTAATTGACAGTTTTTTAACAAAAAATTAAAAGCCAAAAATAAAATTAACAAAAGTTGGTAAAAATTGATTTTGGACTCAAATATCTTTTCAAAAAATTGAGAAAATGGCTTCTAACTAATTTTAACTTATAAGAAATATTGTTTTCAACATTCGATACAATTTTGAGAAAAATCGAATTGACAGTTTTTTTTACAAAAAATAAAAACCTGAAAAAAACAATACTAAAACTTCGTAAAAATTTACTTTCGACTCAAGTAGCTTTTCAAAAATTACAAATATTGGCTTCAAACTTATTTTATTTCACAGAAAATATTGTTTTCGATATTCAGTAATTTTTTCATAAAAATCCAACATACCGTTTTTTCATAAAAAAATAAAATCTACAAAAAATAGTACGCAAATTTGGTAAAAATTGAAACATAGACAAACTTTTAAGCAAGACAAATCGACAGACAGGATGGGAAGTTATCAGTGTGGGTCGCATCCCAGCCTCTTTTTTAATAACTAATCGCGTGCCGTTGCACAACCGTGGTGGGTTCAAAATACGAAGCAAAATTAATGGAGATCCAACCTTCAGTTGTAAATTATGCGGTGGCATGCCTATGGTAAATCCAATGAGTTCAAAAACTCAGTTGGATAATTTACAGCTTCGGTAGCATCACAAACTGTATCAATAGATTTGTTAACACCAAGTCTCCTGGTATCAAATGTTGTATATTGAGATTTAATTGGTTGACATTCACATTTTTTGCTGCTAAAATTGCTCTTTGATTTACCTACTTTCAGTTGTACTTTTTCAACATTACGCCATAGTGGCCATGATTTTAAGCACGCGTTGATCTCATCAGCGTACGTTGAAAGCGGAATAACGGGAAGTGTTTGTCTGAAATCACCTGAAAGGAGTAACAGAGTACCGCCAAAAAGTCTGTCGTTGTTTTTTATATCTTTCAATGTCCTGTTCAACGTCTCATGCGAATGTTTGTGTGCTATAGTGCATTCATCCTAGATGATAATTATACACTGTTTCAGCACTGTGGCCATGGATAATTGTTTTTTTTTATATTGCACACCGCGTCTGGGTTATTTTGAATATTTTATTACTTTAAATACTGAATGAGCTGTTCTGCCTCCATCCAATAAAATTGCCGCAATCTCAGAAAATGCAACAGCCAATGCGATACCATTATTTGATCGTATTTTAGCAAGAATTAGCGAAATAAGAAATGTTTTGCCATTCAAAAAAAACAATCCACCTTGTCCTGGCGAAACTGCGAGCATGATGTGGTCATAAATGGTTCTCCATTCATTAGTGGGACAATCGCTGCCATTTCTACAGTATTGTATTGTAGTTCACGATTCAATTCAGTGTCTAAAAAATAAGATGCATTTCGATTTGGTAATTGCATACCGAAATGATTGAGTGGTAAGTTTGCATTATTAATGAAAAGATCCTGAATAGCAATCAATGCTTCATTGTACATAGCATTACTGAATACTATCGTAAGATCGTTGCACCGTGTACGATGTTGATGCAACTAAACAATAGCACTTAGGAATATAAAAAATAGATAAAAACCTATTCTCAGACTTACCGAATGTATGTATTGTATATGCAAAATTTTATTGAAATTAGTTAAGCCGTTTTGGAGGAGTATGGCAACTAGCAAATAAACAAATAACAGTTAAAATAATGGATCTTTGTTAAAAAATCTCGAAAAGGAACATTTTCAATTCGGCAATTTTTTCAGGTTAAACAAAAAGGATTTCAGTGAAAAACTGGACACAAAGACTTAATTGAACTTAAGACGTTAATATAAAATCAACAATATATTTTTTCTTGTTTATTGTGTAAGGACTAAAGTAATACAATAGTAAGCAGTTTTGCTTGACTTAGTAGTTTTTCTTGTTTATTGTGTAGAGACTAAAGTAATACAATAGTTAGTAGTTTTGCTTGACTTAGTATTTAGAGAACAAAATCCGTTAAACCAAATCGAAACCTAAAATGCATTTTTTTGACTTAAGAACTTTTTACCAAATGCCAAACAATTTTGAATCAATTTTATTTAAGATAACTTGTGTCATTTACTTATTTATGGATTCAATTTGAGGTCTGTCGATTTTAGTCCTTTACATAACATATTGACACATTTCCAAACTTAAGTGTTTTCGTCAACAACATGTTTTCGTCAACTTCATGGAAAAAAAAATCATATCCACAGTTAACGAATGCGCTGTGAGCTAAGGAGACCCTTTAAATTTGAATCAAATCTTCCTAAGTTTATGTGGAAAACAGTAAAAATTTAATCAGAAATCTAATTCCAATAGTCACTAAACTGTAACACTGGCAACAAGTCAAATATACTGGACCTAATAACCGTTTAACTGTTTCACCTTTAGAAGCTGGAACCCACCTTATTCCAGCTTCTAGATATTCAGTTCGTATACAAATTCAAACTTATGACACTTTTTTCACAATATGTCACTACGGTCACAATTTGATGAACTATAAGCTTGTAACAACCTCCACATCTTTGAATTTTCAAAATATTAAAATTTAACATTGCATTACTGGTGTGACGTGTACTTAAGATTACTTTTATGAGTCTGAATACTTAAATGCATTGCAATAAAGTCAATTTTCTTAAAATTATGTATATTATAAGCCATTTAAATTAGTTTGTAACCCACTAGCATATGTGTCATAATGGTCACAAGAAAATATAATGAATTTCTTCTTAAGGTCAGTCTTTACAAAGAGTATTTATTGTAAAAATGCTATTGATAAATAAACTGCAGAATCATGTACATTTATGTGTTTCACAATCGTAACAAAAGAATATTTGTATAACAAACTTTAACATTTAACAAAATTTTTCAAATATTTTAAGCCTTTAAATGTCACAATCAACAGCAAAAGACACAACATTTTCTTACACGGCAAATGACTTAAACTTGTTTAATTATTTAAAATAAAAAAAAATCAGCCCTCATATTTTCTGTCGATATAAATTTCCAAATAAATATATCACTCGAACTTTTTAATGAAGATAAATTGTGACTTTATGAAACTTGAAAAAAAAAAATACAGGCCCAAGTCATGAAACATTATCAGAAATAATATCTGCAAAAAGAATATAACGTGACTGCAACTATACATATAAGTAAGTATAAAAGTACAAAAATTATTTCCCGGGAAAAAAAAGTAAAATATACACAAAACAGCTATCTTCCCATCGTATCTTCCTCCTGGTAAAAAAAACCACCCCCTCCACTCGACTTTTATGCCTTTCGTGCAAAAAGTTGGAACAAATGTAGTTAAAAGTTAGCTATAAATACTTCCCGCATAATAATACACCGCTTTACAATGCAAAGTATTTTTGTGTGTCTCTACCGTACAAACATACTCGTATATCGTTTTCAAATATCCCACCATCATCAGCGGGAAACAAAAGGGAAAACTCTCCCAACTCTCAAGACCTCCTCCCCCAACTCCATCAGCAGAAGCTTCCCATTCCCAAACACGCCTTGCATGGAAAATGTGATTCCGCGCCATTATTCAGCTGGAAAAAATGTACTCGTATGCATGCCACGTTTTAACGTTTGCCGCTGCTTTGGCTCGGCTACATACGGCTAACGGCTTCGAGCTTCAACTGTAGCCTCGTCGTATACAAGAAGCTGTTGGTAAGTGCTGTAAAGTTAAAGTCAATAAAGGGCTCATAATATTCCAATCCCTCTCTATACGCGCGTTTCCACTGCAATACCGAACAACATGTGTGGCTTATATTTATGAGTGGCATTTTTAATCCCTCCTTCCACTTAGTGAACATCAGCAGCTAACAGCTAACAGCTATCACATCATCAGGCAACGCCAAGTTAAGCCAGAGAGCAACACCAAGTGGCATAATACACAAGCCTCACAAATCAGAACAAGGTCAGGACATTTTCTGTTCTTCATTTTTTGTTTTGTAGCTTAGCTTTATAAATACTCTTTCATGCATAGAAACGAATTTTGATTGAAAACCACTTGGGTATGTGACAAGTCTCTAATGGCCCTTGCCTCCATTTTTCTTGTTAGCATAGTTTATTATCCCTATCATCAGCCCTATAAGTCGTATAGTGTATAGTGTGGCTGTGGATTCCTTTTTGAGGAGTTCCGAATGATGATGATGGGAGTTGGTTGGTGTTTCTATATTTAGATAAAAAGGAGTCCCTACACGAGATAAGCTAAATTTATATACCTAAATACAGGAATGGCCAAAATAATAGGTACATAACTTAATTTTCTACAACTTTATTATGCCAAGAACACAATGAGAGAATTATAAACAAATTGAGAGGTTAGATAGAATGTGTTGGTGTATATTGATTTTCAATTCAAATTCAACTGAGTATTTCACTCGAGCAAAGCCCGTTAAAATATCTTTAAGAAACGGTAAGGCTAAAACTTTACGACGAAGTTCGAATGGCGTGATTAAGTTAATAACGATTTTGTCACCAATCAGTTCAAAATCTATTTTTGAATACTTTTAAAAAGAATACTTGCCTAGAGTAATCGACGTACATACAGGGTGTCCCGTAAGTAATGGATAACCCTGAAATGCCGCATAGTAGACTTTATGACCGTCCTGAAAACTGATAAAAAAAAGTTCTATCCCAACCACAAGAAAAGTTATATGCATTTTTTTGTTCAGTGCACTATTTTTTTTCTTACTTTACATTTTTGAATACCACGACTACAAGTGAATGAGTTCCATCATTTTTTTTTTGCAGGAATATTTTACATTACTTGTGCCAACACATAAGTAGAAGAAAATTATTATAACTGTTGGACTTCTTAGAGAAAAAAATTATTTAACATTGAATTTCAATGCAAAATGTGAAAACAAATAATTTTTGAAAAAGTTAAATCATAGCTGGTATAAAAAAATGCATGAATACCTGAGTGGCCAACTATTTTAAAAATATGCGCGTTAAATGCAGATTTCAAAATGGTATTACTTATTATTATATCTAGAGTCAATAGGAAGTTATTGGTAAAAATCTGCAATACTAGAGTAAATTTAGCAAAAACAAAAGTTTTCAAAATTAGCACAGTAAACGTGAAAATAATACCAAGCGTTGAACATAGCAGATTTTTGATTTATTGGCTGTTTTTACGATGTTGTCCTAATGATAAATCCAAGCTTTCAACTTCTAGGGCCGAATGCATTATTGATAAAAATATCAAAAAAGTGCAAAAAACGGTTACATTTTCGAACTTGTTTTGAATTTTACTTGTTCTATTGGGCTTTAACAAACCCATCAAATATTTTGTTGGTTGCTATTAGAGATACCGAAGACTTAGTGCTTGCGGAATTTGACCGAGATCCTACAGTATCAATCCGAGCTATAGCACGACGCACTGGGATCGGAAAGACGATTGCGCATAATGTGCTAAGTAAACGGCGCAGGGACATAAGTCCCCGGGACATAAATCCCGAATTTCTTTTTCGGGACTTATGTCCCATTTTGATGGGTCATAAGTCCCGAATTCGATTTGGGGCTAATGTCCCACCCTACTGAGACATAAGTCCTGAATTTTTTAGCCAAAAATGGGACATGAGTCCCGAATGAAACAAAAACAATTTGTGATACAACGGAGTTGCGTGAGGGGGTGTGACCCCGAAAAAGGGAGTTAAAATCCTGAGAACCCGCGAAGCGGGCCACCCACAGGTGCTTTTATTCAAAAAAGCTGTTGATATTGGCGCCTGCCTGGCGACTTTACATACCCTAAGCGGAGCAACGGAGTTGCGTGAGCGGGTGTGAACCCCGAAAAGTGGAGTTTAAATCCTTAGATCCCGCGAAGCGGGCCACCCACAGGTGCTTTTATTGAAAGAAGTTGTATGTAAAGTCGTCAGGCAGGCGCCTATATCAACAACTTCTTTCAATAAAAGCACCTGTGGGTGGCCCGCTTCGCGGGTTCTCAGGATTTTAACTCCCTTTTTCGGGGTCACAACCGCTCACGCATCTCCGTTGCTCCGCTTAGGGTATGTAAAGTCGCCAGGCAGGCGCCAATATCAACACCTTTTTTGAATAAAAGCACCTGTGGGTGGCCCGCTTCGCGGGATCTCAGGATTTAAACTCCACTTTTCGGGGTTCACACCCGCTCACGCAACTCCGTTGCTCCGCTTAGGGTATGTAAAGTCGCCAGGCAGGCGCCAATATCAACAGCTTTTTTGAATAAAAGCATCATCTCAGGTGATGAAGATAAAGTGTGAAAGTGACATAAGACCAAATTGGCCTTAAGTCACTTTGGAAAGCGACATAAGGCCAACCGTTGAAATTTGGCCTTATGACGCTTTCGAAAAGTGACATTAGGCCAAATTCTAAAATTTGTTCTTATGTCACTTGCCCTTATGTCACTACACCGTGGGACATAAGTCCCGAAATATTTTTTCAGGAATTACGTCTCAGTAGGGTGGGACATAAGTCCCGAATCGAATTCGGGACTTGTGACCCAGCAAAGTGGGACATAAGTCCCGAAAAAGAAATTCGGGACTTGTGTCCCGGGGACTTATGTCCCTGCGCCTAAGTAAACATAAATATCATCCCTTTCACCTAACACGGGTGCAAACTCTCCAGCCGCAAGATAATGATAATGAAAATTGAAGAAGATCCGCAGTTTTTTGACAAAATTCTTTGGAGCGATGACTCGACATTTAAAAGAGATGGCTACACTAATCTCCATAATCTCCACTTCTGGGCACTACAAAACCCAAACATCATGAGGGAAGACAGGTCCCAGTACCAATTCAAAATAAACTATTGGACTGGGATTCTCAATGGGAAAATAATTGGACCCTTTGAGTTGCCGGGGATTTTAACTGGCCAAGGTTATTTGGAGTTCCTCCAAAATGATCTCCCAACCTTGCTGGAAGAAGTGCCTCAAGAACTAAAGGAATCCCATTGGCTTCAAAATGATGGTTGTCCAGCACACTATGCTGTGCCTGTGCGGGCATATTTAAATGCCAGATATCCAGGCAGATGGATAGGACGTCTGGGACCAATTTTATGGCCACCCCGTTCACCAGACCTAAATCCACTTGATTTTTTTTATTGGGGATGCATTAAGGAAATCGTATACAGCAAGTCGATCAGGTCTATAGAGGAGCTAAGAAATTGTGTGGACGCAGCTGCATTACAAATTTCTGAGCAAAACCTTGCACGTTCACTAAGACGTTCATTTATTCGGAGGTGCAGAACCTGTATAAGAGTGTGTGGAAAACAGTTTGAGCATTTGCTTTAAATAAAAAATAATTAAAAAAATATCTATTTTTGTTTTTGTTTTCCAACTAAGTGATCATGTGATTAAAAGCTGGCTCAAAAACTTTTTGTTTAGATAAAATAACAAATAAACTAATAACAACCAACAAAATATTTGATGGGTTTGTTAAAGCCCAATAGAACAGGTAAAATTCAAAACAAGCTCGAAAATGTAACCGTTTTTTGCACTTTTTTGACATTTTTATCAATAATGCATTCGGCCCTAGAAGTTGAAAGCTTGGATTTATCATTAGGACAACATCGTAAAAACAGCCAATAAATCAAAAATCTGCTATGTTCAACGCTTGGTATTATTTTCACGTTTACTGTGCTAATTTTGAAAACTTTTGTTTTTGCTAAATTTACTCTAGTATTGCAGATTTTTACCAATAACTTGCTATTGACTCTAGATATAATAATAAGTAATACCATTTTGAAATCTGCATTTAACGCGCATATTTTTAAAATAGTTGGCCACTCAGGTATTCATGCATTTTTTTATACCAGCTATGATTTAACTTTTTCAAAAATTATTTGTTTTCACATTTTGCATTGAAATTCAATGTTAAATAATTTTTTTCTCTAAGAAGTCCAACAGTTATAATAATTTTCTTCTACTTATGTGTTGGCACAAGTAATGTAAAATATTCCTGCAAAAAAAAAATGATGGAACTCATTCACTTGTAGTCGTGGTATTCAAAAATGTAAAGTAAGAAAAAAAATAGTGCACTGAACAAAAAAATACATATAACTTTTCTTGTGGTTGGGATAGAACTTTTTTTTATCAGTTTTCAGGACGGTCATAAAGTCTACTATGCGGCATTTCAGGGTTATCCATTACTTACGGGACACCCTGTATATATAAGTTTTATAAATTGTAGCCAGATCAGAAGGAGAGACAAATTTCCTGCATCGTGTTAGAAAACCTAAACATTTTTGGATACTTTTGGCGACAAGAAATTGAGTTTTCAAAATATGAATTCTAAGCTGTTTTTATTCTTCATCGTACAATACTGCGTACAACTGTTCCGTGAGATAAACCATTAGATTATCAGTCAACCTTTAGTTATGCTAGCCGTGTTGTTGGTCTTTAAAAAACCTTCAATCTTCAAGATATTTATTGAGCAGACAATTAATAAAAGTGTCTAGCACGTAAGTGAGATCGGTCCTAATTCGAAGGAGATAAAGTTTCTCCATTTTCACTTGCGACATATAGGAACTATATTCACTTGCGACATATAGGAACTATATGGCAAGTTTTGCATTCGTGCAAAATTTTGTCTGTCTGTCCACGCTCCTACAGCCTTAACCATTGGGTCGATTGAGTTCAAACTTGGAAGTTAAGGTTTTGAGCAGATTCGCGTTAGGCGTTTTTTTCATTTTTTTTTTAAGATAAAAACTAACAGTGGCCCCCATACAACTTTTTTGGTCAAAAAACGATAATTCGAATTTTCTCAAAAACAAACCGATAGATTTTTTTTTAATTTTCTCTAAAATTTTATTTTTTAACTTGGCTTCTTTTAATAAGAAAAACATATTTTTGTATTGCTCAGGAAAGGTACTGCTCATAGAACCGTTATTTTGTTTTTTAATTTTCTCATCAACTTATGTACTGATTTCAATAATTTTTTTTGTGAATAAGCTCTTATATTGCTTTAACAATATTTGATTATATCAAAAGTGCAATTTTTTTTTGTTTGGATTTTTAAAATAATATTGTTTTTTTTTTTCAATATTCTATATCTCAAAAACGGGTTAATATTTTTTTACGGAATTCAAATGTAGAGCGTATATTTACAATCACTAAACAACTACATACCAAAAATATTTTTAGAACAAAATTGAAAAATTTTATATAACAAAATTAACTAAAAAAAAAAAACGCTCTAACAATTTTCGAAAAAAAATTTTGAAAAATCAAGGGCTTTTTTATTTATAAAATGGCATTTAAATTTTTGAAGACAAACTTATTTTTCAGGAAAAATTTTGAATCTTAATACAGTTTTTTTTTTTTAATTATTTTAACTGTATTGAATGTAACCCTCTCCCAAAAAAATTGAAAAATGGAGGTTTTTTCGACAAATCAAATTGCATTTATATCTTTGAAGAAAAACTTATTTTACAGGTATATTTTTAAATCTTATATACATAGATACTTTCTTAAACAGACTCTTTGAATACAGGAGCAAGTTCGTGCGACCCAGTCGTGCATTTTATTTGTTATTGGCTTGTCAAACTCTGTTCTCCTATTACTCGAAACAATCCGAGAAGATAAGAATACATGGAAGAACACCTCGTTAGAACAATAGTGGAGATACCATTCAATGGTCCACCGAAATTATGTTAGTTATATCACTTTCGTCACAATTTCGAACAAAAATCGGTACTAAGAACTGGGAGAGTCATGATCGCAGGCAAGGTGAAATTTACTCCAAAATGCCTAACAAACAAGTAAGCCTTCTCAAAAGAGCTAATTTAAGGAGTGCAATCGAAAACAAGCTTTAGTAACTGACTAAGAAGAATGATCAAAAATTTCACTGGTCTTTGGTACATTAAGGGACTTGCACATGAGAGCGAATAACGAATGGACGAACAAATGTGATTTATTTATTTTATTTAATTGACATTAATCTAAGGATAATAAAATTTGCATTTTGTTCTCTAAAACAAGGAAATTTTGTAAAAACAATTTGGTAGTAACGAATTGCTGTGTGGTTGCTACGAACTGTCAAACTCTATTCACGTTCCACATACCATCCACACTGCAACGAATAAATTGTTCGCGCGCAACTTAACCTCAAAATTATACCACTCTTGTTTTTTTTTTGTGTGAAAGATCATGGCTGAGGAAAATATGGAGAAAAGGGTAATTATAAATTGACAATTCGTCCTGTCTGCGAATAGAAATAAAGCTAATGTGAAAGAAAAGTCAAAATATGTGAACATCCACATTTCGCAGTTCGTAGCTCATGGGCGTTACCGGACTTCCTGGTCTTTTTGAACTATTTCCGGTTCTATTCAGTTGAGTTGGTCAAACTCGAAATAAGGAAATACTCCTATTTTGTTGGCCATAACTGTGCATAAATACGACTGCAAGTATGCGACAAAACGACGACGCACGGCAACGACTTGACAACGACTCCGACTCCGACGGACGAAGAAAACCCCAAGAAAAAAAAGAACCTTGTTTCGCACAAACGATTCCTAATTTTTGTCTATTTTATTATTTCCATTGCTATATTTATAAATTAACACTCCTATCTACACTATACTTTGTATATATTGCATGAACCTAGAAAAAGAAATCAGGAGTATAGGATATACCTATACCTACCATACTGAATATATGTATAGCTAGGGTATCTTTTAGATGTGCATTTAGACATAAGCATATCCAACAAATTCATATATGTATATGTAGGTATAGCGGACATTGTGCTGCTAGAAGAACATCACATCACATATTGTTGCGGGTGAGTATACTTTTCCTTCCACCTAACCTAAAACCTCTTTTAACTGAAGTGAGCCCAATTCCTTAAGGGGGGGTCACACAATGGTGACAAAGTACAGAGGCCAACATTAGAACTGCATGAGTAAGTCTATGAGCCGGGTACTGTTTTTACAGTGTTTGCAAAAGGCTAATGTTACCAACTATGTTACATTTAAATACAAATTTAAATAGTTTACTTTAAATTAGAATCCTTAAAAATAGTTATTATAAAATTTTATCAAACTGGGTTGGGTCATTTAGGAGAAAAACTTAACTAAATGGTACAGTAATTAACACTGTAACTTCCCATTCCATCGGTCCATTTGTCTTGCTTAAAAGGTTTGTAGGTTTTCGTGTTTTGTTAAAAAAGTTTTCAGTTGAATTATTCTTACACATTTGAAAATAACCAACAATATTTTGCATATGACGAAATAGTTTTATTTCAAAAGCTTTTTTTTAATGAGATTTTTAGTCGAAAACCAATTTTTACCAATTTATAGTAGCATTTCTTAAAAGTTTTTATTTCTTATATAAACAAATACAAATTGTAGATTTTAATTTTTTATGAAAAAACGGACTGTTTGATTTTTATAAAAACTTTACTCAATTTCGAAAACAATATTTTTAATTTTTGAAAAGATATTTGAACCGAAAGTAAATTTTTACTAAGTTTTAGTATTGTTTTTTTTTAAGTTTTTATTTTTTTGTAAAAAAAACTGTAAATTCGATTTTTCTCAAAATTTTACCGAATATTGAGAACAATATTTCTTATAAGATAAAATTAGTTTGAAGACAATATCTTATGGAAAAGATATTTGGGTCGAAAATCAAATCCATCAAAATGTACAAAATACTGTATGATCAAAATACTGCATCTCAAAATTCTGTCTTTTAAAATTCTGTAGTTCAAAATGCTGTAAATAAGGCTAACAAATAAAAATTGTTTTTTATTTTTAGCCTTATTTACAGCATTTTGAAATACAGAATTTTGATATACAGAATTTGAAAACACAGAATTTTGAGGTACAGTATTTTGATCATAAAGTATTTTGTACATACAGTATTTTGAAATACATTATTTTTGAGATACAGTATTTAAAATACAGTATTATAATCCATACAGTATTTCGAACCAAACCCTTTTATTTTTTGTAAACAAAACTACTTATTCAATTTTTCTTAAAATTTTACTGAATGTTGAGGACAATATTTTTTAAAAGAAACAAATAGCTTGAAGCCAATATCTTAAAGTCTTGAAAAGATATTTGAGTCGAAAATCAATTTTTACCAACTTCTATTAATTTTTTTTAGGTTTTTATTTTTTGTAAAAAAAACTGTCAGTTCGATTTTTCTCAAAATTTTACCAAATGTTAAAAACGTAATTCTTCGTTGCACAAAATTTTTTTTTGAGATAAAATCATTTTTTGTTCGTAAATTTTTTGAGGTGACAAATATTTTTTTTTCAGTTTTTTTGATTTATAAAAAACCGTTAATTGGATTTTCTCCATAAATATATGTGTTTGGTATCACGTTACAATATATAATATAACATTTAATTTAAGTCTCTAGCGTTATTGGTTCGTGAGATATTTTGGGTTAACCAAAATGGTCACCTTTTTTTTAAATTGCTTTGGTAAAAAACCACCCACTCAATTTTTTGAGAGTGTTTTCTGCATCTTTCTGCATTATTATCTATATAACAAAATTAATTTGATGTTGATATCTCTACTGGTTCTTGAGCTATATACGACGAAAAAAACGTAGCGAACGTACGGACGTACGAACGTACGTACACACACACTCACAGACATCTCTCTAAAAATCTTCTATTTCGACTCTAGGGATCTTGAACCGTCGACAAATGTCAAAATTCTCAATTCGATAAATCGGACCGATTACAATAACTTCCTATGGGAAGTTAAAAAGTGGAATGAAGAAGCAGCCTTGTTTTACTCCTGTTTCTGCTCGAAACAATTCCGATAATATATTACCATCCCATACAGCTGAGCAATTTCAGTGATAAAGCTGTTAAATTATTTAAAGTATCTCCGTTTTTTCGTATCGGCTGAGAAGATTATTTTCATCTACCCAATTAGTGAGTCTTTCCAATAATGACAATTCCAAGATCTTCGTTACAACGTTAAGGAAAGATGTTCCTCAAATAGTAATTTGGGTCATTTGCATTTCCTTTCTTTAGTATATGGAATATGGTGTTTTTCCTAAAGCCTTTTACTTTTAGAACCATATATCTCATATCCCATATATCTAAGGTGATGGCAATGATAAACACACTTATTTTAAATGTCTGTAAAAATTTTTCATGACAAGGTAAATGGTGAAGGACAGAGTAAATATTAAATAAAATGAACAATAACTTTTTCCCGACATACCTTTCAGTAATGGAACAAACGTGAAATCATTTGTAATCATTTAGAAAAAATACTGTATAGTCAAAATACCATGGGTCTGTACTTAAAAGCCTGGTTGGTCAAAATTCTGTGATACAAAATTTAATAAAGTAAAAAAGTGTACCAACAGAACTTTGAAGTATATCATTTTTAAAACTGAATATTTCTCTTGAATAAGATATTGTAACTTTTTTGTATATACTCTATAAGTATTTTTAATAACTCACATAGGAAGTTATTGTAATGGGTCCGATTTGTCGAATTGAAAATGTTGACATTTCTCGACGTATCAAGGTCCCTTGAGTCGAAATAAAAGATTTTTAGAAAGATGTCTGTGCGTGCGTGTGTACGTACGTTCGTACATATGTACATACGTCCGTATGTCCGTACGTCCGTACGTTCGCGACGTTTTTTCGTCGTCCATAGCTCAAGAACCAGAAGAGATATCGACTTCAAATAAATTTTGTTATAGCAGTTTAAAAAAAAAGTGAACATTTTGGTTAAACCTAAATATCTAATGAACCAATGACGCTAGAGACTTGAATTAAATTTTATATTATATATTGTAACGTGATACAAAACAAATATATTTTTTGAAAAAAATCCAATTAACGGTTTTTTTATAAATCAAAAAAACTGAAAAAAAAAATTTGTCACCTCGAAAATTTTACGACAAAATATGATTTCATCTCCAAAACAATTTTGTGCAACGAAGAATAATGTTTTTGACATCTGATAAAATTTTGAGAAAATCTAAATGACAGTTTTTTTATAAAAAATAAAAACCTAAAAAAACATTACTCAAAATTTGTAAAAATTGAATTTCGACTCAAGTATCTTTTCAAAAACTTGAGATTAAGGCTTCAAACTTATTTTATCTTATAAGAAATATTGTTTTCAACATTCTGAAAAATGTTGAGAAAAATCGAATTGACAGTTTTTTTTACAAAAAAAAAAAACAAAAAAAATTAATAAAAGTTGGTAAAAATTGATTTTCGACTCAAATATCTTTTCAAATTTTGAGATAATGGCTTCTTACTAATTTTATTTTATAAAAAATATTGTTTTCAACAAAAAATAAAAATCTAAAAAAAAACAATACTAAAACTTGGTAAAAATTTACTTTCGACTCAAATAGCTTTTCAAAAATTACAAATATTGGCTTCAAACTTATTTTATTTCACAGAAAATATTGTTTTCGATATTCAGTAATTTTTTATAAAAATCCAACACTCCGTTTTTTCATAAAAAAATAAAATCTACAAAAAATAGTACGCAAATTTGGTAAAAATTGATACATATAGACCAACTTTTAAGCAAGACGAATCGACAGACGGGATGGGAAGTTATCAGTGTGGGTCGCATCCCAGCCTCTTTTTTAAATAGGAACTGTTTTTAAGCACACTTTTTATGGATATAGTATTTTGAGAAAAACTGATTTTGAAACACACGGCATTATAACCTAACAGTATTACAAAAAATTTTGTTCATACAGAGTTTTTAAATACAGAGTTTAAACATTCAACCCGTTTCATATTTCGAGCCTATTTGGCAACACTTTCTTTGGTTAAGATATAGGTTCCTTCTATCATGACCATTTGTGAAATCGCGTTATAATATTCCCATTTCGAACGAGAGGAAGTTTAAAGATCCAGTTTTGCCCCAGGAGACATACCATACGAGTACTTAGTACATATACCTACATTGTAAAAGAATGTTTCCTATAATATTTTCTTCATGTGATGATGCTCGGCGAAGAAGGGGGCAAGTGCGGGGGAGTGTAAGTGCTTATGTTTGTGAAGAGACTTATATGCGAATTGTAAAAAGTTGTTACAAAAACAACAAAAAAAAGAAAAGAAAAAAGAAAAATGTTAAAAAACAAAACAAATAAAATTAGGATAATGGCAAATACGTGGCATAAGAAGAAGAAGAACAAAAATTATATCTTCTGAGACTCTATATGTGCAACCTACAACTTTTTGCCTTTCATCTTTATCCCTCTTCTAAACATTCTCGTGCCTTTGCAATATTTGTCATTACTTTAAGACCTGGCCAAGCTAGGTCAACCTAGCCTAGGCCATAAGTATAGGTATAACTCTTACGCTATTATACCTTCGATATACCTTTACTAGATAGATAGTCCACCACCGCGCCGCGCCGCTGCCTCCACTGAGGTGAGATTATAAATCCAAGGTAAAGCAAAAAGATTGACATACTTTTCATCCCGATTTATATGAAAGAATGAAATAAGTAAAAAAAAGTATATTATTCTTTTTTGTTTTGCTCTTGGAATGCATTTCACTTCGCTAGAAAAGAAGATTTATCGTCCCAGCAAAAATAACGTCTTAAATGTTTTTGTTTTTTTTTGTATCTTAAAGACTTAAAGATTGTACCACATCTAGGAACAGTTTATAAAAGATAATAAAGCGCATGATGGAAGTAGTTCATGGGCGGATAATGAGAGTTTGTTTTATTGCCAGAATTATTATGCCATACTATGCCAGCTGAGTCTGAAGTTAAAAGCTAAAGAAAGATATAGAACATAGTTTAATACTAGACAGCAAAACCAGAGATACATTTGTATCTTTGTATCTTTTTTTCGTATCTTAGCCAGAAATTAATCACACCATCAACATCAAAGTGAGTGGAACAGACAGAAGAAGATTTTATTGTCAAGCGGGTTGGCGAAGGAGGCGAGCTGGGCGGTACGGTGGCGTTCGGTGGTGCTGCGGCGGCGACTACGGATTTTATATAGACGAAGAGACATTTGGACGTTTTTCGTGTCAGTAGTTTTGATGGTGAAATGATAAACAACTTCGAGTTATAAATGCTTAGCTAGCATCATCAGTATGGAAGGAATTCCATGTGAAAGGTACTAATTTGAAGGGCTTAACGAAGTACATACAGTTACATACGAGTTAGATATAAGTCTGGTTTAAGTTGGTTGAACATCGTATGTGAGATTCATGGGTTAAGTATGTTTTATGTATGTAATAAAATTATACGAATTATTCACACTCAATAAAATGTACCATGTACGAGTATAGTGAAACATTTGACTTGTAAGCAATTTAGAATTTTCGTTGTCGTTGACGTGGTCGGTGACTTTTTTCCCAGAAAGTATAAACTAAGTCAAATCACAATAAGTACCGAAGTGAACTTTATACACGGTATGGCGAGGTCAGTTGAGACTAAATAAAGTTCTTAGGGGAATTAAATAATATATCATTGACATATTTTGATTTTGATATTTTTGAGTTCCGTAACACAAGTTGTAGACTGCAGGAACTTGGTCAATTTTGAAAGCGAAATCCGTTTTGAATATTTCAGGAACCGAATGATATTTTTAGACAAAAATTATATTTGAAAATGAAGGACTTTGTTTTATATCAGAAAGTCATGTTAACATTAAATAGTGAGTTCTGCCAAATCTTAGAACCGAAGTAAACTAAGAATTAAAAATGATATCGTGAAAGTAAACTTCTGAGCATTTGAATTGAATCTGGCTTAGCTTAAAATCATAGGTTGAGAGCAGTAAGCAGTAGCAGTAAGAATCATTAATTTTTACTTAATTACTTCATCGACTTGGACAATAAATTTGTCACAACCAAACGTCCTGGTCTACACCATTCTTCCAGCTTAGGTATTATATTCCCTGCTGTCCTCTTCCATAAATCAGACCGCAAAGGACTTTTCGTAGAAATCTTTGCTTTGTCGCCACCTTCCGGAATTGTTCTTCTTCACAAATGAGTCCAACTATTCTCCGCAATACTTTTCTCTCGAACGCTGATAAAGAGGTTGACTAAGCACACAAGTCTCGGGTCCATAAGTGAGTACTGACAGCACCATAGTCTTGTACAGCAGCAATTTGGATACCTTTGCTTGGCTTGCAACGATGGTCATGGTCATCGTAACTATAGTTTCATTAATTTATTTCTCATAGCTTTATATGCAGTCCTACCCTTCCTATGCTGACATAGGCGGCTTTGAAGTCGATGATAAGATGGTGGGTGTTGATTTTATCTTCTTAGGTATTTTCCCAGGATCTGCCGTAATGTGAATATTTGTTCGATTGTGGACTTTCCTGCACAGAAAAAAAAGTTGTCATTTTAACAATCGTCGATAGTCAACTTGAAATTTATCCAAATTGTAGCATTGACTACCAAAATAGTCAATATGACAATCTTATTTAAAAAAATTGACTACTAGATAGTCAAAAGAACAATTTTCGATTGTCAATTTCGGGTAGTCAATATGACAACAAAAGTAGTCAATACCACAACTTCGGTAGTCAATATGACAATTTGGTTGTCATATTGATTACCAAAATTGACTATTGAGGATTGTTATATTGACTATCCGGTAGTCAAATTAGATTTCAGTTTCCAACAAAAATTGGCATATTTACTACCGCGAGTTGTGGTATTGACTACCGCAGTTGTCGTATTGACTACCGCACTTGTCGTATTGACTATCGCAGTTGTTATATTGACTACCGCAGTTGTTATATTGACTACCGCAGTTGTCATATTAACTACCGCAGTTGTCGTATTGACTAGCGCAGTTGTCATATTGACTACCGCAGTTGTCATATTGACTATCGCAGTTGTCGTATTGACTACCGCAGTTGTCGTATTGACTACCGCAGTTGTCGTATTGACTATCGCAGTTGTCGTATTGACTATCGCAGTTGTTATATTGACTATCGCAGTTGTCGTATTGACTACCGCAGTTGTCGTATTGACTACCACAGTTGTCGTATTGACTATCGCAGTTGTTATATTGACTACCGCAGTTGTCATATTAACTACCGCAGTTGTCGTATTGACTACCGCACTTGTCGTATTGACTATCGCAGTTGTTATATTGACTACCGCAGTTGTTATATTGACTACCGCAGTTGTCATATTAACTACCGCAGTTGTCGTATTGACTAGCGCAGTTGTCATATTGACTACCGCAGTTGTCGTATTGACTACCACATTAGTCAAAACTACAACTGTAGTTTCAATTTCTTTCAACCAAAGTTGTTATATTGACTACCGCAGTTGTCATATTGACTACCGCAGTTGTCATATTGACTATCGCAGTTGTCGTATTGACTACCGCAGTTGTCGTATTGACTACCGCAGTTGTCGTATTGACTATCGCAGTTGTCGTATTGACTATCGCAGTTGTTATATTGACTATCGCAGTTGTCGTATTGACTACCGCAGTTGTCGTATTGACTACCACAGTTGTCGTATTGACTATCGCAGTTGTTATATTGACTACCGCAGTTGTCATATTAACTACCGCAGTTGTCGTATTGACTACCGCACTTGTCGTATTGACTATCGCAGTTGTTATATTGACTACCGCAGTTGTTATATTGACTACCGCAGTTGTCATATTAACTACCGCAGTTGTCGTATTGACTAGCGCAGTTGTCATATTGACTACCGCAGTTGTCGTATTGACTACCACATTAGTCAAAACTACAACTGTAGTTTCAATTTCTTTCAACCAAAGTTGTTATATTGACTACCGCAGTTGTCATATTGACTACCGCAGTTGTCATATTGACTATCGCAGTTGTCGTATTGACTACCGCAGTTGTCGTATTGACTACCGCAGTTGTCGTATTGACTATCGCAGTTGTCGTATTGACTACCGCAGTTGTCATATTAACTACCGCAGTTGTCGTATTGACTACCACATTAGTCAAAACGACAACCGTAGTTTCAATTTCTTTCAACTAAAGTTGTTGTATTGACTACCGCAGTTGTCATATTGACTACCAAATTGTAAATAAATTTCGGATCCCAAAATTGACAACCGAAAATTGTTCTATTGACTATCGCGGTTTTGGCTGAAAATTGACTACCAAAATAGTCAATAGGATGACTTTTTTCGTTCTGTGTGGTCTAAGGCCACACTGATAAGGACTTATCAGTTTGTTGACGATGGGATTTTGATGACGGAGAAAATTTTGTAAACGATGTTAAGAACACTGATTTCTCTAAAATTGGTGCAGTTTAGAGGGTCTCCTTTTTTCAATATCGGGCAAACACAACTCAGATTCCATTGCTTGGGCATGCTTTCTTCCGACCAAATTAAACAGATAAGTTTGTGCATGCTTCTAACCAAATTATCTTCAGCTGCTTTGAAAAGGCATCTGCTCCAGCTTGGATATGGAAATCTTTACTTCGTCTTAGTCTTAGCATAGGTCATCTTGAATGAAAGCAAAATCAAGCTCGACATGAATTTGACATCAAAACCCCCTTTTGTAAATGTATGACTAAAACAAACTTAATTACTCGTACATTCTAGAAAAATCAATCCATAAACATTGAATTTAGGTTGAAAGGCTTGTGTTTTAATAATCAATCATTCCAAAATTTTTGAGGGACATGATAATTTTAAAATTTAGTTTTTTAAACGCTAGATCTTAATTTCTGAGAAAAAGTAGCAATCAATTTATTTTTCAACTTAAAATTTTTGAGATTTTAAAGGTCTTTCGATACCAAATACATGTATTTTATAGTAACACAAGTCTGCTTGTCAAAAACAATAATAAAATATTAGTTTTAACTTTGTTGTGTTTTTGTACTATTATTTAAAATTGTTCGTTTATTTATCTTTTTATTTGTGTTATTTATTTAACTTTTCAATAACAACAAAAAAAAAAAATGCAATAGTACCTACAGTTAAATCAAAACTAATAAATTTGAAAATCCCTTGAAGAAGCTGGAAAATAGCCAGCGAAACGTCGGGTAACAGAAGATGAATTAGTTTTTTATTAATTGCATCAAGAATATTGATCATTAAAGCCCAATTAAACAAACATTATATAATAATAAATCTCATCAAATATCAAAGATCATTTAATGCTAAGAAAATTGATGCTTTTGATGTGTGTTCAAATATTTAGAAAAACTCATTCGGTGGTTTCATTAAAAAAAAATAAAAATACAAAATATCACCCAGTAAAATGGTTTAAACTTAATTTTTAACTGTATACTTTAGAAAGTTTTTTTTTTTAACTCCTAAAAGTCCTATAAATATTATTTTTGTTTATAACAAAAAATATCGTGTGTAAGTTTTTTTTGAGCCAAGTTATCAGAATTGATCCCAGCTTCTTTTTAATAATTTACACCTGGCCAACAAAATGATATAAACAAACGTACGTACAATTTTAACTTCAAATTAGAACAAATTTGACAGCTGTCAGTACAATATAAGGTACATTGGAATACATAATAGTTTGCCGGTAATAAATTTTTAAGAATCTACTGATAACAATGGAAAGTTGACATACAAAATCAAAGAATTTCAGTGTCTACTGTCACTTATTGAAAAGGCCAATGCACGGTTTAACATAAAATCACTCTCAAGTGTCAGTAGTTATTGACAAACAAAAAGCGTATATCACACTTGAATATTGTGACAAAGCTATGAAGAGTATTGAAAATCGACATGAAAGCAAAAAGAAAGAATTATTTCAAACTAAATTGAGTGAAATGCTCTGCGGGGAGTCTTCTACAATCCTGTATGCACTCACTTTGTGCAGTAACATAGAACACTATAAACTTCACAGTACATGTTCCTCAACCATTTTCAGTTGACAATTGTTCACACAAACTTGATTCGAATTGATTGCGCCTTTAAAAGAAAAACATTTCAAAAAAGGTTAAAGTTATATCTCTCTTGAGAAAAATAGAAACAGATGTAAAAGAAATATTTTTCAATCTAATGACAAGTAGTGTGTAGGTAAAAACGGCGGCGCTGTTGTTCCGTTGTTGTTTGACAATCTGTCAGGCAGCAAGCATCTGAAATGTCACTTTGACGCAGAAAAAAAATATAACTGTGATTAATATTAATATGTTAACAAGCTGTTAGAAGTGGTGTCTTCTCTTATCACAGCTTGTGCGAGCTATTTGATTTATTTGTTGAATAGAAACACACAAAATACTTTTTCTCAAGTAGGAAACAAACAAACTTGGGAATGAAACACGAGTTAAACAAATAACTCGCGTCAAAAGAAGTGAATAAATTTAAAGAAAACAACATTTTTGATAAAGATTTCTTCCATTTGGTAAGATAAAGGGTACAAAAATGCATCTGGCGCCAAAGATAAACATTTTGATAAATCTCTTTGCTTCTAAACCTTTCTCTAGATAGTTGGAGGTATAAATTTTATAAAATAATGATGGGATGAACAATGAAAAATTAAGTTAGGCGGAAGTTTAAGAGTTATCATTGAAGAATGAGAAATGAGCTTTTTTTACAAAATTGTTATCTTAAGTGGTTAAGAAACTATTAAGATCATTAAACTTATTAGTAATATAAATGCCTCTGTATTTTGTTAAAGACAAAAGAGTTAAAAAGAAGTCGTGGGAAGCTTCTTTTTTTAATTAGGGTTTAATATATCGATAATCATCGGATACCAAATTTATATTCAATTATTAAAATTGGACTTCGAACATAAAAAGTATAGGCTTTGTGAAAGCGATTAATGAATGGCTTCTGTTGATTCATTTGAAGGAGAAGAATTTGGAAGTTTTGGTCTATTCTCTTTTTAGGCTTTTAAAAATGCCGAATAATTTAGGCTCTGTTTTAAAATAAAAAAGTCTAATTAAATATTATAAATGTTTGCTTAACATTCTTGACATTCTCCATTAATGCAATAATTTGGTTAGAATAATGTTTAACTCCTGATTGTTCCTCAGAAGCTTTTTTAACTAAATTCACTTTTAATTTTTGTGGTCTTAGCTTACTACTACTCTAACTTTGTAACTTTAACTTTGATGGGGCAAAACCCCGATTTGTTCGGCTAACTAACTTAAGAAAACAAAGAAGATTGTTCAGGGGAAGAGTGACTCAGAAGATGGAGTTTAAATATACGATTAACTGAGGTTAAAATCAAAAAAGTCCAAGTGCGAATAGACGAGATATGGGTTCGTTGAAGCCAAAGGATGTTCCGGTGGTTAGGAATAATCAAGGATTACATGTGTTACGGGAGTTAGTGTTTAAAGAGTTGTAGAGGAAACACAGTCAATGGAACTAGAAAGGTCTCGATTAATAAAGAGAATGTCTGAAAAGCGTTGCATTTTTCCATCGAGTTTAAGTTGAAAAGTTTCTGGCGGTCTTCATGAGCAAAAAGAATAAGAAAATTGTTCGAAAATAGATAGAAGGGGACCAAACTTGAGACGTGTATTTGAGGAGTGAGCAAATAAAGGTTATATATCATAGGGATCGTGTCACTTAGCAGTCAGAAAATTTCTTGGACCAAAGTTTAACGAAACCAAATGCTGAGCTGGCTTTGGAAATGATATCGTCTATATGGGAGATAAAATTGAGCTCTTGGTCACATAAATGCGAAGTAGGGCAAAAATTTTATTAACAGTATGTATGGATTAATTATGCAAAAGGTAGACACGGGGTAAATTCTTTAAGCTCTTACGTGAAAAGGTGAATTTCACAGGATATCCACGCAGAGACTCTCTATTTTCGATTAATGGTAAGGGAATTTCTTTGAAAGCCCTCTACATAACACTGATGCACCTACCCTTAACCTTTCAATGAGGCTTTTCCTTAAACTTGTTTACTTTTGTAGTAAGTTTTCGCATTGTTCGCTTGTTATGTGATAAATTATCTTAAATGGTAACCATTCAACTTACATTTTGACTCTTCAAAAAACCCTCTTAGTTTGACAGGTGTCAAATACCAGGGATGCTTAGTTGAATCCACGATATCAATGACCTTATACCGGGTGATTTTTTAAGAGCTTGAGAACTTTAACGTTAGATTGGTCCATGACATTTACTTTTTGAAGATAATTTCATTTAAATGTTGACCGCGGCTGCGTCCTAGGTGGTCCATTCAGAAAGTCCAATTTTGGGTAACTTTTTCGAGCATTTCGGCCGGAATAGCCCGAATTTCTTCGGAAATGTTGTCTTCCAAAGCTGGAATAGTTGCTGGCTTATATGTGTAGACTTTAGACTTGACGTAGCCCCACAAAAAATAGTCTAAAGGCTTCAAATCGCATGATCTTGGTGGCCAACTTACTGGTCCATTCCTTGAGATGAATTGTTCTCCGAAGTTTTCCCTCAAAATGGCCATAGAATCACGAGCTGTGTGGCATGTAGCGCCATCTTGTTGAAACCACATGTCAACCAAGTTCAGTTCTTCCATTTTTGGCAACAAAAAGTTTGTTAGCATTGAACGATAGCGATCGCCATTCACCGTAACGTTGCGTCCAACAGCATCTTTGAAAAAATACGGTCCAATGATTCCACCAGCGTACAAACCACACCAAACAGTGCATTTTTCGGGATGCATGGGCAGTTCTTGAACGGTTTCTGGTTGCTCTTCACTCCAAATGCGGCAATTTTGCTTATTTACGTAGCCATTCAACCAGAAATGAGCCTCATCGCTGAACAAAATTTGTCGATAAAAAAGCGGATTTTCTGCCAACTTTTCTAGGGCCCATTCACTGAAAATTCGACGATGTGGCAGATCGTTCGGCTTCAGTTCTTGCAATGTCAAAGCATACTGAGCATCTTTCTCTTTGACACAATGTCTGAAATCCCGCGTGATCTGTCAAATACTAATGCATGAAAATCCTAACCTCAAAAAAATCACCCAATATATATTCTTGATAATCTAAAATCAACATGCGTTTAAGATTTGAATTTCGTAAGAAATGTAGATTCTTTTTCGAGATATCGAATTTTGAAAAAAATTCAATTCAATTTAAAAAAAAAACTAATTTCAGATTCAGAATTTTACCTGAAAAATAAGTTTGTCTTCAAAAATTTGTATGCCATTTCATAAATAAAAAAACGCTTTATTTTTCGATTTTTTTTGAAAATCGTTAGAGCGGTTTTTTTTTTTAAATTAATTTTGTATATATAAAATTTTTCAATTTTGTTCTAAAAATATTTTTGGTATGCAGTTGTTTAGTGATTAAAAATATACGCCCTCCATTTCAATTTCGTAAAAAAATGCTGAACCGTTTTTGAGATATAGAATTTTGAAAAAAAAAAATTCAATATTTTTTTAAAAATCCAAACAAAAAGAAATGTACTTTTGATAATCAAATATTGTTAAGGCAATATAAGAGCTTATTAAAAAAAAAAAATATTGAAATCGGTTTATAAGTTGATGAGAAAATTAAAAAACAAAATAACGGTTCTATGAGCGGTACCTTTCCTGAGCAATACAAAAATATGTTTTTCTTATTAAAAGATGCCAAGTTAAAAAATAATATTTGAGAGAAAAATAAAAAAAAACTATCGGTTTGTTTTTGAGAAAATTTGAATTTTCGGTTTTTGACCAAAAAAATTGTACGGGGGCCACTGTTAGTTTTGATCTTACAAAAAAAATGAAAAAAACGGCTAACGCGAATCCGCTCAAAACCTTAACTTCTGTTTAAGAATGCCAAACATCATATAACGCACCCTAAATTATAAGAAGCATACATCATATTTTAATCCTCTCTTTTTTTATATGGTACATTATTTACAATTTACATATACTTATACTTGTACTTGCAATTTTCTTTTACAAACAAAAATACTGGTTTTTGTGTATTCCTTTTCATTTCATTTCCTTAAATTACTTTATAAGTCTAACTAAACTCAACAGTTTTTTTCTTAAGCATTCGGAATTCAATCGCCACCGAGATCGGTTGTTTTGCATACAAATCACATATATACATAACATACATATATATTAAGTCACAATACAATAATTAACATTCACAAATCACAGTACAGTACAATAAACATTCATTATAACGTTATTTAAAGACAAGTGGTTTCTTTTATTTTAAAACAAGAACACAACACAGAGGAAGCATAGACATATTAAATTGGACGTGGTAACACAATTTTAAAAAGACTAACAAATTAACATCAATTACATTTACTAAACACAATTTACACATTACACAATCTAATCCACATACATCATTTATTTTTTTATGCTAAACCAATTCATTTTATGGTCCTTCGATAGCCAAATATATAAAAAATCAGTGCCATTAGTTTTTGATTAAACAAATCAAATTAATCGAAAATACAGTGCCGTGCGAAATTGACATTTTTTTTTGGTATAAATTTTATTCGGGTTTTGGGTGACCTTATGTGAATAGAGGTTACTTAGAGGAACTTTTACGCCGTTATTTTTTCTGATATTGCATGATAACTTGGACAGTTATTCAAACGGTGCAAACATCAGTTTCATAAAACTGTACCGTATTATATTTTATTTTTTATCCAGTTCGTTGTGTCAAATTTTAATAAAGAAATTTATTAAATTGAATAAATTTATTCACACATTCATAGGCATACAATTAAAGACAAATTTGCTATAGTGCGGTTGCGACTTATAAGACATTTTTTATTTTTTTTTCTATTCATAATGAATAAAATCATTGCTAAGCGTGGTCGTGCAAAAGGCTGTATAACACTCACAGCTTCGTATGCATCGTCGATTCCTATTGATACTACAATTAGTACATTAGAATTTAGACTTGAAAGATTAACTGAATCATGGAAAGAATTCGTAGCATTGCAAGACGAACTTTTAGATTACTGTGACAAAGAAAATTACGTTGACCGCGAACCTGAATATGCCGAATATGAGGCAAAATATTTTGAAACTCATGCCTTACTATCTGATGCAATTCTTTGCAAATCAAAAACATTAGAATGTCAAAAAATTGTGCCTCAAGGTTATCATACACCATCGGAAGATTCGGATTTGGTAATCGCTCACAAGTCTATAAAGTTACCACGAATCACAATCGAACCTTTCTCGGGCGAATATAAAGATTGGCCGACATTTCGAGACATGTTCACGGGAACTGTCGATTCAAATCATACGATTACGAACACTCAAAAGCTTCATTTTTTAAAATCGTTTCTTCGCGGAGAAGCCGCGAATCTTCTCAAGCATATTAAATGTTCCGAAAATAACTATGTGGAGGCTTGGTCAAAATTAGAACAACGCTACGATCAGAAACATCTTATTGTCCGTTCGTTTATTCAGTCGTTTTTGTCGTTACCGTCGGCGTCGTGCAATGCGACAAATCTTCAATCGCTTCGTAAGATCACCAATGGGGCTGATGAAGCCATACGGGGTCTTAAGGCTTTAGACTCCAGTTCACGAGATCCATGGCTCATTTACCTGCTTCTGCAAAAGGTAGATCAAGACACTAAGAAGGCTTGGGCTGAAGAAGTTGGCTCAAAGGATGTTTCAACTATAGATGAGCTTCTTGAATTTCTTCAAACCCGTTGTCAGTGTTTTGAATCATGCAGTTCTTTTTCATCGTCCATCAGCACTCGGGCTGTTCGTACGCATTTTGTAAAATCTACCTCAAGTTGCCCTAAGTGTCAAGATAATCATTTGCTTTCAAGTTGTCCGAAATTTAAACCACTAAGCATTGAGTCTCGTTGGGAATTCGTTAGGAACAATTCACTCTGTTTCAATTGCTTGCGTTCGGGGCATGCTTATAATAATTGTCGCCTCACGGTTCGTTGTCACAAGTGTCACTCTCGTCATCATTCCCTTCTCCATACTTCTCAATCTCAAAATTCTACTCAATCAACATTTCAAACCTCAAATCAAAATTCAAATGCAGCTTCACATTCAAATCTTCGGTCTAATTCTTCTGAAAATCCGATTCCACATTCTTCGAATTCACTAATCGCAAATCATTCAATCTCATTCAAACATAAAAACCAAGTTTCTACTATTCTACCAACAGCTCTAGCTAGGATTCAGGACAAGCAAGGAATTTACCAAATCGTGCGCATTCTTCTCGACTCAGGTTCGCAGGTGTCATTTATAACTGAGCAAGCTGCTCAAAGCCTAGGACTTCCTCGCAAACGTGTGAGAATTCCAATAGTAGGAATCGCTTCTAAGTCTGCTGGCGTAACCAACGGGTTATGCAGCCTAAATATTGTTTCTTGCTACAGCTCTGAATCAATTGATATCAACTGCTTCGTATTGCCAAACATCACTTCATCGCTTCCACCATTACCAGCAAACCAAATTCTACCAAATTTTATCGACTCAAATCTTGCTGATCCTAAGTATTATCAAAGTGGCCCAATCGATATTCTGATAGGGGCTGATAGAGTTTTTAATATCATTACGGGAGCTGCTAAAATCGAAGAAGGTGGATTCCTTACTTCGATTCCAACCATTTTTGGCTGGGTAATCGCTGGTTGTAATTCGCAGCCCCCAGGAATTCAGACTTTTCACACTCGTTTAAATCAGGATCTAGAATTCGATTTAGAAAGGTTTTGGAGACTTGAGGAAGTATCCAACGAGCAATCAATTTCTGTCGAGGAGCAATTGGCAGAAGAAAACTTCGTCAAAAATCACACTCGTTGTCAAGATGGCAAATATGAAGTAGAACTTCCGTTCAAACCTTCGACAAATTTAGATTTCGGAGATTCTTTAGGCACAGCTTTAGCGCGCTTTCATTACATTGAACGGAAATTCAATTGGAATCCAATTCTTAAATCGGAATATTCAAAATTCATGAATGAATATATTTCTCTTCGACATATGGAAGAAATCCCATCCAACGAAATTCAAAAATCAAATTCTTCGAACTACTATTTGCCGCATCACGCAATCTTCAAGGAAGATAGTAGTACTACGAAAATCCGTGTCGTATTCGATGCGTCTGCAAAAACTCGTGATTCACAATCTCTAAACGAAACTCTTCTTGTGGGTCCTACTATCCAGCGCGATATATTTTCAATCTGCTTAAGATCTCGTCAACATGCCTACCTAATGACAGGAGATATTGAGAAAATGTACAGGCAAATTTGGGTTGCTCGAAAACACACAGATTTTCAACGAATTGTCTGGCGTGAAAGCCCTAATGAACCATTAAAACATTTTCGTCTTCTCACCGTTACATACGGAACAGCGGCTGCTCCATTTTTGGCTGTCCGAGTATTAAAACAGCTAGCTGCTAATTCTTCTATAAGTCATCCTCGAGCATCAAAAATTCTCTTGGAAGATTTTTACGTTGATGATGTCATAACCGGCTCAGATACTATTGATGATATCATATCTCTTCGGATGGAATTAGTCGAACTTTTAAAATCAGCTGGACTTAATCTACGAAAGTGGACTACGAACTGTTGGCCACTCCTCATCTCCTTGCCAGAGGATCAGCGAGAACTTTCACCAGTAGACTTTGAAGAATCGAATTCTGTCAAGGTCTTGGGTTTACAGTGGTGTCCGTCAAAGGATGTCTTTTCATACAAGGTCAAATTTAACCCGTCGAATATATGCACAAAACGTCACATATTATCAGAAGCTTCAAAAATCTTCGATCCGTTGGGATTTCTCGCGCCGGTCATCATAGGAGTCAAAATCTTGCTTCAGGAGCTCTGGAGAAACGAAATCAATTGGGATGAAGAAGTTCCAGACTACTTATCGCAACAATGGAACTCTATAAGGAACGAGCTACCCATCGTCGAATCTTTAGCTATACCGCGAATCATGCTACAAAAACAACGTTATTGGGAACTGCACGGCTTCTGCGATGCATCTTTGGATGCATACGCAGCAGTGGTCTATTGTCGAAACGTCAAATCTGATAATTCCATCTCTGTGACTCTCGTCGCAGCAAAATCTAAAGTCGCTCCATTAAAGGTTTTACCTCTTCCAAGGCTTGAGTTGTGTGGAGCCTTATTACTTGTTCGATTGATAAACAAAATCAAGCTCTCTTTACAGGTTACAGATGTGAATGTATTTGGTTGGACTGACTCATCAATAGTTCTGCATTGGTTGGCCGCTGCTCCAAAGAAATGGTCGGTATTTATTGGAAACAGAACATCCGAAATCCTCACATCTATGCCTTTTAAATCGTGGAATCATGTACGATCAGCCTCTAATCCCGCAGATGCCGCTACAAGAGGATTATTGCCATCAATATTGAAAAAGACTAGTATCTGGTGGGAAGGTCCCGGATGGCTAAGTAAAGACCGAGACCAATGACCTTCATCAAGTTATAGCCCAGATGACATCGAAACTCAGGACCTGGAAGAGCGTAAGACAAACAAAATCGCCAAGGTATTTCTCTTAAATCATAATTCAAATCTTCCGTTCGAAATAATTATAAATAACTCCTCAAGTTGGTTGAAGATAGTTCGAGTAGCAGCTTACGTGATTCGTTTTACCAAAAACTACTTTTTACCTAAAGAACTTCAGAAATTAGAGCCACTTTCTACTATCGAATTATCCTTTGCTAAAATTCAAATCATAAAATATGTTCAATTGTCTTTGTTTAACTCAGAAATTCAATGCTTAAAATCTAAGAAAGAACTTCACTCGAAAAGCAGACTCAAAGGTTTAAATCCTTTTATCGATTCATCAGGTGTTCTTCGTGTCGGCGGTCGGTTAGAATATTCGAATTTAACCTATTCTGAAAAACACCCCATAATCTTGTGCAAATCCCACAGAATTGCTAAATTAATTGCGGTCTTAACACATAGAAATCATTTACATGTCGGTGCCTCACTTCTCTTTTCTTTAATCAAACAAAATTTTTATATCCTCGGTTGCAGAAATCTTGCTCGAAAGGTGGTTCGAGAATGCATTGGCTGTATTCGTCAACAAAAAGCAACAACGAAACAACTTATGGGAAATCTTCCTTCGGATCGCATCCGGTATGCTCGACCATTCAGCAGAGTTGGCTGCGATTATGCAGGGCCTATAACGCTTCGTTTAAATCGAGGTCGGAACCCTAAATTTGTAAAGGCCTACATAGCTCTCTTCGTTTGCTTTGTAACAAAAGCAATCCACATCGAGTTAGTCGGAGACTTAACTTCAACCGCTTTTTTATCAGCTCTAGATCGCTTCGTTGCCCGCCGAGGCAAACCGTCTGAGATTTGGAGCGACAACGGTACCAACTTTGTTGGCGCCAAACGTCTACTCAACGAAATGTACAATCTTCTCTGCAGTCAACAACACAATAACATCATCATTGACCACCTGACCAAGGATAACGTCGAATGGAAATTTATCCCACCATCTTCCCCACATTTTGGAGGATTATGGGAGTCAGGTTCGATCCGTCAAATTGCATCTAAAACGAGTAATAGGCGATACAAAACTTACCTATGAAGAGATGTATACTCTATTAGTAAAAATCGAAGCTCTTCTTAATTCTCGCCCAATGTGGCAAAATTCCGATGTTGACCCTGTTGCCCTTACACCCGCTCATTTTTTGATAGGGGAACCCTATACTGCTGTTCCTCAACCTGATTTATCTAAAAATTCTATTTCAGTAAAGACTAACTGGTCTCTTTTGCAGGCAATGGTTCAAGGTTTTTGGAAACAGTGGCATTCCGAATTCCTTACTTCACTACAACACCGATCAAAATGGCAAACTCCACAGCCAAATCTGGAAGTCGACGATGTTGTCCTACTAAAGGAGCCGAATCTACCACCATCCAAATGGTTATTAGGACGAATCATCCAAACGCACCCTGGAAAGGATGACAAGTGTAGGGTTGTTACAATTCGGACCAAATTCGGAGACTACGTCCGTCCTACAATTAAAGTCGCTCGCTTATGTTCAGAAAGCCCATAAGCTTTCAGGAGGGGGCTGGATGTTTAAGAATGCCAAACATCATATAACGCACCCTAAATTATAAGAAGCATACATCATATTTTAATCCTCTCTTTTTTTATATGGTACATTATTTACAATTTACATATACTTATACTTGTACTTGCAATTTTCTTTTACAAACAAAAATACTGGTTTTTGTGTATTCCTTTTCATTTCATTTCCTTAAATTACTTTATAAGTCTAACTAAACTCAACAGTTTTTTTCTTAAGCATTCGGAATTCAATCGCCACCGAGATCGGTTGTTTTGCATACAAATCACATATATACATAACATACATATATATTAAGTCACAATACAATAATTAACATTCACAAATCACAGTACAGTACAATAAACATTCATTATAACGTTATTTAAAGACAAGTGGTTTCTTTTATTTTAAAACAAGAACACAACACAGAGGAAGCATAGACATATTAAATTGGACGTGGTAACACAATTTTAAAAAGACTAACAAATTAACATCAATTACATTTACTAAACACAATTTACACATTACACAATCTAATCCACATACATCATTTATTTTTTTATGCTAAACCAATTCAACTTCCAAGTTTGAACTCAAGTGACCCAATGGTTTAGGCTGTAGGAGCGTGGACAGACAGACAAAACAGACCGGACGGAATCGCGGGACCCACTTTTTTCGACTTCTCTACCATCGTAATATCATGTTTGATTAAAATCTCGAGTTCGAAATTTTGCACGAATGCAAAACTTGCCATATATAGTTCCTATATGTCGCAAGTAAAAATCACCACGGTTTGATCTTAAAAATTCTCAGTTTTGACAGAAATGCCCAAAAAGACAGCAATGCAGTAGAACCATAAGTCTGTGATTAAGAAATAAACATTTGAAGAGAAACCAAATACATCGAATAACAGATGTGGTGCAATGACTGGGAGGAGAAGAAATAGGCGGATGTTGCTCTCGTCTTTGATAAGGTTTATAATTTTGGACTTAAGTACAATAAACGAACTTCCCAATCAATTCAAGGAAGTACTTAAGTAGTTCGTTACGAACCGGCTGTTAAAAGTACGCTTCAACCAAATTTACTAGGAACAAAAGAAAACTGAAGCCGATGTACCATAAGGAAGTGTCCTAGGACCAACCTTGTATTTTTGTATTCAAGGTATATTGCAGTCAACATAAACGTTTTGTGGCCACCTTTATTGATGATATTGCAATAATGAGCCAAGATAAGTCTATTACGAAGGCTACATAAAAATACATATAAACTTTATAACCTTAAAGCAGACACAATATTCCAATTTCTATAAACAGTACAAGTATACCTTACTACAATAATGACAAATACCTTATAATGGCTTTGGATATAAGGCTTAAATGGAAAAAGCACATGCAGAAAAAAAGAGAGGAACTAAGCATGGAGTTTTGAAGAATGTACTGGTTACAGAACAAACTAACTAATTTTATATAAGCAAGTTCTGAAAACCGTATGAACATATGGCATAATATTGTATGGGGCTGTACAAAGTAAACAAAAGCTGAACACATCCAAAAATTCTGAAACAAAGTCCCTCGCGGAATAATAAATGTCCTTAGGTATATAATACATAGCTGTTTTGACCCTCAAATTGTAATGGTTACAGAACTAATTAAAAAACACGCTGTATCACACAACCAGCTTCTGGAAAGTCATACCAATTATAAAATAGAGACCGCATTTAACGTACGATACGATTGCATTTAACGTACGATAAAAAGGAGACTAAATGGAACTAAACTCATAAGCTGATGCTCTTAAAACTATAGGAAACTTTCATGCAAAAACTTAAAAATCTTATTTTCAAGCTGTGTCTACAATTTAAAAATGCAGTTTCAAAACGATGAATGCGGTGTATTCGCTCGCCCATTAAATACTTGATAAATAAAAGCTGTATAAGACTTAAGGCCCCCTACCCTCCTATTTCCAACTCTAAGCAATTTATTCAATAGTTCCATGGAATAAGTAAAATGAAGCCCTACTTTCCTAATATCATACATCCAGTAGTCATAAGTCATAACACCTCATCACTATCCCTTATATCCTTTTGCCACTGGCAATAATATCATGATGTGATGGGGTCTTACATGGTAAAAATAAAACAAATAACTCAACCAGCAACACGCAATGTGTGTGTAATATCAAACCCTCTGTTGATTTTTCTTATAAAACAAAAACAAAAATTCCTGTCAGATATTTGCAACAACACTAGAAGCAAAATTATAGATTATTATTAATAGGCTCGCATATAGCAATGCTTATTCTTTTTGCCAGCTCTCCTCCGTCTTGATGTTATGGCCTTGTTGCCTTGATGCACGCGTAAAGGTATTTATTTAATGACGATGATGCATGAAAGCATCAATCTGATTTATATAAACAAAGCCAACACCACATTTATTCGGATAGCTTATATAAAGAGGTAAGAAGTAAGGTAGTCAAACCAAAAGTGATGGCCAAGCAATTAGAGCGTTTTTCCCTTTGTACAAGTTAATATTCGTTCTTGAACCGAGTTGAAACCGCAGAAAAAATGAAAAATTATGAATTGTTAAGTGAATATTTGTTTTAATTGAACATAGTCAAAGACCGATTAAAAATCAGTTTCAAAAAACCACACGTAAAAAACTTTTCATTTCGAATAATGATTCATTGTTACTTTTCATCATTGACAGTTGTCAACATTTTTTGAAGGTTGCCAACAATCAATCTCTTTGACAAATGACGCAAAATTCAAATCATATTTCGAACCACCCTATAACATTGAACCAATCGTACAAAGTATTAGGTCAATATTTTTAAATCAACTTTTAAAAGATGTTTAAACCAAGTTTCTAAATCTTGAATAAGTGTAAGAGCGATCAAATTGCTTGCTTTCTTTGACCAATCATTCCAAATATGTACATAACCTTTATAAAACTATAAGAAAGGAATTAAATTTTTGATCTTTAAATAGGTACAAATTTTTGTTAAGAAAAAGTTAATTCATCTCTTTTAATTTATTTTGTTGTTGAATAGTGGGCAGTGGCGGACTAAGGGGGGCGGTGGGGTGGTCCGCCCCGGGTGGCAGACTAATAGGGGGTGCCATCAGTAACAGAAAAATAACTTTGCACACTACTTGTGCATCGATCTAAGGCCATGGAAGATATTGCGTCAGTTTTCTCAGCTCTTCAACCGAAAATATTGCTGTATGGAACGGAAGAAGAACTGCGGGCTGTGGTTCCAATGCTTACCCCGACGTTTACAGAACTTACAGACAACAGTATCATATTGGAAATCCAGCGAATTCGGCGTCACATGGTAGCTTCAAAGATAAATTTAAAAGATGCAGAAATTTGGACAGCCTTTGAATTTTTAAGCTTCATTGTTAAGTGGGATTTTTCAGACTCTTTACCGAGACTGTCATTGGCTATGAGAATTTATTTAACATTTCACGTCTCAGTGGCATCGTGTGAACGAAGCTTTTCCAAATTAAAATTAATAAAGACTTATCTAAGATCAACGATGAGCCAAAATAGGTTGACTAATTTGGCTTTACTTCAATCGAAACGGAGCACACAAAAAATATAGATTTTAATAATATAATCGAAACATTCAGTACAATAAAAGCTCGTAAGCACCTTTAAATAAAATCTTTGTTCGTGTTGTTTTCTTAAATTTTTCAAGGGGTGTAAGCTTGCTTTACCGCCCCGGGTGTCACTGCCTCTTAGTCCGCCACTGATCGTGGGTTAAGCAGAGGGACTTCTGACTTATGTGTGAACTGAATGAATCACATACAATTCCTTCAAAATTGTTTTTCAAATTCATGTTACGATTTAAGAATTCTTTGTTTGAATGTTAATCAGCCCTTGACTCTGTTATGTACTATAAGCTAAACCACCTTTAGAAAATGTAGAGAGGGTTTAGCTTTGAGGGATATTTTTAACTCAAACTGGATTTGTTAAATCAATCAACTCACTCTGACTATTGTTGCTCTATATATAATGATGTGTGCATTAATTGGTGCTCTGTTCATTCATATGATATAATTAAAGCAAAAACGAAGAACAGTGGAACATTTTTATTATAAAATTGATCTATTTTTTGACTAGCTTTAGATTGTTGCATTGGCGAGTGTTAACTGCCCAAATCATCGAAGCAGAAAACAATGGTATCAATGGAAAAAATAAATAAGACTTTTTGATCACTTTTATAACCACAAGAAAACAATTTGTATGTTAGGTACACCTGGTCGTATACGTACTTTTCTTATTTTCTTGATTTTTATTATTTTTGTTCAGTAAGAGGTTTCACTTTGATGGTAAAAACAAAACTAATTTTTCTAAAGAGAAATATATTAGCTTTTATTTATTCGAAAATATAAATTTATGCCATTAGCAGTGGATATGATATTATAGTTAAATCGGCGATATTAGACGGTTACGGTCCTTAGATTGTTCTTGCAAAAAATTATAATATGTTTCATTGCATGTGTGGTCCGAAGTGGTTAATTTAGGTGAATTTCAATAATTAAAAAGCGTTATTAAAGCATAATGTTGTTCCATTTATAATAATGGTACAGACTTTACTTCCCAAAAGTCAAAAGATTAAAGCTTCAAAAGCGATAATTACTTAAATAGCGGCACATTTAAAATAAAACTTCTTATTGAAAAACTTTATAGAAATAGAAATATGGATTTAAAATGGAACCACATTGTTTTCTGTTGCACCACCTTATTTATCAACTTCCCATAGGAAGGACCGATTAGTCTGATTTGTAGAATTGAAAATGTTGACATTTCTCGACGTTTCAAGATCCCTTTAGTCGAAATAAGAGATTTTTAGAGAGATGTCTTTGCGTGCGTGTGTACGTACGTTCGTACATCCGTACGTTCGCCCCTTTTTTTTCGTCGTTGAAAGCTCACCAGAAGAGATATCGACTTCAAATACATTTTGTTATTCAGATAATAATGCAGATAGGTGCAGAAAGGGCTCTCAAAAAAATTGCGTGGGTGGTTTTTTACCATAGCAGTTTAAAAAAGGTGAAAATTTTGGTTAACCCTAAATATCTCACAAACCAATAACGCTAGAGACTTATATTAAATTTTATATTATATATTGTAATGTGATACCAAAAAAATAAATTCCAATTGACGGTTTTTTTATAAATCAAAAAAACTGAAAAAAAAATATTATTTACCACGAAAAATTTACGAACAAAAAACGATTTTACCTCCAAAACAATTTTGTGCAACCAAGAATAATGTTTTTAACATGTGGTAAAATTTTGAGAAAAATCGGATTGATATTTTTTTTTATAAAAAATAAAAACCTATAAAAAACATTACTCAAAGTTGGTAAAAATTGATTTTCGACTTAAATATCTTTTCGAAAATTTAAGATTATGGCTTCCAACTAATTTTATCTTATAAGAAATATTATTTTTAACACTCTGTAAAATTTTAAGAAAAATCGAATTGACAGTTTTTTTTACAAAAAATATTAATAAAAGTTGGTAAAATATTATTTTCGTCTAAAATATCTTTTCAAAACTTTGAGATATTGACCTTAAACTAATTTTTTATTTTTAAAAATGTTATTGTCAACATTCAGTTAAGTTTTGAGAAAAATCGAATTGACAGTTTCTTACAAAAAAATAAAAACTAAACAAAAATTAATAAAAGTAGGTAAAAAGTCTTTTCAAGACTTTAATTTTTTCTATTAAAAAATATTGTTTACAACATTCAGTAAAATTTTGAGAAAAATCGAATGGACAATTTTCTTAAAAAAAATTAAAAACCTAAAAAAAAATTAACAAAAGTTGGTAAAAATAAAATAAAAACCTTAAAAAAGCATTACTAAAATTTGGTAAACATTGATTTTCGACTTAAATATCTTTTCAAAAATTTGACATTATGGCTTCCAAGTAATTTAATCTTTTAAAAAATATTGTTTTTCAACATTCAGTAAGATTTTGAGAAAAATTGAATTGACAGTTTTCTTACAAAAAATAAAAACCTAAAACAAACAATACTAAAACTTGGTAAAAAATTGCTTTCGACTCAAATATCCTTTCAAAAAATAAAAATATTGGCTTCAAACTAATTTAATTCCACAGAAAATATTGTTTTCGACATTTTGTAATTTTTTTATAAAAATCCAACAGTCAGTTTTTTCATAAAAAAATAAAATCTTCAAAAATTTTTTATTAAAGTTTACGAAAAAATACACCGATTTGGCTATTTTCCGATTTTTTTTTCTATGTTTTTAACAAAAGTAGCTATTCTAGACAATTACCAAAATGTTTGGTTCTCGATATATAGAAGATATTGATTTCAAAATAATTTTATTCATCCAATTTGTATTTGTTTATATAAGAAATAATGTTTTTTCACGAAATTCTACTTAAGTTGGGAAAAATTGGTTTTCGACTAAAAATCTCGTTAACAAAAATAGATTTTGAAAATCAAACTATTTCATTATATGCAAAATACAGTTGGTAGTTTTTAAATTTTTAAGAATAATTCAACTGAGAACTTTTTTTAACAAAACACGAAAACCTACAAACTTTTAAGCAAGACAAATCGACAGACAGGATGGGAAGTTATCAGTGTGGGTCGCATCCCAGCCTCTTTTTTAACATTGTTTTCAATAAGGTTCTCTAAATTATCGTCATCCAAAACTTGTATTGCACTCAATGGAGTGGAGGAAGGTTTTTTGTTGTAAATTGCGCTTACACTTAAGAGGCTATAAATACATTTAAAATCATTGAACCTAGTGCAAGCAGTAAGGAAAGGAGAATTCATTCATTCAATTCATTCATTAAAATTAGAGGGAAATATTTAGCCTGTTAACGGATTTCACATTCGTGTTGTGCGGTTCAAGAGAGGACCCCTGTATTTAATGAGCTTATCATACGCTTCTGTTAGTAATCATCATCATCCACACCTGAAAGAGAAGGAAGAGAATCTATACAAAAATATAAAAAGTTGATAGTACTGTCATCAGCGAAACAATGATGTGGATTAGAAGTTTCAAACAAAAGATCATTTATAAAAATGAAGAAGAGTGTTGGAGATACAACGGAGCCCTGGAGCACACTAGCGTTTAATATGTGAATAAAATATTTGAACCCGCGCCCTATACTACTTGAAAAGGTAATTTCTAACCAAACAAAGGCGTAATTCGTCAATATCAAGTGCACGCATTTTCGATAGGAGAACTCTATCAAATGCCTTTGAAATAGCACGTGCAATAATCTTACTTTCTTCAAAACGATGTAAAAGTTTGTTCCATGAGATCATCTGTGGACCTTTTACTACGAAATCCATACCGCGGTTATTGAGAAGCTCTCTCCTTCTTCAAGATGTTTTTTCAAGCTTAAAATTGATCAGCGTTTCGATGACCTTAAAAAGAAGGGTCGAAAGTACAATTGCACGTTAGTTAAAAGAGGAGGAGGATTCGCCTTTTTAAGGGACCAGCTGGAAAAATTCTGTTTTCCATTTACTCGGAAAAAGACTTGTAGAAGGGAAAAGATGAAAAAGCTTACGCAGTTGTTTTTCCCACGCTAAAGAAAGCCTCTTTAGAATAGTAGGAGTAATATTATCCAAGCCAGTGGATTTGTGTATGTCACGGTCTTCAAAGTACAGGTGAATTCAGGCAACTCATTAGCAGCATTGAATTAACAGTAAGCTGTACTGCAAGCAAATTGACTTTACCAATCGAGCTTAAAAGAGGATTGTCATTAGAAACTAGTGAAGTAATATCAATTCCAGTTCCTATTTTTGTGCAATATTTAGAGAACAACAAACAAAGTTTTTCAAATATATCAAACAATTAAAATATCTGAAACAAAATAATCATAATACTTTAAACTCTAGAAACTTTACATTCCGTGGCATTGGAGTTATGATTTATTTGAAACCATAAAAAGTGTGTTTTTTTTTTCAAATTGCGAAGGTTCACGTTAATGAAGATGGAGTAATAAATATTTTGATTTGGAGGTGATGGGTAAACATGATGTCAAATATCCCTACCTTCTCTCGGAATTTTGGGATTGAATTAAAGGTGATCTTGATATGAGGGAAGAATCAGGGGAGTTTATTCCAATGTAAGGCTAGAAGGACAAGTCTTAAAAAATGTCATTAAAAAAACTTTCAATTACTGAAATATATACGCTTTCATCAGGTAAAATGAGGGTTACAAAGCTCCTTAGACCAACGTTTTACAAAGCCTATTTCTGGGTTTACCTATATGATAACGAAAACTGAGCTCTTTAGCCACATATTTTCCCAATGTCTTGAATGTCTTAAATAAAAGCAGTGGGTTCATTATGAAAAAAGGATTGACAAGTTGAAGTCCTCACACTAATAAGTATTTGGCTAACATTTGTTTATATTTAAGTCTATGCAGTTGTTTTAACATTAGACTGAGAAAGATATATTTAATTGGTATACTTAAATTCTTGGCTCGTTACTTATAGGAATATTTATGTAATCATTTTCATATAAATAATTATTGGTTAGGATTAAAAGGAGAGGACCTAAGTGGCTACCTTAAAAATTACCAGAGATAACCAGAAAAGGTTAAGAGAAACAGCATCTAAAGCGAGCATTGTACTAGCGGGTTTCTTAATAAAAATGTATCCATTTAAACTAAACTAGTGCAAAGCTAAACCAACATATTTTTATAAGTATATTTGGTATATTTTGACAAAGTCCTTACTAAAATCTGTTAAGAAAAATTAAATTTGCTTTCGTTTATCGAGTGCTGCAGACACCGTAAGCAACACGATTTCCAAAAGGTTATTAGTTTTAGACTTAAATTTCTGAAAACCATGTTTTCATTAGAGAAAAAGACTATGCTTTAATACAATTTTAAATACAATTTTAAAATGCGGTAAAGTTAGGCAAGTTGGTCTTTTTTGTGAAAAAGGGTTTCAAATAAGCTTTCCCATATATTTTAAAATTTCCCTCAAAACTAGCTAAAGGGAGAAAGATGTAAAGCATTTTTTTAGTAATATGACAGGGAAACATCATACCCAAATGAAAAACTTAACAATTTCAGGATTATTTCCGTTTTCTTATTTTATGAACATATCACACACTTAACATATAGACAAGTTCTTACTCACCGCTTAAAAATGTTCTGTAAAGGAGGCTGACCAAATTTAAATAACATGATGTGCATCTTAACCTACATTTACACATTTCAAGGGCTAAAATGACAACTGGAGTTATAAACATATTTTAGAACACTGTTGCCCAGCAAGGTTTGGTCAAATTTTTTTAATTTGGACGACTCCCTACATATGAAAGCATTCCAAGATTCTAACAGTTTTCTTAATATGCCATATTTAAGAGCTATAAAACAAAATAGTTTAGAGGGTTTTTATTGCATTTCACGCAGAAATGTAAGAAATTGTTTTGAAACGTAGTTTTTTTTTAAAATAATCTATACTAATATTATAAATGTGAAAGTAACTCTGTCTGTCTGTCTGTTACTCAATCACGCCTAAACTACTGAACCAATTTGCATGAAATTTGGTATGGAGATATTTTGATACCCGAGAAAGGACATAGGCTACTTTTTACCCCGGGAAAATGACGCATTCCCATGGGGAAATTCAGGTGGGCCGATCGCTTTTACGCCTAAACTACTGAACAGATTTAAATGAAATTTGGTAAGGAGATAGATTGAGACTTAAGAAAGGACATGAGTTACTTTTGACCCCCGAAAAACAACGCATTCCCATGGGAAATATTACTTTCCGGGGAATCTGATCGCTTTCATTCCTAAATTACCAAAAATTTGAATAATATTTGGATAAAATTAGTATTACGGGAAAACAACGCATTCCCAACCCTTATGAAATAAGTCGCTGGCGACTTTAGACAGACCCTACCGGTAATTACTAGAGGTACACCGGCAGATGAAATAAACGCATGTTTGAAAGCATAAAAAAGTTTTGTCTGACTACGAATATGCGAGTACAGCTACACAATGATTCTCAAGCAGGACAATATGCCGCTGCTCTTCTAAAAATCGGAGAAGATTGTATGCCAATAGACTGTAACGGCTCGATTACGTTGAGTCATGAATTCTGTCAAGTTGTCGGTAGCACAGATGAATTAAAAAGTAATGTCTATCCAAACCTGCATATAAATATGGGCAATTGGGAGTGGTTGTGTGAGAGGGCAATTTTAGCTCCAACTAATGAGATAGTTAGCCAGATAAACGAACAAATTATGTTGGACGTGGAGGGAGATATCGTCGAGTAGCTCTCAGTAGACAACGTTATGGACACGGAGCAAGTAACATCATACCCCATAGAGTTTCTTAATTCTTTGGAATTATCAGGGGTGCCTTCTCATAAGTTGAGATTGAAGGTTGGTGTTCCAGTCCTGTTAATGAGAGATCTTGACTCACAAAGTTATGTAATGGTACACGGCTACAGATTACTCACCTAGGACGAAATATTATAAAGGCTATAATCATGACTGGAATAGCAAAAGCAAAAAATGTTTTAATTCCCCGCATTCCGATAATTCCAACCGATTTGCCGTTTCAGTTTAAAAGAGTGCAGTTTCCTCTGAAAGCAGTATTTGCAATAACAATAAATAAAGCTCAGGGGCAAACGCTGAAAGTTGCAGGTGTAAATTTGGAAAAAAAACTGTTTTTCTCATGGACAATTATGTGTAGCGTGCTCACGAGTCTCAAACTCACAAAATCTTTACGTTCTGGCCAAGGAAGGAAAAACAAAAAACGTCGTATATAAAAATGTATTGCAGTAACCTATCTTCTTCTTAAAATGTATTAACCTAACCTAACGTATGACAATCACACTTAGTATGGCCTCATCCCATCTCGGCACAATTCAAACATACGTACAAAAAAGTACATCTCAGGTTTGTTCATACTACTATCCAAAAAAACTATCTAATGCGGACGAAGTCGCGGGTAAAAGCTAGTATAATATATACTTTTCCGTTGTTTCTGTTTCTAATAATGTGAAGAACGCTACAAAAATTCCATAGCCCAGAAAATGAGAGAGGATCTGATATGAAGAATTTTCAGTTTTTTTTTTTGACGTAGTGTTTTCGAACTCAATTTTCGTGAGGTCCATTTAAGTACCTACATAATTTCTCTAAAAACTAAATAAAACAAATTAAGGTAAACAAATAAGTTGGGAGGAAACTTTAGTATGGCACTTACAAATTATACGTTTCAGAATCTCTTTTTACTTCAAATCTCAAGAGGTTCGATGCCTTTATATCAATAGATATGAAACGTTCATTATGTTTTTTCAATTAGGCATTAGTTTAACAAAAGTGTCACCTTTTCTGTTTTTGGGACATTTATATTATTGAAATTCGTGTTTAAATTTTAGTTCTAGAGTATCCAAATCAAATTCACATCAAAATGTAGATTTATTTAATTTTTTAAGATCGTAAAAGTTTTTGTATTAAACAGTAAATCAATTTTGAAAGAAATAAAATGCAGGACTGGGTCCCTAGAACTTGTTTATTTCTTACAAAAAGTCTGTTTAAAAATATTTATTACATTTTAAGATTTAAAAATGTATCTGCAAAAAAAGTTTTTCTCAAAAATTTAAATGCCATTTTATTTCTCAAAAAAACCTAGATTAACATTTTTTTTTTGGAAAATCAATAGAGCGTTTTTTTTAAATGACTTTTACATATAAAATTTTTAAATTTTGTCTTGAAAACATTTTTGGTATGCAGTTGTTTAGTGTTTATAATAATACATTTTACATGGTGACCCCTTTCTGAGATATCGAGTTTTGTGAACAAAAATCAATATATTTTTAAAGGTCAATAAAAAAAAAATAATGACATTCTTGAGAAAACATACAAAACAATAACTGTTTTATGAAGGGTATTCTTCTGGATCAATACCAAATTATGTTTTGCTTGTAGAAAGATGCCAAATTAAGAAAAAAATTTAGAAAATTAAAAACAAAAATGTATTGGTTAATTTTTGAAGAAAATCGAATCTTCAATTTTAAACCAAAAATAATATATGGCTGTTATTTTTCGTATTAAAAAAATGAAAAAAATACCTTACGCTAATTGGCTTCAAACCTTTATTTCAATCGACACAAGGCCTTGAGATGTATGGGCCAGGACAGACAGAAAGAAAGACGGACGGAATCGAAGGACCCACTTTTTTGATTTTGACATGTTTGATTAAAATCTCGAGTTCGAAATTTTTACGAATTACGAATTTTTTAGATGTAATTGAAGGCGAGTTTCAAGAATTTAAAGGCAACTTAATATCAATTTGGCGATCTCTTATTCAAGGTTTCTTTGTAAGAACCTAAAAATTTGCTCTTCTTTTTGGAAACATATTTTATGAAAATAATTTAAAGCATTTCTAAAGTTTTTATAATTTCTAAATTGCGTAAAACAAAAATTTTAATTGTTTTTGACAGAAAACCACTTTTTGGTGAATGTTGTTAAATTACTTACAAATCTTTAGATGAAATCTATACTTAAACAACTTAACTTTATAAGCTTTTAGCTCATATGACCCCCCGCCCTTGATTGTCCCTTGGTCAAAAGTTGATGAATTTGTGCTACGTTATTGGAAAAAGACTGAATTTCCGATTCATATTATGTTCTCGGTCCAGTAATCAGTTAAAAGTAGTACTTTAAGCAAACAAATTTTAAAGAAGTAAAATACAAATTTAGTTTTCATATATATAAAAATAAATAATTAAAAATAAAACGGGAGTCATATCCATTAACGCAATACGATACGAAAATACTACGAAAATAAAAAAAAAAAAACAATTATCTCGCAGGGGGTGGGGGGTAATGAACCTTACGACCTCCCTCTGGATCCACCATTGAATTATCCTTTCCCAATAATTATTTAAAACGAATATTTTATATCGGTTGGGATTGAAATAAAATTTAAAAAAAAAAGTTAATTGCCGCATATTTAAGTTTGTGAGTTTTTGAAGTTTTTAAAAATTTGCTTTCAAACTATAATGTCTTCTTTTTAGCATTCATAATATGAACTGTACCATATGTGCACCAAAATATCTTATATTTTATATGATTCATATTTTATATGGAAACTTAAAAAGCATCATCCTACATAACGATACGTATGTATAGTACAATGAAAAACGTATAAGATCCTTAAAAAGTCATTCACAGATGTTTTTCAAAAACTTAATTCAACTTTATATCATTCTTAAGAATTATATTTTTCATAAAATATGGCACCCAATATAATTCAGCACATAGCATAATAAAACAATTAACTTATTTACATTTTTCTTTTTTCCAGAGGGAGTCATCACCACCACCGCCGCCGTCACAAAACATCCTTGGGAGTATCTACAGTTGTACACATTGCGCCAAAAGCTGTTTTCTGATGCTTAAAGATGTGTGAACAATTATGTCGCTTTCACATTAAAATGCGTCCTTAAAATTAATGCCAAAGTTTTAATAAAAACAAAAGAATGATTTACTTCATAACTCAAAAAGTAAAATAAAATAAAATAAAAAACCCTGTTTTAAAAACACAGCTTTTCTTTTTACGCGTTTAAGTACGTCAGAATAAAAAAGCACTAAAATAACTTTATTTTTTGGAAAATAATGTTTTGTCTTTAAATGGTTTTTATTTTACACACAAGCTGTTTAGAGTCCTTATTAAAATGTCGAAGCAATGAAAATAAAAAATAAGAAGTTGTAAAATAAAATATTAATATCACAAGAGTATTTTATTTTTCATTGATATTTTGTACCACTGTAGGTCTTGAAATGGCAAACAGTACACATTGAGTGCAATGAACGCATTTAATGTACCTTTACCAAGTCTTGTTTTTGTAAGGTAAGGTAGAGGTAAAGGTATATAAATAAAAAGGTATACAACTTGTTTGAGTCCAGTTTTTCCCTCTGGAAGAACAAACAGGGCGCGTGGAGTCGATAAAGCAGGTCATTAGAATTAAGGTTGCGCGTACATAAGCTCCTGCTTTATACCTTGGCACCACATAAGTACTGAAAATATAGGGTTTATGTGGAAAAGGTGGTATAGGAAAAACCACACGTCGTTTTTTTTTTCGTTTTGAAAAATAAAAAGGGCCACAAAGGAATATGTAGCAATAGTATAGTGGTGGCGCGGCAGCAGTGGTTTGGTAGTTTGGTGGTGTGGGGCGATGAGACGAAGTCGAAAGCAGGCGTTTAAATCGACAACAACGACGCACTTAGGAGAAGTAATACCTTATACCTACCTTCATGTAAGTCGAGTATCTCGTCAAATGAATAAGCAAAGACTATACGAAACATCGAACAACGAACAACGAGCGACGACGACGATTCAGGTACACATGTAAAATGTAATTTACATAAATTTTGCATGAAAACACAAATCGTTGTTTGACAGCTTTTCGTGTTTAGTACGAATATTGAAATAAAAAAAATTTAAAAACTACATCAGAATAAGAAACTCAAGACTCACAGCCTATAAAACCAAACAGAAACAAAAAATAAGCTAAAAGACTATAAACTGTTAGTATAGGTACTGAGTTGGCATACATTTTTTTTTGACTGGTTATTACTTGGGCTTAATATATGTATTTAAGGTACTGAAGCCTACCCTAATATTAAGAGGACAGTATTGGGCTTAACGTATATACCATAAGTAGGTGGATTTGTTAGCCTTTCGTCAAAGGAAAGGGGCATATTGCATTATGCAGGCACTCGTGCAACAATCAGAAGACTCTTAACACTAAATGGTTTGAAAAAGTCATATCAAAATTAAACAAATGTTGCTGTCAAACTTAAGAAATTGAAAAAACCAGCTTTATTTTTTCAGCGGATTTCGTAAGTGCGGATTAAATATCAGCAACTTATAAACTTCCCATAGGAAGTTATTGTAATGGGTCCCTAGAGTTGAAATAAAAGATTTTTAGAAAGATGTCTGAGCGTGCGTGTGTACGTAAGTTCGTACGTCCGTACGTTCTCGACGTTTTTTCGTCGTCCATAGCTCAAGAACCTGAAAGGATATCGACTTCAAATACATTTTTTTATACAGATAATAAGGCAGAAAGATGCAGAAAGGGCTCTCAAGAAAATTGCGTGGGTGGTTTTTTTACCATAGCAGTTTAAAACAAAGATGAAAATTTTGGTTAACCCCAAATATCTCATGAACCAATAACGCTAGAGACTTGAATTAAATTTTATATTATATATTGTAACATTATACAAAACAATTATATTTTTGGAAAAAAATCCAATTAACGGTTTTTTTTATAAATCAAAAAAACTGAAAAAAAAAATTTGTCACTTCGAAAATTTTACGACTAAAATATGATTTCATCTCCAAAACAATTTTGTGCAACGAAGAATAATGTTTTTGACATCTGATTAAATTTTGAGAAAAATCGAATTAACAATTTTTTTTACAAAAAATAAAAACCTAAAAAAAACAATACTAAAACTTGGTAAAAATTTACTTTCGACTCAAATAGCTTTTCAAAAATTAAAAATATTGGCTTCAAACTTATTTTATTTCACAGAAAATATTGTTTTTGATATTCAGCAATTTTTTTTATAAAAATACAACAGTCCATTTTTTCATAAAAAAATAAAATCTTCAAAAAATAGAACGCAAATTTGGTAAGAATTGATACATTTAGACAAACTATTAAGCAAGACAAATCGATAGACGGGATGGGAAGTTATCAGTGTGGGTCGCATCCCAGCCTCTTTTTTATTTTATAATTTGTTCACACTAAAGAAGTTATTAGCGTTAGGAAATTTGGGAAGGATTTAAGAGAAGACACTGGTGCATATTAGTCTAAAGGTTTTGAATACCAAAAGAGGAAGGAAAAACATAGTTTGACAAAGCATTCTACATTCTTGATGTGCGGTAAAAAATAATCTATCCTTTTGACAGTGCGTTCAATGTTTGAGGGGAGAGAATGCATCTGGCTAATTCGATAAAATATCGTTTGTAAGTTTTGGAAATTAAACCAGACGTTTTGGAAATTGTGCAAGGCAGGATTGGAAAGAAAGCCAACAGGTAAAATGGAAATTAAATAATATGAAATCTGCGCAATCCAAATCTTTAAGTATAACCCTTGCAAATCAAAAATAATGCATTAAGATCGACGCGACATTTTAAAAGCGAAGTATGTAAAGAGGGCATATATACACTCACCTGCCTGGGCACACTTACATGAGTAGTTGAGGCAGGTGCGGAGATACTTACTTACTTTCTTAGATCCTCAGACATTTATGGTTCATGGGTGATCCCTAGTGGCACATAGGCCGTAAGTACTAATACGTACTATCTCGTGCGGTTTCCAGCGATGTGTTTGAGCTACCTCAAACTCTTCTCCAAAATTGACGATTCCTAATCGACTGCTCTTTTTCACGTGCTTCTCTGTCACCCGACTCTTCTTGCGTTCTTGAGTGAGTGAATATAACTGCATTTCATAAACGATTGGGCCAAGAAACCCGCAAGGTCTTAAGGTTTCCTGATAATTGTTGCTGTTATTTTTAAAGGTGCTGCAACAGTATAACAGTACTGATTCGACTTTTGAGCGGAACATCATAGCCTTGTCTTCAAGCAGATAGGTTTTTCGTCAAGCAAAGAGAGATGTTCTTTTAAACTTTGTACAGCAACCCAAACGCAGCCTAAAACCATTCTTCCAAGATACTGATAACTCTTTACTTTTTCTACTGGTTAATCACTGAAAACCAATGAGAAAAGAATTGGTTACAGTATGCAGCCCTGTTTGAATCCACTTTCAACTCTAAACTCTTCTGACAACCTACCTCCGTTTATGACCTAACATTTGAACACATCATAAGTCGTCTTGGTAATGGAGATGAGCTTATAAGGATACTCCTCCTCCACAAAGAAAGCCAGATAAACTCTCTGTTGACGCTGTTAAAAGCCTTCTCAAAATTTTAATTTTGATGGCAGGTAAAGAGGTGATCGATTAATGTGATCAATGCAAGAGGATCCAGTGCGGAATCCTTTTTGTTTAGCTGGACGTGTTATCTCAAGGAGTTCTCTTACGCGTTTTGAAACAATCTTCGTTATTCTTTTGGCGACTGCAGGCACTAACACCAATGCGTCTCCAGTTTTTGCATTTCATTTGGTCTTCCCTTTTTGGGAGCTTGACAATTTATCCCCTTTGTCTGCTCTTCAGAGAAGAGTTCAGACACTGAGCGTTCTCAGGTGTCTTTCCGGAAAAGAAAAGTACAGTGTTACGCGTTGGGGACTTACATATTTTTCTGACTAAACACAGAGAAAGTTCAAATAGAACCTAAAATGGAATTTAGAGGACCAAACACTTTTTTCTGAATCAGAGCAAATGATTCCTTGCAAGAATCAGGGAAAAGCTTTAAGATAATAAATAAAAATAAATAAATTGGTTGGCGCAACAGTCCGTTGAGAACCTTGTGACTTTCAATTTTCAACCATTCCTGTGTGCGGGTACTGTTTTCAGGGATGGAGGGGACCTACAGTTTTAAGCCAAAACCAAACGGCCAATTTAAAAAGAGGACTTTTCATGACAAGAATTACTCTTTACTTTAGAAGGCACAGGCCGGGGTTGAACCCAAGACCTCTGGCATGACAGTCCAACGCAAAGCTTTAAGATGGTGTAGGTTAAAACTAAACACATGCACTTGCTATAACAGTTCTAGGCTAAGCTTATCACTCTTCCTTTACAACATTAATTTGACGTAAAGATTTCAGTAAGTCAGTGAACGAATATGGAGAATTTCTACTTCTACTCTTACCATATCTTCATCTTTAACATTCAAGCTTTTCGAGCTATAAAAAACTCCTCCATTCCAAAACGAATTCTCATCCTTTTTTAGATTTCTGTAAAATTTGATGATTATTTTTAACTTTTTTAAGGCTCGTATATTCAAGAAATACAATACAATAATCAGAGAGCCTTTTATTTTGCGGGTTGTGTGTTTTAAGTTGATAATTCTTACATATTCCGATTGTTTCATTCTTAAATTTGTACCAAACTTGAGATGTCAATCAAAACTAGCCAAAAACAGCAGATATTAACCTGATATGTTTCCATTTTGATACAACACTCCCCACAATCCTAAAAGTCGCAAGTTCTTATAACTTAATAAGTAAAAGTCTTATACGTAAAACATCAAATTCATGCGTCCCTTTCATGACCTTAATTCTATTTTATGGATACTTATGCCCATATGATATGAACTTTGATGTCAGTCTGATATATTTGTTGCCTAAGCTGTATAATTTAATGGCGCTTGGACGAGTCTGTAAAAAAAGAGACTTACTTTCATCTTAAAAAAAAAAAAAATACAAATATATAAAAACAAAAACAAACAAACCAAAGATACGGATCAAAGTTCGAAGATATGCATATTTAATCTGACAGATACAATATACCTCTATACTGCCTTGTATCTTATCCTATATTCTATAACGTGTGTCTGTCTCTTTGGCATAGAGGACAAAAAGACCAGACCAAACCAGACCCAGACCCAGAGAGTGTGGGAAATTCTTTCCTTTTTTTTTTATTTTTTATTTGGGTTCCTCATTGTTGTTGAGCTTCTTCTTCTTCTTGTCTCTTAACCCAAACCGAATGAATGACGTATCTAATGGATTTCATTGAGGAAATTCCTGTATCCGAAGTTGAGAGTTGTAAGAGGAACTTTTGTGAACATAATACGACCGACCGACCGACCGACTGGACGGCTGACCAATATTGACTTTCGTACGTACGTTACGTCAGGTAGTGCATTTATTAAAGTTCCGGTTTAAGGTCATGCTCGGTGGTGTCTCTCAATTGAATTTAATCCAGAGAACTGTGTGTGACCCGATTTCAATCGATTTGAAACTTTTCCTCTTTCCTTCATGTGTCATTGTCATCCAATCCTGGAGGTTATAGGTTCTTAAAAAGAAAAGTATTTTAACAACCAATTTAACGAGATTCGAATCTTGATGATGATAAACTACCTCCTGGAACATCAATAATGCGTCCTCTTGTATATACATACATCTCCTTTCGACTCTTATTCAAACTATGCAGGGATATCCTCTTTTTGGCTTAACTAAGACTGTCATCAAAGTTTACGTTCATAAGAGTGCATTTGCATGGCCTTAGGCCTTAGGGCCATCTTGATACCACCATATTAACAAGATGACTTTTCTCTCTACTTTTTGGGTTTTTGATTCTGCGGTGGTGTTACGAATTGCGATAGCTTACAAGAAGGATTCACACTGATGCTGCGAATCGGCCTGCTTATGTGTAGGTAGGCATTGGCAAGGCATATGCACAAAGGAAGCATTCCTAAAGAAGACAGTTGCACCATCATCAGCAGCAGAAGAAGAACATAATAATATGCCGCGGGTCATTTAGTTGCAGATTGTTTTTTTGGGGTAAGATTCACCCGCCGCGCCATCAGGATTACTTTGAAGATGTACGAGATTAAAAGTAAGAGATTGCTTAACGAGTCAAAAGCAAGGGCCAAACCAATGTCAAGATATGGTTTTTTTTTTAAAGGAGGATGGAAGCAGTAAGATTGAGGGTATAGAGGGATTGGAATATATGCACGTGCTATAAGGACTTGTAACTTTTATAAGAAAGTTAATTTGTTTCAAAAGAAATGAAAATAGAATTTCTACCTTGAGGCGCATTCTTTTGTGTTTTAATTTCTTTTTTAATCTTAATCTTAATTTTAGTTTTTTTATTTTATTTTTGAAAGATTTTACTGTTCTCGAAAATGAGTAAGGAAAAAGAAGCAAACGAAATTAATTGCCTTTATTTGTAATGAAAAATTTAACCAGAGGCTAGATACATAAAAGAAATAATGACCAATTTGTGGTACTGGCAATTTTTGATTGGTTCAAAGCCTAATTTTTAAAGTGTGGAGTTTTCAACTAACAACTCTATGTATTTCTATGTCTTACTTAAATTTTCATTTTCTAAAGAGTGTCCCAAAATTTACGCCAGATTTGCAATTATAGCCAATTTTGTACGATACAATTTTTGGCAACCCTAAAATTGAAAGGTAATAGTTGTGATTTAGTAAAAATGGAGCATCATCTTCAGAGAATAACGTGTTAAATGAAATATCCATAAAAATTACAGTTTTTCAGAAAAAGCTCGTAAGTGTCATAGAATGAAGCTTATCAAAAAGTGACTAAAAGATAAAGTCAACTTATAGGCCGAACAAAATAGGGTTTTAAAGTGATTGCTCTCAGTAATTTTTGAAGCTATTTTTCTCGAAATGGCACTGCAACAACTGGACATTGGTGATGTGATGATTGTATTCTTTACTCAAGGGTCAAAAATCTAAGATAGAGAAAAATTTTTGGTTAATATAAATAGATTGTTCAAAAATTGCTTAATTGCAAGTGTAGGGGCAAGGACAGACAGACAGACGGGTGGAATCACCATACGCAAGTCAATCGTTTGAAAATTGCCTGAGTTATGCGTCCGGCTAGGTTAAAAAATGGAGTATTGAGATAAACGTATTTGAATTGATTAATTTTGTAATAATAAACAAGTGCTTAAAGGTTTTTCGCGACGAAACACTATTGGAAAATCATTATTGGGGTCCTAAAAGATCACTTAAAATAAAAAAAAGAGGCTGGGATGCGACCCACACTGATAACTTCCCATCCCGTCTGTCGATTTGCCTTGCTTAAAAGGTTTGTAGGTTTTCGTGTTGGGTTAAAAAAGTTGTCAGTTGAATTTTAAAATTACCAACAATATTTTTCATATAAAGAAATAGTTTAGTTTGAGAATCTAGTTTTGTTAAATAGATTTTTAGTCAGAAACAAATTTTTACCAATTTAAGTAGCATTTCTTAAATTTTTACAAATTGGGCGAATGAAATTAATTTGAGAGATATCAAGAACCGAACATCCATTCTTACTATTTCTTGTAGATTTTATTTTTTTATGAAAAAATGGACTGTTGGTTTTTATAAAAAAAAAACTACTGAATATCGAAAACAATATTTTCTGTAAAATAAAAAAAGATTGAAGACAATATTTTTAATTTTTGAAAAGCTATTTGAGTCAAAAGTAAATTTTTACCAAGTTTTAGTATTGTTTTTTTTTTAGGTTTTTATTTTTTGTAAAAAAAAAACTGTCAATAATATTTTTCTCAAAATATTATTAAATGTTGAAAACAATATTTCTTATACGATAAAATTAGTTTGAAACGAATATTTTTAATTTTTGAAAAGATATTTGAAAAATATCAATCAATTTTTAAAAACTTTTATTTTTTTTTTGTTAAGGTTTTTATTTTTTGTAAAAAAAACTGTCAATTCGATTTTTCTCAAAATTTTTCTGAATGTTGAAAACAATATTTCTTATAAGCTAAAATTAGTTGGAAGCCATAATCTCAAATTTTTGAAAATATATTTGAGTCGAAATTCAATTTTTACCAACTTTGAGTAATGTTTTTTTTAGGTTTTTATTTTTTATAAAAAAAACTGTCAATTCGATTTTTCTCAAAATTTTATCAGATGTCAAAAACGTTATTCTTCATTGCACAAAATTGTTTTGGAGATAAAATCATTTTGTATTCGTAAAATTTTCGAGTTGACAAATTTTTTTTTCAGTTTTTTTGATTTATAAAAAACCGTTAAACGGATTTTTTTCAAAATATATATTTGTTTGGTATCGCGTTACAGTATATTATATAAAATGCAAGTCTCTAGCGTCATTGGTTCATGAGATATTTAGGTGTAACCAAAATTTTCACCTTTTTTTAAACTGCTATGGTAAAAAAACCACCCACGCAATTTTCTTGAGAGCCCTTTCTGCATCTTTCTTCCTTATTATCTGTATAACAAAATTTATTTGAAGTCGATATTTCTTCTGGTTCTTGAGCTATGGACGACAAAAAAAACGTCACGAACGTACAGATGTACGCCCAGACATCTTTCTAAAAAATCTTTTATTTCGACTCTAGGGACCTTGAAACGTCGAGAAATGTCAACATTTTCAATTCGACAAATCGGACCCATAACAATAACTTCCTATGGGAAGTTAAAAATGGAAAATGGTAGCCTTACCCCTGAAGCTCGGTATCACAAGATGTGTTGTTTATTACTTAATTAGTAGGGTATATGACATTTCTAACTTAACTTAACTTATCTGGCTCCCGATCCATGGAGGACCTCAGCCTGGAAATTACGTTCTTCCATCATATCGTAGTCCTTTAAAAGCTCCCTCCAGTCATCGAGACCAACAGTTCTTTCGTCAGTAATCACCTGGTGTGGGTGCCTGGAATGTAGGTGGGTCTACCTCGTATTCTCATATCTGGGCGCTGGGATTTAAAGATTTTATTTGCTGAAACGTTGTTGTCCATTAGCTCGATGTGGTCAAGTCAATGTGGTTAGCTTATTTTGGCAATTTGGACTACATTCCCCTCTAAATACAGCTCGTACAATTCACCATTGAATTATGTGCTATATTTGCCCTCTTCGCAAATAGAAACAAATATCCACCGACAAATTTTTCTCTCAGAAGTACCCAGTATCAATTCCCCGAAATAGAATAGAACTGGTAAGATTCGTACACTTTGTCTTTCGAAGAAAGAGTTTTCAACAAATTTGTTGAGCCACACCGAAGTAGCAGCAGTTTGCTAGGGTAGTTCTTCGTCGAAATTCCACTAGGATGTCGGTAGAGGAATTGATATTTATTCCGAGGTAGATGAATTCCTTTTTGTTCTGAGCTGTAGACAGATGAGGCTTTGTTTGATGATAGCGTATACTTCGTTTTGTCCTCATTCACTTCAAGACCAATGCTTTTCGAATGTTCATATATAGTTTTGAAGGTTTCAAGAACAGTTTGTTTGTAGTGGACGATGATTTCGATGTCGATGTCGTTCACATAGCCAAGCATTTGTAAACCCTGTTAAAGATAGAGCTTTCCAGATTAACACCACTATTACTCACTATCAGCCCCGAACTATGTTGAAGAAAGACACATGATATCATATCTCCTGAACCCTCCTCAACATTTCTGGAATAGTTCGGATGTACGTTGTATTTTGTTACGTCATGCGGCATAGTTGGTTCAGTTTTTACGGGATCCCGAGTTCAGAAATTGTGAATTGAAGCTATTGGCAACTTATGCCAATGAAAAGATCATGAGTCTCAGCTATAAATTCGTTGGTCTTTCCAAGGATTCACTTTAATGCGAATATTTGGCCTATCATTGATCTGCCTGGTCTAAGATCACACTTGTACTCGTACGTCAAAGGTTTAAGACGCTCACATAGTACGTTGGGTAGGATCTTCTAAGCAACGATATACTTCTGCAATTGAGCTCTTTGGGCAGCCTCTTTCTGTTCCTGCACTTGGTTTATGATCTGGTGCATGTACCCTACCAGGACATCACCTTCATGTTTGAAGAGTTCCGTTTTTGACTGGTCTTGTGCTTCTTTGCTCTTCGATATTGTTTCTCTACATGATGCCCATTCAGAAGCTGCTAGAAATGATGAATAAACACGATATTACATTACAGTGAACAGAATTGGCTTCTTGAATAGTTCCATAATCCCTAAAATCCTGTATTACCACTTTATGATTCAATTAGGAAGAATGAAGAATTAATTCAGATACTAACCTAATTTTGTCCAAAATGGTTCCTCTATTGTGCTTCTTTTTATATTAAATCAGTTTTATTAACCCAATAAAAGGTCACAAATGTTTCCATTTTGCAAAACAATTTTAATAAAATGAAAATGTAATTATATTTACATTTCCTTCGTTATTTTAAATTAGTATTTTAATTCAAAAGAAAAAACAATATGATTTCACATAAATACCCTATACATTCCGTGGTGATAAGATTTATTTAAAAAAAAAATTAAATTCAAATTCCAGACTCATTTAAATGCAGATGTTAAGAGTATTTTCTGTTTTTTAATATGTTAATTTAAAAATTTTAAAAGTAGCAACGATAAAAAAATATAATTTTGTAACACCACAAACAAACATAAAAATATGTATTACAAAAAAGTTAGTGATTAATTGTTTAAATCGTTAGTAGAAAAAACAACCAAATAAATTTAGGATTATGATAAATTAAAATATTTGAAATGTCGAGTACATGGGAGAGATGCATAATCCACACTCCACTCCACTTCACATTATGCCAAAGCTTATAAGCTTAAAAAATAATTTGTTGGGAGTATAATATGTTGTTGGGAGAATGGGGATAATTATTTGGCAGATATCTATTTAGATTAAACTAAAAGAGTGGTTTTGAGGTCGAAACATATGGGTCTTTTTGAATCGATTTGAGGATTGGTTAAGCACAACGTTTTTCAAAAAATGGTTTCTTTTTAGATAGATCTCTATTTAGGCACCTGTCATTTTTTTGACATATGAAAAGCAACAACTACCTTGGACCTAAAGAGTTTTTGCATCAAAAGTAATTTATTTGACACTGAAAGTTGTTTCTTTCTCGAAATATTGAGAGTAAGCCAGTAGCATAGCTTCACGGAACAAAATGAGTAACTGTCTGCTTATAAAATTTAGGGGGATATTGAAAATAAGTTCGAAATTATTAAAATAATTTTTCGAACAAAATTTTTAGTCATGGTGTTTGCTGCACTAGAGTGTATTAAAAACTGATTTTCGACACGAATTTTTCAATTTTCTTAGAAAACTCCAATCCTCTTTTTTTTATAAGAAATAAAAAACTTCAAAAATGCTACTAAAAATTGGTACAAATTGGTTTTCGACAAAAATATCATGGGATCAAAAACAGTATTTGAAATCAAACCAAAAAACTTTAGTTTAAGTATTTAGAAAAATTGCAATCTTTTTCGAACAGAAAAAAAAACCTTGACAAATATCAAGAAATTAAGTGGTTTTTGTTCACCAAAAATTCGTAGAGAAGTATGATTTTACAAATATTACAATTACAAAATCTTCAATGAAAATAGAAGTTGAAGTAGGAACAAACTGCGGATAGAATTTTGACGTTTTCCCGAGTCTCTAAAACAAATGTCAATACAAATTATAAAATCTCGAAGGCATGTTCGTAGAGTATGGTAAATAGTTTGTTGTTTAACATTTTTCGTTTTTCAATGAAAGCTCACGTCTTTTTTTCTGTATTTTTTAAGATTATATCTTCAACCAAACTAACGCGAAATAAAATGCAACAATTAAAAACGATTTCGATAGCGTTTTTATAAAAAAAAACTGCATTTTGTGTCATGTTGCTGTCAAAGAAAGCTGTGTAATCTCTCCTAAGCCAACACGTTTTTGAAGTAGCAATATCCGGGTTCTTAGCTGTTTGTAAGTGCACAATAACGCGACAGAAATGAATGTTTTGAATTTTTGCAAATTTCTAAGAAATTTATTGGCGGCTCCGTATCAACTGTAGTACGACATCTCCAAAATAAAACCTAGAAGTATCCCAGCCAGTCAACAAAAAAGATGAAGATAAGAAAATTCAAATCTTATTTTGCATTTTGGTTTTCAACGTTTCTAAGCATAAAGTTTCGATCTTTGAGTTCTCTGCGCGTCATTGCAATCTTTTTTTATAGCTAATTTGTAAAACTAAATTAAAATATAGGGATGTTTTTGTAAGCTGACTCGAGTTAATCGTTTAATTATACGGAAAAGATATAAGCTGTAATATTTGTTTGTTACTGTGCAAAATATTAGTGCCAACAAATACAGCGCCATCTATTTCACGAGAAGATTTAAACAGTCAAACCACAATCTACGAACGAACCCCTCTTCTTTAGTTCTTATTTCATTTAGCTTCCATTTATAAAAACCCGACTGCTGCGAATCGTTTTTTGCTTGGCAATTTCTAATTGAGGCTAATTGTTGGCCCATTGTGATTGGGGCCTCCTGGTGGGCTCAATGACACCAATTTGAGCTCCTTACAAAACGTAAATGACTAATGATCATAATGTGTTTGAGATTTTTTAGATCGTAATAGAAGATTTCTCCTAGGTAGGTCTTAGGTTTTTTACTTAGAGCAGGTCATGCATGTCATACGCCTAGCCGCGGGGCGTGCTTTCTTATTAGGCAGTGTCTGGCTATGACACCGATTACTGAGCTTCATACATAGCGTCTTTTTTTGGCAAAAGCTCATATGTAGCGATTGGTATGGCAGTATTAGTCAAACTTGGTAGAATTGTGCTTTAAAATTTTCTGGAAAGGCAACGCCCTAGTCACTGATAAAGCTTCGGTTCCCATCGATCACCGAAATCAAGCATCAGTGAGCGTGGTTAGTAGAAAGATGGGGGACCGTCTCGAAACCTACCTCGTGCTGTTGTCATGTGTTTTCTTTCTGTCTGTTCGTTCTTCTTTCTCCTCTGTCCTTCTGTCTTGTATTAATGTCTTGTGTTGTTATCACCTTGTATAGTCTTGTCGCTCAAGGTGCTGTGTTCTCTACTCTGTATATTTATGTGCTGAGTAGTGTGAAATGTAATGTAATGTAATGTAATGTAATGTAATGTAATGTAATGTAATGTAATGTAATGTAATGTAATGTAATGTAATGTAATGTAATGTAATGTAATGTAATTTTCTGGAATGTTGTGCCATCTCCATTAGATATGACATGACATTATGGACTGTTAAAGATTTTGTAGAAACAGAGTCCAGAGCTTTATTGGAGGCCTGACTATCTGAGAAAGTGCGGCTATAAGATGTTGATATCACGTTTTCTTTAAGACACAGGACAAGACTTCTTTTATCGCCAAAAGTTCTGCCTGGAACACGCTACAGTAATTTTGAAGACGGAATGAGAGACTTAATTTAGGTCGTTCAGAGCGCACGCCTCCACTAACCTTCTCATTAGTTATTAAACCATCTGCAAAGAAGTCGATTGATTTAGTTTTCCAGGAATGCTCTTTCCTCCCAGAAAGATATGGAAGGTATAGAAAGATAGAAATTTTTACCGAACTGTAGTTGAGGGATAGTGTAGTACTGTAGTCTGTGTGCTTTGGAATTGATTCTAAATAATTAAGAATTACGGAGTGGCCAATGCTGATATTAGTCCACTGCGATGAAGCTCTGAGGCGAATAGCAGAGCTTGCAGCTATTTGTTTGCTGAGTATATCGAAAGGTGTTTGATGGATTAGAGTGTTCAGCGCCTCAGACGGGGTCATACGAATCGATACGCTTATACATAGGCAAGTCGAACATTGGACTTTGCTTAGTCGCTGTTTATACCTTTGTCTAATACAGTCCACCATACTCCCACGCCGTATAGTAGAATTTTTTTACCAATGGCTTTTTTGCAGGAGAAGAGAGCACCAGTAGTTTTCTTGAATTTTTCTTGTATATTAAGTTTCCAATTAAGTTCTTGGTCTAAAACAAGACCCGATATTTAGCTTCATCTGAAAAAAAAAAAAAAAATGGTGACTCTTATAAAAGGCGAGTTAATATTGGGAATCGTATATTTCCTGAAGAAAAGAACTAAATCTGTTTGGTTTGCGTTGACACCTAACCAATCAGTTAATAGTACAAGTTTGTTAAGAGCGGTTTAAAAGAGTTCTTTAAAGGTATTGAGATGCTTCCCTGAAATCACTCTAAAACCTTCCATATCCAGTCCAGGCTAGTCAGAATTTCATTGACTATGAGGTTCCAGAGGAGAGTAGACTGCACATCGCCTTGAGGCATACCTCTGCTCACAACTCTTTGGGTTAGGTTAGGTTAGGTTGAACGGGCTGACAGTTGATGTTGTTACCATCACACTTAGATCAATGTAGATCCATTGTGGTACCCCAAAGTGTTGTAACTTCCTGAAAAGATATAATAACCTATGAATCATGTGGTTCGTTTAACCATTTAGAGGTATTGACAAAGTTTAGTAAGCTTTTGCCTGGCAGTTCTGATAGTTCCTCTAGTTCATTAAAGAAGAAGTTGCCTAGAGTTTTCTTCCTAGCAAGACAGAGCGAAGGACAGTGGCAGAGAAAGTGAGCAGTGTCTTCATGCTCGTTGTCATCACCACAGCCTCTACAAAGGTCATCAGTACGGAGCCCCATCTTCTTCTTATGGTAGCCGAGTAGGTTGTGACCTGTAATAATGCCGATAAGGGATCTTAGGGAGGGTTTATTAAGAGTTAAGATCCAGTCGGATCTTTTCTTATCGTATCTAGGCCATATCTTCCTGCTGTTAACACATCTGTCATTGGATTTTTGAATGATGGTTTTACTGACGTTATATGTTTCAATTCACATATTGGTATCCCTATATGATGGTCTATCAGAGAGGGTTCCAGTGTGGAGCCCTCCCTAGCAAGTTCATCCGCCTTTTCGTTGCCTGGTACATCACTGTGGCCAGGAACCCAGCATAGTCTTACGTTATGCTGTGTGCCAAGAACCTTTAGCTCTTCGCGACAGCAAGAGACAAGCTTTGACTTGATTTGGGTGGCAGAGATAGCTTTTATTGCTGCTTGGCTATCAATGAAAAAAGTGATGTCCGCGTGTGATATCGCCATCATGGATATATGTTAAGCAGCGTTTTTCACTGCCAAGATCTCAGCTTGGAAGACGCTGCTATAGTCGGGGAGCCTGAATGCTTTGGCAAGGTTGAGGCTTTCAGAGTAAAAGCCTGCACCTACTCTATTATCCATTTTAGAGCCATCGGTGTAGATGGTAATGGTTGAGTCGTTGGTGTAGGGCTCACTGTTTTCCCAATCTTGTCTATTGGGGAACCTAGTACTAAAAGGTTTGTTGAAATCTAAGTAAGGGTTCATATAATCTGTGCAGATATTGTTGTCTACGTATTTCGTAAGAATAGCTGCGTGGCCACTCTGGCTAGTTTTCCAGATGTTAGTTTGACTGAGCCTGAGGGCGCTGTTTGCTGCTGATTCTTGGAATAATAGATCTCTTTGGGTTAGTCAGAATTTTATGAATGAACTCTCTAAGCAAACTCCCTGTGTGTAGAGATGTTGGTGTAGATGTTATTACAGATGGGTTCCCTTTGTTAAAGACACCTTCAATGTCAAGGAAATCAACAATAGTAAAATCTTTATGATCAAGAGAGTATTCAATGGTGGGTTTTAGAGTGTGTGACGCCGTTTCCACTGACGTACATACCCTTACAATAGGTATGTTGTGACTTAGATAGAAGTCTTGTATCAATTTTTTGTCTGGCAACGGCCTAGTCACTGATAAAGCATCGGTTCCCATCGATCACCGAAATCAAGCATCAGTGAGCGTGGTTAGTAGAAAGATGGAGGACCGTCTCGAAACCTACCGCGTGCTGTTGTCATGTGTTTTCTTTCTGTTTGTTCTTTCTCCTCTGTCCTTCCGTCTTGTATTAATGTCTTGTGTTGTTATCACGTTATATAGTCTAGTCGCTCAAGGTGCTGTGTTCTCTACTCTGTACATTTATGTGCTGAGTAGTGTGAAATGTAATGTAATGTAATTTTTTGTCTCTGAGGTAGATCTCAATAAATATTTGTAAGGTATTGAAAATTAATGATGATCGCTTAATAGGTCTTAGTTCTTTAGGGTTAACTTGCGAGCTTGGGTATGAATACAACATTAACTTAATTCCACATTGAAGGAATATGGACCAGAAGGATTATCAGACATATGGGAAGTTAAAATCGTATGTGGCAGTTTTGAGATACATCAGTTTGAAATCGTATTCCACAAAAAGTTTCTATCATTGTTCTAAAAAACCGTCAATCAATTTAAGATGTACAAATATTTATTCATAATAAATTTTAATTCCAAATTAAAAACGTTCAAATTATAACTATCCGAAGTCCGAACTTCTTATGCTAATAAAATCTCCGAACCGTACTAAATATTGTAATACCCATTTAAAATTATATTGATTCAAACTCGATAACGCTTTATTCGAGAAATCATCACAATTAACCCAAATAATCTTCCTACCAGAAAAATAAATATTTATAAATACAAATATTCCCAATAACTGTATTAATACGAATATAAACATTATGCATTTTGTATAATTTGTTAATTACTATTTTATATCAAGCAAATAAAAATATTTCCGTTTATATACGAGTAAGTATCTCATATAATAAGTCAATCGAAATAAACATTATTCCATGTACCATCCGTATTCCATACACATACGCACTGAACTGCAATATTAAATACGCATCAATAAAATGCTTAATGAAATACACTTATTGCCCGAACGTGACTTTTATTGAATAAAAACCATTAATAGTCCTGTGGTACTTATACCCGGCACATCAATAAATATAAGAGAGGACATTCCTACCCGTTTAAATATATATATAGTTCGTCATAGCACATCATAATCAACCGACAAAAACAACAACTTCCGTTTTGACAATTTAATATACCTACCCTATGTTTGGTTGGAATGTTCGTAGGTTAATTCGGTCTTCTTGTTGCTCTGCTTTTTTTTTTGAAAAAGGACATTTAATCCAACTCATTATTCGACGGACAACGGAGGCGGCAGCGGTAGCTTTGGGTTATGATATCCAAGAGTAAGATATCCGTGAAACATGATACACGATACACCACGCGTTTTATTAAGTACCATTGGAACATTCAGCGGAAACTAACCAAACATAATATACGAGTAGTACTACTCGTACCTCCCAGGACTTCTTGCATCTGCATATTCATGGCACAGGCACATGGTGTTTTTGTTGGAGTGGATTTAAGGATATTCCATTTGAATTTGATTCATCGTGGGAATGTCTGCGCGCATTTATAGAACATCATCATCAATTCCACTTGAAATGATAAATGAATTTTAGTTTTTAAGACAAACGACTAATCGAGAATTTATGATGAGTGTTTTCGTTTTCAAACAATTTTGAAATTGAATTTCAATAATCTCTAACGTATGTACCACTTGATTTGAAAATCCACTTGTGGAGGGTAACATTTTTGTATTATTAATGTTTCTTTTTTGTGCTAGAAATTAGAACAGATGAATTGATGATATAATCACGTATCCTTGGAGGTTTCAATTTTCAAAAGTAATTAGAGTCCATAAAGTCGATTAGACGAATCATGTGTTTTTTTTAAATAGAAAGTACTAGTTCTGAAATAAAACGTAGAGGTTTTTGATTTTTTTTAAATCAAAGTCAATTTGCTCCCATTATAGAGTAAAGTCCAACCGACGATTTTAAAAGGCAAATAAAATATATTTATAAGCTCTTTTTCTGTCCCACGAACAAAGCAACACTTTGTTTAAGGATTACATCGTCCTGAATTCTAACGCCACACTTTAATTTTTCTATTACATAACTATCTCAAAATATGCCTCTTTAAAAATGTTCAAGACAACCAAAAACAAAACCTAGTCCTTAATAATAAGTTGAAATATGATTTTGCAAAGCACAAATCTTTAAATTCTAGATACATTTTAAATCATTAAAAATTACGTAGTTTTAAGGAAATGTTAGACATGTGCACCCAAATGGACACAAGCGTTCACACACCAACTCTGCCCACAGGGTGCCTAGTGCCTTAACCAGAAGATTGGGTTCTAACCCCCCAGTGCAACGTTGTTGAGAATAGCAAACGAGAGAGGGTGATATGTGTTTCCACTAAGAAATCTCTCCTTTAATGCAGATGGCAGTGGAAGAATTCCTGAGCTGGACTTAACGGTTATACATCTCCAGTTCTACTTGAGTTGAACTACTTAGTGAACACCTTACAGGGCTTCTATGACATATTCGCCTATAATAATTATCGGTTTAACTGGCTCCCCGTCCTTGGAGTTATACTAAAGATCAGTCCATCCAGATATAAGTCTATGCCGTAGAGGTGGCTTACCGATTACTGATGACGAATCAATCAAACGAAATAAGGACAATTAACTACGGATCTGTACGTGAAATGTCATATTTATTAATAGACCACGGTCAACCGACCAACTAGCAAAACCACTAAACTGCTGCAAAGCTAAAACTAGGTCTTTTGTTATGAGTTATGATACATTTATAATTACGTGGGCCAAGTTGCTTCTGTACAGTAGCTTTTATCCAACTGAAATTGTTAGGATCGGTATAGTCGCGAATATAAACATTTTGATGTACCTTGAATTCAACATTTCGTTTGCCCTTATGATTTTTTTTACACGTATATTGATTATTTTGTATAGTATCCTTAGTAATCGGAGGCTTTAACAAGCTAAATCTTGTTTTTAATTCGCGTCCTAATAAAAGTACTATGCTTAGAATTACGATAATCAAACAAAAATCGATTGATAATACTATCGAGTTCATCAGGATTTATATTTTAAGCTTGCGTAAATAGATTTTTTTAACAATTTTACAAATATGTCCGCCTGTCCGTTTGTAGCGGGATGCCCTGGCGCCGTAAGAACGTGTTTAATTAAGTTGTAATTCAAAAAACTTTTGAATTCACCTGAAATGAATTGTGAACCATTACCTGTAACGATACGATAACATCCACCAAACCGACAAAAAATTTATTAATAACAAATTTAGAATTTGCACTTTTGGTTTTAAAAACTTCGACCCATTTCGAAAATCAATCAATGACAACTAAAAGTTGAAAACCTTCAATAGGACCGGCGAAATCAAGATGTATTCTCTTCCAAGGCGAATCAGTTGGTATTCACGGTAACAAATAACTTTTCTCCGGGTTAAATTGTGTCAATTGACATGCATGACAATTTTTTAACAATTCTTCAGTCTCCTTATCCAATTTAGGAAGGCCACCAAATGTATTATCTGGCTAAAGATTTAGTTTATTACGCATTTTCGAAAGGAGTATGGTTCTATACCCAAATAAAATACAACCCGCCTCTACTGAAAGTTCATTCTGTTTATTATGAAATGGCTCGAAATGTGGCTTTTTCAATTTGTTTACCGTGCCCAAATTAATGGAATCAAATGATTTCGATAAAATCGGGTTTTTTCGAGTTTCAATCGCAATATTTTTTAAATTTAACTGTAACTTATTTTCTTTTTGGGGCATACGTGATAGACTATCGGCTAAATTATGTGTACCCTTTACATATTTAGAACTGTTATTGATCTTATGTTAAAAATATACATAAGAGTATGAGAATACGTATATAAATATATAACAGTTACAAAACTACAGTATGATGAAAAAAGTATTTTGATTTTTGATTTCAGTTTGAATTTAAAAATGCATATAAATATTTTTCACTTAAAAACAGACTAAAATAACTTTAATTGGTAAATTACAGTTTGAAATCGTAATTGTATTTAAAGTGTAATTTGTAGAACAACTTATTGTAGGATACCAAATTACAGTCTGAGAAAGCAGACATGCAAGCGGTTGTAATAAGTTTAAAAAGTGACTAAATTTATGTCTGAAATAGAAACGCCACTTATTACAGATTACAGTGTTAAGAAGCAAATAGTTTTAATACAGCCTGAGTTAAAATAAAATTTTATCTTACAAACTGATTAAACTGAATTTTAGTTTAAAAAATAAATTACATTCAAAATAGTAGACTTGTTAAAAGAGAACAGACATGCAAGATGTCACAATAAGTCTGAGGTTAAAAAAGTGTCTGATATATAAAACATCACAAAATTACAGTGTTAGGTAGCAAATACTTTTACTTACAGTCTGAGTAAAAATTAAACTTTAGTTCACAGCCTGATATCAGATAACATTAAATTAATGTCTCAGAAAACATTTATCACCTAGTCTAAGGACTTAAGTGTGTTCATTTTTTATTGGAATGCGTCCCTAAATAAAAGCAGCAACTACAGTCTGAGATACAATTTTTAGCTAAATTATAGCCTCTAAAATTATAGCTTTTAATAAGATAAAACAAAATAAAATTCCGATCAAAGGAAAATCTTAACAACGCTCCATCACTTATTCCAGTATAAATAAGACAATTCTTTTAAATACTGCGGGATAAAAAATGTAATAAAAGTGTAAATAGAAAGAAGACTCAATTATAGTATGAGATAACAGTCATGCAAGATGTCAGAAATAAGTATGTGGTTGTAAATAAATGTCTAAGATAGAAAACGTCGCTCGATTGATTTCAGTGTTAAATAGGAAATGGAACTCCAAATTACAGACTGATACCAAGAAGTGAATAGGTGGTAAAGTGCGATGAATACATATACTACGGCGACTGTTACCGAGAACAAAATCAACGCATGTTTGGGTGTGGATTTGTTGTTGAAACTGGACTCAGGCAAAATGCTTTGAGTTTCAAGAGTATGAGCGAGCGCATCATAACAATCTTCATCAAGGCTAAATTTACAAATATATGTATGTAAGCCTCATATGCGTGCATGCACCCACAGAGGAAAAAAATTAAGACACCAAAGACATATTCTTCAAACTCTTTGATAAGACATATGAGCAGTTCCCTGACTTTTGTCTTAGGAGATTTTAACGCCAAGCTAGACAAGGAAGAGAAGACATCTTTGGTGGCACAATCGGAAGATACATCCTTCTTAACTCCACCTCCAACAGTGGATTTAAGCTGATCGATTTCACTACGGAGCGAGACGTTATGGTAACTACGAGTATATTAGTACGCAAATCAAACATCTCGATACCCCCTAAGGGAACATGGAAATTCCTTGATCAATCAACTATCAACTAGATTGAATACATAGCGCTCGACGCACGACACTTCTCGAGTATACAGGATGTCTGAACATTCCGAAGGTCAATATTGACTCGACAAACTACCTCGTTGTAGCCATCAGGGTTTCGGCTACGGATATTCCGATCCAAGCCAAAAAAAAACTAAGTACTGAGAGAAGATTCGACATTGGACGGCTCCAATCGACGGCAAAGACGAATCGAAATCCGCTACCAGGAAAATAACACCATTCAACTAAGGCAATGCAGAACAACAATTCCCTCACAACTTTGAAGTTAACATAACATAGTTATATCTTATCTGAAATCTAATGAAGCTGCCATGATGTCGAATATTGGATTTCAGCACTGCATTTTTGAACCGAATATCATTCTATTTTTAGTTATGATGTTTAAATTTTAATTGTCAAAGGTTTGACAATAACAAAAGTGTCAAAATACCTTTAAGCGTCTATTCAAAATGAAGCTCTTATTGGTAAAAAAATTAGAAGATTAAATTGCTAAACATGCATACAATAGAGTCTTTAAACTCGAAATTTAAGTTGCAGCCAAATTGTGTACTGTGTTTTTTATCTTTGCGCCGCACAATGAAGATCTACAGCATTTCGCTTAAAACACTGCCACATTGAAAAAGGCTTGAAACATTGAATAACATGGAATAACATCGATTAACAAAATGCATATTACTACATCTTACTTAAATTGAATTGGATCCTAAAGTTGAATGCAACTTTAATTCGTTTCCGAACTTATTAATAAAACGTTAAGCACTTTTTTTTATCCAGAGACAACATTAAAAACTTCTTACAGTTATGTTAGAACTAAAGTATATCTTTTATGGGAACACACAAATCTATGAGATTTCTTTCCGATGCATAAGTCCATTGTTGGCATAGTTCAACTACATTACAGCAAATGTGAAAGCTGTCACTTTGAGCTTTCTTAAGCTGAACACCATTTTTTTTTTTTGACATCTGTCAAATTCATCAAAGTTACTTATATCTGTCACATTCTTAAACTTCTCTTTGCATTTTTTTTATTTAAATAAAAGTCATTGGAATAACCCATTATTACTTTAAACATTATAATTTCATAAAACAGGGAAAGTTAAATACACACAAGACAAGAAGCAACCATGAGAACAAAATATGAGTATGACAACGAACCTACAATTTATAATTAATCTAAAAGTCCTCCAAACTGTCATAGCGCGCCAAAAAAAATAATTGAAAGACAGATTTTTAGTCACTTGAGTTAACCTACTTAAACACTTGTATACAAGTAAAAAGTATATAGAGACCACTTACTATCTTGAAGTTTAAATTATTTTCTCATGCAACCTCAACTCAAGGGCTACAAATTTATGTGCATAATTTTTTAGCCCAACTATGTATATACTCTACTTCGTCTTTTACAAACCAGAGGCCACTCATCACCTAATTAAGTGAAACATAATGATAGAGGAGACGCTACGACTACAACGAGCGACGACACGCCCGATGGACGATGGCAAAGGCTAAGGCAAACGCAAAGGCAATTCAAAAAGAGGCCCATTTTGATTGGCACTCTTCGTGTTTTCAAAACACTTAAGTCAAAATCAGATTCAAAATTTTGTTTGTTCTCCTTTTGTTTATCTTCTCTAGAGTCTTGAGTTAAGTTGAGTAGACTTCAGAGCTACGTTCTGGATGACATTGAATTAAACCAAAAATAAAAGTTATTGATTTATTGTCAAGCAAACCGAAGATGATTTTGAAATATGACAAGTTTACTTCTCAAGACAGTGTAAATAATTGGAAGACTAAGACTCCTTTGGTTGCGTTTTTAAGTAATTACATTAATTCCTGGAACTGCAGTGTAGGGTTTCTTCTCCTATAAAGTTTCAGAACTCGTTTAATGACACACGTGCCGAGAAGTTGGAGGTCTGAGAGAGATCTCTTTGTTTCTATAAAGGGACAGCAACATAAATGCGGAGGATCAGGTCTGTTGCCTCTGTCACGATCTTAAGGTTCACAGAAGCGTAACAAAAAATTATGAACGATCATCTCGGATTCGCACGATGACAGGATACACATCTGGCGCCCTCCTTTTAATTAACTTTTGGTTTCTTTTTGTTCTGACAGCGGTCTTTAAGAAAAAAGAGAAGATAATTTATTTATACATTTATTACTTTTTGTATTTATTTAATATATGGCCGCCAGTTAGTGTGGATTCTTGGAATTTTATATCGAAACGAGTAACGCGAAACGCGAACGTTTTGATTTAGTTTATTGTTTTTTTTTTTTTTTTTAATGAAATTGATCTCAGGATCGCGAACGGGAGGTATGTTTGTTTTCGTTTGGCGAATTCTTGCAGACGATATTAATAGTTATGATCTGGAACCAACAAAAAGTTATGATGAGAATGAATAAGGACTTCATTTAAATTATGCTAATGAGATTGGTTGTAAATCTTTTCGTTAAAAGAGTATACCTAGTCGTTATATTGGATGGGTTGGGATGTTTGAGAAATTTTTGAGTTTCTAAATTTTGTTGTTTTTTCTTGGATTTAGGGTGTGGAGTTTTTTGGGTGATGGAGATTTCTTACACATTCCCCATGAATCTTGGAAGTGTTAAATCAAAATGTTATTGGATATTTTGCGTCAAAACGATCGTGTTTGAAGAAATAAACACAGATTTTGACAGGGGAATCTATTTTTTGGGATTAGGATCTAAACAAGAAAATCAACTCAAGGGCAGACTATTGGACTGAAGAACAAATTCATAAAGTGTTTTTTACTTGCGACATATAGGAACTATATGGCAAGTTTTGCATTCGTGCAAAATTTTGTCTGTCTGTCCACGCTCCTACAGCCTAAACCATTGGGTCGATTGAGTTCAAACTTGGAAGTTAAGGTTTTGAGCAGATTCGCGTTAGGCGTTTTTTTCATTTTTTTTTAAAGATCAAAACTAACAGTGGCCCCCATACGATTTTTTTGGTCAAAAAACGATAATTCGAATTTTCTCAAAAACAAACCGATAGATTTTTTTTTAATTTTCTCTAAAATTTTATTTTTTAACTTGGCTTATTTTAATAAGAAAAAAATATTTTTGTATTGCTCAGGAAAGGTACCGCTCATAGAACCGTTATTTTGTTTTTTAATTTTCTCAGCAACTTATGTACTGATTTCAATAATTTTTTTTGTGAATAAGCTCTTGTATTGCTTTAACAATATTTGATTATCAAAAGTGCAATTTTTTTTTGTTTGGATTTAAAAAAAAATATTGAATTTTTTTTTTTCAAAATTCTATATCTCAAAAACGGGTTAATATTTTTTTACGAAATTTATATGTAGATCGTATATTTACAATCACTAAACAACTGCATACCAAAAATATTTTTAGAACAAAATTGAAAAATTTTATATATAAAAAATTAATTTAAAAAAAAACCGCTCTCACGATTTTCGAAAAAAATTTTTGAAAAATCAAGGGCTTTTTTATTTATAAAATGGCATTTAAATTTTTGAAGACAAACTTATTTTTCAGGTAAAATTTTGAATCTTAAATTAGTTTTTTTTTTAATTATTTTAACTGTATTGAATGTAACCCCCTCCCAAAAAAATTGAAATATGGAGGTTTTTTCGACAAATCAAATGGCATTTATATCTTTGAAGACAAACTTATTTTACAAGTATATTTTTAAATCTTATATACATAGATACTTTTTTAAACAGACTCTTTGAATACAGGAGCAAGTTCGTGCGACCCAGTCGTGCATTTTATTTTTTTTTTTTTAACAAATTTGCACTTTAATGACATAAAATTTAAAATAAAATGCTTTACCAATCGAATTGCACTTTCTTGATATAGTTTTTCATTGCCTTAATTGAAAGCCGTCTTCAGAATTACTTTTTTATTTCAGATTTGTTAGATATTGGTATTTAAAATTCGAAATAGCAAACAAACATTATATAAGGCTTCTTGAGGCTATATTGTGTTTAACTTTTATTAGCTTAAGCGTGGGGTGCTCCTGGGACTCAAGTAATAGTTTCCGCCAGCTTATTCGTCCCCAGGTTTTCCAAGACAGCATATACTTCATTTTGTCCTCATTAATGACAAGATTGGTTTTGTTCGCTTCAGTCTCGATACTGGAAAAGGCACCCGTAATTGCACGTTTGGTTCTTCCCAAAATATCGAAGTCATCTGCACATCCAAGATATTGTGTGGATTTTTGAAAATGAAATGAATATCTTGGTCTTAGGATTTGTGGAACTCCTGATCATCAACCAGATGAATTTCTAGAGTCCGCTCCTGCTCTTTGTCGGGACCCTGACTTCATCACCGTTTATAATAACAATAACAATAAAAAAAAGAGGCTGGGATGCGACCCACACTGATAACTTCCCATCCCGTCTGTCGATTTGTCTTGCTTAAAAGTTTGTCTATATGTATCAATTTTTACCAAATTTGCGTACTATTTTTTGTAGCTTTTATTTTATTAAATATCGAAAACAATATTTTCTGTGAAATAAAATAATTTTGAAGCCAATATTTTTAATTTTTGAAAAGCTTTTTGAGTCGAAAGTAAATTTTTACCAAGTTTTAGTAGTTTTTTAATTTTTTGTAAAACAAACTCTCAATTCGGTTTTTTTCAAAATTTTACTGAATGTTGAAAACAATATATTTTGAAAGATTAAAGTAGTTTAAAGCCAATATCTAGTAGTAGCCATGGCATGATGGTTAGTGCGTTGGACTGTCATGCCAGAGGTCTTGGGTTCGATCCCTGCCTATTTCATCTAAAGTTTTTTCACGGGTACTGCCTCTTGCGAGGAATTGACAAATTCTCCAAGAGTAATTCTTGTCATGAAAAGTGCTTTCTCAAATTGGCCGTTCGGATTCGGCTTAAAAAACTGTAGGTCCCCTCCATCCCTGACAACAGTACTCGCACACAGGAATGGTTGAGAGATGTAAGTCAGTAGGCCCTAGTTCTCAACGGACTGTTGCGCCACCCGATTTATTTATTTTATTTTTTTTAAAGCCAATATCTCAAAGTTTTGAAAAGATATTTGATTCGAAAATCAATTGTTACCTGCTTTTATACATTTTTTTTGGTTTTTATTTTTTGTAAAAAAACCGTCAATTTGATTTTTCTCAAAATTTGTCCTAATGTTGAAAACAATATTTCTTATAAGTTAAAATTAGTTGGAAGGCATAATCTCAAATTTTTGAAAAGATATTTGAGTCGAAAATCAATTTTTACCAACTTTTGTTAATTTGTTTTTTAGGTTTTTAATTTTTTGTAAAAAAACTATCAATTTGATTTTTTTCAAAATTTTACTGAATATTGACAACAACATTTTTTAAAAGATAAAAGTAGTTTCAAGCCATAATCTCAAATTTTCGAAAAGATATTTTAGTCGAAAATCAATTTTTACCAACTTTGAGTAATGTTTTTTTTAGGTTTTTATTTTTTATAAAAAAAAACTCTCAATTCGATTTTTCTCAAAATTTTATCAGATGTCAAAAACATTATTCTTCGTTGCAAAAAATTGTTTTGGAGATGAAATCATATTTAAGTCGTAAAATATTCGAGGTGACAAATTTTTTTTTCAGTTTTTTTGATTTATAAAAAAAACCGTTAATTGGATTTTTTTCCAAAAACATATTTGTTTTGCATCACGTTACAGTATATAATATAAAATTCAATTCAAGTCTCTAGCGTCATTGGTTCATGAGATATGTAGGGTTAACCAAAATTTTCACCTTTTTTTAAACTGCTATGGTAAAAAAAAAACACCCACGCAATTTTCTTGAGAGCCCTTTCTGCATCTTTCTGCATTATTATCTGTATAACAACATTTATTTGAAGTCGATATCTCTTCTGGTTCTTGAGCTATGGACGACGAAAAAAACGTTGCGAACGTATGGACATATACGGACATACGGACGTACGGACGCGCACGCACAGACATCTTTCTGAAAATCTTCTATTTCGACTCTAGGGACCTTGAAACGTCGAGAAATGCAAAATTTTCAATTTGACAAATCGGACCCATAACAATAACTTCCTATGGGAAGTTAATAATCTTTAAAGATTTTAAGAATTAACTGGGACTCCCACTATTTATTTGCAGGTTACAGGTCCTGATTCTTATTTCCTGCTTAA